>CM072148.1:12514965-13836179 GCA_036850595.1 Rhyacichthys aspro | reverse complement strand
GATGACACAATATTTACTAAAAATATATGACCTGCACATGTCACAAGGCCTATGAAGGATTTAACAGTAGTTTGCATGATGCATCCTCAATGACACTGTTAATGCCGCTCTCTGCAGTGCGCAACGCTCACAGATGGACATTCATACTTTTAGACAGGAGTCTTGAAGAACAAAAATGCACAATCAAAAGCAACACTGAGCATGACCTTCCACAGTCATTTGAGTGTTTTAACAGACTCTGTAGGTCATTCCTTTCCACAGAACTAAGCTTCACAGCCAATCAGCCCACACTGCCTTATCTCACCTTGTGTCACCTCCCTGCAAAGGCTCTCCTTGTTGTTGTTGTTATTGTTGTTATTGTTATTCCTGTTGTGGCCTTTTATCTCCTCTGTCCCCACAACGTCCTGAACAAAAAGTGTGGAAGCTGTGGTTTTCTCCTCATCGTCCTCCAAGGAGCTCCACACTTCCATCATGAACGGAGAAAAAGAGCCCTCCTTTTCACTGGCTGTCAGGTAAAATCCAAGTTCCGACAGTGCTACAGTGCTGTGTGCTCCATGTGCGCTTGTGGTTATCCGCCTGTCTACGTGAGTCTCTGCAGACACTTGTGTGTGTGTGTGTGTGCGCTAATATGTAATCCTCACACTGTAAGAGCCATCTGTCGTCATGCCTGCCTCCGTTCACCTGGCCACGTTGGACTACCGGGTAAAGAGATGAGCGAGGAAGAGGAGGAGGGCTGGAGAAGGAAGCTCAGTGCAATCCAGAAATCAAGATTCTACAGCCCACAGTGTTATAATGCAAACACTGCACAATTCTCCAAATGGCCTTTAGTAATGATAAGACAGGATTGTAAATCTGGTGGAGGTAATGAGGATGCAGCTTTAGGACCACCCACCCCTGTGCAACAAAAGGACATGGTACGCCCCACCAATGGCTGGTCTTTCTCCCCGCGCAGACGTAAGAGCGGGCTGATGCAGTGAGGGTCTGCGTAACACTGCTGCAGACACAGACACACCCACCTCACAGGGGTCTGAGGGAGGCAAGAGACTGATGAGAGTGTGAGACACAATGGGCTTGGTACAGGATTAAGAGAACGAAGGACAAGGCAGCACAGAGTCTGCTTTTGTAAAACCAGCACCACCATCTCTTTTTTTGTTTACAGAATGCATTACAGTCTCTGCTGCGTGTCTTCACTCTGTGCCTGTGTCTGTCTCTCACTGCACTGGCTCCAAAGGCAAAGCAGTCTTTCTTACAATCAAATATTAACCCCTCATTTATTTTTCACAACCAAACTACTCAAGATCTCCAGACTCCTCGAGGTCAGTGACCTGCAATAGGCAAAAGAAAGGCACAACTTTCACCAAACATTTTCTCCTGAACCATTCACTTCTCTTTAACTGCAATTGGAAATAATAAAAAACTGTACAAAAGGCCTAATGTTTGCTTTTAGGTATATGGTTGGAAATGGTTGTACCAGCAATCAGATTGTCCGCAGAAACAACAATCTTATAGTTTCACTGAGGTTGACTCATATGTTACCTTGTATATCTGGGCTATAGTTTCATTTGGTAACTGTGAGGTAAAATAAAGAAAGAGGACTGACTCTTCAACATGGCTACAGCAATATGAATCAAAAAATGATCTAGCTCCTGTCAGTGCAGCTTCTAATTCTGAAAAAAGAGAACATAAAACCAGAAGAATTGGCTTCTACTATTTTAGCACCATATGTTGCTGCTGCTTGGCACAGAATGGCACAATCTGCAGAGAGCAGAGGTTACTGCAGGTACTGCCTATGAACCTTTATCCGGAGGTACAGAAGTCAGCTTACTAAGATCTTTTCACAAAAAAGAACTGCTTTTTAATAATATTGAGAAGTAAGTACCTTCTCATTTACTGGCAGAAGATTTACTGATCAACATCTAAAATGTAATTGTAGCATATAGTTACAATGGATACTACAAACAGCAGGTAAACAGAGCACATGTGTGAGCATAATCTCCCATTACTCATATGTCTAGACAACCTATGTATCTAATAATAAACTCTGACTGCAGCAGCTGCCAAGTCTACAATGTGGCAGTCAATGTGGCCATTGAGGTATGCCATCCGCATAGCTCCGTCGGAAACTGCTTAGGAGGCCAAGTGACGGCAGGTTAATCGGCTTGGTGACATCTGACCTTTGTGGCTCACAAATGTGGCTGGGTAAGTGTGGAAGAGAGAAAAGTGGGATTAGGATTTACACACACTGGGGCAATTTATCATTTATTCAATATACATTCAAAAATCTTTGTTTTTGAAGAGACAAAGTACCGTCAGTATCGTCACTGTCTCTCTGTAATAACCATTTTTAACACTGAAGATTAGCATATTTTCTTGATAATGATTAATAATTTAAGCATTTACCTAAAATAAACCACAGTGAAACCACATACACCAAGAAAAGCAATGACCAGGACAAGTAATGTGATATTATGCCTATCGAGCAATAAAACCTGCACTGATGAAATAGAGGGAGAACATTCAGGACAGGAATCTGAGAACAAACTGTCCAGAACAAACTCTAGACACCGAATGGACAGTAACCATGTCATGACAAGCATACAGTATTTTAATGTTTTTAAAAATGAACACTATACTGCAGTTGCACATTCAAACTCACTCATTTAAAATCCTACACTGTAATTATATAAAAGCTAAGAACTTACAGAAGTACTTGAGGGTCTCTTCGATCTGCTCACAGGTGAGTCCCAGGACAACTTCTGGTTGCACCAGAGGGGGGTGCAGCCAGTCATCGTTGTCGTAGCCAAACACACTGTCTGCTCGGAGAGTGTAGTTGGGCTGGCCCTCGGACAAGAGGCTCACTATCTCCAGCTCCGGTAGGTCCGAGCAAAGATCTGTGGAAATTTTAGAGGAGTTTGAGGAAAGAAATACAAACAATATGGTAACAGTTGTTTTGGTTTGTCATTAACAATGTCATGATGCCCTCTAGTGTTAAAGGCCTGCACAATGCATAAATCAACTGTTTATTGTCTATAAAATAAGCTTTTTCAGCTTTCTGCTTCTTTTATGTTTAATTGTTGAGTTGTATTGAGTTCATTCACAAAATGTTTGTATTATGAATTTGCTCAACTATTAAAAAGTGGGACATATCTCATGTTACTCCATTGGGAGACTGCTTAACAGGCTGTTTAGTTACTGTTTCACTAATTTCCTGGTAATAAGTTGTGGGATGCTTTAGTGTTTAGTGGTTAGGCACCTGTCAGAGTGGACACATCCTGAGAAGGAGGTAGATCTAGGTCCCTGAGGTTTCCTGATGCATTAAGCAGAAGAGGGAGGGGGCCCAGAGCCAGGGCCCCCGCCTCCTCCTCCCGCCCCTCATGGAGGCAGAAGGCTGAGTGGGGGTCCAGGTGGGCCTGCTGGGGCCAGGGGCGGTGAGAAAGAGGACTGGGACAACCAGACGAAGGCGCAGTGGGAGCAGAGTGGGACAGCTTGACCAGGACTGGAGCAGTCAGTGTGAAGGTAAACACAGTGGTAAGTGTCCTGCTACAGGAACAGCACAGATAGAGATGTCAGGCTGCCAGGGCATCAGCACCTGTTTGTTTGGTGAAGAAAGTTAAAGCCTAAAAGACAAAAAATAAATAAAGAGGAAGATAAGAAGTGTGGTTTTGTTCATAATGTCATACACAATCTATCTAAGTAATGATAACTTGTTATTGTGTTATCTTACAGTCTTTATCAAAACACAGATTATATTATATCATGTTATATCACGTTATAATGACATAGCCTTATGGTTCCGTAAGACTTTCTCAACATGTTTTTAAGTAAATAAAATAGGTTTGATAGGGTCTATATATACTGAAAGGCCATATAATTTTTATTCTTTAGCATTTTACAACAGAAGCACCAGATGTATTTAATTGTATGAGATCTAATTACATTGATCATCCATCCAAGCTTTTTGTTTGATCAAAAGCCTATTGACAGCTGTAAACAAAGCATGGCCTAAAATCCTCAGTGTGTTTTCAGGTCACAAAGCTAGAGTTACCAAAGCCTGAGGCTCTACACGGATCAGGTTTATATACACAGTATTAGAGGAAGCATGATGTATGAATTAAAAAAGCTGCACAACAAATACAGTGGCACCAACATCACAACATGAGGTAGACAATAGAAATCGACTAAAAATGTATTATTATTGTCAATTACCAATTTGAAATGCAATATTAGCTGTTAAAGGATTACGACAGTCTATAATTGACTAAAGAATGAGCAAAAAGACTTAAGTCATACTAGTTATTAAATTTTCTTTTGTCATAAAATGGAGGCTTTATGAGTTACTGCAAGTCACAGGACACTTGATACATGAGACCAGTTATTGCAGTCAATAAAACATGCCTTGCATGGGGCAAAGGCTTGAGCCTCATTAAAGTGACAGCCATAGCAGACCTGTCTGGCACGTGTATACACACACAGGACTGCAGCTGTGCACACATCATAACACACCCAGCTGATTGGATTAACCCTCTCGGTGCCACTATCACCAGCCTCTTTATCTTGAGCTGACACCATCACAACTGATTTTAAGCCAGTGCACCTTACTGCACTTTATTCAATCAGCTGAGTGTCCCAGCGCTGCCGGCCAACGTTTTCCCATTTACCCTCTCTGCACTTAACACTGACTAAGACCAACCCATTAATCCAATCACAACAAGCCAGTAAATCTGTGATTAAATTACAGTGATCTTTAAAGGAATAAAATTATGAAGCAAAATGTTTTGTTTATGTAGCAGTCACATGGATGTAAAAAGTATGTATTAGCTTTTCACTGAGGCCTCTGTCAGCTCCTATTTATTGCTTAGATTGCTTAGTACAGCACTGCTGGGTTGTTAACCATGCGGCCAAGCAAGACCCTGTCAGCCATTTAGGGGTTACACTAGGGGCCTTGTTATTAGCTGTCTCCTTCTCCTTTGTATTAGTGTCCTTTTACTGTGCTAGGCAGGGAGCCAAAGGAAAAACTGTCAGCTGAGTAATCGGATAGGACATTTTTCATGCACACAAAGATTAGACCTGAATCTGTGTTCATTTACAGCAACAAACACAGACTTAAGATGGCATCATAGTTTCTTAAAAGTACTGAAAAACATTGTCCTGGTATTGACTGTGAAGACAACTGCAACACAATGAAAAAAAAACTGTCTTTGACCTTGAAGCCTGGCCCAGACCTGAATTGCCCTCCAAAGAGGTAAGGGGTGGTTGAAAAGCTGTGCGTTGGTTAGTGCTCTGTGCAAACAATGCCCTTCCAGGAGGGAGTGTACGTGAGCGCAGGCACACACAAGTGAAAAGGAGATGAAAGAGGGGGGCACATACGAGGCAGGGGCACTGGGGAGAGAAATACACTCTCCCTTGTCACCTCTAACAGCTCAGTCACTGAATGAACTGAGGAAAAATGAGAGGGACAGTTGATCAGAAGTGGATCAGAGCAATGAATTTAAGTTTTATAGTCTAAAATGTAATGTAATAAGGACTTTATATCATGTGAAATAATATAAATATGAGTTAATAATTGAAGACAACATAAGTAGATGCTTAGAATGACTTCCAGTTTCACTTAGTTTTGTGTGATATGTTGGAATAACTAAAGTGTGGTGTGATTATTTTCTATCCTCACAGCTTTCAATTTAAGTTTTACACACCTGAAAGGCCATATTCCAGAATACCATTGCTTTAAGACTTTAAGACTCAAAACAATTTGATATATTATTGACTTAAATCACATGAGATTTTAAGTGGAGATCATATCAGTAGTTAATACAGTCTGTAATAGATCCATTCCTTTAAAACATAGTTAGAACAGTGTGTGAATTAGGTACTTGGGGCTAATCGTTGACAAGATAAAGTGACCCAGCAGTGCATTTGCTGTGTGCTGCTGGGGAGTATGCTGACGTGCTTCAGCTCACAACTCACACTGGCATCTGCACAAGAACTACACACACCTGCTGTTCACCTGCATCACAAGACATTTATGGATCACTGGAAAATGACGTCCACCGAGTAATGCCCATCTGGACATTACTGAGCTGCTCACATCACAGGGTCTGTGACATTTACACATTTACACAGCGATCAATGCAATTACTGTGCATTGATCGTTGACTCCCACTTTAAATCAACAATGGAAGGGCTGAAGATAAAGACAATCAGATACAAAGAACTGAAAATGTTATTAGATTTTCTATTATTAAAAATAAATATAAACTCTCCAGGAGAATGTGTTATGAAGCAGGGTTGTAATATTAAGTCAATTGGGTTGCCAAGGCCTATGGGAGACACAAACAAGCTCCAAACTACCACTAAAAAGCATCCCTGCCTTGTGCTCACTTTGTTGTGTCAGTCTGGCAGGTATGATGCTATAAATGAAGCCTATTACGGTAAAGAAGCTGGTAAGACGCACCCAACTCTACAACAGAGGTGAATTAGGATTACTGTTTGGTTGAACATTAACATCTACACCCTGACAATGAACAATTATAAGTTTTTACAGTCAAGAGGTGGTAACTTAGAGAGGGCATCTAAAGAGGAATGTTATACTTTTAAGATCAGAGGTCCAGAGTTAATAGATGGCACTGTAATGTATATACTCTTAATATTGAGGTAATGTAATGCAAAGCCTGTAGTGTAGCAAATTTGTTAAGTGTAATCAATGATATATGACGTCTCATTGAAAGCTCACATTTAGTTTTACAGCAATAAATAAAGCAGAACAGGAAGTGGCTTGACAAAGTGTGAATGGGATTATCTTGGAATTTTGAAAGCTACCATTCATTTAATCTATCTTAAAATTATTATTTACTATTTAAATGTGTGTAATTGCATGAACTACTTGGATTAAGCAATAAGATATTCTCTCTTGTTTTAAGCTGGAGGTCTAATGAGGGGGAAACAGCAAGATCTTGAAGTGGTCAAGAATGCGGGCCTGACAACTGGAGAGCTAAATCAGGAAAGTAACATGTGAAAAGAAAGTGCCCACGAAACCTAAAATACCGGTCACTCGCTCTTTAAAAGTCTCTGGCTCAATGTGTGGTCACTGAATCAGCTCCCAGGAAACACAAAACATCCCAATGATCTGACTATAACTTACTTCTAACTTCTCTGCCACACAGTTAAAGGTTAGTGCTGAACAGAGCCAGCTGCTGAAGGACTCAGTAGCTCGGCCTTTAAGGCCAAAGTCTTCCTGACACACCAAGCACAAAGACACACTTTGTTATTTAATATCACACATTCTCTTAAGTTACACAGCTAGGAGGTCTTGAGAAAAACATAAGACTACTTTAGAGGACAACAGTGCAATTTTTACCCAAACCTGCAAAGAGCAGAATACAAGATCAACATAGACAATACTATTACTTGTGCTTATTTTATTGAAAGTAAACAAAAAGTAGATCACCATTTGCTACCACTTGTGTGCTGTGCAAAGCCAGTGAAAACAGCAGAAGCAAAGCAGTAACAGCATGCTACTATGCTAATAACATTAATCAATCTTCTCAGTTATACAAGTCAAAAACCCAGTGTGAGTGGACTTACTGCTCAAATCCAGTATTTATCTTCACATGTGATGTCCTGCTTAGGAAGGGTACTGTGTCCTTTGATGGGTCCTCATCTAGTTAAACGCTAACTGCTGCTAGTGTTGCTTTACCGGCCGGCTTCTGTCCCGTACAGTGTGTGTGTGTCCTGCCGGGAGAGGCACAGAGAGCAACAGTGAGGCGGGGCTCAAGAGGACAAGAGGGGGGAGAAGGAGGGACAAGGGCTGCAGACCAGAAGACATGCTGTGTTTGTGCCAGAGACAGACGCACTGACAGATAAACTGACAGATAGATAAAAGGAACTTAAAGGTAGACTGAGACAGTTGTCTGAGTCAGCTTGTATGGGATTTATGCAGCGCAGTGGCAGGTTAGAGTTCCCTCTTGCTCACAGACATCTGCATCAATCCCAAAGCTTAAAGATTCATGACTGGCCTGTATTATACAAATTACAAGTCTTTCTAGTTCTATTTTTATCTCTGTAACAATGCGAAGTCTGTTTTGCCACACTAATAGTCACTGATTTACAGACTGTAATAAGTCATTAATAACCAAGCTACTCCAACTGAACCTGAACTGCTTTGTTTTTCAAATGAAGCACATGTACTTTTGCTTTACTTGGTCTTTTGTTTTGGTCCAACATTAAAAATCTTCATATCAGGGTATTTCTGTGGCGGTGTTGAGCACAGGAACAGTTTAAAATGCTATTTACAGAGGGAACCACTGTTTGTTAAATCTGGCTTAGCTAAATACTCTGGACAAAACAGTACTGGTTCAACTAATGAAAAGACACTAGAAAAACTAAATAACAACTACTGCTTCTTCCTACCTATCTTTAAGCAGATGGAAGAGGCAAAACGAAAATGAATGATATCAGCCAAGACAATAAAAAAGCAAAGGACTTTTTACTGAACTGCTTTATCAATGAGTCATTGTTAAAAGGAAACAGAAAACTTAGAAGTAGCAAGTAAAATATAAATACAACATTGAATAATCTAGATGCAACTGTTCCTACACTTCATTCCATGACACATTTAGGTTCTGCTTACAGAAGACATCTGCAGGTTTTGTTTATCTTGTTCTATAGGATATCCTAAAGACAAAGGGACATAGATGGAGTCATTTCCTTGACCTCAGGCTGCTCAGAGGTGCTCCTAAATCTTCAATGTTCCTGTCTGTTTTGCTATTGACCTCTTCTGATTCTTCGCATTTCTTTACTACATCTAAAACCACATCTAAGGTATCCAGAATGTAAATTTCCCTTAAAGTGTGGCCAAGAGGAGGTATTTGCCTAGACATTTTTCTTCAGTACAAACATATACACTTCCTGTATTTTCTTGGTGCATTCAACTAAATACATTTAGTTTAGTAAATACATTGGTTTGTGCTGTTAAAACATAGCTAAAAGAACAAATATAGTGACTGCCTAAGATCTTTGCACGCTACAGTAAATCATCAATGTCATTCCCCTTTAATTTTTCAAGCATTGTGCTGAATACACA
The DNA here is from genome assembly GCA_036850595.1 of Rhyacichthys aspro. NCBI lineage: Eukaryota > Metazoa > Chordata > Actinopteri > Gobiiformes > Rhyacichthyidae > Rhyacichthys > Rhyacichthys aspro. The sequence continues at coordinate 13,827,100 of CM072148.1, read as the reverse complement.
AAGTATGAAGTATGGGTTACAAACAAAGGTGCCATTCAGTACCAACCTCAACATTTGTGTACTGAGGCTGCACCTTCCTGTCTGATTATTGTCCCAAATCCTTTGTGAGCTTTACAAATATGGAATTTGTTTAAACTTAAAGGCAGTGGAAAGACAGGTTTTTACAAATGACGAGAAAAAGGAAAAACAACACAGATGTAGAACATAGAAATCTGAAGTCATGCTCTGTTAAAATCACAATTTCCAGTTGACCAAGCAATGAATTAGCAAGATGGTTAGCATCCTCATTAAAACACAGAGACAAGCAGAGGTAATGTCGCTTAAACACCATAATATTTCTTGACCAAAAGTATCAATACTGCAGGAAAAAGTACAAGCTAAGTAGAGTTGTTTGGGTCAACTTCAATCGCAACACTTCTTCCCACGATGAGATCCCTCCCAACAGCTTCATGGAAATTTCCCTGACCAAGTTTGGACAGAAATTAACGCCAGAGACAAACTGTATAAAAACAGTTGAAGAAATGTACGAAAGACGCAGAAAACACATAAAAAGTAGAGACTTACACATAGAGAAGAGTCATGTCTGGTCAAGGTCGCATTTCGTCGGCACTGAAGTTTCTCTTTGCAAACTTGCTCAGCTGTCATTGCGGTGGGTCTGCTCTGTGTTCCATTTGGTCATCCCAGCGCAAGGCATCATGGGACACGTAGTTTTTTTTCCTCTGATAAAGTTCAACGATTCATATCGAAATAAAGTAAATCGCATAATTGATGGCTACGACTTAAAATAGACAAGATATTTTATTTTAAGTCGTTAATACACACCATACACTTTGAATAATTTGTTGATTAAATATTTTATGCATGAGCTATATCGGTTTATGAGAAATTTTATCTGACAAATATGTAGTGGCAACTGGTCACATGAAAAGTATTTTAAGCTAGAGAAATCATATCACACCCAGTGGATATTTGTGTTGGCTTATCTGATACAATAGACAGTGTATGTGTATGACAGGTTACAATCTGCCAAACTTTAATCATGTGCGCATGTAACTTGTTAAAAGGGCACTTAAACAACCACTAAACAGTAACTTAACATATGTGCCGCAAATAACTGAATTTATGTTGCACTTGCTTGGATCAGGCAGATGCCCTTTCATTAACATCACTGGCCTTCAAATGCCTGACATGAGTCTGATTGTTTTCTGTGCCACTAAAGGCACTGTCTAGTGGATGTTATTTCTGGCACTCCACAGACATCCACATGTTTTTGAAAGACTGAGCTATTTTAACCACAGGAGTCAGAAACCCAATCTGCCTGAGAATGTGCATAGACACTACTGTATGTAGCCCACAGAGAAGCACTCCCTACATGACACCTCAGGTCTAGGAGTACGACTGTGTCTCCCTCTACTGGCAATAAATAGAATTCTTTGTTAAGGACATAATTTTTTAAAGCCTACAAAAAACAAAAAAAAGCACAACACTACTATGCAAAAGAAATAAAAAATGATTGGTGTAGCACAAACTGATAAAGAAAACTGCTGAACTGATGTTATGTTTATTGGATAGGCTACTAATTGAATTAAAAACTAATAAACTATAAATTACAAAGTATTTGTGGTTTATTAAAATCCTCATTTGAGAGAACCCTCAGTAACCCTTATATACTTTTCTTTTATTAAAGCATACCCAAAACATGAAGTTGTTTGCCACTCCCCTGTCCATTTGGCCAAACATCAATCATGTGGACAGGCAACAGTAGTACAGTGTCTCCATGACATCCATTTGTAAGTCATGTTTAATAATTAACCAGTGTCTCCATCAATCCAATGAGCTAGTGGTCTGCTCTGGCCTGCTTCCTCTCAGAAGGACAATGGGCCCATTTCCTGTGCTGTGTGTGTGTGGCAGAGGGCTAAAGACAGCCAAACAGACCAGTATTGTGAAGCAGAGACATCATATCAGCTTGTCCTTCCCTTGGAATGCAAGTCAGACTGGACTATGCAGTGTTGTTGAGGTTTCAGGGTCGCACTGGAGCTAAGATAGACAGATACCCATAAATAGTGGACCATCTGAACCAGAAATTCATATCACATACCACCTCAAACAATGTTGTATCACAAAAGGTGCTGAAAATGCAGTCTTAACAGGGTTTTCTCTAGAAACCAGAAATGAGTTATTTCACCCAGGCCATAAATAAATTAACTGTGGTCTCAGAAGTTCTCTATGTCTGAAATCAAGACTGAATAAAAATGCATTCAATTTCAAGTGAAGAAATTGTCTCAGGTACTGAACAACAACACTGACTGAATAAATATCAGCTTTGGTCTCACACAGACACAGTGTTTTAACTCCTGGTTTACTCTCAAAATAAAGAGAGTCCTGTGTTCAAAGGAACAAAAGCCCCATTCATGTAGAACAACCACTGTGTCAACTAAACAGGGATATCTGTGGACGCTGTGACAACTCAAGATGGAAAAAAATCACTCTTGATCCTATAGTTTCAAGGGGTGAAGATATAGCCTTGGAGTGGGCCTGGAAATATAATGGTCCTGGCCTATAATGCACAGTCTAATAAAAACCAGCACCCTCAAGCCATACTTTCATTCAAAAGTGTTGATTGTGCCTGAGGCTGTTTTACAGAGATGTCCATTAGTTCACTTTTGACTCACACACAATGGCTCATGTAAAACACAATGGCACCGCTCTGCTTGTCTCTTTACTCTCTACAGACACAATGGCCCCTCAGGACAATTACCCCGGGGGCAGGTGATAGTGCGAGGACAGGCTGTTTGACCAGTCTGAGTGTGAGACCAAGGCTGTCATAACACACTCTGAATGGGGCACACAGCTTCAGAAAACAATGTCTCCATTAGTTTGAATAAAAATATGAAGCTTTACAGTTCTTATCTCAAAGAAGTCATTTTTCACTAATGAAACTAGGCCTGTTACTAATACTAATCACTTGATGCCCTGACTCACTGAGTGCTAGGCCAGTGTCTTTGTGATATTTTGTGCGAAACTGTGCACAAAAGGCGGTTGCAGTTTTTTTCTTTGGAGAAGTGTGTGAACCTCCCCCTGTGTGACTGACTCTGTATCGCTTCCCGACTGCAATGACTCATGTTTCGCCTGGTTTCGACTTGTAAAAAAGGTGTGGCTGTGCGTCATGCAGGTGCACAAAATGTCTGCTATCAACAGACAGCGAAAACACACACGCACAAGTAACTTTACTGTAATTATAGCACTTCTAAACGTTTGTCGCCTTTTATGCAAGTTTATTCAACTAATAAGCAGCCTATACAAGCAACAGCAATACATTGTTTTGTTTTTTTCTGATGTAACCTAATTCTTGATTTTAAAATATTTTACTATATTAATCAGCTCTCACCAAGCGTTCAAGCAAACACTTTTCTTGGTGGTTTACTTGTAGTGTCCAACAATAGTAGCAGGAGCGTCCTGGGGCTATTGCTGTCCTGAACCGAAGGGTGGGGTCGGCCGGAGGGGGGCGGAGTCAGAGCTGACGTGACGCTTGATTTACTCATTTTTGTTCCGAGGACAGTGCGCCCGCAGCAGCTGTGCAGAGAGCGGGGTGAACTCAGAAGAAAAGTGAATCGATCGGGGGAAAAACAACACTGATTTGGGATTTTATAAAGGCATCACGCGTTTTTCACAGGTACGTAGGTTTTGACGAGCTTAGCTTACTTTTTAAGACGTGGTTCAAACTGCTTTCGGCGCCGTTCACGCGTAAAGAACTGCTTTCATGTTATTTTGCGTGTAGTTTTTGTTGTCATTTCTTGTTTCAAATGTGAAGGTTTTTTTTAATTTTGTGCAGGATTCATACTGGCTTCATTTTTCTTACCTGTTTTGAACGCTACAAGTTTGTAAGTGCTGTCATTTCCGCATGCCTTACTACGGTTTGACTCGGTTGACTCTGCGTAGTGTAGGACGAGCTCTCTGACGGACATACGCACAGTTTTCTTTTTATTCCTGATATAATGAGCCCAAATTAGCTCACTCTAAAAACTCATTTCAACGTTTGACAGTACTGATAAGCAAACTTGGCGTCATTTATCAATAGTTTCTCAGACTCGTGGTGTGTGTGTGCGCGCATGTGTCTGTGTGCGCATACATGAGGCAGGCAGGTGAAAAGGAGACAATTACCCCAGGTCCAGTGGTGCAAGTGCAAAGGCTTAAATAGGTTACAGATAGACTCATTTCAATCGATGATTATAGTGTGGATCGATTCAGTTTAATAAAGTTATGTCTACATCCTCTTGTAAGTAGTTAATCTCACAGCTATGTGTTGTTCAAGCTTGTCTGAGAAGTTGACCAAATCTTCCATGATGTAATTTAATTGCAGATGATCTGAACTTGACATTGTAGCAGTTTTAGTTCTGCTTTTTGCTTCAGTGGCTTAACTGTTTTCATTAAATTGAAGTGAAGTGAATTGTGTGTGAACACTAGGACTTTTCTCCACACAGATGCATTGTTTTCTAAATAATCCCTAACAATAAGGAATCATTTTTGTCCTACTTCTTGCATTGAAATTGCCACTGCATTGCTAACACTTTGTTGTAAAATGCTGATTTAATGTCTTCACTTAATTTTTCATTATGCACCTGCATCCTTTTGGTGACATTCTCATTAAGAAAAGTCCTAAAGAAAAAAAGTAAACATGGACTACCTTCTTAATCTCATGTTTTAAGAGTCTAGACTACATTCACTCACTGTTCAGTATTTTATAATTGCAACAAAAAAACAATTTGTGTTTCTGCCAACTAAATTAAACCTACTCTGTTTAATAAATTTAATAATTTATTGCGTACATTTGTTTGACTCACTGTAGTATCACTTATGGCTCCCTGTCAGGGCTTATTTAAATCAGTCATAAATGGTTTTCAAGCTAAATAACTTTTGACAGCTATAAGAAACCCAGAGAGGCACTAAACAGTTTATTACATCCAGCTCATTTGCAGACCATTGGGTCCAGCTGGCATTGTTCAATATGTGTCAGTTCCAATAGTTCAGGCTCTAACAGAGCGTGTCCTGGGCCTGTGTCATCAGGCAGTTCAGTGGCAGACTGCACCCTAGTTGGAGAGCTTGTTCCGTCTGCCCTCGGGGAAAGAGGGTTGTTGGGTGGTGGTGGTGGGACGGCTGGGGGGTGACTTACTGTAGATTTCACAGCTACAGCTGTGGTGGTACGGTGCTAATCTCCCCCCTCCTGCTTAATTCCCTGATACTGTCCTACATTAGCAGAGCAAGAGGCCAGGAGATCCTTCACTTTATAAATAGGGCTACACTTTGCAAAGGGATTACTATATGGCATACATGCTGACCTCTTTGTTTGTTTGGCTGTGGATTCTCTCTCTTACTCCAGTCTCGTCCAGTGGTGCTTGACTGAAGACTTTCCACAGGCTGCGTTACAGCTTCATGTTGTGTGACCTGCTCTGTTTTTGCAGCTCACGCCACCGCTGTGTGTTTCTGTTCCCATGGATAAGGGGACGCAGCAGATAGAATTTCTGGTTTGTAATGACAGGGTCTTTGTGTTATTGTTATTTGTGTTACAGTACATTGATTATTAGGATGAAGATTCCTGTGAGATTACGTCGTCGTGTTTTTTTAAAAAAGAGAAAAGGCAATGTTATGAACATTTCTGGCTGTTGCATTTAGTAAATCACTGGAAGATATTGTTTTTAGTCAGGGTTAATTTCCACTGTCAGTAATTAGTCTCAAAGTGTTTTGTAGTGTAATATTGAGGATATAAAAGGCACAACCCTACACAATTAGAGTCAGTAAAAACATTTATACTTTTTCAGCACTTCTGTTGGTCACATCAAACAAGGCTTTTTAAACTGCCCTTTTCTGTAAAAGTCACACTAATCTGCTGAAAATAGCCAAAGAAACACAACAGAGCAGACTTCTTTCTATTCCAGTGCTGACTTTAAAGAGAGGCCGTTTTCACAGTTGTTCACTGAGTTTTAATGAGTTGTGTGGTGTGTGTTTTTCTTCTCCTCCTGACACTTAATTACACTCTGGGACTAAGGATAAGAAGGGTGTGGTTGAAACATGGAGTGAATGCTAAGGTAAGCTTTAGTTGTTAGATAAGAATCAACAGGAAGTTATTTTTACATCTGTTCAGTTTTGAAAGTAGTTTCCTTAATTCATCTGAAGCTTGTTGAAGCCTGTGGCTGCTGTCAGCCCCCCAGAGTCAGGAGCGCTGTAGCACTCTGGGCTTGTGAGCATTTTACTGAACATTGGATAAATTAAAACAGTATAGGTTCTTCATTTTTTCTTGAGGAGCAGTAGTATATGTGGGGCAAATGACAGGGCTTAAATTTTCACTGCTTAAAACTTGCTTGCTGGCCCTAAGAGTCTGCTGCGTCTTTCAGAGCTCTGTCACTTTCTTATATTTGGATTGAGATTTGCATTTAGATGAACAACTGTGAACTTGAACCTGTCAGCACAACTTTTTCTCCAAAGAGGCTCTGTATTCCTTAAGGTCCCTTCCAGCTTCAGTCCTGCTCTCCTAAGCACCCCCTCCCGCTCCCTCTGTCTCTAATCTCCCTGAAAAATTAATCATCTGTCACATCGCCTCAGCACTCAGCTGCACACCGATGCATAGCACTGTCGACTCCAACCCCGTGTCGGGCCTTAAATAGGGCTTTGGATGCGGCTTTGGCCACCAAACTTGGCCCGCAGACACACAGAGCCATCTTGATGTGCTTCAGCCCTTTGGTTGCGTCCAGAGGGACACTCGAGAGCCAGTTTCCTATTCAGTGAGGCAGCAGTCAATGGGACAATGCTGCTACTCTTTTCCTCTCTATCCCCTACGAAGTCACACAGTGGCTCTCTGTCCGTATCACAAACTTGCTTCATCTTCCTTCCTTACCATCAACCAAACAACAAAAAGGGTGCATACCATTTTAGTGCTTCATAAGATCAGTTTGACGTCTCTGTTTATGGTGCATTGTTTTACTAACATTGATAACACTGTTCCTTCACGTCTCCATTAGTTCCAGGAGATGGAAAACTTTGTGAACTTTGTCACTGTACACTTAAGGATTTATTGCACTTAGGGATAAGATATTCATCCCCCCTTTCTTTATCAGCTTGTGTAATGTGATCCCACTCAGTGCTAAGCCCCTCCTGCTAGACAGCTCACATTTCCTTTTATTCACAGGGAGGACCCATTCTGAGTAAACACCAACAAACACTGGTTTCATTCAGTTTGTTAAAGTAACTGTAGTGAGTCACCTGACGAATCTGAGACCATTGTGTTGTCTACCGCTCATTTATTCAGTTTATTGTGTTGGAAAGAGAGTTTTTTTATCTGCCACATTCACTCAGATTAAATTTTTGTGTTGCACAAGTTTACACCAGCAGTGCTCGGTGGGGCTTTTGGCATGTCCTCATCGCTACAGTCTGGGATTTATTATGGTTGTGTCACACAGTCAGTTGCGAAAGGCTCCGTTCAAGAATGAAGGAAAATAGAAAAATGCCAGACTAGTTTCATCCTTAACTTTTCGTAATGCGTTTCACTGTCTCTTCAACTCAGAAACTATGTATTATTGAAAGGCATTGCATCAGGTCTGTAATATGTTTCATTCTTATTTAAATTGCCCAAAACGTATATATTACGCTCCACCTTCTATGGAAATGATCTAAAAATTACTTAAGCATTGTTTCTGGTTCACATTTCATCTGACCACCTCAGATCCAATTCTCCATTTTTATATTATTACAAAATGCCGAGATTGATGTCGCTCAACATTGTGTAGTAATTATAATTATATATATATAATAATAATATAAAAATATTATAATTCACAACTGAATGTCTGACTCATAAAGTGAAGATTAGAAAAGTAACTGTGATATGGCCTACACAAGTGGCAGCCTAGCTTCACAAAATTAACTTGAACCCTTCTCTGAGAGTGGACCGCAGGACAGTGCAGGCCAGTCACATAACGTTGACCACCACTTCCTGTCACCCATCACAATAAATCCATTAGCTGTGCACCACTTCACATCCTCCCATATTGATTTATAACAAACAGCTCTCCATTACATGGCTATAACAGCTACTGTGGGACGAGGTGATGAGGGCAGTGTGGTCTTGTGACCCAGTGGGTTACGGGTGTTAACCAATCCCCTCTGGGACATGAAGCCAAGTGAAGAAGTGGAGAAGAAGATCCACAGAGACAAAGTTCTCAATGCAAGGGCTCAGCTGGCCAACAGGGCCATTAGTGCGTCTGGAGGATTGGTCTGTGAGGGCGACATGTTGTGTTAAAGTCATCTGGGAAAGGCTTCAGACTGAGAGCAGTGTGTGTTGCGTGTCAGGGGACATACATGTGACCGGCTGAGTGCGTGTGTGGCGCCAGGCTACATGTCAGATACTGCGTCTGTGCAGATGGTCCGGCAAGCTTTACAGATGTGTGTAACATAATCTACTTGATTTGTATATCAGCCTAAACATGACATTAGCTAAGTAAAGAATACAGAAGGAACATAGCTTCTGATTATTGTAAAAGCCTTCAATGGACTTAAATACTGTGAAGTGTGACTGTGTGTAACCAAAGACACACTCAAACATTTCTTGCAGGCTTCTTAAAACCTTGCAGAATGGACAGCACCGGCCTAGAGACATGTAACTTACACTGGAGTTTGCACACAGGCACAAGGCTGAACAAAATCATTTTATACAACTGTCAGAGACTGGTTTTCTTTGACAATAATTCTTGCAGTTGAATAGTTTAGGTATATTTCTTGTATCAAAATAAATGTCAGATCTATAGAATAATCAGTCTAGGCATTAGCTGTATTCAGCCTCAACCCAAGACACCTACACAGTCTGCGGCCACACCCTTGTAGCATGTCTGTCACTGCTGACAGACACTCCCATATGACATGCCTGTGGGGGCAAGACTGTGGTTTGTTCTCATATTGTGCGTTACTCACAGCGTCCCAGTCATCATGTCCTCATAGTGTGTTAGTTTCAGCAGTTAACTTATGACTCAGTGAGCCAGCCAGTACAGTACAGTTTTTACAATCAGACACAAGGTGAACTGAATATGCTACATGAGCGTGAAATGTCACACTTGTGTTTGAGCATTGAGAGCGTTCATCTCCACTTTCTGCTGGGACTAATTCACAGGCCGTTTCCACTCATATGCATTCCTGGTTTTACTGCACAAGTTGGGGTTTTGGGAGAAGAAGCCTTTAAGTCAACCATAGAAAATTCAGCTTAATGTAGCAGTGGGAAGAGAGTGTGGTTTGACTGAAATGTGTGGCTGCCATTTTAATTGCATGTTTAGGAGGGAGATAGGTAGGAGGTAGTGTAATTGATAATGTAAGATGCAGGGAGAGTGAAAGGATGTGTCAGTCATTAACTGGAAACAAACAAAGTCCAGGTTGAAGTGCACAATGTAGACAGCAATTTGGCATCAGCACTGAATGACTGTGATAAGCCTCTCTAAAGCCACATTTTAATTGTAACATTGAGAATTATATGTTTTAATTTTAGAATATACTTGTAAAATAATGTTTTCCCTTCTTGTTGACCACATTCAAAAATGGAGAAAACCCAGAGTGAAAGTGCTGCTTCAGATGGGTCAGCAGATAAACCCCCACTGTACAGAGCAAAGTTTCGGTTACCAAGGTGATATATGGGGAGTGCCATGGCATTGCAACAGTTCACTGACCTCACTGCCTCGCCCAGAAAACAAAGCCCACATAAACACCGTTCCTGATTGCCCCTAGTTTCTATCAGTGTCTATCTTAGAAAAGTGCTCTGTTATGACTTCTGTCTGTTGTACTGTCCTTTTAGAACCCAAATAATATCATTGTTTTAGTTTCCTTTCATTTGTTCCAATTGTCAAAATCAGATAAAGATAAACTGAAGTCACTTGCGTTTTTACAAGACAAAAGAGGCCACACCTTGTCTTACCGAAGTTAGGAATGTGTTTTCACTGAAGGCATAGTTTCTATCTGGCCTGATGAGCTACTGCATTATCCAAATGTAGCATGTAGCTGCAAGCACAGACAGTCCTGTGGTACCTGGTCTTGCAGGAACACTTGCCAGACTTACTACTGAACTGAGCTGCTCCCTGTGACGCTGACACAAATTACACAGACATGCTGGCACCTTTCACATTCAATCTTTCTGTGATTTTTCAGCAATCAATTCAAATCAAGTACACATTTCTTTGTATTGGAATGCAAATAGCGCACAAAGAATGATGCAAAAAGCCACAGTGGAATGCCTGCAGGGGACAATTGGGCTGTGCTGTAATGTAACACAACACAACCTTACGCAAAGCCAGAGGCAAAAAGTAGAGGGAGTGGTGCTTTTCATGCACACATTTTAAAACAGCCCCAGTTGAAGTAAATAGAGACATGCAAAGGCTTAGTTGTCTCTGGTTAGTACTGCACTCTCTGTTCTCTTAAGGGTTTGTTCCAGTGAGCAGTGATGTGACAGAGGGTGCTTATTAATTTTTAGTGCCACCACAGCAGCACACAGCACAGACCTGGAGTTGTGTTAAAAGAAGAACATGGTGGAAGATGTAAACAGATGCCATTCAGTAATTTGGATGTTTAGATGGCTATCAATCATATATAATCACTATATATTTTTGTGTAGAATGAGGCAAAAGAAAGTTAGTAAAAGATTAGGGCTGTACATTTGCAGGCAACAATACAGCAGCCCTCAACATTGCAGACAGCTGAAATCACATGAACCACTACAGTAGATGTATTGTGATGTAGTGGAGGGCAGCTATTGTACATGAAAAATGTTCTGTGGTAAAAAGAGCAGCACTCATGTCGCAGAAATGTTCAGATAGAGATCACTGATGCAAGTTTAGAGAATTTTCACTCCAAAGTTTATAATTTAATGAATAAGGAGAAAAGAAGGTGTTTATGTAGAATAGATTGCACCAGTGCTACGATAAAATGGCATATATCTGTTGGAGGACTATAGACTCCAGATAAACCTTTGAGTAAAATGAGTACGAGTTAGTCATTATGTGAAAATATTTGTCCATTATTTTGGCGGTTTCAGTCATTTCGTGCATGTAGCCACTGGAGAATAAACCTGACAGACAGGTTCCAGTTTGCTATGCGTCAGCAGTAGGCTGCTCCCACGGCTTCATGGGTGGAGGCCCGGGGTGAAAGGTCACGTCAGCCTGCCCACATTCCTCGTTTACAGCTGTCTCCCTGCCCTGCCTCACTCATGAGGCGCTCTGGGTCGTCGGGCTCAGGTCAGGGTGCACAGAGAGGAGGCCGGATCGTCTTGAGAGATGTCATACTCTTGCTACACAGGATAAAAACTCGACGAGAAGAGCTACTGTAGTATTCCCACGCAGCAATGTTGAAAAAGTGTTGAAAAGAATTTCTTATTTCTGTCTTTTAGGTGTGCTTTTATAACTGGAGGCAAAGATGGCAATGCACAGTAAGTGATTCATGTTTGAACTGTCTTCTTTCTTGTTATTTTGCAAAATGCTATAGTTTTTTATAAAAGTTTCATTATATGCTCTAAAGAACTTTAAACGAACTATTAATATTTTTGGCAACATTTTACAACTTCCAGCCATTGTGTTTTGTATTCATACTGAAACCACTTCCTCATAACTAAAGGTCTTGTTTATTTAATTAAGGTCCAAGACAATGAATGTAATGTACGAGCCACTATTATTTAAATATTGCACAGTGACTTTTCACATTTTTGGGCTATTCTTCATACAAAACAAAAACTAAACTGAACTTATGCTCCTTGAACCTGTTGAGTTGTACTGAAGACTTGAATGGCCTTTCTTTGTGCTTGGCAGTGACTGACGGTGGTACAGTGAAAGTGGCAGAGTGGCAGCAGACTATGTATAGCACAGACTCTGGCATCCAGTCTGGAGCTACCACAGTCAAAAATGATGATGGGTCTGAATACACCACCAGTAAGCACTACACCATGACAACCACTGTTACAAGGGAGGACCCAGGTAAGACACCTGATTGCTAACAATGACAATGGTAAAAGTGAATACTTTGATAACTCATGAAGCATATTATTATTATTATTTTTAAAGATCTAGATAGTCAGTTTGCTTTAACAAGAACCCAACGCATCCGGGCTGCCATGTTTCCTGAGTCATTGGAGGATGGCACTACTATCCTGTCCACTCAGACTGATCCGTCCCAGATGACAAACGTCCAGAGACTGGCTGAGCCCTCACAGATGCTCAAGACAGCCATCATCCATTTGATCAACTACCAGGATGATGCAGAACTGGCCACACGTGCTGTGCCTGAGCTCACTAAACTGCTCAATGATGAAGACCAGGTGATATTTACAAAACCATGTCCATGAATGAAATTTAATTTTGCTTTAATGTTGTTTTTTGGATAGTTATGTTGTTATTTTACAATAGATTTACAACACATTAAGCTGGAAAGCACAGTAATGGCTAGTAGTGCACTCCTACATTATCAGTATAAAATAGCAGCAGGAACAAAGCTGTTCTTGTGTGTTCTTTGTTCTGTATTTTGTAACTGTGAAGGTTTGACAGATGTACAGACAGATCTTGTTTGATTATTTTTTTGTCATACTCCACCTTGTCGATGTCCCTTCTTACAAGAAACTTCACAATTTTCCTTCAAATGTCTGAATCTTTACTTTCTTCCAGTACTGATGAACTCCTATTTTCTCATCAGGTGGTGGTCAGCAAAGCGGCACAGATCGTCAACCAGCTCACTCGTAAAGAGGCGTCACGCCGGGCGCTCATGCAGTCCCCACAGATGGTGGCGGCTGTGGTGAGGGCCATGCAGAACACAAGTGATATGGAGACTGCACGTGCAACAGCCAGCATCCTCCACAACCTGTCCCACCAGAGAGAAGGTCTGCTCTCCATCTTCAAGTCTGGAGGAATTCCTGCTTTAGTACGCATGCTCAGGTACAGCAGAGAGAAATTACTTTTGTTAACAGACTGTATATTACGACATTTGTGCATTTATGATTTTAAGCAATTAGTCACTATTTATGACCACATTTGAACCCTCCAGCTCCCCCATGGAGTCTGTGCTCTTCTACGCCATCACCACTCTCCACAACCTGCTGCTGCACCAGGAGGGCGCTAAAATGGCTGTGCGTCTGGCTGATGGCCTGCAGAGGATGGTCCCACTGTTGAAGAAGAGCAACCCAAAGTTCCTTGCTATCACCACAGACTGTCTGCAGCTGCTGTCCTACGGCAACCAGGAGAGCAAGGTCTGTGTATAGGAGCATAAGTTAGACTTTGTGATACTTGCAGTACAATGGCTGGTACCCAGACAAGTAATTTGAGAGTGTTCAAGCTGTCCTGCTTGTGTGTGCATGTGTTGTGATTTGGGTGTGGCATGGGAATAGTGGTTTGTCAGCTGGCACTGAGTGAACGGGTGTGGGAGTGATTGAATGAATATTAACTGACATTATTCATAGGAAGGATTTACAGAGCATTTGAACTTTCTAATCCTGTTCACTTAAATTGTTTTTATTCCCCCTTACTGACCCATACTGATGTTTTCCTACAGCTTATCATTTTGGCCAACGGGGGTCCTGAGGGTCTTGTTCACATCATGAGAACCTACAACTACGAGAAGCTGCTGTGGACCACAAGCCGAGTGCTCAAAGTCCTCTCTGTGTGTCCCAGTAACAAGCCTGCCATAGTTGAGGCTGGTATGTATTCAGTGCCTCTGTGTGCACACCTGTGTGAACCACTAAGTCATACAGGTGTGGCAGCTTCTCTTCGCCTGAACAGCTGTGGCTTATTTTAAAGGCATAACTACATGACAGCATAATGAATAACTTATTCTCTGCCTCTTGCAGGTGGTATGCAAGCTTTGGGTAAACACCTCACAGGCTCCAGTCAGCGTTTGATGCAGAACTGCCTATGGACTCTTAGAAACCTCTCTGATGCTGCCACCAAACAGGTCATTTCAACCTCCAATATATGGCATCTGTTCTGTTTTTTCTGTTCTGCACCAATAATGTAATTTCCTGTTTTTTGGGTTTTTTTTTTGACAAACTCTGAAATCTGTCTTCTTCATTTTTCTTTCAGGAGGGCATGGACAGCCTGCTGCAGGTGCTGGTTGGCCTGCTTAGCTCAGATGACATCAATATGCTCACCTGTTCCACTGGTATCCTCTCCAACCTTACATGCAACAACGCTCACAACAAAAGTCTGGTCACTCAAAGCAATGGTGTCGAGGCTCTTATCCACGCCATACTTCGAGCTGGTGAGAAAGAGGATGTCACCGAGCCAGCTGTTTGTGCCCTGCGCCACCTGACGTCACGTCACCAGCACGCCGAGCTGGCACAAAACGCAGTGAGGAGACACTACGGCATCCCCGCTATTGTCAAGCTGCTCAACCAGCCCTACTACTGGCCTGTCATTAAGGTACACCACAAAGGAAAATGAAGGAAAAGGAAAAGGCTAGAAAATTCAAGGCGCTTGCTTGAGTCACGCATATGTCAGAAGAATTATTTTGTATTTGAAAGGGCAGTCAAGAAAAAGCATTTTAATCAACATCATAAAGCTACACTTGAAATGAAAAGTATGATATATGAAGTTTTTTGTGTTTCTGTCTAAAGGCAGCGGTGGGCCTGATCCGTAACCTCGCCCTGTGCCCAGAGAACCAGGCTCCTCTCAGAGACGCAGGAGCAGTCCCCCGTCTGGTCAACCTGCTGCTCAAAGCCCACCAGGATGCACAGAAACATGACTCATCCAGCCAGCAGACATACCAGGTACATGACTAAATACACAGGCTCTCAGTGATTAGAGTCGAGCTGGCGTTCAGGGGCTTGTAATAATTGATTATGGTGAATTATTCATTGAGTTTGTCATGTTTGTTTTAAGGATGGAGTGAGGATGGAGGAGATTGTGGAGGGCTGCACAGGCGCTCTGCACATACTGGCCAGAGATCCTGTCAACAGAGCAGAGATCGCTAATCTTCAGGCCATTCCTCTGTTTGTTCAGGTATGTACATCATAATAAAGCCCACTTGTTTTCAAAGATGATTTTTTTACTTACGTTATTTTCTCTCCCACCAGCTGCTTTACTCTCCAGTGGACAATGTGAAGCGCGTGGCTGCCGGCGTCCTGTGTGAGCTGGCCCTAGATAAAACATCGGCCGAGATTATCGACAGCGAGGGCGCGTCGGCTCCACTGATGGAGCTGCTGCACTCCAACAACGAGGGCATTGGTAGGACATCAGAGTGCTCTGAAATGGCCTTCCTGTAATGTTGCTTTTAACGTTGTCGATAAGTGCAAAGTCGCAAACTCAAGTGCACTCGAAAGCCACAGTATATCTAGTCCACAATATCTTTGTAGCACATACAACATGGAAACAGCAAAAAATAACAATGGGTAATTACGATTTAGCAGTAATGATGACAAAAAAAACAACTGTTGCGTAGTTTGAAGCCTGGGAGTTGTTGCACTTTTTATGTAATACAGTATATACCCATTACTTTCCTAACCCTACTTCTACGGTTGTGTTTGGCCGCTAGTCAGCTTTTAAAGTAAACTATTAAATGGACTATATTTTTCTACATCAGGCTAAATGTGGTTTCTCCTTTTCAGCTACTTATGCTGCTGCAGTGCTTTTCCGCATTTCTGAGGACAAAAACTCTGACTACAAGAAGCGTGTGTCTGTGGAGCTCACACACTCCCTGTTCAAACATGACCCTGCCGCCTGGGAGATGGTGAGTGTTTAGCGCCGTCAGTGCCTGGACGTTTCATTAGCGCACTAGTCCTGTATTCATGTCTTCTTTCATTTAAAAATCTTACTCATGTTGACTTTATACTGACTGTTGCCCTCCTGTGACCTCTTTGCAGGCTCACAACGCTGTTCCCATGGATGGACCGTATCCAGACGGTGAGTAACTATTGATAAAAATGTGCACCTCAGCACATTCCTCATCACCCGGTCACTCTCCTCACTGCAGGGAGTGACTGTAACATGCTGCAATCTGCTAAAATCATGGCGTGACAGCACTACTTATAAACTAAATAATTCAATAAACATTTTGGACAGGCCTAGTTAAATGCTTTCACCTAAATTCAAACTCAAACTTACTCCCTGTATTGCAGATTTAAAATATCTTTATCAGTTCACTTTGAGGTTGTCTCCTAACTTTAATCTCCTGTGGATTTTCCTTATCTCGGTGTCATCATTCTCTTAATTCTCTTCCTTTCCTCCACTTGACTCTTCTCCTTTTATGGCCTTGGTATTTTCTGTCCCTGGTTTGAGCAGAGAGCCTGAGGCAAAAAGGATCAGCAGCTTACTTCGCTCTGATTGTACTGTTTCTGATACTGATCTATTTGGAAACTGAACGAAATATAGTTTGTGAAGACATTTTTGACCCCCCTCCTGTTTTTTAGTTGTGTTTTTTAGTTTACTTATGGTTTTGAAACCCTCACAATGTCCCCTTCACCCAGTGGCATATCCGAGCACTGAATCAGGGCTTCACTATCAAACCCAGTCTGCTTACTCAATGGGAGGATGCACATAATAATGCAAATCCATTTTCACATTTAGTTGTTTACAGTAGAGAAAGCTCCCAATCCATGCCCCACTCATTGTTGGCCAACTTTCCCTGAGTTGTACAAACATATCTATAGTTATTCCACCTTGTCTATCTTACTCTTATTAAACCTACATTATAAAAATTGAAGTAAATAACATTCCTTGCAGCTACTTATCTAAAAAACAGAGGAATTAGATGTGTTTAATTCTCATCTAAGCTAAGCCACCCTTGTCTTAGCACGGTCAATTAATGCCGTCTGTTTGTTTAACAGAGCTGGATGCTGGTTTCCAAGGTTACGGAGGATATGCAGGAGACATTCCTATGGACGGCATGGATGGCATGATGCATGACGAATATGCCGGCACTATGCAATTTGACAGACAAGGATACCTTGACCATTATTAAAGGTTAGTAGTCTTCTTTCTCTGTTCATTCTAATTGTGTTAAAGTTGGATTTAATTGAGTCAATGTTGCATATATTTAAGTTGTTGTTTTGTATTTTTTCAGGCCCATAAAGGAGAAACCGTAAAGAACTGAGATAATGGGACACAGAAGAGAATACATCTGTCAGTAGAGTTGTCCACTGCTCTGTTTAATGTAATATATGCAGTTATTACTGAGTACGGGACTCTAATCTCTAATAAACAGGGCTCATCCTTGTTTTATAGCCTAATTTTGCTGATTATAACTATGGCGATAATGCTTGTAGGTTGATGTTTGAGAGCCTTTTAAGAGTGTGTGTGTGTGTGTGTGTGTGTGTGCGTGTGTGTGTGTGTGTGTGTGTGTGTGTGCATGTGTATGTATGTATGTGTGTGTGTTTATGCTTTTGGGTGGGTATTCTAAGCCAAAGAGATTTTATTTTGTGATGATAATCCTGTAGCTTCCTTCTTTTTTTTATAAAAAGAGAGCAAAAGAGTTAGTGAAAACACTGCCTGACATGGCTCATTGTACATGGTGCAACTTTTCACCACTTTGTTTCTCTTTTTCATGCTTTTGTAACACACTCTGCTGTCTATACTGTAGTTTTGACACTAGATTCTCCCACTGTGACAGGAAAGTCAGTAAAAAGATGAAAGAGACTGGCTCATTTCTGTTTTGGCACAGATCAGTAGCAATATACACACAAGGACATGTTGTCTTTGACAGCAGTGTAGGACCACCCCAGCCTCTTCTGTCATCACTCAAGCTTGGATGTTTTTTTTTTTTCATTTTCTTTGATAAATAAAGTTGCAATGGTTTATAAACTGACTATAGTAGCGGCTAATTTGTGTGTGGGTAAAGGGCTTTTAGTGAATATGAGAAACAGTCTGGGGTGGACCTACCATAAACACTACTGACTGGAAAATTTGTCTTTCTACCTAATAAGAGTTTTTACTGAAATTTTGGTTAATAAAAATAAAGGATATATTAAACATACTATGTGATCTTTGAGTGCTGACTTGAAATTTCACATTTGATGAAGTGAATACCATTTGTGTGTTTTATTAACACTATCATCTGTAACCTACATACAAAATATAAGCACTGAGCAGCACACATCTCATCGGTCGGTTACACACATGCAGAAACGATAACAGTAAAGAGTCACGTGAGATAAGGTTATTGCTGGGTTAGAGACTTTTGGCTAAAACAGTTCAGTCTCATTGTTCTCTACATGCACTACACCGGATAACAGTATTCCCACATTTCGTCAAAAGATTTTAGGTCAGGTAATTTGAAGGAGAGTGAGGAAAAAGCTAAAAAGGTTCAATTTGGGAGATTATATCAAGGTGTAGGTATGTTTGGTATCTTGATGCTACTGTTTGTGCCCGCACTGAGAAGGTAGGGCTCCGATAAAGATATGGCTCATGCCCAGATCTGTCGAGCTTTAGAAGACATTGTCGAACAAGTTCATGGACTGCATGATGTTCTCGTCCTAAAGGTAAAAAGAGGAGAATTCAAAACTACAATCATGGCTGCAAATTGAAGTTATCAAAAGCAACTGGAAGTTTCACTGATAATTTTATGATGAGACCTTTTGGCATGTTTCTAAGAACTCATCAATAGTCACTACACCGTCTTTATTCTTGTCCATTTTCTGCAAACATGACACATATGAAGGAACGAAAAAAAAAACATTAAGCAATCTGTTCCGAAAGGTTACAACAAGCTTACGTCAGGGATAATTTGTGTTTTTCACCTGGAAGAAGCTGTCGACGTGTTCCTTAGGGGCGCTGTCCTTAATGCACGGGTAGGTGTACTTCCCCATCATGTCATAGATCGAGTTCATGATGTCGGTCATCTCCTGGACACAAAACAAATAACAGAATGATCTCACAGACCTTTGAGTCACAGATGTGTACGGTATGGTATTTATTAGTGCGAGTACCTCTCTGGTGATGCAGCCATCTTTGTTGAGATCATACAAATTAAAAGCCCAGCCCAGTTTATCGGTGGTGGAGCCTCTTAAGATAATGGACAGGCCGATGACAAAGTCCTACAGGGGATGTAACGCTGACATAAGACTGACACGACACTTGGAAATGTTTTCATCTATAACTACAGAAAGGGTAAATGAAGACAGAAATACACACCTCGAAGCTGACTGTCCCATTGTTGTGGGTGTCAAAGGCCTCAAACAGGAAGTGTGCATACATAGTGGAGTCTGAGGTACAGAGCAAAGTCTGCTTAAACAGGGCCGTCACTTGCTTGCTTTTTGATTATGTGTCAAATATTATTTTCTCAACTTGGAATGATTTTTTGCAATTAATAGCAATTGGACTGACCTCCATGAGGGAAGAACTGGGAGTAAATACTTTTAAAGGTCTCCTCGTTCACGACACCACTGGGACACTCCTGGATATATCAGGGAGACACAGTTGAAACATCATGTATATAGACGCACTGGACAAATAATGCACCGAAAGACTCCTCAGACATTTTTGAATCCTCTGTAAAGGATCTGCAGCTCTTTCTTGTTGAAGTTGGTCTGCTGTACGAGACGGTCGAGCCCCTCTGGTCTGTAACACACCGTGGACAGCTCACCTTCATCGGCAACGCTTCCTACAGAGGGCAAGAGACGGTTAGTTTAGTGTGGTCTATCAGGGAAATAGAGTTTTTATGACAAAGAAAATGTGACATGTGGGAGACACTTGCTTTCAGTGAGCGAAGGCCTGGAGCCGGAGCGACAACAAGGCAGTAGTTTCAGGAAGCGCTGTTTTATGGTCTTTTTATTGGGTTTAGATGCTGGATTACCTGCAAACAGCCAGTCACAGCACAGATTAGAAACATACAAAGTGGCCCAAATACAGGACAGGAGGGTACGAGCCAAATTGGACTGCTTCACTTGTTCATCATCAGGAGACTAAACGAGTTGGCCCGTCTGGCTTTGACCCAGTGTGACCTGTGACCCTGGAGATGTTTGGACACTTCCTGGCAGATTATTCAAGTGTGGGATTACAACGCTGGAGTTTACAGCACCAATGGACAGCTTAAGAACCAGTGAAGAAAGACAGGAGTAAGTGATGTCCCTGGTTGCATTTTCTCATGATAAATTTGCAGAGTAGAGGCTGGGTTTAGTAAAGCTGTCTTCCTTTGCCATTTAAAACCCACATTTGTTGTCCTTAGGCTTCGTCTGCTCCTGCTTTAGTCTACAGCTTTACAGCGAATTACCCACAAGACAAAAGTCCTCTCCATCCCGACACCCTCCTCTCGTCCAATCAGAAGACGTGCTGCCTGCTCCTAAATTCTCTTTGTGCCCCTTCTGAGTTGACTTCCTGGAGGCAACTTGTTTTGTAGTCTCTCTCAACCCGAGCCAGACAAAGAGAAATACCACTGAGTCGGTGTAAACAGCCCAAGAACATAGCCATCCATACGAGGAGCTAGTGTTGTCATGTAATTAAAAAGATGAAACAACAGACAGTGTCCTTATGTCTACATACATCTGTCTCCATGGATTCTAAATTCAACTCGTGATAGTTATGTGTCCTTTCTGCCACTAGAGAGAACTGTTGAGCTATTGTCCAAGTATACCATACATTCAATCAATTTAGAGCAAAACAAACTTGTAAAAAAAACACTTGTGATTTTATGGACAATTTATAAAATGAACAATGAACCATCGATCTGTCATCATTAAGCGCACAAACACAAATGGCAAGTGAGGAATGATTAAATCACCTTTAAATCACCTGCTGCTATGTAAATGTGAAGCTCAAAAGAAAAAGTGCCCTGTGCATCTTTGTTCATGTAATTTGAAGACATCCCTGACACAATACGTTCTGAAGAAGTGCCAGTCAAATCACCAAATACAGCAGCTGCACAATCATGGAAAAACAAACAGGGCTCTGTGCGGCCTCACGCGAAAACAACAAAAGCCACAAGCACCTTAGCCTGGTCAGTGTAATGTGATTCAGACAAATCCCCAAATTTACTCTGCTTGTAGGAAAACTCAAAGTGCATGAAGTAAAGCTATGAATCTCATAAAAGTGCAAAGCAGACTCAGAAGGTAGACTGAGTTTCTGATGAATCGCCTTCGCTTTAAGTTGTTTGCTTACTGCCCTTAGTTGTAATGAGCCTCTGTGTGACTTTGAACGTGAGAATCAATGGCTACAAATGAGGGCAAAATGTCCTCTGAAGCAGATCAGTACCCTCGGCGCTTATTAATGACTAAATTCCCGCTCTTACACAGCTGCAACTGAAAATAATAACACTGAAGAGTCATCTCACTTTGTATGAGCACGCATTTATGTGACGGAACATACGTGTTCTTCTGGCACGGACAGTCGATAAAAACCTCAAAGGAAAAACTGGATATTAGTCATAACATTATAAACACTGTTGTTGTGAGCATGTAAGAGCCCACATAGACTAGAAGAGTGAAGGTGGTGCCCAATCAGAACTTTTCCTCTTTGTACCACGTTTGGAGTTGAGGCTACTCTGACCCAGTCATCTTTCGCAGTGTGCCTGAAATCTTTACTCTTACCCATTTTCCTGTGTCATTTAACGGAATATACAGAATATTCACTTGCTTCAAAAGGATCCCACCCAATGACAAGCGCTGTGTTAACTTATTTCACTTGGAGTGGTCAAAATGGCAAGGCTGACTGATGTGGTACTTGAATATTTTGGACAGCAAGGTGCTTTTTAACTGTGTTTGAAAGCATCTACAATCCTGAGCCTCATCCCTGTTATAATCACAAGAGCTAACTTAGCCAGACTCTGTGTGTGATCTATTTATTTTAGTTTTTTGCATACAGTAGTCACTTTTTGTTTTCTGGCAAGTTCAGATTTAACATTGGAACATATTGTTATTAAACCCCCTTTGAATGTACAGTCAGGCACATTGTTCTGTGTGGATCCTGTCAGACCCAAGGGCACGCTCTGTTTACCTAGGGATGTCACAGAGCTTTAAGAGGGTCAGGCAGCTCTGAGCTAAGCATTGTAAGATAATGTTGCCACAGCAACAGTCTCTGTACTTAACAGTAATCCTCAGAAAGACATGCTTCAGATTATAAATGCACATTTCATCCAAACCACGTACACACAGAAACACATTTAAATTACACATTTACACACTCCTGTGTCAACACAATCTGTCAGGGATTATCTGATAACGGAGAGATTTTTTTTTTTTAATCAGATCCCTACAAAGGTTTATAATTATTATTTTTTTCTTTACAAACAGCAACACAGGTTGTTTATGTTAGTTCAGGAGACAAAGGAGATCATTGCCCTCGTTCACGTCATTTCTTTCAAATGCAACAGTTGTGCCTAAACTCAAGACTATCAGACTGGATGTGTATGAAAGTCTTGTTTTAGCTGTGACAACAATCTTTTTTTTCAGACTGTAGCAACTGTTGTAGACTTTGTTCAAATGATGTACATATGTTTATTCTTATATGAAAACACAACATTAATGCAATACCACACCTCTAAAAAGTGCAGCTCAACGCACTTAACACTTAATGATTTTGGCTCTTTTTAAAAAACACACATTAGTGACTTTAGCCCAAACTAAAATCATGTTGTACCACTCTTTTAATATTTCACCTGTGACGTAAAGAGCCCCACAGCAGCCGTCAGTGAAGATGGCAGTGACGTGTGTGGTGTAGTGAACAAAGTGATGACTTGGCAAAGATCTATAATGTATGAGCACAGCAGTAAACACAATGACATTTGGCGCAGAGCAGCTGGACATGGGCTCGGCCTCAGGTCTTATCCAACTCTTGCCGATGGTCACTGACGTTGATTTTTTTTAGGATAGAATTTAGGATATAGTATTGACAGCACGTTTTGAAGTAGAAGATCATTGTGTTTGAGGTTTGTGTTGTGTCCAAAATGCTCTCTGTCCTTGCCCTGTCTACTGTTCGGTCACCTCGGTGCTTAGTGGATATCACATTGCCATTACTGTGCCAACAACCACTAGAGCCATTAAACAAAGCTTCTTCATGACACTTCTTCTCAAATACTTCGCAGCAGCACAATGTCTTATTAAGGCAGCATAAAGGAAGCTATTTTCATGCACCATTGTGGTTATTTTTAGGGATGAAACCACTTCACTAAACAATGACAGAACAAAGCAGATCCTGAGAGCCTTGGCGATTTGTCTTTGAGTAATGAGAATGTCACTCCTCTGATCTACACATTGATGCACACAGTGACGTGTGTAATTTTAGATGCATCAGACAGCATCTCCTCTATATAAATCCTCACCTGATTTATTTTCCTGATGCACACTCACACTAAATATGAGCAAATACTTTACACTTTACACACTGAATGACACTGAATATAATAATTTAATATTTAATAATTATTTATTAGTTTAACATGATTAGTGTTACCTGACTGTGTCAGTGCATTAAGGAACACTTTCAATGCCACTCCAGTCTTTGTCTAACCTGCTGATTTTATATTCTATTTGATAAAAGCTATAATAGGGTTCCACAGACTGCTTAGACTTTAGTTGCAGAAATATCATCAATGTTCATTTGCATACACTGACATGAATTATATTTGCATTTTGGTTGGTAGAAATCTTCACTATATGTCTGTTTATCAATATTCAAAAATCACAAGGCCACTTGTACATATTCTGAATATTTAAATGTAGATGTCTTCTTTTGAAACCATTTGAATAAACTCTGAAGCTGATGGGGTGGTCACATTTTATCAGTGCTATTGTTTTCTAGTAATAGCCTAACGTCCTTGGACAATTAACTTAATCAAAGTGAAAGTTATGACAACATTGATTTTAAAATATTTGAATAGAGACCTGCAACAGATGTGACAATAACAGAAAAAGGCTGAAAACCGTGCTCTTACCTGTGAGCGGGTCATGGGATCTGTCCAGCTCTCTTGAGTCTGACAAACTCTGGTCCTGACTCCTGGATTTCATGTTTCCGGTGTTGAGCAGACCACTTTTGGGTCTTTACCACTTCCCACTCTTCATATTCCTCCGCTTGTCTCCCGTCCAGACTCTCTGGGATCACAGTAACGAGTGAAGTCTGTCCGCGCAGTGCGTGTTGACGCGTGCCTTCTCGCACTGACTGGATCCAAATCGAACACGCTCTCCTCCCCTTTCCTTCTCGCCCACCTCAGCGTCAGTGCGCCCTCACATCTTTACGCACAACTTCAGCCGCTGACAAGCATGTGGAAATCTCACCAAGAGTTGGTTTTGGTGCGAGAGAAGAGAAATACGAGGGAGGAGAATGAGTGAGGGGCACTGGGGAGTATCTGACTGATGGTCTCACCTTGGAGCAGCTGCAGCTGAGTGGACAGGAGTTGTGTGTAGATCGATACAGTGTCAGCTCAGCGTCCTTGCGCTCATAGTGTTCAAAGAAACCCATCACCAAGGTCCTGAACTGGGAAGTTATTTAAAAATCAACAAAAGCTATGGAGGTCACGGGAGGATTTATCAAATATAGACAGTTAACAATCAGAAACAATCGATGACTTGGTGTAGCATAAGAATATGTAACATACAGTTCATTAGTGTTAGAGCCACGGATTTTACATAAAAAGTTGATCATTTATATTTGCTGACAGATATTTAAAAGCTGATAGATCTGATGCCAGCTGTGCGAATGTGAGATTTAATTAAGAGTGGGTGGAACAGAGAGGCAGGGCTGGAAGCACAGTAAGTACGCTCTTGAGCATGTCTTTAGATTTGGAACTGTCATCCTATTTATACAAAAGGACAATACAGTTCCTCGTTGATGTTTATAGGTAATGTTTGTATATTGATGCAAATTTAGTACATACCTCAAGTCTTCAGAAAACTTATTTGCAATTGATCCAACTGTTTTATGAAATTGTTCCCAAACATAGACTTGGAAATGTGCCACTCTCCTTCAGGGCCAAACAACACAAGCTTTAAAGCTTCATTTTGTTTTGTCATTTAAAGTTTGTAAGTGATATCCGACACCACTGACTTTAAACCTCTATTTTAAATCCTTTGTTGCAGTAAATAAATGTGGAAAATCTCTAGGGGATATGTTTTACATGCTTTTGTTTGTAAAATGTCAGACAGAAAAATGAAATTAAAGAGAGGAAATATGCTGAGTCCTTTAGCTGGAAATAAATATAGCTGGGGCTCTACACTGTGGTGAAGACAAGTCAGACAGGCGAGGGATTATTATGTCCCGCCAGAAGACGAATTGGAAGGAGGGAGTATATATCTATCAGCTACTGGAGGAAAAGGTGATGAAAGGAGCAAAACAGGTGAAAGCTGAAAGGAAATCTGCAAAGGGACTGACAAAAATGGATGAGATAGTACAGCATCTACAGAGGGACAGACCAGAGGCAAAAGGACTAGAAAGAGAAAAAGGGGTAGACAGGGAATACACTGGAGAGGCATCTGAATATATCATGTGCAGTGGGATCCTTCAATCTCAGTATTGATGGTGTTTATCTCCCACTGAGGTTTACGGAGAAGTTTAGTCTCGCTTCAGGTTGAAAAGTGGCGCCGACAGATAACCAATAATGAGCTGTGATTGATGCCCGCAGTTACACTCAGAGCAGAGGAAAGGAAACAGGCGACGAAGAGGGAGCAAACATAGAAGGGACGGGAGAATACACAAACAGGGAGCTGGCAGTGTTGGGTCCACTGAGGATTGAACAACGTTGGAGTCCTTGAAAAATATTGATACGCTTTCTGCAAATACAGGCAAATTTTAAAAAGTCATTTCCTGAGTCAAATCTGAGCACTTTTTAAGAACTTTCCAGGTCAATTTGCACTTTGTTCAGCCCCTGGAGGTAGATACATAAGATACTGAAGATTATTCTTCGGGTCCTAATGTGGAAAAGTGAAAACATGAATGTGATAGTCCAATCCAATGAATGCCACATATGACGCATTGTTTTGATAATGAATGGAGCTATTATTAATCATTTATTTTTAGACTGTATATAAACATGGACAGGATCTTATGTCTGAAATATCATGTTGTTTCATTTCTATTTCCCCCTCAGCAGTTCAGTAAAACAGTTAAGACAATCTCTTATTAAAAAAGCACTTTGTAATCATATATATCAAGATTTCCCCGAGTGTAGGAGGAGTAGGCAACCAACCTTTATTTAAAAATACATAAATATACCTACAGGAGTTAGCCATACGAAGAATTAAGACACTACAATTGAAGTAAATTGCATAATTTGGTTTCCTTCCCGTCAGAAAAATAAATGGATTGATTTTGAAACATGAGGAGCCGGAAGCAGATGTTAAAAGGCTGAATGAATAAACCTCAGACACACCAACAACAATCACAACCTTTATGTGTTAAGTATTGTCTGAACACTTTCCTCTAAAACACGCTCACATACATTCAGAATAACGCTTAAAGGAGGAATACTCTCTGTGATGTACAGTAGTGATTAGTTATTGAAACAATTAAAAAGGTTTAACATCATCAGAGTATTTCAGGCTTAATTACAATGTTGTACTCCTCAGCATAATGAAATTAAAATCTTCCAGAGAAAATGAAGTTCACACAAGCACTCACCAAGGCTAATACTCTTCTACAAGAAGCCCGCCTAAACTCAAAAAGGCTCAGGTTCATCATTACCAGTGTCGAACAAAATGTCTAAAACTGGAAATATTATGGAGAAAATATGAAGAATTCAGGTGAAAATACTTTTTAAATTCAAACTAATGTTTTGTGTCACTTAACAGTCAAGCCAATACTGCAGATTGCACACAATGTGTCAGTGCACTTCCTTTAATTAAAGTGCATCCAAGTTTGTACTGCTGAGTTCACGGGAGACGGAGGGTGATGAGTTCAGGGGAATCACGGAAAGAGTCACCTAGAGTTGGGTTTTTGAATTTTGCCATAGTGAGTGTTAGTGTCCACATCCACACACTGCACTCTGTCTGTCCATTAGAGAAAGAGAAGAGGGATGAGGAAGTCTCTCAGGAGATAGTGGAGAACTCTTTGAGCAGGACGTCCTGACTCAGAGTGTTCAGGGAGACGTTCTTCCTCACATTCAGACTGATGGAACGCACCTGGAAAACAGCATGACGGACACAGAATAAATGGATTATTTTGACACTCTTTCCCAAAATGAGTCAGGTGTTCAGTCTAAAATATGACTTACCAATTCCTTGAAAAAAGCTGCTTCTTTAGGCTGCTCAGAGTATCGCTCAAATTGGTCCAAACCGTCCTGTAGCTTGAGCGTCAGCGTGTCATAGTTGGACCGTACCACCTCCAACACCTAGAACATCAGAGAACGTACCACAGTCGTTTTTACATTAAACCAACAATCGGACGTCCTGTAGGAAAGTTACAGCAGCTTGTCTAAACTCATTACACTCAAAGATATTAATACATTGATCATTCACTGTATATTCAAATATTAAGTACATGTTTCATGATTTATAACAACATATTAATATTATATTATTAATGGGAATGTGAGGCACTATCTAACAACATCACATGCTGAGCCCCGCACTCACCAAGAGCTTTTTATTAAAATGCTGAATAAGGAAGTGAGTATTTTCTTTATTGTATTATGTCTTAGTTATACAGTAAAACCCCAGTGGTCAGATTCATTATGAAATAACACAAAGAGGCTGTGGTAAACAAGCAAGCAAGCTAGTTCATTATTATTGTGCCTAAAAACATTATTGTCTGCATTTTATTATAATATTTGTGCCTTTCTACTTCCATTTGGGAAACAATGATGAGGGATGAGGAAGTACTTAAAACTAACAGTTAAATGGGATCGTAACAGTTGATAGAGAAAATATCTCCTAAAATGACAACCAGCAGCACAAAGGTCACTCTGGGGTGTTTACAGCTCCTTAGGGATACATCTGTCCTTCCACACCAGTGACAAAGGGTCCTGATAGACCGTGAAGCAAAGGAACCAGGCTGAGGACATGTGCCAAGTGCTGCAGTAGCTCACAACTCCATCTAGTGGTGAAAGCCAATATATCTCACCTGAATTCACTTCACTGGCATACAATCCAGGCTGCTGTTTCTTAATTTAACAAGATTTTTTTTAATTCCAGGTTATTCATTCATTCATTTGGACAAGAATACCAACGTAATTTACAAACGTTAGAGACACTGACAGAAAGAGTCACAAATTTACAGATGGAGGAAGCTGGACAGAACCCAACTGTGGCACGAGGAGACAATTTCTCTTGAACAAATCTACAGCTCAGCCTTGGATAAAGAGCTGTTGTTTTTATTTAGTGTCTGATGGTACAGTACACTGATGAAAAATTCATACCTATACATTCCTTTCGTTCACATGCTATAGCTCATCTGCTCACCCCTTCCTCCCTCACAGCCCTTCATCACCTTCCCCTCTAACGCTCCTAACGCTACGACTGCCTACTATACAATCTTTCCTCACTGGCATTGGGCAGTGAGAATGACAACAGGAGAAAGCGTGAGCTATGACGAACTTGTCAGACAAAAAAAAAAAAAAAAAAAAGGAAAATAGAGAACATGCAAACTTTATCACTGTCAAAAAGAAAACAGGCATCATGAGTGTTTTTGCTTACACAAACATTGAGCTTTCTGCATGGTTAAGCCGGTATCAGTGTGTTTATCTTCAAGCACGGACACAAATGCAGCTTTGTCCAACTCTACTCTAGGGCTGTGTGCGGGACAGACACTAGTTCAATTTAATGCTGCATGTTTCCAGAGCCCATCCATCTCTAACTGTCACTCCGCTCCAGGCAAAGTGCTTCTGTGTGTGTTTATGTGTTTAAGAACGAACATCAAAAGACATATGAAGTAAAACGGAAGGTGTCACACAACATTATAAAACGAAAAGAGCAGGACAAAAACAGAAGCGAGAAAATTGACGGGCTTCTATCACCGAACCCTTAAAGTACAAAAATACCAATTATTAGTAGACTAGTCATTAGTTGTAAACCATCAACATTATATTCAGACTGTGTTAACATAGTGCAACAGCTACACCAAGGCCTCAACTACAAATTTTAAAGGCACTTTTACGTTTAATTAGATGTGAGTAAATACCACTGAGACAAATCATAAAGGCTGCATTGTCACCAAACAACATCCTGGCTCCTCTGCCTCCTGAATAAATTTAACAGATAAAAGCAAAGAGGTAATTGCGGCGTATAATGACTCAATCGATCACGCTCTTATCAGACCGTTAAAAAGGACTCCTCTGGCCGCTTACCTTTTCTCACTAGTGACTAATATGACATGAAAGATAAAAGTTTCTAAAGAAGCTAGAGGACCAGTCTCATTATTGACTTAAAAGAAATGAATAGTGCCAAGGTACTCAGTCAGTGTTATTATCATACGAATGCAAATGACACTTATGACGTCAGATAATCATATTCTTATAAAACTGTATCTCGAGTAGGTCTTTATTGTTTAGTCACATCATTAATTGTCAGTCCACGTTAAAGTTCTGCAATTTCTACCAAATATCTGCTAAATTAACTGGCATTCTTTCCAAACCCTTAACAGTGTGAAGTACTATGGCACCACCTACAATAAAAAAAAACAAACCAACGAAGCCAAAGACATGGCAGCCTTCAGGAGGACTATGGAGTGCATTGTGTTTACCTGCTCCTCTGACAGCTGAGAGATGTGGTTCACAGCAGCATAGGACTCAATCTTGGGGTTAAAATGGTTTATGATGGCCCTTTGAATCAAAAACAAAACAAACGCACCAATAATTTAACACCATTCAATACACACAATCCGTATGTTTATATTCACTCAATCTCATGCGTTTTCACATGTAAATCAATCTTTGCCAGCGTCACCATTTGTGTCTGTAAAATAAACTGCGTTATACTCCATATATAATGTGATGCAATTATCTTAGCTGAGAAATAATATGACTTATTCAATGCCGGCTTACAGTCTGTCATATCAAACCAATTATGGAGACAAAAATGCCCACAATTGTAGTTGATAATAAATCTGCTGTCATCTAAATGTGGGAGGTCAGTATATGGAGGGCGGCAGAGACGGTGGGAAATAGAATTGGCTCTGACATTTAAGTTAATTCCAACATAATCTCAGGGTTATTTGTACGCCTCTCTTTATTTAAGCCCCTCTTTATCAAGTTACAGTGACTTCTCCCTGCCTTCAATAAACCTTTGTCTATTGAGGAAGCTGAACTGTGATAGGTCAGGTTCAGGATCAGAGGGATCCTAGGGGAACACTCCTATCGTATGAGAGCTCCTTAGAGGCTTCTGAGCTGGGGTGACCTACGTAGATTAGAGTAGAAGAAAATGCAGATTAAAGGGGGACATGGGGAATCTTGAATATGTGTATTAAGATAAAGAAAATTATCAAAGAGAAGCGGATGTAAGAAAGGACTAAAAATAGAAAAAGGTACTGGCCAGAGGGTAAAAAAATCTAAATTATAAACTGCAGAGCCTTCCATTACAGTATTCTGACCTTTTCCCCGTCATATTCTTGTCTGATTTCCAAGCCAATCTAATACAGTTTGACTCCTTTCTCCTTTCTCTGCAGTGTATGTGAGTGTGTGTGTGTGTTTTTACCGGATGTTCACAAGGGCATGCGTGACTTTGCTTGCTGGTTCCTTCCACTGCCCTGTGTTAGTAGAAACTCTTAAAACTGAAAAGCAGAGAATGACAAATATAGTCGTAAATAAGATAATCATGCATTGAAAGTGGTTTTTGTTATGAAAGGGAGCAACTATTTAAAGATGGATGTCTAGGATGTTGTTGTTACATCACTTTGTAGCCACTAGATGTTATGAGCTACTAAAAAAGTGAGACACTTTAATCGGAAGTTAATTTCCATGTATCATCTTTACTGCTGCTGAATCGGGAGGATGGAGGAAACTTCTGTGAGGAAACATCAGCGAGTCATACACACAGCGGAGTAAAGCCCTGCCTAGATCAATCGAGCTGTTGATTTGGACATAGACGTGCAACAAGCATCTCTTAGGTTTGTTTGATCAATAATATCCAAGTTTTATTTTCACTTTTTGTTGTTAGTATGAAGGTTTAAAAAAGCTCAAGCACCTGCTGGTTTATCTTTATTTCTTATTACAATAAATCATAGTGTTTGTATCTTCTTTGTATGGGGTTGACTTAATGGAAGTGTCTGGAGATGTTATGATTTTAAAAAGTTAAAATTAATATTGACCTTTTAAGATGAAGATTCGTTGTTTTTTGTCACATACCCATACAATAGAGGTTGTCAAAGACTTGGTGCATTCGTACAATTTCATAGTAGAGCTCATCATAGCTGTTGGAGGTGGGCAGGAACGTGTCACCATACGTTATAAACATGTTGAACAGATTCACCACCTGGAAAAGTGAGAAGACACATGCACACACATTTACAAATTCAACAAGAAGAAGCAAAAAAAACACCTATAATAGTGGTTGCACATAAAAATTATGTTGCCAACTTAGTAACATGCCTCTCTGTCTAATGACAGTAAAAGCTGCACTGTCCAGCTCCTGCATGTTATTCAGTGTGTGCCTCTCACCAGCAATGCCAGCTGAAAGATGTTGTGCTTGGCCAGCAGTGTGGTCTCATTTGACAGCAGGAACTTCAACAGGTTGATGAGAGCTGTGTGCAGAGAGACAAGCCCGCATTAATAAAATGATCTGGAGCGTTGATAGTTGTCTACGGGCAGATGCATCTGGCAGCACTCGATGAGCATTTGTATTAAAGTTGATAATAGAAACACAGAAGGAGGGCTTTTAAATGGAGCCCTTTAATACACAAAAACACAAATGCAAATGCAAGAAAAGCCTCTCACACAAGCTGGCATCATAACACTACAACAAGATAAACAAGTCTATTGCTTTAATTTGGATCATTTTTCTCCCCAGTCTTGTTTTCTAGTATGCCATTATTGCCACCAGGAGGAGAAGATCTGTGTTATTCTGGGAATTAAGCTGATTATTGGTCTGATTAGAGGAATCTGCATTGTAATGAGACGCAGTGCAATGAGGCCATTACAGCCCGAAAAGTTATCCTGTTGTGTGTTGACCAGGCTTAATGCAAGGCCACCAGGATGGATTGTGCTTCCTTTAGGGACTCATTATCAAATCTCAATTATGCAACTCATTCCCAGAACAAAAGTGGCTTCTAAAGGAAAGTGCCTTTGTTCTGGAAAGACACTTTACTCAGGATAGGGTTACAGATTTGTATTTCTTTCAGAAGGATGAGGTGTTTGACATCAACATTAAAAACATATATATATATAAATCATATCAAAGCTAAACACAGTTAAGCAACAGCCTTTTTGATGATTTTAAAACATTAAAAAACAGAAATAAGTGATTCTCACCTGACCACAGCTCTCTCCAGGTGTAGTGTAGCCTTATTCTGCACTTCTTTTGGTAGCACAGGAGTTTGTGAATGATCTGCACACAGCGCCTGTACACAGAGCATACACACATATGAAGATGCAGAAAGAAACAAACCTACAAACAAAACTACGTAGTGTGCACATTTTCTTACAGGTATAAGTCCATGGGAAAGTCCTTCATCATGTGAGTGACAATAAACTCCACCATCAGATCTGGAAAAATGAGCACAGATAGAGAAAAACAATATGAAAACTGAAAGCTAAACCAGATATGCAGCTTAAAAAAAAGATTAAAAGAAGTCTATGAATTCAAATTGCCTGTTGCAATGGATAATGACACTGAATCAAAGCTGTAAATGTTCTTCATACCTAAGACAGCGCAGACTAGCGGGCGCGAAGGGACATTCTTATCTATCATTTTTTTCCTGTGCCTCATGGGCTGGAAAAGAGAAAACAAATAGCGCATAAGCACATCTTTACCATCCTCCATGTATCGTGTACATAACAAACTTTAGTAACTCACCATTCTGTGTAGAGTGACTCTGAAGTTCATGTTGTCGTCGTGGAGGAAGGCATCAGCATACTGGTCCTGTCAAACACAAAAGAGTGGTTAGAGCAGAAAAAAACAGGGAGACATTACTGAATGAAGATGACCTGATCCTACCTCAGCTATACATGTGAGGATAATTAGGCACAATTTGGCACTGTTGAGTCGATGCTCATCTGTAAACATATTTCAAGCTGTCAAGGAGGAAGGCAATTAAAGAGAAAGAGTGTGAGATGAAAGAAAGCATGAATTACCTTTAGTATCCTGCATTACAATGGAGGCATACTTCAGGAAGGTAATAAGGAGGTTGCTTGTCTGGAGATTGGGATCAAGGGGCAGCTCTGGGTTGTTCATCACTGCAGAAAATGTGTATAAACAGTTAAGAAAAAAAAACAGATGAATTATGGACTAAAAAAATGAACTCTGAGTCAGTGCTATGCATCTTTGTCAAACAAAAAGTATATCAAGAGCTATTACGTTTGTTTACACAGATGGTGTGTTCATTCAAGCAACTAAACGCATTGCACAAAATTGTGTCTTTGTCCCATTACTACAGCTACTGATGTCTGGACAAGCATCTTCATCCATTTAAAAATCTCTGCTCGCTCAGTCATACAGCTTGTTTCATGGATAAATGATGAAGCAGTCATTTCTACTTCCCCTCCTCCAGCATACTCCCATACATATGTTTCCTCTTCATCAGATTGCTCCAGTGCATGATTCATTGGGAAATATATACCATAGTAGAAAAACATGCACCCCAGACATGTGATTACTGGCCTATATGGCCAAATGTCAGAGCCAAACCGTTATGACATGGCATAATGCACACACCATGTAAAACATTTATATGTATTTTAGCTGGAGGTTAATATTTTATACAGAAATGGCTCTTTGGTTTAAAGCAAAGCAAGTGAGAGCAAACTGCAAAAGAAACACGCCCCTTGCAACAGTTACCACACATGTGCATGCCAAATGACTAGCTTTGACTAAATTACCACCAACATAAGCTTAGAGTAAAACCAGAAGTAACACAAAGGCACTCCAGAGGTAAAAGCCCGCTAGGTTTACCATGCTAATCTCCCTATTATGACGTTACAAAACAAGACGCAAAAAGACCACTTTTTGAGCAATCCACTTTTATCATATTAAGCTATTTAATGCTTAAAAAATAAAGGTGTCTGTTCAAGGTGGAAATGCGTGTAAAACACAGGTAGTGTTAAACTGAGGCAACTGTTGGTATGAAAAAAATTGAGAAAGACGTACTCCTTTTCTGTGAAAAACTGATTGTGTATATGACTTTAAATAAGAAGATTATTATTTGAATATTAAAAAAATATAAATGCAGTTGACTCACTGTCTAAGGAGGGTGGTGTTGTTCCAAGTGGTGTTGTAGGTGTAGTGGTGGTGGGAGTAGTGGAAGTAGCAGCCATGTCAATCTCAGGATGGCTCTGTTGGACATGGGAGTCCAAAAATAGAAAAAACACAATCACTAAATGACAGTAAACAGTCACATTTTGGAAGAAGAACACACTATACCTGTGCTAATACAGTAATGAAGTTGCGGTTGAGGTGAACAGCTTCATACAGGGCCAGTAGAATCGCTTCATTTGTCCTCAAGATAAAAAATAAGAAATAATGTAATTTTCAGTTTTCAATTCTCAAATTCCCCACTGTTATAATAAGTTTCCTGAGTATAAAGTTATAAGAAAAGTATATAAACGTCATGTGATAATTCAATATATTTACATGTATGCTTTCAGAGTAAAGGCTACTTTTTATTCTTAAAAATGGTTTACAAATTTTGAGAATAACCTGCTATAAAAACTGGAACTATATTTTGCTGAGAGAGGTTACCACTCACAAAAATGACATTGGACTTACTGTACAGAGAGTTTCTCTTCAACATCTGCAATAAACATGTTCCCCACCTATAGACAGATGAACAAAGCAGGATTGAGTAAAGTGCAGAGGAATGTGTTGCAGCGTACAACAAAAATCTGATTTCACTTCTACTACACAATAATGAATTAAAACTGGATCCTACCATACTCGTGAGTGTTGAGAAGAACCCTCCCTGGTTCTCCTCCTCTTTATCTTTGTATTGCCTAAAGGAAAAAGATGAACACAAGGGAAGAAATAAAGAGTAGATAATAAGAAAAATAAACCACAGAACAGAAGAATCAGAGCTATATGTTTCTGCTCAACACAGCATCGGTAAACTAACATTTATTAACCATCTGCAGCTATTCTCTTTCATTTATTATTTGACCAGAAGTTGGAATTAGACAAAAGTTTTTAAAAAATGAACGGCATAGAACTGTCATCCATCACTTTGATATGTCTGGTGGTGCACGCAGCGAGACAGGACCTGCTTTCCCAAACAGCAATTACATTTCCAAACCTTGCTTCATCCAAAAAACATTACTGGCTGCCAAGGAAAACTGTCAGATATAAATAACTAATACCATTCTTTCATGAGTAAATAAATAGTGCATTTTTAGGAAACATAAAACTAAACTGATGACGCCAGAGGCTGCACAGAAGCTCTGCATCATTAAAACACACACTGGGATTTGTAAATTTACCTGTTGTATTCTGTCAGTGCCTGGTGAACTACCATACCCATGCCCTGAGAAAGAATAAAATAAACAAAAACTTGTTAAATCCACAGTTGAAGATAAAGATCCTTATGTTGAGAA
Source organism: Rhyacichthys aspro (assembly GCA_036850595.1). Lineage (NCBI taxonomy): Eukaryota > Metazoa > Chordata > Actinopteri > Gobiiformes > Rhyacichthyidae > Rhyacichthys > Rhyacichthys aspro. The sequence goes on along the minus strand of CM072148.1, from coordinate 13,791,517 downwards.
TTTAAAGAGGTAACTCTTACATCCAGAGTTGGCTCATCATCCACTATCGAAAGCTTTACAATATATGGATTTACAGACTAAAAAACACAAAAAAAATAAAATGTTATTACAAATGCTATTTCTGTATTTAACCATATTGGGGTTTTTTTTTCTTATGCCACCTTTTATGAATATTAAAAGTCATAGGGGAAAAGTTCCTATTCCTTTTAAAAAACCTTTAATACAAGCATATAAACAACCCACAAGGATGTTTCTCCTAATACTTTTAATCAGGTCTATTAGTTATGACACACCTCATACTTCCTGTAGTTAACCAAAAGGGCTAGGAGGACCACAGCATCATACCCATGCTGCCCTCTGCTGGACACATCAGACAGAATCTAGAGAATAGAGGAAGACGGCAGCAGTCATAAGTTATTGTGGGAAGTTAGCGATTCTATCAGTGGAACATCATTATCCTTTACCTGCAGAATAGCTTCAAAGATGCTGTTGATCATCACATATTCCAGTATGGTGTTCTGGCTAATATTGTCTGTTACCTGAAAACACATTTGTTTAAATCTATATTAAACTATAAAACCACCATTAAAAAATACAAATTAAATAGAATTTTCTCTTACTGTCACCAAACACAGCAGCAGTTTAAGACAAAGGCTCTTCAGACTTTCTGAGCCTTCTCCACAAAGAAGGCTGTCTAATCTTTCCATTAGGTCCTGCAGCATACACACAAACACAATAAAACAATGAAACTTAGCAATGGTCTCCTTCCTTCCACAAATTAGATCCAGACATACCTTCATCCTCTGCTCAGCTTTGTCAAACCCCATGAGCATGTTGATAATGTCAAAGCCAGACGCTGACTTATTTTTCTGATGAACTCCTCGGAAAAGTGCACACAGAGTCTGAGTGGAAAGAGAGTGTGACAGAGATCAGTCAAATTGCCATAAAAGGGGATACAAAACTATTCTTCAGTTTCGTAAACTCCACTTGTCTTGTACCTGGAGGGCATTGACCACTTTGATCTGGTGCTCCTCTGCCAGAGCCTGGACGCAGTGGTGAAACAGAGAGTTGATGTTGTCTTGAATTCGCTGCACCTCTTCTCCATCTATACTTTCCAGCTTAGACTCCAAGTACTCCAAGTTCACCTGAGAGGCAGAAAAAGTTAAAATATTGCATATTATTCATACATGTTTCATCGCTTGAGTGATTTTTATATAACTTGGTATAAGTGTGTCATACTTGTGTGGCTAAAGATGTACAATACCTTCATTAAAAAGAGTTCATCCCAGAAGCGAGGGTTGTTTTTGGCTGGATCCTCCTTCTTTTGAAAGCAGAGACAGAGACAGACCCATTTTCTTGTCCAATCACAACCTTCTATAATTTACCATTTTATAAACCATGTCTTGTGGTACTTACTGCAAAAATCTCATCATACATCAGCACCACCTTCTCTTTCAAGGGTTTTTTGGAGGAAGACGTCCTCCTCAACAGTCCTGCTTTCTTCTCCACCTGAGACATGACTAAAGCCAAAGGACAAAAGATATTATGTGAATGATCAATCCAGGAGTGGAACAAAATATTGATAGCATACATAGGGATATTGAACATATGTTTCTATTTAACACTACACTTTACACACTTTTATGCCTGACCTTAAACAAAGACAAGACAGGGCAGTATAAATACCATTAAGTCCTTACAATATATACACAGAATAAAGCCTGTCATGTGAGCACACAGCAAAGCTTGCAATGACAACCATTTAACATCATTAGTGGCAGGAACAGGATGTCACATGAGGTTTTATTTCTAGGCATTCCATTATTTCTACTACAACCTAACAATATTCTTTGCATAAATTATTTTAGTTGTAAACAGATAGGTACTGTTTTGCCCTTACACTTGTAATCATGTTACATATATGGTCTGGATATTTTAAATGAATATTGGGTAAAGAGCAAAAAGCTGACCTTTGCTAAACCGGGTTTAAATTATATTAAATACTTCAGAGACCTCTGTGAACAGAAGTCAATGTTGGGAAGGGCTGATGCTAGTTAGCAACGTTAGCTAAATGACCCAACGTAGCTGGACTTAACAAGAACACACAGCCTGCTGCATATTCACCGTTTACGACATATTTAAAAGCAAAGCTATGTATCACGTAGGTTTAAACAAACCGCACTAAAGCCTACAAATATTACCATTTTTATCTTTTGTTAAGGCTAGCGTTATCTATCAAATGACTGCCAGACAAGGATCTAATACTCAATTGAACCTGAGCCACTTAGCTTTCCCTATTGACAACACTGCAGCAGTAGCTGTGTGTTTTAATTATTCTTTATCAACATTATGACATTTTCTCAATCTTACCTTAATTGCAGTATTGTGAAGTAAGTGTCAAATGTAGTATATAAATCCTTGTGACAACACTAGCCTCTGTTAGCATACTGCTACTACCTGCTCGAGCGTCCCACTGCTCCTCATGGTCCTAGCTCCCCACAAACACAAGGGCTCACATCAGGTCTTATTTACACTGTGGAGATTGTATTTGCATGATATTATTATAAGGATTTTTTAGTCTAATTAACCTTGATATCATGCACAACATTTGCTGAAAGTGAAGGGTCCCTTGCATTTGCCTTTTTCAAATGTTAAAGTAAGTTTTAATTAAAATTTCACAATTTCTTTATCCATTTTGGTTCTTTTGGTAACTTTTATCTTTTGAATTTTGGTGGCTTTTTAATTCTCAAATCTCCTTTGCTTCTGTTCCCTATGGTACCTTTGCAATTACACATGCACTGCCTTTTTGAATGAGCCAGAGTGAGTAATAATGTTGTCTTTTTTGAACACTAAACTAACTAAAGTAAAACTGTTGCATCATTAAAAAGTGTGTATATCTACATTAAATCAATCAATATAATGAGATAACACTTGAATGGTCAGTGTTGTTATCAGTATGCATGGAATTAGCTTGTGTTTTTTTTCTTTGTTGTAATGATTACCTTAGTGCAGACTATGACTTTGAGGAAGTAATCATGACCACTTCAGTGATGGGCACCTTTGGGCCCAACAGCTTTTTCCATGTAATCTTTAGAAACTCCACATGGCACACTTGTTGCTTTTTAACTGATAACTGTCTTAAATCATATTCCTTTTAAATCAGCATTTTGATTGAAATCAAGAACATGTTTGACATACTTTTGTCATTTATCGTTTACATTTTAAAACACTCAAAGCTTAAAAAGGGCACAGAGCGCATCAGTTTGTTGTCGTGCTTCAGTCTGACCTTTTTTAAATTAATTCTGACATCTCTCATGGGTTCCTTACCATCCTTTGCCGTGTGCCATGACGACATACATTTGTGTAAAACAAAACTTTGATTGACATAGCACATTTTGTATGGCCTACCCACTACATTGTGACCTACTTTAGAGATAAAACCTGAAAAAATAGGCAAACAGTAAATAATGCTATCAGGATACTATGCGCTGCACAGGGATGTGTAAATAAGTTAATACAAATCATGTGTAATGAAAGATACTATTTAAATAATATAACAGGTTCAATATTCATGGTCATTCAAAGAATGGACACTTGAAAGTATATGGATGCAGCCATTTGCACAAACTCAGCATAAATGTCTGCCTGAACAACACAGAACAGATCCTAATTCTGAAGCATCAACTGCTCGTGTAAAAAGCACATTTACAAAAAGTGCTAATGCTGGGAAATGTTTTCTGTAGTCTGGAGAAACAGCCTCTAAAGGGAGCAGTTTGAACACCCCCTAGAAGATTAAACATTGATTATGAAGTACATAGGCTAGTATATAATGCATGTTACAGCTTTAAGGCTAAACCACAATGCTGAACAAGTGTCTGAAGTGTTGAACTACACTGCTGCAAGGAGGGGAAAAAACACTTAATTTAACAGGTCAATTTTATGCAAGAAACCATAATGAGCTATACACTAAAAACTCTGCAGTCTGTCCTTTACAAATAAACAAAAGAGTTGAAATGTAATGAATAAGATGAACCCCACAATGTAAAGTGAAAATGTATCTTTTATTGGTACCATACATTAATTATCAAGGGCAGAAACTAACCAAATCAAAAAATATATATCAAACAATGATTTTTCTACAGGGTTTGGAGAAGGTACAAGTCACCATTCAAACTCAACCAAAAGCTGGGGTTAATTGTAATAAAATGGAAATGTAGTACAAAACAACAACAGAGCTTCAGCCTCTTTATTAGGATTTAAAGATTCAGCATTGCTACCAAAAATGCTGACTGAACTTAATGTCTAGCTGGTTTTAGAGAATAATCGGATGTCTGATGGTTATGAAAAGACCGTACAAAGGAAGACAATTTAGACAAAACTATTAAAAAGCCAGTGTCGAAACTTGAAATTCACTGGTTAAGTAACAAATTCAGCAAACACATTCACTTTGACATCAAGTTGAAAGCTGAAGTACACAAAACTGTGATGAATGCTCAGAGAAATAACGCTTCCTGTTACATGAAACACATGAGAGATTTCTTAAACTTCCAAATAAATAAAAAGAAAGACAGTAAAAGTATCTTCTCATGGTGCCATTGTACCCCCCGGGGTTTTTGTAATTTAATTTACACAAGTTTTAAAAAAGAGGGAGAGGTAAGAGCAGGAGGAAAGAGGGTCAGGATCATGAGTGTTTTTTCTCCTTTTTGCTAATTTAGTTTCTTTACATTAGATCAGGATGGCTTTAGGTAAATCTAAGTAAGAATACATTTTATTACAGTCAGACAGAACTTTGCTACTACCTTAAATATACAAGCACAAATACACAAAAATTCAAATCTCCAAAAAGGAACAAAAAAGACAAAATAAAAACATCCACACTAAATTATTTCTCTTTTATAAACATAAAAGATAAAAAACAATATACTTTAGAGGGGGAGGGATAAAAGTCCTGTGTTGCTCCTTGGTCTGTAGCTTTTCAGTATTGGTAGAAAATAAAAAAGTAACAATTGAAATGAAGGCGTTTAATACAAATTAAAAAACATTCTAGGGAAATATATACTGTATAAAAACTCTTAAAATGTGTTACTGTGTGTGTTTGTGTGGTAAATGCTCTCTGCGTTAAGACCTCTGTAGTCTCATCAGAGATGGCTCCAGCACTAGGCGCCTCCTTCAATTATCTTTATCATTGTGTGTTTTTGTTTTTCCCTAGTGCCACAACTCAGCTTTCAGACTTGTGTGTCAATTTTAATGATTTTACGGATTGGCTCTAAATTCTGGTCTGTCCGCTTTAGCGAAACTACAATTATGTTCAGCCCACCTTATTACTCCTCTCACGCACACACTCACACGCACACATATACTCTATGAACACCCATCACATGCAGCTTATGCCTCAACGAAGTAGGCCAGAACCTAGAGCCATGTTTAGACTGGTGCACGAGCTGTCCCTAAGCAGCTCGTCACCCTTAAAAACCCCACTGCCGCCACCTGCTACACCCCACCCTTTCCTCCTACTTCCCATCTGAATTTCAAACCTCCCGCTTCACGGTCACATCTGTAAACCCACTCTTCGAACAGAAATTAGTGAAAGCAGGCGGACATGTTGTGAGAGAGACGACAGATTGGACACTGAGCTGAAATGTGATCTGATTCAACAATGACTTCCAAAACTACAGCTAGCTCAGTGAAAGTCAGAGAAAGACGGGATTCCCTGCATCTACTGTGTGATGTCTGGGTTGGTGAAGATGAGGAGCAGTGTTGTTAGAGCGCTGCTGGCTGTTGAGGTGGAGGTGTGGGGCTGAGGGGTGACAGACAGGGGTTTGTGTTGAGGTTGCAGGGCCGGGCTCTACTGCGATGCCTGTGAGGTGGGGTTGTCGCTCTTGCTCTCCTGGCTGGAGGGGGGCTTGTTGTTCCAGGGCGAGTTGGAGCCCAGCGCTGGGGAGTTGTTGAAGCTGTCCTCGTCGTCGATGCCGTTGGCTGCGTCGAACTGTGTGTTCTCCAGTCGTGTGATGAGACGCTCATCCTCGTCACCAAACTCTCCTCCCATCAGTGTTGGCTCTCCTACCACCATTACATCCTACAAAGATAAAAAAAAAAAAAAAAACTATTATTACAGTAACAGAAGAGAGGTTTTGACAGTCTAATAGTGCCTCTTAAGGGTGTAATAGCACCAAGCAGGCAGCAGATGGCACTGATGCACTCACTGGGACTTGACTTGACAGAGGGAATCCACTGCCGGGACTTTTCTTTTTATTGTTGTTGTTATTAGTAGTTCCTCCTCCTCCGCTGATGGTGCTGCCCCCTGACATCTTGCGCTTCCGCCGTTTGTTAGGGGCCTGTCTTGACGGCTCAGCTACAGTGGATCCAAAAATATTTTAACATCATTTCAATGTTTGTGTCTGTGTAGCCCTTAAGTGTGTTTCATTAACAAACCTGGTGGTGCCACCATCCTCTGCCATTTCTGGAAGAGACAAGTCTTGAGGCAGTCTCTGGGGCTGAGGCTGTATGTCTTGTGTCTGGACATGAGCTCCTGCATGGGCTCCAGAATAACACATAGCTGAGGAAGAGAAGAAGAGCAGCAGGTTGAGATCAGTGTATGACCAAACTGATGCCTCAATAGGAAGCCAAATCAGCAAAGTCTTTAAAGAAAGAACTGTGTAAAATTATGACGGTCTTTTTTAGCTTTATCAAGCGCTGTCAATCCAGTTCTTTCAACACTGTGTTGTAACAAAGAGCAACATTCTAAGAAACAGCATGAGGATTAAGGCTTGATGTTTATTTGGACACAAGACCAGCATTTCCAGTCCAACCTGCACCTCCTTTGTGTTTGGGTAAAGCAAACACAATGTTTTGTACTTTGCAAACATAAACTAAAAGGAGAAACCTGTTTTAATGCACATAGTCATGGCACAAAAGTCGCCACCTGGATTAACTAAGGTTATAGAAAGCGCCTTTCACTGTATAATTATTGCATTATAATAGGTTTTAGCTAGTAATAACTTCTGTTGGTCAAGTTACCCTGTTTCACAAGCAACAGATTGTTGGCTGACATCAAGCAAAGAAAAGAAAACTACTGTCTACATCAATGTCAAACTACAGGTAAACTAACCCAAAGAAATGGGGCTACAAGTTATGAAGAGATTTAGACCAGGCCTATTCTCCCAATAATCAATAATAAACAATGCCAAGGCAAATGTGTGGCACGTCGAAGCAGTTTAACAAATAGATTTTTCCATCTGGATAGTGCATTTTAAAAAAAATGTATGAAATTTACATTCTGTTCAATGCTGTGGTTGACAGGTTGATTATATGCAGCAAACAGTTCCTCCTTATTATATTAAACCAATTAGCTTGGTGAATTATGCTACATGGCAATTATACAAGCATGTAGGTATAATTTATGGCAGTTGTTTATTGTTTGAGACTATAATTATATTTTCAAAAACTACAATAATGAGAGCCAGCCTAAATCAAATGAGAAACAAGAACCATTGACTTACCCGGAGGTAGTTAAGGGTGGAGTTGGACAGGCCACATCTTGTAATATTTTTGGACAACTGGTCCAACATCTGTGGATCCTGGGCCTAGGACATTATTTAAGATTAGAAAAATTAAATTAGAATGCATTTGCTGCCATGTTTTTTTTCCCCCCAAGTCCATATTTTTCCACTTACATGCATTGCCAGTATACTGCGGGGGATGAGTTCACGGTGTTGTCTGATGCTGAAGTGCCACGTCTTTATCCTCATCATGTCGTCAAACATGAACTCCAAGTACAAGCGACCCTCTACACAAACCTACAGCAGTTCAGAGAACAGGGGTCAATTCAACAGGAGTTCACAACGAAATATACAGACACAAAAACAACAGACCACAAAACAGTTTGACTAAATTGCACTTCACATAATTTCTTAAAATTACACCTGGATTACAAACCTGTGTGAACATTGGTTTTCCATTTTGGGTAACCATGGTGCACTGATCACAGTCAAGGGAGACAAAATTGTTGTGGAAAGATTCTTTAGGATGTTTTAGCACATAATAAAGTTCAGTGGCACCACCCTCAAATATACTCCGGAAGTATCTTGGAATCAACGTCCGCCCAATTGCTGAAGGAACAGGAAAAAACATAAGGTGTATAGGCGCACACATGTTGGACTATAGTGCAGATGAAAGTTGTGTTACTGTGCTCTTACTATAGCGTTTGGGACCGTCCTCCAGACAAAAAGTTATAGTCAACATGGCATCATCTTCAAAGAACTCAGTAGTGAATGCATCCCACCACAGATTATCACAGTCCTACAAGAAATACAAGAGATGCAATGATACTCAGTGTATAACTTATATAAAAAAATGTTCAACATCAGTACATACCTCTGTCCAGTTCTGTAGTCTTTTGTTGAGTTCAAATATTCTGTAGTCTGTCTGGTTGCCATATGGTGTGTGCCTCCTGTATTACCACAAAAGCAATGGATAAGATATAAATAAAGAGAAGCAAACTGAGCTACAAAGACAACACAATCAAAGCCCTTATAGTTTCAATTCTTTAAAGACTGATACCGTATCACAGACTAAATACAAAACACTAAAGAAAGTGAGATAAGAGCAGAGCTTCCCACAGCCTTATCTATATTTGTTTAATTGCCGTTTTCACAGCACCTGGAGATAATGGAAAATAATGTTGTCTTACCCTATTCCTGGCTCCAGGTATGTGGGAGGATACATCGGGGTGGGACTGGAAAAAAACGAGACACACAGATTATTACACTTAGCTTCAACACTAATATGCCCCTTTTCAAGACCCAGTCTGTTTTTACGGCCCTGGGAAGGGAGCCAAACGTGGCAGAAATTGGATGATACAAAGAGACAGTAAATAACACTTCCAACGATACACACCAACCGTTGAGGACTAGCTCACTACAAGCTGTAAAACACAGTGTGGATAACCCTCTTTAATCCTAGAGAGCCACACAGTCAAATCAAAGTCTTTTAGCATTTAACGCCTCTCCCACACAAGCCGAAACAACAGTGGAAGAAAAGATTTACAGTGGAACATATCCACTGTGTTTGTGTAGGCACCCGTCTGCACAAACAACAACACTGTCTACCATTTTCTTGAATGTTCCTGCCAAAACCTACAACTACTCTTACATTATAGCCCTCAAACCAAGCTGTAGCTCAAAATTGGATTCAAATTGATATTAGTTGTGTTTTGAAAATGGTGAAGATGCTTTTCATAAGATTGTGAAAATAAAATATTCTGTTACCAAAGTAACCATTGAAGAATTGCAGACATTTTGGGCAGAGAAAAACAAGCAAGAAAACCTTAGCTGGCTTGATTTCTGTGTTTTATATTTGTACAGTACACATTAAGGCTTCAACTGCAACATGAACATAAAACTCACCCCACGTCTCTGTCCAGCATGGTGCCGGGATGAAAGGGGGGGAAAGTGCTACCGTTGGGGGGCTCCTTGGGGGAGTACAGCTTGAATGACTTGGAGGAACAGCCTGGAAAAGAGGATAAGGACAAATTGAAGACAAATGAAGTCATATTAAATACCCCACTCCTGTTTCAGGAGAATGAATGGTCACATCTTTTGTACACTAAAAGTAGAAAGGATAGAAACCCAAAGACTGACTCATGACATTTCGAGTGTCCGTTCACAATTGGATTTTTTATAAAAGATTACTGTGTGTTGTGAGGCATATGCAGCCAGAGTTGGCCCAGTTTCAGTTGGCTGCACTTATTAACAGCTCACCAATAAACCAACTGGGGTGCACAAAGACACAAAAATCAAAGCATGATGAAAAGAGACCCTTGTGTAAACAGTGTGCTAATAAAAAAAACTATTACAGGATCTGCTGTCCTCTCTGCATTTTTCACACTTCATAAATAGATCATTACCACCAACAGGCTCCTCGTGACTGACTGTGTTTACATGCAGTTACATACACAAGATCAGCAACATAAACACAGGCACTGTTATAGTCTAATTGCCTGGCTCCTCTATAAAGGCCATCCAGTCATAGCAACGTTTAGGTCATGACCCCTTCTGTCGCCATGGTGAAGCCCCTCCTCATTAATGTCTCCTTCTTGTCTTGGTTTATTAAACATATCACAGACACTGAGGAGTATCAAGATACGCAGAAAGAAACATGTTTTGATAGTATTGCTGTTTAAGACTGTATTAAAGAATTTAAGTTTAGGTTTGTGCTATGAGAGAAATCATTGCATGTGTAAAATCTATTTATTTTCAATATGCACTTGTATCATGTGTGGCTAAAAAATACAAGGCAAAAAAAAAACTGCACAGAAATCAACTTAAATGTACACACAAAACTATACAAGAAAGGGGTAAACTTCCCTAATACAAGTAATGGCCACTATAAAGGACTAAAAGCGAAGTTTGTGTTTTGTTACTCTGACAACTCTTAAAATCACATCCTCTACAGGGAATCCAGCCACAAAAGCCATCTCTATCTGAAACCCTAGCTTCACTCTGTCTAAAAACAACCATTTACTATATGAGGCACTGGTGCTATACTAAAGACTGAATGCACCAGCAGCAGAGGAAAACAAATGGAGATGATAAATAAATAAATAATCAATAGTTATGTGTCCATTAGTTGTTGAGAGCTCCATTAGCTCCTCTCCTTTCCTGTTAGTGGTTAATGACAGACCGTCACAATCACATCAGCTGGTTTCCACTTCCTCCACTGGGACTCTCTCTCATATGCTGAAACACCACATACATTACTGTATACTTTAGATGCACATATATTCACATTCTGGCTCTGAGTGGTGGTAAACATCAATCATCAATGAGAGAAAATTTCATGCAAATCAATGCTAGAATTTTTGAAAAACTACAAACCAAGGCACTTGTTCACCTTCAAAAACCACCTTCTCCCAAAAGAAGTGTGTTCAATGACCCTCCGTGTTGCTGGACCTCCTCAACAGTTAACAGCTACTACTGGAAACAAACCCAAAGGGGCGACAGCTGTGTTTATTGCATTGTATTATTAACCCACGTTAAGCCACACAATAAAATCGATGTAGATTAGAGTTTGCATAACAAACCCACAGTACAATGTTTAATTTGTCGCATAGCTGTAACAGAGATAATGTACGAAAAGGAGTAGACTGCTTACAAAGGCAATTAACAGAGTAGGCAGGCGCATAATGCTAACGCTATTAGCCTCTACTAGGCTTACATTTAACACAAGCGATTTTACTCACTTAGAATCGTATGGTATCTGGTGATTATTTGAACACACAGGAAAACTAATAACTACACATTTCAAAAATAAAAGTCTATTTGTGAGCGGCGTCTGTGCACAACACAGCTTCGTAGGCCTTTGGGGGAGGCTAGTGTTAGCCATACACTGTTAGCTGCACTAAACCGAAGACTGGTGTTAGCCGTGCTGCTAACGCCGTAGCTTTAAATACATTTCAGAGAAAAAACACCAAAAAGAGTCTACAAATATCAATTATAACAAACAAGAACCACATTTATATGATACACCGGCCAGATATTGCAGCCAATGTGTGTGTTTGGCAAAGCGACCCTTTACCTGCAAAGAAGTCCAATCAGAAAATTGATGTTTACAGATCCGTGATGATAGACCGAGTGTACGCTCCGTGCGTAAAAACGGATAGGCCCGCTGGACGCAACGTATCAACACAACACGTCCCTTTGAACAGGATCAATAAAATCTCCTCAAATCGCGAGATAGAGAGGGAATAAGGCTGAAATTGCGGGAGTCGCTCGGTTATGTTTTATCCCGCATGAGGCCTTGTCAGTGGGCTGCAGCCTGCTGTGGGTTTACATACGGACCCCGATGAGCCCTTTGTTCACGGGAGGACATGAACAATAGCTGTAGGCCCTCCTCCTCCCTTCGCTCCGCAATGCATTTGCTCCTCTCTCCTCTGCCCAGCACTGCCAGCCGCCCTCTCTCCTGCTCTCCTCCTCCCACCACTAATGCACAACTGCACATAAAGGTTGTCTGCTAAGCATTTTTTTATTCCTCCTCCCTGCATCCCATCCCTTCCTTATAAGTGACACAGATGTGAATTGGCCTAATGCAGCCGATTGTAAGTGCGTGTTTATGATTAATTAGCCCTAATCTTTCAGCCCCAAACAGAGGAACTGAAAGAGTGACAGCCAAAATCCTGGTTATATGCAATGTGACTGTAATGAGATTAAACCTAGGTTGTCATTTTATTTTTATAATTAAGTTCAATGTAGGATGAAAATGTTCTCTACAATTAATTCTGTCTTGAGGTTCCACACTGAACTGTATCCATAGTGTATCCATGACTTCTGGGAATCTCTCTATCTCATATACACATGCACACACTCAGGGAGCGCTGAGCCAAAAGGAGTGTCCCACAAGCCTCTAAATCTTCTTAAATCGCCTCATATTATAATCAGATATTCAGATCACAACTAGGGAAGACTCACCCATATGGCCAAAGATGAGATATAAAAAGAACAAGGAAGTATTAGGTCAGCTATTCATTTGCATGCAGCCTGTTGTTACAATGCCTAGGGTGTTTATTTATTTAACATTTCAATCTCAAAGCAAGAACAATATGAGTATTCTTCTAAGTAATAAGGCTGATCTTGTGGGCAGCTCTGTGCCTATATCTAAATGTCTCTGATACATAATGAACACTAGACTGTCGCATTGGTCAATCTCATTCATCTTTGGAGTTTTAGGATTTAGATGAAAGGTGTAAAAGGTCCTCATTTAATTTTTATTGTCTAAGTTGATATTTAGGATATTGGGTTACATTTTATTGAGAAGCTATTATCTGTATCTTGTTCATCAGTAAAAGTTAAGTACAGCAGTTTCATTAAAAATGGTATTAAAAAAACTTAAGATAAAAGTCAGTTATCAGTATTGTTAGCCCTTGATATGTATCATGGGCTAAGAATATGTAATGTGTAATTTTAGTTTAGGTTTTATAGATGTGACTTAGAAAAATACTAGTATTATTAGAAATATTATGTTGATATTAATGTAGCTTTGAAACAAAATGTTTAAGAGAATAGAAAATAATAATAAAAAACATGTGATTAACAGCTAGCATCCACTGTCATGCCATGGATTGGTAGGCCAAACACAAAGCTAGTGCATTTGCAAAAACAAAACAACTACTTGGCTGGTCTGTTTGCAGACTGTTTTGGGAATGAATGTGTATGCAAGTGTGGTTAAATGAACTAACTCAGAGGCAGAAGTGTGGAGAGGATAAGCTGCTCAGAGACCTGTCTCTCACCCGAGCAGCAACAAAGATGCTTGGACTCAGTTTATGTATATTTGGTCTGACCATGGAAAGCCATGACATGAGCACTTTGCAGCTCATGAGGCTCCTGTCAGTCTTTTGGCAGCATCTTTGTGCTTCTAGTACCAGGGGGCGGTAGTAGCTTAGAGTGTCTGTTTGTGGGTGACTTATGTGGATTTGCCTATCTTACATTCACTGGCCCCTGTAGCCATGGCAACACAAGCAGTCAGTCCTGTCACAACTAGAGAGAGGCTAAGAGTCATCCATAGAAATGGACACACAAGGGTTAATCTGGTGTGTGTGTGTCTCCAAATCTCACCCACTGAAATGGTACATGACGGGGTTAATCCTCAGTGCAGTGTGTGTGGTGATGGAGGAGGTGTGTCGGGATAAGGCTCGAAGGGCTTACACATACTGTCTCTTTCACTCTCTAGCAGAGGCCAGGCCTTATCTACAACCAGCACCCCAACACAGCAAGTGTGCCGTGCAAAAACACACACATAGCGCTGCCTAACCCTCACTTCACCAGAGACCAACTCACACTCACACCTTCAGCCGTAAATCCATGTATAGTCAGTGATTAAAGCAGAGTGTGCAGTCACTGAACAAACTCTTAAAGTAAGGAGTAGGATGTTTCCACTAAGCTCCTTCCAAAGCCAAGTGTAAATTCATCTAAAGGATCGGACAGACTATGTACCACTTTATATATTATATTCAGAAATATACAAATATACGTAGTTACTTTAGAAATGACAGCCATGGCAGTATGCCAAGGGCACCAATGTGCTGCCACAAAGATATCATCTTAGGACTCAGAAAGTGCTCTCCTATGTATATATACTTTTCTAATACAACACTCTAAAAGCCAGTAGCTGCCTTATTACAAAATAGTAATGACTATGCCTTTTCCATACTGATGAAAAAAAAGGTTATTAAAGTATCAGTTATACCAATCATAATGTGCACAGTTGGCAGAATGGGCTAATTATTTTTCCACAATAATATCTTTTGGTGTAAGTAGATATTTAAGTCAATTATTCAAGTGTGAGAGTCAAATGTACCATCATGACAGAGTGAAGAAAACATTTTTCTATTTTGTTCTGGATTTATTTAATAAAAACAAAAATATCGGCAAGTAAGACTTACCTCCTTCACTTTCTAGCGGTTCTGACATAGCCATTTTGTCACCCACAAATGCAGTTTCACAGCTAAACACTGATCTAACCTAAAGTAGTGGTCTCTCTTTCATGCCTCTTGCTCTCTGTGATATCTCCCATGTCCAGGCTATCAGGCTGAGGGGCACGAGGCGGGGAACAAGGATGCCTACAGTGCGTGTGTGTGTCTGTGCATGACAGTGGAAATCAAGGGGTTGTTTATGCATGTGCCCCTACGTGCACGCGCTTGTGTTGCTTGTGTATGTGCAATAGTGTGCACAGCATTACAACTCACTAGTCAACAGGAAACCGAACGGCACACACACATATCTGTCAGAGTTCTGATAACAACCGTCCCAGTTATCCTCCCCTTGGTGCAGAATGAGACGCTGATCCAAGGACAGGACACAGTTAATCTGTGTGGGTAAAATTAAAAGCCTACAAACTGGTCCAAGCTTGTAATTGAGAACACACACTTAATATTTCGTTTTTGACTGTACTTTTTTAGAATAGCAGTAGAATAGCAGTGTTGATCTGTCTTGTTGCATAGCTGTATGGACGTCATTACAGCAATTTTAAAAGTAGTGTCAAAGTCATGATTAGATTTTACTCAAATAATGATAATAAAAGGCTTGATCAATTTTTGCTTGTAATGCTTTGACAAAATGTTTGCATAGGTCATTAACTAGCGGGCCATTTATAACTATGTACTAGCATCAGAGTTGGCTGCCAGGCTTTAAGTTTGACATCACGGCTAAGGTACATACTACTATGAGATAACAAGTGAGTTGAACAGCCAACCATCGACCCTATGTTTGAGGGTGTGGAGTTATATGGAGTTGACATCCTTGAAAGTTACTCTGCTTTAACCTTATGAATTGATAATAATTATTCATTGTTAAATTCATCAACAAATCTGCTGAGCAAGCAATCTTGCATCGGTACTTTGTTTTCATCTTGCCTTTGCAGCTTTGAAATGATGTGTTAAATGTTTCAAATCAATAAAAACACTGGCTCAGCGATATTTGATTTTCCTAAGTAGCTATCATTCTCATTTGATTTCCCAACATCACAGCCATCACTGAGGGAAAATACCAAGCTGACCTACAATCAGAGGAGCTGTCTGGCTGTCCTTTGAAAATGGCGCCCTCTTGTGGCCATTCAGTGTCTGTGTGTTGTTTTTATCCAGCCCTACAGTATTTTTCTCACTCGCTGGGTGAATTCCCTGCTCAGGGTTTTCTTTGGCAGGCAAACACAGAGACTGACTGCAACAGAGGAACTTGAGCTGCAAGTGCGTCACATGGTTTAACAGGTCAATAGGTGAAGGTGGTAAAAAAAGGAGGCTGGCTGCGAGTCACTTTACCTTGAATATATTTGTGTTACATGTGTTTCCCACAAGTAATGCCAAGTTATCTCCTGACATGATTCAAAGGGATGTTTTTCACAGTGCTATCCTGCAGGTGGCTTATGGCTGGTGTGTGTGTGGTAGCGGCTGGTGTCAGCTGACAGCTGTGTGAGGGGGAGATGACAGTGCCCTGATGCTGCGTTTCTCTGTTCTCTGGGAGCCATTTTGTCTGTCTCTGATCTCAGAGTCAGGTCTGCACCCCCCACCCTCCAACCCCCCTCAGCCAATCACGTCACCGCTCAGCCTTGCAGAAAACACAGAAACACACACAGTCTGATCTCTCTCCTGCTACAGTGCCCACCCCTCTCCACCCTCCAGCCCCGTGTCCGTCACCTCTCTGTCTCACCCTCTCCTTCCTCTCTTAATCCACATCTTTCCTCAGTATCTGTGCTCTTCCCCACCGTCACACCCTCCTCCTCCTCTTGAGGCTGCTCTTGTTGTGCAACCCGTCTCTAAACAGCTCAGCCTTTGTGCCTTTTTGTCTGTTGCCATTTCAGCCAGGCTGCAGTCTTTACTCATTTTCTACCAATCAGGGACACCATGTGACTCTCTGCATGAGAGGGCACAGTCCCTTCCCCCTCCTCACCCACCCTCCCTCCTTTCCCCTCATCCAGCCAGCCAACATACGCTAGCAATCAGGGGAGTCAAAGAGAAAGAGGCAGTGAGGGAATGAGCGGAGGGGGAAAGGGAGGCAGGATGATGGTATATACACAGTGCAGAGGTTTGAAAAACAGTGCAGCAAAGACCAAATGAATGTAAAAGGTCTGGGCAGAAGTCTGTAGCGCTAAGTCTAGAGATTACACTTTGTCTTTTGATGAACAAAGCTCATCACACTGACTGCTCTCAACTGTTTATGTCATCCACATGTTGGGGCACATGCTGTGTGTTCATGCACACTCACACACAGGCAATGTTGAAGCCCACACAAGAAGGGGGAGGATCATTCTGTGTTGAACATGGCTCAGGAATGTAAACAAGCAAGAATGAGAGAATGAGAGGGGACCAACTACAGAGCGACTAGTGTAGTCATATTGTATTAAACATCACAGCAGCAGCATCTTTAAGGCCTGCCTCTAAAGTGATGTAATTAATAACAGTGACAAACAGTAGGGGCCAGGCCTTGGGTCCTCATTGAGAGGAAGAGTCTACTCCCTACCATGTTCCTCACCATGTTTTTGTTGTTATAAAACGAATATACTTGAGAAGGTTTCATTGAGTCATCTCTTTAGAAGTTTTGCAAATCCCATTTTGATGGCATCAACTCAACAAGTTGAAAAGCGAATGGAAAAACAGGAGGATCCATAAAGCACAGAAAGAGCGAGCATAAGAAAGGGGAACACTAGCAGAACAATATGAGAGCCAGTGGAGCACACAAGTGTGCGTTCATATGTCTTTTTTGGAAATTTCCATGACCACGTTGATTAAGTATGCAATCTGACCACAAGATAGCTTAGGCTCAATTCTAAACAAATGCTCCCGCCTCTGCTGTGCAGCCCTGTTTAACGGCTGAGGTGGCAGCGTTTGCCTTTGTAACACGGGGCAATGCGCAGAGATTGAAAACACACGCGCTCAGATGAACATTTAGCTGCTTACAGACTCTATGGCTGCAATTGCAATTCACACCTTGCATTTAGATAACTATACATCAGATTTGGTCACCAAACATTTAGCCATTTAAATGTAGCTGCAGATACTAAAATGAGTTGTCATTGTCTCTTTATTGCTCTGTAACTCTTTGGACTTTCCAATGATATGTCAGAGCCTAAAGAGTTCCAAACCACAAAACATGGCGCGGCCTGGCGTTTTCAATGATTCACGTCGAGACTGGCACCAGAGTAATCTGATCTTGGATGCATGGCTGACTAAATTTCTCTATCCACATCCAGACTGTTTGAGGGCTGACCACAATGACCATTGTGGCCTGTAGGCAGGAGAGATGAGGAGGCCACGGCGGGGTGATCCCATCCTACACTGAGGGAGAAACTCATACTGCTCAACCACCTACTTTCTCCTTTGCTGCTGCTTAATATTGTATGACTGTATATTCTGAGCACATCTGTCATTATTATGAATACATTTTCAGCTATAGGATTATATTTCATGTTCCAGTCGTTCCTATCAAGAGTGCAGCATAAATCGCTGTAACACTTAATAATATATTGCCAGAGGCACAGCAGCACAGGGTTATTTCTAGACCTCGATCCCCCTTTTCTTTCCTTCTCTATCTGTTTAAACTCAATAAAATAAAAAAGAATTATCTGTTCGCTCTCAAGCACTAAGGACCCAAACACGACTGTTTGGGGACTGCAGGCACTTCTCAGCCACCGAACAAGTCAAACACATCTCTCAATATGGGGGTCTAATATGACGGATATTACTCCCTGCAGGTCCCTTTCAGTAGATCCGCTCCCAGAGGCCCCAGGGGGTCAACTTTACATTTTTTTATTAAAAATAGTGACAAGTACTGGTCAGACAGCTCAGTGTTGAGCAATGTTACTGCTGATTTGCTTTCAGGTTAAGCTTAAATAAAACAAAACTTTTTGCCTAGATTTAGATAGTTCCACTTTCCATATTAATCACAGCAGTCCTACACGGGACACGGGGGGAAGCAGATGGAAACCGGCAGCAAGTGGACGTTTAATCTGTGTCTCCAATGTTAAGGGCAAGGTCAGCCTCGCTCTGGCCTTCTCCCCCTCAGGTATGCACTCACTACAATGTTTCCATGAACTCTGGATGAGAAAACTTCTGGGTAAAAGACAATGGAAACTCCCTAACAAGGCCTTTATAAATCTATGTTAGCCATTTTGGTTCACTGTCACTATGCTCTATGTTGAGAGTTGTTTTAGATGATGAAACTACTTAGAGCAATCCTGTCCAGCCATGAGAAAAATGTCTACACCTGAAGGTCTCTGTATAGCTTTCATCAACCCTTTTAGGCCTCCCAAATAACTCATTCATGTGTGAGCTGTGAAACGTCATTTATTAATGACTTTTGTGTAGAAATGAATCAATCATGCCTTTGATCACAGCCGCTGCTCTTTGGCTTTTAAATGTCACACTCTGGTCCTCTTCCTTTAACCAAAAGGAGGCTTTCACTGAACTTACACACACTGAACAGTGTAACATGTGCTAATGTGTTGACCCTAAGAACTTGGCAATAAGAAAAGAAAGTAACAGCTTTAGTGGCGCTATAGCAACAAGTTCATACCCAGATGTCTTGCCAACCATCAAGTCATAAAACACAAGTTTTTTTTACTTACTAACTTGAAGTTAGAGTTTGTGAAATGAAGTCCACAGTCTGTTATAATTCCTTTCTGTCCTAAGAGCAAATCACATACCGGTCTGACGCCACTTTTGAAAAGCAGCTTGCTGAAGGCAAAATGTCACAATTAAAGATATGCCACGCTTTGTCTGCATTATGTTGAACCCCTAAAAAATCTAGAGTTTGTACATCTATTACACGAAAAGATGACAAACTCACCTAAACTCAGTAAGATTCTCAAAATTGAGAAGAATCAAAGTCGAACATCTCCCATAGACGCAAAACTTGTCCAAAACTACCTACTCCTCCTTTAACTTGCATTTCACGGTCAGTAAGTCCAACATTTTTAATGCATTGCCCTCCATCCTCACTTATCATAGAGGGTGACCTCCCATGAGCCTTTGCAAAGAGAGCCCCAGGGCCCAGGGCACCTCTCTCCAAGCTGCCTCAGTCACGCCACTCTTAGCGACTGCACTCACCATCCAAAATAAAACAACAACAATGGCACGAACACACACAAAAAAAAAAGTCACTGTGTGGCAACAAGCGGCAGCTGTCGTTAACGGCAACCATCACCACGGCAGCTACTTACCGGGACACGCACAGCCGCCCACGGACATCTTCTCACATGTCTGGTGTGAATCCGATCAGAATGATGGCTGTGGCTCTATTGCTCTTGTTCCTCTGCTCTCACCAGTCACTGCCGCCGCCACTGAGGCTGCTCACATGAACGTCTGTTATCCCCACACTTCACACACAAACAGACACACCACCACCAGGGAGCAAAGAGGGAAAGAGTGAGAGAGGGAGGGAGAGAGAGACGTCGCTGGGAAAGAGGAGGTTAAAAAAAGGATCAGATTCTTCCCAGTTGTGGCTGTGCACTGTATATGTGTTACAGAAAGAGGAGAATACTGTTCCTGCCGCTGCCCTGCAAATTACAGCTCAGGTGGGAGGAGAGCAAGGGAGGGAACGAGTGCTCGAGAGCGAGAGAGAGAGTAGACTGTCAAAGTGACCTGAGAGGCAGATTTGAGAGAATAACAACCATGTGATGTGGGTCCTTTCCCCCCCTTTAAATATGTAGAGGCTGTTTTTTCGCCGGCGCTGTTGAAGACACACAAACGTGCGTCCATGTGTGCGCTGTAGCTGCTCGAGCGGCCCGCTACCATCCAGCGAAGGTCTGATACATGGCAGGCAGGGCAAAGGGGGAGGGAAAAGGGGGGAGTCAAAAAGCAGCAGGCGGAGGTAAAGAGAGGGAGGGCTGGCGGTGGGGGCGACTGACGTGCCACGACTCTCTCTCACTCTCTCGTTCTGTCATCTGCCGCTCTCACCCATTCACTCTCTCGCTCCGTTAGTCTTTCTGTCTGCAGTATGTCACACAGTGTTGCTCTCTCGCTTCACTCATCTTCCTGTCTGCCTGCCCATTTATCTCCTCTGCCCCCCTCTTTCTTTTGCACTCTCTTCCCCTTAATACCCTTTCTTCCTTTTTACCTTTACTTCAAAGCGTCTCCATCTTGCTTCTCGTTATCCGTCTACGTTAAATGTGCAAGTTCACCGTCTCACTACTGTGTATTAAAACTTAACTCAGCACAAGACGAGACACTATTACAGACATTCATCAACATGTAAAGCTTACCTTAAGTGGGTTTAGTGGTAACTGTAGGTGTCTGCCTGCTCCTTGACTGGCCACAGTTGACTTGCAAGGGGTCAGTGCCAAAATATTGTTTGCTAAAAGGACAAAGATTGGACAAGATTTAAAGTTAATCAAAACAACTCACTTTAGCTTCATATTTGTTGTAGAGAGAATGGTATTGTTTCATCTAACTCTTGGACGAAGCAAATAAACACAGTTTCCCAAATAAGGATTTATTGCTTCTAGGTTTCCTCGAAATGGTCAGGGGTCATGTGACACAGGCTGATATTACTGAAAGCAGGCCAGCACATTGTTTGTTTTGGACTTTAATATCAGCCTTGTACATTTAGTTATCTGCCAGATTTTAAATGTTCACATCATTCAAAGGTCATGACCCCAAATAAGCTGTGAGCAGTAAACAAAAAAGTACAGATGACTTTATTTTATGAGACATCCGGTGTTGTTTCTCTCCAAAATGGCATCAAGGAGTTGCCTGAAATCAGGTTGTGTCTTTACATGCAAAAAAAAAAAAAAAAGTCTGCATAGATGGCGTCGCCCACATATTTCGACTTTCTCTCTTTTAAGACGCTCTTTGTCTCCCACTCTCGGCTCCTCACCCTCTGTCTCATTAGGCAGTATCTCATTTTGAGGAGGAGAGTGTTAAGCCAATCAGAGTGGGGAAGAAAGAGCAGGGGAAGGAGGGAGAGCTTGCAGGAGGAAGAGATGGAGCAAGGGAAGCAGAGAGGGCGACGGATGGATGGATAGAGAGAGAGTGAGGGAGGGAGAGAATAAATAGCTCTGGCGCACTCGTCCCCCATTACCCCGGGAGGGCACTGTCGCCATGGCAATGTGGCAGAAAAAGGATAGCACAAGCATGATGAGCTTCCACACACACACAATGACAAACTGTGATTCACACATAGACGTGCCCACATTTAACAGTTTGATAAAGACGGCACTGACAAGTTCATATTTTCCGCTGGATGTGCGCACGAAGGTCAGCGTCTCACACCTCGACAGGATTATGTATAGAAACACACACACATGTTAACAGACAGCAGCGAGTCAAAGCCCACGTAACACACAGAACACATTGTAGATAAATGAGAGAGACAAAGAGAGCTGCACTGGAAGTTTTAAAGACTGACAAAACAGGAGGTTAGGAGAAGCACAGCAGAGACAACACAAAGGAAACAAACAGGAAAGACATATTGGAAGTAATCATGTGTCTTGCATCTCACATTTTTTATTCTTTCTTGATTTCTTGATTCATGTGATTGCTTCATTATGACACATATTTTTTTTATTTAGGCCGGAATGGTGAATTAGTGATAAAGCTTAACGCTAAAAATCATAGTTCTATGACTCTACAGTGTTAAAGTGACATTTATGTAAACAGGTCATTGGGTCATTTATTAAAGCTGCAGTAAATCAAGGGTGCTGCCATTTCTTTGTCTCTGTGACCCCAATGACCTGGAGACCGCCAGTCCAATTTAAAGTTAACATTTAAACCTGATGTATTTGTTTAAAAAAAAACAGCTCTGCCTACTACAAACACTAACTCCAGTGATACAAGATGCCACAGTTTAATGACTATGAAAACAGAAAAAATGTCAAACTTAAATTCAGCTTAGTGAAGCCTCTGTTGTACTGCCTTTGTTGCAGTGCATCTTGAAAACACTTAATTAGCTTAAAAATCCTGTGTGCATCCAGCCTGAGGGCAGAGCAGAGAATGAAAGAGGCTGCTCTGAGCCAGCCAGCTCTCTGTAAACTCTTATGTAAGGCAGATTCTGCATCCTGTTTCTCTCAGCTACATTATTGATGCAGGCTTCTGTTTCCATGCTGAGAGTGTTTGTGTGCGTACGTGCACCTGTAAGGCACCACCTCGTGCCAGACGGACCCTCACCTCTGCCGTTAGAGGAAGAATAGTCCACTCCAGCTGAGGTCTTGCCTTTTCCCTCCTCTATTCCCCTGTTCTCCTCCCCTTTCCACTTCTCCGCATGCCCTCTAGTGCTTTCTTCACCTCCTGCTTCAATTTAGGTCCCATGTAGGTCTCTGCCTCCCCCTTCTCCTCCTCCTCTCCTTCTGTCTCTCTCGGGCCTTCAGTTCTTACTAACAGATGTTCATTGCACCATGTGGGAGGGCATTCCTCTTCCTTGCAATGAAAGCAAAAGAAAAAGAAGTCTTGAAGTATTAAAAAAAAAAAAAAAAATCAAACGAGGACACAAGCAACACAACTCCCTAACTCAGCAGTCTCAGAGATCTATCACTGTATGTGTGTGTCCTGCTTTCCCAGTAGAGAAGGTATCAAGTTAAAGATCAGAGTGCTTTTGCCTTTTTATAACGCGCATGACACAATATCTGAAAGGTCACCTAAGTATATAGACACGCTCACAACACTGAGTGACTGACAAGTGTATTGAGACATCCACCAGTGAGTGACAACACAAGTGTGAAGTGGAGCAAAGAAAGTAAATACCTGACTCCTTGGACCTCACTGGATCTTTAAAAATTCAAAGATGTCAAAAGTGCACTACATGAGTCCTGCTGCAGGCCCTGAGTGAGGAAGACATATGTCAAAGAGCAGTGCTTTTAGCAAGGAACAAAGACTAAAACTAAATTAAACCAATTAATAGTACAAGTCCTGTTGAGTAAGATTTTGTCATTCACTTCAAAATATGAGGGTTCCAGGAAAGTAGCATAAAGAAACAATGTCTGACAGATTGTAGTTCTGGAGGGAATAAGGAAAATGCTCGAGTCAGTGCGTGTGAGACCATGTAGTGGCTGGATGTGGCTGTAAGGTGACCCACTTACAGACAGTACCCCTCCTCCGAAACACTTACACACACTGTTATATGCGCGTCTTTCAGCACACTCCCACCTCACCCTCACTCCGCTGGAGACGGAGGATACTTTGGCCCCGTTTCAGACATTAATGTGCTCCAAGAGTCGTGGGAGATAAGACTGCTGTGTACGGGGTTAGGGGAAGAGGCAAAACACAGGGAGGAAGAAGACTGAAACAAACCATACAAGCCAGGTGGCCCTCCAAATGTTTTTAGACATCATTAAAGTGAGTCTTTGGGCTTTTTTCTGCCCTAATCTGAATCAGCTTTCGCCTACCTTTGTGTGACACGGTGACATTCACCACAAAGGTCACCTCCTCACTGGTATGCACAAGATAACAAGCCAGACACATCCCCAGTCCTCGCAGGGGAAATGGCAAGATAAGACGATCCACATGCATAAAAAGGTTATGAACTATTATGGAGCCCTTTAACTTCTTTGTTTATATCTGCCTGACAGCTCATGTGTGATTGATAAACAGCTCACTACAAATGATATTCACAACTTTTAGGGGCTAACAAAGAGACAGGTGTAGTTGAAATTGCCATTTATATTATATAACACCATCTTGTGGGCAAAATAATAATTACAGTAGGTTTATTCAATTAAAAAGAGCCAAACTAACTTTTCTTTTGCAATATACAGACCTAAACTCATTATAGTATATTGCTTCATGTCATTTTAACTCTTGTCCAAGATGATTATTATCTATTTTACTATTTTATGTATACTCAAATATGTAATTTACAGCTATGTGTTTGGGCATGCTCCACTTTCACTTAGAAAACATTTAACAACTCATCACATTAACACAAATCCCTACAATCCTGAAGCCCTGAAATAAAATCCTTGTTTTAAATGGGGTATTGTGGTTGTGCCTAATGGTGGTTAAGGTTATTTCCACTAAAACACTAAATCATAGGCTACAATATATTTTATACATGCATTTAAAGGAGAAGTAACTTCCTGAAAAGTATATCATCCTGAGGAATGGAGGCAGTTTTTTATCAGTTTGACTTTGGGAGATGGTGCGAGGAAATAGGTAACCTATCTTCACAAGCTTCACAAAGTACATCACAATGACAACAGCGCACAACAAGCGTAGTGTGACTGATCTGCAACACATTGTGTTCTTCTGCTCCGCTGATTCGATTTGTACACACGAACTATCACCAGAAATAACACCCTTCTCTGCTCAGCGTTTCTCCACTGCCCTTGAGGGACTCACAGTGACAGCTCTTCTAAACACACAGCTCTGAAGAGATTATATAAAACACACAGAAAATGTTACTTCCTCTTTGGATGATAGTGGATTTGAAATATGGTTGTCTGATGTATGGGATAGGTCTGAACGTGTACTAAACAACGCACCAAAGTCACCAGTACAAATCCAGTCTTCCAGAAATGCCTCATGACTGCTGCAGGTTTACTGAAGTGGACCAACTGCGGCGTTACTGCCTCACTGGGCAAAGGGAGGTGTGATGGTACAACAGCGGGAGAGGAGAGGGAAACACCGGGCGCTCTGGTAAATATGTAAATGTAATCAGTCATCCAAAAGACCAACAGATGACTGCTGCAACTTCGAGATGAAAACAGCAAATACATGGAGAAAAACTTCTCAAACAAATCAGCTGCACTGTGTGACCAAGAAAAGGAAAGTGTAGCTAGGATTTGTTTTTTGTTTTGCTTTTTTACACTGCATTACATTTGACATTGTTTTGGGAAATTGCAATGTGGACTTGCAGCGTCTGAATCTTCCCTTAGGACATTATTTTCAATTTCAAATGACAACAATACAAATCCTTATGACATTGATGTCTTACTTATTAGGGTTTGCCAGATACACTGACATGCAAAGTCAGATTGCCTGGTACATAGGAATACTATAACATTTGTTACAGTTGAAATAATGGCAACTGATAATAAGTAGGTCTTACTGATAACTAATATGGCCTAATATGACCAGTCACCAGTCCTATATCTAGGAAGTAATTTACACTCACTTCAACTAAGATTTGTAATTGTATATGCTTTTATATTTGTTTAATACATAAATAAATAAATGATCATCACCTTCAGTACCCAGCTCCTTTGTAAAAGCCGTCTAATGGCCACTAGGTGTCGCTTTGAAATCCTAAAAAGATAGTCTGTGGGTTTACAGGCAGAGTTTATCATACTAAAACAACAAATATTCTCAAATTATAAACAATAAATATATATTCTTGGCCTTGTTAATTTACGACCTTTCTTCAACGTTTCAAATTAATGTTTTCTTGACATAAACACCATTAACTGAATCATTTTAACTGGTCCAGTAAAGTTAAAAAGTCGGAATAAAACACAACATTGATTCGAAAAGAAATTTAGTCTGTGAATTTGACTGACCTCAGGCCTGTACTACACTCTCCTCGTCGCAGATCTTGAGGGTCAGACGGCAGCGTAAAGCTGATCCCAGGTCAGTGCCTTGGGTTCGCGCCACGCCGGTGACCACGTGGTCCTCTCCGGCTGCCACTGGGCCATGTGGAGCGGCAAGATGGCGACGCGGTGGAGGAGGAAAGACGGGCATTTAAAAACCGGCAAAGGCCGTTTTCTGTCCTGCTACAACCACAATGAGGTACCTCTTTCCTCATTTGAGTAGTTTAGGCATTAGTGTAGCTGTGTATGAAGCGTAAGGGATGCTGGGAAACGCGACACCGAGGCCACATGCGCTTGGCTTAACGACACGTGGCTCAGTGGAAGCTACAACTGAGGCTAGCGCACAGGGAGTTGGCTCAGCTGATGTTTTACCTTCCGATTGGACCGTGTGTGTCCAGAAATAGAAGTATATCAAGTTAGAAAACGCCTTTACCAGCCGTTATTCGGTGTTTGACCATCGAGTATTAACATGTTACAGCTGACAAGGAGTTTTTCCTCTAAAGTACAGGATGTTCACTTGAGCTGTGCCACCGGCTTCGATTGTCACGCTCTCTCCCTTTCACCTGAAACAAAGTCTTTTTGAATAGACTTGTTATGTCTGCGCTTGTTTTAATATTCTGGCTCGCTGTAGACCTTTGTCATAATCACTTTAGGCTTGTAAAATGTCCTGTCAAACCATCTTAGTGGGCGCCTATCCAGCGCATACTCTCCATTCATTCTCCGTCTGTCTATTGCCTGCATTTGTCAGTCTCATAAAACCATAAAACATATTTGTCAGTGTGAAGAGAAGCCAACCCCACGTGACCCTATGGCCTTAAAAGGGAATAATCCAACATTTCAGACACTGAGTATTAGAATAGCTAACCAATTGTTGTAGACATTTGTAAGATATTAATCCTCAAATAAGGACTTTTCCTCAAATAAATGAAATATTTGTAAATGTAATCCATTACTGATTGGATATTACAATGATGATATGCCTTGTGACATTTAAATTTCATAGTAGATACAAAATATTTTTATATTTAAATGGGGAAAAATATTTAGTGTGGTTCTTTGTTCACTTCAACTTATTGGCCAGAAATATTGAAATGCAAGGCACAAATGTCAGAAAACAAACAATTTTTTACAATCCAAGCCATTTTTTGGGAAATGTCTGTGTGGTACGACAACTTCCAATTATGATTATGATCTTTTTTAATAGTACATAGTGCAACTTAATTACTTTTTTATTGTGTTTCTGTTTGCAGTTTGTCCTGAATAGAGGAGATGAGGAGATGGACACACAGTCCTCTGTGGATCACTCCATCCTGGCCATTTTTGAAGACACATCTGTTTTATCAGAGGTCAGTGGGAAGACGTGTGTGTGTGTAGTCATCCATTTAGAGTGCAATTTTAGTGTCAGTGAGTGAAGTTTCTGCAGTTGTCTGAAACTTTACAACCCCTGAGGTATAAAACTATTAACTGATCCTCAATCTCTCATCAGGATAAAGCAGCAGCGGAGGAAGAGAGTGACAAGCTGCTGTCTGCTCTCACCGAAATGTTGGAAAGTGTGGAAGATGATGACGACACTCTGTCCCCTTTCAGTAGTTTGCCAGACACCACACTTCTTACCCCTCAGAGCCAGACGGACAACACAGTGGTGAGTGTATACACAGAAAATTAACAAGTGGTTCCCAGAAAGATCTGTAAATGTAACATTAAGGAACTGACTTTACCCTAATTAACAGTCTTGATTATGTTTAACTAATATACTAAATTTGTTTCAATGCTCTTCAGGAAATGTCACCACCTGGGACATCCGGGACAAAAAGAACTGGGAACAAAATACTAAGTGAGACCCACCCACATGTGTTAAAACAGCAAAATGGGGAATTGTGTGGCCCCACACATAATAAAGTAGAGGCTGAAGTTGAAGTCTTTACCTCAGTGTCTCTTGTGAACCTGGTGAAGATCATGCACCCCTACTGCCTAAAGCTGCAGGTGGAGGAGGGACAAGGGACGTCCACCAAAAACAATGTGTTATTCTCCAAAGAAGAGGTGTGGAAGTATGAGAGACCAACTGAAGACAATGATGAGGAGATAAATGTGGTGTCTGATGATGAAGGACCTGTGCAGGAAATTAATTTGGTAAAAGAACTGGATAATAGCAGTAAACTTCTGAAGAGTGCATTACTGAATGGGAGTCCATCCAAAGCCCAACCGTCGAGAGAAAAGAAGAGAGTAAGCTTTGGCTCTGTGCAAGTGACTTCTTTTGATGAACTTATGGAAATTAAAACAAGTGGAAATACATCTTCTCCAACACACCATTGCACCAAAGCTCTTAAAAAGACAACTGACTTAGCACTTCAAGCTCAATCTTCTTCTGAAAACAGCCATATGTCAGAAGGTCAACTACTAAAACCTGAGATGAAAAGAAAACCTCTAAGCCTTCAACAGTACAGGCAACTCCGACAAAAGAGGCAGCCCTTGGTGGAAAAACAGGGTAACTACACCACCAAGTGGCCAGCGGTGTCCGAGCCCCCGAAAGAGTTGACCCCTCTATTTTGTTTACAGGGACAGAAAATGACCAACTATGAACCAATGACTACACAACATTCAACAGACGGCACTGATTTCATTCATGAATCACCGGGCTCCGTAATATCGGTTTCTCAGCCCCCTGAATTCAAGACCTCCAGTGATCCTCCACAAAAAGGAAAACATCCGAGGCCCAACTGCAAGATCGTCTCACCTGCTGCTCCACTCCTGAAGGGAAATGTTCCTGTGTGCAAGAAAAGTCCAACAAAGAAACAAACAGTGCTCAGTAGTGATCCCCCAAACCCTGTCCTTGTACCCCTGCCAGTCATTCAGCCATCCAACTCGAATGAACCAACATCACCAATGAAGCAAAACGAGAACACTGTGCCTTACCAGAGTCCCCAGCTTTCTGAGGAAGTGTCCATAACAAATAAAACAACCCCAAAGTCCAACAACCAAAGTCCGAGCTCAGCAGAAGACAACAAGCCATCACCAAATACCCTCGACTTGAGCCAATGTAGTGTGATGCCTCTAAATTCTCCTCAGTCTATGTCTTATTCTTATGAGCCACCAACTCCTGTAACTACTCCTGTGAAGGAAATGACACCAGAGGTTGCCTTCAGCCTGTCTCCACCTTCACTGCAGTTTCATAATGTTATGAGTGCATCCTCAGGTAAAGATATATTAGAATTTGTGGTAATAAGGAGTCATTTGTTACAATAATGACTCATTGTTTCATATTTTTTTCCTACAGGAATCGAAGCCACTGATCTGACCAGTCTGCTTGAACAATTTGAGGAAACGCAAGGTGATTCAAATCAAACATGCTTTATTTTAAGTTTAAATCAGGCATTTCCTGACGGTATAACTTTTTTTTTAACCTTTTCTATTTTCTCTCTTAATCTAATCTCCAGCTAAAGAAGAAGGAGAGTGTGAGAGAGCACTGCAGGACAAAACTGAACACTTCAACAAATTAGATACTACTGCTCAAAATTCAATTCAGCAGAGAAACCAACTCTTGGTTCCTGACCCAGCACTTCTTACGCCCCAAACAGAAGCACTTTTAAGCACTTCAGACTCACCTGTTACACTAGAAACCCTCAATAGTCGACCAAGTGTGGAAAAAAAAATTCCAGAGCCACTTGGCACTGAAGTTATCCTCAGCACTCAGGAGCAGCCAGCAAGACGTAGAGCTCCTCTGTTGAAGTCTATTCAGATAATTGACCCTCGTCCACTGCCGTCCAAAAGGACCTATATCCCAGAGCCCGCAGTTGTATATACCCCTCCTCACATTTATGTATCTATATTCTCGGATCATGATTACTGCAGTTCAGTCTCAGGTGACACTGATTGCAACAAAACCTCCAAACTAAATGGTACTTTGGAAACCCATGATGACAAACACGGTCACCTAAGGGCCCCTGATGAATGCACAAAACATTTAAGTGATAGGAAAAAGACAGAAGAAAGAGCTGTTCCAATGTTTGAAAACTCTGTAAAGCAGTATGCCTCCCCGGACAAAAGGACGAAGTGGCCCACAGACCTGTCCACACTATTAACAGACACTGCCAACGGTCCAAACTCTTGCTCCTCTGACGTAAGGCCAGAGCTGTGTATCCCCCCTACACCTCCCCCCAGCCCACCCTGCAGAGGTAGGGACAGGAAAAGGTATAGGAGAAGATCCCCTCGCTCTGACTCAAGCTCTAGCTCCTGCTCTTCTTCATCCTACTCCTCCAGCTCCAGGTCTCGCTCTCCAAAAAGACAAAAGTGTGTATTTTGTTTTGTGGGTTTTTTGATGCCTCTCTTCCTTTGTTTTTGTGTATTATTTTTGAACTGTTTGTCCGCTTTGCAGGCGACACCACCAGCATTCAGAGAGCAGCTCATGTTCATCATCTCCATCTCGCTCTGTTTCACACTCCCCACCGCGGCAGCACAAGGCGACTTACTCCAAAACAAGTTTCAGCAGGTCGAGGTCCAGATCGTGGTCCCACTCCAGGTCCAGGTCCCCATCCCCTCCTCAGCGCATTAGCCGAAGATGGAGAGATGCTTGCAGGTTTGTGAATATATTTTCAGACAGGTTGGTCCATTATATGCGATAAATTGCTCATTTTGATCCTAATTGCTCTTCACTGTAGAAGTAGAGAGACGAGAAAGCTTAGGAGGGAGCAGGAAATAAGAATGCAGAAACTCAGAGCTATTGTAAGTACTGAATTACAAGCTAATATTGGTTCCTGATTTTATTTGAACAGTGTACTGTAACTAATTATGAAATGCCTTTCAATAGGATGAGCGGCGGGTGATTTATGTTGGTCGTATCCGCAGATCTATGACACACGATGAACTCAGAGAGCGCTTTTCTCAGTTTGGAGATGTAGAGTGTGTGTCGCTTCACTTCAGAGACAATGGGTAAGACTATTTCAACTGTTTTTTTATCTTTGTGTTTATTTCATCGCACTTAACTTGATACGTTTGTTTTCCTTAGTGACCACTATGGCTTTGTCACCTTTTACAACATGGAAGATGCTTTTGCAGCCATTGATAACGGTGGGAAACTTCGAAAGCCGGATGAACTTCCCTTTGACATTTGCTTTGGTGGGAGAAGGCAGTTCTGTAATTCACATTATGCGGATTTAGGTCAGTAAAACTGAGAAAGTTTTGTTTAATGATTTGTGTTTTATGTGGCAGTGTTGCAATAGAAGAAATTATTATAAATTACGGGGTCACCATAAACTTAAGTTGAATTTTTCTCTGTCCCTCAGATGCAAACCGAGATGCAGACTCCTCTCCTGTGCGAAGCAGATTTGCAGATGTTGATTTTGATTTGTTGCTCAAACAAGCTCAGAAAGAGTTAAAGAGGTAGCCAAGCCATGTAAAAGATCCTGATTACTGGGACTTAGAGTTTTTTATGAATCTCAGGGCTTTATGCTCGCACTTGTGTAGCAATTTCTGTATGGTCTATTGAATTATGCATGTTTTAACTGATGTTTACAATTATTATTTCAATTGAGAGCACTGATATTTGTGGAAAAGTATGCTATTGCTCTAACAAAATTTGTGCATTCCTTTTGTCACACAGCTAAAAGGATTTTCTACATTTGTATGTAAAAAATTAAAAAAAACCCTAAATAAACACCACTGTTTTCTGATTGATGCATTTAGTGTGGTCCGATCCAACAGACGAGCTACTGTTGCTCAAAATGCTGAAGAAGTTAATGCTGGTTCAGATTTAGATAGAATGGTGCCAGAATACACATGTATGGGGCTGCATAACTGCAGACCAGTCAGGGTGCCCATGTGCACTGCCGAAAGCCCCAACAGTGGACACAAACGTAAGTGGAACCTTAAAAGACTTAAAGGATCTGCTGCTAACATCTTGGTGCCAGATACCACAGCACACTCTCAGGGAGAGTCCATGACTTGATGGGTCAGAGCTGTTTTGGAGCCAAAGGGGGACCAACACAATATTAGGCAGGTGGTCTTAATGTTATACCTGATGGGTGTATTTTTATTACTTACAGTTACTGCACTCCAAATGCAGTGTCATCAAATGGTTGTAGGAGTTGCACAATACCACATTTTGCATTATAGTAAATGCAGTTAGGAACTGTCCTCAATCAGTTCGTCTTGGTGATTGTCAAACTAGGAACTGGAGCTTTAGGTTTAGTACTTCAGTAGTATTATTCATCAGTATTCAGCTTTTGACAAAACGGTAAATCACACGTCACTTATGAAGCAAGCCCAAGAGTGATTGAGAATCAATTGCATTATACTGTCATCAATCATATCATCAATCATAATATTTATGTATATTATATATATGATATATAATTTATAATTACATGGTGATTATTTGTCTATATGCACCTGTCTGAATTTGATCAGTAAACGCGGACACTGTCTCTTTAAGACGCACACCCGGTAGTCGGACGTAAACTCAACGTGCGTCTGGATGTAAGGTGAACTTCAGTCATCTCAAAACACATGATTTTACTCGCGTTGTGCTCAACTATTTACAACTTTAGACTTTAGATTATTTCAGTCTAATGTCACGCCATGCTTAAATTCGTCTGGTGTGCGCAGGCGTGAACGTGCGGCGTAATAAAAGTCACTCAAATTAAAGGTTGACAGATACTTCCATGACTGACAATAGCGCTGTGTAAAACAAGAGCTGCTGTCTGGGCATTCAGAGAAGGAAACTACTAATACAGTAAGCTAAAACATGTCGAAATCCGGAAAATCTGGAGGAGAACCTCAGATAAATACGAGGCGTTTTATCAGCGGAGTGGTGGAAGGTGAGCGCAATAGACACACTTTAATATGGACTATGTTATGCCTTATGTTATGGTCCGATGCTTTATTTGATTTTTTTGTACGCATAACTTTTCATGTGCTCTTTACAGGTTTTTATGGACGGCCATGGACTATGGAGCAGAGAACGGAACTATTCAAAAGGTTTACTTTACTGTTTATAAATTGTTTCATTATAATTCTAGTCTGCTCCATGTCAGATCTAATTTTTGTTACCCATATCTAAGTGCACTACTGTTCATTTCTGCTGTCTTTACTTTTAAAGAGAACAAAAGTGGGGCTTGAACTCATACCTGTATGCCCCTAAAGATGACTACAAACACAGGATGTACTGGAGAGACCTGTACTCTGCTGAGGAGGCTGGTGA
Source organism: Rhyacichthys aspro (assembly GCA_036850595.1). Taxonomy (NCBI): domain Eukaryota; kingdom Metazoa; phylum Chordata; class Actinopteri; order Gobiiformes; family Rhyacichthyidae; genus Rhyacichthys; species Rhyacichthys aspro. Next base: position 13,758,324 of record CM072148.1, on the reverse strand, counting down.
GTGTCAGGCCCATTTTTATTTAAGCAATCTTATATATATTACAACTTACATAATGTATTAAACAGTTATTGAACATTATCCACTTTTTAAACTTGTTTTAAAATGTTACTGTATATTGAAAAACAAAGGGTATCTTTGATTTAAAAATTAAGAGTCCACAAAGCAAATGAAAATGTGTCAGGCTGTAGCCACGCCTTGTTATTATCTTTTCATTACACCTATTTAGCTTATGTTATCATAACATTTATAGACTGGAACAAAGACATAATTTGATATTGAAGAAACTCTATCAACGGACTTTTGTACTTGGGATAGTCACTAGTGCCATCTTCCTCTTTTTTTACAGCAGGTTTGAATGTTTTTTCATCCCAATGACCATGTTTGATGTTTTAAAAATCTATGTCTTTTGTTTCTTCTTTTAGAACAAATTATTGCTTTGATATCAGCAGCTAAGGATCACAATGTTGAGTTCATCTACGCAGTCTCTCCGGGTTTGGATATCACCTTTTCTAACCCCAAAGAGGTCGCAGCTCTTAAGAGGAAATTTGATCAGGTAGTACTTTGTATGTGCAGGCAAAGGGTGGAGCATGGTAGATAATTCAGTCCAGCTGTATTTATGTTTACGACTGTCCAACAGATTTCCATTTTTATGAAATGAAGCCATAAAATCTAAACAGTAAATTGACTTAAACTTAAAGGTCACGGACATTGCCATAGTCAATTTGGGCATTTGGTTATTTTTAGGGATTTCTTTCTGTTGTTTTAATAAATGATGTATCTGTTACTGTTCTTCTTTTAGGTGAAGGAGTTTGGCTGCAGATCCTTCTCCTTACTTTTTGATGACATTGAAACAGAAATGTGTCCAGCAGATAAGCAGGCGTTCAGCTCCTTTGCACACGCTCAGGTTGCCATTTCCAATGAAGTATTTCAGCATCTGGGCGAACCTGAGATATTCCTTTTCTGTCCCACAGGTGAGTAGTCCAATAGAGCTTCTAAAAAAACAGGCAAAATCTTACTCTATAAAGTAAACCATCTCTTGCCATGATCTGATGCCAAGTCCCTGGTTCTTTCTAGATTACTGTGCTGCATTCTGCACTCCCAATGTGTCCCAGTCATCTTACCTGCACACAGTTGGAGAGAAGCTGCTGCCTGGTATTGACATATTATGGACTGGTAAGAATGCCCAGAGCAGGCTTTCTATACTTGCTGTTCTCACATCACTATAAATACCCAAGGCAGTCGATTAAGGTTTTCTGGACTTGTGCTATTTTTGCATTACCTAGGTCCCAAAGTGGTCTCGCATAAAATCTCAGTTGAGTCAATAGAGGAAGTTTCCACTGTGCTCAAGCGGGCACCTGTCATCTGGGACAACATCCATGCCAACGATTATGACCCCCAGAGGCTTTTCCTTGGCCCCTTTAAGGTGAACTTTAGCTCCTCTGATACAGTTATATAAAGTCTGACTATGTCACATGTCATTTGAATCCAGGAGTAATGATTGTCTCAAACCTATAGGATCGTCCTACTGATCTCATTCCAAAACTAAGAGGTGTACTCACTAATCCCAATTGTGAGTTTTACCCAAATTTTGTTGCGATCCACACTCTGGCTACCTGGTGCAAAGCTACTCCAGATGAGGAACCCAGTGATGTGGAAATGAGTAAGCATCTGAGTGATTTTTCTGCCTGATATGATCTGTATTAACTGTTTAAATTAGAAATTCTACTCTACTAATAATAAACTTTGTTGTTACATACATTATGCCTATATTTTGTTCCGCAGGGGATGAGGAGCAGGATCCATGCTACAGCCCACAGAAGGCCTTAACTCTAGCCCTTACTGACTGGCTCCAAGAGTTTCTGAGAACACAACAATCCGGTGGTAAAGTCTCAAGTCATGATCTATCTGTTCTATCATAGTGCATTTTACAGTACATTCATAAGCTACATTATTGCTTTATGCATCTTCCAGGACCACAGCATCCTATCGCTCGCCTTAGAAAGTATCCGTCTGATGAGGAGCCCATGCAGACAGACATTGGAGAAGGAACCTATGTCCCAGGACCTGATGAGAACCCACTTTACACTGCTGAGCCACTGACACTGGATGATTTAAAGCTACTGTCAGACCTTTTTTACCTGCCATATGAGCATGGACCTACAGCCAGGACCATGCTGCAGGAGCTGGACTGGCTTAAAAACCACAGTTGGGCTGCCTCTGGACAGACCGAAAAGGTAGTTATTCTCATTTTACTTACTTACTTTAACTTGTGGCTGAATGTGTCTGTGTTTTTCAGACAGCTGAGTGGTGCTCAAGAGCACAGCATTTTGATGACATGTGTGAAGCAGTGGTGCAGATGTTTAACCGACTCTCAAATGCACCAAACCGCAGCATTTTGTATGACCTCTACAACTACATCTGTGACATCAAGAGTGGGGTGGGTCTGGCACGAGCCTATGTGAAAACATTAGGTGAGAAGAATGGAGGACAAAGAAACTACTAAGTAATGTACAGAAGAGCAGTGAAGGATATTTGGGGAAATTAATAAGGTTAGATTAATCGTAAATGCATTTCTTCATTTAGTTGTGCTGTGCTTGCCTCTCTAGGTGGGCATGGTCATCCATCAGCCAATCTAATGAATGATGATCCTGAGCCCTGGGGCTTCAGAGGAGGCCTGTCAGGAGAGTTCCAGGTAAAATAATGGATTATTTCTGCCTAACACATTGAAGGTATCATTATTATGTATATACATTCTAGGTCAATATTACTACAAATATATTGTGTACTTTCAGAGAATGCTTCCTGGCCACGGAAACCGGGATCTTTTCAAACATCCACCAAAAACAGCAGTTTACTGCATACGACCATATTGCCCCGAGGACAAGGTAACCCTTTTTCATTATGTTCACATGTAAACTCTGAGCTGCAGCCTTACAGTGGTATCTGTCCTAGGACAAGGTCCAGAGGATTTTCAGTGAGATGCAGAGACCAGGAGGTGACAAAGTTCCTCTGATGATGCAGATGCCTCTGATGAGTGATTGGTAAGAAGCACATTTTTTTATTTTAAATAATATACATTTATTTTTATGATAATTTTCCCTCATTGCAGCTTGTTGGAAGGTGAAATCCCTCCTTCGCCTCAGTGCGCTCTTGTGGTGGAGGATGATGTAGGTGTGTGTGGCTATGCTTTGGCCCTGACTGATGCAAAACCAGCTGCTGCAAAGAGTCAGGTAAGTTAGATTTATTCAATGCAAGATTTGAGACATTAGCACATATTTTTACCTCATCATATTCTGTCCCGCTCCACTAGAGGGAGGTAACTGACTCTGTATTAAAGGAATTCCCCTCCCTGCTCACCATACAAGTGCTTCCTCGGGTCATTGATCCCTCTCCAGCCAAGCGAATGATTAGTCAACTGTTGTCCTCCCTCAAAAACAGTGGCAAGTCCATGCAGTGCTTATGCATTTTATTGTTGCAGCATCCATCCCATACAAGATTAAAAATGAGATCCACCCCTTTGTTTCAGGTTCTACAGGGGTGCTCTGTGAGGTGAGGCACAGCGACAGGAGGATGCTCAACTTTTATACTAAACTAGGCTCATTCAATCCGGTAAAATTAACTGGTCTACCTCAAGACATTATTGCTATGGGAGCAAGTCTGTGAAAAGATCTAAGTGTTTAAAGATGAGCCCGTAGTTGATTGTTTATTGATCCCATAAATCTGAATTGCCATTTTCATCATCATTAAATCTAAAGTTTTCATTGATTTCACTGTTGTCAACTATGAGGTTATCAAATTATACTGAATATAATGCAATGGGTTTGTACATGTTACAGTGTGATTTGTTGATGCTAAATAACTCAATAAAATGGTGATATCCATGTATAGCAGCATATGGTTATATAAACAGGACCTCTGATAGCAAACTATAAGTTTAATATTTTCAGTACTGAGGATACAAAATAAATATATTAGTTATTTATCTTTACATGAAACTGATGAAGTTTTTGGCATGGAGATAGTGATCTTACTGTGAAATGTTACAATGTAGGCAGACTTTCAGAGACAAAATTACCACATGTAGTAGTTTACAGAGCAATGAATGATATGTAGAGAATAATTACACAATTATGACAAACTCTGTCCACAATACAGGCTCACTAAAAACAGCATTCCGTTTCTTTAACCATATTAATTGTGCTTCTGAAGAATAAAAATGTCTCACCCTGAGTGTTTGGCTGAAGATGCCTATGTTATGTTGCTATGAAACTTGAAACCCACAAAGAATCAGTAATTTCTTTAAAATCACCAGTAAAATAGTTTTGCTCTTTCTGGATGATTAGTGGGTTTTAGCCACTCACAAATCCTCACAACCCAAAAATATGCTTTCTGGCCTCTACTCTTCCCTTTCTCCTCCCATTTGGATAACTAGACATTATAAATGGAATGTAATGTTGCAGACTCTTCTCTTTTTGCTAAATGACAGCAAACATATCTTCAAGTTGTGTGATTTCAAATAAACTCTAATCCTTCATACTTAATGTCGCCTATCTTTGTCTCGGGCATGAGAACGAGCCCGTCCAGTGTGAATGCAATGATATAAGTGGCTATTTTTCCAGCGTCCTCCTCTGATTTTAGGGCCACAATGATTTGATCATCTGTGTCTGGGACAAATTTAAACGAGGAGAAGCCGTGGGTGGGATTGAGTGGCCCAACATGGCGTGCAGTTGTGAAACTAAAGTCTGCAGGGCAGGACAGGAGTAGGTTTGTGGCTCTGCGCTCATCTGCGGTCTCTTCATAACGTTCGTGACTAGCACGGCGAGGCAGGAAGAACCAATGTTGGAGACGCTCACTCCACACTGCTGATTCATGGATAAGGTAGCCTGTAAGGAGAGAGTAAAACAGAGTTAGTATGTTGGAAGAAAAATCTCATAAAAGAGGCATTACTGGAACAACCTGGTGGATGGATGCCCGCAGCACTTCGTAGGCTGTTATAATATGGCACCCAGTTTTCATGCTGCACATCGCCATGATATCCAACAATTTTCACCCACTCTGGGTTGTTGTTGACCACCTCTCCAGAGGTTGTAGTCCACTCCTTTCCCAGGCCACCCACGTAAAGGTGTTCATCTTTTACTGCCAACCACTCTGCCTTAAACCCTGTGCACAAGGCAAGGACCAAACATTGGACTTTATAATGTTTAACTATTGTATACATCTAGCACAGATATTTTCATTATTCTTTTAACAGATACCATATTTGATCTATAATAATATTTATATTGATTCACTTCTCAGATAATTCTTGAGACTGACCTTTTGAGACTGAGCCATCACCATCAGGTAAAATAACCCAGGGAACAGCTCGACTACCCTCAATCCTGTACACCACACCGGTACGATCGTCCACACTGTACAGCTGTCCATTGAAAGCAACTAGCTCAGACAGCTCCATTCCTACAGTGAAAGCAATGGATTAACAAGAAAAGCACGGGTAGAAACAATTGTGAGTCAGAAATAAGTAAACATTGCATTTTGGGATATTTACCCCTTCCTTTCTCAGCTAGGTGACTCTCCAGTGTTATTATGTCAGTGTCCCATTCCACCTGCAGTCTGTCGCCGCTATCTGAAAGAGTAAGGTAGCCTCTTTTCATGTAGCTGAACCACGTCTGTTCCTTGGGGCTGCGGGACGCTGTGTCAAGGTCTGCTATTACACCTATACGATAGCGAAAGCCATGCTTTGTCCTCTGTGGTGGAGTCAGTGGATATGTGTCATTGTAGGGCTTTTCCTTTCTTTGGTCTCGGGGGAGTTTTTGTGCATCTTGTCCATAAAAGTTAATGCTGTGCATTTGCATACTGGCAATCCCATTTTGGGTGTAACCTGTGTCCTCTACTGTCCGGTGTAGGTAAAACAAAAGCACTAAAGCCATCACAGTCACAACAGCAATGGCCCGCCATTTTGGTTGGAAGCGAGATTCGTAGGTGGCCACTTGTGCCATGGAGGCCAGGGCCAGGGGCAGGCCTCGCATGCAGACAGGGATAGAGGTCATTGAGGTAACGTCGTCATTCTCACTGTGAGGGCTGCATTGGAGGCTACAACTCCCTGAAAATAAGCACATCAGAGAATAGCTGCTTAGAAGGCATGATGCTTAACATGAAGAAATGTGTTAAGAAGAAGTTTTAACTGTTTTTAACCCAAATGTGAAACCGTATTACATCTAATCTTGCAGCATTATAATGGTTGTGAACAAAAGAAATTAGTACATGTTGAATGTTTTGCAAACAGAGAAAGCTGACAACCCACTTCTGACTACTGGCACAAGCTTAACATTAAACACACTTTGTTAATGTTAAAGCTCTATTTTTGTCATTCAAAGATTTTCCCCACAGTAGCTAATATGTGATCAAAATGTAACAAAATATTAGATTAGTATTTATATTAAAGATTTTTACACTGATTTTAAATCAAACAATCCCAGAGAATCTGCTTTTTACTAACAACAAACTGGGAGAAAATGCTGCTGCAGTCTCGATTACTATAAATATCCTTATAAAAGGACACTCAAAAAAGGTAATCTTTGCTTATCCTACAGTAATAAATTGTTTTTGCCCTTTTGTTTAGGAGACCTTACAGTGCCAAGGTCACCCTCGACTTGGTTGTCAAGGTAACCATGCCCCTTTGGAAAATACAAGAACAGAATATGTAAAACAGTCACTGCCATTTTGAAATAAATGCACGCAACAGATTTAATCTTATGGAGCAACATGTGGGTGCGTCCTAAATTAGTAGGCCATTTATGTAATTACACAGATAAATCTTTGACACTGAGGAATCAACAAACTTCACAAGTGTAAACATAACTTTGTCTCTAAAAAATAAAACAATAAAACTGTAGTACACTTGGGTTTGTTGAAATGCATCTCATTCAACACAAATAGTAACCCTCGCTTTCTCACCAAGCTCATATCCTTTCATCCTTCTCTAATCCTAGAGTCCACAGACTCAAGCCTGATCCTGACACACAACAAATAGGCAGACATTTGGACCACAAATAAAGCCCTTATTGTCTTTGTTGTAGGCATCGCAAATCTTTCCCACCCCTTGGCAGCACGGGGCCAGCGTCACTGTAAACTGTATGAAGAATTCAATTATTCACCCTTTCTTCGCCTCCTCTCCCCTGAATGCTCTATAACCACACTGTTGCTCCCCATCACTTCACATGCATCTCATAACTCTCCTGGTCCCTCTAGCCTTGTGTCCCACATGCATTACTGAGCTCTATCGTGCAGCTTCGCCTTCTTTCCTCTCCGTTACACTCACGTTTCTCCCTGTTCCTGAAATACAAAGAAAGAAGGCTGTGCTTAATTACAAGAAGAAGAAAAAAACAGAGCTTGGCCTGCGGATACACTGTAGGTTATATAATACATTTTTTCTGTAATCAATATATCTACTGCATACTTAAATAAGTTTTGGTTATCTTTGCAGCATATACATTTACCAATAACATAAACTATATTAACAACAATGTAAAGAATTTAAAACAAATAAAAACATCTAAATCAGATATACAGTTCAAGTATACAATTGACAAGAAGTGCTGCCAAATATTACCAAAAAAAAGTAACTAAAGTAATTAAACTAAAAAAACAGCAAAAAAAAGGGTAACATTGGTTCATTTAATGCAGCATGCATGTCAATAATAATGCATTTTAGATTGCTACAACACTATTATACAATTACAACAGTGCTATACAAAAACAAAACCTTTTTTATATATATAGAATGTTTTACCAATCCAGGACTTGCTGTATTTCTTTTGAAATCATAGTACAGGTTAGTTATATGGCCTAATTGAGAAACGTAATGCTGCCCAGTATTACTGCCTAATAACTAAACAGCTGTTACTGTACAATATGGAATAAATCAATCATGAAGTGTGGTCTGTAAAACTTTTCCGAACAGACTTGAAAAAGCAGCCATGAAAGCTACTTCTGTAACTCCAATGGCAAAGCCCTTTAAAAGTTTTTACCTACAGCCTTCTTACACGATCAGAAAGCGAAAATCTAAACATTACTTATCACCTAACAAATTATATTCCCCCTTCTTTACTTCCAATTAACCAAAACTGTTACATTTACAGGTGTGTCGTTGAAAATAAAGCACAAAACCACTTGCTACGTTACCCGCACACAAACCGTTAGCTAACATCGGCTAGCGACTTGGCTTCGCTAGCATAAATAGTGAGATAGTTCGTTGTTTTAAAGCGAAGAAGTAAAATTAGCCTTTATAGACCACACGCTGAGCTTACCTGCTAAAGAGGATGTTCATGTAAGAAGCCACGCTCGGCTGAGCATATGTGATCAAGCATACACGGTATTTATCCATTTACCAGCCGGCTTTCCTGATTAGCTCCTCCTGCTCCGAGACAACTCCTCAGAGCTGCTTTCCTGTGTCCAGGTAACTCCACTTTACGGCTGCAGGCAACGTGTGCTACTCATGCTACTACACTGATCTGCCTGTCTGTTTGAGATTATCAAGTGATCAGTGATGTACAATACCAAATAAACTGCAAAAAACACAAGCCCGTATTCAAATATAATTTATTGTGATGATTATGATTGTCCAACATAATGTTCTGTAAATGTAAACTGTTCGAAAATTAAGTGATATTAGAGAAGTGTGTAAAATGTATATGTAAGAATTTAGTCACATTTTCCTAACTAAAAGTTTTTTGTTCTATTATTTTATTATTATTTTAGTATACTCTCTTAGGGTGAAATAAACATAAAATGTGCAAATATGTGATTATCAGCCGTCACAAAGTGCGGACAACACTGTTTTCCCTGCAGTAAGAGCTACATTCAATTGTTTTGATATAACCATGCAATAATTTCACAAAAAGACACACCCACTCTTTAAGAAAACATTCAAAACATGTTGAAAACTACTGTGCATTAGTTTACAAACAGAAAATAGATTAAAATTCTCTGTGGCTATAAATATTTAGTAACAGTAGTTGTGATCATTTAGGCACAGACTGTTTCGTCACAGGCCTAAAGGACACAGGACAATCTTGACAACAGTAACTACAGTAAATAAAACTGTAAACTACACTTGATCAGTCAAATTCACCTCAAACCAAATTGGTGCATATTATCTCTGTTCAGAGGTGTTTGTTGATACAGAGGTATGTTGATAGTAGATGACAAATTAGCAACCACTCAGCTTTTTCCCATCACCTTCAAAAGAAGCTGCAAAAGAAATATAAAAACATATTTTTAATGTGAAAAATGTTTAATGACATGAGAAATGATTTTTCTATTGTGAAGATTTGCTATTTCAAAGCTGTTACAGTGGGCATGTTGTGGCACCTTTGTCAAGTGGTACTCCCCGTCTACCAGCTGCTCAATGATGCTGAAGTGGTCTGTGTTTGGCACATCCTCCAGAGTAACATTTAGACCTGAAGACTCCAGCATCTAAAATAAGAGGTTGTGTCAGCACAGAAAAGGGCATTCACTGTGAGATTCACACAAGTTAGTTCTGTTTTATTTTTTTTCTATTTCAACTGATTGGATTTAGAAGCACTAACTTTGTAGTATTCTTCCGACTGTTTGCGAAACTCCGGAGAGTCATTTTCAGCAACAGCGACAACAATGTGGCTGCCGGATGATGAGGCCTTAAGCTGGTGGACCAGTGTACTGGGGCTGTTTCTCACAGCGACTTCCCTGCCAATAGGAAGCACCCAGGGGACAGAGGAGTCAGACACAGCCTGACACAACAAACCAGCAGCTAACAATTACTCAGAAACAAGGAATGACAGAGCTGCCCCTTAAAGATGTGGCACACAAACAACAGTCATACACACAACATAATAGAATGCAAGGTTTTTAACCTAATGTTTTTGACCTACACAATATGGCAGTGCAATACTACAATACAATAAAATAAATAAGAAGAAGAAACTACCTGGTAAAACATTTGGTTTATAATGATAACATCTGGAAATAACACTGACAGTCTAATACACAAACAAACTGAAGAAACAATTTACATACTCTGTCATTTTCAAAGGCTCGTTGACATAGGTAGACAGGATGGGCAGGAGGTCATAGATACCACTGATGAGAAAAGCGCCTGCAAGACAGTCAGGAAGATCAATAAGAGGAAATACTACACAAAGCTGAAACACTGAGTAAACTTTTTATTTGCTTTTCGCCTTAAGGAATATACCTTTTATTTGTGGAGTAATACTGTACTGTGACCAGTCAGTGGACAGTACCATTGCGGCCAAGTGAGCTCCTGCAGAGTGGCCACATATGTACAGACCACTGTGAGAGACATTGTAAACATATAAGGCTACACATACACTTTAGTTAACCACAGCAAGAATAATACAATCACTTGCAAAAAAAATCAAAGAAAAAAAAATTTACCTGATATGGGAATATTGCTGAACAACAGACACCACGCTCTTGCGTACTTGTGAAACCATTAGGTCCATGTTACCTTAAAAACACAGGCTGATATTTAAAAATATAAATGAATGCAAATATAATAATAGTGAAAAATTATCCATGTTTACCTTTGGGAGCAATGTCATAGCCTACAGCTACAACAACTATTCCTTTACCAACTAGTGGAACAGCCATAAACCCTGACTCCTCTTTGCTAAGGACAAATAAACATTAGCATAAAAACTGTAGAGTTTTTCAAAGGCGAATAAGTTTAACTTAATAGCGTTTGAGCATTGCTTTGTACCTGAGAAACTGCCAGTAGCCTCCATGTAGGTAAATAACTAAAGGGACATCTGAAACAAAATAAATAAGCCTGTTAGTGACCATGACATTATACAGTTTCAGTGCTTTGTCTGGTGTTTTGTTGGACAAACCCTGACATACCCAAAGAGTTAGTGCTGGGAATGTACACATCCAGTTTCTCTCCATCTCCCTCTCCATATGGCACATTGAGTAGAGTCTGAGCCAAAGCACGAGCTTGCTCTGTACCTGACAACACACAAAGCAGCAAAAAAAATAGTAGAAAATAGTGTAATAGACTATACTAGAGTATACTACAGGTCCAAAACAACTATGTGTGTTTCTTAATATACTGTGTAATTTAATGTGATATCTCATTGTCTTTGTGGCATGTCAAAATCAAGGCCCAGGAAACAAATTTTGACCCTTGCAATTTTTTATATCTGCATACACTGTCAATTAATAATAGGTAACAGATAAAAACTAAATTATTTTCATTTTGCTTTAATTGTTATAATCAACACTTCAAGGAGACACCAGTGATTCAAACTTATCCCTCAATTTGGCCCTTATCCTCATGTGTTGTAGGGACTGGAGCCTATCCCAGCTGCTTGGGGCAGGAGGTGGACCCTGACAGTCAATGTTGTAAAGAATCAACTGTCTTACATTTAGAGTTAACAACATTCAAAAGGTAATGTGTATTTTAAAGGTTACATGAACTGTCACATTTCAGCTCTACATGCTTATGCCTGAAATAAGCCTTTACCCACATTTTGTATTCATATTTATTCGTGTTAAGTTTATTTTGTCGTGTTAAATGCTGTCAAAAAGAAACTTGTGTCACAGCTAAAGGAGCTATTTTCTCATAGTCAACATTTCCAGGCATGACACCTGTCTATAGTCGCCTGTGGCCTATTCGTGACCTGATTTCTTTGCGTTCCCATAGTTCAACGAGCTTTAAAAGAGACCGACCTTCTTTTAACGCCTTCACATGGGCCTTGATCACGTCGTCCGCGGACATCCTGTGGGACCAGCGGCTGGGTGAGTACTGCAGCTCCAGCTCCTGTCACACAACCGAGAGAGGGCTGTCACCGGGCGGCCATGAAAACGACACACAGCGGGCACCGTCCAGAGGCGTCCACAAGCTAAACAGCGCCCCCTGCTGCCAGCTCTGCTCATATACTCCACACACTGGGTTTACTTTTACTTCATTTACATGTCTTTTGTATTTTATTTAAAAAAAGGCAAAATGAGCAGTAGCTGACACACATTGCTCTACAGGGAGTGCAAGAAAAGCGGGTAAACTGAATATAAATCGGATCATTTCTGCAACACGGTAAATCATACCAGCAAAAGGCATGTCACAATCAAACAAAAATCAGTCGAAACATAGTGACATTATGGTGGTCTAATTGCGTAAAACTCTTACATCTTTCTTCATTTCGGTCCAGTGCATAGTTGTATACCCTGTCGATCGTTTCCCAAGGCTTTAGAAACAGCTCTGATCAAACTATGTGCATAGAAAATGGGGCATGACAGACTGAACTCTAAACTCACGAGTCACGACCTGCACTAAACCAGAACTTTTGCAATTTCAGTGATCAATAAAACCAGCCAATCAGGCCTTCTCTAAACAAAAGACGCAACCTACTGAAAAGACACGAAAGTCTTACCAACAGCTGTTTACATTATTTCTGTGTGTTATTACGCTGTTAGTATTAGTAACATAAATCATAATTTTAGAAAATATTTGTTCTTTTACTTTCCGATTTCTAATGCATGTATCCTCATTCATATCTATCTAAAATGACGTAATCAAAAAGTGAGACTCCGGGCTCTGATTGGTTGTCAGTGGCATGACGCGCTGCTTTTACCCTCATTGGTTGGTTCCCCTTAGCCACGTGGCCTCTAGCTTCTTTGTTCTTATTGGTTTAATCGTTTCCTGTGTTTATATATCCACCGACTGTTCCTGGCGCGCCACATTCAATATTCTTTTTACACAGAATCGGATTCTTGGGTGATGCAACGATAAAATAACTATTTGAATTACTTAAAAAAAAAAAAAAACAACTTATTTTATTTTGCACAAGTCCCCTTCAACTGTCTCTAAATATGGACTGCATGGATTTTCCGAGAGTTTTTCCAAATTCTCCCAGGAAAACGCGCGGGCAGATACAGGTTTGCATCTTGTTACTGTATTTTACATTAAAATTAACCGAACAGCTAAAGGTTAACACGTATGAATGTTGACCTCCTGCTAAAGCAATGTTAAATTGGAAATGCTACGTCTGACAGATTGATACCATGGATGATACTTTCTTTGACTTTGGGTGCCTTGCATTGTTCTTTGCAGGTCATCTTTGGACCGATGTTCTCAGGGAAAAGGTGGGTGATTTTCTTAAAGAAATGACATAATATTTCGGCTGAGGTTGTTGTCATAGCACGTGTTTACTCCTAAAAGTATTTTTTAAATGTTGTCGCTGGTTTCCGCCCAAACTTCCCGCCAAATAACTTGTGTTGTTGACATCCAGCTGTTTCCAGTAAACATAAATGAATAAAGTCTGTTAGGATTTTAGGTTTTGTTGTAGGATTTATGTTTTTGCACCGTTTACTTTACATATTTTGCCTTGTGCTCAATTAGTGCAACTGTTAATTGGGAAAATTAAAACTGTTAAACACTTAAAGTTCATGCTGTAACACATGCACCAAATCACAGCTCATCACTTAAAGAATATCATCATTAAAGTAGTGTATTTGAATTAGGGCTGTTGTATTTAAGCTTTATGATTTTAATTTAGCTAAGAGAACTGACTTAGCTGTGATTTACTTGCAGTACTGAACTGATGAGGAGAGTACGCCGCTTCCAGATCGCTCAATACAACTGTCTGGTGATTAAATATGCCAAAGACACTCGCTATTCTGACAAAGGCATGGCTACACATGATAGGTAAGGCATCTGACTTTTTATTTTAATCCTAAAAAGACATATTGTATTTTACTGTATTAAATTTGGTGTTTTAGAAGCACAATGGAAGCTGTACCTGCTAACTGTTTGGCAGATGTGCATCCTCTGGCATTGAAAGCCTGTGTCATTGGAATTGATGAAGGACAGTTTGTAAGTATATCAAGTTAGTCCTAATCTTTCTGTTCATAGTAGGTAGATTGCAACACTTATTCACTGATTTGCTATTTCTGTGTAATTAGTTTCCAGATACTGTGGAGTTTGCTGAGGAGATGGCTAATTTAGGAAAGATAGTCATTGTTGCAGCTTTGGATGGAACCTTCCAGAGAAAAGTAAGTCAATAGTTTTGTGAAAGACTGACAAATGCATAGTCATCAGAAAGGGCCAAACAGATTCCTACTGTTGCTCCAGACACAATGACATGACTTTCACAATCCTCATGGGCAGCCAGAAAACAGTAACCGTTCTTCTCTACTACAATGTTTGTTTGTTGGCCTGTAATGTAATTAAACCTGAATTCATTATGTGATGCGGATTGTCTCTTCTGAATTGCTGTAGGCATTTGGAAACATCCTGAACCTCGTTCCACTAGCAGAGAGTGTGGTAAAACTCCATGCCGTCTGCATGCAGTGTTACAAAGAAGCTGCCTACACAAAGAGGATAGGGGCAGAGAAGGAGGTGAGGCGATAAGCTTAACATTGGTATCTTGTTCCCGAGCTGGTGCCAAATATTTAAGGGTCACAACCATACACTATATTTGTACAATTATTGGGTACAATCAAGAAACACTGGTTCAGGCTTTGTCACATCTCAGACATCTCTTAAACAGAATGTGCACCTTCTTTATAACCGAACTAATCCATATGTCTTGCTACTAGTTACCAGAATTTGAAACTATACTGTATGAACTCTCTCATGCAAAATGATTCCTGTGTTAGGATAGAAAAAGACAACACCTAATGTTCAACTGTTTGTGTCAAAGGTGGAGGTGATCGGAGGAGCTGACAAGTATCAGGCAGTGTGTAGAAAGTGCTATGGAGGGCTGGTGGACAAAGAAAACAGTGCACCTTTCAGAAATGAAACTCCACAAAATGCTCTCACAGGAAAACTTTTGGATGTCGGGATGCCCAGGAAGCTATTCTCTAGCCTTCACCTCTGAAAACAACTTGGATTTATTTGATATGAACAATCTAATGAAATGTGTTTGTAAGTGTTGGTGTGAAAGGTATGACTTTTGTTCTTTTGTATGACTATCAACCAGTGTACTCACTTTTATTAGTGTTACAACTATTGTAATTTTGTGTTTTGTCAGAGAAGCTGTATCTTCCTGTCAAACAAATAATTTTAAATTATTTTTAGATTAAAAAATTTCATTCTGCATTTTTCATTTTTTGCATCATATAAATATGAATGAAATACAAAAAAACACAGAATCCTTATCAAACTGCCATCTACTATTTTGATGTGAGCCTACAAAATGTGCACTATGTAATTTAATGCCTTCACATGCTACTGGTGACCAAAATAACCTGTTTAAATTCTGAAAGGCTCTAAAGCTAAGCAGGCAGCTGGAAGGCTTAAATGAAGAAACTTTATTTCCGATTCCTGGGGAACAATTATTGCAATGCACAGACCCAAAAGAGCAAAATATAATGCAACTTGTTTTATTCTATATATAAACAACATGGTTTCAGTTTCAACAGCACATATGGCAACAACTCAATGGCCAAGAAATCAAACCTAAAATGTCTCAACACAGACTTAAAACAGAACAGCTGCTCTGATTTATCAAATTTAAATAAAACTCGTCAAAATTAAACTATTGCTGTAGTTCTAAAATTTGTAGCAGTTTCCATTACAGAGAACCAGGGATGATAATTCACAATGTTAAAGGCCTTTAAGGGTTTTTATGCCATTTCATTGTACGTTATGTGTTAAGTGTTTAGGTGTACACGGTACCTTAAAGTTGCACAGATAATTATGACCCACAATGAAAACATTTTGAATGCTTTAGTCTGTAGTTTAAAGGCAGATATTGTGTAAAAATTGAAGATTAATTATGATTGTCCATATTTAATGGCTCCTAGTTTTGTAGAGTGTAGTGTTAAGCTGTTGTCAGTAAAGACAGGATTATCATATATGTAAACATGTCTAGATGTCACATAGACCTAGGAGGATGTTTATATCCCCACTGTTCACAAGCTGCAGCGGCTGCTTTTCGCTGGTTGTTAATAACTTACTGTTCAGTGTAAAGGCACAGTCAATGGATAAAGTGTTCTTAATTATTGCATAGGTATCTACGCGCCCTTCATTCTTGACTACCTCACTGTTGGGTGAATGTTTAAAGGTCAACAACCCAACCCATTTTTTCAGCAATAATGTGATTAGAACATTAACAGTAACTTCATGGAAAGTGCTCTTTCCACAAAATAGCCAAAAAGGTATTACTGCAGTGCACAGAGGACATTCTTTCATGAATTACTTTATCATGATAAATCTATCATCTTTACACAGTCTAAATTCTTAAAGACAGATGTTTGGCCTTACAATAATATTATTACATCTTAAGCTCTAGAGGTCTTCAAGAAAAATTATTCATGGAGAAATAAAGAAGCCAAACTAGGCATTAAACCCATTAAAAGGCAGTTTATATAAAGTAATCTATGTACAAATCCACAATTATACACTTCGTACAAAGTCAAGACAAATTCCCATTCTCACTGTCAAAAGTATTTTAATGTCACAATGACCTTTGACCTCTTCTGTAGACTCTCATTATCTTGTGTAGTGTCAGCTTGTATGAGGTAAAAGGTCAGGTTACCTTTCAATCTTCACCTAAACTCAACACTCAGATGTAAGGATCTGACTGAGCACAAACAGAGCAACATTCGATGTAAACAGTGTCCGTCATTTTTCCGTCTTGAGTAGTGGCACTGCTATGGTTCTCCCACATTAATATTGACAAATCACAGTCACCATCCCTCCACCGGCAGATCTGCCCAGAACCGGCTAATAGTTCGGCGGCTGGTAGCCAGAGTCCACTTGTGGCTGTATGTTTGGGATGAAGGCAGGCTGTTGGTGCAGGTCACTGGATGGATAGGTCGAGTACGTGGTGGGGGTGTAGGTGGTGGGGTTGTATGATGTGGGCGCGTATGTTGGAGGGTAAGGGGTGTGCTGGTCTGGCGGAGGCTCTGTATGCATACTAGTCACGTCACTCACACCACGACGGAAACGGCCCAGGTTAAAGTAGGTTAAAATACCCTGTAGCATGACATGGAAACAAAAGGTTACTATACTTCTACTGACAAAAACATTTTTTTAACTAAAACATTAATGTGGTAAAAAAAAAAACCTGTTGTGTTTAAATGGGATAGATTAAGAATGCAATAAAGAAAACCTGCCTTATGTCTTTACAGTGATGCATACACTTACACTTGTACTACAAGTGGTAATGTACTACAACTGCACTTAATAGTGGTAAACCTAAACCTTGGCGGTAAAAGTCGAGACAACAGATATGCTCACCCAGGTAGCAATAGAGAAGAATGAGAAGGCAATAGAGGCTCGTGCAGCGTCCATGGGAATACCTCTGACCTCATGTGTGCGAGTCCATTCACTGGTCAGGACGCAAAAACATACAAACCACAGGAAGGTCCACACCCCTAGAAAACAGAGACAGGGATGCTTAAACAAACACAAAACTACAAATGGTTGGTTTTTTGTACTTACTACATGAAAGAAAATAAAGGGCTCAGCTGTTAATCCTGATAAGAAAAGTAAACTGAGACCAGAGCCACAAAAACAAATTTGAATGTTCTCTCCTGTTGTGATTGGCCCAGTTCCCCACTGAGTTTCAAATGTTCAACTAAAAGGAGTTTTGATTTCTGTAAAAATGGTTGGTGACTCATCAAAATTTGCAAGTTAACAAACTATGCACATTTTATGTCAATCAGTCACAGTATTCACATGTATATATCATTAACATATGTAACATGCTGTACACAATATCCCATTTCATTTGCGGTTGACAGCTCACCTGAGAATCCGAGGTCGGCCATCACAACATATCTTCTTTCTTGTGCATTGCTCATGAAAGGCAAGTACAAATCTGTCAAGATGAAAGCAACACACGCCAGGAAGGCGATCACTCCGATGCCCACAGCGTAGTGACACGCTGAGTCATTCTGATTGAAAATGCACTTCTCCTGCGCTGATGTAGGTGGGTTGATGTATCCCTCATTTGTAATGGTGGCGAACACCACCAGGGCGAAGATCTACAGTGACACATCAAAAAGTGAGACTTTATCAACTTAGCATCTTTACAAATACAAGAAGAATTTTTACTCATTAACTTGTTGAATCTATGTTCTTTTTTTCTTTTTCTTCTTGTATCTCCTCTCCCATTTCTGTTCTCTATTTAAAACTGTGTACCAAGACTGCTCTGTTGTCCAACAACACTTTTTGCAAATGTAATACAACATGTACATCAGTACATATTTTGTGTCATGTTTTGTAACTAAATCACTAGTTGATCATCTGTTGATCCAGTGAAGAGTCGTAGCTGTTGCTGGGTCCCTCACACTGCCCCGTGGTCTACTGCTGTCTGCTCTGGTTACCCACCTAACCATGTGACCTACTTCGAAGTGCAGCTGCCTGCCATGTGACAGCAGAGATGCCACCAGCTCCTAAGAACACTCTCAGTAACACTGTCAGTGGAGCTGGAGGGAGGATGAGCTGAGGACTGTTTATGTTGAGAGAATATCAGGTAAATAAAATAAAAGAGCTTTAGGAGCTGAAGATACAAAAGCATTGTTGACTGTTTCTGGAGCAGATGGCTGGCCCTATACATAAATGCTGAGTGACAGATGTCGTCAAATGGGCCATATGCAAATGTATGCTATGCTTTACTGTTGAAACAATTAGGACAAAACATTTTTTGTTGTCCTAAATGAACACTACGAGACTATTGTAAAAGGCAGCCAGTGACAAATTCAATAAAACAGTACCACAATCTGCTGTCTCATTGTTAGAAATTGCAGGGCAGTTTGGCACTTGCAGTGAGTTTTGTGTTTCTACTCCAAACAAATGACATTTCCTTAAAATAACCTATGACAGTAAATATGAGACCAGCCCGGCCGGTATAGACTCCTTTTTACGGGAAGAAAAACAGAGAACAATCTACTCTTCTGCCAAAGTACCGTTTGAGTGACTTTACAACATTACTAGCTGGGTTGGGGTTCATGCCAGTATAAGAAGAGCAGCTGCACCTCTATATTTCAGTTAGGGATCAGTGGCATACAGTCACTGAGACTAAATAAGCTCCATCAGCCCCTGTTTACCACTGACACACAATCACGTGGAGTTTCCCCAAACAGTTCAACACCAAGGGCACATTCAGTCCTTCACTATTGTAGTAGTGTATGAGTTGAGTCTGTATGTTTCTCAACACCTTTCAGCAGAAGACATAAGGCTAAATGGAAAAACAAACATCTTTGCTATAAATCAACTAGATAATCAAAAGGCAAATCTGTATGTCACCACATCCTGGAGAAATGATATGAAACAAACTATCAGAAGAAAGTAGTTTACCAATGTAACAGTGACAGGGACAGCTCACATGAAAACAGTGTGTCCACAGTTGTCTGGGGTCATGGTGTATCATGTTACCTTTGTGTCAGACACTCCTTTTAGTCTTCATCACTCCTACCAAATCACAAATCTGGAACATTTGCCTAGGAACAGGTGATCAGCAATGTGCAAAAACTATCCAGATCTTTTCCTTTCTGTTGTACGTTTGACTTCATTCATTTCATTCAGAGTAGGCCAAAAATACCTACAAGTAGTGTATTGCCAACAAGCAGTGAATATTTCATACTAAATGCCTGGAACAGAGTAGATCTCAATGACTTTCTGTCCTGTCCAATGACAAAAGCAGTGTTGACCTGTGCTGTCACCGAGCTGCTGTCACACACCAGCTGCTTGTTGCAACATGACGCCCCGCGGGGACCATGCGTATAGTAGCCCCTTGTTCTCAATCACACCCGGCTGTAAACACTACAGAAACACTGTTGATCATTTCAGAACTGACCACAGAGTTTAGCGGCCCGCACCAGGCGCACCTGTTCACTCAGATACGCAGTACACCCCTTACTGTTGGGACTGAAAGGCTCCTCCTTACACGCCGTCCTTACCCAGCTCAGGAGCCGCACGATGGTTTGCGGCTGTCGGATAAACTTGTAGAAGTCCAAGCCTTTCCCTGCGAGAGATACTCCGTACGCGCTGCTGCCGCCCGTCTCCTCCATGTTCCTCCTGTTTTTCGACCGCGGTGCTCCCTGGGCTCACACAAGTCCTGACCTGCGGCTAAACTATGACTCAACTACTGCCACCTTTCGCTGCGCAGCACAACTTGGCGAAGACTGGAGGCCACCGACAGGAGCCGTGCGCGCTCTCCTCTTCGTGCGTGACCTGTGGGCGGAGTTAAACACTGACGCAAGGTCAAACTATTTATTTCTATTTTGCACTCTGCCTCTATTTAATACAAAAATAACCAGGTTGTAACACTTTATTTGCAAGAAATAGCCAAAATAAAATACACAGTCTGCCAAATGAACACAAAAAAAATCTTATAATTCCTTTGAAAACGCACAAGAGCCCACCTCTCATTTTCTCTGTGTGGGTCCTATCATTACAATATATAACTTCAATGGGTTTCTGACATTGAACAAGGAAAATAACACATTTGACCTTTCAAGACAATGTTCATGCTCAAACAATATACTTAACAATAGCACAAAGGGTTTAATGGTGTGATGAATGTTTGTGTTTGAGCTAACAGTCTTCTCTCTCAGAGCAGCAGAACTGGTTCATCCTCCTCTTGCTCCTCCAACCAGGTCTTGTCTGCTTTTAACCAGGGCCAATCATCCACAGACTCATGAGACGCCTGCGGACACAGAGTAAACAGGTTCACTTTGTCTGACTCCACTTACAGTGTATAACTCATTGACAAATTGACCTCACGATAGATATTATTAAGAAATAAAATAAATTAGTACGACTAGAAGGAGATGTGAGATGAAGTCTGACTCTGCCACAACCAAACTAAAAACCTGAGAGTTATGGTGTGTGGTTTATTTCATTTTATCGCAGTGTTCACTTTGTTTAGACCAGTGTATATAACAGTGGTTGCTCTGTCTTTCACAGACTTCACTTGTGGTTTTATCAGCTCAGACGATGCAAAAACCGGACAACTGTAAGCTAATAAAGTAACGCAATGGCCTGAGTTTGTGTTTGGAGGAGAAAACTCTGCTCCAATAATAGATGAACTCACCTGGTCAAAGTCCTCTGCAGTGGCTTCCTTCATTACATCATCCTCCTCAGAGTACTCAGACAAATCCTACAATAAAACAAGTCTTGTGTTTAACAGTGTAGCAAATAGTGAAGAATAAGTTATTGAGTAAGAAAAAGACTCACCAGCTCGTCTTCATACGCCGAACCCATTTTCCTCATCTCATCGCTGAAACTGTAACGAAACACATTTTGTGAAAATGCATGCACCGAGTTAAAAACTAGCTATAAATGTTACGTTTCATGTCACATTATAGCATGTAATTACTCACAGAGGCCTTTCTTTATTCATCCTTGGCCCTAAAAATGTAAAAACAAGTCCTTTCTTACAAACATGCAACTGATAAAGGAATTAAATGAATGAAAAAGTGCTTAACTCACTGTAGACAATTCCAATACCACAGCAAACACTGACCAGGAGGATTATCAATGCGAAACATCCCAAAACAATGGCCACCACAAAGTCAGGGATACGGTTCAAGACTATTGGAGCAGAAAGATGAGGATGAAGCCACTTTAAACACATGGTAAACTATACATATTCAATCTGCTGTACCTTCTTTATCCAGGTATTTGCTCTTACTCCTTATTGCAGTGGTGTTGTCAAAGTTGTCTGACACTTCACAGCAGTACGTCCCGGCGCTGCTCCTGCCCACTGCCAGCAGGAGGATGGACCTCTGTGGAGGCTCATCCAACACGTAGTAGAAGCTTCCCCGGCCACGGAGGAGAGTTTGGTTGAGGAACCATGCAAACTGCGGATGGGTCCCTTTTGAGACTTTGCAATACAATCTTACACCAATCACAGCGTAGTTTTGCCCGATGTCGTAGTCGTAGTGCATCGTTACTGGGCCTCCAACCGGGACTGTGGGTTGACAAGTCATTTAAAAAGAGCACAAACACAACAAGCATGTATTTAAGCCTTTTATAAAACACACACCGACTTCTAAGGGCATCCACTGACTGTATGCAGTCCGGTCTCCATTGTCCGCCTGGCACTGGAGCCATCCCAGGTGCTTTCCCAAAACTATTGGGACAGTAAAGGTTGCATTTCTATCTTCAACTGTTGCATTACCAATAGATTCGTCCCTGTTGTAGAGCGAAAAGGTGATAGGGGGAGTCCCTCTTGTGGCGTGACAGGACACCACCGCAGAATAGTTATTCACATTCTCTTTTAACACGGTGAAGGAGATGTCAGGAGTTGACACCACATCTAAAAAACGACACATTGTTAGGCTTACTTACAAAGATGATAGCTGTAGATGGTGGATGTAGATGATAGCTAACCTTTGACAGTGATGACAACTTCAGAGCTTGATGAATTAAAGATAGTTTCATTGTAGGAGTTTAGAGCGATGCACATGTAGGAGCCACTGTCTTTAGATGTAGTTCTGCAAAGATGAATATTTCAGTTACAGGACACACACAGGCATGATATTCAAGATAAGGGCTCTACAGAAAGTGAATCTAGGTTTACTTTGGTTTTTAAATGAACTTTAGCCACCTGTCATCCTGTCATCTTTGGCATTTTCCTTTCTTTTGTGAGATGTGATTGGCTGAGAGCTGCTCATGTAAACAAATGAGTAAAATTTGCAAGAATGGAGTGTGCTTACATGTAAAAAAACCCTGCATACTTTATCTTACTATGATACCTTTAGACCTTTGATGAAATAGGGCTGCACTCACCTGTAGACTCTGAGGGAGCTATCAATAAAATAGCGGTACCGCGACTCGACGACTGTCTGCCCATTGAGCATCCAGTTGTAGGTCACATAACTTCCAGTTTTAAGTTGGCATTGAAGCTCCAAAGTCTTGCCCTCAAAGAACTCTGTTTGTCCTGAAGTGACTAAAACCTCTGCGTCTTTCACTGGCTCTGTTCAACAAATTACCTTTAATTATGAGCCACTTCTTTATGAATAGCATGTGCTTCTTAATGCAGTGACTCACCGATTACCCTCAGGCGGTGGCGGTTGCTCACTGTCGGCTCTATTGAGGTGTTGTTCTGAGCACGGGCCACACACTCCAGGTTACCATCATGAGACGGTTTGATTAAAATTGGAAAAACTCCACGCTGTCCAGCCAGGGAACTGTACTCACCTAACAGTTTACTCCGGTCACCCTCCCTTTTAAAAAAGAACATAAAAAAATCAAAGATACATGGCCTGAAAGTCAAAAATATAAAGGGAAAAATGATACTCACTTGAAAAGTTGCAGTAAGATTGTTTCATTCTTTGGAAACATATAAAGCTCACAGTAAAAATCTACAGCCTTCTTCACCAGAGCCACAGAAGGCCCATAGAGCAGTGGTTGCCCCAACAATGGAGGACCTTTGCAAAATTAAATGCACAGAAAATAGTTAAAACCCTCACTTTTGCAATTAAACTTAATGTAAAACACTTACTGCTGCCTCCATCACAGTAGCACAAACCTGAAGAGAAAAACAAAATTGTCAAAAACTGTCACATACTGAACATTGAATATTGTGGTGCTTTCTGGTGCTTACCCACAATTGCCGTCAGTAAAAGGGAAACAAACATGTCTATTAAATGTTACATGCAGACCTCTAACACATGACACCGTCCTCCTGGGGTA
Organism: Rhyacichthys aspro; assembly: GCA_036850595.1. NCBI lineage: Eukaryota > Metazoa > Chordata > Actinopteri > Gobiiformes > Rhyacichthyidae > Rhyacichthys > Rhyacichthys aspro. The sequence continues at coordinate 13,734,674 of CM072148.1, read as the reverse complement.
AGGCAGTTTTGAGATGGAAAAACAGAAGCATACTTTGAGACATGTGCATCAAACTGATAGTGTTTCTCTGTACCTCCCTCTTACACTCCTCCTAATGTAACTATCATCACTCAAACATAATGGCTTCAGTCTTCTCTTGTTTCCCAAAGACTTAATAAAACAATGCACAAATACAAGAGTTGTGACATTATATTTTATTTGTTTGTATTGACTTCATGTTTCTACAGTTCATTACAGTGAATCAGCAGCTTACGAAAAGCCACAGAAATGAAAAATTTAAAAAATGATCTCTGTGTTGATTGTTTCTCTTGGTTCACACCGTAACTTCGACAATCTGAAACAAAAACAGGAACAAATTTGCAACAATTTGATTGAAGAGGCTTTGTGTTTTTATTTAAATGAGATACTGTGATTGGGAATAATAGTGAAGAGATCCACAAAAGATTCAAAAAGCGCCGTCGTGGTCCGGTTGTAATGTCACTTGAAACCACTAGATGAAGTTACAGCAGTGTCCAGTTATGTTTTATTTTTGTTTTTAAACCTATGGACTGTGTCATTTGTGTTGTATAGGAATATACACAGGTCTGTGATAGCACATATGTCCATTTTAAACAGTGTAGTAAATGGCTATCCTCAGTAAAACCTTCAAATAAAACCTAGATTTTCAAGAAAACATTTGCAAACAAAGCCAACCCATAACCTCATCCTTACTTTTTGTTCAAATTAGTCAATAAACAAAAGTCAAAACAGGTTTCTGTGCCTTTTGAATTAACGCTAGCCATGTGCCCCATTGTTCTGCTATATTCTCTTTTGTGAGCTGGGATTGGATGGGAGCTACACTTTCAAAAACGAAAGAATGGTTGTTGGTTTACAGATACATTCACGTCCATCTTGGCCAGTTGTGTGTCGATTAATTAAGTTTTGTGTTTTTATTTTATTACCATCCTTCATGCATACCATTAAAATCCAAGAATTAAACAAATTTCATTCTGTTTACCTGATGGTGAGCATTACTTTCTGTGGTATCACTTTGTCTGGCTCCTGAATGGGATGGTTGCGTGGAAATGGGAAGTTCATCAAAACTAGAAAAAAAACAAAAACACACAAACATTTCTAGACTTGCTGATTTCCTTTATACTATTTGAACAATGTTTATTATGTAAGCTTACTTTGCAGTTGAGACATGGGAGCTAACTGGGGAAAAGAGACAGGGAGACGACATGACTATTTGAATCTGAATATTTGCTCTCAGCGTAGTCTTTATTCATGATACGTCAGCTTACATTGTCTTTTGTCGAACATCTTGTAAACACAGGTCACACCCACGGCCAGAGTCAGAAGAAGGAAGCAGCAGAAAGTGATGGAGATGGCCTCAATGGAGGTGATAAAAAGCTCTGTGAAAAAAAGGGGGGCTGTTGAGTGAGGTAAATCTGTGAAGGGTGTTACAGCAGGTAAACATATAGTGTATATCTTTTTTACTTGGTGGTGCAGCAGTGGGTGGTGTTGGGAGGTGCTTGAGGCAGGGAGATGTATGTCCTGTATGATGAAGAGTACAGCACGTGAGGCCACAGACCCCACCCGGCACACTTTAAAGCCCTGTCCGACAAACCTCTCTCACCTTTGACCCGCACCAACACGTCTTCACTCTCCAGCCAGGGACCGGTATCGTCGTAGCTGTCTCTCGCCCTGCACCGATAATATCCAAACTCCTCTGGTCCGAGCTTGGCCAAAATAAGAGTTCGTCCTCGGTCGGTGAAAGAGAAGTGAGGAGTGACTTGTGGAGGATGCGTCTCCGAGGACAGGACAGAGCCATTGTGGAGCCAGGAGACGTAGGGGAAAGTTCCTCTGCTGATGTGGCAGCTCAGTTTGGCAGCGACCGCTTTGTTGTCGGCTCTGTAGAGATACTCCACCTGCACTCCTATGTCGCCGCCGACTGGGACTGGACAAGGAGAGGACACAATAGGAGGTGGATTTCATGCATTTCATATTTTTTAAGGTCTACTAAGAATTTGTAGAACAACAGTGTGCTCTGAACATTAAGGCTCTGAGTGACCACTGCTGTGATTGGTCCTTGGATGTTTCTGTATCATGCATCTAACCATTTTGGAAGCTGGTCCCCTGTCAGCTGTGTACCAGACATTTCTCTTTACACAATAATCTATAGAGAGAAACTGTGTTTTTTTTTGTTGGTTTTTTTCCAATCAAACTATATTAACCTTACACAAACAAGCATAAACTCCCATAAACTAGTACAGTCTTTATGCCACTAAAATCTATGATAGTAGTATGATGGTATTAGATTTGAAAGAACAATGGGGTTAATAACAATATACATGAATGAATGAGTATTTTGGCCTAAGGTTGCTCGATTATGAAAAATCACAATCACAATTATTTTGGTCATAATTGAAATCACAAATATTTTACACGATTACTCATTGACTTCGGAAATATGTTGGATTTACTGAACAAAACCGTGAATTCTCCTTAAAATAAATAAAATATTTAAACGTATAAATAAATAGCTTAAAAATAAAAACAAGTAATAAAAATGTGATTAATTGCACAGCCCTTTTTTGGCCTAAACGGCTTCTCGTATCAAGGCAGTGGTAATGTCATGTGATATAGTGAGGTTCATACCCACTTCCAGAGTTAAGGGCTCACTCGTCAAGTCTTGCACATCAGTTTGGACTCGGCATTGTGCCTTGCCCATCTCCAGCCCGGGTACCATGGCAACGTAAAACTGAGCCATAAGTGACTCAGACGCTGTAACAGAGCCCACTTCTTTGTTGTCGACTGAAAAGGTAAAGTTCATTGGAGGACTGCCTCTTGACACCCAGCAGGTTATGTTGCCAAGGTAACCAACTTCCTCTTTGGAGATGGACAGAGAGATCTTGGGCTTGGAAATGTAGACTGGAGGAGAAATAGGGACGAAGCACATCATTAAGTTTAAACAGGTTCTTTTAGACACTGTATGTTTATTACATGCATGTATTATTTACCTCTCACTGTCACCTGGACCTCAGTGCTGCTGGAGAACCTCTTAATGTCCTGCACAGTGGACCAAGCCATGCACGAATAGTGTCCAGCGTGATCGAGCCTGACCCTCTCAATCACTAAAGTGTTCCCCTCTGTTCGGAGAAAAGACAAAGTGGAGGGCGTCATCTCCCTCCTGTTGAAAAACCAGGAGTAGGAAAGGTGTGAGCCCTTTGTGACGTTACAGCCTAGGATGAGTCGTGACCCCTCGTACGCCACTGGGGGGAAGGGGTCGGAGGTCACCCTGGTCGCTGAGGGGGGAACTGGGGACAAACAGGAAAGGACACAATCAGAGATGGAGTTCATGAATTTCATACTTATTTAAGGTCTACTAACAATTTGAAAAAAAAAAACACCCAAGGTCAGTGTGCTCTGAACATGATTGGCTCTGAGTAACAGACCATTCGCAAGATCCACTGTTGTGATTGGTCCTTGCATGTATTAGTCTTATTCCATGACAACTAAGATTTATTTCTTTGGTCATTTGGAAGATTTAGAAAAGATAAAGACACTGACCCTGATGGAGAACTGTTAAAAAGAGAGAAAAGTGGTGTTTAGGTTTAGATGTATGATCAGTTCAAATAGACAAGATGTTCAAGGCTGGTCCATCTTTGCAACACAGAATACATTCACTTAAATCTATTACCCCGATATCCAATCAGAAGAAAGAACTAAAGAAAAAGGCGGTGTTCTTATGGACCAAGCAAAAACTAAAGTAAAAAAGTATACTTCACAGCGCATTTGTCATGTGAAAGTTATCCAAAATCACTATCTGCTTGAGTTTAACGTTGTAATATGTCGTTTTTAGGATATCACTCACTGACTACAGTTAGCCTGATGCTGTCACTAACTCCTGTGCTCTCCTCAGTTCTGGCTTTGCAGTAATAGGACCCCTCTGATGTCGCAGTGACCCTCAGGAAGAACGATGCAGGCTGGTTTCCTTGGAGATCTGTCCCCGTGTCGATGGGGACGCCGCTGTCCTTTACCAGCTCATAGGTGACCGGAGGAGGGGTATCAGGGGCAATACACCTGAAGGCCACCCTCGAGCTGAGGTACGCCATGGTGGGACCGGTCAGGACGGGACGGAGAGACTCTGACCCGTCTGAAAAACATGCCCAGAGATGTATCACAACAAGAACAGTGGATAAAAGAGGGCATATTGGTGAGATTGATAATTAAACCTAAAATATATACTATACTTACTTATCATCACGATCAAATTTGCCAGAGCTGGAAAAAACAAAACATCAGGATGTGAGATGTATTACTGAGTGCCAATTTTAAAAAGAAAATTCACAACAGACTCACCCCAAATTGGCAATAAATGAAGAGCGGGTAAATTCGACATAAGTGCTTTATGTTTATCTGTGACATGGCTGTGTGGCTTCATGTGAGTGAAGGCATGAAGGGCGGGTGTTGTTCGTAGATAAAACCTCCTACATCAGTCTGCACAAAAACAGATAACCACACTTGTCTTGTCAATCATATATATAAAGTTGTGTTACTGGTCGTTTCTGTTGTTTAAAAGACGATAACCAAACTCCTGTATATTTCAACTGAGTATTTATTGAACATTCAGTACAACTCAATACAAAATTTAACATGACATATTGGAAACTAGCTCTTAAAGATACAAGAAATACATTCATTCACTCAGAATATTTATATTTACAAATTTCCCTGGAGTTTTTCCTTTTGGTCACTTCCAAGTAAAAATGCTAAATGTCTTGTTTGAATAGAAGCATGTGACCATCTCTGTCTGTTTGACAGTCTACGAGGACTCAGGGGCGCCCTGTTGGAGAAGCGATGTCCTGCTCCTCTCCTGCTCAACTGACTCTGTCTTTGCTCTTCTGCGTCTCAGTTTTGTGGCGTGCTTTTTGACCAAGTAACGCTTATCTGAGCTGATCTGTGGGACGAAACACACATTGATGATGCACTTTTAACCATAGTAACAAATGATAACCAACAGTGAGCCCTACTTATTATTAAATGTAATGTAACTAACCATAACTAGCATGTGTTTAAGTCTCTCGATTGTCTTGTTGTTGGCTCTCTTCCGTGACACATAGAAGGTTAAGATTATGCTGAAAATGGAGAAGATATACTGTAACTGTCAGCATTTTTATCACATGTTACAGAGCCAGTGTTTCTGCTACAGGTGTCGTATAATCTACTTGATGCTCACATTTGGGCCATTAGTAACGGCACGGCAAAGGCCTCAGAGGAGATATAGTGCAGAGCGGACTGAGCAGGACCGGGCAGACTTTCCACACACACTCCTGTCACATTAAACACACTGTCTTCTTTTCCAAATGGACCACAAGAAGATGATAGCGAAGGCCTATAGGGAAAAATTAACCAAGAATTTAGAATCAGTCGATGAGAAAAATTATCATTGATCAAATAATCTTCAATTCAACGTGATTTACCTTATCCCTGGTCTAAACCCTGAGCATTGTGTGCATTTTAAGCACCGTACATTTTTAAAATCAACCTATCTGACCTATTACCGCTGGGTTTGTAAGTAGTCAACAGTGTGTCCCTGCAGGGCTACCATAGATGCTCACAGGCAGTAGAAATGTGGCTTTAACCTAAACCTTATAGACCCCTGAGCTAAAACCTTGGTGTCCGTCACAGTTATTTAAACGCTGTGATTTCTTACCAGAGAAAGGTGAAGGCCAGAGTCACTCCAGCCATCAGGAGCCCGAGCAGCAGCATGAAGTGGAACAAAACTGAGGAGCTGGAGGCGCGAAACATCCTCTGCTCTGCCACACAGCACCGCAGTAAAGAGAACTGAAAAACATTGTTATTCTTTTTTAAACTTCAATGACATATTATTTAATCTATTGTCATTACACACATTTTATTTTGTTTCATTAAATACTGAAGTCAAATCCCATTTGGACCAACCTTCTTGATGTAAAAGGTTGCAGTGAGTGTAACAGTTCCTATCAGAGGCAGCAGAGGGCAGTAGTAAACCCCAACCCAGAACACTGTCTGGACATAGACCAGGTCCAGCACATTGAAGGGGATCAGGAATTGCTGTTTCCCAGTCAAACGGGCCACAAGAGAAGTGGGAAACTTCTCCTGCACCAACCTATCACAAAGACAAATAACTTGTCATATAATGTAAGTGAGCGACTTTAAGTAATGACTAAGAAAGATTTAGAAGCAGCAAACCCACTTCCTGGGGTAATTTATGAAGAAGGTATTGAAGAATGTAGTGAGGAAACTGAAGATGCATAGTTTGTACATCTCTCTGCCATACCGGTTCTCCCAACACTGTGGAGTAAGTGCACTCACTTGTTCGGAATTTGTGGTAAAGAGGAAAAACAAATAGATGCCCAAAGAGGCAAGCTTCAAAAAGATACTCCTGTGGAAACAACACATTGTAAATGCAGATGTGTAACTGTGAGTGTGTCTGCTGCGTTCAGTGCTCTTACCGAACAAGCGTGGCGTTGACCTGCGCGGTGAAGGAGTTGTCTTCAAAGGCTGAGATCTTACCGAAGATGTGCGGGAGAAACAGGTTGACCAGAGTGATCGTGATAGGAGGCAGGTAGTGGAGAAACAGACTGACCAACCAGTAATATCCTTTCTAGACACACAATAGAGGAAAGACATTCACAAAATAACCAACACAAACACGTTTTGATCTTCTGTTACCTCATGCAGGTCAGACTGGGACATTTGTGTAGCAAAATAAATGAGGTAGAAGGCTCCACCGAGAAGAAAGAGTACGAGCAGGTTGAGGATGAACCGCAGCAGGTAAAGACGAACCCACTGCCTTAGTGTCCTCTGGGCCTCACGCAAGGAGAAAGTCTGCTCATCAAGGAACAGCTAAACGACAACAGTTTAAAGTCACGGAAAGTATCTTAAAATAGATCATAATGTGATATTAAAGCTGTATTAATTATCTAGGATGCATGAATAGTGCAGCTGGGCTTGAGCTGTCACCTTGACGTCGTTCCTGATGAAGCTATGTTTTAGAGAAGCAGCAACAGGGTCCTGGATGGTGAAGTCCCAGCCACAGAAGATTTTGTAGGATACAAACTTGTTGTAGCGTTTCCCAAGGATCAATGTGTGCTTGTAACCCACAGCCGTTCTAGCAACAGAGGTTTAATAAAAATACTGACTAAAGACAACAGTTAGTTATTTGAGTGTTCCTTGACTGACCTCCGAACTACCATGATGAGACTGATAAAGAAAATGGTGAGGACTCCAGTGAGGTACAGCAAAGGTGTGTTCAAACATGGCCAATTCATTGAAGCACGTGTGTAAAAACCAAAGAAGACTGGAGATCGATCCAAGTAGCCCTGCAAGATATTGAGATTAATCAAATGAATACAATCAAACACCAATTCATACACTGCTAAACCAGCTTACTGTTCCCAAGAAGAAATCCAAAACTGAATCGTTGCTTTCAAACTTGATGGACTCTATGACAAAATAAAAACAATAACACTAGGTTGGCATATTCACCATAAAGTGTGTGGTAAATTTACTGAGATGTATTATTAAAGCTGACTCACCGCTGCTGAGGCCTCTGCTGTCAAATGTTACGGGGCCCAAGATGAAGCCCAATATCAGAGCGCAGAGCAGAAGGTTCAAGTACACCAGATATCTCAGGAAAATGAAATAGGCCTTCACACCTACACCAAACCGGCCTACAACAACAACAACAACAACACACCAGGAATTGTTTTAATTCATGAATTAAACACATGAACAATTTAAAAGCACTTTTTACCTTCAATACTACGCAAAGTACGCTGCCATGGCAACAATCCTGTGAGAGTCTCTGCCGTCTGCTCCCAGGCCCTTCTCCTGTTGATACTCTGGCTCCGCCTCCAGGACTCCCAAAAAGCTATCTCTGTTTTTTGCATCTTTCTCTTGTCCCTAAGTAACATGCATTTAAAATACTCAGAGATGCATAGCTTGTGTTAAACAATTTTGGACTTACAAAAGAGAAATTTATTTACAAAGAAGTAAAAATTGGGATTGATCTGCAGTTATCAAGTTAGTTTCCCAAAGCACACAAACCTCTTACCTTGCATCTCTCTTTGCCTGAAGGCACACGGCCAGGTTTCTGAGAGGCTGAGTGGACGTCTTGCTTCTATACACAGTGCCAAAGCTGTGTGTGTCCTCTGCTTCTAATCCAGTGTGATGAACCTCAGTGGCCTCACAATAAGCCTGTCTGCTGTGCTCAGGCCGACCCGCCTGCACACTGGGCAGCAGGTCGAATATCTCTGTCTGATAATACTCACAAGAGTCCGCTGACAGTGTGGACTGAGTACTCTCACCTGGGAAAAAGAGAGTGGCAAAGGATTTATCACATACTGTATTGTCACTCATCAGATAACCTCCATTTGATAGTATTGATATTTACAATGCTAAATGTTCATACAGAATAATGAACTTAAAATCCTAAGTTTGTTTCCGGTTCACACAAATGTAGAATTTACAAACACAAATAATAAACTGTTACCTGACAGGAGCCTCATGAAGTTGATGCTGTTGTGCTCGTCCATATTTCTGCCTGTTTCTGCAGGATCTCACAAAACGTTAGTGAAGAAAAAACAAAGACAGCAATCTGAAGGTATAATTTCTGCAATTATATTTTTAACATCCTGCGGAGCGTCTCCACTCAAAATCACAAGGATGATGGCCGAAAAAAGGATCAGAGGTAAATATTTTTGCTTTAGTCCTTTAGGCTTTGTTTTAAAATGGTAGTTAGGTTAAGACATAAAACAAACTGACTGCAGCTAGTTTTGACAGTTCACAGGAAATCACATGACAGGAAGCTCATGGGCCAATGCTTAGGTGACATAAATACATTTAATTTTACAGTATATACAAAATACACAAGAACATCTGGAACATCTACATCTAATCATTGCATTGTTAATGATAAAAATTAAACCCTTATCAGTTTTGCATTATTAATTATGGATTAATGATGGCAAATAAATGTATGAGGACCATCTATGTCTTTTCAACGGTGAACTGACTTGTTGTGCACCTGATAGGGAATTTCTATAGGGAAACTAATGTGTGATGTAAGTGTCAAACAGCCATCTTCCACCCACAGACTGCACCACAAAGATAGCCAAGGTGTCACAAAACACAAAACACATTCACAGTTCTTGTGAATAATCAGTTAGACTAGCTCCAAAGTCGCAGCATATTTGAATATACTGTGTGTTGGAAATAATTAAACTAATGTAATCAAATGTAATGTAATGTAATGTAATGTAATTTAATTTAATTTAATTTAATTTAATTTAATTTAATTTAATTTAATTTAATTTAATTTAATTTAATTTAATTTAATTTAATTTAATTTAATTTAATTTAATTTAATTTAATTTAATAGTTTAGTTTAGTTTAGTTTAGTTTAGTTTAGTTTAGTTTAGTTTAGTTTAGTTTAGTTTAGTTTAGTTTAGTTTAGTTCATTTTTACAGTCCAGACTAAAAGTGTGATTTTGTATACTTTTCCCACAAAGACATCGGTAGTTATTTACGATTACAATAGGACCGTACCAATTGAAGTAGCTCTGCGGGTGTCAATGATACTTTGCCAGCTAGCATAAAATAGTGTGGACATATTTACTAACTTTTATGGTGAAATGCAATAAATAGTACAAATTACTACTTTCTGTTACGTTTTTTGACAGAAGCTGTAGCTCCTGAGTTTGTAGTTAATTAAAGTACCTTTACATCCACCACCCCCCTCTGACGAGTTGGTTCGTCCCGCTGTGCTTTGGAGCATGTGAAGTATTTTGACTGACACTGGCAAGTCACACATTCAACGGGTTTTTCGGGTCCGCATTCACCGGGTAAGTGGGCATTTTTTCTACAGTATCGACATTATTAACCATCTGTTTCTGTTCATTTGGCCTCATTTGTGTTTTGCGCTAACCTCTAAAAGTTTTGACAACTCTTTGAAAGTGCATCAGGTAGGTTGCTGCCCACCATTGGCCGTCGTCAGTCAAACTAAACTGTCACAAGCAAAGGGGACCATTGTTGGGAAGTGACTGTAGGTTTTGTGCTGCTCTGTGCTCGTCTGGGGTAAAAAAAAAAAAATCATGGTGAAATCATTACAGCTCATATTTGGTTGAATGTCCTTCGCCTGTTGTGAAATTACAGGGTGTTGTGCTGCGGTATAGGGAGCATTTGTTAGGTTAGATTTGTGCCATGGTTCATAAGTTTCCATTTCAACCTATAATTTCTCTGCCGGGAGGTTAGGAAGGCTTGTAATTGATTTCAGAGTGCAGTAACTGAGCATGCATGCCTTAACACTAAATACATGCACGTTTCTGTTTCTTATAGCCTCATTTCTTGTGAATGTGTCTAACTTGTTGATCACTTTTCACTATGATTGCAGTATGCAGAGAGAGGAAAAAACTGACCCTTTTAGTTCAAACTTGAAGTCTTATGCTGTTTGTCTTGTAGCTTTATCCAGTTGCTCTGGTCCTTTTGTTGGTTTTTCCCAGCACTGTGGGAGCCAATTGTCTGGTTGAAAGCTGAGAGTGGACACTCCCAATCCTATCATATCCCCCTCTGCCATTGTTTTGTGTTTTCTTTTACAGACAGGGGAGGCTTCCATACTTGTGACTAAATCTGTTTGTCTTTGACTGTTTTACTCTGCACATTCAATTCTGACCCCCTGTCAAGTATGTTGAGTGTTTATGCGACCCACTCTATTTCCTGGCCTGGCTCTGGATCCACATAGTGCTAAAGTCACCACATTAAAACCTCATAATTTCATTTATTAAAATATAGTAACATTTGAAATTTGACAGAAAATGACCATTGGAGTGCTGTGTGAAGGAGATGTTTCTCTGTGCTGGTAAATGAGGTAGAAACACACAGTGTGTAACATGATCCAGAAAATCTGATAATGAGAAAAATGTGTTGTAAAAAATGAGAGCCTATGAGCAGCAGAGTAACATAATGGGCCTCAGAACATGGATTAATGTTCATGTCGTCATTGAGAGCTTTAGATAAGACCTCCACCATAACACTCTGTATCTAAAGCACTTATGACATGTAAGTGCTTATATAGCTTATGAACAACAAAAAAATAAAAACATAAATTATTAATTATTCCAATCACTCAGTATGCACTTTGGAGGTGGCTGTCTAATGTAAACAGGAAGTGTATTTCATGTAAACCACACAGCAACATGAAACATACGTGCATTAGTTTGTGCCACAAATAGATTCATTATTGTCAGAACAATGGAATGGACCTTGTTTTGTTCATTAAACCATAAAACGTTACACCATTTAATTCAGATGTTTTGAGATGATCTGTTTGATCAGGCTTAAACAATGTGAACTTTTATTGGGTAATAAGCTGTTGTTTGTGGTGTTTTCCTGATGTACAAGAGGATTTAATGAGTGTCTGGATTTAATCTGTTTTTGTTTATGCTGTCTGTGTTGTAATTCAAACAACAGAGCTTGTCCTTTTCATGCTTTGATGTAGGTTAATACATATGATCATAAGATGAGCGCAGATCTGAGAGAATAAGCACTAAGGGAGTCAAACGGCTCTTTGAAACTGCCTCTGACACAGTCTCATTGTGAAACATGACAATGCTTTTTTCTGTTTTGACCCATGAATATTAATTTGTTGGTTGCTGACTCTGACAGTGGTCCCCATCACAAGCTGTCCTCATGTTTTCATCACGTCATGGTGAATCAACGTCTTGTATTTATTGTGACATAAGTATAATGTAAATAAACAACTCATACCAATCTAAAATTAACTTAAGACAACCAGTATTCCACAAGTTTTTCTGCAGGATGTTCTTTAACAGAACATAAACAAAAAGTGGAGTCAACATGGGTCAATGAAACACTGGGCAGCCATTGTTAGAAAGCTGAATAAACCATTGCATGCTCCACAGCAACAGCGATATTAATAGATCAATATCACCAGATTATAAAGTCATATGTACGCTAAAGACACATTACAAATGTTGGTTATTAATCATCAGCCTTACTTTGAATGTGATTACCATCTGTCTGTTAAAAATGTGACATTAAAAATGTGCTATTAAGTTACGAAATATGGGCAAAGGTGTTATTATATAAAATGGGGGATTAAGCGTTGATTAGTTTCCCCTCTATCTCGCTTTGGGACAAGTTTTAACAAAGTCTGTTGGAATTCATACCTTGAGCTCTCCTGATGCTCCTCCTCCCTGTGCTCCCCTCCTCCTTTCTTTTTCAGATACAGTGCACAAACAAACAGCATGGTGGGAGGGGACCGCAGGTCTGAGCAGGTGAGGGCGTGATCCCCGCGCAGTGGGTCGACTTTTGGCCGAACAGAAAGCGACGGAAGAGCAGAAGAAGAATGGCTCGCAACGTTAACTTTGACCTGGATTATCCTTTAATGGAAGCTGGACTGGAGTAAGTGAGCCTCCTAAGTCTTTTTACCTAGACTCTGTTTTAAGTTCGCTGTCAACTCAAAGACAATGAGAGAGAATAGTTTGTAATAAGAAGAAAATATGACAAGCTTTGGACCTTCCTTTTTTTTACCCTAAATTAGAGAGGCTGTATGAGAGTGATATGTTTTCATTTTAAAACAATGACTCACAGGTTTCCCAAGCAGAAAGATTGTTCTGCTACCCTTACTCACCCCTTATCTATGTAAATGTAAGTGTACTGCTCATTTTGTTCGTTCTTAAGCAGTAGTATTCACGCGACAAACTTAATCTATACGCAATTAACCTGACCTTTGGGTGACGTCTATATTAAGTTTTACTTTGTCGCACCCTCTTGTCATTTAAATGTATTTCCTTTTCTTATGTGTGCTGTCACTTGCTTGGGGCTACATATCTAAAATGTCCCTGCGCTAGTAAACAGAGGATATCTATGAAAAACAGGCATGGTGAGCGGAAAGAGTAATTTTCAGTCTCAGTAATTTAATTTAGACTGTAAGTGAAATTCAGATTCAGACGACATTATTAAAAATCCTGCAGCATGTGCCTTTAAGGTAAAACATTTTGTCTAGATGTTACAAGAAGAGGCTCTCATCCAGAGCGAGTCCTGGCTAAATTATGTGAATGTCTTAACTTTGCAGCCCCCAATGCCCCCAATGGGAACAGTACAGTCTGAGTAAGAAGGTCATGTTTCGGCTGTTTTCTCAGTGGACTGCTGTCCTCAAAGCACATTGGGCTGGGTCTGCCTATGTTTGTTTGCCATTATCTCTCCTGTTGTGTTCTAAAAGCTGCTCTTTACTCCTTGTGTCTCAGGAGCCCAGTGGATGAGGCCAGGGTTCATGACTCGTTCAGCCAGCTAATAGCAGAGCAGAGTCAAAATGCTGGGCTTTCTGAAGCGTACGAGCTGCAGGAGCTTCAGAGGCAGTTGGATGAAGAAGGACAAGGTATTTGTTTGTTCTGTTTTTACGAATGTGACTTATTTCATTTACTGCTGACATTCTTATTTTTTTTGTTTTCTCATCAGACAATGTGGCATATCTGTCCAGTCCGAGACATGACCTTTATGGAAGAAGGCAACATCAATGGGAGGCAGAAAGACAAAATGAGGATCAGCAAATGGATGCCCTCATTGGTGAACGCTGGTCTTCTGCCACACTAAAGATCCTGTCTTCTATGCCCAGTCGCACTATCGGTGGGTATTGCATATAAACAGTCATCACTTGATACAGTGACATCAGAAGGCTAGTAAAGGCTACAGTATTTTTATTTGGGTTTAAAACTTGATCACCAAAGAAAACCAGTTTTACTAACTATTCTCATTGTAATTTAGCTGTGATATTTACTTTTAACTTTAACACTTGCTCTTAAATAAAGTTTTGTCCTTTACCTGACTGTGCTCAACACACTGTGCAGTTTATGAAAATGTAACCACTTAAAGGTACTTGAGGAAGCTCAGTATGTGCCTTCTTCCTGTCTGCGACTGTAGCTGCTCAGGCGGCAAAGATTTCATTCTTTTGCAAAACAATGTCACATGAGCGGTGCTCTTTATCTTATCTTTCGGACGCTTCTTACTTCCCTTTGTAAGCAACTTGATACCAAATAAACATTCAGATTTTAAATTGTTATAGCATCTATTGTAGCATAGTAATTCACTGTATACTCAATAATTTTGCCCTCTCTTTGGATGGCCAAATGAACAAAATTAAGACATTCATTCAAGTATATGGTTTTGTAGCTATCTCTGCACAGTCTGTTTTCACTCTTTTGTCAGGGCGCAACAGAGGAGCCATCATCTCTCAGTATTACAACAGAACTATGCAGCTTCGAAGACGCAGACAGAGCAGACCCTCTATCCGAGATTTCTCACGTTCGTCCAGACCGAGCATTCGGGGCTACGGCATTGAAGCAGACAGTACAGACGCAGAGGGAAGTGAAGGTACCAACATAAACATTATTACCAACACAGCACTGGTTAAGACTAAGATATTTATAATTCCTGTATGATATGTTATCCTTACAGTGAGAAAAAGGGATCACCTGGTGAACAACTTGCAAAACCTCTCGGTGAGTGAGCGAGTGAGGATGCTCCGAGGGATGCCTCTATGTGTGGCAGAGAAGAGTGAACTCAGGTTAAACGTGGTTCCTGTTGTGTAATAATCCTGCTGCTACTTACTCATTTTTTACGTCAGTGTAACATCCTGCTTCTGTGTCGTCAGGAGGCTGGCGTCACAAAAGGAGCAACACCCACTGTCTGGTAGACGGATCCCCTGTTGCAGTCAACTCAAATATTACATCATCATTGTGAGTCATATGAGCGGTGTTGTGTGATTGGTGCTTCCTTTTTATTGCGGGCTTAAACACCATGACTTGTAGTTTTTACTGTACATTTACTTCCACTGTGTACACGCTAAGATGACATGCACTACATTCACTTTATGCTACGTATATTCAAAGTTAAGTGCACAACAGATGAGACTGATGAAGTGGACCTACAGAAAAAAGGATCAGTTCCTCAACGTTTCTATTATGTTGTTGCTTACAGAGCATGTTAAGTGCTTGCTCTGTTGCCCAAGCATTTATGACTCAGCATTTACATATACGTAGTGTCAGTCACAGTTTTCTCAAGCATAGCATAGGGTTATTGCAACTACAAGCACATTAAGTACTTTATATAAATGCGTGACTTGGCGGTGAGCTATAGTGTTGTCATATGATACAACATTTGATATGGTCCATCTCTGGAAATATTTCATACTTTTTAAAAAAAAATTAAAAATCTCTTTCAGGCTGTGAGGCAGAGTTGGTACAGCTGGCTGTCTTTCCTGCACTCGCTCCAGCTGTGGCAGGTGGCACTGAAAAGAGTCAGTGGACGTTTCGGTACAGGCGTTCTTTCCTACTTCCTCTTTCTCCAGACTCTGCTCTTCTTCAACCTCTTCCTCTTCCTTGTGACTGGTGCATTTTTGGTGCTGCCACAAGCGGTGCACCCTCCTGACCCTCCCCCGGGACAGCGCTCCTTCACTGGACTGGAACTACTCACAGGAGCAGTAAGATACAAATAAAATCCTGTCGCTTTCTGCTTTAAGACAATAGGAAGTCAACTTAATTCAATGTTTGTTCATTTTTCTCTGCCTCAGGGCTATTTCTCAGACACTGTAATGTACTATGGGTACTACTGTAATTACACGCTGCGAAAGACCTGCAGCATGTCAAATGAAACCAAACTGGACTGCACACCTAAGCTCTCATACAACATGCCACTCGCCTACTTCTTCACCATCGGAGTGTCCTTTTTCATCACCTGCATTATCCTTGTGTACAGGTACATTCACATTTACAGCCATATAAATTATATTTGGTGTTCAACGGATCTCAGTTCATCAAGTTTATCTGCTGATTTTAATGGCTCTCTGTATATCTTCTACAGTATGTCAAAATCATTTGGCCAGAGCTTCAGAATTGATAAATCACACAGCATTTTGGCCATGAAAGTCTTCTCTTCCTGGGATTTCAAGGTCATCAAAAAAACCTCTGTCAAACTCATGTATGAGAACATCAGCACTCAGCTTAAGGTATGGAAATTCAGAGAGACTTTCCAGTTTCTTCTGTAATTGGCAGAAAGGAATGTGATAATCTGATTCTTTGTCCCTTTACTTGTCCCTCCCTCGCACAATATCTCACTTCTCTTGTTTTGTTTCAAGGAGCTGTTGGCAGAAGTGAATCACAAACACGTTAAGAACACATTGTGCCAGAAGCTGTGGAGACTGACAGTTCACGCCTTGGCTTGGGCTATCTGCATCGCCAGCACTACTGGCTGTGCGTTCGGCATTTACTACTTCTCTGAGCACATGCACAAGGTGAGACTCTTGTGGCTCGAAGGCAGGGATGGTGCTTTACTTTGTCATGTGTGACTGTTAGACTTCCTTTGGCTTTAATTTTGCCAGAGATTCAAAATCATCCAATCAGTCAAGAGTATTTCATTTATCAGTTGTTGTAAATGACTTTTTTTTTTTTTTAACTCATTTCGACAATAGAACCTGGAGCAGCTGTCCCGTAGTGCAATAAAGGACCCTGTGGCGTTTGAGGCGAGCATGCTGGCTCTTCCTGTCGTTGTGTCTGTAATGAACCTGTTGGTGCCTGGATTGTTTAACGCTGCTGCTTGGATGGAGGACTACGACTCGCCCTCTGTTCGGACTTACGTGGCCATCAGCAGGTACGAGCAGAGGTTCAATTTTAGATGTCTTTTTAGGGTCATTTCTTAAACTAATGCACTGTGTTGTGTCTTTTGGGGAGTTTAGAAACTTAATGCTGAAAATGAGTGTGCTGGGAGTCCTCTGTTACCACTGGCTATGTCGTGTGGCTGAAAACCCTGCAAGGATTGGCCTGCAGGTAAAATGTGAACTACTGTTTTTATTTTCAGAAATGTCTATAATAAATCATGTTAACTTTGATTTTAGGCTGGCATAGTAAAAGCTCTTTCAATTTCAGTGCTGGGAAAGTTTTGTTGGCCAAGAACTTTATCGCTTCCTTATTATGGACTTCATTTTCACTCTTCTGGACACCTTATTTGGAGAGTTTCTTTGGAGGTAGGTTACTGATATTAAATTCATTGTCATTAAATATTTCCTTTAATAATATAGATAACATAATACATATATTTCATTGTATAAATGTTCTTGTCTATAGATTATTCTCTGAGAAGGTGCTGAAGCGAAGGAGGAAACCGGTGTTTGATATTCCTAGAAATGTCCTGGATCTCATTTATGGACAGACACTGGCCTGGTACATAATACAGATTTAGTTTTATTGGTTTATTACTGTTCTTTCTGTTTAATGGTGAATCCTTCTGTTATTTCAGGTTAGGTGTTCTCTTCACTCCTTTATTGCCTGCTGTGCAGGTCCTCAAACTTCTGTTGCTTTTCTATATTAAGAAGGTACTGTAACATAAACCTCTGTCTCTTGCCCATAAGAGACAGATGCTAAGTTGATCTATTTCTATCTATTGCCTTCCACAAATCAGTATTTAAATGATATAAAAACAGCTTAATAAAAAAGTTGTGCTCTTTAAATGTCTTTATCTCTGCACTTTAAAGGTTTCAATATTGACACACTCAGTGTTTTGTCCATCACTGTATCCGGTAACCTTAGTTCTTATTTGTTTTTTGTCTCTATAGGGCAGTGTGATGATGAACTGCCAGGCCCCAAGAAAGCCATACAGAGTCAGCCAAATGACCACAATCTTCATCACTCTTCTCTGCATCCCTTCCTTTGTTGGTGCTTCTGTATGTGTCACTTACACCATGTGGAGGTATACACTCAAACATCACTATTTTTATTTATAATTCATATTGTTGCTTGCAATCAAAATATCACCTTTTGTCTGTCTTCAGTATCAAGCCCTCCTCATCTTGCGGCCCATTTCGCGGCCTCCAAACTATGATTCAGGCAGGAAAGCGCTGGGTGGAAGATCTGGAGAAAGATAATCCCAACCTGTCTGTGTTGGCCAGAGCACACTCGTATTTGGTTGAACACCCATTTTTCTTGTTTGTTGGAGCTGGCATCTTTCTGTAGGAACCCACACGCACAAATAAATATGCACATACAGGCCAGTAGCAAGTTTAAGAGACTAAAGCATGTATTTTCTGTCCATCAGGATAATCATTTACTTCCACAGTCAGGTGGTTGATGGTCAGAGAAAGATCATAAACTTACTGCAGGAGCAGATAAAAAATGTAAGTTACTATAAATATATATATATATATGTGTTCTTATTCAAAACATCTTCAGTGTATTTAATTTGTCAATATTCCTCTCTGTTGTATTTTATATCAGGAGGGAGAAGACAAAAAGTTTCTAATCACTCGCCTGCAGTCTATTCACGAAAAAAGAAAAACCCCTGCCCGAAGACTTACCAGTCAGGTCTGTATTTGAGACTTTGGTGCCTTGTGGACATTGTTATTTGCTTTATTAAATGTGTGTACTTGACTTTTGTTTTTCCAGGACTCTAGCTGTTAAGCCACCTGGCTTCAAGTTAATACTTCAACAAAACACTGCCGGCAGGACTCTGGATAAAACTGGAAAATCTCATGACTGGATATGGAAAAAGGGAAGAAACTGGTGCAACAAGTATTTGTGAATTCAATAACTGAACTTAGTGAAATGTACTGAGAAATCCAAAACAACTGGAGCATCATTCAGATTTTACACGTCACGTTTAGCAGCACTTTCATATCAACTGTGAACTTTTAGTTAAATTTTTATATTTTAAACATTTTATTACACACTGTATATTGTAGATAAAATCTGAATGTGGTGGGGTTGTATATGATATATATGCTAAAAAGTGTCTTTTAAAATACTTTTTAAAATTAAATTATGTGATGTTTTTATGATCAGTCTCATATTTTATTCTTCAGTTAGTGGGCATGCCGAAATGAATTGTGTTGTCCATTTTGTCAAATGAGATACAGGTATTTTAAGTTAAAAAAAATCAGCCACTGGTTGCATCTTGAAAAACAAAAATAGTAATCTTTGTACCTTTATTAGTAAATATTATTGTTTAAATTATTATTTTTCCAAGTAAGAAAGAGCAGCATATTTGGTGAAACAGCAGCACCACCGAGGAATCTCTGAATATGTTGAAGAACTGACAGAAGAGAGCACCAAACCTTCAAAAAACGAACTTGGAGGGCTTTTCTTGTTTTCTGTCTATACAGATAATTAGAGAATTAAAACAGTGACATTTTCCATTTGTACAACCACCTCCAAAGTTTTATGAACACAAATATTATAGCATATCTATGTATATAGCTGTGTATAAGCTTAACTCGTGAGGCACTTGACACAAGTGTATTTTGTCTGTTTTTTTTAAATGCAGACAGCTTCTCTGCAGTTGAGGACAATAAGCTTCAAAAGCACAAGCTCAGTTTTCTCATTTGAGTTCAGTTGTGCTCTTATTGCGTCCACATATGTTCAACTTTGTCTTTCAAATGTCTCTTAAGTTTTGCAGGTTGTGTCTCAGTTCCCGTTATTGAGCATGCCCAGCAGCTTTCCTGGGTCCATCCCTTGCTGCTGGGCCATCTTCTGTACATCAAATCCCATGTGTTTTAGAAACTGGATGACACTCATCTCCTGTCCCGTCAGCTGGTCCCGGATCGTCGGACAGGACGGGTTACAGTGTGGCCATGGGCAGCTGTCCACCAGATGCAAAGGGCAGCCCCTCGTTGGTGGCGTCTTGTGCTTTAAGTGGCTATGGTTTCCATGGCTAGCATTGATATTATCTTGAAGACTGCGGTCCCAGCAGTGAAGGGCTCTGGGTAAAGAAGTGCCTTTTACCTGAATGTCCATCCAGTGGCTGCAGATACAAGAAGACAATTACATTTTAAGCTTTATGCTAGGTTTTCAATTTCTAATGCTTAAGCTTCATTCATTACTTATTAAGCTTACGTTCTGGTGATGAGTTCATGTGACAGACAGGCTGGAGAGAATATTGCCCTGCCGTAAAAAACAAAATTAAATAGTGTTTTTGGTCATATTTGTTACGTGTTTCGGGACGTTGTGAGCTCAGTCCTTACGGTACGTCCCGCAGCGTTCTCCTCAGCTCCTGCCCCAGGTTCTGGATGTACCTCCACTGGCCCTCCTGGACTGGCTGACCCGTCAGGTGGACGTTGTCAACAGTGAGCTGGGCCTCATCAAAGAGCCACTGCACCACAAAGACTGGACCTAAGCAAAAGACGGGATGAGTCTTTAATTACACAGGTTGTTATTTTAATATAAAAATGACTGGGTGTTGACTTACTGCTTAGCGTGGGGTAGACTTTATAGCCAAAAAAGCAGTTCCACTCCTCACCAACATGAGCCTGTCTGCAGCTTTCTGGCACCAGCCCGCCCCAGTATCTGTAAAGAAAATAAGATCACCACATGAGGAGGTGAATGTTGCGTAATAAAACTGTTCTTCATACCCTAAGACCCTATGTCCGGCTAACCTGACTCCTCTCTTTATGGCCTCAGTGGGGGCACAGCTGATCGTGTCCAGGCAGGAGGTAAATTTGTACTGCTTGTTGTCCAGGAACCATCCAGAGTCAGCTAAGCCTCTGACCTGCAGCCCTGTGTAGCCCTCTGACTTCAGCTGCTCAGCTACATGGTCCACATTGAGCAGAACGCCTGTTCCTCCAGCACTAGATGAACACAAAAGTCTGGTCAGGCTGTGTAAATAAGTACAGATATAACACAAAAAGTGCTGTGAACTGACCTGCTTCCTGCCAATAGCAGAACTTTACCGCTATCTAAACCTTTAGTGAGCAGCTCATTCACCACCTCCCGAATGATCAGGGACCCCATGAAGGAGTAGTCATCTGTAAATAATAACATTAAAAGCATGAGTTTTATTATTATTATTATTAAGTGAAGTAATAAATGTATCAGAGATAGTTATAAGCATGTTTTAAAGAGGTTCAAGGTTCACCTCTGCAATGACCCAAACACTGTTTTGACTGTTTTGTTGTATCTTACTGTGTTCAGTCTTTGGCGTGCCTCCGCTCCACACATCACTTGAACAATAAGGGATAAAACTGTATAGAAAGAAAATGGATGAAAGGAAACTGCAACATTTTTTTTTATATTCACCTTAATCTGAAAACACAGTGTACATTGGCAGCTAGTAAAGCTAATACTCTGAAACAAATGTCTGAAACAAAACACAGACTAAAGTAAGGATCCTTACACCATGTTGGCGTTCCACCAGTGAGGATTTTCCTCCGGCTGTGGAGACAAAATTCCTGTTCCTGTGTAAAAACAAAAACAAGTAACACCAAAGGTTCGTGGTGGATCTAAGTTAAAATTCACAGACTTGATGTGTATGTATGTTTGGATATATGTTTTGGTTCATGCTTGTGTTTTTCCTGAGGCAAAGAGGTCGTTAACGATCCCTGCTTGGGTCAGCAATTACATTCATGCGCTAAAGAGGCGTGTGGCTGCTGCACTGGCCACCGGTGTAAAGTCTACACACAGAGAGGGAAGTATAAACAAACAAGAGATTCCCTGATGGCCCAGAGGAAAAAACTAAGCTTGACTTTGAAAGATTAATGCAAACACAAACATCTCTATGGGCCCCTTTCATTCAGGGAAAGTTTTTGCCTTCTGATAAACTCCACAGTGACTCTTTGGAGCTGAACACTGCAGACTGTGGAAAGCCTTACAGTTTTTTGGATGGTATTAATGTGTGGGAAATGACATGAGTTTTCTTGTCACCTGTTCTGGTCAATGGCCACTTGGTGGAGCTCATCAGTCTTCTCATCGTCTCGTACCTGCTGTCACAAGTCTGTTTGTTGAAGCAGTACCATCCACCTGATCAAAACACAGTAGTATTGAAGTGTTAAAGATCTTCACATGTTATTTATTGAAAAAAAAACATCTCCTTACCTTCTAAAAACACCAACCATCTTTTGCTGCCTTTAGACTGCTTGATGTAGTATCTGCAACACAACAACACGGCCAGAATCCTGTGAATTTATTTCGAGGTGTGTAGTGTGTGCCGATACAGCACAAGCCCCAGGACGCTACCTTTGATCCTGACTTGAAAGATTTGGCTCCGATGGCATTACTAAAACTCTCCACGGGAGCCTGTTTAGTGCGCTTCACAGTCATTTAAAACAACAAGCAGAGGAAACTCATCATCCTGGCCGCGTAAACGCTCACACGGACGTGACAGCTTGGGTGGCATATGGCGCAGGAGGGCACACTTGTTCACACAACTCTGCAGAAGTGAAGTGCATGCGCAAATGTGGAGGATGGAAGTCAACAGCCAGAGCACATCAAATATAGTGCAAAAATGCACTTCAGATGCTTAAACTTTTCCAGAGTGACCATGCAGACAGTAAACAATCTGTAGCTGACGTGTAGTGGTTATGTATCTGTAGTCATTTAGTAGCTTTCCAGCAACTGTTTCCTGTATAAGTCATAACTGGTTGCCACAGAATGCTGTTGTAAGATTTGTCGCGAGTTAAATGCGTAAAAATAAAGGTCAAAGCGCCAAAGTTAGGCCACCTGCAGATCACAAAATCCAAAAAACACTTTCATCTCTCATCTATAATAATGACCATGCGCTGAAGGGACTGCTGTTAACATGAGGGTGCACATTGCTGCTCTGTCTCACCTATTGGACTTGGCGTTTGCGCGCAAAGCCCTCTCTCTGATCTGCCCCTTTGATCCATTTCAGCCACATCCGGAGCGACACGGGGATAAAGGAGTGGCAGAAAGCGGGTGTCTAATGACGCGGAGAAACTGACCAGATTTGCGCGTTGATAAAAACAGTGTCAGATATAGTTTTGGTTTGTACTTACCCCGCCGGAGAGCCGTCGTTGCAGGTGACGGACTCATTCTTGAGAAAGTGCAGCTTCATGTCTTGGTCTAGCTTTTGCGCGGAGCAGGGGTACAACGACTGCGCCAGGTTCTTAATCTGAACCATGAAGTTGTCCATGTTGCCCTCCACGGCTGTAAAGTCTAAAGGGAAGCTCTCGGCTCCGTCCACCCGCTGCTCTCTGTACGCGGGAGCCTGCTGCACACGGCGGGACTGAGCTCCTCTACCGCGCACCCTCTTGGCCTCCACCGGGGCGCACAGGTGGAAGAGGAGCAGCAGCACACAGGAGCGCACAGACACACGCTGCATTTTCTTTTTTTTTTTCTTTCTTTTTTTACTGCTCTCAGACAACAAACATGTCAGTGAAAAAAGTTCTGTGACAGGAGGGGAACTCTTGGAAACAGGCACGAGTGTAAAAGAAGCAGAAATCCATGATCACTTCAAAGAATGTATCCAACACGCCTCTCCAATGTCATGGTGAAATATCCTTATAGTACTCGCCTTCTTTAACTATCCTAGAGTTGGTTGTAGATTGAATCGTCGCTCATTGCAGCCGCGGTGGTTTATATTTGACGCCCCCCTCCTCGTGCCCCGCGTCTCTCGCTCCCGCGGGCCAATCAGCCAATCGTCGCGGTGCTTCGGCTGATGCTCGCGGCGGGGCGTCGGTCTCACGCGCATGGCACGCCCCTCCGGAGGGCTCACGCGTACACCCGCTCCCCTTTGATGTGGTGTCGTCACATGACCGCGCTGCCTTTGAAGTGCGTTTGATTGAATGCGCCGCTGTGTGAAAGGGGAGCGTGGCGGCGGGACGGGTCAGTGTTTGTCCCGTCATGGGACAGTGAAGTCCGTAAATGTCATTAGTACTGCTTAAAAATCATGGGTAACTATATTTATGAACCATAATCAGATATATCTCAACTTGTTCGCTATAATAATCAAATGTAGGGCTGAACTAGGGTCACTCAAGGCTAAACCAAGGACTAAGTAGAAGTTAACCAGGATACATGCTGAGACTAACTAACCCCAGGATTAAAGTTAAATCAGAATTAGACACATCTGAAAACTAGACAAAAGTTGCTCTGAACAGGTATAAACTCTGACTGAAAGCTCATGTGTATTAGCAGGTTTGAAGTTCCTAGCCTTCTGAGTGAGACAGGAAATAGATTGTTTGTTTGTTTATTCAGACGGTGGTCATTTCCCCTCAGAAATGAGAGCTGTATTCACCTCTGTCTGTCTGTCTTGTTCCCGGTGGACTGAAACATACATAGAGCTGAGGTGGTCAGTCAGACCTGTCCCTTTTGACCTGACACATCTCCATCTGTTACACTCATGTGTCCAGCCAGACTTGAGCTTTGAACCTATTCGATTCTTGCTGTCAAACAGCCTTGACTCTCCATTTAAAGGTCTGTCTGAATGCATATGGTACATAGCTGTTCATATGGGAAACACATTGGAAACCAGTGGACACACAGGATTATCTCATAGTGGTTGCTGACCTTGATTTTTTTTTTTATTATGATGCTGGTGAAACGTTTATGACCATATGTTGTTGCACCAAAAATACAAGCAAAAAAGCTGTAGCACATCAATAATTCCATGAAAAAATAAGACAGGCATGACATTCTAGATTATAGGATTATATAGATTAGTTAATACTTTCGTCTGGTGGTCTTTTATAAGGAAGTTATAAAGGTAGTAGTCTAACATGTTAGTTTTAAAGAATATAAGAACCACATTACCAGTAGGCTGCAGCATTCTGTTGATCAAAAATAGCCAATGCAAAGAAAAAAAATCAAATCAATCAATCAAACGTACCATTCACAAATGAATAAAATAATACACACTGTAGGCTACAGCACATTAGTCAATTAGTATGTGATGTATATTTGCCTATTTACCAGTTTGGCGTGAAATATTTAGTTATCAGTCAAACTATTAACCCGGTGAACAGATGCATTTGTGTGTCAACGTTGTCTCAATAAAGTTTTTTTAGATAAACACTGTGACGTAACAGATGACAATGGCAGCCAGCGGCACAGCTGTGACAGTTTTGACTCCAAATGGGAGACGACAGACTGTTAAAGTGTCTCCAAACACACCGCTGTTACAGGTAACTTCTGTCCAAAATTATTTGAAATGGTTTTGCGAAAGACGGGGTGTCGTGTTCTGTGTTTTAGTTTCCAAAAACGCATGGCACCCTACAGTTGAGTTAGCTTGTTTGGCTAACTGTTGTTAGCCAGTGACTGATCAGTTTCTGCTTTGTGTGAATGAATGCAATGATTTAGAGTCAGCTAATTCTGTGGCTCTTTTGTCGTTGTTGTGTCCTCAGGTCCTGGAGGACGTCTGCAAAAAGCATGGATTTATCTCTGAAGATCACGGTTTGAAGTAAGTATCATTTGGATAATCTCAATCAAGGAACTCATCCTAAAGCTAGTCAGTAAGTTAGTCGTTCAGTGTTTTACTTGAAGTGTTTTAACGGTTGTACGTACGCATTATGTTGTCTAATGTAGTTATAACATGCATATCCCATACACTCTATAAGACACTGAGTGAAAATTTTTTTCACTCTCTTCCTTAACTCTTTAACAGGTTTCAGAGGACGGTTCTTGACCTGACACTGCAGTGGAGGTTTGCTAACCTCCCCAACAATGCTAAACTGGAAATGGTGCAAAGTACAAAGAAACAGGCTGCAGCAGACAGTCAGGTTAGTTTATAATATGTATGTGTTTGGATCTGCTGTAGGTGTTGTGTGTTGACATTTAGAGGCTTGTAAACGTGTCACACACTTAACTGGGCATGTCAAATAATTTTGCAGGTCTGTTAATATGTTTAGTCTTTTAGTGTCCAGTCATTTAGTCTCATATTAGTAGAAACACTAGAGGTTATTGAGGTGTGTGTGTGTGTGTGTGTGTGAGTTTTGTTTTATTGGATCACCTTTTTCTCAATTGGATTTAACTCTATTTAAATAGATCTCAAATATATACTCTAAAAGGGGTATTACATCCAGTTCACACTTATTGACTCTATCTAATTATATGTAAAAAATAAGCATTTTAATTATTACCTCTTTATTAGTCTTGGTATCACTTTTTAACATTTTTTCTTTCTTTTTTTTTTTAACTTACCAGTCACTTACAAAGTTATAATTTAGTTAATTAATGTCTTTATGGGATGACCTTTTGGTCAATGGCTTAAATAATTACTTAAACTATATTTAAATGCAAACGACCTTTTTCAGCCTGCATTACATACTACTGTAATGTCTGTACCTGGAAAAGCATTAACATTCTTTCGTGCTGATTCATTTTGATTTGTTTAAAGAAAGAGTACAACACTTTGTAGTTGAGTGTTTTTCCTTTGACATCACTCCGCTATAATCTAAGCAGTAAAAGTGTGCCTGGGTTTGATCTGTTGTTCTTGTTCATTTGATGGATGGTTGACTGTTGATACCTCACAGATTTTCTAAACAACCCTCACACACTCACTCACCTCATACACACTTGAGCACTCATTGTCCAAATAACCCCCACGCATTCACAGAGCCAAACTATGTTTAGCGGCCAAGGTGCTCTTTTCATCTCCTCCAGTGCCGACAAGCAGCGTGCTGTTCTGGCATAAACAACATAAACAACTTGTAGATAGTTTCAAACACAAGAACAACTTACTACACTGATGTCTATTGTTCCTCATTGTTGCACTGAGAGGTGGGCCAACATGTGCAGCTTAAAGACTTTTATTATCAAATCATTTTCTTTCAAATAGCTCCAAACAGCACTAATAAATGACCACCTACAGAGGCTTTGATACTTAATAAAAGCACAATCCTCTGCATTCTACAAAACACTTCTGCAATGTTTAGTGAAGTGTTGTGAAAATGGTTCCTATTAAGTCACGTCACGTTTCTTCTTTTTGTGTTTTACTGTTTTTCTGGTAATAAACATCAACTGGGTCAGAGGTCTGGGAAGTACGGATTGTTTATGAAACATTCATTTAACTTTTCTTTATACTTGAAAGGTCATGTATCTTATGTTATCACTTGTCTCTTTTAAAATCATAAAAGTGGAAATGTGGTGCACTTTATTGTACCACTGTTGGTCATTTGATGTATAGGCAAACATTTAACAGACGCTAAAGAGACTTCCTAAACAATGGTTAAATAATTGTGTTGTTTTTGTCAGGTGCGTATTGCTCTGCAGATGGAGGATGGTTCTCGTTTGCAGGACTCCTTCTCTTGTGGACAGAGTTTGTGGGAACTGCTCACACATTTCCCGCAGATCAGGTGTGTGTTCGTGTTTCTATTTTTTGTTAGTCATTTGTCACACCCACATTATTACTGTTAAAACATAACGAGAATTCAGGACTGTTTAGCTTTTGTGATTGTAAATTCAGTCAGTATGTGGAAGTGACTGTCACAGATAACTTTCTTCTGACTACTCTGTTCTGAAAGTTTTTCACACACATCATGACCTCCCTTCAAAGACATGCAGCTGTTGTTCAGTAGTTGCAGCTGTGCAGTCCCAGGTGCTCAAGTGTCCATCCAGCCCTCGTCTCATCTCTGTTACATGACATCACTCCTTATTCTAAGCTTTTTTTCCAAGGAAGTTAGACTTCCATGAAATTAATATTAGCTCCACTCTGAGATAAAAGCTATGGGAATGCTGTGAAAGGAGAAGCTTTTACATTCTCTATCGAGGAGAACAATAGTAAAATATTTATGGCTCAATTAGTTTCTACACTGTGTTGGGCACACATGGGTTACACATGCTAACAGCGAGCCACCGCATCTCAAAGGTTTTATTGTAAAACCACATATTGTTCTGAACAAGGGGAGTTCACTTTTGTTTGTTATTTCACAGTTAAATCCAATAAAAATCTGTGACCTGTAATTTAAATCATGTCGTTTTTGTTTTCTGTCACCACCTTTCTGCAGTGAGTCGCAGCTGTGTGAGTCAGGAGCCATCCCTGTGTGTGTTTACATGAGAGACGAGGTACGCAATGTTCCCTAAGCTCCCCTTTCACAAAATGCAATAATAAGGCTTTACACTTTTGTGTGCACATGTAGGTGGCGGGGAAGGAAGCTCTTAAAAATGCCACTCTGAAGTCTCTGGGTCTCACAGGAGGAAGTGCCATTGTCAGGTTCGGGGCTTTTCACTTAATTTTTTTTATCTCAGGTTTGTACAGTGCAAGGTGCGACAGTTTTATGTGTCACAAACACTGCTAATTTGTGGCATTATTTATGGTGTGTATTTTACAAAAAGAGTGACTTGACTCAATGTCAAAGCCATGCCATCCCAGTTTATCAAAAGATATTCAGTCACACAACTCACTTTTACTGCATGCACTCTAGTACACCACAGTGCATACATATAACAGTGGTCCAGATGATCTCTGAAACAAACCTCTACAGCCTCTGACCTGCAGTTGTTCAGAAACTAACTGTGAATGTCTCCATGTCCCAGCGGAGGAGAAAGGATGTGAATCGAACAGCTGTTATTTTTAGCTGGTAATGTTTAATTGTGGGTTGGCCCTGTGAAATGTTACCATTTAATGTTGTAATATCAATCAAGACAGTTTTTAAGGACTTGGTCTTGTTTACTCTGTCTCAGTCTTGGACAAGTAGACAGTGTAAGACAGATCACGAGCACAAACTGTTTATTTGTTCACTGTCTGTGTGAATCTCTTTCAGTGTCTTGCCTTGGTATTTATACCCTCTGTTATGGTCCTGACTTGGTCTCAGTTAATGTGTGTAATTATACTCCAGTGCTGTGAACCAGAAGGTTAATGTATAGCTTTGTATTAGTTAAAAAAAACTACTTTGACATGCCTCTGATTGTTTTGTAGGTTCATAATTAAGAAGAATAAAACACACGATGAACAAAATGGTGAGGAAGCCACTGAGCCAGTTGCCGTGCCAACCACACCTGTCGCCAAGGAAAACGCACCAACCCGTACCCTTGAATCCGCTCCATCAGAGCCAGAAATCGTAACATCAGAGGTGCCAAAAGCCAGTCCAGACAGGCCAATGGAAACCTTACCAACACAAAATCCTGTTGATGCAACAAGTGTGACCTCTGCGCAACCAGAAGGAGCTCTGAACTCCCAGGATGCTGTGCGGCCTAAGGAGCCTCTCGTCCAAACATGGGAGACTCCTTCCTGTTCATCTTCTTCCACATCTCCAGTTTCATCAGCTCCGTTCGTTCCTTTTTCTGGAGGCGGTCAGCGTCTCGGGGCTACAGGGGGAGCTGCATTAATGCGGCCATCATGCTCACTTTTGGCAGGACAGACCTCTGCAGTCGAATCGCCCAAAGCCAAGAAAGCAAAACCCTGTCATGGTTCAACCACCAAGGTGAGCTACAGCCAGCCACAAGAAACCTCAAATTGTGAATAACATATTTGCATCTGAAACATGCTCAAAACTTGCCTCTGATTACTCTTTTTGCTGTAATATAAACATTAAAGTTAGTAGCAGTAAAAATTGCATCTTGTGGACATTTATTATTGTTCTTGTGACAGTCTCAAGCCACTGCCTGTCCACATCGTGAGGAGCTCATGGACCATGGGCAAGAATTTCTGGAGGTAAACTGGCAAAGCAGTAAAAGTTCTTCTTGGACCACAAATTTGAGACATTTAAAAGACAATACATCTATTTACAATATGTCGGTCATTGTCTTTCCTCTGTAGCCAGTGGAGAGGGAGCCTCTGGTGTACCATCTGGACTGTCAGCTGCATCACTCGCAGAATGTGGATCTTCCTGATGAGTTCTTTGAAGTGACTGTGGATGATGTGCGCAAACGGTTCGCCCAGCTGAAGAGTGAGAGGTGGGAAAGTGGAAGTAAATGGGAGTGTTTGGGTGACTTCAGTCTGAGTGTGTGTGAAGACTGTGTGTATTATTTAGTAGAAATATGTTGTTGCTGTGGAAAAATGTTCGGAATCAGATGTGTTCCTCCAATGTTTGATACAAATTTCGTACATATTTATTTGCTGAATTTGGCCACAGCTGACCACAGTTTCAGAGCAATTTTGTTGTGTGTTTCCAAACATTTTGTTTAGAAGCTTCCAAATACGGCGTAGTACACAGACGTTTATTTGCCAGTTACCCACCAAACACCTCACAGCTCCCATCCTTTAATCTGTGTCTACATTGACTTAGCCCCATGGCTGTGCTACTACTGTGTCAATAACTGCAATTACAGAGAGTGGAATTTGGTAGACCACAGTAATTCATCTCTGGCTGTAACATACTAAGACATGGCCACACACAGTACGTCAAGAAGATACTTACCCTGCTCATCTTTCCTGTTTGTTTTTTTATGTTATTATTTCATTTTATCCTTATGCCTTGTTGTTCTTTCAGGAAGTTTTTGGAGGAGGCTCCACTGATGACTAAAGCTCTGAGAGAAACCCAGATGAAAGAGAAGATGGAGCGATACCCCAAAGTGAGCAACAGACACTGATTTAATTCACTTTTACCCACAGTTTGAAGAGTAAAACCTGATTTGGCTTGTGTTTCTACTGTGTGGCCAGGTGGAGATAGTGGCATTACTCTATAAGCAGAGACATTAAGGCCACACAAGCTCTTACTAGTGTTTATTTTATTTAATTCAATGTAGATGACAAATGCAGTCGTATTAATTCATACAGAAAAAGCCAATAAATGATGAGACATTTGCAACATTGGAGTTTTTGTGGAAAAGCCATATGCTTCTTGGTTGTTTATCACAACAACAGTTCACATTCTTGTTTTTACCAAAGTCAAGAGTCTCTACTAATCAACAAACTGGAGTGGGTTCAGCTTTATTTTTTACAATCAGTTCCATCTTGTTTAACAGAGGGTTGGTAAATTGATTCTCTTCTCAATTAGACATGTAAACATAATCATGCTGTACCAAACTGAGCTGTATTTCATCTCTTGGTGGAAATGGGGCTTTATGTTCTTAAATGAACCCTGTGGTCCTTGTGTCTCCAGGTGGTCCTGAGGATCCAGTTTCCAGACAGACATGTTCTACAGGGCTTTTTCAGGCCGCTGGAGACAGGTGTGTGCGACTTTATCCGTTTGTGTGTGCCTGTGTGTGCGCAGTGTTCATTTCAGCTGGCTAGCCACAGGTATGGCTGCAATGTTAAAGCTACTTGCGGCTCCCTCACCACATTTATGACTGTAATGACGGTAGCCACACCAGAGTGACACAAAGACCCCAAAAATGAGCCAGGTCTGTAATTCCAGGGATGAGACCCACCTCAGCCTAGCGGCAACACGACAGCTAACAAAACAACAAAAGTGAGGGAAATTCCACTTGAAAAATGAATGGTGTTCCTTTCAATGAGAAGTGTTGATATGTAGATGAGATTATGAATGAACACGCTGATGTTTGTGTTTGTGTCCAGTCGCTGCTGTGAGGCAGTTTGTGAGAAGTCACTTGGAAGATCCACAGCTATCTTTTTACTTATGTAAGTATCATTTAGTTTCAATATTTCTCACTAATGAGTCATCACGCATCAGTCTAACCTCTGTGATTATACAATGAAGAAAAATAAACAAGGAGTATTATCTACAGTTCACTACATGACTAAATGATTTGGTTCATTGACTTATTCTCAATCATTGGATCTATACATAAACTGATTTACTGTTTGCTGTTTGCTGTATCACCTGTATTTCTAAAATAGTGTTTACCCACCCACCATATTGTGTGTAGCAAAATGTATCTGCTTTTTATGGATACTTCTTAGTCCAGTCATAGTTATTCAGAGTAAAATATTGGACACTTACTGTCTTTACTCTCAAACCTTTACCTTAAATGTGGATCTGCTGTATGTTTTATGTTGTTCCCACATTGATAAATCACAGTATAACTGCAAAAGTTTATTTATAATGAAATGAACCAAATATCTGTTTGTTTTTGCTCTGAATTACAATTGTAAACAGCTCAAGTTCATCAAAAGGTTTTGTGAACTCTCTTGCAGTCATTACGCCTCCTAAAACCATTTTGAAGGACCCTTCAGTGACACTTTTCCAGGTAGGAGCCACACATGCTATTTTACTTATTAACATACAGAGACCACATCAGAAAAACCACAAACTCTTCATTTTTGAAACTTTGTCAGCACGCATACACATGTTGTGAGTGTAAAATGGATCGGCGGGCCCCTGCTCCTCTTCAAAGCCCCTCCACATTCCCGCCCCGTCTCCTCTGGCTCCTTCTCGCTCTCACACTTGTTCCCTCGCTCCACTGTCCTTGACCCCAGCTGGGCTTGATTTTTCCCAGACTGGCACATGGGGTTAATACAGGCCTCACTTTGATCTTGACACGCACACACACACAGACACAGAGCAATGGGCAGCCTTGATGCTTTGTTGCCTTTGAGTTCAGAGCTATTCCAATAATGAAACGGCTGAGAATTAAAATGTACACAATGATTCATTTTTTTATGCTCACATTTAAAAAAAAAAAAAAAGAACAAAAGAATAAAATGAAGCAATCAAAAGGGTAAAAGAAAATCGTTTGAAGTGATGTGTTATGATGATGATAAACATGATTTAGCTCCACAAAGGGATTACTGCAAAAGATAACGGCCTTAAAAGCTTTCAAATGTACTGTATATGCAGCCTTTGTACTGATGTAACTCAAGTGTCGGCCGTGTTTTTCATCTTTTTTTTTTGTCCCTTTCTGAACTGTGTTTTCCCCTCTGCTGTACCCCAGCTCTGTCTTGCCCCCTTCTACTGTCCCTCTCCTGTGCCTCACCCCTCCTCTTACCCTCTTGTCTTTATCCATTAGGGACTTAAAAGCGTTAGAGCTCAAAAAACACAATCCTTAATCTCCTACACACAGCATACATCAATCTTTGTCAAATACCAGGGATCTTTAATCAGTATTTTTGTCGTGCCACATTGATGTGCATATGTGCTTTCTGTCTGTCTCTTTTAAACACAGACTTTAATCACTTTGTGTCATGTCACGAAAGGAATGTTTCCCAGCCCTTTGATACCAGGCGTCCCCTCCCTCGTCCATCTCCCTCTGTCTCCCATCACAATCTGTTCTGCCTCTTTCTCCGTCTCTCTGCTGTTTTTTACGCACCCGAGTCTTCTCCCATTGCCTTGTCTCATCCCGAGTGAAGGTGCGTCTGTCAGGAGGAGCACATAGCTGGGATGCTTGCTGTTCCACTGTAACACATTGTTTCCTGTTCACAGGGCTGCAATAATAGCAATTAGGCCAGACCGTCCCAATTTAGCAACCGACCAGTTAGGAATGGGGGACACGGAAAGGACACTGTGTGATAAGTTGTGTTGGAGTGTGCCTCGACCTAATGATAGCCACTTCACAATTATTAATAAACCCTTCTTTGCACAATTCGGTTATACTTTTGAACTTGGTGGCCATCATTTAAAGTGTTAAAAGAACAATGTATAAAAATGCAATGAGAGGCATTTTGCTTTGGCCCACTCCCGTCATCTCGAAAGTGCAATAAATACAGTTAAATAAGATATAAAAGGCAAAAATAAGCTTAAAACTAAAAACCTGATGGGATCCTTCCTGTCTGTCTACTTTGTCTGTACAATTAAGTGACCGGACATAACAGATAACAGAAATGGCTGCCCTTACAATGATAAAAAGGTTAAAAACTGTGGTGGAAAGTGAGATTCATGTGTAAGACGCATGATGGAAGCTATACTAAACAACATGGCCCATCCCCTGCACTGTACTCATGGTTTGTTAAATTAGAAGTACCCATTTTCAGCTTGAAGACAATCATAAGTATCATAACATATCTCCTCAAATAAACACAACCAGTTGTCTAAGAATCCTTGTTGTTGCTTTAACCATGTCCTATATTCCAATTATTTTAGTTGTTATTACGATATTATTATGCTCATTATGGTCAATCTGAAATTTTGTTTACAGTTTGAATGACAACACCAGATTCCTCCCTCGCATTTCTTCCCAAACCCAAGAATGACAGTGACGTTAATGTGACAGACACAAGCGCTGCCTGCCTGTCTGTGTTCCTACCTCATAATTGTACGGTTGATCATCTCTGCCTGCGACTGGTCCATTAAAACCATTAAGAGCAGCTCTTCAGAGGAGCGTTGTGCTTCAGGGGTGAAAGTGTTTTTTACTAACCATTTGATTGGCGCTCATTTTGCGGTCTTCACTTCAAAGATCCACGGTTACTCGTTCAGATCCCGCAGCCATGAATCATCCCCAGAAATGAACTAAGCCCTGACTTGGATGTGGTGGTTTGAGTGTAGTAGGAGGCAGTTTTGTTTGCTATTTTCTGTGTTTTGCAGAAACTCTGATGTGCGGCAAACATTTTTTGAAGGCTTCTGTTCACGTCTCTCTTCTTCTGCCTGTGTTTAGGCCGACCTGTTTCCTGGTGCCCTAGTCTACTTTGGCTCCGACGTCAAGACAGGTTTGTTTCTTTCATAAGTTAATTTAATTTAGACAAATCTTTCAAAATAAAACAGTGGACTGCAACAACTTAAGCTTGACTTCTTCATGTGTTTGTTTTGTTTGCAGACACCTACTTAAAGAAAGAACTGCTGGAGTCCTCAGTGTCGGCCTTGCAAGCAAATGAGTCCATTGCGAGGTATGTGTACACGTTATATATATATATATATATATGCACTTGTAACCCGCGGCAACCAGCTTATTTTCCCGTCACAAAGCTGTCATCGTTGGAATCCCTTTGAGGTTCAGCCTAAACAGCAGGTGCCCCCATGCACCTCATTTCCTCCACACATTCTCACACACAGACCTTTTCCTGTCCCGCTAAAGATAGAGACAGCTTCCCACGAGTGACCCCCACCTGTCGTCCCCTGCTCCATTAACAAGAATCACACCACCTCTGTTTTAGATTGTTGTATGTGCATTCCTTAAAAAACAAGAAAGAGAAGCAGCTCACTGAAATGTTTACCTTTCTCATTTTCAGCTGCATGCTCCCGTCACCTTCAAGTAGCTCACTGGACGCAGAAGAACCGCTGACTTCACCGGAGCAGAGTATGGACACCAGTGGGCCGACACAAGAAGAGCCACCGAGCCGGAGCCAAGCCGCTAAACCCAGATCTGATCCAGCGAAGGTGCCCAAGTGGCTAAAGCTTCCAGGTGAGCACTTAGGGACATTATTTTTCTCTTACAAACACAATGAAATCGGGGCATAACATATTGTGTATTTCTGCTGCTGTAATAACGGTAAATAAAAGATTCTAGTATTAGTTAAAATGGAAATGGTTGAATAATGCAGGTACCTTACTTTACAAACGTACCTTCTTCATTCAGTCAGTCTAATTGCCTTATTGTTGCAGTAACTAGTGGCAAAAAGAGGTTTAACTGGTTTAATCTGCAAACCTGCTGCATCAAAGTTTGAGCTTGATTGACGACTTAGTGACTACACGTTTTACAATCGAAATAAATCAATGACATTCCTCAGCCTTCTTCTTAGAGAGCGCTACTCTTGTTTTTGTGCGGAAAACAGTCAAATGGCTTCAAACCACGCTTTCCTTGTTGTGGTAAACACATGCACAAAGCGTCCCGAAACCACAGTCAATAGGAAATGGCCTTTTTGAAGCAGAATTCCTCGTGACTCAAAAGATAAGGATGCGTGCTAGGGCAGAGCAATTAGTTCAGGATGCTCACCCCCTCTGGCTCAAGAGACCACTACAGACGGCCGTAGCCCGCAGAAAGAGAGCCGGCTTTGGGCCACATCACACAGAGCGGGCCCCTGTGGTCAGTCCTGGCTCTGCGTCTTCCTGTTGTTCTATTGTGGGCATCGTGTTCATGTTGTTGTTTAGAGTATGGCTCCCTCTGTTTTGGTTCGTGTTTTTGCGTGTCGTTTTTATTTCGGGCTAATCTCTGTGTGTGTCCACGGGCATCTCAAAAGAAAGTTGCGGCTGCGTTTTCTTTCATGACGAGAGTTGAAAGGACTGAGCCGAGAGGAGGGGGATGAATTGGGAATTATGGAGTCCATGTGTGGAAGGCTACAAAAGGACAGCATGTCTTATTAGAAATACATGCGTGTGTTTTGATGTATCCGTGAGGAATGGAGACTGGAGCCACTGGACGGCGCCAACAGACACCAACCGTACCTCATGGCATGTCCTTTATAGTATTGTATTTAGGATTTTCAAAACATGTGCTGATGAGATAATGTATTTTTTTCTTTTTGTATTTATATATCTATACTCTCTGTCAACCTTTTTCCATCTGACTATCTGACTAAAGAAATGAAAATACAACTGCAATTAGCTGAGAAATTATCTGTTTTTGTCTTCACAGGTAAAAAATAAGGCGGCAGCTGCTGTGTGTTGAACAGAGGACTGACCAAAACTGGCAAATTTTAACAGTGAAGCTTTGTGGACTGAGTTATAGCACTTAAAAACTTTGCTGCAGTGCACTTGGAGGATGGAACATGACGCTGAAACAGTTAAGATAAATGCTTCAATAGGGAATATTTCAAACCCAAAAAGAGACTGATGAAGATGATTTTCTCTACAGTAATTTCACAGGAAACAATGCTGGAAAGTCTGGATTTATTGTTATTAAATGGGTAAAAGTGAATAAAGGTTGTTGTACTCAAAATATGTTATGCCTTATTATGGAGTACATGACTGGTCCTTCATTTTTAGTTCTCTTATTTGAAATTGGTTGAATATTTTGATTTGTGAATTATATAAGCAGTTTTAGTCAACATAAACATTTTTTTTTACATTTATTTTCTATGATTTATGGAGTAAACCAATGAATGGACTACCATAAAATGAAGAGCTGGACTGAGTAAGAGAAACCAGTTACTCTTGTGGACTGGTGAGATTAATGTATTTTGTTCTTGTGAAGCAGAGCAAGGTGTCCTCACTTAATATATTTTTAAAAACTATACTATACTTTTCTATACTATATCTCATCTGCCAGTCATAACATGTAAAAGACACTTTCTTTTGACATATGTTCCTCAGCTAATCCATTCTCCAGCTCTATCCCATCTTATCCTTTAATTTTTTTTACTAATTTTGCATCAAAAATATCTTCAAAAAGAAGCTGAACACAGAAAAGTGAGGCTGCATTCCTTTCACTTGTCAAATACTACACATCTTTGTATCAGTCTTACAAATTAATGACTTCCAAATGCCCCCAGAGCCTTTGATGCCAAATAAAGCCAAGGACATTTGGAAATGCTGCAGTTGTTGTGTGTTTTAGTCAAGAAGCATGAACCCAGAATCTAACTATGGTTGCTTGAATATGAAGTTTCACATCCAGGTTGTCTGTAAAGGAAGAGTCTCTTGTGTTAAATTTATGATGTCACTATAACTATTATTCGACAGACCCTGGACCTGCTCTGCTGCAACAGCGCTCCCTGCTGACTGATTTGACAACAACAGGTGGTTCCACTAAACTGTCTTGTAGTATTTTAATCCACTTTAATGTAATTCCACTACTAGACTTACTTTAGTAGATCTGTTTTCCAAAGTTAAAAAACAACCAATATATTACAAATAACCATATTTCTGATGTGGGTTGGTGGTATTTTGGAATGATAAAGCATATATTAACTTAAAAAAATGTATATCACCATTAGGTTACATAAAGGCATAACGGTATCGCTCACAAACGGTGTCCCCTTTTTTTTTTTTTTTTTTCTACAGACAGCCATCCCCTGTAGATGGAGACAGAGACCTAAACACTGTGGTGCTGCTCGCTGAGGCTGCTTCTCATCACTGCATGCATACAAACTTTAAGTCAGTACTAAACAGAAAGTTGAGTTTAATATTTTATTTTGTGGCTACATTAAGCCAGGTTTATATGAAGGTTTGGCCTACAACCCCAATCAATCCTTGAGTAAAAGGCCGACAGCACCGGCAAAGTAGTGATGAGTCTATACTTTCAACCCCTCTACCTCAAGGGTGATGTGTTGAATGTTATTACTTATAGATGCATATAATGCGCATTAGGATTTAGTTATTAATGAGCACACATTTAATTTAGTTCAAATGGAGGTGTGACTAAATATAATGCACTAGGTCTCAGCAAAAGCATAAATAAAAAGCTCTAAGTAGAACTCCAGTGAACCTCAGATTGATTTTAATGTGGACATAATATGCACAAAAAAAAGGATAACTCTGTATAATAACTCCACATTATTAAGCAGTGATAAAGTATTAATAAACATGTTAAGAATTGTGTAGTGTGTTTATAGCTTAATGTCGCTTGTTAATGTTGGAGTAATGCTTTGTAAGTGTTCAATTAAATAGTTGCCAATACTGAATTAATACTTAACTAATGTTTAATAATGTTTAGTTATTATAAAGTGTGACCAAAAAAATCTAGTTTCATAATTGTATACATTATGAAGGAAGGCCAGGGTCACATAAAATAGCTTGTGTTCCATGACTGGTCCCCGGGCCATGCTTTGGACATGTCTGCTCTTCCTCATACTGTGGTAACTTTAGAGAAACGACCCTTCAGGGCATCACCATTGCCTCTTTTTACTAATTAATTTAATTTTTACAAATAGATTTTATTGACAATGCCCGCAACTTTATATATCAGACTCTGTTGGATATGTTTTTTTTATCCTAGACTAATCTGAATACACTGTGACAGCCACTGAGCAAAAAGAAAAATATTCTTTAAAGACTGTCTATAAATGATTTTGTCTGATTTTGACAGTTTAATCAACAGCGTAATGTAATGTACTGGAATGATCTGTGGGAAAAAAACAGACCTTAAGACGTCATCTGTGTTTTATTATTAAGGATTTTAATAGATAAATGTTCAGCATGTGCCAGAGGCTTTGGCCAATCACAGCTCGAGCCTGAATAAGGGGCTCTCCCATTGGTCACATCGACATCAACAAGAAAGTTTACTCAGAGAAAAAGGTTTAAGGTAAGCTATAATATACTTCTGTTCCAATGTGAGGTTACTTTCTTTAACATCAGAAAAGCAGGAAATACAGTACATGCTGCTGTTGGGGGAGGGTGACTTCTCCTGCATTTCCCAGTGTCAGTCCGCCTGATTGAACCCCACACCCAGCCGCATACCCAGCAAACATCCATCTGTTTATGGCCCAACCCTGCACCCCCCAGCCCCGTCCAGAGGAGGGGAGGAGGGGGTGGGGCAGTGACAGGGGACAAAGTGTGTCAAGAGACTGTCAGACCCAAAGAAAGTAAGAAGATGAGAGCAGGACAGAGCTGTGAGTCTGTGTTGTGATGTGAATCTGCTGTAGGCCTCGACCAGGACCGTTGCTGTTGTAGCCACACATGCTGGACTTCCTTTTTTCTAGCAGTCATGTGGGAATTTAAATCACCTTGTGGGTTTAGACACACTTATGGGTATATTTGGACGTGTTTTTGTGACCCGGGGAGAGTTGAGAAGAAAAACTAGGACACTCAAAAGTGTGGCTTAAACAGCAGAGAAGAAGAAGAAGCAGAACACTGGCACTGCAGGTGACAAAGGGCCAAGGACGGACCCTCAACAACGTGGGAGAGTTTAGATTTGAAGATTTCAGATGTTGATGGACGCAGGAGTTGGACTGAACGATGCAGGTACAAAAGTTAACTCCAAATTTCAAACTTCTCCAAACTTCTTGAACTTTTTTACTGAACAACAGGTTTCATAAAATACAAAACCACACACATTTCTGTCCCTTGGAGACCCCATAGTGTTTCCTGGTTTATTTTTTTAACTTGCTGACCCAGTTATGGATGCCCAGGCTGGTGCATACCTCAACAAAAGGGCACTTTTGTCTCCTCTGGGTGCTGTCCGTCTCTGTCAGATGGCCATGGGCAGTGCAGTGATTGCCATGGTAATCCACAGAGCAGGTTTTGGCGCTTCACACGGAGAGTTTTGTTTTGCGGCCTGGTGTTTCTGCTTAGCCATGTCCATCGCCGTCTTCTTCCTGGATGCGACTCGTCTCTACAGCTGCCTGCCCATTTCTTGGGACAACTTTACGGTGACGTGTGCGGCCTTCGCAACACTTCTGTAAGTCCCAGTTAAAGTTTGAATGCGAGTCTTTATAGCAGTCAGTCAGTATAGCAATGTTAAACAAAGAAGAAACTGTTGTTGAAACAATTCAATACAATAAAATCCAGCCTTGACAATCAACCTAACCTGATGAAAATGAAATACAGCTACTTGCTCCGCATAACTTTTATATGGTCGGCCAGTATCTGACACTGTTTGAATGTGCTGACTACAGAGGTGGGATCAAGTCACAAGTAAGTCTCAAGTCTTTGTTCTCAATTCTCACAATTTCAAGTCAAGTCCAAACTCCTATTCTTCAAGGTTTCAAGTCCTTTTGACTTCAACAACCCTTATGTTATGGTAAAATTAAACAATGTCAGCTTTTAAATGTATTTAATTAAAAAAAAAAAAAAAGAAAGAAAGAAAGTTTAGTTGGCAAATGTTCAAAAAAGTATTGTTATAATGATTTTTTAATACTTTGGTGACCAGTGATTTACAATGTGTGGGTTGCTTTTCGGCCTTTGTGACAAAATGATTT
This sequence comes from Rhyacichthys aspro, assembly GCA_036850595.1. NCBI lineage: Eukaryota > Metazoa > Chordata > Actinopteri > Gobiiformes > Rhyacichthyidae > Rhyacichthys > Rhyacichthys aspro. Next base: position 13,694,352 of record CM072148.1, on the reverse strand, counting down.
AATAGTTGTAGGTGGTAAAGCCCTGTAGCGCTTTACAGAGTTTTACAGAGAAAAATGAATTGTTTCTTGCACCCTTTTCAAATAACATTTTTTTTTCAGGTCAGAGGGTTCAAGTCCAAGTAAAGTCTTGAGTCACTGGTGTTAAAGTCCAAGTCGAATTTCCAGAATTTTTACATTTTCTCAAGTCAAGTCAGAAGTCATCAATTTTGTGACTCAAGTTTGACTCATGTGCAGAACTCTGTCTGATAAATAAACACAACACACTATTTTAAAATCTCTCAATAGGAGGAAGACAGCTGCCAAAAATATATTCTCAGTTTATTTCAGAGAAGAGGGTCTGGAACATAAATGTTACTGACTAAACAGGCTATAACTAAAAACTGCTTTCCTATAAACATGCATTGTTTAAGTCATCATCTTTACAGTCTTCTCCTTCTCTCTTCCAGCTATGGGACAGCTTCTGTAGTCTACCCGGTCATCCACGTCCAGACTCAGTGCAGCTACGACGGCTGCATCATCCGAGACTTCCGCATCGCTGTCACAGTCTGTTCCATCCTGGGTACGGTGGCCTACGGGGCAGAGGTGGCCCTGTGTCGAGCCAAGCCTGGTCAGGCCGTGGTGGGCTACATGTCTACAGTTTCTGGGCTCCTCAAAGTGGTCCAGGGTTTTGTGGCCTGCATTATTTTCGGTGCACTGGCAAACGGGAGTGAGTTTTCCCGGTATGGGGGCACCATCTACTGTGTTGCCGTGTACTCGTTCTGCTTCACGCTCACAGCTGTGGTGGTCTTAATCACAGTGTGTGGGAAGACAACATGTGTGCGGTGCATGCCCTTTGAGCGCTTCGTGGTGGTGTGCACGCTCCTGGAAGTCCTCCTCTACCTGAGCGCATCAGTAGTGTGGCCCGTGTTCTGCTTCGACACCAAATACGGGTCTCCGTGGCGGCCATCATCGTGCCCTCGAGGGCAGTGTCCGTGGGACGGCAAGGTCGTGGTGGCAGTGTTCTCCTTCGTCAACTTTGCCCTGTACGTGGTGGACCTGGCGTACTCTCAGAAGACACGTTTTGTCTCCTGACCTCACTACCTCCTGAGTGGGGATGTTTCAATAATGGCACATATCATTTCCTTTTTGTATTTTAGCAACAAGGAGCGAAAATCTAGGAGCAGCTACATTTCACAAAAAGTAAACAAGCCCATTTGGCACAGGTTAAATATTGTTTTACTGCATTAATTAGAATTTTAGTGACTGGAGCAACCTGGGTTTCATTCATGGCTCCAAGTCCTCCTCTCCTTTCAACAGGCTTACAATCATAACGTACTGTCTAAAAAGCTCTTAACAATCTTCAAAAAGATTAAACATATAGGACTTGTTGAAAGATAACAGTGTGGACTCTTTACCGGTGGAATGTGACTCAGAAATGTAAGCACTACATCTATTATGCCAAATGCCCTTGAGGTGACACACTATCCCTTTTCTGCCCGCAGCTGCCCCACGAGAGATGTGGGGAATCCAACCAGTCTCATTGGTATGGCCCGTTAATTCCCCTCAAACGAGACATAACCCTGCTCTGAACCTGTTTCAGAAACACACACACACACACCCAAAGATGCTGTTTCAAATTACAAGTTCTATAAATAGTTGATGTGGGGATGGCATCTATGGCATGGTTGTCATCTTCAAATCCCACAGCAGCAACCGGTGGGCATTACACTCGGTGCCAAAAATAACACGATCCATGTGCAGTCATGTAGTACAGCCATGAGACAGCACTTGGCTGGAGTCACTCTAATCAAAAGTGAATTCAGAAACAGGATGAGTTGTACTCTGAGATGTACATACTCCCACTTGATTAAAGCAGGTAAAAACTGTCCTCATCAATTGACCCTATTCCTATGAAAGCCCTGTTTGGAGTCTTCCCAGGACCGCCCCATTGTCCCCCTCCAGAAGAACTCTCTAGCGTTCATGACAATCCTCGAGAGGAAATGGAAGTCATCTCAAGCACCTTCTTCCTCACATTGGTTCAGGGATGACTCTCTTCAAACTTAAGAAAATGAGGTTGTCTTTGCGTGACTCCTTTGATACTTTCTTCTGTGTGTGGCATCCACTTTTTCAGTTCGTTGGGCAAATGAACTTACCCTCTGATTACTCTCTCTCTCCTCTTGAGATCCCCCCTTTTTACATTTATTTATTTATGTTACTACCTTATCTGGGCATGTGACTGACTACTGCTACTATCATAATATGATTTAAGTCTTACCACTGCACATAATTTGATGTGACTTGGAGGTTGTTTGTTTGTGTCTCTTGTGTCTTTCTGGTTCTTTTTGAAAGACACTGTGCCCTTTATTTCTGCCTCTCATGATCGATTCACATGTACACTTTCTATTAAAAAAACAAATAAACAAAGTTACAAGGACGAGGACAGGGAAACTGTGGCAAAATTGACTCTTGTGCTGGACTGAGGATGACTGGGTGTTGCTGTAACTCACAACTAATTTATAAACTGCCACTTGAAACAAACACATCTTTAATAGAAGGCATCGAACATTTTACTCTAATGACATTATTGGGATATCTTCGGAATCAAAATGGTGCTCACCTGGTGGATCATGTGTCAAGTGTGCAGGGTCGTTCAGGTTCAATACCCAGCTTACACTTGTTTGCTTTGTTTCTACCTTCTACAATATCAATTAGGGCATAAAGTCCTTCAAAATATATCTTTTAAAACATTATGCTCAGTAACAACCACAACAAGACTAAATTCCCAATACAGACAGTCAAAAATAGTTTACCTTGATGACATTGCACTCACTGGCCTACATTAGAGCCAGTTAATTGTGAGTTAAAGCTATCTATTTATCACCTCAATGTGTCTGGAGGTGCAAATAAACAAAGAACAGCAGTACAGCTCCTTCCTAAAATATTCCTTTTAGTAGAGCCTATTACATTTAGTCGTCACTTGAACTTAGTCCACCACTGTGCCTTTGACTCTCAGTCTCATTTTCTCTTCATTAAAGTAAATTCTCTCTCTTCCCAAATGGTGACAAATTGCCTACTCTATTTCTCTGTCACATGTATTGCACATCCTCTTCACCTCAGAAAATCTCGTTTTCCTAATCCAGGATCTCTGTCACATCTGAGAACACTATGGCTGTATTATATTAAGTCCTTGGGAAGCCAGTGTGTGCAGCATACATAAGCTAAGACTGTATTGGGGCTCAGAAACAAATCCAAGACCAACTGGCTGCTTTTGTGTCCACAGTCTGTGTTAGACGCAACAAAATGCCCACATCTAGAGATTTCAAATTGTGCCAAGATGTGAAAATACATGTAAATACAGGAGTTGTTTTTTTTGGGGTTTTTTTTGTTAAAGCCTCTCTGAAACTATCATAGTTTTGATAAATGCTGTAAAACAACCTCCAGTGACAGGCCCTCTGGAGACAGCGCTTTTACAGACGGAGATGTAACAACAGTGGGATATGACAAAGCTGGGAGAAAGCGATGGCTGGTGTTGCCACAAAGCAGTGTGTAACTCCATTAGGGGCTGCTCCTCTGTGGAGCCCCATTTAGCAGCTGTTCCATGTTTGGTGCTCGTTTGCTCCCTCTGGGCCTCTGTCTTAAACATAGCAGCGTTTCCACTCTCTCATGGAATACAGTGTGAGGGCGAGTCTGAGAGATATGAGCGGAGACAGGTGTCCATCATCCTTCTCCCGCCAGAGGGACACGGGACGTGGACCGCCGGGGCACTGCTGGCTCTCTGTCCTGTCTAATCTCCCATGGTGCATGATGCTAATGTCAGCTTCCCTCTGTAACTCTTGACTCTCGTTTTGTCAAACATCATGTGGAGCAGTTCTGACATATGCAGTACCATCAGATTTTAACATATGCCAGACCCACTGTGTAAAGAGAAACACAGCAAGAGTCACACAGAGACGATGATTATTTTGAAGAAGGACAGAATGAAACGATGGAGGAGGTTGGATTTCTAATATGAAGTTTAAAGACCAGACATGGACAGCAGTGGTATTTGATCATGTCTTATCCCTCTGTGACTACTGTTCAACTTTCCTCGACACCTACTGTAAATAAACAGTCTGTGAGATGTTTTATTGATTCTGTCATCATGCTTTACATCAAAAATAAGATGCAATATGCGTCTTCATCTTCTTGATATTTGCCTTGGGGTTTTCAGTTGTGGAGTTGCTCATAGTTCGATTTTGTGTTGCACTTTGGGAAATCCTTTATTAGATTTTGGCTTGACACCAAATTAAGTAGAGACATTATGTTGTCTTGTTTTTTCAACAGTGTCTTTGGCTTTGCTTTTGTATTCAGCCTTTGTCACTCACTCTAACTCCCTCCTGCTGTCGGAGACAAAAATGAACACCTGGGAAAGATTTTCTGTCTGTCTGTGATATTAAATATGCACATCTCCTCGACAAAGCTACACCTCTGTCTCTTTTGAGTTTTCTCAATCTTCGTGTTTCCTTCTCCTCTAGGCACCAATCACTGCAAGCAACAAATTGTTGTGAACGCTTCACCTCGATCCACTTTTTGCTGTGTGCCAAAAAGAAAGGGGGAGATTGCGCGCCTGGGTATTTTTAATAAATCTCTTGAGGTTTTGTCAAAAAAGACGGAGCGAATGAGTGTTGTCACGCCTCAGCACACATGCAGAGGCTGAGTGATAGATAGAACAGAGGCGTGCGGTGGTAAATTGACTTGGGTGTGTGCCGTTTGTCTGAGTGTGGCAGAACAGGAGGCACAATGCTTACAATTTGAGCTCAGGGGGTTCAGAGGACAGCTCTGTCGACGAGAATACGGTGCAGTTTGATTGTCAATGGCCAGAGAATAATAATGTTGATCAATTAGTTAAATTACTCTTTTAATTTCTTATGTAGTGGGTGGTGAATCCAAGTGTCCCTTCGTTTATAAATGAGCACAAACTGTTAGTTGTTAGTTACTGTCAGTTAGTGTATGTCTCTAAGTGTTAGCCCTGCAATTAACTGCCAATTGTCCAGGGTGTGCCCCGGCTCAGTTTTACAGTAGCTAGGACATAATCTTGACCCTGTAACCTGTAATAGGATAAACATATGTATTTATTTATTTATTAAATCTAACATTAAATAAAGAGAATTGCATTGTAGCAGATTTGCAGCAGCCATTGCTTTCTCCCAAAGTTCCTACAGTTTTTACGTCTGTTGTTTTTTTACAAGCCAAGCATTAGTCCTTAATGTTAGGGCATTATTGAAATCACATTTATTTTACACAATTACTCATTGACTTAAACAAAATATGTTGGATTTAATTGAACAAAACAGTCAATTCTCCTTAAAATAATTAATATATTCAAACTTATAAATAAATAGCTTAAAAAATAAACCGAAATAACAATTAAGGTAAATAAATAAGACCAACAATGTAGTGCACTTCCACAATCTCGTGGAAAACAAGAAACAAGTAATAAATAAAAACAAGTAATAAATAATCGTTTTTTTCTTGATTACATCGCTTTTGTGATCGCTGGGAGACCAAATTGAAATTAAATATGTGATTAATTGCACTACTGTGTAGTGTAATGTTGTTTAATAGTTGTTGTCTGTTTGTGCTTGTACCTGTACTGTAGTATTGTGTCATTGCACCATTTGGTTGTTAGGTCTATCAAAGGCTCAGTGAGGGACAGCCAAATAAACATTAAATGGATAAATATCATAAAAAGAAGTCAAAGCGTAGACAATGTGGACTAAATTGTTGTTCCGTGAATTTTGCAGACAAAGCTGCACCACACAGTGACCATCCGATGACTCATCTGAATGACACTGCGTAAAAAGCTCTATATTTAATTGATCTGGATGTGCACCTGTTTGGACTAAAGTGATGCTTATGTCACTACGACTGAGGAAGAGTGCTCCAGCAGCTGGTGCCTTTAGAGCACAACCCCAGGCTTTAAATATAGACAGGAGCATACACAATCCCTCAGTCTGCATTCCTGTCCAGCAGCACAGTGAGAAAATAAGTGTGAAGACATACAGTGCCTCTTCTTGGAGAGTGGTGTAAATTTAGTATGGCACGTCTAACAGACAGCAGGGTCGGTCCTATTAAAATCTGCAGAGACTTTTGAATCAAATTGACAGTAACAGGCCTGTTTCATGGCTAATTCTGAGAATATGTATTAGTCAACTACCAAGAGAGATCAAACCAAAAGTATATTCAAATACCACTGCTCATTAGTGTACACACCATCCGACTGTGCTTTATTTAAGATTCTGTCAAATCTAAGGGGAGACAAAAAGAACTGGCCTCCAGTCTCCTGTTTGAATAACAATCCTTCATTTCAAATTCAGCTCTGTCAAAAATATCCAACTTCCACACCAAATATCTGAGGTGAGTTGTATTTACTTTACAAGAAAATCATTGTTTATTATTAACAATAACATACATGATAAAACAATAGGCTACTGCTGTTTTAACAGTCACTGTCATAATACCATGCATTGCAATTAATTTAAATATGAAGAATAATATATTCTAAGATTTGTTCTAAAATATATCTTTAATCTTTCTTGGTCCTTTCTATAATATGCCCAAATGGTATATTAAGTAGTTAACAAATGTAAATGACTAGAGGTTGGCTTTTGTTGTGCAGCTCGATCTGAATTCAATCTTATTTTTTATAGTTTTACAGCAGTTGCCTCAAATGGCTTTTTAGACTGTCAATGAAAAAAGTGAAACCTCAGGGAGAATTCTAGCTACATTTTATCTGTAATCTGTATCTGCAAGAGGAGGAAAGCCTGGGTGACTCATATCAACCAAGATCACAACGCTACTTTACAGTGTAGGCCCAGTGGCTGTAATTCAACATAAAGGGTGGGTCATATCAATATGTGAACGAATAAAAAACACAAAAAAGAATGTCATCTATTCATTAAACTCCATATACAGTATAAAAGACAGGGCACACAGCAGCTTCTTGTACTTTTTCAGATATTGTCAACGTGCTTCTTGTTACTTTTTATGTGTTGCTGCGTACTGTTATCTATGCTGAGTATAAACATAACCTACTTTATAAGTTCACGGTTCATGAATTTTGACCTACATTTTTCCCGGCAGCCTCGTCGCGCTTCAACCGGGTAGACTGATGCAACTGGGCGTGGTTTAGCAAAAAACACGCCCTTTATTACAATCTAGGTTATGATTGGCTAAAGTCTTGTTCGATCTCGGCGCTCATTGGTCAGCGCCGTTGTCTGTCATTTTCTTTGAGTGCATGGTGTAAGCCGTAAAGAAGGAAGCCACGTTGACACTAAAAGTAGAGGTTTTTTGTTACTTCCCAAGACCCGGGGGTAACAGTGAGTGATACTCTGGACTCAGGGGCCTTAGCAGAAGCATCTGGGGGCAGGTAAAAATCTACATTTGTAATAAATCGTCGTGTTTCTTGTTCAGTTATAACCTAGCTAGCATGTACTCACGGGCACTAGCTTAGGAGATGCTACCAAAGAGAAATAGAGAATAAATGAATTTTAGTAGCTTTTAAAATCGCCAAGTGGTAAAAGAACCCAAAATACAACAACTTTGGTATATATACGAACGTTCAAGTGTTTCTAGAAACAAAAATAAAGCTATAGTTTAGTTTACAGTTAATGCTCTAAACTCAGGTTATGATGCAACCTCAGCTTTTCACCAATTATACATAAAGCATTCATTAAAATAGCAGCAAATCTATTTCAAGTCAGCTATTGTCAGAACAAGCTCCTGGATGCAAGTTAATGATGGTACATAAGTACAGTCTATATAATTCATGGCTCATCTTCAGAGACAGACAAAGGATAGACATATATTATTAATAATAATAAGACATATTTAATAAAATTCGACCATTAGTACTTGTCTTATACATCAAGTTTCACTATAAAGTACTGCTCTATGTATTGCTGACTGGTGTGTTGTTACAGGACGGAGCAGCCTCATTATTTGGCAGGATGAGTGTTGGATTCATTGGAGCGGGCCAGCTGGCTCACGCACTTGTGAAGGGTTTCACAGCCGCAGGTGAGGCCCGTTGTTCTTCTGAAGTCCTCAGACTGGATTTTATCAATTGAACAAGAATACATGCCTGCTTACACTTATTGTAGACACCTTTCATAGTTGTCTTTTCCTTCCTTAGGTGTGATAGCTACTCACCGGATTACAGCCAGCTCCCCTGACACAGACTTACCCACTGTGGCTGGACTCAGGGTGAGAGGAAATTGTTCTTAACTTTACTAGTCTTTATTGTCTTTGTCTGTTGTGATTATATCTCTTTATGTACTTTTTCCAGAAAATGGGGGTGAACCTGACGACTAGTAACAAAGAGACTGTGAATAAGAGTGACGTGCTGTTTCTCGCCGTGAAGCCTCACATCATTCCTTTTGTTCTTGATGAGATCGGACCAGACATCGAGGACCGCCATCTCATAGTGTCCTGTGCTGCAGGTGTCACCATCAGCTCCATTGAGAAGGTCAGTGGATGCCGACTATAGCAGCCCCAGTGTAATCTTTGTTTCCCTCCAGTCTTAAAATTAACTAAAGTATTGAAATGATTTATATGTGTATATCAAAACTACAAAATTAGACATAAAAATATATAATAAAATGAATTGTAGAGTATAAATCAACGATAAACTCTCTCAGCCTCAGGGTTATTTTTGCCTTGTATTTGGACATTAATCCCAGATTTTTTTTCACTATATATTAATCTTTTTGTATTTTAACAGAAATTGCTTCAGTACCGTTCAACACCCAAAGTCATGAGGTGTATGACCAATACTCCAGTGGTGGTGCGAGAGGGAGCTACAGTATACGCCACTGGGACTCATGCAGAGGTAATGAAGACTGTTATGAGAAATTAGTAAAGAGTGAAATATATATATATTTGAAAACACATCAGTCGTTTATTAGAAGGTTGCATACGGTATTGTAACATTATGCTCCCTTTAAGTGACATGTTGGTTACATTAGGTGGAGGATGGCAAGCTATTGGAGCAGCTTATGGCCAGTGTTGGTTTCTGCACTGAGGTGGAGGAGGACCTCATCGATGCTGTGACTGGTCTAAGTGGAAGTGGACCTGCTTATGTGAGTTCCAAAGAGACTGTAATTCGACTTTCATTTGGGATTGTGCACAATATAAATTTAGCTGTGCTTTCCTCAGCCTGATGGAGGGTCTAGGGACAGGGGATGTTGTCTAGTTCAGCCTGTTTGTGTATTTACTGTCATTTGTTTTTGTGAAGCCATGTGAGGCAATTGTTGTGATACTGGGCTGTACAAGAAAAAAATGAAAACAATATCATCAGTTTTGCTAATTACAAAAAAAACTGATATGTGGTAAAGAGTTTTGAAAAGGGTATGCTGCATATTTAATTTTGTGTACTCTCTCTCATCCTTCGTCCAACAGGCGTTCACTGCCCTGGATGCTTTAGCTGACGGAGGTGTGAAAATGGGTCTGCCCAGGAGACTGGCCGTCAGACTTGGAGCCCAGGCCTTATTGGTGAGTTGTGTGTCTGAGATGTTTTTTGGTTTTTTATATTGTATATTTAAACCCAAGAACATGGTGCTACTGTCACTTAATAAAACTTAACCACAACTTTTGTCTGCCAAAACTGATAAAAAAGATTTAGATGAATTTAGGAAATTACATTTTCTAAGCATGTTTGTAATGCTTTTAGCATTGTATAGTAGTTCTGATGTTTTTCACTTGTATGTGTCACCAATGCATCTTGTGTAATGTAAACCCACTATCCTATTTTCATTCATCTGGATCCTCTAATTTCTCATTCTTCTCAGGGAGCAGCCAAGATGCTTCTGGACTCTGAGCAGCACCCAGGCCAGCTGAAGGATAACGTGTGCTCCCCTGGAGGGGCCACCATCCATGCCCTGCATGTCCTGGAGAGTGGTGGCTTCCGCAGCCTCCTGATCAACGCAGTGGAGGCTTCATGCATCAGGACAAGGTGAGATGACTTACTTTAAAATAGATTAGTCTACATTTTAATTTTTGGTGGCAGTTTTACATGCATACAGTGCATTTAATGCAATGACAGTCTGTCGTTCCTCTTCTAGGGAGCTACAGTTTCTTGCAGACCAAGAGCGTATTTCTCCAGCAGCCATTAAGAAAACCACACTGGACAAGGTGCTGCAACAGCCGGGAGTCACGGTCAGTGGAGTGGCCAATGGCAACGGCAGATCAGGGCTCAGCTTGTTCAACACTCGCGGCCCTAGCATCAAGAAGAAAAACTGAACACAAAAAGGCAGACACACACATATTGTAAAATGTGCCCCATTCATTTTGACATGCATACATCTTATTTAGTTGTTTAAATGTTTCTTTTGATAAATGCACTCAGGACTGAAAAATGCATCCAAATAATTTGGATAAATTATTTATTCATACATGCAAGAGAGAAATGTGCTCAGTTAGCATTACCACCCCATTTCAGTCAAGCACAGGTGCATTCTGGGTGGATTTCTAACTGTTACAGCCTTATGTTTGGGCACTTAAGAGAAGAAGTACATTTACAATCTGTAGTCAATCTGAATATGGGCTCAGATTATCGAGCGCTGCTAACTGTAATTACCTAGTCCGCCATTGTCAGAGCTTGATCACGCCACACCAGATGGCTGCTGGGACACCATCAAGCTGTTTGTGTCTTCAGTGTTGTCTATTTTCAATTATGAAGCCAAAACACATGTTCTATTGTGTACAAATAATTCTATTTGTTTGTATCAAAAAATGATGGTAACAAAGACTGAATGACAACAGAACAAAAACTATAGGCTCAACAGTGCTGTGGTCTCCAGCACGTTAAGAACATGATGATCCTCAGATCTATAATAATCTTTTTTGTATAGATGTATATCATGTTAGACAAGCCTGCTTTAATCATTGAACTGTATTTGATTTCATTTTGTTGCTTAAAGGACCTTCAACTTGAATCCTCAAAGTTTTATACTGTGAGCATGTTTCCTCACAAAAATGAATGAAAGGTTATATTACCTTAAGTGCTATACTCATTGTATTTATCCAAAGGCAGAACCGCTGAATAAGTATCTGTATAGATGTCCTGTTAAAGGCAACGCATTAGCTAGCAATCCGTCCTGACTCTTTTTTTGTATAAATTTTTATTGCTTTGAGCTTTTAAATGTCTGTCTCTTTTTCTTTGTTAAAAAAAAGTCTTTAATAAAGATTGCAATGAGTTATGCTGTGCATTCCTTTACTTAATTACCTTTTCCTCTGTGATATGGGAATACCTCTACCCTGGCCTGCAGATGGCACCCTATCCTCATTTGCACTTGTATTTCAGGGATAATATAGCCTCTTTAAACAGCTGTCATTTGGAGTGACATACACCGATCAGGCATAACATTAAGACCACCTAATATTGTGTTGGTCCCCTTTTGTTCTTAAACAGCCCTGACCTGTTGAGACATGGACTCCACTAGACCCCTGAGGGTGTGCTGTGGTATCTGGCACCAAGATGTTAGCAGCAGATCCTTTAAGTCCTGTAAGTTGCGAGGTAAGGCCTCCATGCATCAGACCTGTTTATCCAGCACATCCCACAGATGCTCGATTGGATTGAGTTCTGGAGAATTTGGAGCCAAATCAACTTCTCAAACTCAGTTCAGGCCACCTTCCTCCATTGCTCTGTGTCTAGTCCTGTGCTTGTGCCCGTTATTGGGCTTTCGGCAGAGCACAGGGGTCAGCATGAGCACCCTGATGAACTGTGATGCACTGTGTATTCTGACACCTTTCTATCAGAACTAGCTTTTACTTCTGCAATTTGAGCAATGTCTGATGGATCGGACCACATGGGCCAACCTTCGCTCCCCACGTGCGTCAGTGAGCCTTGACTGCCCATGGCCCTGTCACCAGTTCACCACTGCTCCTTCTTTGGACCACTTTTAATAGATACTGACTGGGAACACCCCACAAAAGCTCAAGTTTTAGAGAAGCCATCACAAATTGGCCCTTGTCAAACTCACTCCCATTTTTCCTGCTTTTTAACACTTTGAGGACAAAATGTTCACCTGCTGTCTGAAATATCCCACTTCCTATAAGTTGCTATGATGAAAAGATAATCAATGTTGTTTATTTCTCCTGTCAGTTGTCATCATTGTATATTAACAGTATATTGGTGGTATCTGACTAATTTGCTGTCTTGGTACTTAATCCCTTAATTAAAATATTGTTATAACTTTCATACTATTTAATAGTATTGCAGGAAATTAAAAGTAAAATGTGTAGCTTTGGTTTGGCTGCTCTGTATAACAATGGTCCACATGAAGAAGCTTCCTGTCACTGAGACATATGACCAGTGAGTACGATCTTGGATCACTCTGAAGGTCTGGTCTTTCATTGTTCCCTGAGTTGTTCAACTTGAGGGTGCAGTTAGCTCTGAAAGTATCACAGAGTTCTGAATTAGTGTGATAGTGTGGGGTAGAAGTGCTGTTGAGTTTTGGTGTTATGTGACTGCAGTCAGTTCAAGTTGAGGGTTGTGAAGTACTTTTCAGATATTACGGCCAGTGCTGCCGCTTCAAGCTGCTCCATTTTGGATTAGCAGATGCCACTTTGTGTTAGTACGAGATAGACTCGTGGGTCTATTCAGGCAGTGCACAGGTGCATAATGGTGGACTAAAAGTGATGGAAGAAAAGTGATGGGTTGCGAAGAGCCATGTCCTCATTATAATTGAACAATTTATAGCCGTTGTAGGATTAGTTTATTTTCTTAAACCAATACACACACCAGTGTTTCTCGATTAAATTGCAGCTTCCATGCTCTCAGTGCACTTAGGCTGTTTATTTGTGCGTGCAATGGTTTTTCCTCAGCTGCTGAAGTGTCTTGGTAATCCCTCTTTTATTCCGAAAGGTTATTCTCCACTTGCTCCTGCGCTGCCCGTTAAGATTAGCCATTCCTGGAGAGACTTCCATTTGCCTCTCATTATTCGACTTCTGTTACCTTTAGTTGGCCGGGCCGGCTTTGTGCACCTCTGTTCCTTCCAAGGTGTAAAGGATGTGCTCTGTGTCAATCATCTTGACACCAGCAGCAGGTTTAAGATGGCGGTTCAGTGGCGGATAATCCTGAGTGGAAAGTTTGTGCTGTGTGAAAGAGAGAGTTGAGACGGCACAGCATGGGTTTCCATCCACAGGTAGAGAAGCAGATGCTCCCTGTCATTTCCACTCAATCAATGTAATCACTGACCTTTGCAGTAACATGGTTGTTTGCATAAGGTATCAAGGCCAAGAGGAAAGCCAGAAGCTCACTGAAGATCACTGAACGGGTGAAAGGGCTTTCTGTTCCTACACTTAATTCTTAGTCTTTGATACATTATAGTCATTCATGTTCCTTTGTCTCTCTGTATGTGGTTGTTTAGTGATCTACGGCTGGTTGAACTTCTCTTAGAAAAGAAACTGTACAACGACGGTGAATCTGCACAGGTCCGGTCTCAAAGGTCTTCAAGAGAGACACAAACAGAGGTGCACATTTTACCCCATCCTTTTGTTGGAGGATAATAAACAGAGCATATCATTATTATTGGTCTATACAACCTGAAGTTTCAAGCATCATCCTATGAATTTAGTAATTACCAGTATCTTTTTAGGCTGTGTTTGTTGAGTATATTTTTTCAGCAATCTCTCCTGCAAATATCTGGCCTATATGGATAAATCACATGCAATCTGACTCTATTGTTCCAGCTAATTTTTTATATAAATGATTGGCCATTATGTGGAAATGGGTGGCTAATACTGGCTGAGTGCTCTCTTGTATGGGAAGTCATTAGAGTCTCAAAGCAGAGGAAATGGAATATTGATAAATGGCTTTAAATTGTTCCTAATCATCAGCATTGTTTTCAAATGACACTGTAAATGGTGTATTATAGATACATATAGTATCTAGTTATATTTGGTGTATTTTAGATTATGTGTTTTGTCAGGGCAGTGCAAATATAATTCATCCAAAACCCAAACATGGTAGCTATTACCAGTGCTGGAATGTAATGAAGTAAAAATACTCTAGTACTGTACTTAAATACAATTTTGAAGTGTCTGTACTTAAGTTGATTTGAAAGGAGGTACTTTGTCTTTTACACCACTACATTTTACAGCAAATATCTGTGCTTTCTACTTCACTACATTTTTACATGTGAAAGTAAATTCACATTTGTAATGTGTTGTAAATGTGCAGCACCTTCAATTAAATGTTGCTACATAACTATTTACCTAAACCTATAGCACTGAGTTTTATGAAGCACACTTGAACGCATCATCTCTCTCTGATCTGCCAAACTATTAAACAGACACATACAGGTGAATTATTCGTTTTTTAGTTATTAGTGCAATGCTTTTTTAAGATCTAAAGCCACCTGAGTCATAAAGATGCTCTGAATGTGTCAAAGCCTGGTGTGGGCCTCTCTGTTTAAAGCAATGTGGAGGTTGCACACACCTTTTTACCATAACAAGCATTTGAATACACTGCAGTGGAAGCATTATTAAGCACTGCAGCTGAGGATCTTATCAAAAAGTGTGTGTGTTTTGCATGAGTTTGACATACATGGATCAGACTACTTTTACTCTTGTTCTGTTGAGCTACAAACATACAGACTCTGATATTAATGAGCTTTTAATCCTTTTTAAATATCCAACCAACCTTTTTATTAATAAAATAATATATTTTATATTAATTAGTTGTTAAAGTTGATTGTTAATAATTTCTCTCAAGAAATAATTTTAATGCCATACTTTTTTTTTTTACTTGTGTACATTTCTACCTCTTTATCTGTACTTTTACTTAAGCAGAGAAATTAACTACTTCCTCCACCAGTGGCTATTATGATTGGATTTAAAGACTTAATTTCTGCCCCAAAGCCCTCATCTGTGGAGGAATGAGCAGCTGCCCTTCAGTTTTTCTCTCCCTCTCTAAATAGCCTCAGCCAATCAAAGTAGTCGAAATGCTGGCTCTAAGTTTAGAAGTGTGCAGGAGGTGGGGCTGCCATGTTTCCTTGTCACACTTTCCACTGACTGTTGTCCATCACAAAGTAGTAGCTCCCTGTCTCGTGTCTCTTTAAATGCGGCTTGCGTAGGGGCTTCATGAATGAAACCATGTGATCCAAACATCATCTGACGTCTGGCGCCTCCGACCACGGACTAAAACAAGCGAGGAAGGAGTGGATATATGTAGAGACCTGCGAGGAGGAGGAGGAGGCGTGAGCGGAGGGGTAAAAAAAAAAATCAAGACAACATTTCTCCAAGTGTGTCTCTGTGCACCGGCTGAACTCAACCCCCCGAGGGTCGTCCGTGTGTGACTTCTGGTGAGTCAGCTTTCAAACATTTTTTTCAGAAATGCTCTCCGAAAGTGCTGAATGTTAGATGGCTGTTTTTTTTGCTGAGTGTGATTTCATAATAACACAAAGGGGGCTGTACGTAACGTAGCGCACGGGCTGTCAAGCCTCGGAGCGGAGCCATGTGTCGGAATGAGAAGCGGCGCGGGAAGACTAGAGCACTCAAATACCGGGGATCCCTCTGTTTGAA
The DNA here is from genome assembly GCA_036850595.1 of Rhyacichthys aspro. Taxonomy (NCBI): domain Eukaryota; kingdom Metazoa; phylum Chordata; class Actinopteri; order Gobiiformes; family Rhyacichthyidae; genus Rhyacichthys; species Rhyacichthys aspro. The sequence continues at coordinate 13,678,812 of CM072148.1, read as the reverse complement.
GACATTAACGAGGCTTTAGGAACGTCACTTGTTTAACACAGAGCTCCTTCTTTGCTCCGATAAGCACACATAACCTTACCGCTAGCTCCTCGACTGTCCTCACGGCGCGGTGCTGAAGCGGCAGCGGCGCGCACACACACACCGCCAGCCGCTGGTGTCGCTTCACAACATTACTCGATTTGTGCTTCCTGACAGGTAAGACACCGAGCCAGTCTCTTTTCATGCTCATTCACTTTGTTTTTCCATGTTTCGTTCACTCGCTGCTTGCTTAATTTGCAGTTTTGACTTGCCTGGCGTAAAACAAGAGCGAACAAATCAATAAACAACATTTTTGCCATCTAACCCAATCTGTAGTACGTTTAGTGACGATCTAGCTGGATTGTGTTAGCTCAATTAGCAGAGTATTTAGGTGAGAGCAGCCTGAGAGGGCACCGAGCACTGTTTTGACATTTGCTTTGTGTCAGACGCCGCTCTTCCGACATGGCCTTCGCTTTACGCACGTCTCTGTAAACATTGCGATAAAACTGAGCGTGTGTGGCTATAGTGCAGTCGGTGTGTCGGTGTGAAGGCAAAGGGAAGCACGTCTTTTTAACCCGGCCTGGATGCCTAAACACCGGCCGGGCTCGGCGCACAGAGATGCTGATTCATCACAGCGACGTTATTTCTGAACGCGAGCAGAGCGCAGGCATGAGGGGAGCCATGGCAACAACATGGCACCGGCGGCGGACAAAGGTCTGGCGCTGAACGGCAGCTCGCTCTTTACTACCGGGACTCGTCTGTGTGGGGATTTTAAACAGGAGTAAATAGCCCTGTCCGTGCAGTGTGGTGTTGATGGGATCATTAGAGCACACGTGGGATGAGGAAGCATATTGTCAAATCTGATTTTTTATTTTTTTTTACAATGTTTGTTCTTCTTCTTCACCTTTATGTAAGAAAAAAGCCTTGTTGTTGTCTGTTTTCAATTATTTATGAAACTGATGCTCCAAACAGGTTTACTCCTACAGTCACTTGTGCAGCCTTTCTCAACAAAACAGGCAACGTTTTTATTTATTTGACCTTTATTTAACCAGGAAGTGCTATTGACGTTACAGATCTCTTGCCAAGAAAGACATCAGCACAGTCAGGGTTTCCAGACAAAAGGAAAACAAAACATTACACAAACTACAACCAGTGCATACAAAAGATTAACCAGACGAAAACCTTCAAAGCAGTGGGTCTTTCACCATTACAGCCTAAAGACAAGAGAAAATGTTAAATGTGACATTGTGTTATAGTTGAGCACTGACTGTTGAGGCTAAAAAAAGAAAGAACTTTAGTGTGGTGTAATGGGATGTAACTTAATATCTAGTGATTGATCCTTGGCAAATGGGCCTGGTACCAAGCGATGGGCATTGTAACTCTTAAACACTGAAGAGTAATAGGGAAGCTCTAAGGGCTCGAGAAAAACAGAAACTTCACCCCCTAATGACTCCATATCAGCAGCTTTAGTTCGAGTCAGCACTCTGCGGAGTGTATCAAAAGTATGTAGTAAGCAAGTTGGCAAGTACTGTAATAGAGGGTCATAATGATGAAACAGTTGTATCAGTATTGGAGAGATGAGCCCCCCGTTTGCTTTCTCTCCTCTTCATACACACATTTCTCCCCATTTCCCTTTCTCAATGTGTGTATGAACACACACAACCTAGGGGCTAGGCTTTTTATACTTGGTATCAGTATTTAATCAGTGCTTGAAGTGCATTTCTCTGTCAAGTACTTTCTCCATCCTTCCCTGGTGTTCACGGTAATTGAACGCTGACCAATGCTTATGTGTGCAACTTTGCTGATGGTGGCGGAGCGGCAAGGCGCGCGGAGCAAGGGGGATGAAGGAAGAGGGAGGAAGAATGAGAGATGGGATTTGCGGAGAGATTGAGAACAAGGACCTTTTTGTCTTCAAGGCATTCCCCTGAAAGTGCTGAGGCAAAGCAAATGCGCTCTCGCTTGACAGATGGCGTTTTCACTTGTTACTTACCACAGCTAGTTTCTTAGCCTTGTTGTGTGTGTGTGTGTGTGTGTGTGTGTGAGGCAGCGCACAAAGCAAAAAAGAGATATAACACACCTAAGATGCTGAGGGTTGGTTGGTGTAGGAGCTGTACTTCTGTGTACGCCGAGCAACTTAACCCGAGCTCCACAGTTCACCTGCCGTCAGTGAGAATGAAGTAGTACCAACACAGTGCCACATTTTCTTCTGCTCTTTCTGTTCTCTTTATATTCCCGGGACACTCAATCTGACTAAAGCAGGTGCAACACAAGTAGTCCGTCAGAATGGGCATTTGCATTCATCAACTGATTTAATTCATGCATGAGTCGAGTTGATGAAACACTTTGCAAAACCTTCTCTCAGTAAAAGAACCAGCGACAGAGACTTTTGAGTGAATGATAAAAGTTTCACACACACAGTCTCGTGAAATTCTAATGTGATATTAACGGCACAGCCCTCGATCACGATCTCACTTAACTTTAAATATGCATAGGTTACTTTTTGTGTCAAATGTTTCCTGATCCAATTATAGGTCTGTCAACTTCCTATTCTCTTTAGTAACAAACCAACACCATAAGCTGAAGCTGCTCATTCATTTTCATTGCCAAAAACATCGCAATAAAGAGAAGTTAACAGCTTAAAGTAAGTGACAGGCTGTGGCAGAGCGGGTTGCACAGTTTTTATATCTACTCTTTCTTGTGATGGATGAAAGAGGAAGCTCGACAAAGGCCATATTCATTGCAGGGCTCTCGTACAGGATTGCGTTCGATTGCACAGGTGTCGGAAATTTAGTGTCCGCCACCTCCTTCCGACTGTTACGTGTTTGTTTGTGTAGAGTTTGGCATGAGGGAGATCATTTCTAAGCGGCGTGTGAATGTTTATGATCTTGTTTACCAGTGCGATCCGTTTGAGGAAAGGGAGGGAAAAAAGGGAAAAAAAAGTCTTGTTATGCTTGTGAATTTCTGAGAGAGAAGTAAAAGCAGAAATAAAACAGGGAATCAGAGAGGGCGAGCGGGAGATAGGAAAGCAGTGGGGCAGATCAATAGTTGAGTGTTTTTTCCTCCACAGTAATGATGAAATATGGTGTAAGCAGATCTGGTGCATAATCATCGCAGTGCTCCTCTGTTTTTTCTTCTAATGTGTGAGCGCTTGTCTTTGTGTTATTTCGACTGTGCACTTTATCCTAGGGCCCTTTTTTTAAAAACATATATAGTTCCTGTAAAACAAAAAACAAATCAGGATTGATCAAAACTTTTAAGTGGCCCAGAAAACTGATACAACAATCTGTTCTGTAATGATTATGGTACTACTTTTTTCTCTGTCAATACAATCTAATGAGCTCTCCTCCAGAGCAGTGCTGCCTCCAGAGTTTCCTTCTGAGAAGACTCTGCTCAACTAAACTCCTTATTGACAAATAAAGTTTATGGGGGCTATAATTTAGTTTTGCATGAAAACATTGAGAATGGCGTGTAGCTGCTGAAATGCAAGGCTCTGGAGAATCCGGACCAGCAGTTGTCTACCAGTTGCATCATCTTGATCCGCCAACTTGCCGCATTTTTCAACTGCAGTGTGACGATCCCAGAATTGAATTTGTGAGCCTTTGGAATAAAATAAAATAAAAACACACAAGGGATGATATCAGGTAATAAAATATAGCCTTTGGTTTTTGTCTTCACTTTTGGCATCTTTTCTCTACAGTGAAGTTAACCGGTTTAAACTAAAGGCCTAAACTAAAATGAGAAATTACAACTAAGTTTGAGATCGAAGCATTTTTTCAATTCTTTAATTAATCCTTCAATCATCTAGATGGAGGTTTCATGCCAAAACTAAGCACACCTCTTTTCTTTGCATTGTCATGTGTTTTTGCAGTGAAATAATGGCTGATATTTCTCATTAAGCGACTGAAAATGATAAATGGGTCCCCAAAGACTTGCACCCTGTTAACTTTACTGCTGCCCTGAAAACTTTCTCTTTGTCCTAACTTAGTAGTGCTGACCATAGATGCGCAGCGTCTGGTGGTGGTGGGGTGGGGGGTAAACCTAACATGTCATTTAACAAAGCGCTGTCTCCCTCGCAGCTCTCTGCTCTGTTTGTTGCACACACACCTACACACACGTAAAGGCAAGTTAACCTACAGTACATGCTTTTCTCTCTTGAAAAAAAAGAAGCACTTATGAAAAAAGGAGCCAGAGCTCAACCGCCTGACAGTGCAGTTTTTTTTTGCTTGTGTTGGGAAATTTGTCATCACACTCCGACTTACTACCTGGAATGGGAAAAACGTGTCGACGCCAGGACTTTTTCTCGCCTTTAATAACACACTTGCACAAACACTCCGGCGCACGGCTAAGCAGCGCGCACGCTCACAATACCCCTTTTGAACTCTGAGAAGTGTGAAAGTGATAGCTCTTCTCTCTGCACACATTAGAATATGCATATGAGGGCCCTGACTTGTGCTCTTTTCCAAGTCTCGCCTTTACTCCTCTTACTTTCTCCTCCATCTCTGTTATCGGCCTTATTTCACGCTCTGCACACTCCCCAGTTAATAGCTTCCTCAAACTGGTGTCTCTTCTCCCCTGCCCTGTCTCTCCCACTCTGTAGTCAGGTTGATATTATCGCTCATCTGATTCCTAATTCTCAATTAGCCTCCACACGGTGCTGGTCGTTAATTATTTACCAGCTCCCTCAACACTCTCTGCCCACACTAGATCAATGAGCACAAGCAATGCTTTATTTTTTTTTTTCTTTTTATCATTTAACGCAGAGATGCTATGGAGCCAGAATTTTGTGATAGTCTTCTGTTTTTTGCGCCCTTTCAAGTCCTGCCTCTTTCCATTATTGCTCAGATGCTTGCCTGAGGGAGAAGGCAGAGTTAAGACAGTTGTTATGCTGGGATTATTCAATATAACTGTCTTGCCACTGCATCGCAAATGACTTGTAGCTCTGACAATCTATTCCTGATCTTTCTCTATATCCTGGCTTGTTTATGCTCGCAAACGCCCCCACACAACCAGCCCCAGGGTCGTGTTTGAAGCGTCTAATCTGGCTATTTATTTCCCTTTAATGTGTGCCTTTTGGAGCGCTCACCACTGGCTCGTAAGCAGCAAGTCTCCTTTCCAAGAAAATTCCTCGCTGTGTGGCGGCAGTGACCGGAGCAATAGGTTCTCTCAAACAAGATTAATTAGAGCTCTGTCTGAAGCCACTTCCTATTCGTCGGCACCACTCACTACAAGATAATGAGATCACGATGTAGCCTACTCCATGAACAGAGCAGTTCCTGTGCTCTTTGATACCTGTATGAGTCTTATGATCCCCAAATTCACTCGTATTCTTTGACATGACTTGGTTGTCATTAGCTTCTACAATTGTGGGCGACCATATTCTCTGCCAGCTTTCTCTCTTACAATGAAATCATGTCCTGTGTCTGTCTAGTGTTATGTCAGTGTTGCATTATAATGGGAGAAGAAAAGATATATTCTCTTTCATTGGAGAAAAGCATATTTCCAGTTCTGGGGTGTATCCAGGTATGTAACTGGCGACTCATGTGAACCGGACGAATTATTGTATTTACAGTGAAAAAAGCTGAACTATGAGGGCCTCAACAAAACCAGAGTGAAGATTTATAAATGGTTATGGAGGTAAAATGTTCAAAAATCGTGATCTAGATTGAGGATGTACAGCCCAGTCCTGGTGGGAGGTGTGTGAGATGGAGGTGCAGCAAGACGGTCCGCAGTAGTTTCATTGCCCTGGATCAGCTTCAGAACTTTTCTAATTGGAGGTTTTAGTCGTGGTCGTTGCTGAGATCAGTGCTTTTTTTTTTTCTTTCGACCCCAATCCCCCTCCATCTATTTCTCCCCCCTCCTCCCCCCTCTGTACCCAACAGCTAAGCTCTTACAAATGTGTTGAGGATGCATTTTCACCCAAACGCTTTTCCACCAGCACCACCACCCCCTCCTTCCCTCCTCCTCCTCTTCTCTCCGTCCCCGGTCCTCCTTCGCCAACCACATCTTTTTCTTCTCTTCTTTCTCCCTTGTCATTTGCACCCCCCCGTCCCCCGTCACCCCCCCCTCCACCCCGTCCTCCCTCCGTACTCAGCATTTTTCTCGGCTGTGGGTGTGATGTCTCCGCTGTAACGCTAATCAGCTCTGGAGACGTCAGCATTCTTTCAGTCCTTCTTCTTCTTCACTACCAGCATCCCCCTCGTCCTCTTCATTTATTAGTCTGTCTACACCTTTGAATATCACCAACACTTTCTCCTCACCTTCTTGCGTTTGCCTCTTTCCTGTCAGTACATGCCCCTGATTTCTCACCTCTTCTACACTTTCTGACCCACGTCCTGTTGGCCGCATGCTTGTGTGTGTGTATGTGTGTAGCCCGCTGTAACCGTAAGCAGCCCGGCTCATGAGTCGTCAGCGTTCTTTTAGTCGCGCCATAAAAATACAGCCTGCAACAGCAAAAAAAGCTGTCTGTTGTAGCAACAGCGAGCAGTGGCATTGACCACAACCCAACGACCACCTCGCAAGCATTATGGGAAGGACACCTCTGGCGGCCTCTGCATGCACAAGATGAATGGCCATGCCTTTGGTCAGCAGATGAACTTTAACCTTGATTCCTTACACACATGGCCTCATCTCTCAGAGAACACACGCAAACTAGTTTACTGCAGTTAAACTCCATGGGTAGGATTTTTTTTTGCATGCATCTAGCTTTGATAAATGGGATCCAAACTTAACACGTTTTTCTGCTTTGGGAGAGTATAAGGCATTATCAGGGCAGTGTCTTCTCTATTCTCCAGGACCACTTAATACACGTTTTACACATTTCTATACTGTTCTGATTCAAGTATTTACTGTCAACTGTTTTTTAATCGTCTTACATTGAATGATCAATAGCACTGAGCTCTATAAACTTTGTTAATTTTCATTTGTGTCTTCTGAAGTAAGCTCATGTTTCTTCAAAATTGGACCTGTATTATAAGGTGATGTTATGATACTTTATTTAAAAAGACAGTCTATATCAGCAGCACAATCACAATGAAACACTTAGGAAGGCCGTTTTTGTTTTGACACATTAACTGCAGCTGTTAGTGCCATGCAGCTAACAAGGTAAAACAAATACTCAAAATTATAAAGTCAAAATAAAAGAAACCCTTTTGTGATCAAATGTATTTTTTTTCTTTTTGCTCAATAACCTGCCAAACATCTGCAGTTCATGCTGTGAAATACCGAAATAACCGTGCATTATTTTCCCTGTACTGTGCATCTTCTAAAAATAAATAGATTTGCACGTTTGTGTGTTTTATTGTACCCCACTGGCATGGCGGCAGGGGAGTGTGTGTGCTTTCTGTTTGTATGTAGATGGGGTTAGGTGGGTTGTGGTTCGGGCACGAGGGAAATAAACCCGTGCCTGGCAGCGATACAGCATCCTTTTTGCCCCCTAGTTTTGTTCTTTCTAACAGCCCCCTCTCTGTACCTCATCACCCCCACCCCCCGACAACCAACCTCAGTCTTCGTGTCTTTGATCCATCTATTGTGCGCTGATGCACCTCTAGCTATGGGAGGGTACGCCGCATCTGAACAAAACACAAGATGAGAAAAGAAGACGTTGGTTTATGAAAAGGCAGCTGTGTGCACTCAATGCTTTATATGTTCATAGTTTTGTATATAGGGCCAGTGGATCTGATTTGTCCTGTGTGTAAGAGTTACAGTTATGTTTAGAGTAGTTATGCTGAAATATACTACATCTTAACCATTGACAGTGAGCATATAATCTCCTTAAATGTTTGAGCATGGAGGTGTTAATGAAGACTACATGTAGGTGGTGGTATGCACACTTTTTGAGTATGCTGCTTTATTTTTTTTTTGTTCAACATCTATTTATAACTTTAGGAATTTTTGAAGAAGCACCGCAAGCAGTGAGAGGTGCATTGTGGGGGAAGCACACTGACACACTTCTTGTTTAACACAAAATTAAAAGAATTAAATGTGGAGTTAAATGACTTACTACTAAACTTGAGAATGCTATATAAAATGAACTGACTACAGAGTAGCATCCACCAGTCAGACTATGTACCGAACAAACTATGAACAGACTGTTTACTCAGCAGATTGGTTTAACTAAAGTCCTGAGTCAGCACTATCAGGTGTGGCAGTTTGGCTAAAAGCAGGTCTCATGCTTTGAGGACAACCGCATTTTGTCTTTTACACAGCCGCATTTCTGTTGACACAATAAGTGAACAGATATATTCGGGGCCAACCTGAACACTTCAAGGAGGAGAAACAGAGGTGTTAAAACCGAGAGGGAGGGGGGCTCAGAAGTGACAGAAGAGAGCAGAAATTTGCGCAGCAGGGGAGGAGGGAGGGAGAGTGAGATCAGGAATCTGCTGAGTCATCATGACGGGTCTCATGATGATCGCTCAGCAGCAGCAGCAGCAGCAACAATAGCTGCCCTTTACTGAACGCACACACACACAGGTCTGAGAGATGAGAGCCAGACCAATGCAGGAGACAAAGCGTGGCATTGAGAAGTGTGGAGATGCTCATCACTGGAGCTGGGCGCTCTAAGGACTGATCTCATCTTCTGCACTTCCCTGATGTCTCTGTCAATATCTGATTCACAGAGTTGGCTCTGGATCCTCTTGTCTTTTGTTTACACTTGTGTGCACTTCATAACTGGTTGCCTTGTTTATTTGTACTTCTGCTGCCCGACACCGACTGTTATCTGTTATTCTGCCAGCACTCTCAGAGGGTTTCTGTATGTTACAGTTGAAACAGTTGGTTTTCCCCTGGAGTCTTTCCCACAGTTTTTACCACTTCCTTTTCTTTTATGCTCATTTCTCACTATTGGCCTGAAATCAACCAATAGGAGTTCAACAACACAAAGTAGTGGGCACTGTTAGTGAAACCACCAGGAAACAGGAAGCCAGGGAAATTCTAAGAAAAGTTTCATTGTCACTTTCACTCCTACACTTTTTCACTACATATACGCAAACATAACTGTGCTCAAAAAGATGAACTGGACAAAACTTGTTCTGGTGGGTTTTGACCGTACACTAGAAATGTATATGAATGTTTATGATTTGATGTACAGTAATTGTTCTAATTCAAAGCATAGTCGTTTCACTGTGTAATATCTTGGCACAAATTCTTCTGTGTTAATGTTTGCCACACTACTCACAGGTCTGTTCAGAAGGGCAAGGCTCTTGGGGCATGACGACGACTAACAAAGGAAACAAAGCCTTGAAGGTATGAGTTTGTGTTTTATTTTTTTCTACTTGTGCGATTCCTGCTTCTGTCTAACTCCCTTTGTTTTTGCAGGTGAAGCGTGAGCCGGGGGAGAATGGCACCAGCCTCACAGACGAGGAGCTGGTGACCATGTCCGTGCGAGAGCTGAACCAGCACCTCCGAGGGCTCTCCAAAGAAGAAATCCTGCAACTCAAACAGAGGCGGCGGACCCTGAAAAACAGGGGCTATGCTGCGAGCTGCCGAGTGAAGCGAGTCACGCAGAAAGAGGAGCTGGAGAAGCAGAAGGCCCAGCTGCAGCAGGAGGTGGACAAACTGGCCAATGAGAACGCGTCGATGCGTGTTGAGCTGGACGCTCTGAGGTCTAAGTATGAGGCGTTGCAGACCTTCGCCAGGACTGTGGCACGAAGCCCCTCGGTGGGAGTTGGGGTTCGAGCCGGAGGGGGAGGCGGAGGTGTGGCGTCATCGGTCATTGGTCCGCTCATACCAGGAAAGGTGGCAACGGCGACAAGTGTGATCACAATAGTGAAGTCAAAAACAGATGCACGGTCTTGAGAGAGGGGAGCTGGATGAGGGTGTGTCAAGATGGAGGTCAGCTGCGTTCGGTCTTCTTTGCCATTCCTGTCTTCTGCCTGCATTGACCATGGATGTATTGTAAACCAGGATACAGATGAAGAAGGGCTGTGGGTGATTTTTAATGCAATTGGCTATTGAGACATGGACTAACAGGTTTCTTTTAGTTAGGTAAGTCCTTATTTCTGAATGATGTAGGCCATATGAACTCACCTTTAAACAGGTGGTCACAGATTGATTCTGACCATTGGGCTCATAGGGAGGACAGTATGGACTGATGTCAAGTTATTTTTAGGTGGTTCAGAGAATTTGTGACTGCTAATACGTCTACAGTAGGAAAAGTAACAATGAACAAACATTTCCACAAACATATGGAAATGCCTTAGAGGGACACTCTAATTTTTCCATTGCTGGAACTTGGAGAGGGGGCAGTACTGTATCCAGTTTTATAATGAATCCATGGCACCGACCCACAGCAGGGCTGTACAGGTCACATGGCCTCAATCAGTGCAGGTGAAAGAATGGAAGCGGCAGAAGAGTTTCAAGATTGTTTTGCTGCAAACCTGGGTCAGGGCTTGATCATTTAGCACAGGAAAGACACAGGATTCATGCGGTCACAGAAAGCCTGTAAGGTCAATGAAAAATTAAATGCCCAAAGCAATTTATAGTTCTGTTCAGCCGTTATTGTTTTTACTGATGGTGGAATTCAGAGTTTAGAGAGTAATATCATCCTCAAATAAGACTGACAAAGACAATTGGTGATAATTACATTGATCAATTTTATTTTATTATTATCTCCAGTATACTCTGTGAAGATTAATACAGGTAAATACCACAAGGTTTACATTTTAGATTTCTTGTTTTCAACTGAAAAATCTATTTTGTGTGACCGTCCAGCTGATTGGAGTACTGGCAGTGAATTCTCATCTTGCTCCCCCAAGCCAAGAACTTTTTAGAAAAGAACTAGAGAAAAATCTATATATTACACAATGGTGGTAACTGTATTTCTACTGTTTTGTACTGTGTTGTCATTCACATGAGGTCCAAAGTGTATTCTCTGTGTGTGAATCAATATATATCAGGAATTCTGTGAAATTCTGTGGCGCGTATTTGTTCTGGTATTGCTATATTTAGTTAGCTGTATTTTTTTTTACCGTCTCTTCACTTTCTGTGCCACTTTCTCAATTACATTTTTGTCCTTCTATTTTTCGAGTCCTACTGGCTTCCATTTTCCCATATAGTATCGACAAAGGATGAAAAGTAAAATGATTTGTGCAGACATTAAGTCAGTCTGTGATACTACTTTTCAGGGAAATGAATGATGAATTAGGATGAAATCATTATAATTTATTTATTTTTCTTTAAGTTTGGAGTAAATTCAAGAAATTTGGAAGGGCAAGTGCCTTGATCCCTACAATATTATGCATCACAACAAAGTCAAAAAGGACAGGAGTAACAGTAAAAAGGACGGTGGTGATTTTTTTGCAGACGTTTGCTTGTACCTGTGCTTAATGGGATACACTGACCAATCAGGAATTAGTCTGTGACAGCATTTAACTCTCGCTGTGTGTTGTTGTATGAGCTGTGTAGTAGCCATCAGGATTACTAATAAAACCATTCATGTGTGTGACTGTACAATTCAGCCATCTGCAAGTTGTTCTTCAACTCTGCTCATCAAAAATACCTGGCACATATTCATACATTTGTTGTAAGGACTCCTGCAGATATTAGTTTAAGGCTTTTGACTGAATATCCAGTCACACAGATGAGAGGACATTTCACACAAGCTTTACCATAAAAGTCGTCTTCTATGGTGTTCTGTATTCAAAGAATCTTTGTCTATGTATGGTAGAGTCTGGAGTTTTATAAAGACAATTATCTTTGCATTGTTTGTAATGACCTGTAAAAATGGTATAACAGAATCTGTTTGATATACAGTCTCTCTCTATTTTGCAACTGTACCAAAAGTGGCTTAACTACTGAATAGCTTTGTTTTTCTCTAGTGACTAGGCACGTGTGTGTAACCGTGAACTAGTGTGTGGTGTGCTGTGTAGGTCGTTTGTGACGAGGTAATTATAACGTTGACTATTTCATGACTATGGCTTGGATCTGTGTTTGATTTTAAGGCCCACAGAGGGTGATGACACCTTCAGTAACTGCACTCTTCTCTAATCACGAAATATCTGACCACTTCAGATGCAGGTTTCAGCACTGCACATGTGTCCTGTGACATCTTGAAATGGGCTCTGTGGCAGATACATTGGCCTGTGATTTAATGAAGCATAAGTACAAGCTTCTCGTTATTCTCAATTTAGATAAAATGACAACCAAACATCAGATGTGGAACTATCTGGCTTTATCCAATCTACTCTTTCCATAAGTTATTTTGTTACATGCGTACTTTGTTTTGCTCTGTACTTTTTCTATTATGTATGTTTGATGTTGTTATGATGTATTTGTTGAGCGATTCTGTATTTGTCAGGGAAGTGATTTCTTACTGTATTAGGTGTTTTCTGAAGTGAAAAAAAAATATGTTAGACTATTTATTGGCTTGTCTGTTTAGTGTTTTTACCTTGGATAAACCCATTGTTATTCTCATGGAACACTGTTAACAGACTAAGCCATTTTGAACAATGAGCATATACTTCCACTGTGAAGAGGGCTTAAGTAAGCAGCTGTGTGCTTATTAGGATTAGTAAAGTGTTCCTCATTAATACAAATTAAAAACAGTCAGGAAATGGGTTTGAGATTTGAAAAGATGATTTCCCATAATCTTTTGAACAATAACCATTTGCACATTCAGTCGACCGTAAAACCAGAGAGCTATAAGAACTGCGAGGTGAAAATGTCCAATAAATGTATCTATCACTGAAGAATTCGCTGATATATTTAACAACAAAAAAATGTAATATTTCATTTATTCATATGATTTGCCTTTTAAAAGTGTTTTCCTTGTTGGCCTAATGCATTTGCCACTGTCAGAACATGCTTTGCCTAGTTTGAACTGTATTTTATTTGGGGAAAAAAAGACACATAATGTGTAAAAGTGGTGTTATATAGATCTAAATATGCAAAACTAGATCTCCTGCCAGACAGGAGCCGTAATGCTATTGTCGTCGTTTAAAGCTGTTTTTATAATTGCAAATACAGTGTGACATGGTGAAAAACTGTCTTTACATCTGGCTGAAATGTGGTGGCCTCTGTAGCTTATCTCTGTGTGAGTTCATATATTGAATTAACTTTTACGTGTTGTTCAAAGGAAGACAAGATGCAAAACTGTAGCGTCGGGACAGGCTTCCACTCAAACTTGAATTCTGATATGGTCTTCCACGTTTGATTTTTTGCAGCTGTAGTAATTTGGTTTTAAGCAGCGTGGTGGCTCAAAGAGTGGCAACACAAAGCCTTCCTTGTAGTTTTTACTCAGCAGACGATCAGCTGTCAGCATCGTACCATTTGTGATGATCAAAGGGAGACGCACGGCTGTGCTTTTGCGCTGACCTTATTTCCCACTGTCTGTTCAAGGATTATTATAGCCCACTCGTGAAAAGTCATTTCATCACAAACCCATGCAACCACTCCTGAACCACAGTCATAAATATTTGATAGTAGCAGAAAGGATTTTAAAAACTCTTTCCCACTTCACTTAATCCACAAAGTGTTTTTCAACTTAACTCAGCAGGCATGCCAAGCCCTTCTTCAAAACATCTGATGATAGAAGATGCAAATCATTAACTCCTTATCCTGCTGCTTGGCCAATCAGAGTGTGATCACTGTGTTGTTTGCCTAAGCGGTGTATCACGCCATCTCTAAAAGCCCTTTCACCCACCGCCGGTGCTGATCGATGAGAGCAAATGAACCAAGGATTCTTTTGATCGTTTGGTGCTTTCATCAAATTTACTTTCTCTCTGGTTCCCGGCCATCATCTGTTTGGCCAACATCACACGTCACTATCTAATCTTCAGCCATGATGCTCCCTGGTTCCCTTTGTGTTTCTAAAGCATATAATGGTCAGTGTGAAGCTATTGACAAGTAGTGTTTGTGTGAATATGGCTTAGCCTATTCAGAAATGCCCTTGTAATAGGAAAGTCAGTGTTTTGTAATATTTCTGTATGGGGTGTAATAAATTATTCTGCAGCAGTACTTTCTATGGGAAAATACTTAAAATGTGACAGTCTTTGTAAGTATTTATCAACTAAATTATTGTACTTTCTTTGCAATTTGTAGATAAGTGGTGATGATAAGGTGTTGGTAATAAAATTAACTGTTTCATTATGGGTCTTCTGCATCTTTTAATTTATTGATGTATATACTGTATGTTTGTTAATAAACAGCTTACTTTATTTTGTATATGATTAATAAACATGTTTAAAACATTTTTATGTTTGTGACATTGTTTTACTTAAAGGTATTATGATATGTTTATGTACATTTAGATTTTATACAATTACCAGTTAGTTTTGGTAAAGTATGTGAGTGCATGAATTAAAGCACACATGTCAAACTCAAGGCCCAGGGGCCAAATGCGGCCCTTTGACAGTAGCTAGAAAGAAAGTGGGGTAAAAGAGAGTGGGGAATGACATTGGGCAAATGATCCAGAGGCTCGAACCCAGGTCTCCCGTGTGCTAGGCACATGGTCAACATGAGTTGCCAGGGGCACCCTGACTTGAACAGGTTTTAGATGGATTTGAACAGGTTTTGGGTGGATTTTAACAGGTTTTAGATGGACTTGAACAGGTTTTAAATGGACTTAAACAATTGAAGTTGATGTTAAAAATAAGTTTTATGAGACTCATATGAACCTTACAACCTTACTTCTAGCAAGTCCATTTCTATGTCAAATTAACAAAAAAAAAAGTAGTATAAAAGTATGCACACAGAGCACAGGCTAATCCTCCACTGTGCACTGTGTTTTATAAATACATCCATGGATTTGTCCTTCCAGAAAGGGGCGTTTGTGAAAAATCCAGTCCGGGTTTTGAGGGCACCTCGGCGGATAGTCAACTGTCGGTTGCTCGGGAAGACAGGCGGGTAAAATGTAAACAGTGAGCCATACTGGAGGAGACAGTGCCTGGTATTTGTCATTGTTTCTATGTCTTTTCTCGCATTTTAAAGTTCGTTTTCTTTGTTACATGTTTGTATATTTATTGTGCCTTTTTAAAACTTATATGTCGGCCTATGTCGACGGAAAGCGAAAGATAAGCCGTATATAAGCTAGCTCGTTAGCTCATTAACAGTTAGCATTAGCTGCCGAACATACATTGCCATAGCGACCACAGTAAGGCCTAGCTTAGCATTGTACGTGCCTGGGTCAAACTTTATGGAGGACTACGACAAGTTTGTGGAGTCCCGTCTGTCACAGCTGAAAAGGACCGAAGATGTGGACAAGAACAAACCTAAATTTGCATCTTCCCTCATCTGCTTCTATGGACGACCTATCCTTCCTCCTATGGTGGGCAACACATATTTGTAGAATTAAGCTAACCACTGCTTTGTCTAGTTACTTGTTTTTGTTGTGCAGACATAATGAAGTTTAAAGTGCAAGTTTTAGTATTTAAGTATTACGTGTAGACTAAAATATCAGATAGTTCTACAAATTAATGTGTGCTGTGTGCTGATAACAGCTCTCAGGGCCTCTCAGAGAGGAGATGGGCAGACACAGAGATGCTGCACAAAAAGCTGCTGAACAGAGAAAATCAAAGGACGATCAAAGAATGGCCTATGTCCAAACGATTTTACACAGTGTTCAGGTAAGTTCACAAAGTGTCTCTGTACAGTCCTGTATTTTTAGCAGTATCTGGACTTCTTTAATTATTTTATATTTAGTATTACTTTGACATACTTTCAGTTATATGCATACATGAAATTCAAAGTGTTTTTATATTTTTACTTACAGCTGAGAAAAACACCAACACTAGAAGAATTGCTTCAAGAGTCATTTGTTTACACTAAAGCATCTTCCTATGACAGTGTCAGTGGATCATTAACCCCTAGGATCTGTTCAAAGGACAGTTACTCTTCGCCATGTAAAACAAAAGAAAAGGACTCAAGCAATTATCCACTGACATCAACTACTTGCAGTGCCTTGTTGACCTCTTGTGTAGCACCTCAGCCAACTTACAATGAAGGAAGCCTTATGAACCAACAAGAAAGCCATCAGGGATCACAACCAAGTTCCCCTAATGGCTATAGCCACCAGTCATTTTCCTCAGGTTCTGTGAGCTATGTGAATGTTGAAAACACTATTGGTGTCACAGGAATCGACACAGAGTGTCAAAGCCAGGGCCTCCTCTCTTCAGACAATGAAAAAGATAGCATGGGAGGCTTTTTTATTCATAACACATCAGATACAGTTATAAAGATGCCAGATATTATAAACTACCCTCCAGTTGATGGTGAGGAATTAGAGAGAACTGGACAGGAATTGTCCTTTGGTAATGATTTCAATGCAGGTGACTCAGAAAGTGCCTCTCTTCTGAATCACTCTTCAGCTGAACAATCTTATGGTGTTTGTCCAGAGCAAAGAGAGTATAAAGAAAACACACCATTAGTAACTTTAAGTCACAGTGAAAGAGATCAAGAGCAGGACATAAAGTCGGACCTTAATGATAGACCAGAGGATGCCCAGACAACTCACTTCCTGACAGAAATACATATTCAGCCTAGTGAAACAATTCAAGTGGATGAGGAGGACTCATTGCCAGCCGAGGAGC
Source organism: Rhyacichthys aspro (assembly GCA_036850595.1). Lineage (NCBI taxonomy): Eukaryota > Metazoa > Chordata > Actinopteri > Gobiiformes > Rhyacichthyidae > Rhyacichthys > Rhyacichthys aspro. The sequence goes on along the minus strand of CM072148.1, from coordinate 13,662,274 downwards.
CTTATCGAATGAGCCTCCAGGCTTTACTGAAAAAATCTCAGGAGTATCGTCGACGTCAGCGGATGCTTAGGAGCCAAGCCAAAAATGCTAAAATCCAAGATGGAGCCCAAGATCAGCCAAGAGCAAAGTCAGAGGAGCAGAGCCTCTCTGATAAGGAAAATGATGAGCACCCCACCAAAGGGACAGCCTCAGAGCTAAAGAAAAGTCAAGAGAGAGCTGACAGTTACGGGCCCTCAGTGGATCTTTCACTGAAAAAATCCTACGAATATGATAGGAAGAGCCAGAGTGAGACTATCCATGTAAAGCCTCACTTAACATTTGAAAGCATAGCACAAGACAGTATAATAGCACGTAATAGTCCAGAGAATGAATCCATCAAGAGAAATAATTGGATAAACACAACTGTGCCCAAAGACTGTCCCCAGCTGGTGACAATATGGACAGAAAACTTGAACAAAAGTAGTGAGAATAGTGCCAACATCCACATCACAGAAGACAGGAAATATCACACTATCCCAGCACCAAATGTCTGTAGGAGTCCTGTTCACTGCAAAGTCAAAAGCCCCTCTGCAGAACCACCTTTTGATAAAATCTCTCAAAGGGAGGCTCTGATCAATAAGTGCATGAATAAAGACCATAAGGTTGAAGAAATTAGTGGCAGTACAGAAAATACTTCCGCTCTAAATGCTGTTGTTGAAAGTGATGTAACAAGTGTATTAGCGAAGAGTTCACAGCACATAGATCAACTAGAGTTTAACCTGTCTGGCCTTAAAGTGCTGATCTCAGATCTGGAGTCCACACTGACAGAAAACATTGAGAAAAGTAGCAGCCAAAGTGAGAGTCAGGAAACACAGCTAAGCCAAAATGATTCTGTCTGTTGGTTTGGCGATGATAGCAGTGGTGCAGATAAACACGATGTGAACACAGACTTGAAAAATATCCAATCACCAGACAGTGTTAAAAATATAAATGAAAACACATTGCCTTTGGAGCAGGAGACAGAAACAGCAGGAATTAATCCAAGAGAGGATATGCTAGTTAAAGCATTCATGACCAAGAGCGAAAAGGAGCATACAGTCACAACGCTTCCAAATGTAAAGAATGGGAGAAAGCTACCATCAGCTAAGTGTATCTTTTCCACAGCACAACGGATGCGCATTCCTGATGTATTTTGGAGTTGTCATGCTGAATCCACAGCCAAGCACAATGTCTCTGTCTTATCAGACACCAGTAACCATCCAGCAGCACAGAAAAAGGATTTAGATGTAGCACACGACTCACGCTCACCGTCGCTCAACCAATCCTATGACGTAGATACACCGTCTGAGCTGTGGCTCCACGATATGTCTGTCTCTAAAGGAGATGTGGATATACATCTGACTCCAGAAAGTGGAGCTGAAAGTCAGGGAAGTCTGTCCAAGGTTAAACGAAGGCTGCATATGACAGAAGACGTCCAGGAACAGGGAGACAATGCTGACAGAGCAACAAGTACAGTGAGCAGACCCAGCTCTAGTACTCCTAAAGGTGAGGCCATGGAAGGGCTTTAGGTCTGAAATTTTCTCACATGCTACCAGTCACTAATCTTGACTTTGTGTTTACTGATCTGTAGCTGCTGCGCAGTGGAATGAAGGCCTCGATAGTGTCAAAGAAAGGCAGGAGCAATTAAGACAAGTTCATGCTGCTCAGATTAAAGCACTTCAGGAGGAGCATCGTCGACAACAGGAAGAACTATTACAAGTAAGACGCTGGTTTAAGACACATTTAATTAAACTATATTTATATATTTTGCTGTTTAAGTGACAGGTCTCATTGCACATAAAATCTGTACATCGCAGTCTCGTTACAATTACAACAATCGAACAAGACAGTTTTTTTGTTTAACAGTAACACACCCTGCAAGACACAGAGACACTGCAGACACTAAAGCACTCTGGTCTGCTGTCCCTCTTACCACCTTTTTGCATTAGATTGCATCATACCAGAGTACAGATGAAGCACTACATCTTTCCTGTACAGCAGCTATAATTCACTCCCCCAGTGCTTTGACACCACCAAAAGTCACCTACGAGCAAAAAATTAAAAATTAATGTGGAGCCCAGTGTTTCAGATTTTTTGAGTTAGAAGAGACTGAAAGAGGTTCATAAGAGCAGTGCCATCACTCAGTAAATGCACATTATACACTCACTCCACTACCCATCCATTAATATAGTATATACATGCACATATGGCCACTATACCTGTTGAAATGTGCTTGGAGACCTGGGTCGTGGACAGACTACAGACATCTGTTCATTACAAGAGACCTTCAGACTCTCCCCAGTGAGAAAGAAAAGCACAGCGATTCTACCATAAATGTTTCATTACATCCCTAAGAGTCAAGCTGGCATGGTCGCCCGTCTTTGTGCACGTATGTTTGAGTGTATGTGTGTGTGTGCATATGCAGTACTTCAAGGACACTAGCTGTGCTTTGGCAAGGCGTCCTGGTTTCTTCAGCTTGTGTCTGTATTTGTTCTTGGCCAGTGTCCTTGCCCTATTAATCGCTGTCTGTGTTTAATTAATGTATCCTAACAACAATATAATTAACATAAGCTGTTTAAAAAAAGACTCTTTTGACTCCCCTCCATCATCTGGGGTGTGATGAGCGCAAACAGGCTGGACTGCGTGGTCGAGGGAGGAGGGGGACCAAGGGAATTGACACAGAAAAGGAAAGGATAATTTGTTTAATTCATGAGCGTCTGTGGTTAAGTGCGCCAGATCGTCCCGCCGTGTGCCACCGCTAATGGTCCCTTTTCTTTTTTTCTGTCCCCTTTCTCATCTCTTTGTTTTGTCTTATACCTTTTCCATGATCATTTTTACTCTCCGGCTGTATTAATTTTCTCCATCCCTCCCTGTCATTCCTCTGCTTCCCCCCTGCGTCTGTGCCCCATCTCTCTTTCTCTCTACCCTCAATTAATTTTTTCCTCCTGCCTCATTTGCTGTCCTTTCCAATTCAATATTTTTCAACCTTGCCTGCTCCCAAATGTACGCTTGCATGCTTGTGCGCACATACACTGCTCCTCTCTACCTTCCTCTTGTGTGTTTCTGTCTCATAGGCGTTGGCAGCGCGTTACCGTCTCCTCCAGAGCGTGTCCTTGCCGTGCTCCATGTCCGTCTCACGTCTTGGGGACACAGTGACCTTTCCTACCCTCTCTCAGGTATTAGCATCACATTTGTTCACTGATGTCAATGATGCAAAAGCTTGACCAGTTTATCCTTGTATTCAAAGGATTTGTATTCATCACCTGTAGGCTCATATGCCCAGGTGAGAAAAAAAAAAGTCGCCTACTATTTTTTTTTTTGTTTGTGATCCACATTATCTGTCGTGGCTCTGTTCCAATATGACAGCTTCATTACCACATTGTCCAACAACCATGCCCTTTTAACACAACACTAGTACAATCAACAAGTGAGTGAAAGCACACAGCCTGCTTATTATTCAGCTTATTATTTCCTATTAAAATGATGAACTGTACGGCTGCTTCCAGTGATGCCCTAAACAGATGCCTACAAAGGACCTTGAGAATCTTTGCAGGAAATTAATTGGATGTCATTGATGGTATTAGCATTCTCCTCTTTCTTCCCCTCTGGTCCTCATTATTCACCCTCAGCCCTCCAGTTCGCTCCCGGAGCACTGCCGCCACCTGCTGTCAGCGGTCGCAAAGGGTTTTCTAACGCGCAGGCTGCTGAAGACGGAGCGGGTGGCGCAGCTGGTACGCACCATCAGGGTGAGTGCGGACAGCCGAGCCGTGTCTTTATAAAGCAACACATAAAAGCAGCAAATTTCATTCAATATATTACAACTTTCTGTTTTTTTTAACATCAGGACACGCAGCAGTTTTTGCAGGCCTTCCAACAGCTCAGCCCCAACAAGGATCTCTGCACCAGACAAGACCTTTTGTTACAAGAGAGAGTCACTCTGCAGGTTAGAGAAACACATGCTGTATCCATCTGTTGATCTCTCCTCATCAACGTTCACCGGGTTGTAACGTCCAACAGGAGCAGTTACTGAAACAGATACTGCTATAACATGCCGTTGCCTGACTTTAATTGTGTTCCCCTCCAGCTGCGCGCCGCTCGTTATGAGATCTATGACATATTCTTCAGTCTGTCAGCCGGAGAGAGGATGCATCTGATCAACTGGGACAGAGATCTGGCCCGGGAAAGAGAGCTCAAACGACAAGTAGCATTTTCAAATCAATACTTGCAAATATAAATGACCCCATCAAACTATGATGTACCGTTTTAGTTGCTATTAATTGATTTTCCCCGTTGTATTACTCAGGAGGGATGATGGTCTGGATATTTGTATCTTTCACATTTTTTACATGTGATCTATGTCTAATGTAGAAAATAATCTATAGTCAGTTATATATATATAATGTTTACAGTAGCTAACATCTGTGTTTTAATCTTTTTTGTGCTTAGAGTCAACCCAGAGGAAAGAGTTCACTGTCTGCTGCAACACAGAAATCGCTGCAAAGGAAGAGAGGATTAATGTGAGCTTATCCAATATATTCTTACTATTAGGAACCTAACTTCTATAGAGAAAAGTTTTCTGTACCATTGCAAACAGCTACAGCAGCAGTATTTCTCTTAATTTTTGAAATTAATTAAAATTCTCACACCTTAGGCTAAGGAAATTCTTTTTTCCTAGATAGTGTCTGTGTCATAGGCTTAAACCTGTCTTCTTTTCCCACTAGGATCCAGAAAAAGACAGCAGAAAGACACAGGGGAGCTGGGATGAGGACTCGGCACAAGCCCGGATTCTTTGCTGAGCAGCCATTAGAAACCCAACGAGGACAGTTCAGAGCAAATCCTCAGAGGGTCCCCAAGAGCACTTACACCTCCAGACCCCGATGACACCCCTCTAATTGGCCCCAGAGTGGGATCCTAATAAGACCTCTAGCGATTACATGAATATCTTTACATTTATGAAGAGTTCAAAAAACAAAGTAATTCCTATTGCTTACCAGCCTATCATTTCTTCTATCTGGTATCCTGTCAGGGTTTTACACTCTCCAATAAACATGATGGTTTCAGAGTGACAATACATTTAAAGTACCACAGCTGTTTCTAAGAAGTCAGGTCTGTTCATTGTCTTTTTGTGTGCTGAATATATTAGCAAGGAAGATGTTGATGTAATTTCTAAGTTTGAAAGGTTGGAAGTGACTGACATTGCTATGCCTGATAACACTAGTGATGACACTCCTTAATATACTAAAGGATACAAAGTAAATCTCAGGGCTAACAGATTATTAATCAACAGTCTATATTCTCTTTATTGGTTTTCAGTCAAATTATGCACACATGCTATTTCTACACCCCTGACCTGCCATAGTATTTTTAAGATTGATCAAATATTTTTTAAACATATACCCCTCTATCTAATTGAGACTGAATTATTTCCTTCCTGTGCCTGGTTTAGTTCTCCTTGAAAGCAGTTGCCTAGTACATGCGCCTTTAGTATTGAAATACCCGCTGTACTATTTAAATGCCACTCAGCACTTGTGTATGCGTTTGCTAGTTACTGTTACTGTTGCCTTGAATTTGTTCAAAATTCAGCCAAAACACATTTAACTTTTATAGTAATTTGAACAGTGTTTTATGTTATTTATACACATTTATAATAAATGTCTTTTAATACAAGTTTGTGGAAATGTTTGTCTTTTTTGTTGGATTGAACACCACTAAAATGGGAAACATAGCCAAGTTGCTGTCACTGATTTAATGACAGATACAGCCACTGTGCGTGTTTACGACAGACACCAACTATTGCACATTTAATGATTACATGCTATATTACAAGGAGACTCAAAAGCGTAATAAGTTAATACTGTCCATCTGCCACCTCACTCTGTTAAATTCAAATGCCAATATATTCCCTCTCATTTAATAAGTTTACTCAAGGGAAAACTGTCTCGCTCAATTGGACAAAGGAGTTTATTTTTCTTGAGTCCAGTTCAGCCTCCCAGCAGAAGGGGGAGCTAGAGACCTCTGACACGAAGAACTTCCGGTGCGCACACGTCGGTGCTTTGTTTTGAATAAGTGCTTCTCAGCTGACTTAAACGGGATCATGGCAGATGAGGCAAACAGATTTTCCTCACGCTCAGAGAAGAAGGCGTTGGAAAAGGCCAAAATACTGCAGCGAGAAAGCGAAAGGAAGATCTTTAAAATGGTAAGACTATGAAGCGTTGCCTTTAAAGCCGGTTTCAAAGGCTACCATGACACATTCGCAGAGCTAGCTAACCGACTATGCTATGTTATGTCGTGTTTTTAGAATGTTGGTTGATGTTGGTTGTTCTTAAAGGTAGGAAGGGTGTTGAAGAAGCCGGAAGCAGAGCGGTCAGAGGAGGAGGCCGCGGTGCTGCAGCTGCACAGGGACACAGTGGAGGAGCTGTGCAGGAGGCAGCTCCGCAGAAGTGTGCTCAAGAGGAAGCAGGAGGAGGTGAGACTGTGGGGAAATATCTGTTAAGAAATCTGCTGGCGAAACAATCAATCACTGGAGTAGTTTAGAAGTAGTACACAGAGATAAAGATTCGAGCTTCCTAATTTCTGAAAATGTCTTATTGCATGTATTAACCTGGAAAACACACGACCAGTTTACATGGTTAAGAATAAATGAGTTATTGACTTCAACACCAGTGCTCTTGGTAATCATCTTGGAAATGCTGTCAAAACCAAAATGATAAGCCTTTTGGTAATGCACTATAAACACCATTCTGTTCCTGTTCCTGACTGCAGGTTTTTGATGATGCTGATGATCTGAAACACAAGGTCAGGCAGCTGGCTCTTGCCGTCAAACAAGCTAAAAACTTGGTCGTTTACACTGGTGCCGGAATAAGCACGGTAAGTCTAACAACATCTTGAATGTCTGTTATCTCTAAAAACTCTAACTGACAAAGCTTGTTTTTTCAGGCTGCCTCTATCCCAGACTACAGGGGTCCAAATGGGGTGTGGACACAACTACAGAGGGGACAAACTATAAGGTACACTTTATACAATGTGTTGTCGTAGTACAATGCAAGGCCATTTTTTCTTTAACAAGGCTTTTCTTATTTCTCAGTTCCTCTGACCTTAGCAAAGCAGAACCAACTTACACACATATGTGCATTAGAATGATGCATAAGGAAAAGCTGGTATGTAATATTTGAATAGATGGCTTTTTTCAGGCTTAAAATGATATGCTTATACAGTATGTTTTTATTTGTAAGGTGAGACATGTTGTATCACAAAATTGTGATGGACTTCATATACGTAGCGGACTTCCAAGACACAGCTTGTCTGAGCTCCATGGAAACATGTTCATTGAAGTAAAACATACTTTACTTATTTATACAAATATTTGTTTTACTCTGATATATTGAGCATCTTTAGATGTGTTTTTAAGAAGTAAAAACCCTCCCTTTGTCCATTTGTTATGTTCATGTTGTTTTTCCAGGTGTGTACAGAGTGTTCACCAGTCAGGGAGTATATGCGTTTATTTGACGTGACTGAGCGGACATCACTCCATCGCCATGGCACAGGACGTCAATGCAGCTTCTGTGGCAGTGAACTCAGGGACACCATAGTGCATTTTGGGGAGCGTGGGACCCTTGAGCAACCACTTAACTGGAAAGGAGCTGCAGAGGCTGCTAACACGGCAGATGTTATTCTGTGTTTAGGCTCCAGTTTGAAAGTAAACTTTTAATACTTTTGTATCTCCAGATAAAACATTTGAGTGTTGCATTTCTCACAAACAAAACTTTTCTCATTGTTGTAGGTGTTGAAAAAATATCCTTGTTTGTGGTGCATGGACAGACCAGCAAATAAACGGCCAAAACTGTACATTGTCAACCTTCAGGTAATCTTAATTGAATCCAAATTATTTGAGATTTGAGCTAGTTCAAAATCACGAGGTGAGCTCCTGGCAGAATAATTGGTTTTGCTTATGTTTTAGTGGACACCAAAAGATGATTTGGCTGTACTGAAGATTCATGGCAAGTGTGATGATGTTATGAGACTTCTAATGGAGGAGCTGAATATTCATGTTCCCTTCTACAACAGGTACAGCCTTCATCACACACAAAATGGCAATGTATGCTAAATCACTTGTTTTTCTTTTTAATCACACATGGAAAAAAAATGTTTCTCTTCTTTTTTTTTTTTTTTTTTTTAGGACAGAAGATCCTATTTTCAGTTTAGCTACACCTCTAAAGCCAGACGAAATCAATAGTCATTCTCGGGAAGTCATTGCTCCCTCTTTTGTGCAGGAGGTTGGCTCAGGTGACACCAAAGTACCAAGTGAAACCACAGCTGTGCAGGGGGGCTGGTTTGGGCGAGGTTATCGTAAAGGAAGAATGAGGAAGAAAAAAACTGTATAATTAAACAAAGCAAATTATATTTTGCTTTCTCCCTCTAGGAGGATGGATTAAATGTGTTAGACACATTTAGGTGCTATTTTAGGTTTGCTGTTACACTGATGTCTATATTTCTGTGTTAAAGGTCTTCAATATTAAAATTTGCATTTTGCAACAAGTCATTAAATAGAACATAAATCAATATTGAACTGATATCCCACCGTTTTAGTGATAGCTATTACTGCCAAATCTAAATATTGGCTCCTTACAGGCTTTACCAACCGTAGAATTTAACATATTACAGTGTAATTCTTTAATCTCTTTCTGTTGCATTTCTTTCATCGTTCACTTCCTTAAAACCGTTTGGTATGGTGGTACAGTCTTAATATTGTCTTAATTTTGTAAAGTTGTTTCTAAAAAACAAACTCTCGTGTTTTAAAGCTACTGATATGGTAATACATAACTAATCATGCATATTTTTATGCGTATTATTTTACATTTTATCAAGTTGGTGGTGCATTGCAGTAACTAATCGAATGCCACTGGTTGCAGTATTTACTTGAAAAGACACTAAGATGCTGGTGAAGGAAATTGAAATAGTAAAAAAAAAAACCTTTTTGTGTTTGTTACAGAACAGCATTACATTATAATAAATATTTTAAAAGTCATTTTTACATGAAATGCTGGGATTAATTATACTTGTAGCCTTTTTATATGTTTAAAATTTGCACAGTTGAATTTACCTTTTGCAACATCTTTTTGCATACATGTTTATTTTTAAAAGTACTTTATTTGCTGCTGACTTTCACTCCATTGGAACCTTTCTCAGGACCAGGATACAAGCTGTGTAGTTGCCTGTTTATTGTTTACATTTTTATCTCAACTTTATTACAAACAATGCAGAGAGTTGGCTGTCCTCACGCCTAGAAGAACGATATGATAAATTTTTGTTTGGTTTTCCTTTATTTGTTATGTTGTTGTTGATATTTAGAAGATGGCCAAACAGGTGTGTCTGTTAATTTATCTCAGGAAGTATTATTAATCAGTATTAATCCAGACATCCAGACTCTATACTTTGATACTTTGACCTGTCAGAGGTTATGTTAGGCCAGACTGAAGAGTCTGCATTTTTTCTGAAAACACCAGTGGTGAAAATGTATCTCTTTGTTTTCTCTGTGTTTTTAAAATAAAAACACTATTTGTGTGTAATTAAGTCAGGGCAATGTCATATTTTATTAAGGAACTAGAGTCTTGTAACATGACATCCAACAATTAAAGGTTTGTTTGTTGTTCTGAAAATGTTAATAAATAAGTTTTCATTCTCATCCTGTGTTTCTTATTGGACATGTGAATTTAGCAGTTTAAATGCAACCAGAAAAAGCGTTTGAACCCCCCCAAAAATGATTCATGTGCAGTCCACACACACAATAAAAATCAGTTTCTTGAAAGCACATAAAAGGACTCAGTGACTTAAAAATCAGATCAAATGTCAAAAGAAAACAAGTGTATTAAAAGAAATCCAAATTAAACACTTAGTAAAATCTAAATCAAGAAAATTTGGGTTCTTTGCCTGGTTTAACAAACACACTTCAAATATCTAGAACTTTCAACAATGGACGTGGCCTATTGTTGATCACGTGCCCTGATTATGCAATGCTTACGTCACCCTGAGCCGATTCGTTCGATGTGACGTAGGCAGGAGGCGTTGTCCGGTGATCGCAGTCAGTGGCACTTTGATCAGCGAAATAACCTCTTCATAATCTCCCACTGCAGTTTGTAAAACTGAAATTTGCATTCTGCTGTTATTTCTAGCTAAATTATTTGATTGAACTTGTCAAAATGATCAAAAACGGACACCATGCCACCGACGACCACCAGAAGAGGGACGCCGGGTGCAGTAAGCCGGGTGGAGCAGTGTGCAGCCCGGAGAAAAGAAAGCGCGTTGTCCGTCTGTGGTGCGACGGCTGGTAGGTCCACTCTCCTACACTATAGCTTTAACCCATCAACACTTATCAGTCTTGAAACTGCTCTGTAGGGTTCACATGACAGTGAGCTACCCTTAAGTGTGTTAGCATGCTTATGCTAGCTAGCTATTTCCATTAGCAGTAACTGTTTTTGACAAGGTCCTAGCCAATAATAACGTGTAATAACTCATCCCTAAGTCCGTATCTTACTTTCATTTTCGTCTCCTTTCACTGTGATCTGCCAAGTTTAATATTTCAAGCAAAAGAGGCATGGCTGTAGACTTTATTGGATTAAATAGCTAAGGCTATTAGGCTAATCCATTTCTCTTTTACATTCTTGTGCTTGTCGTGTAATATTTTAATGCTCAATGTGCATGTTGGGACTGAGGTGCCTATCTATAACAACTTACTATCTTTAAATGACAGTGTAATCATTTGCATAATATCTGCATAATATCTGAGCAGAGGTCTGCCCTTTCTGAGTTTAGTGCCTGACTGAGTCTGTCACAGTCTGTCACAGTAGTTGTGTGTGTAGTAGTAGTAGTATTTGTAGCAGTAGTAGTAGTAGTAGGGGCAGTTTGCATGGAATACTTGGAAATTAAAAACGTTACAGTAAATATGTCAAAGATCTAACTCAAACTGAAAAAGTGTATGATACTTTGTGTTGTAAGGACGCTCTGTACAAGTATAGCTCCGATGGCTAGTTTGGCATGGGTCATCTCATATGTTGGTTATAAATAACTGACACAGTGAACATGTCCTCCAGTGTATGTCAAAGGCAGTGGGCAGCAGGGCCCTCTGTTTCGGATGGGTAACAGTTGGGGATAAATGATGAACACACCATCCTGTTCAATAGAACCATAAGTGGAATTAACTATTAGTATAGTGTTTTATCTATATACTGTCTTAATAGTATGGTATTAATGATATGAGATTAAGGACATGATGTGCATTGCATATTTGATAAGTTGTGCTTACAAAAAATATATTGTAATTCTTGTGTTGTTTTTTTGGCCTTTTGCCTTTGTTTGTACTGTGTAGACAGACAGGAATGGAGGTTGAGAGAGAGGGTAATGACATTGACTGTGAGCAAATAAACATTGCCCACAAACCTCAGAATTACCTTTCTTCTAGTAACCTTTTTTGTGAATTTTTCCTGTTGATTTAAACAAAATTCTTTATGGAGTAAATGCGAAACAAAAGGCTCAACTGTTCATGTTCAGACAAAGTAGAGATTTAAGATAATGCAACCAAAGGAATGAAACAAGTTCATTTCTCTCATATAACTGTCTTGATTTCTACAGTTATGACATGGTGCACTATGGTCACTCTAACCAGCTGCGGCAGGCAAAAGCCATGGGAGATTTCCTCATAGTTGGAGTACATACAGATGGTAATGACATCTCACTGTCCATCACCAACCATCACAATACTCACAAGTATTTAGCTTTTTAAGACTTAGATAATGTGTATTTATTATTCAGTAATAGTAATAAACAGATTGTTACAGACAAATAAGCTTATCTCAGTCATTATTTCTAATGTACAAAATAGTGCATGTTTTTTCAAAAGGTAACTAGAAAGTTGATGATCCAAAATAACTCACTGGTCCTTTTCCTACCTTTAAGCTGAGATTTCAAAGCACAAAGGTCCTCCAGTGTTTACTCAAGAAGAACGCTACAAGATGGTGCGGGCCATCAAGTGGGTGGATGAAATAGTTGAAGGAGCACCCTATGTCACCACTCTGGAGACTCTGGACAAATACAACTGTGACTTCTGTGTGCACGGAGGTGACTCTTCCATGTTTTTTTCCCCTCTCTGCTCCTTTTCTGATATTCTTCGTTCATCTTCATTTTACTAAACGTTTCCTGTTTGGTTACCAGATGACATCACTCTCACGGTAGATGGGAAGGACACGTATGAAGAGGTGAAGCGTGCAGGTCGTTACCGGGAGTGTAAGCGCACTCAGGGGGTGTCAACCACTGACCTGGTGGGACGAATGCTTCTAATGACCAAAGCCCATCACAGCAACATGGTAAAATCTAAAAATACTTGGTATATGTCATGATAAAGTCTATTAGCTTTGTTTTTAATCCTCTTTTTGATGAACTCTGCAGAGTAACCCAGATTATCAGCAGCACACTGACAACTTTGGAAAGGTACAAGGACATTTTTAAAATTGCTGTTGCTTGATAAAGAGTAATTTTTTTAAAGCTAGATATTGTAGCAGTTTTCCAGTAAATATATATTTTTTCTGTTTTAAGGGTCCAAAAGGCCATAGTCCATGGACAGGGGTGTCACAATTCCTTCAGACATCCCAGAAAATCATCCAGTTTGCCTCAGGAAAGGAGCCTCAGCCTGGAGACACTATCATCTATGTGGCTGGGGCATTTGACCTCTTTCGTATCCTTATCAGAAAAAGTAACATAATAAACACTTAACAAGCTGCATATCAGCTATTGCCTTGACAGAATCTTATTTGCAGATATCGGCCATGTTGACTTTTTAGAAATGGTCTATAAACAGGCAGAGAGGCCCTACGTCATTGTAGGTCTGCACTTTGACCAGGTACGCGTCATTACAAACTCTGATTCTATATTGCATGTTTTAAGACCTTCCAACTCAGAAATCATATGTGCAAATCAGTTTTTATCGCCCACTCTGGCCAAACTGTGTGTTATAGTCCTTGTGAAACGAAACATTTCACACACTTAACAAGGAAGTTAAACTTAACACCTCACTGCTGAGTCAAAGTAAGGCTGCACTGTTAACTGTTATGTCTTTCCACTGAATGTTATTATCATTTTTTTCTGTTAGGAGGTGAATCGGTACAAGGGCAAGAACTATCCAATCATGAACATCCACGAGAGAACACTGAGCGTCCTGGCCTGTCGGGTGAGTTCAAACACATGCACACAGTGGGAAGTATCCCAGCTGAGCATACTCGGAGTGCTGTGAACTGAACTTGGCTCTGTGCCGTTCATTCCTGCTGGTCAGCTATCAGTCTGCAACAATGAGCCTCTGTGCCCCCATCTGCACCGACTGTTGTTTAAGATTCATACACAGACATCTTATACAATCATGAACTAAGAAAGCCAGACTCTTTTGTTATCGCTGCGTAGTTTAATTGTTTGTTTACAGTTTACTGAAAAGTTCTCTGTGCCATATTTAAAATACTTTAGTAGTCATCAGTTAATTTCATATCATTTGTTATTCTCTTGTGTCTTTAGTATGTGTCAGAGGTGGTGATTGGAGCACCTTACGCAGTTGGCAAAGACCTGCTGGATCATTTTAAGGTAAGCCGCTCAAGTTTGAGTAGTACTTTAAACCCTTCATATGCTGCCCTCTTGTGGAGTTTTCTGATTTATTCCTCACATTTCGACTGATTGTTAAAAAATGATACAGCCCACAAACTATATGACGAAATGAAGGAATAGTTAGCTAGGGTCTAACAGCCAGCACATGTGTTCACACAAAACTACCCAGTTTCAAGACTAATAGAGTTTGTTTTATAATACTTGTGTGCTTGTACTTGCTTGCTTGTCTTGCTTGACTACTTCACCAATCTGTGGATTTTGGGGATACTAATACAATTATTGTGGCTTAAGGTGGACCTGGTATGTCACGGCAAGACAGAAGTGTTTCCAGACAAAGACGGATCAGACCCCTATGCTGTGAGTAAAACATCAAAGCACACACCTTTGAACATCCAGGCTGTTTGCAATGCTATCGGTTAATGCATTAAACATACTTATTCTTGTCCACAGGAGCCAAGAAGAAGAGGGATATTCAGGACCATTGACAGTGGGAACAACCTCACCACTGACGACATTGTCCAGAGGATCATTGAAAACAGGTGAGACTCTTTCTCATTTTGAATACCCTCTCCTCTTTTCAAAATGAGTTTAAATTAGGTAAATTTTTCAGGGAATCAATTAAAATATCCTGGAAATAAAGTACAGTAAATTGCCTTGGAAAAAAAGATATTAAATTGTAGCATCATTCATGTTTTTCACAATGGTTCTCATTTAGTCACTGTCTGTCCTTATTTAAATACACTGGGAATTTTATGTTTGACCCTCTGTGACTGCTGTAGTTTGTGGAGTTCAAACCAAAGTAGAAGGGAAAGATCAGAATAATTATTATAAAAACTGAAGAATAAAAGTGAGTCTGTGGTCAATTATTTGGCTGTTATTAAAAAAATGCTGTCCTGAATTGTCCAGAAAAAAGTCCTGGAAAATGATTTCTTTAAAAGATTGGAACCCTAAATAAACAACTTCAGGTTTTACTTTAAAAAATGTGACAAGCCCATAATCGTCTGTTCACAGGCTGCAGTATGAAGCCAGGAACGAAAAGAAAGAAGCCAAGGAGATGGCTGTGATCGAGGCCATGAAGAAGAGAGAGGCACAGGAGCAGAATGCAGCCACTACTCAAGCTGCTCACTAGTAAAGGTTTACCCTTTAACTCATCCTGGTACTTTTAGCTTTAAAAGGACAGGGCTAAACTGGAAGGGCCATGTTGTCTCGAAATGGCATGAATGTATAAAGTGGCACATTTGGGGACACACTGTTGCGTTAGCTTCTCTCCGCCCGTGTCTACATGAACTACTCCTTGTTTAGTGCATCTTGGAATTCTAACACTTCCATTTTATCTTCTCCAATCTATTACTCCTTCACAGAAAACCATATGTTTGTTTTCTCACTACATCTTATCATATAAATAATGAATGTCATGTTTTTAATTATCCATAACTTATTAACATAATGATAAAATTATGTTTTTTAGATTTTAAACACACTATTTTTAAAATGATCCGTTTTCCGTAGGGGCATCATCTCTGTTATGGTGTGTTGTTTGTTTTCTTTTTTAATACACTTAAAGTAATTATAGACCTCACTGTTTCTTTGGTCAATGCTAAAAAAATGTTTTAATGATCTGTGTACTAGTAATCTGCTTTTAACTGTGGTCTAACTACCTGAATTTGCACCGAATGTGTGTGTGTGTGTGTTGGAAAGAGAAAGAGAGGTGAGTGTGTGCGCTGTAAATGACTGTAGTGCCTCATTCCTAAAGCTATAACTTAATGTAAGGGCTGTGGGTGGTATACAAGTGTGGTGGAAGACAATCCGAAAAGATTTGGGACCTGGTGTTACTGTTTTACAAACCCACGTGGAGATTTGTAGATGTGTCTTTTGTTGTGTTTGTTTTAAGATGGACAGTTTGGAAAAGGGGCCGTGTCTGTTTTTAAAGCATATGTGTCAGTGTCTAACGGTGAGGTGACCGCAAACTGAGAAATTAATCCATTTCTAAATAATAAATCGTGGGAATTTTCACAGCTTTTCATTGATGATTGTGGAATCCCTTTTAATAAAGAAATATCTAATGTAACAGCTTTTGCTCTTTTGTCTGGTTCTTGATGATAACGCTCCTGCTTCTGTGTGGAGCCCAGTTTGTGGAGCTGAGGCCTTTGTTGGCATCAGCAAAAAGTCACGGTTCAGTGAGCCTTTGAAATGAGGCCAGAAACCAGCACATCTCACTGTCCCATCTGAGCCTCACACCATCCAAAAGTCATGCACATTTTATTCAACTATTTACATGATCCTATTACCAGTTTACAATGCACCAAGTTTAAACACTGGATTTATTTTAATTCATTAAACACACAAATAAAATGTTATAAATGTTGGTAGAAAAAAAGACTAACGGTATATTTAAATAGTAATCAGGTACGCACATCCCGTGTAGGAAGTAGATATTATTTGGTTATTCCCCCAAATATGCAAAAGGACGAGCTTCTATAAAAAATGATGCACACTATTAATGCAACATTAATGTGTATTATTAATTTGTATTATCATATAGACCTTGGACTCAAACGGGACAGATCCGGAGACTATTGTTTCGTTTTGCCAGCTCAGGTAAAAGGCTCAGTCAGCAGCTTTGTCCCGGGACGTCACTTCCCATAGAGGTCCGAAACTTTTCCATCTGGGCAGCAGCAGTTAGCAGTGGGAGGAGGCTGCAGGAGTTAAGCTCTTTGCCAAGGCGGCAGGAAGAGTTTGAACGCGCACTGTGGCACAATATTTAAGCCTCTGCAAAGTTTGAGGAGAAAACGTCGCGGTGCGTAAAGGCAGCCAACTTAGTTTTGAACGGCGCGTTGATTTAAAGATGAAGAGAAGACCCGGAGAAGTTTGTTTCGCTGTTTAGAAAGCAGAAACTATCGCTTTAGGAACATGGACGGTGTGGATAACCGCGCAGTGATACCTGGACGGGTTCCTTGATCTGTGGTGGGCTGAAGGAGGAGATGATCTGTTCAGGATGGGACTGTGCTTCGGGACCGAAGTTACGGAGGAGGAGAAGAAGGCGAGGATACAGAGTGCTAAAATAGACCGAGACCTGTATGAATATGCCAAACGGGAGATGAATGTGGTTAAAATACTGCTGCTAGGTAAGGCTTGAAACCCAAACGGTGTACAATGGATCAGAAGTATACAGAGAATATCCCACTACAAAGAAAGTAGAGACCTTGTGGATTCATAGCATAATCACATATCAACTTTACTCAAACCTTATTATATAAACATTGTGATCTAAATAGACTGGAATAATGATGTTGGGGATCTATGATTGCAACAAACATTGACAGACTTTCTATATTTCATTCACTTTTAGCACAGTTTTGTTCATGTTAAACACTAAAAGCTTTGCTTGGCTCCAAATTACAGCCCAGAAACAAGAGTAAATTTATGGGAACATAGCAAGCTTTATTTATTTCCAGCCATAATCACTATTTGCCTACTGCTCCTTTAATATAACCTGTTGTCGACTATCAAAATTGGATAGGCTATTCTCTGCTGCTGTCCTCTAAATCCACATTTAAGATAATCATACAAAAGCCATTTCATATTGATTCTTAGTTGGGACTAGTTTGCATTAAATCTTGTGTGTATCTATATAAACACAAGGACTTGCCTAAACTAGCTACCTGTGTCTTTTAACAAAACATGAAAGCGCTTTATGTGGCCTGTTAACATCAGTAATCCATTGTTTTGACTCGTGTCTGACGGAAGGCATTAAATCTAAGTTGTTTGAACCACTGTCCACAGGTGCAGCAGAGAGTGGTAAAAGCACTTTGGTGAAACAGATGAAGATCATTCACAGTCATGGCTTCACCAAGCAAGAGTTGAGCAGCTTCAAGGTTGGAAACACTCTCACACTTAATGACTTGATCTGATAACATCCTATTAGCATACAGTAGACCCCTCACGGGAGACTCTCACGCCTTGCGAATTTGTCCGAGTTCACACTTAGTTCACGACACGGCTCATCTATTCCAGTCTGTCCGAATTACCTTTATGCCCCTGTACACAGTCTGAATATGAACAGGAGATCAGATAGAAGGCTTTATAGGTCTGAGATTTCTCATTTCATCGATACCCGGGGTCAAATCCCAGTTAGTATGCAGTGGTTTGGCTCCTGTCTGCTCCTCTGTGTGTGTGAACCACTCAGAGCCAAATTCCTGCAATCTGTCTGGGGCTGGGCTGGAGCAAAGAGTGAAGAGACGGTTCAATGGACACAGACCAACACATTCATTCTGTTCACAAAGTTTTTAGTTTCACTTTACTCCCTTTGTCATTGCTCTGGTCGGTGTTATCCATAAACATAATGAGTAAGTGATGACAGAGAGGCTTCATGCTTCAGAAATGCCCTGAATGTGCTTCTAATAGCAAAAAAAGTTTGAACTAGCCAGTGTCGTTTCTCCGCAGAGCTAGAACTATTATGTTAATCATCATTTTATATGGCAGATGTTATTTATGTGTTGGAAATATGTGGAAAAACAGTGAAGCGTGTGTGTTTTGGCAGTTGATGTGCACTTTCGCACTGATATATGAGGGTCCCAGTTGTTTATGCAGGCAGCTGCAGTATGTGAATGCATTCCTGGATATTAAAATGTGTTCAGGTCCTGCTTTCCTGCTACATTCACTCGCACAACACACATGCTCTGTCATTCCTGGTCTGTGTATTCAAGAATTGATACAATTTGATATGAATAAGGGTTGAATAGCTCATTATTCAAATAGATGCTACTGTTCAGAGTGTTAATTTAACTGATACCTGTGTCCAATTCCCTCATTTTTTTGTACCTTTTCCTTTTTATTTCAATCAGAAGAACTCAGCAGATTCACAGAGTTCAAACAGTGGCAGAAGAGATGAAAACTAGCTCATTAAGCTTTAGATACTCTCAGTGACCATTTGGATGTTAGCTCAATGGGTTAGGTTAGGTCATGGCTACTGTCTGGAACATTAGCCAATAGTTTGCATAGTTTTTCAAAGTTGGTGTTGGAGACTGGACAAAACCCACCTCAACACAAGTGGAACTGAATTCTACATATTACTATAAATTAGCTACGGCTCTCTGTTACTCCCTGAAACACTGAAATGAAGCACTAACTGCTAAAGCTGACAGAAAGTTATTCATTGAGTCACTTACTTTTTTTTAAAACATCTGCCAAGCCCAGAAAGTGGCATAAAAATGTGCACAAATTTAAAAAATATTACTTGATTTAACCATTTAAGTATCAGACTAAACTGAGCAAGCTCATAACATGACTTCAGTAGCTCTTTTGTTGTCTCTGCCGACAGTTGGGTGACACCCATATTTTCAAGTGGAAAAATGACTGTGACTCTGATTTCCGCCTTTCCGTCTCCCAAAACAGACACTGACACACCTTCCTCTGCCCAAAAACACATGGTTCTTTACCAGGACTGTGTTAGCATTGGCATTGTATATGTCTTTAAGTGTCCAGTGATACAACAGTGAACAACTTCTCTGTTGCTACAGACTCTCACAGATCCCTCTTCCTCTGTCTGTCCCAGCCACTCTGCTTTGTCTTTCATTAGGGCCAAGCCAGGACAGGGGTTGGAGAGGAATTTGGGGAGGAATAGTAGAAGGGGGGGGCTCCGCTTTGTCTTATCCCTCCTTTATTTGCAGCCTGAGGCACTGGTGTTGTTTTTGCAGATAGATATAATAGACTTTGTGAGATATTTTCATTCTTTCTCATTGCACAAAGCTGCGTGTTATCAAATGTGACGCAATAGTATTTAAACCTGTAAATGCAAAATAATTGATCTCAGTGTCAAGTTTTTGTCAATTAAAAGGTTATCAAAGATTCAAACTTTAAGTCTCCAGGTAAAGACACATTGGGTTATACATTGTTAGCAGCATTTGTGTGGTTAATGATTAGGCCAATGCTAGTTCAGCCACATTCTTTGTTGTTGTGTTTTTACAGCAAATACTCGGACACAAGACAACTGCTAACGGCTGTTGGTTTCCTGTGTTCAGGAGCTGATCCCAACAGTAAGCGGGACAAGAACAATAGTGCAGTGTATCAGGATGGATTTAGAGATTACACTGTTGTAATGAGTTGTAATATTGCTCGGGGCCACAGCGTTCTCATACTGCCCGAAACTGTGCTTGTGCTTAATGAGTATTTACAGTCGGTAGGAGGAAACAGAGACTTTAAGGTGTGTTGGTAGAGATTAGGATGTGTGTGTCTCTTAAGGTTGTCTTTTTACCCCCTGCATATCAGTGGAGGTGACGTAAGGCTGAGAGTGGATTCAGATTACCATACAGTGACACACCTGTGGCTCTAGGCACCTGATAGTGTTTGCGTGAAACTAGCTTTCGTTTCTCTTTCTTTGTCGTCGGGGTTTGTTGTAGCTATTTTATTGGAAACAGTTTTTTTTAACCAAAGCCAGTACATGCAGTGAGTTCAGATGTTTCAAACACTTCTGGGAATAAAACTAAATGATACGTCTTTTACAGATGGGATTTTATAATAGTGTCTTATTGACAACCATGACCAAGACCAGAGTGACAATACTATGGTATGACACATGTAAAGAGATCCCAGGGAACAGTAATACAATCCAAACACTGTGTATGTGCAATAAATCTAATTTAGACAAATAAACTAATAAAAAAGACTTCTATGTCCAAGGCTGACACAGGAGTGAGAGAAAATGAAAAAAGCTGACAAGACAAGTCTCAAGACCATGTTCAGGCTCAACTACTAGGACACTATTATATTTGAGTGTGGTGTAAAGTCATTAGAATAAGGCCTAGTACAAATGATGGACAACACACACACTTCAATTGCATGTATTAGATTTGAGCTAATGTTGCCACTTTCCCTTTTATCTCCTCTTGCCCTTAAGCTGGATTCTTATAAGATCTGTGTGCAACAGACCAGCAGGCAAGTCGGGCTAATTACTCTTTTATGATGTCCCTTTTTAGTTGAATCTTAGCATGTTTGAAGAGAAGTCTCATGGTATGCACTGTCTAGTTACATCCTGGCCCTGCTGCCGTCTGGTGCTTCCTAAAATATCCAAGGAGGCCGAAGGTCAAGGGACAGAAAGAAAGTGAAAAAACAAAAACAATCTCTCAATTTATATGGTAGTTGCAAATAACATGTACCCTTCAGGCAGAACAAGCCCGTTTGAAGTTTTCTTTTTCACATCCACAGATAAATATTGCTTCAAAATGCAACTCATGACACTTCAGAAACCTTTAACCTTCCTAACATCTTTCTTGACCTCAAAGGTTCATAAATTACACATTTCTTATTCATATGTGTGAATATATACACTCTGTTGAGTTCAATTGGATTTGTGTTTTGTGTGTATGTAGCTTCAGAAATTACATGATTTTTGATTAATGTGAAGCTCTGGTTTCATAGACAAACAATGGAGATATCTGATTAATTGTATAAGTGGACTTGTTTTGCAAAAGAGCCACATCTCAGCCCAACCCTAATGTATTTACAATAAGGAAAGAATATTTGCTAAACTTTGCTTTTAAAAACTGATGATTAAGAATGACCCATGTAAAAAGAAAACACGCTCAAGTGGCTGAAATGGCTGGATCAAGCTATGTTAATTCATTTAAACATGTTACGTTCAGTGACAGGAGACAAAAGCACAAAGCTGCTTATTTCTGGTGTAAATCAATGCAGTGCTGTCAGCGAAGCTTCAACTCAAAGATACTAATATGTCACTGACGCAGAGGTGTCAACCACTTTCAGCTCTCTACTCTTCCTGTCACCTCTCGCACTTATCTCACCCAACACATTTTATCTTAATCTAGATGTGCACACAGTAGAGATGGACTAGGCAGCGAAACTGAATCAAAACATCCTCCCGTAAAGGATAAGCAGTGGAAAATGATGATTAATAAACTATGTAAGAATATAAATTCACTGGAAGTTGTTTAGTGAAAAAGGTGAAGGTAAATAGTAAAGTTAGGCTTAAAAACATAGAAAAACTAATGTAATCCCTGAACTATTACTAGTGTTTCTGCTTCCTGTTTTTAATGACTTTTGTTTTTACAGCCTGCAGTGCTTGATAACCTCTTGACCTCGATGAAGTTTGTTCTTCACGGCATGGGTGTCCTCCGCATCAACCTAGCCAACAGCAGGAACAAGGTGTGTATCCATTTTGGACCATTTCACTCCAACTTGACCTCTCCCCTATTTGTTTTATGTGTTTATTGTACTGCATCCATATCACCACTAGATGGGGGCACTCCAACACTTACGAAGGTAGAAAATCAATTTGGTCTGAATGTAATAAACAAGGAGGTCAGCAGATTTTTTGGTAATTTGTCCACTGGCCAATCAATGACATTCATTTCTGACGGATGCAAAATCATTAACAAGGCAATGGAAAAGACTCAAACGCTGCTTAGATGCTTTAGAAAACTGCACATCCGTAATGAAGTGAAAGAGGGATGGAAAAACATCCTGTCAAAATAGTCAAAAATGACAAAAACAGACTAGAGGCAGATTTGGCAGAGACTTTAAACTTCAGGCCAGAAACACCTCTCTCTATTCAAGACTGAAACTTTCATTGATCAAGACTGAGTCAGGACCAAGACCAGGGTAAATCCTAACACTCCAAGTCCCACTTTAGCCCAAAAACTCAAGGAGAGGTTAGCATTTGGTGAAGGATATTTTTTTAATTAAGATGTCTTTACCTCTATGAGTCCTTTAAAAAGTTATAAACACTGCCAGAGGGTACAATCTGGCCTGTAGGATGAATTTGGATAGTGAGCAAATTACATAGAAGATATTAACTGCAATTTTTAAATTAAAGTAACCATTATTATTCATTTATCCACTGGAGGTCGCACTGTTTTAGTCAAAATAGTGGATCTAACACAACCCAGAAGTGAACAGCAGATGACAGCAATGCAGTTACTCTTTTGCTGTCAAAATAATCCTTGTGGCACCCTCATTACCTAAAATATCTTTGTCAAAAAGGAGAAAAGTAGATGCAGAGATTAGTGTCCCATTTCCAGTTTATTCACAGAGGTGGGAAACCTGTGTGCTTGTGTATGCAGCAAATATGATAGTCAGCGCCACTATGACACTCATCACAAAAAATACAAGAGCTTGCAAAGACAACTGAGAAGAGAGAATAGACCTGAACTGTTAGTAGTAAATGTCTGCTACCTTATTGCTGGCAAAATAGCATTAGCATCAAAGGCATATTGTAAGGGCGAGTTCTTGAAAACTGGTTGAGATCAAATTGGGTATGTGTATGGCTGTAAGTGGTCCCTGAACTAAAATAAATTCAACATTCTTGTTTGAGTCAGTCTTTTTCCACTATAATATATACTCGTTCTATAAAAAGGATGTTTTTTTCAGGTTCACGCTCACTCTGTCCTGTCTTGTGGACGATGTTTTGACGAGGACCGGGTGCTGTTTCCTTTTGTGAGCCATGCCCTGTCGTGTCTGTGGGCCGACCAGGGGGTACGGACAGCGGCCGCCAGAGGATACGAGTATGAGCTCAACGACTCGGCGCTGTAGTGAGTACCATTTCAGCGACTGCATGTAGTGTGATGAAGGTGCTGCAGGGGGCTAATTAGCGACACTTGGCTCATGTCTGACCGTGTGTTTGCTGTCACTGGGAATGAGGTTCAACTGAGGACAAGAAGGGGACGCCATGTTAATGTAATGAGTCATTAATAGGTTTAACACTGTGTTTAAAATTGTGGTTAAGGATCCATACACAAGTAATGAACCAGAGAGTCATTTATAATTAAATATGTGCACTCAAAATATAGACAAAACTGAGAATGAGGTTTCAGTTAAAGACACAAAAGGGTGGAGTGTGTGATTCAGGAGTAAGACACAGCTCAGAGTCTCCAGGAGGCCGTCTGTTCTCATCCTCCATCCCAGCGAGAGGCCTGGGGTCTGGGGTTATCTACACCGACAGGCCCCTGGTTCCCACTGAGATCTTCCGTTCGTCACCGTCACCCTATTCTCTCCTGGCAGAAATACACTCACGCCTGTGTCTCTATACCTGTGAGGACTCGTCCCCCATTCCTCAAACTTGAAGCCACTAATCCTTTAAAAAAAAAAAAAAAAAAAAAACAGAACGAGGCTCACCGAGTTCATCATTAAGATGTGTGAATGTAATATTAATCAAAAAGTTACAACCTATTTGGCAAGTGCACATCTCTTATGTGTATTATCCAGAGGTGTGGACTTGAGTTACAAATTTGATGACTTCTGACCTGACTTGAAAAAATGTTAAAATGTAACTCGACTTGGACTTGAACTTGAGCCCTCTGACCTGAAAAGACTTGATGCTTCTCTCCCAACGATAAGAAGAGTGTCATTTGAAAAGTGTACAAGAAACAATTCATTTTCTTAAATAGCGTTACTCGTATGGCGCTGCCTTCAAATGTGCTCTGTATAGCTCAGGGCTACAGGGCTTTACAACCAAAGGCCAAATTGCACCCCACACATTGTAAATCACTGATCACCAAAGCATTAAAAAATCATATTGGCAATAGTTTTTTGACTAATTATTCTATAGAAATACAAACACTTGTCAGTTGTACTTGCTTTATCATTTTTTGTTAAATAAAACAGATTAAAAAACTTACATTGTTTAATTTTAACATCACTCGGAAAGTTGGAGCATTGTAAACCATAACAACAAGGAAGATGGAGTAAATGAGCAGCAATTATTGGAAATGGAAACCTATTTAAAACACAACATATTTGAAATATAACTAAATAAACCTTAACTTAACCTTAACTTAAATGTAGTAGTAGTAAAACATCTTAAACTCTTGAAAATAAAATCAACATGGAATCTAATATTAGTGTGTTTGAAAAGACTCAAAAGGACTTGAAACTCTGAAGTATAGGATTTTGGACTTGACTTGGACTTGAAGACAAAGACTTGAGACTTACTTGTGAATTGCAAAACAATGACTTGGTCTCACCTCGATACACTAAAATCACCCATGATAGTTTACTTTATAGCTATATAAATGTAACTTGGAATCAGTCTTCAACAGACTAGTGTGCTGTTTACTTCACTCTGGCTCACTTCACTCACTTTTTAGCAGAAAACTGTCAGCGTACAACCATTATTCATAAATACGTCCTATTAGTTTTTAGCTCAGACTCCAGAAAGCCATGACTCCATCTAGTGGCAAACAGTCACAAAACAAGTTAGCCACTTTATACATTTTGTGTTGTTATCTTCGTAATATAGACTCATTGATACTGAAGGATGGTGGTGGGGGGCAAACACAGCGGCGTGTTTTGTAAGCAGCAGGATGTGTGTGTTGCTGTCCAAGAGCCTGATTCAGGATGACTGGTTGAGAATGTCACAGTGGGTTCAGCGCGGTCGAGACGTCACTGTGGGTCTGTGAGTGTGTATCTCATCTCGCACAGTTGATTGCTCTATCTGCGTTTAATAGCTAATCTGTGTTCAAAAGCTTAGCCTTGGTGTGTTTTTATGGTAAACCGCAGTTTGAATATTCATGCCGATCCCCGGGGCCCCGCACTTATCGCTGCTCACTCTGCCCTCCACTTGGCAGCAGACACAAGCCCACACCCGCAAACACCTGAACTTATTCTCTTTTGATCTCAAGTTTTACTGCAGGAGATCAAATGTTTCCTTCGCTCTCTTGTCTTTTCTAAATTGCAGTTTCTTTGAGAACATGACCCGCATAACATCTCCAGATTACGTGCCAACGGAGACGGACGTGCTGCGAGTGCGACTGAGGACGACAGGAGTGATAGAGACACAGTTTAAAGTCAAGCACCTTATATTCAGGTAGGTTCTGTGTAGTGAAGACTTGCACTGTGACAAAAAGGACCAAAACCTCTTTAATGCTCATAAAAGAGGTGATATTGATAAGATTTTCACCCCACCAATGTCCCATCTCAGTCAGACTCGTGCTTCATTTATTCTCCAGCAGTGACACAGTAAAAAAAGTGAGACACTGTCTGTTTTTATGCTGCAAACTTCTATATAAATTCTTAACTAAGGAGCATGTAGCTAATTTTCATAAATAAACACGTAATGTAAACCTAATACATTATTGATTCCTAAACTGTGCCATTTACACTCACTTCAGGAGCACTTCGCTTCACAGGATTATGGTGCATTCAAAAAGTCTGAACATTGTAAACCATGACAACAAAGAATATGGAGTAAATGAGTCAAAGTAGCAATTACTGGCCAATTAGCAGC
Organism: Rhyacichthys aspro; assembly: GCA_036850595.1. Taxonomy (NCBI): domain Eukaryota; kingdom Metazoa; phylum Chordata; class Actinopteri; order Gobiiformes; family Rhyacichthyidae; genus Rhyacichthys; species Rhyacichthys aspro. The sequence continues at coordinate 13,636,380 of CM072148.1, read as the reverse complement.
AGCTCAAGAAAAGGTAGCCTACTCAAAACATAAATAGTTAACAAAATATATGCTGAAACCTCTAAATACTGGATGTCAGTAATTTAGTATATGGTCTAAATAAGTCTATATAGACAAAAAACTAAATGTACTGTGAAATTATCAAGTTACTAATGTGCAAAACAGTTGGCATGAAATATTTTTACATGATATATCAGTAAACTATCTTAAACTCCTCCATGTTGTTGATAAAAATAACGTCAACATGGAATCTCGGGCAAGTCCAATTTTCGGAGCTGTTGTTTTGACTTTTGCAGGCGTGCATTTTTTAACTCGGAAAAAAGGTTTCCAAAAGTTTTCCCGAGGACCACATGAATGCACCATTAGGCAAGACATACAAACAACAATATCCCACAATGAAAAGTGAGCATAACAGGTGTCAATTTGTGTCTGATTCAAGCCCAAGATTTTGAGAGAAGTGAGTCAACATTAAGATTTATGATATATGGAAAAGATTCTTGGGAAAACATGCCAAATGATGCTTAATTCAAAAGTCCAGTCTGAGATCAAGTCCAAACTCATAGAGCGTGAAGAAAGCAGAGATGAACTCCTAGTGCAAAGAAGTTTAGGACCAGATCGAGACCTTTAACAAGAGGAGACTGGTCTTGCTCTCAGGACCAAGACCAGTCTCAGGTACCCCAACTCTAGTTTAAATCCATCTGCCTCACCATCTTACTCTGCTTTTGCAGCTTTGACACTTTTATCTTTGTCTAAAGCTGAATCTGCGTCTGAGAAAGTCTGCGATGTCACATGGAGATGGTGCTCATTCAATAAATCAATATGGCACCTATCAGTTGGCTTTACTCTCATCTGCAGACCCCACACACACATTCACAAACGGCAGCAACCAGTTCTTATCAACGCTGAAGCAGAGGGCAGGTATCAGCGCTCAGGAGGCTCATGTCAGATGCCCAAATTCATGGACATTCAATCAGACGGTGTCACATAATACTGACTACTTTATCTGCCTTCAATGGCACAACTCATTTCCCTAGAGACACATGGTCGTGACACTGCCATAGACACTAATAAACTTTCTCTCTCTTCTCTGTAGCTAAAACGATGTGGAATAGATATTTTAAAGATGATGTTTTAATGCAAATGTCTGATTAGTGTTAAAGAACGTGTAGACGTGTAGAGATGTAGGGTGGATCTGTGATTTCTGTATGTTAAACACATTTTAGTTACATGTGAGCTGAAGGAGGACTGTTTTTTTTAAAGACATTTTTAGGCCTTTTTGCATTTAATGAATGAACAATTACAGTTGTAGACAGGAAACAAGGAGAGTGAACATGAGCCATCGAGGTAAAAATCCGGAGTGGGTAAAAGAAGTGTGATTTAAAAGTGTACTGCTAAGGTCCTCTGGATGACGAAGGGTTAACTGAGATATATTCAATAAAGTACATATTTGTTTTTTGTTTGTCTCTCAGACCCATAATCCAATTAGTTTGTCACTCTTTCTTAGTAATGTGTATCTGAGGAGCACCTCCTCCGTCATCCTTACCACAATAACAGTAATCCGTCGTGATATGATTGCCCATACAGGAATAAAATGCATTACGTAAGGTTTTTCATTAAATCTCTGTTAGTGCATCAACAGTGATGGGAAACTGTTAGTAAGCAGGAGGCCTCAGTTTGTGCCATTTGTGTCTGCTTCATGTCTCCAGATGATCTGTAAGCACCCACAGTGTATGAGCTGATCAGCGACTGTTATACACAAACGTATTTGACTTGGACTGCTAACATATTTCACTGGAGAAGATTTACTTTGATAATTGGCTGGATCTGTTGTCGTGTGCAGATGAATGCAGACTTTTCCCTCTAGTCATATTGTTTGCGTCACTTGTAAACCAGAGTTTTTTGCTTTTTCAAAGATTTGTCCCCTAAAATTCACCACCATGTGACCGAGCTGAGCCCTGGATGGTGCTGTTGGATCTGCTCCTTCTTTCACACTCTGTCTTATCTGCTAGAATTCTGTAAGCAATATTAAATTGGGTTTAAGTGATTGACATAATTTCATGTGTGTCTGTGTGTGTCTGACTTTGAGATCTCAAGCCTTGGGGTTGATGAAGGGCTTAGCAGAAGTTGGCATGATTATTTCAGACTTGGAAAGCATACTAGAGGGATTAAGAGAAGTTGTGTTTTCTACCTTCAGTATAGTAGAGCATTACATTTTGCACAATGTGCTTTTATAAATATCTCCAGGACAGTGCTTAATTATGAGGACAGATATTCTCAGTTAATGGCAGAATTATTTCTGACATTTAAAAATAAATGCTGCCTCTGCACAGCACCTGATAAAGCTTATTGTTTCATTGAGGTAAACACATTGTGCAAAAGCCTGCCCTACTTCAATGGCTGATACTTGAGCTTTCTCATCTTTGCCAACATCTGCACCCAGCACTCATACTCATGGCGTTGTAACAATCACAGCCAAGCAGCACATGGTTCACCATACCCACGATATAACCTTAAATATATCTAGCACCACCAGAAATCTCTGATGCATGTATAGCTTTAGGGTTGTCACACTGTCATCTTTTCTTTGTTTTTCTTCTTAATGAATGCTCCAGTCATTGCTATATTATATATATATACATATTATGTGACACCAACCATTTTTAAAGCATGAACAAACAAATCAAACGTCCAGCTCTTTCAAATAATTAGTCACTAATGAAGGGTTTGAGTAAAAACACATTAACACTCTTTGTAGCTAAAGATAATGACCTCTTATTGTTTTGAAGTGACACTCATTGTATTGTTTGGCTCCATAACAAAACTTCTGCAAAGATGTAAAGGTTTCTTATTATATATTTTTTATACTAAATTTGACTAAGTTCACATAGCTGTCAACAGGACTTTAAGCTCTTACGCCATCACACCGTACTTTTCCTGTTATTCAATCACTGCTGTTAGTTACCAGTGTTTGTTTACTGTGTGGGCTGCTAAAATGGATGAGCCATAACGTCCTATTTTCTGTATTGGCCTGACGGACTGCCACTTCGGAAGAACAAACACATCGGTTTCACTAAAGTGAGGCAAATAAAAAGTATCTTTCCTTACATCAACTTTTAATGAAAAACTTGACTATTAATTTAAAATGAGCAATTTGAAAACATTTGAGTGTCACATATTCATACGCAGATGTTTGTGTTTTGCGTACAGCCCCCCTCCTTTACCTTTGATCTCCCCTCGTATTACTGGGATCTGGCTTGTTCCTGCATCATTATCATAAACTACACTGATAATTCTTAATTATTTCTCTACAAATGAGGGGACGTTATGGGGTGAAGGAGGAGGTTTGTTTCCTCACAAGGTCAAAGGTAGGACCATGTTTGAGTTTATATCCAGCAAGAGACACATTTTTATGTGAAATTCCTTTTGTCCCATAATTTAAAAAAGAATTTAACTCTCAGGTTGTTTTTTATCTTAATATTACAGCTGTTTTACAAAGCAGCAATAGAGAAGCAGTACAATAAAGTTGCAAACATCCATATTAGACTTTTTTTTTCTTGGTTGCCATGACAACTGATATGCTTAGTTCTCAGTTATGACAAGATTAAAGGACAGGATAGAATAAATGTTACTCTGTTGTAAAGCAGAGCAACTGGTACCAGAGCCATAATATTATGATATCATCATCAAAATATGAGTACTTTAAGGTATTTTGTGAGAAAATACTGGACCCACAATCAGGATGAGAATGAATAAAGTGGGTACATTACATCAAAGCTGATTTAAGCTTTAAAGAAAAAAAAAAACAATTTTGAGAAAAGCCAAAATCTTCTCTCTAGTGAGTCCTGGAAGCCTCCCAAAAGTAATTTAAACATTCCATAGTTTACACAAGAGATAGTGCATCTCTCGTCATAGCCATGTGTCAAAGCCCTTTTACCGGTTTACGAGCTCATAAACACATGATACGGGACGTTGTGGTCATGTTGTCTGTATCTGCATGAGCTGGTGTAGGTCAGTCTTGGGATTGTGTGTCATTACGGCGATGTTGTGTACATGTGCTGGAGTAATGAAGCATCATCTCCACAAACATGTCCTGCACCAGGCTTTCATTTCCACGGAAAATTCCCATTGGAAATGTTAACGGTGCTTTACGTTGCACTGGCTGCCCTGTTTGTGTCCCTCTCTGTGCGTCTGTGTTTCCACATGTCCATTTCCTCTCTCAATAACGCTCTGCTTTAACCAGATAGACTCTCAAATGAAAGCCCACAGTTGGCACATCTGGCTTGGAAAATAGATGAAGTGGGACAAAGCGATCGTGTCTCTCTGGGTGCGTATCTCTGCTCTTGTAGCTGTTGTTGAGAAAATTGACCTTTACGCTCTTTGTGCCTCTGTGTTGCGTGTTTTTGGGGGACACTGTTGTGGTTCTCTTGGTGAAAACTGAAACAGCGTGGACTCAGCAGAGATGTGGCATACACTTTTTTTGTGTGAGTATAAATCACATATTTGACGAGTATCTGACCTTATCCCAAACCAATACAATGTGTCATTGATTCGAGCTCCCCCTCAGATTTACAGTAAGCCATACCATCAGTATGTATGGTCATGAACACACAGGCTGCATGCCCTCACAAGTCCGCTGTATGTGAAATTGGATCCTTCTGACAGACATGTCGCAGTGGGATCTCATTTCACTTCAAACACACAGAAAATGTGATGAATAAACAGACTCAAGCCTATTTTTAGTTTAAAGTTTGTGTTTTACCTCTTTACACAGACATATATTTGGATTCCTTAGAGTTTTTGCTTTTAAGAAATAATACATTTATATTTACTGCTGTTGAAATGATCATCACACACAAAAATGAGATGTGCTTCAAGATGTAACCTCTCCTGATGTTCCCTGTGTGTGTGGTCTGTTTACTCTCTCCAAGTGTTTTGATTGGAGTGGGTGTCAGTGAGGAGTAGCCGTGCACACCTGGGCCCTCTGTCGCAGTCATCTTTCTATAATCTCTACAACTTTTTGTCACTGTGTTATGAACAATTTATTCCAAATGCTGTTGTTAGCTTCATAGTTGTATTACATTATTTGCATTAACACAATCCCTCCCTATAGCCCATACATTAAACTTACATTTTCGTGTTGTCAAAGGTTGCTGTGGCCATGATCAAGACGTTATCAGTAGTAACTTTGACACTATAACATCACCGGAAACGATCAAGTCTAATGTGTTTCTATAGGACATTTGAAACAATCTGATTTAACTAATTGACTGTTTAAGCTACAATAAACATCAGTAATCATGAGCATTAACAAAGCAATTTTTATGCATCATTTTCATTAAGAATAAATGGTTTATAATGACTACACACTATTACACAGAAGTAAAGAAATAATAAATATGTAAGTGAATATATAATGCATGCATTAGGATGGTTTTAGGAGTGTGTCTATCACCTCTGATTTTGAGTCTTGATCTATGGACCGCCAGGAGCAAATATGCTTCAGACAAATGGATAAAATGGTGGCTTGATAATGTAAAGGGTAAAAAATGACCCCACAAATCTTAGACTTTGATTTTACTGGAAATCAATACATTTTAATAACAATATCAACAGCATTCCTATATTTGTCTGGAGATATATGGACGCTCTTAACGTTTTATCACCTCGGCTATCTTCTATCGCTTCTTATTACTTCCTGATTAGTGCTTGTGTCCGTCTCTGTCGGCAGGATGTACGACGTCGGAGGCCAGAGGACGGAGCGGAGGAAGTGGATCAGTTGTTTCGAGGACGTCCGGGCGGTGCTGTTCGTCGTGTCTCTCAGTGGTTACGACATGACCCTCGTGGAAGACCCCTCTGTGGTACAGTGCACACCGTCACTCCTTTATATCCCTCCCGCTCACCAGCATCCGTTTACTGATGAGTCTCCGCCAAACAGACCACAGCTGATTACAGGTTGTGTCCTTATTGTTGTCGTCTCTTTGCAGAACCGTCTGCAGGAGAGCATGAAACTATTCTCCTCCATCTGCAACAACGTTTTCTTCCGCAGCACATCCATGGTAAGGGATTCAGTATTTACAAGCCTCCCCAAACCTCAGTTGAAGCATTAAATGAACAAGTCCTAACCTCTAATCAAATTATTTTAGCTCACACTGACTATATTTGTTTCATAATTTTGTTTTTTAATTATAATAGTGGGGAAATGTTGAATTAACTGTGATACTGATCTGAGATAATTTCACTATAATACCCAACAAACTGGATATTATCGGATAAAGTTGAAGCCAACAATACACAAACAAGTGCTTTTATAGCTTTCCGTTTGTTCTCTGTGACACCATGAAACAGCACTAATGTGACTGAGAAATTGTGTTTCCACGTACACAGAGACACGGAGCCCAGCCTCATCCCTTTGTCTGTGTGTCCTCCGTCACTTCTAATTAAACAGCAACTTGTAATTAGGTTGAGCTTTGGCGAGGTGGCATTTTCCCCTCTCTATGTTTCCCATTGCCTTTCCTAGTAAATGAACACATTGAAACAACCGTGAAACGAGCCGGCTCAATTTATTGCACTTATCTCCTGTTTGAGGCCCACTTTTAACCAGTCACTGTGTAATAGTGGTGATGTCAGCTGCTGTTAAGTTGGCGGCGCTTTTCTCAAACGAAGCGCCTATAGGAAAGGGTCTGCTCTAATGGGTCAAAGTGGCAGATTTTACTAAAACAATACTAAAACTAAAACATTTTTTTTTTAAATCTGCTGTGATGTTGTTTTGATTGTATTATGTTTTGTTATGTGCTCTAAAGATGCTCCCTCTTTTCTACAGCCTTTGAGCACCTACGGTAGCCCTGCAGGGACATCTGTATTCCAGATGATTTATTAACTTAGTGAGTTTACATATAAATAAAATACCTGGTAGAGCGCATACCATGTACCTGGGAGACCCGGGTTAAATTTCTGCTCGGGTCATTTTTTCCAGTGTTACTCCTCTCTCTCTGACCATGGTTCCTATCTGTCTACTATCCTATTAAATAAAGGCAAAAATGAAATAAAATAAAATTAATTGATATGGGCTAAGCCTCTATTGAAGTTCAAGTTTTAAGTTGTACTAACTGTCCGCTCTGGGCAGTTGTAGGAACACGTGATAAAATAAATGATTGCTCTTTGAATACCTCATTTTTAAGAGAACGATTGCTACTTTGAAGAATTTCTACACTTGACTATGTGATGCAATGCTATGTTCCGTAAGGTTCAAATGCATTCTACAAAAACTGTACATGAATCATCTTTAGTCATTATTTGAATTTGTATTTAAACTTCAGTGGGTAATTAGGTGCCTGTGACGCGTTTATGTGCAGCTTTGTGTGTGGGCCCGGCGTTAACATGGCTAACAGGCTCATTAGGCAAAAGTATTTAATGATAGGCTTTACGTGGGAGGAAATTTGTAACCTTCACCTCAATTAACTCTTCACAGTGACTGGTCAGTGATAATTACACGCTAAGGTGAGGCTCTGTATGGTCTTCATCGAAAAACCCGCTCTACCTCATCACTCCCTCGTTATTATCGGTTTTATTTATGCGGCCGGAAGAAAGAACTTGGTCACAGTTTTAATTGGTCGACTACAAAGACAAAAGTAAGTGTGACACGTGGCAATATAAATTTGAGGCTGCGGCGCCAAACAGCAATAGGACTGGGATGTATGAAAGTAGCAGTGCCTTGGGACTGAGGGTGATTGATTACACTGTGGCGTGGCGATTGATCTGCCATTTTCACCCCAGACTGGTAACAACACAATATTGATTTTCACATTTAACATAAATATCTCCGAAGTGACTACAAATGTGCTCGTAATTTTAAAAACGGATTTATTGTTTTCATCGTGTGGTTAGTTATTACAGAGCCGCGGTGTTGTGATGGATTTTTCATTTCCTCTTCTGACTTCACTGTTTTCCCGGCTATTGCAGATTTTATTCATGAACAAAATAGACCTGTTTCAAGACAAGATTTTACACTCTGGAAGACACCTGCGCTTATACCTGCCGCAGTTTAAAGGTACGTCTGTCACAGCTCCACAGACTTTCATTAAAAAAACACAAAATGAACTCAGTCAGACCAGCACACACACTCACATCGTATCCCTCGGCTCAGCATTTTGTTTCCCGCCTCCAACGAAGCCCCCTCCAGTCTCATGCAAATGTCAGTGTGAATGCTGAAACTCTTGGGACTGAGGTCAGGAGATAAAGTGTACATTTCACAGTGTCCTCAAAAATGATGAATGGTTTAATATGACACAGACATTTCTGTATGTGTGCACTAGATCAGGAACACATGTTATTTTTCTAGTATATTATTATTATGTATGGTTTAAATAATTCCTATTCCATTCTGTTCTATTCTATTTATATAGCCCAGGATCACAACAATTGCCTATTCTATTCTATTCTATTCCATTCTATTCAACTCTATTCCATTCCATTCTATTTATATAGCCCAGTATCACAATAATAACTGCCTATTCTATTCGATTCCATCCCATTCTATTTATATGGCCCAGTGTCACAATATCTCACTATTCTATTCTATTCCATTCCATTCCATTCTTTCCTATTTATATGGCCCTTGTGGCACAATAACAATTGCCTATTCTATTCTATTCTATTCTATTCTATTCTATTCTATTCTATTCCATTCCATTCCATTCCATTCTATTTATATAGCCCAGTGTCACAATAACAATTGCCTATTCTATTCTATTCTATTCTATTCCATTCCATCCCATTCTATTTATATGGCCCAGTGTCACAATAACAATTGCCTATTCTATTCAGTTCTATTCCATTCCATTCTATTCCATTCTGGTCTATTCTATTTATATGGCCCAGTGTCACAATAACTTTTTTCTTTTGTTTTGTTTTTTTTTTTTTTTTTTTTTTTTTTTTTTTTTTTTTTTTTTTTTTTTTTTTTTTTTTTTTTTTCTTTTTTTTTTTTTTTTTTTTTTTTTTTTTTTTTTTTTTTTTTTTTTTTTTCTATTCTATTCTGTTCTATTCCATTCTCAATAAGCCATTCTATTCCATTCCATTCTATTCTATTTATATGGCCCAGTGTCACAATAACAATTGCCTATTCAATTCTATTCCATTCCATTCTATTCCATTCTGTTCTATTCTATTTATATAGCCCAGTATCACAATAATAATTGCCTATTCTATTCCATTCCATTCTATTTATAGTGTCACAGTAACAATTGCCTATTATACCATACCATACTATACTATACTATACTGTTGTCCAATAGTCCAAGAATTGTCCAAAATATAGAAAATATTGACTTGACTATTGGCTCATAGAGTATGTGTTGTTTAGGTCTAGACTCGTACACACATCAGTGAGGGGAAATAACTGTCAATAAGATCCAGACTTTTTTACTCTAAACCATTTTTTCTTTAAGGTGCAGACTGTGACGTGGACTCAGCGGCCCGATTCATTGCTGCCACTTTTGTGTCACTCAACACCACTCCCAACAAACTCATCTACCACCACTTCACTACAGCGACAGACACCTCCAACATCCAGGTGGTCTTCCAGGTCGTGATGGACACTATAATTAAAGAAAACCTGGAGGCTGTGTCACTGTTGTAACTGTCACCAATGAACAAAAGAAAACTGTCAAAATCTACTGTTTAGTCTCTGTGTGGGACATTTGACACATCTCTTCCTTTTGATGCTGCTTGATTTTGAGTTGAAGACATACCATGAAGAACACTTTAAAGAAAACCACTAGAATAAACCTTTGAGTCAGGACTAAAACTCAAAATGAGCATTTGTGTTTTACTCTAAAATCCAGACTACACTTTGGGACTTGTTTGTGGCGTATATTTCCACTTGTCTTGTTTGATGTCCGCGTGGGCAGAACACTGAGGAAGTACGGATTTACGGTTTGTCCGTTTGCTCCTCTGTGTGGCATTCACTCATGCATACAGCGCAGCGTTTTTCCCTCATCTATCACGGTGTCAGTGCTGAGCCCCGCTGCTGTGCGTCACCTCCTCCTCCTAATGAAGCGATGATCGCTGTAAAAGCACTGGGTTTGTGTTTACTCTGTCTTCACCCACAAACCAACCCTCCACTCCCCTGAGTTTTACTGTGAAGGATGACGCTTGATAGCTGCCAAAACAACAAATGGTACCCTTGAAGATTACCAGTGTGAATGTGTAATTTACCTTCTTTCATCTATGAAGTTATTGTTTCAATATGCACATTCATCAACTATCATTTGTCTTCTGGGACAGTGCCTTTATGTGAAGAGTGAGGCATTTACAGCTGGAGTCTGAGCTCCTTCACAAACTGACACTTGTATCACTCCACTTTTTTCAAAGGTTGTTTGGTAATAAACATGACTGATACAGATTAATATGAAAATTAGAAAAGGGGGAAATTCCCCTAAGTGCCTTATGGTGAACATTTATGTAGTGTTTTCTGTGTAAATGGTCTGAGTGTATCACACTAAAGCTGCAGTAAAAATAAATGATGATGTTTGGCACATTTCAGACAATCTCATGAATAAACAAACGACAGGTTACCAGTGTTTGTTCATTTTAATAGATAAAATAAATCAAAGTACTTTCCAGGAAATCTGCTCTGCAGTGAACTTTCTGGACATTTAATAGACAGAGTGACAATGAGCACATGTCAGATAGACATAATAAAATAAACGGAAGTCATCTGGGACAATGTTGAACTCAAATGCTTTTTTGTCTTTTCTCATATATATTCGATTTCTACAACAAAATGGGACACAATAGTGTTTAAATAAGAACATTCAGAGTCTGCAGTGGTCCATCATTGTCAATGGTCAGGTTTTCCACAGAGCGATCAAACACACTCCTTCTCCTTCCTACGTCTCTTCTCTCTCTGCCTCCTTTTTCTCCCGAGGATCTCTGATGGACCAGGGCTGAGAGTGGCGGCCGGAGCAGGACTCAGGCGGACAGACAGTCCAGGGAGTCCAGCGTGAGGAAGACGTCCGCTTTGCACTGGAATGTGCCTGTGCCGTCCCGCAGCAGCTCACAGCTCTTCAGGTTTGGAGAGATGTCTTTGACACAAATGGCCTGTGGAAAAATGAAAGTTCACAAATAAACAAGAAACTCTTATATCTTATCTTACATCTTATACAAAAATGAAATATAAACTGTTGTATGTTACATTTTAAAAAGGTCCTTATACAGTAAAACTTACAGTACATGAGACTGACACTTGTTCAAATATAGAAAGTATAGTAATAAGTATAATATGGAGCAGAGAACATGTTGCTCATGCGATACATTTTGCAGCCACAAACAGGTCACAGGCTAAACGGGCTGAATTATAACATATAAGTAAAATAAAAGTAAAATCTTTTGTCACTTGAAGCACATTTGTAAATTGACTTTCATAAAAGTAAGTCTAGTCCCATCTTAGTTTAACGTGACAAAACCAAACACAAAAGCATGGCGCAGAAGTAAATATTCTTTGTGGTAGTTTTCTCCTTCACTCACCATGTTTTTCAGGATGGAGATCTGCCTGTTAGAGTCCGGGATCACGTTGTTCCCCACCGTCTCGTCGCCCTCCATCAGCGTCTCCTCGGACTCGGACCTGCGGACGTACGGTGACCTCCTGATGCCGGACAGGAGCCCCGAGGCGCGCCCCACAGAGTAGTAACTGGGCCCGGTGGACTGCTTGTACCACGCCTCCACGGGATGGACCGAGATGAGGAGGGACACGCTGACGCACACCACCGCGAGCCGGACTGACCTCTCCATGGTTTGGTACTCTGTCTGGAACACTCTTCACGAAGATTCACTGGTGGCCCCTTTGCTCCGCTCACAGGCTCACTTGGTGGCTTTTTGCTGGATGCTTTGGAAAACTTTGTGCTGCTTATATAGGCTGTTGGGCGCCACGCACGTTATCGTGACCCAGGACGTTCGTCAAATCAAAAGTGAGGTGGGCGGATGATGATCGGGGAGAGGAAAAAAGACCAATCCAAATTGATCTGTTTGTGATGGGGGCTAAATGCGTTTGTGTCTGTGTGTGTGCGTGTGCGTGTGTGTATGGGGAGGATGGAGACATATAGAAACGTCAAAGCATCTCTGACGTTCCATGAGGTAAAAGTGAAATGGATTAACAGCAGTGGCCCGTGGCAGATGTGACAGAGCTACTCTTCCAACACCATCTGAAATAACGCATTTATTTTGATCAACTTTGTTTCTTTTGTAGCAAATAGCACACAGAGTTTTATTGTTTTATATGTAGTTATATCAGGAGTTCCCCAAGGCCTCATGTTAGGACTCTTCAATATATGTCTTTATTTTGCTAAATGTAATTCTTTGTCTCATTTTTATTCTACTGATCACCCCGCTTTAGTTTACAAACTTCAGAGGTCAGTAAAATGTACTTAAGTCTTGCTTAACCCAGCGTAAACAGGTGTTAAATGCAAATCAATCTATCCATTTTAGCAATAAATCCTTCTTTAAAGCAAGGAAACCAATCATCCATGCTACGGCAAAATGTTTTAAAAATTGCACACAACAGACCTTACAAGCTTTTCACTTTCCTTTGTTGTGTTCAACTAAATGAGATCAGAGTAAAGCTTTCAAAAGATTTAGTCTGATCAATAAAGATCAATGAGAGATTGTTTAATCCAAACTGTGCCAAATTTTAACAATCTTCTGCATGAATGACTTCTGATGACTCTCACTTCAAAAAGGAGCTGAGGAAAAACAGGCCTTTATCAATACAAGCCTTTTTCCTAATTGATTTACTGACCTTGCTGGTCATGCATCAGGAACTGTCGGCCTGTTCAATTAGGAGATGCAAAAACAATTGGATGGGCGAGACAGACGCATAAAGAGTCATTCTTAGTTTTGTTCAAATAACCCCTTTAGAAAGAGCAAGACATCATTGTATGTCTATGAAAGAGGGTTAAGGGGGACTGGCAGAGACTAAAATGAAGCTAAAATATATAGAAATGGATTAAAAAAATCAAATTGCCCTTAGAAATTTGTTTATTCAACCAACAAAGAGGTAAAAAATATAAATACAAAATTGAATTTGTCCCATAAAAATAATATCTGCATGTGTATAGACATCTTAGTCATGATTATATTACCATTAAGGGCCATTAGAGGCCATTGTAGAGTGGTCTGCAGTGTGGCTCCAGTTTGTCCTCCAGGACGTAGTCAGGTCCACAGACCCAGGGGTCGCTGGTCTCCCACTGCCACTTGAGCAGCATCAGCCTGAGGCTCTGCAGCACGCCACTGTACGCAGCCTCTGACGCCAGGTTTCTTATCTCCAAAGGGTCAGCCCTGGTGGTCAAGAGTAAGCAGAAATCATGTCTTCATTTGGCTCAAGTCATTGTCAAATATGTCTCCTGATGTACATTAATTTAGCCTTCAGAGATTGTAGAGGCAGATAGACAGGAAGAACAGGACAGAGACAGAGTGAATGACAAGGAGCAAAATAACCCAGGAACGAAACCCATCTGTGCCAACGAGGCAGTGCAATACACTACTGTTTGAGATAAATACATATTGTTCACCCAACAAAGATTATTAAAACACACAGATTTTGTTGTTTTATTCAATTTTTAATCTTTTCTGGAAATTGGAGCTATATTCTTCACTGAAACCTTTTCAAAAGTAAGTTGAAACTCAATTTTTTTAACCATATCTAAAATGTGTCTGAATTTTAATACTGTGAGAAAAGTCAAGAACACAATAGTTCAATGACTCAGCAACTTTCAGTGACAGACTTTCTAAATTGATTAAAGAGAAGATAAATGAGGTGCACTGGTGGCTCACCTGGTAGAGCACGTACCACATGAGTGGAGAAGCACAGATTCAGCCAAAGCTTGGGTATATTTGCTCCCTATATTTCATGTGTATATGCTGTCTCTTTAATTTAAAAATGCCCAAAAACACATCTTAGCAACAAGTAAAGCATGTGCAAAGCTTTTCATTCATTTGTTTTTAACTCAGTGCCTTCCTGCCGTTTCATTGAAATCTCAATGTAGTGATTTTCTGCCTGCGTTGATCTTCTTAGAACCTGATGAATGACACTAATCTGTGGATCCTGACAGTCACGTCTGAGATAAAGTCACCCTGTGCGGCAGTGAGTGTTGGACAGACCTGGTGTCGTACAGCTCCCATCGCTCCCTGTAGTAATACTGCTGCAGGCTTTTGAACCAGTGTGTGGGCTCACTACGTCTAGTCCGGTTCAGGATGTCCTGAAAGGTGGGCGACACATACAGGTCCTGGTCAATCGGAAAGGGCATGCGATAGTGGAGGTTGTGGAGAAGATGGAACACCCCCTGGTGGACAGATCGCATCGGGTAGAACATAGTCACCTGGAAAATAGATTAAAAACATTATAATTAGTGTGTGGTTTTGACGATAGTTCATCTCTGTGTTTTGATTATCACTTACTTCATGAAGAGACTGACTGGCGTAGACTGTGTGCCAGTTTCCAGGCTCACTGACCAGTGCGGGCAACAAAGAACGCCCCGTGAGGTGGATTGGGGCAGAGGGGCTCCCGGGCAGGCTGTAGGATGGGTATGGGATAGAAAACCAGTCCAGGATAGTGGGAGTGATGTCTGCAAAAAAAAATTTAGGTATTAGCTTGCAAAACAATAGCTATTTGTAAACCTTATAAGAGTCACTAAACCCAATCATTTAGAAAAACTGATGTTTTTTTGCCGTTATAATATTTATCATGCACACCTTAAATAATGCCCCTAAAACAAAAACTATATTTTCTATATATCTGCAATATATAATTGAAAATTGAAAACGATGGCTTGGAACTTATAGTAACAGGGACGTTGGTATTAAGATGTATAAATCTATTCATCTTTAAATTCACTCTCAATTGGTTGCCCTTACCAAGCAGGCTGACATAGGCCTGACTAGTGTCTCCCCATCGTTCCCTGTGCTCTGGAGATGACACCAGCATGGGCTCTGCTGTCCCAGAGTGATACAGATTTGTTCTGCCATTTGGGAAAGGGATACCATTATCTGAACTATAGATGACCAGAGTGTCATTCTCATAGCCCGAATCTCTGAGCTCTTGAAGAACACGACCAATACCTGCAGGAGTAAGTAATGTAATAAAAAACGTTGCAGTTTATGATACAGGCTATTATGTGTATTTGCAGCTGTACACAAGTAGTTTTGGGATACATACCCTGGTCAAGTCTGCTCACTGTAGTGTACTGAGCTGCTAAGTCAGCTCGAGCTGCGGGTGTGTCTGGGACAAATGGAGGAACCTATGTGTAAACAAAATGAACAGGGCTTGTTGCTGAATTGTTGTTCTGTAAAAATCTCAGGGGTGGAGCATTGTCAATAACACATAATGGCCTATTAAGTCACTGTTGCTTACTACAGTCTCTTAAGAGTCATGACATTTGACAACACAATGTCATTATACGCTACTTGCCTTGACTTGTTCTGGTGTGTAGTACTCCGGTGTCCAATCAGGGATCCTGCCCATCCCCTGTTCTCCGTTCCCAAATTTCTCACAGAAAGCGCCATACTGAGGCTGTGAGTGTCCACATCTGTGGGTGTCGTGAAAAGCCACATAGAGAAAAAATGGCCTTTCAGCAGCAGTGGCACTATCACTTCCTTCTTTGTTCCTCTTTCGTTCAGAGACTTCCTCTTTATGTGTCTGGAAAAACTTTCTGACGAGGAGTTTGATGCGAGTTATGTTCCTCCCCACTTGAAGCACAGAGCTGTTCTCTTCTGTGTATGCAAAATCAAAAGGGTACACAGTCCCAGGCCCGACGTGCTTCTTACCTATTATACCTGCGCCAATTACACAGAGAAAATAGATTAATTGCACAGTTTGATCATAAACTAAAATGGTCACTTTGTCCTTTACCTGTATGTATATCGGCTTTACTAAGAAGCAGAGGCAGACTTTGTACACCATCAAAGGAGTCAAAGTGATGGACTCCCTGATGAAGGCCGTACATGCCGTTCTGGTGCTGAAAACGTAACAACATAACAAGCTCACCTCATAATTCAACTTCCATGAATATATGTTTAATTCAATTCAAAATACAGTTAAAAACATTGCTGATCTAAATGAATCTCAGAAGTCCACTGGTTGATTTTTGAGTCGGTACAAGCACGTGTTACCTGCGGTAGGCCAGTTAATATCGTGGAGCGGCTGGGTGAGCAGCTGCTGACAGAGGTGAAGGCATTGTTGAACACCAGGCTGCGTTGGGCCAGAGAGCGCAGGTTGGGAGTGTGTACCACAGAGTTGTTATACACCTCAGTTTCAAAGCCAGCATCGTCAGCTGCAAAAGGCCAATGACAGCGGGCAATTTAAAATGTTAACTTCCCACTAATATTATACAGATCTGGATAAAAAATAATACATTTCTTTCCCCAGTGTGAAAGTAAATAGTTTAGCATTTTGAAAGCAGTCAGGCAGTCCCATGTGTATCAAATGATAAAAATTACGCAACGTTTTTTCATGTGAATGTTTTACCCTTTCATTTTTTACTTTTGGTGGAAAATACCCTCTGCCTCAAACTAATACTAAGCTTAAAGCATCTTTCAAAATTTATTGTTGGCTCATGTGACCATCAGCTTTAAAGCTTTGGGGACATCCCAAAATGGATTAGACTGAACTCTACTCTTAATTTTAGATGCAACAACTGCTTGTCTGTTATGTGTTATCTACCACTATAATAGCCTACGTATTACTATTCACTCACCGATGATTAGCAGCACATTTCTCCTCTTGCTTTGAGCTGTGCATCGCAGTATCAGAGTGAGAAAAACTAACTGGAGCAGCATGGTTTTAATGTGGCTTAAAATGTTATTTACGAGTCACATTTGAAAAATAACCTAGGCCAGAATAGTCTTTAGTTGCTGCAGGCTTTAAGTCTGTACAGATAATGTATGTAAAACTACAGCACAAGAAGCAAATCATACAAAACCTGACTTCCTCAAACAACGCAAGCCCCGCCCACCGTCAGTCATATGACAGAGGTCACGTGGTTGCCGAGCTAGCAGAGACAGTTTGAGAAGTGGTTTTTGAGAAAGATAACCACAAAAAGGGATCTAAAATCACAGCTAAATCTTTAAACATTGGCGACCGAGAAGACGTCAGACAGGGAGATATATTAAGCTATCGCATATCAGGTTATTTTTATGTTTTAAAGTTTAGTTTTGTATGTTTACAGTTTTGATGTATTTTATGATGTATTTTAATAAGATATGGCGGTTTGATAATGTTTTTACTAAAGTAGTTTATTCTGGTACAGTTTCAATAAGGTATTTGTATTTCACCAGCTTCTTTATTTAATATTTAACTTTAGATACCTTTTACTCGTTAGCTGTTGTTTTTTTTTTGCTAGTATAGCTTTTAGTTGAGAATTTAATCTGTATCCTTTCCATTCTAGTCTCATGGCACAGGGTCACTTTTGTCAATAAAAGGTCTGTGCTCTTTAAAATTCTTTAGATACTGTGTAGATAGAGGCATTTTGCTATTTAGTCAATTGAAACTCAAGGCCTGATTATTTTTCAAAGAGTTGTATGACAGGGACTAAAATATCAGACCAGAAAAGTTGCATTACTTCTGCATACTGCTGTCATTTGCCCGCTGTTTCTCCTCATGACAGAAAACCTTCAAAGTATGTGTTAAACGTGTCTTAAAGGCTTTATTTCTCCTGTTTCTTTTGTGACCTATTTACAGGTTCCACAACATGGATCTAATTCTATGGCATCCACGTCACTTTACATTATTTGAGAAAATACCAGTCTGACATGTTTGTGCACACAGCATACTCTTGTTGAAGGTTTTGCCTCTGGAAGAAATGTTCTTATAGGACAGCTGAGAGCCTCGGTGAGTATTAATCACTCCCTGTTTGTTGTGTTTGGTTATGTAAAAGCACTTCTAGCTGAAACTATCCTTATCTCCAAATGTCAAAGCCAGTACAATGGACCAGCCTTTACTGAGAAGAGCCTCTGCTCAGAGCTGCTGCTCCTACAGCACATTAAAGTCATGGCTGCCCATCCTGTCCTGGCTGCCAAAGTACAATCTCAAGTGGCTGCAGATGGACGTCCTCGCAGGTCTTACTGTTGGGTTGACCACTGTACCACAGGCTCTGGCGTACGCTGATGTAGCCGGACTCCCTGTGCAGGTCAAACAAATGATGGTGCATTAAAAGTTACAATAACACATATTGTAATTATAATGTAGGCAATGTGCATTTCTTAACTGCATTTAATTCTTCACTAATGTTATATTTATATACATGTGTAACTTTAAAACATTTTCTAAAGTAGCAATAGCGGAGGTTGTATGAGAACACTACACTTTGTTCTTTGTCAGTTGTAAAGGGCAGTTTACTCAGCTGACCTGTTAAATACCTGCTAAACATATGGAAACAGAGCTAGCTTTATTTACCTAAACCTTGTCTGTCCACAGTACGGACTATATTCAGCCTTCATGGGAGGCTTCATCTACATGCTGCTGGGGACCTCTAAGGATGTGACACTGGGTCCCACAGCCATCATGTCCCTCCTCTGTTTTTCTGTGGTGGGAGGCCAACCCCACCGAGCTGTGCTGCTCAGTCTGCTGTGTGGACTCATCCAGGCTGCCATGGCATTACTGAGATTAGGTGAGGACAGAGTGTGGTACTGCTGATGTGATGTCATGTGCAAACCCCTGTGACACAAATTACTAAACACTTGAACTCATGATAACAATATAAACCAAATGTGTTTAAAAAAAAAAATTAAAAAAAAGAATGAATAAAATGTACTTTATTGTTTTATGTTTGAGTGCTCCGTAAACACAGACAATACATTGTGTGAAACCTTTAAGTATCATATTCTCTGCTTTTCTATTGCAGGCTTTCTATTGGACTTTGTCTCTTATCCAGTAATAAAAGGCTTCACATGTGCTGCAGCAGTAAGAATTGGCTTTGGCCAGGTCAAGGTGAGAATTTACCTCCCACAGTTTCCTAACATGTACAACTGATGCATATAAATGATTGCAGTCCTTCCTCTTTATAGAATATTTTGGGACTTAAAGATATCCCCCCGCAGTTCTTCTTGGAGGTTTACTACACCTTTTACAAGATCCCAGAGGCCAGGATCGGTGATGTTGTCCTGGGTCTGCTCTGCCTCGCTCTACTGGTCATGCTCATGTTGATGAAGGCCAAACTGCCCTCTGATAATGCTCCTACCCATGTCACAGTGGCCAGAAAACTAGTCTGGACAGTTGCTACCAGTCAGTACATAGGCCTAATGTCTGTGTGTTTGATACTTGTTTCAGTTGTTTTAATTATTTTGAACAAAAATCCATTCTTAATTTGTTTTTGTCTAAATACTATAATTTACAAAGTTACACACTTTTAGTTACATTTTTTTAATTATTTTTTCTCAGTGCGTAATGCCCTGGTGGTTGTAGCTGCATCCCTTGTAGCATTTTCCTGGGATGCCTTTGGCCATTACATATTTACAATCACTGGTAAAAGTGCTCAGGGGCTCCCACCCTTCAGACCCCCACCTACATCGGACACCACAGCCAATGGCACCAATGTCACTTTTGGAGAGATTGTAAAGGTACTGGTTTTGAATTTGATTGATTCTTTTAAATAAATAAGTCATGGACTGTTTGTTTGTCTGGGTATGTGTTTTGAGTAGGACTTTGGAGGAGGGCTTGCTGTGATCCCCTTCATGGGTTTGATAGAGAGCATTGCAATTGCAAAAGCATTTGGTGGGTTGTTATTTGATGCACATTGTTTCAACCTTTAAGATTTATCAGCTGAATTATTTTAACCTTCTTTTTCAGCCAGTCAAAATGGCTACAGGATAAACGCCAACCAGGAACTCTTGGCCATTGGCCTGACCAACATCATGGGCTCCTTTGTGTCAGCCTACCCAGTCACTGGCAGCTTTGGCAGGTATGTGCATGTATGTTCTTCATGAAAAGAAAATGATCATTATCTTTGTCTAAACA
Organism: Rhyacichthys aspro; assembly: GCA_036850595.1. Lineage (NCBI taxonomy): Eukaryota > Metazoa > Chordata > Actinopteri > Gobiiformes > Rhyacichthyidae > Rhyacichthys > Rhyacichthys aspro. The sequence continues at coordinate 13,616,381 of CM072148.1, read as the reverse complement.
TGTTGTCACACCTGATCAGGACAGCAGTGAACTCCCAAACAGGAGTGTGCACTCCAGCTGGAGGGATCATCACCAGTGAGTCCATACAGTTTCATTATATCACTGCAGCAGCTCGCTTATGCCCTCATGTGGTCATGTGTGACTGTTCCTTTACTTATTTCTCAAGAGAAATGTAACGCTACAGCCACTTTGTTAATAATTACATAGATTACAGTCCAAGTTGAAACTGTTATAAAATAATTACTTACTAATGAATGCAATTATGTATGTACAATGTAAAATATAATAATATAATAATAATAATATGCAGGTGCAGGATGTTCATTCATGTCTGACTACATTTCCACTTTGTGCAGGTGCAATAGTTTTGCTTTCGTTGGCGTTCCTAATGCCAGCCTTCTACTACATCCCAAAAGCTTCTCTAGCAGCAGTCATCATCTGTGCTGTGGCTCCTATGGTGGACTATCATGTTGTGCCTAAGATGTGGAAGATACACAGTAGGTTTCCACAGCTCATTACATAGGTGTGATTTATTTCAATACTTAAGTATGATGCTTTTGTGTGTCATACAGAGCTGGATCTGCTTTCTTTTGTTGTGACATTTGTCATGAGCTTTTGGGAGGTGCAGTATGGCATCATAGGTGGTGTTGCTGTGTCTGCAGCCCTGCTTCTGTACAAAACAGCAAGACCTCAAATCAAGGTACTTTTTTATTTATGTTTTGTCACAAGTTAGTGGAAGAAATAAAAACAAATGGTTCTGTTGTAAAACCATGAACTATTTAATTTTTTTCTGATGTTGATGCGTAAACAGTGTTACAGTAAACAGTAATAAATGCAACAGGCCCAAGAGTTTTTTCTGTGCGTTGACTTTAGGTGTTGGATCATGGCACGTTGGTGATGGAGCTTGGCAGTGGACTTAGTTTTCCTGCCACAGAGTACCTTAGCCACTTCCTACACACTCATGCTTTGCAAGGTAAGGAGGTTAATCATATTTGCTTTAGTTTGCTTTAAATAAAGATAAATGCAGTAAAACTTTGGGGCATAGTCATATGATTTCTGCCTATGTTGAATAAGAATAGGATAATGCACATGACAAAATACCTGACTTACACTACTGGATTGCATTTTGTGAGTCTTTTATGGGTATATTTGTAACACATAAATGTCTTTGCCCAACTGCCCAAGCTTTCTCAACACAAACATATAACCTCTGAATTGTTTCCACTGTGATGTTTTTCCCACAGCCTCTCCACCACAGTCAGTGGTCCTGGACTGCTATCATGTCAGTGTTATAGACTACACGGTGGTTAATGAACTCAGGGACTTGTTCAGACAATTCAAGATGCAAGGAGTGCGTCTTGTCTTTGCTAGAGTGCAGGTATGGACCTTATGTTTTTTGTAGTTTGAGAGTGTATTTGTTATACTTACATATTTAGTTTATATTAAAACTAAACTTACAGGTAAATAGTTCATTGGTGTCTATTGTTTTTCTTTAGCCTTCAGTTTTGGAGGTGTTGCTTGCTGCTGATCTGCAGGGTTTGAGACATACAAGCAGCGTAGAAGAAGCACTTCAGGAATCAGAAAACCTTCTAACTGACTGACAACAGCCAACGAGAGATGAGGCTGAGGATGAACTGATGAAATGGGAACCCTTTTATTTCTTATTACTCTGCTGTTATGACGTGGGAATCTGATAACTCTACCTCCAACAGCACTGGCGGACCAGTTCACAACGTCAAAGCAGCCAAAACCTGCCCTCTTTTATTTTCCCTTACTGAGAAACACTTGCAGTGACTCATCCAGTCATTTAGCACTACATTGTTATTGCACAGCACTGGGCCAGAGGTCTTAGTGTCTTTTATACTGAATCTTTTTTAACTGCAGGGACATTTTTAAGTGTATCGAATGAAAAGACCAAACTTGTCAAACTATTATCTTACGTATGTTATTTATTACTGTACAACATCAGGATGGAAGATGTCATTTTTATGTTAAAGGTGTTGTCAAGACACTAATGAAATTTTCATGTATTGATTTGAATGTGTGTGTGGACCAGGAGATATTCAAGAAAAGGTTTCATCAAAGGCATCTGGGCGTACCTACATCTAGATGCCTTTGTTGAAAGCTTTTCTTGATTGATTTGAATGATGCAGATTAAGTCAATCAAGGTGAAAATTACATGACAAATATTATCACAACCACAAAAATAAATCTGACCTAAACCCACAAACAAAATAACTGACAAAAGTCGAGAATCCTGGATCTGCGGAGAGATTCTGTTTGAGGCAATGTCTGAGGCATGTGAACAAAATGTGTGACAAAGGATTATGTATTCAGTCAAGTTTTGTTTGACATTCATGCATCCATCATTTTCACCCCAGAGTGCAGCTTCAATACTGACTAAGCAACCTGCCCTTTCACAGTAAAGTGCAGATAAGATGGATTTTCTTTATCCCTTCACCATTCTCTGTACATCTTGGATTTTCCTGGTTCTGTGTAACAAGCTTATTTTATTTTACTTTTAAGAAAAAACTGCATTGATGTGACATGTGACTTCTATTCCATGCATTATCAAAAACTCAGTATACAAAAATGATTTATCTCATTTCATTTTCTGTTAATGAGTTCACTTTTGCTTTTGATTATCTCCATTTCTCAGAGAAAACAAGTCATAAAGCACTTGGAACTCTTCCTCATTTTGCTGCAGAGTCGTAAAAAGTTTTTTATTACTAATATAAGTATTTGCGAAAGACTGGCACGCTGAAGTATTTACCGTCATGTTGTAAAATGAATATGATTTGTAGTGGAACAAAGGATCTAGTCAACCATTTACCATTTTATCAGAAAACATCGTGGGATTGTGAAAAATGAAAAATGATAGTGTAAATTTACAGGAAAGATTGCAATATGTACCGATAGTGACGTTAATACAATTAATCATAATGTGAATAAGTTCTATACAAAAAAAACAAAACAGATTGATCAATGATTGGGTATCATCAATATTCCAATATACTGGATCAATAGAACAAACACATGACGGATATTTAAGTTCTTGCGACATTTTATTGCTGATATTTTTTGGCAGATGACTGTGTTGATTCAAGGTGGTCTGAGATTGATTGCACTACAACAGAGGCCTTTGTATTGAACCGGGAACTCCAAATATGTCCTACTTTTGTTTCATTTGGCTTTGTTTGTATCGTGTTCATTAATAAGTAACTTTTTTAGTGTCTGATTAATCATTCCTTTGACAACAATTACACCGATAAGGTCAGCACAGCCTTATAAATTCCCAGCCCTTTCCATGTCAGGACACACCACAGAGAGTTAAACACGATCAGCTCTGAGTAAGTACAAAGACTACTATGATGTTTGCTTTATACTATTATATGGCCCGACTCACGTGTTTGTCTTTTTTAGGAAACTTATTCTGGATGTACTCTATCATGAGGATGTCCGGGGCCTTGATACTTTTACTAATTTTACAGATTTGTGGAGGAAACACTTCAGGTAAATGCTTTTCTCCAAATGCTATTGTAATGTATGCCCTTAAAACATCTTCAAGCAACCATGAATACATTACCTTGAACTCCTGGTCCTGTTGTGCTTCCTACAGATGTTCATGTGACCAGCTGTGATTCGTGTCACAGTGAAGCCACCTGCATGAAGCTGGAGGAGAGAGGAGACACCTTCACCAGTGTCACTTTGTCCTGTTTGTGTAAAGAAGGTTTTGTGGGTGATGGTATCAGCTGTTATGATGTGAAACTGTGCAGTGACTCATCTTGCTGTAGCTCGGGCTATCGCTGGTCACCGGAGAAAGGCTGTGTGGACATAGATGAGTGCGCTCTCTCACCGTCACCATGCCCGTCGCCCCAGGTTTGCAAAAACACACCTGGAGCTTTCGAATGTTTGACAGCTCCCTCTCGCACCAGATTGGGCACCTCTTCCAAGTCTGTGCAGTTCAGCTGTGGAAACACCCTCTGTCCCTCAGGCATGGACTGTATCACTCTTAACGGGACGGCCCGCTGTGCCGATCCCTGTGAGCACTACACTGTATTGGATGATGCCTGGCGCGCAACAGATTACAGAGTACAAGTACCTGAATGTGACCGTGACGTTAATTGGCAAGGGTGGTATCGCCTCTTTTTAGCCGGCAACAGTGCTCACTTACCAGAGAGGTGTGTAGAGCAGTTAATGTGTGGGACCCATGCACCTATGTGGATACCAGACCCACATCCCTCTCAGTCAGATCATATTGAAAGCCGTGATGTGTGTGCCACATTTCATTCCACTTGCTGCTACTTTGACACCCCCAATATCCACGTGAAGCGCTGCTATGGACAATACTACGTCTATAAACTTGTGAGACCAAATGGATGCTCATTTGCTTACTGTGCAGGTAATGTATTGTGTTATTTAAGACAAGTTTAAATACATTGGAACTGCACATGTTTTAACTTCTTTTTCACTGTCAACAGAGGTTAATGCAACTATTTCAAACGCCACATTGCCTCCACCACAGACCTATCCTACATCAGCAACCACTGCTGATGTGTTTTCCACAACAGCAGTGGACAACAGCACTGGACTAGAGGGAGAGATCCGTCTGGTCAATGGAGGGAACAGCTCCTGCTCGGGACGAGTGGAGATCTTCCACAGAGGACAGTGGGGCACAGTGTGTGACGATGACTGGGACGTGCTGGATGCACAGGTGGTGTGCAGGCAGCTGGGCTGTGGCAGGGTCCTGTCAGCCCCACAATCTGCTCGCTTTGGACAGGGCACAGGGCCCATTTGGTTGGATGACGTTGCCTGCACGGGAAGGGAGTCTAAACTGACACAGTGTCGACACAGAGGCTTTGGGAACCACAACTGTAATCACCAGGAGGACGCTGGTGTGGTCTGTGAAGGTAAAACAACTGGATTAAGTGAACAGTCCCCTGTACCAATCTGCTAATGTTTTAACCCCTTTCTCTTTTGACAGAGCAGATATAATTTTAACAGTATATCATTAACCTGTGTCTCACTTTAATAAAAGCTGTGTCATGTCTGTCTCAGCTGCAGCTTCAGTGAGTCGAGTGAGGCTGGTCAACACTGACGACCGCTGCTCCGGCAGAGTGGAGTTGTATCATAATGGACAGTGGGGTACAGTGTGTGATGATTCCTGGGACCTAAATGATGCCGACGTGGTGTGCAGGCAGCTGGGCTGTGGCAGAGCTCGTGCTGCACCTCAAAATGCAGCTTTTGGACAAGGCACTGGACCCATCTGGATGGACGATGTCCGCTGTTCTGGAAACGAGTCGTCAATCACAGACTGTGGCCACAATGGATTTGGGAATCACAACTGTGTTCACAGTGAAGATGCTGGTGCTGTTTGTGAAGGTAAGTGTTCAACCAGAGCTGGACAAGTTAAGAACAGTAAGTAGTCCTTTTCTGAGTATATTGAATGTATTAATGTTATCCCTGGCTTTAGACCAATCAGATCTGTGTGATAATTCATAAATCATGAAGAGGGATTACGACTTGACAGACCTTCATTGTATTTAATTTATAGCATTTTCAGGCTTTTGACAGATTAATTCTCATGTTTAACAAAATGGTCAGTTGGTGTAAAGCACAAATGAGTCAACATGATAATAAGTATGTGTAATTAAAAATTGGCCCCGTTATACAAATGGAAACCAAAGTATCTCATTATAACCAATGGCTCAGGACCCACATATAAATGTTTTGTTTGTGTAACATTGTTAACTTATGATAAAAAAAAAAATTGGCTCCTGTCTTTGTCAATTGCATAGCTTTAGTATAATTATAGTATTTGTGTCAATATGTAACTATCAGAATAACCTTAACTTCAAGTACAAAATAGGTGTTATATACAAAGGAATTTGTTCATTTATGTATTCATGAATTGTAATGAATGGACGCTGGCTTACTTACAATACATTTTCCAAGCAGTTTAAACTAAAAAATATCATGGTATTCTTCCTTTGCCTTTTTACCTAATTACTCATGATTTATGTTTGTGTTTTTCTAGCATCAAACAACACAGTCTTACCCACCACACCTGGCACTATTCCAACGGAGATCACTACCACAACTGTAGTGGACAACAGCACTGGACTAGAGGGAGAGATCCGTCTGGTCAATGGAGGGAACAGCTCCTGCTCGGGACGAGTGGAGATCTTCCACAGAGGACAGTGGGGCACAGTGTGTGACGATGACTGGGACGTGCTGGATGCACAGGTGGTGTGCAGGCAGCTGGGCTGTGGCAGGGTCCTGTCAGCCCCACAATCTGCTCGCTTTGGACAGGGCACAGGGCCCATTTGGTTGGATGACGTTGCCTGCACGGGAAGGGAGTCTAAACTGACACAGTGTCGACACAGAGGCTTTGGGAACCACAACTGTAATCACCAGGAGGACGCTGGTGTGGTCTGTGAAGGTAAAACAACTGGATTAAGTGAACAGTCCCCTGTACCAATCTGCTAATGTTTTAACCCCTTTCTCTTTTGACAGAGCAGATATAATTTTAACAGTATATCATTAACCTGTGTCTCACTTTAATAAAAGCTGTGTCATGTCTGTCTCAGCTGCAGCTTCAGTGAGTCGAGTGAGGCTGGTCAACACTGACGACCGCTGCTCCGGCAGAGTGGAGTTGTATCATAATGGACAGTGGGGTACAGTGTGTGATGATTCCTGGGACCTAAATGATGCCGACGTGGTGTGCAGGCAGCTGGGCTGTGGCAGAGCTCGTGCTGCACCTCAAAATGCAGCTTTTGGACAAGGCACTGGACCCATCTGGATGGACGATGTCCGCTGTTCTGGAAACGAGTCGTCAATCACAGACTGTGGCCACAATGGATTTGGGAATCACAACTGTGTTCACAGTGAAGATGCTGGTGCTGTTTGTGAAGGTAAGTTTTTATTTTGACACATTTATAAATTTACTTGCAGAATAATAATTATCAATCAATTATCAGTATATGTAATTTGAATTTACCACTTTAATCCTCATTGTCTCCCCCTTTTGTTCATTGTCCTTGTCCACTATAGTGCAAGACCCTGAAATCCAAATCAGCCAGTTAATTTGTGGACATGATAAAATTCAAGTCAGTCTGAATCTGAACAGTATCTTGTCCTCTGGTTTCAACCCCTCGTCTGGTCACTTGGTGGACCGCAACTGCACATGGGCCAGAATTCAAAATAATGTTGTGTGGTATGAAGCAGAGGCACGCGTAGGAGTCTGTGGAAATACGTTAAGGGTAAAGGCTCTTATGCTTAAAAAATAACCAAACTCATGAATTAGTTAATAATCTTTTTTATTCTTATATTTTTCAGAACAACCGCACACATGCCATCTACTCCAACAGCTTATTTGTCTACGCCCATAACAATAACTCCTTCACCATCCCAGCAAGCCTTCCTTTCTCTTGTGTATATCCCTTAGGTATAGACACCAGACTAAATGCAGCTCTCAGACCGTTACAGTAAGTAGTCTATGAAAACTCTGACAAAAAAGACAAACACAACAACACATAATTGCACAAATGCCTTTTCTTTCTGGGCAGGCCATCCGGTGGCATCACAGGATCAGGGAGTGAAGCTGGAGTGTCCATGTTTCTGTACCGTGACTCCAACTACTCCAGCACTTACCCCACAGGCACAGTCAGCCTTCCTGTGGGCTCGCCTTTGTACGTTGGTGTCTCTGTGGCGGAGAACGACATGAGTTTTGTGGCGGTATTGGAGGACTGCTACACCACATACACCTCAAACCCAAATGACCCAATGCGACACCATTTTATCCAAAACAAGTATGTGTCTAGTGCTATGTGTTTTTTAAAAGTTTTATTTATGTGATGCTGTAGTAAGATTTTTGAATTGCCCCTCTAGGTGTCCCAGTGACCCCCAGCAGGTGTCAGTGACGGAGAGTGGTGTATCCCTCCGAGCTCGTTTTTCTGCCCTCTTCTTCCTATCTGGGGGTGAATACAGGACTGTTTACCTTCACTGCCACCTGAGTTTGTGTAATCGCATGAGCAGCCCATGTCTCCCAGTGAGTCAGCCGCTTCACATTCACTCTATCACACTAATCTGTCTGTGGGCAAAAAGGTAATTGTTTCTCCATCATCTCTCTCTCTGACCATAGGTCTGCTCAAGAAGAGCACGCCGTTCTGTTTCTGGAGATGCACCAATACAACCCCTCACCATTGGACCAATCACTTGTGAGTATTAAACAGAGTGTAATGCACACTTTGGCAAGTAAAACACTCAACTCAAATTTCTTTTTTTGCAGGGGGAAACTAACTGAATGTTTTTGCTTTAAAAAATCCTGATGTTACTGCATGAATGTTTTGACTTCTACCATGAATCATACCAATTCATGGTAGAATGAATGTAAGAATACATGATCTTTTTTATATTATATGTTTTTTGAGCTCAACTCTGTTTTTCATGTCTTTACCAAGAAATTAAAATGACAGACAATAACAGCACATAGAAGATTGTAGTCTGTTAAAAGTACAATACTGTAGAAACATGTCAATACTCCCCTTGTTATGTTTAACATTTCCAAATAAAAAGGTAAGAAATCATATTTTTTCAGTTTTCCTGAGCCAAACATTAAAATCCCCCTGCACTGTTTAAGAAAAGCCACTCTATATTTTCTTAAAGAACCTCACACTTTACTTCAGCCTTTCATTAAAGTTAAGGGAGAAGTACATTCAGTTCTTTCTTTTTGCCTTTTTGCCTTAACAATGACGACTTTTAATTCAACTCGAGTCAGGAGTATTTTTGCTATAGATACAGGTTTTGATTACTCTACAGACTTCTCATTCAGCACATGTAATTTTAATAAAAGATCAAGAAACCATTTTGTTTAATGTGTATAAAACACTTTTTGTCCTTGCAAATAAAACAGTGACGATTAAGCTTTAATTTGAATATGCATACAGTAAGTATTATATAACCTATAGTACTGAGTTTTACGAAGCACACTTGAACACAGCATCTCTCTCTGATCTATGTATCAAACAGACACAGTTGCATAATGATTTAGTAAGAGTTAAAGGTCCTATGTGTAATTTTCATACATTTCAGTTACTGACACCAGTGACTGTTAGAGGAACTGCACCCCATCAAGCACATGTCTGAAGGAAAACTATATCAATCGTTCGTAAAAAAAAAAAAAATTGTTTGAAAAAAGTTTGTGCTGTTATGGTTTTTACGATATTAATAAATATTTTTACAGGTCAATCTGGATTAAGCCAGCCCCCCAAATGCTCAGAAACTATCAAATGATCAGAAAGTGGTATTGTTTGTTTGTGCTTCTTTTGTGCTTCTTTTGTGCTGTGAAAATTGTCATTTGTGCTGTTATGGTTTTTAAGATAAAAAAAGGTAATTTTCTCAGAAAGATATGACGTAATTTTCGCCCAGCTGTCTGCCTGTCTGAAAGCAAGTTTCACGTTAACTTTATGTTGTTATTGTTGTTGCATTATAGTTTTTACATTAATACATTTTGCTATGAATATAAAACATTAAGAACATGCATAAATATCGGCCAGTGGTATAAGCTGGTATTTTAGGCAGGAAATTGTTGTAGAAATGTCTGCTCTCCAGGTGTGCCTTGCAGATGGCAGCTTGATCCTGACGTGCTGCAGATTTAGCTGAATTCTCAAATCCTGTCTTCATACGATCCAAAGAGTGATCCAGAGATCCAGGACTACTGGAACTGCAGTTTCCTGACAAATCTCGGAAGAGTCTGAAGTCAATTATTGAATTGAATGGCAAACTGAATGAATTGAACAGCACAAACCAGCACAAACGAACAAAATCACTTGTGATCATTTCTTTCAGCATTTGGGGGGCTGGGTGACCCCAGATTGACCTATAAAAATATGCATTAAGTTGGATACTTAAGATTTCATTCTTCTCATCACAGTAAGGACAGCTCATATATAGGCAAATAAAGGCTTTATTTGTTCTTAAAAAGCTACACATCGCCCCTTTAAGTAGAGGAATTGAGTTCTTTCTTCCCCACTATATGTATGCCAATGGGCCAAGTATAGATCTAAAATGACACATTAGGTTTGTTGGTAGAGGTGTAGTGATTCTCTGCCCTCCAGCTGAAGGTCACAGCTCCTACCTCTGCTCTCTAGGAAACTCATTACAGACACCAGTTTATAGAGGGGCACTGTTTCAGCTAAACTCTTTGACTGACGGAAGCAGCAGCCAATGGGAGGTGTAGACAGGCTCATGGGGGCGGGACTTCGAGGGGCCAACCTTTTCCACTCGGGTTTGAAGGGTTAGAGGAGCAGCCAGGGTTCATATCCGCTCCGTGGTGGTCCATTTTTAAAAATAGCCTTCACATTTCGTGTGAAACTTGTCACCATGTCCAACAACAACGCCAGCAACAACTTAATCATCGCTCAGAGGGCAGTGAAGCAGCTGCGGCTGGAGGCCAGTATCCGCAGGATCAAGGTACGAACCGCCCGACCACTGACGGACAAACACGAAGACTAAACCGAGTTAAACACCAACTTCTGAAAGACTGAGTCAGATGACAGCGAGTTGACGGCTTCATCGCGTCACGTCTTCATTTATTGCTCTATAAAGTTATATTTAGCGGTAGTTTTTGACTGAATAAACGCACACAACAAGTTGGCAACTTTCTTCCGTGTTATGACGGCTGTCCGCTTTGACTCCGGTGTTTCCGCAGCGTTAGGGCTCGATAGACATGTTTTCCATTGTTTAAAGTTAACCAAATGAAATGAGATAGTGTCTTGTAGAGTTATCTGCTTCATACCCGTTACTTGCAAATGAAATGCAAAAATACGTCAGTCTATTTACGTGTGTGTTTTTAAAACCTTTTTTTTCCTAAGGACCCATGTTTTAAAACGTCATACTACTTAAACCAGTGGACTTCCTGTTAGTTTTAATGGATATTCTGCCCGCTTTCAGGAAGAATTTGTAGGCGATAATATAACAGAAAAAAGTAGACTTATTTTGGACTTGGCCTGTTGTATGCTACATCTATATACAGGAAATAAAAATGTACTACCCTAATAAAGTTACAAATAAATAAACCCACCCACGCTGAACCAAGCTAACCTGAAGCACCTGATACTGTAAACAAATGAGTTTTGTTTGCTTTGCTGCTTCTGACACATTCTGAATCCCACAGCTTTTTAAGAGTCCAAACATTGAGTGGTATAGTGAAGTGTTTAATAGAAAAGCTGTGGCAGAAATCAATAGGACTACATTTTGTCATCGTCAGAGATTCTCAAGTAGCACCACAAAGAGACAAAGTACCACCAGAACAGTTTGAGAACCACTGTACTAGGCTGTCGTCCCAGATCATGATCTAAAGTTATAAATCAAACTCACATTTGGATTTTTAAATGGTAAAACAATGAATTTGTAAGTGTATTACATTGTTAATGATTTCACACAAATGTTAGTCAGCCATGTTTGTCTGGCTCTGCAGGTGTCCCAAGCTGCTGCTGATCTGAGGAACTTCTGTCTGCAAAATGCCTCCAAGGATCCTCTTCTGGTCGGGGTCCCTTCCAGTGATAATCCCTTCAGACCCCCCAAATCCTGCTCCCTGTTTTAAAGTAGGTCTGCTATTTCCCCATTGGCTTCAGCTGGGACTTAAGCTGCTCAGTTAATTACACGAGGGAACACATTAATTACACTTAGAGAAAAGCAGCTCCACAGTAAAACAAGAGAATTACAAATGCCCGTTGTAATTGCGTTCTGCTAAAGTAGTATAATTAGACAAGGGCTCCTAATTAGACATTTAGTTTCTTGGGGTCAGTTTGGGTAGAAAGGTTTTAGAATAGGGCTGAACAATATTAAAAACACTTGTCACATGCCATATTTTTGATGATGTAATGTGACTTGCAATATTGACAATTACCAATATCCTGGTTGACTTACTTCATATTTAGTATGCTTAGATTTTGATGATCGTATATGATGTAAAGCACTATGCAAACCTGTTTTACCAATCAAATAATGATTAAAGTGTCCTTCTGTTACAAACTCATCTTTAAGTGCCTGTGATTTAAGCCCTTTCCTCTAATCCCTGTCTGCTTTGAATGACGGCTCCTCTGTTGTGTTTGATCACCCGTGCCAAAGCTTATCTCTTGGTCCAGCCATTGTCAGAGACCACTGTTCTTTATAATCAATCTTGTGTCCTTCATAAATGTCTGCTGTTACTTACATGCCTCATTGTGTAACAGGAAGTCTGGCTGAACATCCAGCAGGCCAATGTACAAGAGCTCCACCTGGCTTTGGTTTTTACAGCATACATTAAAATGAACAACAAATTATTAATTAGTTAGTTGTAGGCCATTTTCTTTTTTTTACCCCTTTTTTTTGCTCAATGCACATCATATGACCAAAAACAAAAGAGCATTGGCCACAAATACTTTTAAATAATGCATAACCAAGATGGTTTTGTCAAATATTAACCAAATGACATGTGTGTGCTGTCACTTAGTGGGTAGAGAGCATTAGCAAATGGCTTAATAGTTAGCTCTCTATTTAGGCCACGTTTAAGGCTACAAGTTACAATTCACTGGGTGCTTAGGACTCCAGTGGAAATCCAGAACCTTGCATTTTATATATATTTTAAGCGATTGAAATTTTTCTGCTGCCAAAAAAGACATTCAAATATGCCAAGTCATATTATCGCAATATTCAACAAAGATGTTTTCTGAATATTGTGCAACCTTAGAACAAAATAGACCACATGTGGCACACGTATAATAATAGGAACTGTACTTCCTCATCAAAAGACTGTTGAAATGCAACAAAACGGGTGCCATGTTTGCAATAATCCTTCCAAAAAGCACGAAAAGATGAAAAATATTCTTAAATTGGGCTTAAACGGTTGGAAAAAGCTGTGTAGATGGCATTAATAATCAACTGTTTTATCTGAAGCTAGACCAGAGTCAAATCAGTCTGACACAAAAGGGTGACAAAGTGAAGGAGATGTAACTCTACTCTGTTTAGTTGAGTACAAAAGTGGGTGGGCCATGTTTTCTTTTTTTAAAGCTGTTGAACTAAATCGGGCTTTTCTTTTCCCAGAGAGACATGGAGGGGTTTGGGACATTTCCACCGAAGGCTTTCTTCACTTCTACTTGATGTTGATGTACAGCAGATCTACCAGCAGCGCCTCTTGGGGTGACGGGAATGGGCCAATCTTTTGCCAAAACTAATCTCCCATCTGTTACAGTTCCAGCAGTCTATAACTTATATTGTTATTGACACTGACCTTGTAAATGTTACACAAATTAATTTGAAAATGCCTGATCTGGCTCCGTTCCCAGTATTAGACATTATGGCTATGTCTAATACTAGGAAAACTTGAAACACACCACACATTTCAACAAGATGTGACTAAAATCATTGGTAAATAAACACTAGCTTTTATAAAACACTAGAAAAATGACAGCACTCATTCAGCAGTTTGTCTGCTCATGTTTTATATATTACTTTTATCCATAAATACAACATGGTACAAACCCTATGAAGACAAATGATTGTGATTGTTGACCGTTCATTTTTCTGTATATATTTAATGTCATTTCAAGGTTGCTTAAATTAGCTCTCTCTGTTATTGTCTTTAATTTAAGAAACACATAAAAGCCTTAAACATTTTGGGTAATGTTGTGCAGAAATTGCCAAATGTTTGAATGTTAGATTTGTATTTATTAAACCAGGCTGTAACAAATCAATACTTGTACACACTGGAGTTTCACAGTCAACCAAAAACCTTTGTCTTTCTTAATTTTGCTGTTGTTTGCTGCAACCTTTTAGAAAATAAAACTCTCTTTCAGACACTCAAGTACCTCTCTGTGTGTTTTTATATTTATATCATATGAGTTTTATTAATCTGCGGAGATGTATTTTGGAGCTCACTGTCTGCTTTACTGTCCGGACGGATCAGATTTATGTTCAGTTAACGTGATTACATACCTTTGAGAATAAAAGCTTCAAAGTACTTATATTTTCCTAGAGTCACAGAAGTAATTGACTGACAAGTGGCCTCACAGCAAGATATAGCCACATTAACTGGTAATGATTACAGTTCTCACCTTTCCAGTCCACTGTTGTGAGTAATTAGCAGAAGTGACATCACCTGGAAAAAGAGGCTGCATTTATCTGAGGAAGTGTCAGAAAAACCAGGTGAGGTACCAAACACACAAACCAACTCACTTAAACATGGTTGGTCATGTTTAAAGGTAAGGAACACTTCTGCATGACATTTTGATGTGTGTGCATTCATTTCTAACTCTGTTGATACATAAAACATTCAGATGGCTGCTTGGTTTGGCCAGAGAAGGTTGGAAAGACTCCAGGATCCTGCAGGTATCTGTGTGCACTCTGACTTAGCGGCCCACTGTTTTAGAAACATCTGTAATATGCATTGTCTTATTGAATATTGGTAGAACTATATAGTGAATTAATCTTTGAGTTTCTTCGTGCCACCAACTTGAATTTATTGAGTAATTGCCTCTTGAGCTATAGCATCTTGTCTGTTTTGTTGTGGTTTAAGGAATAAGTCATTGAATCTATCTGGTTAATCTAGTGCCATCTCAGCACGGGGACCCCAGCCCCAACAGGAGCCTACTTTACGGCAGCGCCACCTGGTGGGATGAGCGGGAGGAGCAAAGAGACAATGGAGACTCGCTAAGGGCATGTAGTTTATACACTTTTTAAACTTTTTACAGCACCCTTCTCATAAATGACTTCTCATGTTTTAGGAGCAGCTAAAGGAGATGGATGAGCATGTGGCCAGGCTTCAAGACATGCTCAAATGTGAACGGACCAAAGTAAGTAGAAGGCATGTAGATGTTGCTATGCCTTCTCTATATCCCAGTTAAAACAATCACTTACTTCCCATCTCTGTTTCTCCTCAGTGCTCTCGCCTGCAGCTGCGATGTAACCAGCAGGAGACAGAATTGAGGCGTAGAGAGCAGAACAGCAACAGGATGAAGGAGAGGTTATCACAATTTACTGACAGACCCAAAGACAAAGGTCCATGTGAGACCCGTCTCTGTTATATTCTCGATATTGTCCAAGCATTCCACCTTCTCACAAATGATATAATTGGTTTATTTCCAGCAATAAGGATCTTAAACTCACTACCAAGTGTCAGAGGAAAAAAAGAACAGCCCTCTGCAAAGTAGGTTGATGGAGTTTTGACAAGCTCTTGAGATATGCTTTAAACACCATGATATATTAATTCAATTTTTTTTTTAAAGCAAACGAGAAGAAGGAGCTGTACGTTTAATGTTGGAGCGCAGAGAAGCAGAGCTCAGAGAAGCTATGAAGCTGCGCCACAGCCTGACTTCTTTACTTCATGCCCTCAGATGTGACATGGAGCAGGTAATTATAGGGACAGTTTGAACAAAGCCAACATACGCCCAAATAAATCTATGACCTTTGTTTTTGTTTAAGACCTTGTCTGAATTAGAAGGCTGTAAGGATGAGACCCATTATGTGGACAAAAGACTGGATCAAGCAGAACAAGCGCTTGGTGACCATGTGACCGGGGGTGTGGTGCAGAGTTGGAGGCAGGTGCAAAGGAGACTGGGCACATTCATTTGTGAAGGTAAAAAAACAAAAAATTTTAATTAACTTTATTTAATGCCATTACATTGCGCTGTTACTTTGTAGTACATATAGTTATTAAAAAGAAATCCATAATATGTGGTCTTTTATTCTGTGTAGGCCAAACTGAGGTTGGTACAGACCATGATAAGCTCATGGCTCAACTGGAAAGTGAACTGAAAGAAAGCCAACAACTTGTTGAACTTCAACAGCAACTTCTACAGGTAAATACTTTTACAATGACTTAGTATTTTTAGAAAGCTTGTTAATTAATAGTGGGTCTCCAGGACAGCATTAGGTCACCTGTCCCCTCTGAACTGGCTGACTCCTACTTTTTGGAAGAGTGGGATCGTCTTCAGGAACGCTCGGCAGAGCTGCACCACCAAAGGCGGACTTTTGAAAGGGAAAGGCAGGCCTTTACTGATGCTGCTATTCGTCTGAGCCAAGAGGTGAGGAGGGCAGGAAATAATTTAAAGTGATGCTATGGCACTGTAGGTTAAATGATGGCATGATAAAGTTTAATTGTCCCAAACTAAATTATGTATTACCTAATGGTGTGTTTTAGCGCCGTGATTTGGAGCAGCAGAAAGCCTTTCTTCTAAAGCAGCAGTATCTGTGTGAGTCTCCGGTCTTTGGTAAAGAATGTCAAGCCAACAACAGAAGAGAGAGCAGTGATCTCAGTAAGTACCACGTCACACTTACGTTTGATGAGGACCTGATGGTGTAAGAAGACTAAATACACTTCACTTCTGGCATAGATTTCTCTGGTATCAGGCCCCTAAACACATCCAGAAGTCTGATCCACATTACTCCATCGACCACTGAGTCCAAGATCAGGGACGTCTCAGGGATACATCAGGAGAAAGAGGGCATTCGGACTCCCAGCACTCCTGAGCTCTACTCTGCCCTCAATCTGACCTACAACCACCGTAGGTCAGTCAAAACATGTCTGTACACAATGACAACACAAAACAGTTGAACCTAAACCTAATAAAACTAGACTAACCATATGAAGGTTCACTGTTACACACATTTAAGTTATAGAAGTATATTTTCTCCTGTTTACCTTCAGAGGCACTGAGGAAGACACATGGGACAGCAGAACCGACCCAGTTTCCTACACAGCACCTCCCTTAGACTGGTCATTTTAAGAGTTGTTGTTTTGATGGTAATTTACATTTGTACATGTTTTCCTATACATTTAATTTGAATAAACCTTCTTAAAAGAAAATGTTGGGTAACAACATCTGTCACATAACAATGGCAATCTGAATGAAAATCTACTTCTGCAAAGTCTATCACACACCACGCTCTTACCCAGTCTGTGCAATAGTGAAGCTTTTATTTCTAGTAATAGTACTGTTAAGACAGAATCATTTTCTCAACATACACCATATTAAGTAGTTAATACCAGTGTGTGTTTTCCTTTTAATTACACAGCCCTTATATCACAGTCCTTTTGTCACAGGAGTGGTGTTATGAGGTACTATTCTTTAGAAGTGAGGCACACAACTAAGCAGTGTGGCTTCCATCAGAGCATGCAGGCGCTGCATGATATGAGGAGGGCGACTGGGGGAAAAGAGAACATAACAGTGACCTCTGCACGTGGACAAAGACTCCTGTGATTGGCTGCGCGCTGCGTAGCGTGCCGTCAATCAACACTTGTACGCAATTACCAATCAAGTTTGCGCGAGGCAGTTTTCCAAAGTTTTAAATTGTCCAGTCGAGTCAGAGCAGGACCGCACTCTGAGGAGCGAACACAAGAATGAGACATACCGTGTGGGGGCTGTTCCATCACATGCCGAGCTTCATGGAGGCGGACAGCAAAGGTTTCCAGCCTTGGAAAGATTACATGGGACTGTCAGACACCATCAAACAGATCCTGAGCCGGAGCAGTGAGGCCCCTGATCCCGCGCCCCCAGCTCCTGACCGACAGTGCGATGAGTTGTGCAGAGCTGTGCTGTCTGTGTGCATTAACTCTGCGCCTCCTGAGGTCCACGGTGAGGTTACAATGGCAGCGTCTCCTCAGCGCGCAGCTGGCCTTTGGGACGCACTGCAGTCTTCTGGAAACGCGTCAAAAGCGGTGAATTTGGAACCTGCGCCGAGACTCCCGAGTGTGCGTGGACCAAGAGAGCGCAAGAAGACGCCACGCTTCAAACCCCCCAGAGTCCCATCGTCGTCTGAGCGCATGTTCTGCAGTTTCTGCAAGCACAACGGGGAGTCCGAGCAGGTGTACGGATCGCACTGCCTGAAGAACCAGGCTGGGGATGTTCTGTGCCCATATCTGCAGCAGTACGTGTGTCCGCTGTGCGGGGCCACGGGAACCAAAGCTCACACCAAGCGCTTCTGCCCCAAAGTGGACAGTGCATACAGCTCTGTTTATGCCGAGTCCAGACGCTGAAACCAGCTGTAGCAAACGACCCAGGCCTGGAGGCCGACTTTTTGACTATAAGGTTTCCTAACCCGAGTGTTGTGTTTTTGTGTGGGGTTTTTTTTTGGTATGTCTTATTTATCTTGTAGAGTTGTTGTGTGGCATTACCCAGCGCTGATTGGAGTCGTGGCCCAGCTGGTTTTGTCTGCTTGGCCTGCGTTTATAGAGAGGCCTTCTGTCTCTAAACTATTTAACGACCGTCAAATATTTTGTTTGGAAACAAAAATAGTGAGTAATAATGTATGTTTGATATTTTAATCGTGGCCTACTGAAGCCCATTTTCACATCTCCAGTCTATGCATTGAAGGATCTGTTATCATTAACACAAAACAAGCACCCATCATAAGTTTTCAATATTTAAGCACCATATGACCATTTCAACTTTTTTAGATAAGACTGGCTTGTTCATGTTCTGAGGTGTGTCTTGATGCCTGTTCTGAAGCATCATATTTTAGTTTGAAATGTATATGTTGCTTTTTAATGTCTCTTTGACCTCTTCTCTCTTGAAGAAAAAAATCCTGTGTGATCCTTGTGACTATTGTAAGCATTTATAAATGTCTGAAGTGACCAAATGAGTCTGTTTATACTTAAAACTGTGCCTTGAAGAAAACAATAGACCATACTGACACAGTTACAACATATTTAAAACAGCTTTATGTAGGCAGTAAACAATGCAAATGCCATCAAACTGAGACTGTAGTATGATTTCTTTTATATGTAAATTTATTTATAAGTAAATGCAGGGTAAACACTTGACATTCAACCATTTTAACACGGGCTTTTAAATGCAAACCACAGGAAAACCCAAAATTAAAGCAATAGATTTTAGCGAATTACATTTCTTGTATTTTTACTCTTGCGTCGTAGGTTTTCCAGCTCTCGGTGAGTGGCCATCACAGTTCGACTGCAAAAAAGCAATGAGAGGACACTCTGTATTCTGTCAATCCAACATATAATAGTGTATTATTTGCTTCACTCCTCCACTGCTGAAAGCTGATGAAGGCAAAGTATTCTTGAAGAAACAGCATTCATGCTCAGTTATTAAAAACCAGCATAGTGTGTCCTTCAGGAGAAAACCAATAGAACACAAAGCGACAGGACATTACATTTTAGGAAAAGTAAAGGCTAGTGAAATGAAAATAAAAATTACTTTAAAGAGGACAGTTCTCTGATGAGCCCACGGATCAGCTCTGTGCCATCTTCATAACCGTCTGGAGAGACATCGTTCTCTACCTCCATCACTTCACCTCTGAGAAAAAGTAAAGATGGTAAGTGTTAACTAGAATTCGCAAATCTGACAAAGGACAGTAAAGACGAGAACATTTAACCAGAAACGGACAAAAGGCTCACCCACTTCTTATCCATAACCTTTCAACAAATCTCCACAGGCAAAATGACTTCATTGATTGATAACGAGGTAAACGTGAGGTATTTGATGCATTTTTAATATTTAATACTACTACTACATAAACCTTATAAAAAAAAAAATTAACCTAGATACTGGGCGAATTACATTACCTCACAGCATTACAACTGAGAATACTTTGTGAGAAACTAGTAGAAATCTAAAAAGCATTAGTTTAAGCCCCCAGACAAACGGCTTCCTTACGTCATAATGATGGTGTTGAGCTGAGAGTCTGACACATAATCCAATCCCCCGAGGCTGGACTGGTCACTGGATTCTCTGGACTGAGGTGGCCCAGTGCTCACAGTGGATGGATCTCTACATTGTATATCATTAGGTCCACACTAAACAAGGGAAACGTAAAGAAACACCTTAATCAATTCAATCAATTTAGAATATGGCCTTAAATCTAGTAGCATTGACTGTAATTGTACAAACTCACACTGCTGTTCATCCCTGATCCTTTAGGGGTCACTAGGCTGGTACACATCTGCGCGGAGCCACAGACCCTCTCTGGCTCAGTGTCACTGGATGAAGTCTTTATTATAGATTCACCAGCATTTATCACTTGATCTTTCTTCACAGTTGTTTTGGTGTCACTGTCCTGTTGCAGAGGAGTGGCCTGGTCTTTTTTAGTTGCCTCATTCGAATTAGTTTCATTGTGTGTTCATTGTTACCTCCACTAGTTTCTGCGAGTCCTGACCAGTGAGTTGCTCCCTTTCTTCTGTATCTAAATGAAGCTTAGAATCAAGAGGCTCCTGTATTTCAGCCTTGTAAGTGTGTGACCCTTTGCATTGTGTTTTGCACACAGTAGCAGGGCCATCTGAGGAATCACCTGTGTCATGGACCTCTGTATCTGATCTGTGTAGAAAAACAAACGAACAAAAATGTACATGATGAGAAACAGATCCAAAAAATATTAGTTCTTAAAGCGACACTTTCCTGCTCAACTGTTGCTCTGCATGTGAAATGGGCTGTGTGCACTGTGCAGCACACAACATGGCTGCCTCCTCTGATACCGTAACCTGCTGCACCTCTGAATGTGGCTTTGGGTCTTCTTCAGAATCAGGCTCCTTGTGTCTCTCCACCACACAGACAGTGTCTAAAACTGTTACCATGGCTTCATTTTCTGCTCTGTGCATTGTAAAACAGCACTTGTTATTGTGTTATTTGTTGAAACCTTCCAGGGATTGGCAATTTAACTTATATGGGACAAATTTGTGTTGTCTACTATCAAAAGGTTTGTGTGTATGTACTTGGATAGAATAACCCTCCAGAGCTTTGTGAAGATAAAAATAATTACTAATAAATTAGCTTTGTAAACCTAGTGAGCTGTTCCTCCTCTTCTTCAGGACAACAAATCTGTGAAGCCTGGTCAGGGTCTTTGAGGTTTTCATTCTCACAGACATGTAAGTCTGACTCATGCACAGTGACTGCCCCATCTGAAAGTGTCATTTGGCATCTGGGTTCTGCCCTGCATAATAAATAACACTCATTATTTTCAGCTTTGACAAGTAATCAGATCATTTACTGTACATCAAGTCTAATGAATCTGTTGGTAAAATTTTACAAATTAAAACACAGACATTATAAAGCCCACATGTTCATGCCAATTAAGAGTTCATTTGTAAGGATAAACTTGGACAATAGAAATAACTAAAAATCAGCTAAGCTAAGCATTTATAGCGATGAAAGTTTAAACTTTCCTGCTCTGCTGTTTATCATCCTCTGCCTGTGGATCAACCTTTGGGATGGGTTCAGTATTGTCACCCTCAAAGGCATCTCCGTCTGTGCAGGCTGGATTACACACTGTGATGGTTGGAGTCCCATCTGAAAGTGTGGCCCTCACCTCACTTTCTTCACTATGCATGAAAAAGCACTTACTGTTCACATGGTGCCAAGTACATTCAACTCTCATTAATCTATTATTGCATTAAGTATCTTATATTAGTCTTGAAAAGTACAAGGATGTTTTGGAAAGTGTTTCCTTGTTTTAAGGACTTTTAGAAAACTTTGACTACATTTACAACATGATGAACTGTATTTATGACCTGACCTGTCATCCATGTCGCAGTCAGTGGGTTGAGCTTTTATACTGATCTTTTGTGTGGCGTGTAGATCACATGACAAAATATCAAGTGAAGATGTTTTTTCTTCCTCAGCTGTGATGTCAGCTGTGTTTTCATAAATGTGCTTCTCAACACTTTCTGGTCTGTTTGCACATTTCAGTAAAAACTGACTTTGCTCCTGTTCTCTCAAACGGCACATGCCCATCCTCCTCTTCTTCTTGGCTGGTTCTCTGATTACAGGCTCTTTTGTTATTTGCTTCAGCTCATCCATTTCTTGCTTTGTCTCCATCTTGTGGTCAGTGTCTTCCTCCGTACATAATTGCTCCTCTACAACAGCTGCCTCTTTTGCATCACTGCCATCAGATGGTGGGTTTCTAGATGGTATTTTCCCCTTATCCTCCATTTCCATCTTGTTGGTCTTATGTCCACAGTCCTTTATACATACCACCAACTGTATTTTAGGACCATGTGTGGTAACTTCTGGCATTTCTCTCACTTGTTCTCCATCACTTTCTTTGGTGTGTTGATCAGGTGTCTCTGATGGTTGAAGACATTTGAGTTCACATTTCTGTGGAGGAGGCTGAGGACATTGCCATGATGTACTCTTTTCTCTATTTACTTCCTCACTGTCCTACAAATCGCAAAAAAAAAAGAAAAGAAAAAAAGAAATAAGCTTAAGAAAATAGAAAATAAGCTTTTTTTTATTTATTTTTTTATTGTACAGCTTGTTTCACCAGATGATCATCTTCACACATCCTTTCACTTGGACATCCCCTCTTCCTTGATCTTCGGGTCCGAGGCAGGGGTGGACCCATGACCTCTATAAATCAATACAGTAAAAACTGTCAGTGAATATACAACTGATTAAGTAATAATTAATATACCATAACAAGCTTTACCACGTCTGCTGTTCTCTGCTTTTCCTTTTGTCATCTTCAAGCAAAAAGTAATAACAAGTAAAACGATCAAATAACGAGATAATCTTTCAAAACTACTGTTATTCTTGTAGTTGAAATAAAATATCTGTATTTACACAGATACCTTACGTGTTACCTTGCTAACAGCGGTAACTGTTAGTGCTGTTAACCATGTCTGTAAAAAAACAGATATTATATTTCCTGACAAACGAAAGGGTTTAAATTCCCATAATGCCTATTCATAAATAAAATAAATTCAAATTACAGAGCTGTACACATTTTACAGCCTTACGTTTGAATCTTTGATGTACTCAACGTAACAAGTTAAATTTTTGTAAGCTGGACTTTACGGTGGAATTTTACGTGAGATGTTGGCGCGTTTCGTCCAGCCGTAAAGCAAGTTGTGTTGCCATGGGAGACGCGATGTCGGAAGTGAATTCCACAGCTGCCGTTGTTTTGACAGCTCTCTTTAAAGTTAGATTTAATCCCTTATTTTGCACTGATGCTTTTTGTATTGTTTTCTGGCAAAACTAGATTAACATAAGGGCCTCACGGTTTTTGAAGGAACAAGGTAAGAAGCTCGTCTGAAGACTGGACTGGCCAAACAGCAAAACTAATTGTATTGTGTTGGATTTTATTCGGCGTTAACTAGCTATTAGCATGTATGAGGAAATGGGCGAAGTACGTAAATAGCCTAAGCTACTCGTATATCTGAACCTCAACACTGGACTGAAACTTTTTTTTTATAAACCCAGTAGCTGTTCTTTACAAAACGAAAAGTCACTACTTCTAAAATCACTTTAAATGTTTTCAGTGCTATTATGTAACAGCACACAATAACATTACTCAGTTTCAATTAAACTGAAGAAATATGAACTAATTATGTCTCCGTTGGATACAATAATGAAGATATTCTCACATGGTTTAAATATTTTTTCAATTTTTTGTCCTGACATCCAGAACCTCCCAGTAACAAACAATGAGTCGCAGTCGAAACCCAGCACCCCGTGGTCAAGGGGCGGCACGAGCTAAACAGGTAACAGCCCTCTGTCTGCTCTTACATAAATGATGTATACTCGACAATATAATAGAGTCATTCATTGGTGCTCTTTCTATGTCTTTGTCTCTGTGTTAGATGGGACTGTTACTCGACCTGACTCCTGATGGAGCAATGGATGATGGAGACAATGACGACGAGCTGGAAGCAGAACTGATGAGTCTGGTTGGTTCAGGAGGTGGAGGAAGACCACAACCCAAGAAAGGTGATGGAAGAGGTGAGTAAGAGGGTACAGTTGTAATCTTCATTTTATCTGGCTTGTTTGTTGTATAATATGTGTCCTTTTATGTGTAAATGCATGTTCAGCTCCTGTTCCTATGGCGGAAATAGAGAGAATGGCTGCACTTTGTTTGAAGGACATAGGTGATGAGGACATAGGAGATGAAGACTTGGAAGATGAAGATCTGCTGGTAAGTGTTTCTCTTTTGGTACTGATTATTACAGTACTATATTGGAGAATCCACTGGCTACTGAACTGCATTTCCTGTTGGTCTTTGTTAATTATGTCATCACTATAGCTGTTATCCTGAAAAAAAAACCAAAACATTATTATAATGCTCAAGAGTTTGCATTTTGCTGTCATTGAGAAGAGAAAGAAACTTGTATTTATTACCACCAATGTCACATTTCAACATGGACAGAAACCTAAGCTTCTCCTTTATAGTGCTCTCAGTTCAAAGTATTAATTCTTCCATTTCATATGGCAAATAAGAGTTCCCCATGTGATTCAAATAATAGTCCTGTCATCATTGTGTATGTTTATACTTTATGTCTGCATTCTCAGGCAGAGTTAGATGAGGTTCTAGAAGATACTGAGGAGGAGACCTTTGCTCCCACCCCTCCTGCAACAACTCCAGCTGCTCCAAAAGTGAGTGTCACATCCCACTCTCCAGCTGCAGCCCCCAGTGGTGCAACCGGGTTGGAGTCCAAACTAATGGAGCGTATTCAAATGTATAATACAGCCATATCTAATGCCAAAGCTGCTGGTGAAAGCAGCAAAGTAAGAAGATATGACCGTGGATTAAAGGTAAGACTTCTGTCATTTTGCTTTTGTTACTTTTTTGTTAAAATTTGAGACTAATTGTTATTTTAACTGTAGACTTTGCAGTCTATGTTGACATCTGTCAAAAGAGGAAAGCCAGTCAATGAGGAAGAGATGCCACCGCCTGTTGCTTTGGGTGGAAAGCCCAGCGTCACACCTGAGGTTGCCCCAGTCGTACCTCAGGAAGTGCCACAGTCTGTGGAGAAGCCCTCTTCTCCTGTCAATCAGAAACCTAAGAGAGAATCTACACCTCCACCAACTAACGCTAAGCCACAACATCTGACCCCTCCCCAAAATATTGCAGCTGCCATCACCCCCAATACACCTGCTATTTCTCCACTCACTCCTAGTCAGCCTGATGAACAGGACTCAGGTAAACTCACAGTTACACACTTTATGCTTGTCTGTTAAGTTGTCTTTTATACTGTACTAATATGCACAACTATCTACTCTTAGAGCTGAAACAGGCAGTGTTGTCCAGACAAAGAGAATATAAGTTAGCTGCCATTACTGCCAAGCAAAGTGGAGACATTAATATGGCCAAACAACACTATATTGTTGCCAAGGTAAATAAACAGTGTTATTGTCACATTGATAATTGATATAGTCTGTGTTGTGTATGTACGTACATGCTAAGCTAGAGTTTATTGAATTTCATTTATGCAGAAAATGGACATGATGCTGGAAGCACTGGACAGAAATGAACCATTAGACCTGAGCTCTCTACCTCCACCACCTGGTTGGTGCAGTTACTTTTTATTTTAAGATCAGTATGTTACAGATTTTTTACTGATGATTTATACTGTTGCATTCAGCTGATAAAATCTCTATTCCTCTGCAGAAGATGTAGTAGCACTTCCTCAGTCTTCCTCTAAACCTGTTGCCTCTGCCGCTCCTGCCGCTCCTGCCGCTCCTGCTGCTCCTGCTGCTCCTGCTGCTCCTGCACCAGGTCATGTGAACCCTGCAAGTAAGACATTAGCAAAAACTGAAAGAACACCAGACATTAACTTCTCTTGGCATATTTTATGTAAAATTACACAGGTTAACTGCCACATATATCACAATGATCTGTCTTTAAATATCTTTAACTCATTTGTGAAAATGTGTTTTTGTATCTTTGAAAGGCCTTCCTGCCCCTAAGACTGTAGCAGAAGCATTGCAACAAAGGATGGACATATACAAGTCAGCAGCAGAGGGAGCCAAGAGCAAAGGAGAAGACCGTAAGGCTCGCATGCACCAGCGCATTGTCAAGGTACAAGTTTTAAATAGATTACTGTCAAAGCATTTTTTCTGGCATGTTGCAGCTTTCTGTTAAATGTTATTTTTCTTTCATTAAAAAAATGCCACTCTCTATGTCTTTGGCTGAGGTAGAAGTGGGAAATCATGAGGATATTATATGAATGTTAACTCTGAGGAAGTAGAAATAGTAGCATCATAATAAATATCAACTGTTCAAAACTGGTTCGGGTTTATTAGCTCTGTGTTATTGCCCTTGTGCTCCCTGTTTTCTTTCTTTCTCCACTGTCACTGTCTAAAAAAACTAAAGGCAAAAATTGTCAATATTAATATGTCATCCTAAAAGCAATACCAAGATGCCATCAAGGCTCACAAAGCTGGACGACCTGTCAACTTGTCTGATCTACCCATGCCACCAGGTAACTTTATAAATTCAGCTGAGTTTTGTGTTTCTAGAGTGTACTTTTTGGTTAACTGTAAGGCTGTGTGGCTCCATTAGGCTGTCCAGCACTTCAAGGCTCAGAGGGGGGCCAGCAGAACTTTATGGGCGTCCTGGAAACGGCCATGAAAATAGCTAACCAGGATGTCGACGCAGCAGATGAAGACGAAGATGATCCAAAAGGGAAGGCAGAGGTATGATAAATAAAAGCACTGCCAGTTGGTCAGATTGTTGTTATGCAGCCAAGAAAACTGGCTTGTTGATTTTTTTTTTGTTGATTTTGTTTTGTTGTTTTGCCATGATATTATTAGATCTTCCTTCAGCTGCTCTTTCTGTCGGTGTTATAATTCTCACAATCACAATGAAACTATTTGTAGCTTGGAGGGTATTTAAATGTCTTATTTAAGCAGCTGATAAATCAGGGATGATAATCCTTATTTTTCTATTTTTTTACAGTCTGCGGTACGTCAACCCATGCAGAAAGCCAAGTCTCCAGCTCCTCAGGCAGCCCTAAAACTAGGACCTAAAGGTGTGTTAATTGATTTTGTTTTGTTTCTTTTCTTTTTCTTTTAGTGTTTGTGACTTAAATTTTATTTTTCTTAATTATTCTTGTAGCCCAGCAGCAAGTGGATTTCCTGTTGCTAAGGCGACAGGCATTTTTGCGTGCAGCACTACGGTCCAAACAGATGAAGGTATGCAATGGGCTTTGTTTTCTTCTTTTGTTGTGTCCTTTTCCATTCATAGGATTCATTCCTTCAGTTTTTTATATTTGCCCTGTTTTGGAGGATTGGATTGTGAACATGTGCCACTGCTTGATGTTTTATGTAGGATATGCCTACAGCTGCACAACACCTGAAACATGCAAAGGGACTGGACCCTATGATTGAAGCAGCCAAGTCTGGACTTCCCGTTGACATCAGAAAGGTTAAAAACACATTGTTAATGCTAACAAAACAAAGAATTACCAAAGTGATACTCCAGAGATTACCACATCTTATATTGGGTCTGTAGGGATTGGGTCAGTGGGGACAAAACACATCATGTTAAGTGTATGTAAAATTTGTAAAAAGTTTGTAAGAATACACAGGACAAATAATTATGTTGGCTAATCAGTGGTTTAAATATGTTCATCTGTCGTAATAGTAGCAGCTAAATGTGTGAGGTGTTTTCATAAAAAATGACAGAAATAGAAGGCAGAGGTGAAGTTGCTTCTTTTGTCTGTCTTTATTTCCAAGTCATTTCAATGTTCATATCTCATCCTGTCGCTGCATGTCCCGTATGAATCAATCTCTTTTAATAACATTTTATTAAAGTCTTATTTTCTATTTTTAATCTCAAGTTAATTGTGCTTGTGCCTCAGTTTGTCTCCATGTCAGACAGCACAGCCTCGCAGAAGCTTTGATACAGATATTCATAAACCCCAGGCGACAGGCCTTGCTACAAAATTATTTTTTGCCATGAGCCAGGTTTCTCAATAAGCGTCCTTCTTTTTTTAATAATTAAATATTTTTTATAGTTACTTAGTAACTTTTTGAAACATGTGTCTTTTTGTCAGGTTCCCATGGCTCCAATCAATGAGGAGGACTTCTCTCTGGCTCGTTCTCGCTCGTCACCTCAGTCCCCTCGGTCAAGTGAGCAGTACCATGCCCTTATGGATCTTCTCAGAGCGCAACATGATGTAAATAGCAAATCTTTCCCTTGAACATACATTAAACAAACACATACTGTTTCATTTTTTCCAAAAACACTTCTGGTCTTTTCCCTTTATCTACAGAAATGCCTGGGCTATTGTCAAAAGTTTACTGAATGTGGCAACATAGCTGAGGCCTTCAAGTAAGACCCATCTCTTATTTGTAACTGTCTATGTCTGAATCTGCAACAAACAAATCAACATGAGGCTGTTTTAACTTAAGAATGAGAAAGTGCTTGTGTGTGCAAATGGATAAAGTCTCTATGTAGATAAAAAAGCACTATATAAATGCAGCCATTTACCATTTGATTTACCTTTCTCTTAGGTTTGAGAAGCTCATGGGGGAGTGTATGAAGAGCATAGAGATACTGAAAAATTCCTATGCCAAGGGTCACCCAGTTCCAAAGTGCCGCACCGAGGAGAGGACCTTTAACTCTGTCAAGTCAGCAAACCATTTGTTTTATTCTCAATTGTATTATAAAGTATAATATTTTCTGGTCACAAACTGTCTTTGTAAAATCCACAAGCAAAAAGCCAGATTTTAAGACTTAGGCCTTACTTCTCGTAATCTTAACTTATTTGCAGAAATGTTTATTTGGTAAGTGTAACTTTGAGATAAGACACACAACAGATGAGTCAGAGTGACTCACTGTGGCTCACTGGCTCTTGTCCCATACCACACCATGTGAGATGACACATTCAGCAGTCGGTCTTGTTTACTTTTCTCTGTCTGTCACTCAAAATGCTGCTTGTGAATGGCCATGAATTCTTGTTTTTATTCTGTAGGACATATTCTAATCTGACACTTAATGAAATGATACTGTATATCATCAAAGGTGTCAACCTGCCTGCACCTTCAGGTAGGTTTGCCTGCTTCTCAGAAATAACGAGGCAGTAATGTGTCACATTAACATGTACACTAACACCCACTGGATCACTCTCTTTTCAGGTGTCTCACCTAACGATCTCGATGCCAGTGTGAAGTTTGAGTTTCCCTTTCCCAGTGCAGTAAGAATCTTCTCTCTGGAAAAACAGATATACATATTTAATAAATATTGTAAATTAATGTTTATATATTTTTGTAGGAAGAAGCTCAGAGAGACAAAACCAGCACAGTAAAGGGCACCAACAACCCAGAGTTTAAAGAGCAGTTTAAACTCAACATTAACCGTTCACATCGAGGCTTTAAAAGAGTTATCCAGTCCAAAGGCATCAAACTTGAGATCATCCACAAAGGGTAAAATAACAGATATACATTGGTCAAGCTGTAATATATCAAATTACTTACATAAGACAAATTGGTCAAATTGAGATTTTGAAAAACACACTGGCTTTATACAAGCTTTTATAAAGCTACCCAGTTCTTACTATGACGGTGAAGCATTCTGGACAATGTAATATTGTCAGTGTTATGGTCATGTTTGTGTGTTTTCAGAGGTCTCTTCAAGAATGACAGAGTCGTGGGCACTGCACAAGTGAAGCTTGAGGCGCTAGAGAATCTCTGCGACTTTAGAGAGTTTATAGAGGTGAGAACCACTAACTTGAATAGATACATGCACGTTCACACACATCTCTGTCTAACACTGTGCATGGGTTTTGTAGGTGATGGATGGACGTAAGGCCACAGGTGGCAAACTAGAGGTAAGAGTAAAGATCAGAGAGCCTATATCAGGGGTTCATCTGCAGCCCGTTTCAGAGAAGTGGCTGGTTCTTGAGCCAGTTTCCTCGCTGTCACCTCCTGAAACACAAAAGGAACGAGTGAGTTGAATTCTATTTAATCAGCCAATCCATAAGCACAAATATTTTCATGTCTGTGTTGTTTTTAAGGATAAAGAAATGTGTTGTTTTTTCTGGTCACTTTTAGGCTCCTTCTCCTCGATCCAAACCCAGAAATGAAACAAGCAGCAGGAGTAGCAATCACAGTAGCAGCTCTCCACCACAGTACAAACTCCACAGCTTCAGCCTGCTCAACTATGACAAGGAGAGGTTTGAGAGAAAGGTAGCTGTTGCTGCGTGTGGGTGTTTTTGTAGTTAACGTTAATATACAACATCCTGTTTTCTTATGTTTGCTATAACTCAAAGCCATGAAGGTCTTGTCATTCATTATTGTGTTGTCTCAGATTGCAGAGTATCATAAAAACAGACGCGATCCCCCAGCTGACCTTATTCAGCAACACAAGGAGGTCATGCACAGACTGCATTGGCAAAAAGCTCAACTGGAACGAGCCTCACCTGCTCTTCTAACAGGTAACATTCAAAGTATACAGACACATGTATGTATGAATAACATATAAAGTATGCCTTACCCTCAAAAATATCTCACCCCGTTTCCTGTCACATAATGTGTAGAGTATGAAAATGTGCTGCAGCGCTTTGTCCAAGGACTTTCTGACTCTGTAAAGAAATACTCCAGCCAAGGCAACAGGGTAATCATCAGACTGGTGTATATATAACAAGAGTGTTTGAGCCAGAAGTTCTTTTTATTTAAGTTTATTTTTTTGTTAATAGGATGCTGCTAAGGATGCTCTCGGCAGGCTGAAGATGGTAGAGAATGAGGTAAAAATAGTGCTAATGTATAATCTGTGTGTTTATCTGTTACTTTGTTTTTAATGCCTTATGTACTTTTTCTCTCTTTGCTGCAGCTTGAATCGCTTAAAAGGAAGCGCGCTGGTTAAAAACAGAGCAAAAAAGAGGGACTATGGCTGAAATACTGTTATCATCTCTCATTTACAAACACTACAGTGGGTACTTGCACCTGCTCAACTCTTTGTTATTTTATCTTCCATCGGCTCCTGTCCCCAACTCCTCAAAGCTGACTCTGACTCATAAAAAAATAAACATTAACTCACAGTAATGCAAGAGGAGAGATGTAGACTATTTTGCACTTAAACACTACAAAACTGCCTCTCAGTTGTCTCTTTAAAGCTTTTATTTGTATTTATTTGTTAACTGTTTCTTCTAGCAACACACCAGTCTCTTGGTGTCCATAGACGACCATAGATCTGTGTTTGCATGTGCGCATGCAAGTACGAAGTATGTTTAACCAACAGACCGAAGTGTTTTAACCCCTTTCTCTATATTCTATCGGTGTAATGAGCTTAATCTAATCTGTCTGCTCCAGTGTTTCCAGATTACAGTAATCTGCTCCATTTGGAGTGGAGTGATATGGGAATAAAAAGTGGGGCTTTGGGGTGCCGCAGCCTACATCCCATAATGAGGGATTAGTGTTTGTGTCACCAAGGAGACGACTAGATCAGACGTGAAGTCGCCTTTGGGGCTGGCAAAGGGGGTGTTAACAGTGTGTTAGAAGCTTAGCTCTGTGAACTGATCACTTTTTTTTTTTCCTTTTTCATCAACTATTTTCTCATTGTTTAACTGTTTGTCTTGAATCTCTTCACTCTAACATAGTCAGACAGGTTAAGTCTATTGTGCAGAGAATATGAAAATAATTTACAGTTCCTACAGTGTCAGTCTGACTTCCATTTTACCCAAACAGATTGAGTCCCTCTAAACTCTG
This sequence comes from Rhyacichthys aspro, assembly GCA_036850595.1. NCBI lineage: Eukaryota > Metazoa > Chordata > Actinopteri > Gobiiformes > Rhyacichthyidae > Rhyacichthys > Rhyacichthys aspro. Next base: position 13,584,963 of record CM072148.1, on the reverse strand, counting down.
TAGCTGCAGTGCAATATTGGATTCTGATTAGTTTGGCCTCAGGATAAAACCATTGTGTGAGTTTGGCCGAATAATTTCTTATTCTCTCTCTGTGGCTGCCAAAAAAATAGTAGAACAGATGTCACTGTTACTCGTCTCTACCTTGCACCTTTTTGATGACTACTTCAAGTAGACATCAGACTGTAGATGTAGTGTAATGATACAGAATCTTTTTTACAGAAACTTTTTGTAAAATCATAATCACACAAAATATATACAATTCGGTTTTTGTTAAGCTGTCAGTATTTTTGCCTGCAGCAACAAAGGGAAGTAAACTACATTAAAATGGCTCCACACTAATCACGTACTGCTACAACTTTAAAAAGTTTATGAGTTAACCTTAACTTTATATATTTTGTCTGCTCAGTAACAGTGTTAAAATCACTTTAGCTTTAGATCAATTTGTCCTGTGTTTTAATTCAATTCCAAATTTGGGAGTAATTCAGTTATTATTATTATTTTTCTAATACTGTTTGGCTCTTATTTGGGGCCCTACTAATAACACTCTTTCAATTGGATGAGTCATGTTTGAAATTGCTTTGGCACCTTCATTCATTTTTGCCTTAGAATTTAATTTAGGCTTGTTTGAGCTGGGTAATTCATTTCTCATATCAGTCATCATTTTTATTATTGCTTTATGCCAACGAGGGCTTTGAATGAAATTTATCAACAAAGACAATTAGTAGTTTGTATTAAAGCAGCACTATGTAACTTTTCAAGATGTATCTCTACTATCTCCACTAAGATAATAAAAGAGAAAAAAGAAAGAGAGAAATGCTGCTTCAAACTCACATGGGACTGTCAACTCTTCGCAAATAACCTAATAAGAGGGTTGCCCCGCTGTTTATTTCAATGTTTTCAGGTTCCATTTCGAGGAAAAAAGTTGCACATTGCTGCTTTAACGACTATAATTGTTAAACATATCCTTATTGACTGTCTCTGCCCCTAAGCTTTAACCCTTTGCCACCTCCAAAACTAAAGCTGTCCTCTTCCAGATGAGGCTGTCCTGTTGTCATGGCGACGGGCTCATCAGCATTCAGTTGTAGTAGTTTGGTGATAAGGCTGGAGCAAAGGGACATATTGTTAAAAGTTTGTCCCGCTGGTGACTCACATGCTTTTCCCACACACACAGCACACTCCAGTCTTTTTATGTCCTTACTTGTTTTGAATCTGGTTTTGGTTGCAGAAAAATGGTTCCTCTGGGCTCGGGCAACATTTATAATCAAATCATTTAAGGGCAATCATTATAATATTTGTGAATGTAGGCTCTATATCTGTCTATTTGAAGTGTCAGGGTTTGTTGAACCCAAAGCAGGAATGTAAAAACACCTCATTATCAAGGCTTATATGTAAAATGTATAGGGTTGGTGTTGAACAAAAATAAAAATGAACAGACTTGGCTTTGTTTCCTCATTGTTCAGCCCATTGCATTTTTCTCCTTTTGGCGGGGAACAATAAAGCGAGACCAAAAATAGACATGTTTTTGTCGTTGGGGGAGCTTGGGGTTTCGGTGTTATGCTAATATCGTATTTGAATGTGAAATTTCTCCTGACAAAGGGGTAAAACTCGAGAGGGGGATGGTGCGTAAAGAAAGAAGCGATGTTGGGGTTGTCTTGAACAAATTGGACAACCCGCGGGATGGGAGTGGGCGTGGACATAAGGAAGGGCTTGTTGGGGCTTCCTGGTTGAGTGGACACGTGGTTCCGCGTCTGCCTGGCAATTTTTTTTTTTTATTTTTTTTTTTTTTTATAAAATATTTATTAAAAATTATAATTATATTAAAATAAAAATTTTTTAAATTATAAAATTTATTATATATTAAATATAATTATTTTTAATTTTTATTAATATTTTTTTTTTTTTTTTTTTAAAAAAAAAAAATAAAAAAAAAAAATATAAAAAAATTTTAATTATAATTTTTTTATATTTAATTATTATATTATAAAATATATAATATAAAAATTAAAGATTATATTTTTTTTTTTATAATTTTTAAAATTTATTTTTTATTAATTAAAAATTAAAAAATAAAAGATTTATGTAAAATTAGGAGTATAAAATAATAATAATAAAATAAGTTTTATTTTAATTATAAATAATAATAATAAATTTATATTATATAAAAATTTTTTAAAAAATTTTATTTATTTTTTAAATGTTATAAAAATAAAAATCAAAAATATTTTAATATTAAAATAACAAATATAATAAATTAAAAGACAATTATATATTTATTAATTAATAATATAATTAAATAATTTTTTAATTATATTATTTTAATATATAATAATTTTTTTTTTAAAAAAATAAATAATAAAAATATATTAAATATTTTTTAATACAAATTTTTTTTTAAATAAAATATTTAAAATAATTCATTATTATAAATATTAATAATTTTATTATATTTAAAATATAAAATAATTTTAATATTACATTTTTTAAAATTATTATAAATAAATATTTTAATTATTATAATTCTTTTTATTATTATATTAATATTAATTATATTTATTTTATAAAAAATATAATTAATTTATACAACAATTATTTATATTATATAATATATTTATATTTAAATAAATATAATATTAATTAAATACAAATAATTAATAAATAGATCCTTAATTATGCATAACCCTAAAGTTAAACTGAGGGCAAACCAAAAAATAAAAAAAATTCCCCCCCCCCCCTTTTTCCCCTCCCAAAAACCCCCCCCCCCACCCCACCCCCCCCTTTTTTTCCCCCCCTTTTAATTTTTTTTTTTTTTTTTTTTTTTTTTTTTTTTTTTTTTTTTTTTTTTTTTTTTTTTTTTTTTCCCCCTTTTTTTTTTTTTTTTTTTTTTTCTTTTCTTTTTTTTTTTTTTTTCCTCCCCTTTTTTTTTTTTTTTGGTTTTTTTTTCCTTGGCTGAACCTGTCTGTCAATGTGTGGAGATCTCCAACCCGCTATTTCTCTTCCTTTTATCCTCCCATTCAACACATCCACGCCGTGCGCCTCCGTCCCATCCGCACCTACTCCTATTCGTCCTCGTTCTCTCTCGGGATCCTCTCTCTTCTGGGACCGCAGACAGACAACCGGGCCAGGCCGCGGTCACTTCAACGTGTTTCCGCTTTAGAGAGAGAGACACACACTCAGCGCCTGTCTGTGTGGAAAGAAAGTGTGTGCGTGTGTGTGTGTGAGAGAGTGGTGCCTCCGCCGCCGGTCCATCCGTCTTCTCCTCCCCGCCATCCCGCCTCGTTGTTTGGGTCATGACGCTAGAAGCTATCCGCTACAAGGCCGGCTCTCTGCAGGTCCTCAACCAGCTGCTACTGCCCCACCAGAGCGTCTACGATGAGATCCGCTCGGTGCAGGACGCGTACGAGGCCATCAAGTCCATGAAGGTAAGCGAGCGGCTCCTTTCTCCGCGTCTTTTGCCTTTAACACGTTGTGGCTCCTCGCTCTTTGTGCTACCATTGTGCACCCCATGTGTTGCCGTGTGTGTGCCCCCGCTCTCGGTCTCTGTTTAGGTTTTGTGTGCACCTGCATTATCTAACCACCCCCTTAAAGCCATCCTTTATCTACTCTTTATCACATTATCACGCCAAGCGAGTCAAACTGCACCCACCCATGAAATCCTCCTCATTTTTTTCCTTTGGAGATTGTTGATGAATTATTAATGACCTTTGCCATGGTTTTTGTTCGCCTTTTTGGTCTTGGGCTGTACTCACTGGCACCTTTTCTCTCCAAATATGAACCCTGGCATACGAAACTGTCCAGTGATGTTATCAGCTGCTGTTCACGGATGTTGTGAAAACCACTCTTTTGTCCACAAATGCTCCTTTGGTCTGTGGGACAGTAATGGCATGTATTATAAGCCTATTAAGGATGATGTCACAATAATAAAGCCCAATGGTAGTCTGAGAAATGACTAAAAAGCTCTTCAGATGAGATCATTTAATGTCTGTGGTGACAACTTTTGGCCAGGGCTGTAAATACAGACAGTGTAGTCACAAGGGCCCATGAAGTTTGGGGCCCTTGAAATTAAAGACTTGTTTTTAAACCAATGCTATGTAACTGTCTACCACATATATTTAATCTTAAAATAATGAAAAAAATACATATTTAGTTCCCCAACAAGAAAAAGTGTGAGGACCTCTCTTTCATGATAAACTAAACTAACACAACTTCTTTTATGTATAATAGGATTATATATTAGTGAGAGGCACCAGTACCAGCCGTGCAGAAGCAGACAATATCCCTTGGTTGGTACAAAGTGAATGTTGCTATAAATTAAAAATTGAAATTACATCAAATATGAAGTAATAAAATGGCAATAAAATGTAATATAACAAGAAGCACAAAATAGGACGGTGCATGTTAATCAACAGTACAACGGTCAACATGCCCGAATGAACCAGAAGGCTAGTTTTCATTTGTTATCCCTTGCCAGATGTACAAAGGCACCTAAAAGAAGAAAGTTAAACATCTGATTATGTTTCCATAATCAGATTTTATTTGCATTTTGAAATATTGCATTAAAACTGTTGATAGATTTAGTAACAGCAATTTCACACTGTACAAATTGTCACAGGTAGCATCACAAGGGATGTACAGTCAGTTGGCTGCATAAAACTCACGAAAAGCTTTTTGTCATTGAAGTATACCAACTGTATCCTCTAGTCCCTGGCATCACACCGTCTCCTCCAGGCACTTTATGGAAACTCATTTAATTCACTTTTCTTTTTTTTTCAAATTTAATGTCCCATAATATTTTATGAAAACACAGCTAATGACACCAAAAAGTTATGCTTAAGAGCATTTCTTTTTTTTATAAAGGAGAAGCATTCACTATGCATTTTACTAAACTGTATTTGCACAGAGTCTGTTTTTGATATCCTTGACCACATAACTGTAGCTAAGCAGTAATTATTACAGTAATATTTGAGCACTGCTGCACTCTTCTCTCAGGTGCGGGGGGCCCCTGCCATTGCCATCGTGGGCTGCCTGAGTCTGGCCGTGGAGCTGAGGGCCGGCGCTGGGGGAGATGACCCCGTGACCTTCATCAGAGAGTCCCTGTGTCACCTGACGTCGGCCAGACCCACCGCTGTCAACATGGGCCGCGCCGCCCGGGAGCTGATGGAGTTTGCAGAGAACGAGAGCATGGAGAAGAACTCGGAGCAGCTCAGAGAAAGGTGGGCTGATTTGAACAAGTAGTGGCTACAGATCATTGGGGATCCTGTGTTGTACTAAAATACTACACCAAACCCTTACAGGAGCTGACCAGAAAGTGCAGGCAGACACATTCACAAAAACAGCTATTATTTGCTTTGTTTCGTGGCATTATGACAAAGATTCTGAAGTAACTAAAGTTTTGAATCATATGTGACACGCATGTTGTTAATTGACAGTGCTCACAAGGTTGGCATCAACATTAACCAATGTTCTTCTATTATTCTATTAAAATGGTTAGATTTGTACAGTGCTAAAGATTATTCTTTTTAATACAGAAATCAAAATACCACATGTTATAGCTGTAACGGCAATGCTGTAATCACATTCATAATATCAATGTGTCACAAGGTAACCTAAGTTTATTACTCAGTTAGTTTGCAATAATATAAAATCAATAAAACCAATGTCCTGGCCTCAAACTGATTTATCGAATAACCACTTTGTAAATAGTTCTGTAGTTATATTGTAATATATAATTCACTACATGGCACTTCCCTTCTTGACACTTCTTGCAGGTGGTTTTGTTAAGCCTCTAAAAATAACTCTGAACGTTTTCAGATTGCAGATAACGTGAAAACTGGTTAATTAACTGTCAGCACGAGAGAGACATTCAAAGTTGCTATACCTTTGGGGGATTGCAAGCTGCATATGCGTGTGGCAAAGCTTTTTTGTGAGAAGTAATTGTGACAGAGAAAACTATTGGCTAAAACCAACACCTGTTCTTTGGTCATTGTATTAGACACATATACACTTGAAACTCCTCTGTGCTTTGAGGCATATTTGTTTTTTTAGATAAACACCAATTAGTTTAAATTTTGAAATTTTAGACTCTAAAGAGGAGGATATGGTGTTATAGTTAAATGGAAAGGGTAAGGAGAAAATGTGGTTCAAAAGGACTTTTTTTTAGGTTTGTAGTTTAAAATAACAGTAGTAACCTGGTCTTGTCTTTGTATAATCTTTTGAAAAAGCCCAAGATACTTTTCATGCATGGATACTGTATATTCATAACCCACAAAAGCAACAATGAATGGTGTGACTAGATTGCACAGATTGTGAGCCTTATTGAAGAGGTTACTTATTTTGTGTTGCAGAGAAAGGAGAGAGCTTCAATGGGTTGAATGTGTACTCAGTCAAAAGTTGTCGTGATGGTGTCATAATGTGATATCATCTGTGTTGTAGTCATTACTTCTAAGAAGGCTTTGATCATCATCCCTTATAGTTAAAATACTCCATTACTTCATGTTGTGTGTGGAAACTGTAGCTCCACAGTGTCCACACATCTCCAGTCCAGTTTCCGGACGGAGCACCTTCTCAAATTCCCCTATGTTGTTGCCCCTTTACAGTGTAATTGCCTGGATCGAAGACATGCTGGAGCGTGACGTCAATGATAACAGGAAGATCGGAAACTATGGAGCCCAGCACATCCTGTCTGGCGTCCCGAGGGATTCTGTGACTATCCTAACGCACTGCAACACCGGCTCACTGGCCACTGCTGGATATGGGACCGCACTGGGTAAGACTTTTTGACATTTTTACACCCCACCTTCACCTAAATAGAACTGTGTCAGCATGTGACTTTGCACCTTTATTTTGCAAAGGCATGTAGTAAGAGCTCCAAAGCAAAGGTCAGACAGTATAAGACGGCTCGACTGTGAAAGGGTCAGCTTGGTGTTATAGAAAATCAATGACATTATGTGCGTGACTCGCAAGTCAGGGACAAAAACACAAATAGACTCTGTTTGTGATAAGCTATATTAGATATGTGCTTGTACATTCATTGTCACATTTTTGAGTTTGTCTTATTGTAATGACTTGTATGGGGTAAATTTTACACATCACAGTGGGTGCCTACAGCCCTTTATAATGCCAGTACGCTCTTTAAAAGGTCACTTGTTTCATTTGTTTAAATTAGATATTGGCAGACTGAGATTGGTGGGACAAATTTACATAATTAACACAAATATCAATGGAAAGGAGCTTAAAACAGTCTAGTCTCTGTCTGTAAAACCCTTCCTCTCTCTAATCAAATCAAAATTGCTCTGTGTGTACAGGTGTTGTGAGAAGTCTGCATGGACTGGGCAGGCTGAAGCGTGTGTACTGCACAGAGACAAGGCCGTACAACCAGGGCTCTAGATTGACAGCTTACGAGGCGGTCGCAGAGGGAATCCCTGCTACACTCATTACAGACAGCATGGCCGCCCTCACCATGAGGGAAATGGACATCACAGGTTTGTATTTACCAGAGCACTTTACCTCAGCATTTCCTTCTGATTATTAACACGCCACCTGTTTTGTTTGATGTCTGTTTACCTTTAGCTGTGGTGGTGGGCGCAGACAGGGTGGTTGCCAACGGTGACACGGCCAACAAAGTGGGCACGTATCAACTGGCCATAGCAGCAAAGCACCACGGCATTCCCTTTTATGTGGCGGCACCCAGCACATCATGTGACCTGAGCCTGGAAAGTGGCAGGGACATTATCATTGAAGTGCGTCCGCCTGAGGAACTCACCAGTATAAATGGAGTCCCAATTGCTGCTCCAGGTAATGTAAAAAAATAAAAATAAAAAAACGGTAAAAAGCACAGCTGCATCAGATAAACTGAGCAGTCATGGTCAGGGCTGCATAGTATATTGAACATTTATAGTGTTATTGATGTGTTATTAACATGCGAGTATATAAATGTTGTATTATTTACTGTGCCAGCCATTGATGCTTTGCAAATCAGAGCAAACCCAAAGCTGTAATCAACATACCAACATACACTAACTAACTAGCGTTAATTTAGAGTCACCATTTCATCTATACATGCTTGTCTTAAGACTGTGGTGTCAATTAATTGGTTTGAGCCTGTGTTGTATCTCTTAAAAGTTTGTGAAGGGATGTTGGTCAATGAACTGATGGCTGTAGCGGTGAGGAAAGATGTGCAAAGCAGGGAGTTGAGCCAAGGAATGACTGGGAGGGGAGAAATGGATGAGTGTGGCCCAGTTCCAATGTTCATCCTAAGCCCTGAGCACTCACAGATTCCAATTGACGTCATGTGTGATGAGTTTAAAGTGATGGAGAGAAAAAAAGGCTCAAGGCATGTTTATGGAATGACATTTTGGGTTTGAAACGGCACAGTTATCAAATGGGATTTTCAGAATTTGTTTTGTTTGGGCCTTTATTATGTCATTTCCAGTGGAGGCATGAGGTGAGCGATGAGCTCTAAATATGGGTTAGTTGTCCAAGGAGAGCTGCTGAAGCAAATGCAGTGTACAGTGCGCCAATAAACCGTTTGTAAATTTGACAGTGGTATCTTGATCAATAATTGGGCACATAAGCCGTACACAGACATTATATGTGTATGGTTTAGATGAGTTTTTGGAAGCAGAGTCTTTCTAATTTTGCTGCCAGAAAAAGAAAGTGCTTTGTGACACAACAATAATTACAGTGTCTTTATTTAATGAGAAGACTGGTCCCAGGAGAGTTACTGTGTGTGTGGAATCTTTTCATAACTCCTCAGTCCCACTTCACACTTTTCCACCCAAAGACCCATTTTGTACTTTTTCTACAGTCAGCAAATCCTTTAAGGTGAAACAAGGCATTAATTAAAACTTAATATCTTTAAGTTAATTCTTAAATCAACCACTCAGTTATGTTGGCTGACATATGCTAAATGCACTGTCCAGTCCACAAGCAGCATTGAGCTGAACTTTATCCCTGTTGTTTCTTTTTTACACAGTGACTCTGAACTCTTTATGTGTAATTTTAGTTTATAAATGCATCCCATTTATCATACAGCTGCTCTGGCTGCACATACACACATATTTTTGGCATATAACACAAATAACTCATGACTGATGCTTATGTCTTCAACACAGCAAACAGCATAATAATAGTTTCATGTCATTTAGCGTGTTTTAAGCCACTTATACAATATGATTAATCAAAACATCCCTAATATGTAGTAGTTAAGGAAAGACAGCAGTGCTTCTCAATGTTTTCACAAGTATCCCCTCAAAAATATTGAATAATATAACTGTACTTTTTAGTAGATTAATACTTCAAATCTTAGACTACGTTTTTATTCCTGTATTATAAAAGTAATGTTATTTATTTGAGCATTTTTCGTCGATATCTTTTCTGTTAGACTGAAACAACCATCGAGCTAACCAAATGCTTTGTAGTCTCATTATTATATTTCCTCCTATTTCTGCAGGTATCGAAGTGTGGAACCCAGCCTTTGACGTGACCCCTCACCAGCTCATCACAGGAGGCATCATTACAGAGCTGGGGGTGTTTCTGCCTTCAGAGCTCCAGGCAGCGCTCACCGGACGCCTCACTGCCCTCTAGAGCCACTCAGCACCCCCCTCCCTCTTCCGCTGGTCCATATACACCTCTCCACCTAAACATGTCACAGGGATGCTCACATTTCATCCTCAAACACAGAGTTATGGATGTGTTTATTCTTTTTTGTAAGTGTATAGTCACTGTTTTTTAATCAGTGGAGCACACAGAAGAACAAAAATCATTATCACACAAAAGCGCACATGAACACACCACAGTAAGAAGCATGTGCACTCTTCCCCCTTTTCTTTTCCCTTGGTCACTTAGTTTTTACTTTTGCCATCTTCGTTCCTCTTGTTTTTCCTTTTAAATGGCTTCTGTAACAATAATTAGCTCCTAACTGACTAAACAAAAATCAATTTGGCAGACAGTATTGGAAGTCAGTTGGAGGTAATAATTCAGGGCGAACATTGACAAAAAATCTTTTAAGGCATCATGGCTTTTCCAGCTAAAAGTAGTGCTTTTAATTATCCACTGTTAAAAAAAAAAAAAAAAAAAAAAAAAAAGCTGCTACCCACCTGTAAATACACATGACTATGCTGGTAGTGTACATATGTAGAAAACTAAACCCTGCTAGTAGAAGGCATCGCTAACTTAACCAAATATACGGTTATTTAAATTTGATATCAGATATGTTATATTAACATTCAATTTCTTGGTTTTACCTTCTTTTGTAGAAGCCCAAATGTATAGCTCATCGATTTTCACAGCCAAAACATATATAAGATTAAAATTGGTTTTCTTCTTACTCTTCTGAGCCCATGTTACATTTTAAACATTAATTCTTCAATTGCGTCTTGATAGTCAGCTGGAGCCTTTACATTTATACCTCGCTTCCCTTTTGTGTCTCAGCAATTCAAGTTTTACTGCATCATGTTACACATATAATCTAAATCTATTTATAGAAACACCTGTATAAATGCTACATAAACATTATATGTAACCACAGGTCAATATCACAAACTGCACAGGACACTCTATGAAGCTAAATTAGTTTTTTTATTTTTTATTTTTGTGGCATAATTATGTCACACCAGTTTCTGCTGAAGAGTGTTATGACAAAAGAGAAATTACAGTTGATTGAATAATTGGTCTGAATCATTTCTGGTAGTAAAACTAAATGATTTACAGGACTTTCTCAAAAGGCTATTTTAAGTATGACAGGAAATCAGTTACTTTTGCATGTACAGTGTGCCAATAACATACAGAGAGCTGTCTAAACAACTGAAAGTGCAGGCTACCATCCCACCTTACCAGAATGTAAAACTCAGCTCAAGTGAACTGTCTCTTGACATGGGCTGTGGTTGGTACCTCAGAAAGGCTCTCACTTTTTGCCTTTGCACTCTGTTCAGAATGTTCAAAGTCCTCGTAAGTGCTGCAACTAGTCTGAATCAGCCAGCTCACCCAAACATAAGGTACTATAACACCATGAAGACAAGAAGTTTCTTCTGTAATCTCACAAATCACCTATAGATTTCACTCTTCATTTATCTCTACATTTTGCTCAACGAGAAGGTCATTGTTCATATCTTAAAAATATTGTAAAATAAGCTTCTTCACTTTTATCATCTCTGCACTCCATGTCCCTCCTTTCCCTGTTAAACCTCTACTCACAATGGTGCTGTTAGGCCATACATGGCACTCGTGTATTTAAATAATTCTTCTTTTTGTATAGTTAAGAGCATCGAGTTGAAAAAAAGTTGACATTATTCCAGACATATGTAGCAACTGTAGCTGTCAAACTTGTCTCAAACTCTTTCTTTTGTAATCTGACATCAGAGGTTCAAGAATTAGGTTTGTCTGTACATCATTATACCTGTTTGGCTGTGGTTTGTTGTTTTATTTCATGATATTGTAATTCTTTGTGACTAGGTCATGAGCACATCACACTGGGGAGGCCTCCTCAACCATATTGCACTACCTCTCTGTCTGCCTGCACAGACTCAAAAACATCAATGCATGAACACAAGCACCAGACACGATGGGCTGAGGCAGGGCAGAGTGATGATTGTCAAGATCTAAACAAAAAATTCTCAACAACAACTGTCGATGTCTAAACAACTAATGGTAATCTCAAAGAAGCATTCAAACAATAATAGTGTTAGTTTACTACAATATTTTTGAGTGAGCAGCAATTAAAGTGTTGAATGAAGACCTGCCATAAAATATCCCCTATTGTGCAGTTTCACATTTTTGTCTGTTTAATTTTTTGTCCTCATATAAAAAAGTCAGCAAATTCCCAAAGCTGGGTCTCTGTTTTCCTCAGCTGCAACTCACACTCACTCAACTTCACAAAATCGACTGTATTTCAAAACGTTTTCTTTTTGGAAATCAAAACCATTTGAACCTGTCTAAGCAGATCTAAAAACAATACTGGTATCCAGAAGTAGCATAATGGGAGACGTTAAAATGTAGTCTATGATGTTTAATCTGGTGCCAAAACTAAGTGCTGCTCACCATATGTTTTCCTTTACACATATTTATGTGCTTGTGCAATGATGAAGCAGCCTGCCATTGCTGTGGAGAGAGCGTTGTTCAGATGGCCTCTTTAAGTAAAAGTATGTTCTTGTTATTGATAATCACTTGATCTGGATTGATTTTGTAACATGTAATTGTTTCAACTGGATTTTTTTAAAATATGTGTATATGAATATAATGTAAAGTGCAGTCATTAATTAAGAGGATTCTCTTTCACATCGGTACAATAAAAAAATAAACCACAATAATAAAAAATCTTGTCTTAAATGTATCGAAAACCAGCAGATGGCAGTAGGGGGCAAAGTTGGTGCGGACGACGACGCTTTACTTTTTACTTCCGGGTCAGATAGAAGATTAAAAAATGGCACAGGGTACGAAGAAGTTTAAAGCTCAGCGACCAGGAGCCTCCAAGAAAACTCAGCAAAACAAGCAAAAAGGCCCAAAGAAAGGAGGTACACATTAAATAGTTTTTTTGCTCAGTGTCTCTCAAAATAGCCATAGAAAACGCGTTTTCTCGTAGAGCTGGGTCACGTGATTAGCGAGGGCTCCACGTTTCTGTAGTAAATAATGAAAAAGAAACTAATTCAGCCAACTGTTTAAAAACTTAATATTAAGATCACCATTGGAGAACTTCATTGATGCTATGTTAATCCTAAACAACAATTTGATTTTAAAAGCTAGATGTTTTTTATATAATATTATTTACACTCAAGATCGAATTATAGCTCATGTTTGAAGATTGTAGTAGTTTAATGTTCAGTGCCATATGTTTCCTAAAGGAAGGGTCATTGCACCAAAGAAGGCACAAATTGTTCAACAACAGAAGCTAAAGAAGGTAAAAATTATATTTTTCATCTAAATGTGTACCACTTGTCTGCAATATACCGTATATGACAAGGTTTGCAGTTCCTAAACCGTTTCTTCTCTCCTAGGGTCTTGAAGTTGCCATCAGGAATAAGATTGAGCAGGAAGTAACGCAGAAAGCCAGTTCTTCTCTTCACAAGCCACTGAGTGTGGTTAAAGCACCTCAGAGTAAAGGCGGCCCAGGACCGACGCAACCAGGAACAAGCTCTAAATAGGACGTTTTACTTAAACCTGACAATGACAGTATTTCAGTAACGTCATAAAAGTATGGGACTGAGATGTGGAATGATTTATTTAACAGAAGCTTCAGGAAATCACAATATTATATCAGGACTGGTGATAAACCTCCTGTTGATGGATTTTTAAACTATGATTAAGTATAAAGAACTGATTGTCTTCTAATTGTAAACAGATTAACAAGGCAACACATTACTGTAAATGACGGTCAGCATAGTAAAAGAAAATATAGGTAAGAAATAAACAAGGCCTTCATTATTTTCCATAACTACTGAACTGTTTCAGTTGCACCAAATAAATACGTTTGTTTTGGTGTGTTTGAACAGACCAAAGCACCAAGGTTAGGTCTGTGAGTGTTTGGTTGCTTGCTTTGTGTGTTTGTAGATTTTGTCAAGGCTGGTCCCACTGTGCTAATTGTAATGTCAATATTGTTTTGGGGTTTTTTTTTGTCATAAGTTTATCCAGCATCCATTAAAATAACTTTACAGTAAGGCAATGTAACAGACATTTATTTTAACTTTTTCGAGCAGATGTAACTTATACATAAACATGCAAGCATAACTCCAAGATGAGATTATTCAGTTAACAATGAACACCCCTACCGTACAGATTTATGATATTGCACAAGCTTATTCAAAACAATCACAAGCAAAAAGATAAAATACAAGCACAGTCATTTCCTTAGCACATTTTTCTTTGTTTTGAAAGTATTTGCAGGTTTAAAAAGCTTTAATTGTCTCCATGCAGTGAGAAGAGCGCAGAAATCGAGGGAAGGAGTCTTTTGCCATCAGGTTAAAGATTCTCTGTTGTGCTGTGTTGAAGGTATTGGCACAGGGAGAATCCATCACACTCAACAGTCCCTCTCGGGTCTCAGCATCCAAGTTTACCTGGATGAAAAACAACTATTTAGCCTTTCAAACTTTCCCATGCAGACCATAGCTGTCTTTCTCCACATCTCGTTTACTAACCTCCTGAGGAGCGTCAGGGTTGATGAACTGGTTGTAGATGCCGGTGGCCTTTGACTTCTGCAAATTGGTGGTGGAAACCCTGTAGTCTTCACATGCCTGCCAGAAGTCAAGGTTCTCCTCACTGAACTCTGTTCTCAGGAAACACCGAAACGCCTGCAGAGCATCTGAGGCAGAGAAACCAAATGAGTTCATAAGGACATTGGAAAATTAAAGAGTCACAGGCAATACACTGCCTCATTGATCTACAACAAGAATTACTGTTCCTCTGAATGATTTAGGACTATTTAAATGTGTTTATAGATCATCAAACATGCTCGAAACTTAATTGTCATACTCTTTCTATAATTTAACTTCAGTTTAGGTATAATTAAATAAAGTATGTACAGTGGTGGAAAAAGGTTTTCAGACACTTAATACACTTAAGAATCACTCTTAGGTCTTCAAGTGCATTTTTTTAGTTATTTTCCGTTCAGTTTTGAAACACATTCTCTTTCTGTTATTTGTTGACTTTGATACCGACAATGTTGAGAACTGACATATTGAAACTGTCTGAAGAATTTAGTTTTGTTAGTTTTTCTTGTGAATAATAAACAAAAAAAAAATATATAATTTGTATTTGTTTGTGTCTGTCTAATGCAGCTACACCTTTTGAAACATTTTTCCACAAATATTTCATGATAATATTTGAAATTGTATACAATTTTAAGGGTGTCAGAAAACTTTTTTCCATCACTGTATATGTATGTGTATGACAGAACTTTTAGTGACTTTAGCCAACTTTTCTCACTTTTGTTGCTCAGCAGAGTCTCCAAGTCCTGGGGAGTTTTCCAATCTACACCCCTAAAAAGAAATAGAGGAAATTGTACTATTATATACAATACAAAAAAAGCTGTGTTAGTTACAGGACAATAGCATGATCAGATAATTACTTATTCTTGTTGTGCGTCTCAGTCAGATGGCTTAGCTTCACCCTCATCCCTTTAGCCCTGAAATGACGAAGTAAAAGATTTCAGATTTACAAACAAATATATTACACTGCTCATTTAAAAAGATGATCCAATTGACTACTTACTTCTCCAGGCATGAGGATGGGAGGTAGGAAAGTCCCTTACACATTGGGCTGTCTGTGAGTAACCGTCAATGAAAAGGTTGTTTTCAGTCACACGATCCAAGTTATCAGAGTCTGGCTTCGGTCGGTTGTGTTTCAGAGATAGTTTCCTGGTCTTATATAGTCTGCCTTTGCTCTGGCTTTATCAGATCTGTCAGTCTTCTCTCCTCAGTGCGACAGGTGTGGAGACTGGAGGTGAATGGAGCGGAGAGGTGGTGTACGTGTCTACCTCTCATGCAGGCCTGTCAACAAGGACAACAGTGCGAAATGACATGTAGGGATATCAATGGGACGTGCTGCATGTGCGGTCAGGGGTCAGTAGTTTTCTTAAAGTGTTGTCCGTCAAGCATTTAATACAACAGAATAAACTGATGAGAGAGGAACAGGTGCACTGCCAGAATGACTCATTTCTGTTTATGGAGATAAAACTGTAGAGGGAAGGCTGTGTTTTGTGATCAGAGGGAGATAAAATAGAAGAATATCCCTTGATGACATTACATTAAAGTGATCTAATATAAATACCAAGAGCCCTTTGTGCAGTTATTGTTTTTGAGATAAGATATTGCATCACCATAGGCTTACCTTGGCTACTTGTGTGATTGTTTGCACTAATTGAGCTTTTAAATACAACTGCCAACCCTTTGTGCTTTAATCTTGTGTTTCCTTCCATTACCAATGTTACATATATAATAAATACATTTACAAAGAGCAGAATTGGGTGGAAGGGGGTCTGTCTGCTCCACTTCGAGTTACATAGTTGCAGCTTGTAGACTCATTTCAGTTTTTGAAACCTCATTTCCTGACTTTGCTGCCCTCTTGTGCACACTTTGCCCACTTCTACCCAATAGCTTTCATTGTTTGTTTTTCATGTGATTGTTATACAGTATATTTGATAGTGGATATTTTAATATGACTCTCACATCAACACTTCTGTATCAGGTTCAATTGTGGGGAAAAACACTGATTTCAATTCAGTTAAATAAAAAAAAAAACCAAAACACACCTTTATTTATCCCAGTAACTAATTCACATAGAGTAAGTCACACACATTGTACTATTTACAATTACAATCAGATTAGTGCAATATCTGTCAGAATTTAAAATTACAGCAGGTTACTAAAAGTGCACAGTGTAAAAATAAATGGCACTAATGTATGCAACATATATAGCAAATTAAATTGAAAAAAGAACACTTTATGTAGAGTCCATTTTGAGGTAGGAGTGTTTGAATACTATAAAGCAGTGGCTGTATGAAACTTACTTATTCAGCTCTGGTTATAGACTGTAAGGGTTAAGGTTAAAGGGCAGAGGCTGCAGTGAAGCTTGTTTTGTTTTTGTTTATTTTTTGGAGAATAGAGCGTCTGGAAGTTCTTGTTTGATCAGTATCTTCTTTCTAAGAAGTGGAGAATAAATGAGCTCAACGAGTCAAGGTAATTTTATAATCCAACAACCTACAAGTTGCAGCTTGAACACATAAAGGCTGAGCCACTTTGGGGATTGTTGTGGTTTGGCGCTTGTTGAACTAGTTTCAAAAACGGAGGTTGTAGGTGAAGAGAGATCAGGTCTAAATGAGTAAATAGTGACAATCAACAATCAAACTTGTTCAGGTCAAAAGACTCGAAATGTATGACTATGAAATGTGTTAAAATAAATAGGCCTTCCTTTCGCTGGTTGTTTCTGGTCTGTTTTGTTATTAATGGAGGTCACTTTACATTGGTCACTGGACAGAAGAGGCTCTTGGTTCAGTAGGTCTAATTTACCTGCAAGAGAAATAGAAATAGCATATTTTAAGCCATGCACCTGTTTTAATGGTTAAATGTTAACTCACAGCTGCTGTCTCAAAATTAAGGCCCATTTTGTTCTTTTCTTCTGTCTCCTGATTAGAAAAAATAAAGGCAGGTGGTAGCTGGATTTTTAGCTGAAGCTATCCTATATTTTGCTCCAGGAGAAAACAATATTAGATTTGAAGATTAGGAATAATGCTGAAAGTTGATGGGGTTGTTGTTGGCTAAATGATGAAAGTGATAGACTCTCAAAAATGCTGGTTCAATGCAGGGGGTCCTTCTTTTGCTTGTGACACACTGAATCATATTGTTACCATTTCAGACTTAGTAACTCTATAGACATTTTCAAATGCATACAGTTACATTACTTACAATGCATGTTTTCTGGGTTGATTTGCAAAAGGTGAATCCAATGATGGTAAATGGTCTGCATTTACTTATTGTGCTTTTCTACCTTATGGCGCTAAAAATTCTTTAGGATCAGCACAGAGGCAGACAACACTTTCTTTGAACTGAACTGTTGTATCTCTCCTGACAAACTTTACAGTCTCTTTTCTTAAATATTAATAAATCAGCAGGTTTCTAGGGGGTTGAAAAAGGAAGGATTCGTGCTCGTATTAAGATTTATTTATTTTTTTTGTCATAAACCTCATAAATGTAGGCTATATTTTGTGTAAAAATAAATAAATAGTCAGCTAATGGGTGTTTAGGCATGCATGTTCATGAGTAGCTCATGTTATGAAACGCTCAAGGTAATGACATGATTAATGTCCATCCCACGATTAGCTAAGGGCTTGGGCGCCTGAACATCCCAGTGTTGAACCCTTTAGTTAGACTAGACACACGGTAGCTCCTGTCCTGACAGTCCTGACAGTGGCAGGTCCTGTCCTGACAGTGGTAGGTCCTGTCCTGGGTGTAGTAGCTCCTGTCCCGTGTTTCCTCTCGGCTGTGACGCTGGGTGAGAGCCGCCTTCAGCAGAAGCCTGTCCGCTTCCTGCTTTCTGCGGTGAGGTGTTGAGGTGTTGCGGACGGAGTGCTCTGTAGATATGGCACTGAGCCACCGGAGCCTCTGGAGCTGCTAAGCTAACGCTAAATACCGATACACCGAGACACTGCTC
The DNA here is from genome assembly GCA_036850595.1 of Rhyacichthys aspro. NCBI lineage: Eukaryota > Metazoa > Chordata > Actinopteri > Gobiiformes > Rhyacichthyidae > Rhyacichthys > Rhyacichthys aspro. Next base: position 13,566,831 of record CM072148.1, on the reverse strand, counting down.
GGTCCGTCGTCTAAACCAGCTGTTGGACTGAAACAGGCCGGGTTTATTTAAGAAAAGCGCTGCCCCGAAGCCCTGGTTCTTCATTTACGATGGACAGTGACTGGAGATGAACCAGAAGTGAGTCACCAAACCATCTCATGTGTTTGATATTGTAAACAGTGAACATTACAGGACGAATGTCAGAGTATAGCCACACGGAATGAGAAAACATTTCATGAAACGCCCGTTCGCAGTAACAATAGCTAACGCTGAATCGTTTTGGCATGAAAGCAATGTCAAAATGTTAACAGTTTGGCCATAAAGGTGGTGTAACGTTGATCAGAAAAGTGGCATTGTTGTAACCATGGCAACACATGACATTAAAATGTACAAACCTAAGACAGCCATGTTGCTTTCTACACACAGTTACAGGTATGTTCTTAGGAGAAACTCCTGGCTCACCTTCGAGTATCTCACACCTTGTTTGTTCCAAACCAGTGCTCTCTGACTTGTTTACCTTTCATTATATTCTTTGAATTCCATTGTTTTGTGTTGTAATTAGACCTCTATCAGCAAAACTATTTAAAACCACTGTTTTTAAAGTTGAAAGGATTAGGTCTGGCATTTGATCAAATCGAATATTGCTAGCTTTCACTTAAGGTGGAAGAAATGACATCTGTGTAATATCTAACCAATGTTGAAATTTAAATTAATGTAAAGTTCAATTAGGTGTTTCATTTTTGACATTTTTTTCTTTTACATTACAACTTTGCCAGCTAATTAATTAATAGCTTGTTCATTGTTAAAACTGGGAAATGTTCAGTTCTCACACTACTGACTGATTCACATTCAGTTACCTAATAACACTATCAGACACATACCTTACCTGTATGTGTCTGATAGTGTTATTAGGTAGCTGAAACCTTAAGCCTAAGACCGCAGAATAGGATGACTAAACATGAAGTGACTGAAGGGGAAATGTGACTGAGTTTATTAAATGAACTATTTTCTCTGTAAATCAGGCTGCACAGTTGACGTCCTTGCATCTGCTTAGCTAACAACGACTCTATGGGACCCGATCGGACCTGGTTCCCCTGGGTACACTGCCAGGAAAATGGGTCTCCTGGTTCTAACGAGGAGACAGAGAAGCGTTGGGCAGAGCTGTTTAACGAGCTGGACGTCAATAAAGATGGCCACGTTGACATCAGTGAACTGCGGACAGGACTAGCCAGTCGAGGGCTTTCCAGAGGATCCTTGGAGAAAGTAAAACACAAAAGTTAATGTGCCATATTTGTAGACAGTGCCTCTTGTTAGATTAATCTCCATATTAGCCTCTAAATCCTTTCTATTTACATCATGTAAAATCTCCTTTATCCTTTCTATGACCGCTTGTTATTTGTGCAACAGTAGCAACCAACCTCCACATGCTGTCTGTATTATGAATACACAATCTGCCCATGTCTGTTTACATATACAATATAAACGTGTTGTTCTTAATCTCTGATGACTCCCCGTGTGTCTAGGTGTCTGCATGGCTGTACACATTTAAAGGCCAACATGCTGTCTATTTTAGTCCAAGAAGCAGGACTTTGTAAGATGAGAACTGTAACCTTTCCCTCTCTCCAACTTTGTCTGCTTTCATTTTTAAATCATTGGCCAAATGTATCGCCGTTTTCTTTGTTACACTTGTATTAGCTGTGTCAATATTTTATTAATAAGGTTCATACAAGATTTTTTTATAGGTCAATACAATCATTTAGACTGGGTCACAAAGACAGTGTGGATATGAAAATGTAAAATAATATAATTAACTTAAATAAGCTTGTCATTTTAGCCCATTGTTTTGGAATCTATGCATATACAAACTATAGAAATCCCTGTAACACTGATATTCTACATTTACATTGCTTAAATGAGCATTAGTGACTTCTCCTGTAAGATTTATAAAAGGCCAAGATTTTTTTCAGATTGTGGCTGCTGGGGACACCAACCAGGATGGAGTGCTGGACTTAAAGGAGTTCATGCAGTATCTCCACAATCATGAAAAACAACTCAAAATCATATTTCGGAGCCTGGACAAAAACAATGACGGTATGTTGATACCAGCTGAGGTGCTGGTGAATTTTTATTATAATCACTCGGCAAAGAAAGCACAGATGTGTTTTAATATGTTGTTGCACGTCTACTTTGTCGTCTCTTGTCATGTGTAACAAGGTAATGTTTGCAGGTCATATTGATGCAGCAGAGATACAGCAGTCTCTCAAGACCATTGGTGTGACCATCAGTCTTAAGGATGCCAACAGGATTTTAAAAAGGTCCATTTAACTGTACTAAGGGCATTTCTAACAATACTGATTAGAATATGTCCCCATTAACAGTCCATGTTATTTAATTGCATAAAGCTTATTTACCTTATTTGCTTTCCCCACTAGATGCCTCAAACAAGGCTCTCTTAGGCTTTTTTCAAATGTGTAACTCTTTCTCCCCACCTCCTTAAAATTTATATTGTTTTTTTTGTCTTTGTAGTATGGACAAGGATGGCACCATGACAATAGACTGGAATGAGTGGCGTGACTACTTCTTGTTTAACACTGTGTCAGATATGGGAGATGTGGCACGCTTCTGGAAACGCTCAGTGGTAGGAACACAAAACTCACAATATTATCCATGTTTTATCTGTTTTGTCAATGTCATGTTTCTCTTTTAATTTGTCTTGTCATTCTTGTTCTTTGACTAGTAGATGTTGGATATAGGGGAGCAGTTGACAGTCCCAGATGAATTTACAGAAGAAGAAAAAGAGTCTGGTTACGTTTGGCGTCAGCTGATGTCTGGAGCCGTGGCTGGATGTGTGGCCCGGACTGGAACTGCTCCCTTAGACCGCATCAAAGTCTTTCGACAGGTCTGTGACATACAGTTATAATTCGGTCTCTTTCATCAGTCTGAATCGAATCTCGCTTATGTCAATCCAGTTTAACTAAAAAACCTTTTTTAACTTTTCACTCTTCGCTCTAGGTACATAGTTACTCATTTTTTCCCGGAAATGTGCTGGGTGGATTTCAGTACATGTTGAAAGAAGGAGGACTATGGTCACTGTGGAGGGGCAATGGTATGAATGTTCTCAAAATTGCCCCAGAAACCTCTATCAAGTTCTCAGCTTATGAACAGGTAGAGTTTTAAAACATTATTTTACTGTAACAGCTATCATTTTAATTTCTCACATAGCCATGGTGACTCTCCCTCTACTCTTTGAAAACTCTGCTCTTTAATACTTAACAGATAAAATATATGATGCGTGGCAGTAACCAGAGTAGAAATCTGAGGATTTATGAACGGTTTCTTGCTGGCTCTTTGGCTGGAGCCACAGCGCAGACAGCGATCTACCCATTGGAGGTAATATCAGGGTAATGGACACACACACATTCACTAAGACAGTTATCTTTTAAAACTCTTCTTCAGTCATTGCTTTCTATCACCTTGTCCTTTATCCTTTTCATGTCTTTTCTTTTGATCCTAAAGGTTCTAAAGACGCGTCTCAATCTTCGAAAAACAGGCCAATACTCAGGAATAGTTGACTGTGCTAAGCAGATCCTACAAAAAGAGGGCATCTCTGCTTTCTACAAGGGCTATGTACCAAACTTGCTGGCGATTGTTCCATATGCTGGCATTGACTTGGCTGTCTATGAGGTTAGAAGGACTCAAAACTACACAAATCTTATTAGGACATTCCCTGAGTCTAATAACCATCAGTGTAACTCCTCTCGTTCAGACATTAAAATTTACCTGGCTCAACAAAAGTAGTAGTGTTGTGGACCCAGGCGTCATGGTGCTAGTTGGTTGTGGAGCAGTCTCTAGCACATGTGGACAACTGGCGAGTTACCCACTGGCTCTTATACGCACACGGATGCAGGCACAAGGTCAGAAATAAATGTAACCCATCAAATAAAACGTAATGTTGTCACGTTGGTACAAATTATGTACACATTAATTATAGCGTAAAAGTGTAGAGCCTAAAAGAAACTTAAAAAAAGTGAATCAGCTCTAGATGTAACATTTACACAACATCTTTTAAAGCTTACCCCTTTTCTCTCCCTTCAGCTTCAGTAAAGGGTGCCCCCAAAACTTCCATGTTGGCCTTGCTACGCAACATAGTAGCCCAGGAGGGTATGACTGGACTCTACAGAGGAATTTCTCCCAACCTGCTGAAAGTCATCCCGGCTGTCACCGTTTCATACGTAGTCTATGAATACACCAGGATACTGCTGGGAGTGGACATTGAGGGTAGGAGAGTCGGAAAAGCAAAGGAGGAGCCATTGAAGTAGATGGTTTGGTGTGTTTTTTTGTGAACAAGGATTTGTGCATTCAGGGTTTTATGGCCATGAATGACTGTAGGAGTGATGGGATGCCAAATCAGACACCAAATAACACAAATATGCATTAATCAGTATGGTCTGGGGTGCTGTTTTTCTGGATGAACTCACCTGATGAAAGCATGATTTTTTCTCTTATTGAGTTGAAGCTAACCAAGTCCTCCTGACCTGAAGTGATGCATGGACTTCAGATGTATCAAGTCATGTTAAATTCTTGCTAAACTTTTTTAAAAAACACAAAAGAAAATGTTATATTTTTCTCCCAGGTGGCATATAGAGAAGAAACGGGGTTAATAGGGGTCCACCTGCCCTTGCTTCCTGTTCTCTGATATGCAACGAGCCTTTTGAAGAACATCTTGCAAACAATGCTCTAAGGACAGCAATTATTTATTTAGTTTCTTTTCAGAAAGTATTGCTACTGAAAACACCAAAGACTGTTATTAAGTAAATTAATGTATTATATGCTCTTTTGTGGCATGCTCTGTGTTGGAAAGGTCTTTAACAATTGTTACGGTGAGTACCATGTGTGTACAGAAACTTTGAAGAGTTCTATGATTTACCATAATTGTGTCATAAAAATAAAATGTTAATGTATAAAATTGATGCAAATAAAAGTATGCATGGTGCTGTTTTGATAAGAAAATACGCCTTATTTCTTTATTTAAAAAGGCAAGAAATAAACAACATTTCATCTCATCAATAAAAAGAAAATAGTAAAGTAACATGAATAGGGTGTGTATTGTCTAATACTGTGGAACTTCTTTCCTCAAAATATGGAGCCTGTCAATCATTAAAATTGCAGCCTCAAATTCATTTTGATGTGATAGGATATCATCTGATATATCTGATACCATCTCTTGACAACACACATCTGGCCAGGAGCATCACATGACACATTGATTGAAAGGTAGCTGTTCCTTCGTATGAGAGTCTGCAGCAGCATTTGTCTCCTTTAGTCCTTTAGTGGGTAAACGTTCAGAAAAGTTATACACGGAGCTTTCAAAACATCAGTTTCCCTTGATATGATTCTTATTTTGTTGTGGTCTTTCCTTTACATGATTTGGCAAGGTCTCAATTATGTCATTTATACCTCCGTCCAACAGGTGGCGGTGCATGGTTTTTATGCCTGGTTCCCCTGTGCCTGAACCAAAAAAGAAGAAAGCCCGGGGGTGAAGATCGAGATGCATTGATTGGTTATTTTAAGCAGGGAAGTTTGCCGGCGTGGTAAGCAGTCTTCACATTGCTGGACCTTATTAGCCTTCCCGCTTTGCGCTTCCCTACCCGGTCAAGTTTCACGGCCTGCCCTCTGTGTATTTTATAAGCATTATGTCTGAATACGGAGGTTTACCGACGAACGGAGTCGGTGGCGGGATGAAAAAGGACGCGTTTGCAGATGCGCTTCAACGAGCCCGACAGGTAACCACAGTGCTACAAGAATAGAAACTGCTGCTAACATGTTAGCCCCGCTGCTAGCTTCACATTTTGTGTTGTTAGGTTTGTAATTAGCCCTCCATTTGCAAGTTTGCTTATTAGCCCGAGAGCTTTTGTAATGGAACTGTTGAAAATGGGATGGTATTATTGCAGTTTGATTACGCTTTTATGTAACAAGCTAACTGTTAGCGCCGCGTCTTGGGCGCTTAAGGTGAACGGCTATGTTATGCTACGCTAACGTTAATTTATGCTTCTCTACTCTTTGATAGTTGGATGTCTTTTCTTTCGATTGGCAAACAGAGAGCATCGACATCATATAGTGAGAACTACCTGGCATGACTTTTGATCCATTAATTAATATATATATTTTCTTACATTTAATAATATATTAATGAAGCTAGAGTTTGCTAAAAACATTGTTCGTAAGTTCAAAATGGTTTGGTGGGAAGGCAGATTTTCTCAAGTTGTTAAAAGTTAGATTTATGAAAAATACTTTAATAGGTTTAATGTTTTGACCCTATAGAAAAATATAACTGCATAATGTTTATTTAGGATTGTGCATTTGTTACAAGGCATGACAGAAAATAACATGGCAGCTGGTTAAAATAAAGTCTTTTAGCAGAAAGTGACATTATGAGATTGAGAGTGTAAATTTACAGTTTTTCTAGTCTGCACAACTGAACTTTAAACCAATACTTGGTGTTTACCAATATTCCTTTTATCCGTTCATAATTTCTTAATCCCCACAAACACTCAAATATCATAGATGTATTGTAAAAGTTACATGAAAAGGAAAAAAAACAATTGTTTAAAGTGCACCTTTCTCTAGATTGCAGCTAAAATTGGTGGAGAAGGTGCTCCCCCAGTCAGCAACAATGGAGGCGGTGAGAACTATCCCTACTCAACACAGAAACGATCTTTGGAGGATGGAGGTCAGTAAAGACTAATTTACAAACACTTTATCTTGTTCATATTGTAAAATTTAATTTTGTTATTTTCAGATGAACCCAGTGCCAAGAAGGTAGCATCACAGGGCGACAGAGATGCACTATGTAGGTTAAATTTACTTTAGCACTCATCTTATTGTGGTAGTATTTTGGCTCTGTGTTTTCTTTATTCCAACCATTTCTTCTCTTCCAGCTATTGGTGCTCAGTTGGCTGCTCTGTCACAGCAAAGGTAGTAAAAATTAAACAAAACACATAGACGTACTGAAAAGTGTTCTGCCTGTGGACATTATAGATTATAATTTTATCTTTAACTTATTTGCAGTGTCAGACCCTCTTCAATGACAGAGGACTATAAGGTGCCTGATGGCATGGTTGGTCTCAGTAAGTACCTTCTCATTTGTCTAACATAACTTACTATACCTAATTTACAAATGCTAAAAAAAAAAAAAAATTCTGTGACTCAGTTATAGGACGAGGAGGTGAACAAATTAATAAAATTCAACAGGAATCTGGCTGCAAGGTCCAGATTGCTCATGGTGAGCATTTTACCAGCTTTTAATTAATACATTTAATATATTAACATTCAATTTTTACAAGACAGTACATTTGGGGTTATTCTTTATAGACAGTGCTGGACTACCAGAAAGAAGTGTTTCTTTGACGGGGTCAACAGATTCTATACAGTAAGTTTGTTTGCATTCACACACCATGAATGAACATATTTGCATCTTAAGAAAAATGAGACATCTTCATTGCTTTTCATTATGTTATCCAGACGAGCCAAGGCTCTTATTGATGAAATAGTGTCAAGGGGCCATGAGTCAACTAATGGACAGGGAGGCTCCATGCAGGAGATGATAATCCCTGCTGGCAAAGCAGGTCTTATTATTGGCAAAGGAGGAGAAACGATCAAACAGTTGCAGGTATGAGACCTGGTCCATGATGTTTGTTTAGTTCAGAGACTGAACATGCAACATGGCTTTTTCCATATCATACATTGACTTAAAAAAAAAAAAAACTTTACAGGAACGAGCTGGAGTTAAGATGATTCTTATTCAAGATGGCTCCCAGCCACCCAACATTGATAAACCTTTGCGCATCATTGGGGACCCCTACAAAGTTCAGGTAGTATGACCCTTGGTGGAAGAAATTTTTTAAAGATGTTTTCCTACCCTCTGAACTTTATATTCATTGTGCCTGTTTTGCTCTGTAGCAAGCTAAAGAGATGGTTAATGAGATTTTGCGAGAAAGGGATCATGCTGGCTTTGGAGACAGGAATGAATATGGATCAAGAATGGGAGGCGGCGGTATTGAAGTAAGTTTACTTTGCTTTTAAATTGTGTTGTTTCCCAGCAATAACTAATGAGAGTCAGGTATTGTTTTCTATTTTCTAGTTCTATACACTGAGTTTCACACTCAATGTAATACAAATGTCATTTAACAGATTGCAGTACCACGTCACTCTGTGGGAGTGGTGATCGGCAGAAGTGGTGAGATGATCAAAAAGATCCAGAGCGATGCAGGAGTGAAAATACAGTTTAAACCAGGTGAGTGCTTCAGATATAATCCCAAATTTTGAATAAAAAAAAGTTGTTGGATGAAAATAATTTTTAGAAGTACTAAAATCTTTTACTATTTTATCATCTTCACAGATGATGGTTCGGGCCCTGATAAAATAGCTCACATCATGGGTCCCCCTGACCAGTGTCAACATGCTGCTTCCATAATCACTGACCTGTTGCAAAGCATCCGAGCCCGAGAAGAGGGTGGGCAGGGGGTAAGTACTCTGTGTATGTGAACTCTGTAGTATTTGTCCCTGTTATTATAGTCATGTGTGTTGTATGCAGATTATTATCTTGATGTGTGTTGTGGGCAGATTATTATCTTGATGTATGATGTGTGTCCATTTTAGGGTCCCCCAGGGATGCCGCCTGGTGGACGGGGTAGAGGCCAGGGGAACTGGGGTCCTCCTGGAGGAGAGATGACCTTCTCTATTCCTGCTCATAAATGTGGACTTGTGATTGGCAGAGGAGGTGAGACAGTTAAGTCCATTAACCAACAGACTGGTGCGTTTGTGGAAATATCTCGCCAGCCGCCTCCAAACGGTGATCCAAACTTCAAACTATTCACCATTAGAGGCTCTCCCCAACAGATTGACCATGCAAAGCAGCTTATAGAAGAGAAAATTGAGGTACATATAATGGACTAACAACAGGGGAGTTCCAACCATATATTTTGATATATATACATATATTTAATCTGATGTCTATGTGTTTTTTCTAACCAGGGTCCATTGTGTCCAGTTGGTGGTGGTCCAGGTCCCGCAGGCCCAGGTGGTCCTATGGGTCCTTACAATCCAAACCCTTACAATGCAGGCCCTCCTGGTGGTGCTCCCCAGTAAGTAAATTACACTTTAGGGCTTACATTAAAATGGGAATAACCACTTTAGATAAAGTGTTTGTTTGTAAACTGTCCTGCAGTGGAGCCCCACCTGGTGGTCCACAATACTGTCCTCAAGGTTGGGGAAATGCGTACCAACAATGGCAAGCCCCAGCTCCTCATGACCCCAGTAAGGACTACATTTTGAGGCTCAGATTTACTTAGACATAGTATGTACTAATAATTCCCAATTTACATGTAATTTTGAACCCTGCTCAAAGGTAAAGCAGCAGCTGACCACAGTGCAGCATGGGCAGCCTATTATGCACAGTACTATGGGCAGCAGCCAGGAGGCGCTATGGCAGGTCAGACAGGAGCAGCAACAGGAGCACCAGGAGACCAGAGTCAGCCTGCACAGACCGCAGGGGGGCAACCAGACTACACAAAGGCATGGGAGGAATACTACAAGAAAATGGGCATGAGTAAGTTGAGCCTCTTGTTTTGTTGTAAAGTGTAAGGAATCCACTATAATACTGTGTAACCTTTTATTACCAAATAACAATTATTATTTGTATTTGGTATTTGGTTAGTTGCAAATATTTAACTCAGGAATTTGTGTATTTCTTTTCCAGCTCAACCTGCTGGAGGGGCAGCTACTCAAGGTCCAGCAGCTTCAACAGCTGGAGCCGGAGGAGCAGCAGCAGCAGCAGCAGCAGCAGCAGCTGGAGGACAGCAGGACTACAGCGCAGCATGGGCTGAGTACTACAGACAACAGGCAGCCTATTACGGACAGGCAGGACAGGCCCCTGGACAGGCACCCACTCCACAGCAGGGACAGCAGGTATAGGAAATGCCTGATGGTGCTTAACAAGTCAACTATATATTATTTACAGGCTCACTTATTAAAAACATTGCATTATAACAGTCTTTGTTTTAAAGTATTATGTGATATAAAATAAAATAGTATACTTGGCACAATCGTGTTCAATGAGAACCCTTGATTATAAAGTGATAAATGGGATAATTATTTTATTAATTTAATTTAGTTCAATTGTTTTTGTTATGGCATGTAAATACTAACACAGCAAAACTGTTTACAGAGTAGGTTTAATTGTGATATTTTTCATTTCAGGCTCAGTAACGTTGGTTAACTTGGCCTGTTGGATGGCTCCATGGCTCTTTGGACTCTTATTTTTTATTTTTTTCTGTCAGGACATTTCCCTTGGATTCAGTAACACAAGACACTGGTCACATGACACAATTTATTTTTTATAACCCTTGCTCTTCATCCCTTTTTTTTTTTTTTTTTTTTTTTTTTTTAACTGTCCAACTGAAGTAATAAAAAGGGAACACATTTTGCTTATGCATTGAACAAAGCACTACTAGTACTCATCCACATCCTGCTCTTCATCCTCACATTGTGATATCTGAATTTTTAAAATGTGAATTAATAAGCATCTCTGCCTGGCGGCTAGCACGACAGAAAAATTAAATTGTCAGTTTCTGTAATTTTTCTCTTGATTTCTGAGGGCAAAGAAACGGTTTAACAGTATTTTGAATATTCAAAAAATTATGCTTGTAAAAAAAGTTTTTGATCTTTTGTCCTTTTGTTTTTGGTACTTTTTTTAATCACATTTTTAAAACATTCCTACTGTTAAGTTGCAGGTGTTTCACTGCTCTCATGTATTAATTTTATTCATTGTAATTATTTTTGAGGGTAGTATGTATGTGTGTCTAAAGCTACTGAACACAACCTGAGTGAAAGTACATTAAGGCAATACCATTGTGTTGCGTAGGTTGGGTTTGTGTGTGTCTGTAAACATCTGCCCTCTTTACGTCCACAACTTGAAAGTTGGATTTTTTTGTTACAATAAGTTCTGTTATTGTATGCTGATTTTATGTTATTTTTTACTGCTTGTTTTTAAATACATAAAATAAAACTCTTCAAATTCTCTGTTTTTTTTATTGTGTCTCACTATCTTAAGACAAAATAAAACATTGTATGGTTATAGTGCTCACCTTGCTTCATTGTGGCTTTCTGACAGATGTTTGCTTCATGTTGGGGTCCCACTTTATTATTTTTAGTAAACTGTCATTGTTCTGTTAAAGACTATTTTCATAATCATCTATATTTGCCTTATACATTTGAGCAGATTGGTACAAAAAATCAGTAATGTCACCTTAATCAGGGTCACAAGTAACTTGTTAATAAATGGCAAAAGGTATAAACATTTTACATTTTTTGTGCTTTTTCATAATTTTGTGGAGAAACGCTGGAGACTGATGTTTTCTAGGTGGTTTGATCAATAGTCATACATTTAAACTAATGGACTTTTTGAAGCAATAACATGATTCTATTCTCTATTGTACGAATAAGTGATACGGATTTAAAGATTAATCTGTGTTTCCATCTTGGAGTCGATACACCTTCTGGTTTGTACGATTGTTATTACGTGTGATGGACGCAACGCTAGTGAGTGATGAAGTCATGTGACACCGTGAGCCAATCAGCGCGGCCCTGAGGACAACAGTTGAGTTGGAGAGATGGCGCCCAGCTCGAAATCCGAAAAGGATGATGGCAAACAGAAAGCTCAAAGAAAACACAAAGACCATCTTGTAAAGCTCCTTACGCGCGGGAAGGTGGGCATTAATCTGCAGTTTTTGTCGCGTAAATCTGGAAAGGAATGATTCGTTTATTGGGGTTTATTTAGTGTTTACCCAACCTCTGGACGGCTAGCTAAGTGCTAATAGCTACTATAAGTGCTAAGAGCTACCAGCTGGAAATAGTAGGTGGTTAATGGATTTCGGTTGTAAGTATAGCGTTTCCTTTCTGGCGGCATTTTGTCTGCCTTGCCAGTTTTGTCAGTGAAATTAGGTACCTCTCACTGGAACTGAGCAATGTTAGCGTGCTAGCTATTACGTGAGAACTAAGCTACCTTCAAATGATTTTCTCATAAAATCAGTTCAAATACCAGTTTACAAGTGCATGCCAAGTTGTCATGTTTCATCCGGCTCAATCATTTAAAATTATGAGTTATTATTTCACAACGACCTTCTTCTGGGTCTTATTGCAGGTGTTGGGGCAGTTTTCCCAGCGCCTCTTTAGGAAGCTTCCACCTCGAGTGTGCGTCCCATTGAAAAACATTGTCAGCGAGGAGTTCCTCAGAGCAGGGTGAGTTTGTCTGACTGCACTAAACTGGTATGTTGTAGATGTAAATTGTGGAGTGTACTTACTGTATGATCGATGTGCTTGTTTGTCTTTCATGAACCCTTTTTCCTGTTGTGTGCAGACATATATTTCTCGGTTTTACCAAATGCGGCCGCTATGTCCTATCATACACCAGCGACTGTGGAGAAGATGATGACTTCTCTTTCTACACGTACCACCTCTATTGGTGGGAGTTCAATTTGCACAGTAGACTCAAACAGGTAAAGAGAGTGTGACGAACAATATATTCTCTCAGTTTCTGTGTAGATTTAGTGAAATTATGGTAAAACACGTACCTCTCTCTTCTTTAGGTCCATCATGTACGACTGTTTGCAGGAGAAGAAATTTATAGTGACCTTTACCTTACCGTTTGTGAGTGGCCAAACGACCACTCCAAAATCGTCATTTTCGGCTTTAAGTATGTAATTTAAATGCGTCCTGGTCAAAGGCTTAAAGTTATTTGTGTTTAGATTGTGTTTAATGTCTTTCCCTGCAGTACCCGCAGTTCAAGCTCTGTTCTGATGAACCTGATGATGAGTGATGAGAACAACAGAGACATATACATAACTATTGCATCGATGCCTCCTCCTAAACCATGCTCTCGCTGCTGCCCTGTTCCTTCAGCTTCTACAATTCGCACAGGTCAGTCCACACACAAGATGACATATTTTTACCTTTTCCATTTACCTTCTGTTCAACTCATCCATCTGGTTCCTGATTTTCACAGGTGGTGGTGACTGTCTAGAGCATGGTTATGTGCTAAACAGCCGGTACCAGGTGGTGTACCCTTTTCCCACTTTCCAACCAGCTTTCCAGCTGAAAAAGGACCAGGTCATCCTGTTGAACACAAGCTACTCATTGGTTGCCTGTGGGGTCTCACTCTGCTCAGGTTAGAAACATTTTCAGACAGAATTGTAATGTAGTTGTCATAAAAAAGCCCAACTCACAGCCATTGAGTTGTGGTATTGATTTAGAGGCATATTACCCAGCTCTAAATACTTGTTCTCTCTCTTTGCATTTACAGGCAAGCAGGATCCATCTCCTCAGATCCTCTACACAAAAAGATTAACTGCTTCGAGTCAGTCATCCTCTACCACCTCAGCCTCTACAACTTCACTACCTCATGGCTCACCTGAAAGCAGACTGCCACCCAGCAGGCCTTGTCCCTTTCCCACATCTCCTAGTCAGTCACAAGCAGCTGCGCGGGCCCGCGAGTTTGCTGCAGATCTTTTTAGGCGAGCCCAAGTCGGTGGAGTAGTAGGAGTTAAAGAAAATGAAGAGGAAAAAAGAGCAGCATGCTTTAGGGAAAAAGCACAAAACACAACAGATAAAGGGATACATTTGGAGACACGAATGGAGGAGGAGGACAGACAGACATGTTTACCACAAGCATCAACTTCAACTGTGAGTCAAAGTTTACCACAGGGCTTATATCAGGTGTTATCACCTGCTTCTTCTTCCCCTTCGTCACCTCCAACAACATTGACCTCCTCCGAGGTCACCTCCAGCGAACCTGGATATGTCAATTACTCACACCTGCACTACCGGCTTCCACAAGCAGGAGCAGCAGAGCAGAGCACAGGAGGGGTCGGAGGTAAAAAGTGTTTTGACTATTGTTAAACTGATTTTCCTGATTTTTTTTCTGACTTGTATGTGGTACTGGGGTATAGTGACTTTATTAAAGGTAGTAAATTTCTGTCTGGACTATATATGAGCAGTCTTTGGTGTTCTTTGTGTCAGGAAAAAGCCACTTTCACACAAAATCAAAGTCTTTCCTGAACAAGTAAATTTGCATTTAAAAGTAAGCTACACAGAGCTTTCTTACAGCACATTCGATTATACATAAGCATTATTGTGTCAGACAGATCCATGGCAATGAGTGTCTGTCTAAGAAATAATGGTGTACTGAAAGAAATCTTTTTGTAGCATACTTCTAAACAGATATTAATTTGTTCAGACTTATTTTTGTTTAAATTGAGCTTGTCTATGACACTATCGACTGCTCATATACAGCTGGAGTGCTTCTTGAATCCATTTTTTCCAGACTGTATCCGCACTGATAGTAAATCCATACAGGCAATACAATAACTATACTCGTGTACCACATACAACCCTGCTTCAAAAATCCTAGAATATGACTTTTTATTTGAAGTGTTTAAAAGGGACACAGATTGTACTTTCTCCTATATATTTAATTTCTTGTTGCAGGTTATGAAGATGATAAGGTTCAGCTGCCGTTCACAGTCACTGATCTTAAAGGGCGAAACCTTGAACTTGTCACTGGGCCTTACAATGGACAGGTGTGTTTGTGCTTTGTGCTCTAAATGTATTCAGCAACAAAAGCAGTAAAATGTATATGCATGTTTTACGCCCAAACCAGTTTTAAAATCCCTAGTGTGTTCCTCTAATCATCATCATCTGTGTTTTTCAGAGCGTGTGTGTGGAGCAGTTAACCCTGGACTTTGAGTATCTTATCAATGAGGTGATCAGGAGCGATGCAGCCTGGGCCTCTCAGTTCTGCTCCTTCAGTGATTATGATGTTGTGATCTTAGAGGTAAATAATAGACATATGTTAACATATAACTAATGAGAGTAGATTATTTAAGTCCACTGTGTTGGATCTCTACATGATGGGCATTGCAAAAATATACATGACACATAGTGTAAATATGATCTAATATGTTGTCATTGACGCCTGTGTAATATTTGACTAGGTTTGTCCAGAGACCAACACTGTTATGATCAACATTGGTCTGTTGTTACTGGCCTTCTCCAACTCAGATGAGGAGCACTGCAGGTTTGTCTCCCGTTTTAAAAAATAAAATAAAATAAAGTACTCCATGTTTTGGTTTGTATTTCTCTACAGTTTTCTTACCAAGTCTCTTTCAATGTTTTTGAACCAGGCCCAACACGTACCATTCCAACCTGCAGGTTAGCTGGGACCTCAACACCGGTGTTTGTTGCACTGTAGGTGTTGGTGACCTCACTGAGGTCAAAGGTCAAACTAGGTAAGACACACTCTTTTTTTTTGCTCTATGCGTGACCCGGCAAAAGATGAGCCACCCTTGTTGTTTATGCTGTTTCTTGATGTTGCATAAAAATCTTTCTTCAACTTCTAGTGTGACCTATTTTATACATACTAGCTCTTTCACTATAGGGTAAAAGTAACGAGCAACACAAAGTGCTACCTGAATTTGAAACAAAAAACACATGGTTAACCATGTGTGCATCATAAACATCATCATCATAAACATAAGTGCATTCACTGCTACGCAAACACACCTAATCCATCATCATTTCCCTTATTCGGGCCATCTCAATTCATCGCCCCACTGGGACACCTCTGTTATTACTTACTGTTGTCAGATAAATACCATTTTATACCCCTAAGACAGGAATAAAAAAGTGAGCAGAAAAGGGTTCTTTTTTTTTTCTTTTTTCTGTGTGTCTCTGCTGGTTTAAGATCCAGCTGTTTGTTTCTTTCAGTGGCAGTGTGTGGAGTTCTTACAGAAAGACCTGTGTGAACACAGTCATGAAGTGGCTGGTCCCAGAGAGCAGCTCCCGTTACATCAATCGCATGACCAATGAGGCTCTGCACAAAGGTGACTTTTTTGCACGCAAACCCTCAGATATCACTGCTGCCTAACGTCAAGCTCAAAAGTGTCTCAAAATGTTGCCTATTACATTATCATTTCAAATGAGAGCTACAGTGATGTACAGTATTGGACATAATAAAAGTTCTGTTATTTGTTACACCTTGAGCAAAATTTACTTTGTATGAATCTATAAACCTACATGCTACATCTTGATAGAAAGTCTTTTTAAAGTTACATAATTTTTTTCTCCACCTCACTAGCACCATGTTTTATATTGAGTTAAGCAAACTTTGATTTTCATTTGCTTTGCTGTCCCACCTGTAGGTTCATCTCTTCAAGTGTTGGCCGACACCGACAGATGCACCTGGATTGTATTATGAAATTGGAGTATGAATTTGGCAGAAGTAACTTACATATTGTCAAAGCATGAATGTACGCAACTGTAAAGAATCTCATTAAAAATATTTGGTAAATTAAAACAGGTGAAAGTCATGACATTTTTGTATAGTAATTTTACAGTTTTCATCTTTTTTTTGTTCAAATTGTGTACTGTATTCTTGTAGCCATTGGAACCAAGACCAGACTGAACTTTTTTTTTTACTTAATGTGTGTCTGTAACTGAATGTATCTGCACTTGTGTGGTGTGTTTTGTGTAACTTCTATGAACAAATGACAGATTCTGCTGCTTTTGGCCAAAAGCTTTTCTTATCTGGCTGTAACCAGTTTAGTCCATATCACAGCCTGCATTATTTTTCAATCAGTGAAGCCTCTGCAGCATCACATGTTTTCAATCTTTTTAAATTTGTGTCAATAAAGTAGAAAGTTGCTGGGAGTCACATGTCTTTGGCTCACTGTCTGTTGTCTGTTTTTGGCTTGATAACTTGAAAAGAATAAAAGCATAGACAGTAGCACTTAAACCAGAGCTTCCCCAACAGTGGGTAGAGTCCCGAGGGCAGGTCACAGTAGATTTAATTTAGGTTGCAATAACCTCTCCACCACACAGAAGCTGAGTATTTTATTTAGGTCATATTTCTAGTTCAGTGTTTGGCAAATGTGGTTCTATTGCATACTTGTGGATGGCTAGTTTATTCACTGCAGTAAATACGGCATTCTCCCAGTTTGGAGAACTCATTGCTGATTGTAAATGCAGTATATAATGTACTTCATTGTTCTAGGGTTATATGAATGAGGAGCAGAACAAAAAGCAGTCATATTAAAAGAAACACATAAATACCTTCAATGTAACACAAACTATCAATTATGGTATTTTTTGTAGTTACAAAAGGCTTGCTAGTTGTTCCACAAGTGTTTTCATTGCCTCCATTAGCAGCCATACATAGGTGAGTAAAGAAACCTATCCCTTTTACCCTTTAACTAAAATCCTGGACAGTCGCCTGCTCATGCACATCACATTGCTGTAAAAAAAAATGACAATATCTCAGTTCTCTGAATAGTGGACAACCCACAATTTAGTTCTTAAGGCAATGATGGTACAAAGACAACATAAAAATAGTTTCGATAAGCAACAGTTCACAAAAGATACATACTGTTGTACAGGATATCTAAAAGTATAGGTGTTGTAACATGTAAAATAAATATATTTCACTACAAAAACTGAGCTGATACATCTAGTCCAGTACAAAGGTTGCTATGGATACTGAGTTATAAGCTGTTTGCTTGGCAGGATAAGCTTTGGCCTTGCAATGTGGCGTGTTCAAGTTACACTGCTCTTACGAAGGTCATTGTGGTTTGTGATTGAGGAGTTTGTGTTTGTGTTAAATACAAAAAAAAAGGATTAATGAATGTAGATGTTGATTAAAAAATAAAGGGAAAAAATGCAGGTTGGATACATTATCACTTTTTTTGCAAAACACTGAGACCACTGTACAGGACCCTCATTTATTCACCCACTGTTACAGAATTTATAGAGCACATGCTTTTTCTGTCTTCAAATCTCTCAAAGGCACAGGATATCAGTTATTTATCCAAATTAGTAAAACTGTAAAAAACATGGCATGTACATATTAGAATGAGCCAAAAAACATCTGAGGTGCTGTATTCTCATTACATTTACGCTGCCACTGATTTAAGCACGGCTCTTCTGCATAGTCATTGCCTTAAATAAGAGCGGAATAAAGGAAATCGGTGTCTTGATTTTACCACAGCATTTAGGTCAGTGGTTAAGGCGGGATTAAGGGGATTTATATGTTCATTTATATATATATATATCTATATATAGACAGGTATATATTTATTAAAGGCTGGACAACCATGGCTCATAATCAAAACACTAGAAAGAGGAAAGGCACAGGGATTATGACAGGGATAGTTGCACAGGTAAAGGCATAGAGAAATAAAATGGCAGCAGAAATATAGCTTAAAAAATATTTGGCAAAAGGCTTTAGCTCTCTCCTGGTCTCCCAAGTTCATACACACCATGAAACAACAGATAGCACACAACACCACAGTGAACACACACAGTGACATGGTAGATGTCAAATGAGATGATGAGATGTACAAATTAAAGCAGGTGTTGTGGGGTAAAATGTGTTTCTAAGGTGTTGTGCTGTGAGTCTCTGCCAGCAGATTTAGGCTCGTCCTAGGCTGCTTGGTGGGAGGCTCCAGTGACTCCTTGTCCCCTTCGACAGCATTCAAAGAGCTGGACTGTAGCACGATGTCTCCACTTTCGTCATCACTGTCTTCTTCCTCATCCTCCTCTTCCTCTTCTGTTGAGAACAAGAGCAGAGAAAAAATTGTCTCTTTTCCATTACATTTGCAGTAATTTGCACAAATATCCCATCTCAGTCTCCCACAAAGTGCATATAATAATTTGTGAGTTCAATGCACAAAAACACAACAAAGTACTTCTCATTCTCTATTCAAGAAGCACTTTAAATCATAAGCTATGGTAAACAACCTCTTTACTTTTAAACTTTTGCATCATGTCAAATCAAAACAACCAACAAACACTTTGCCAAAATGTGTTGGTATCTATGTAAACACTGGACTGTATTTGTTTTTCTTCTATTGTTCACCTCTGTTACACTATGCTCCACCCTGCGCCAGCCCAGTGGCACATATTGTATGCAGTACTTAGTCCAACCTTACTTTGGCTGAAGGCGTACACATGCATGAATAGCCCTATGAATTGTATTACACAAGCATGTTACCTCGACTTAAACATTCAAATTACTGCTAAGGCAATAAATAAAACGTCTCTCATGCCATGTGACTGACTGAGCCTTGATTTGACCTTTGCCATCTTCCCATCCACCTCTGTTTTAAGCAATTATGGTGGTATGATTTCACATTAAGGGTCAAAAAGAAAGAAAAAGAAAATGTTTGGTTACCTTTCTCCATGTCTGAAGAGTGTCGGCTCTTTACTGTGCTGGCAAACTGGAGCAATAAGAGAGAAAGATTTTGTTACAAATGCATCACACATACTTAAAAATGTAAAAAACATGGTGTTTTTGGACATACTTCTCCCATGACTGCGATGGGTGTCTCTCCTTTGGCCTGAGCAACCCTATGCTCTATAAGGTAGTACATGTACTCATCATAAAGCAGGCGGATCAGGTGAAAGGAGCCAAAACTGGCAGCACTTCGTAGAGTCAGGTCCCGGATTACCATTGAACTGAAGGGACACATAAACATTTCAGCACATTTACTATCTTTGTTTTCATCACAGACTTGTTTATCTTGTGTCACCTGTAAAACGACCAGTTGAGCAGGAAGGCCTTGGCTGCCTTTGGTAAAGAGACAGGATTGTTCTCATAGGGCTTCAGCGCCTGAGCGACCACACTATCCAACCAGGAAGCCCACTGCTCAAGAGAGTTGTGCTGCTGAAGGGTCATTTTAAAATCTTGCTCCAGACGCTGAACAACATTGTCTTCACACTGACAAACCCAGGAGGCCTGCTCCTGTGAACGGCACAAAGAAACAGATAAAAGAAGTTGTCAGTCACAAGGAATTAGAATACAGCAAAGTAAAAGTCACAGACCTGAACGTTAGTGAAATCGACTCGATTGAGATCAGAGAGCATTTGGTTGATCTGGGCTGAATTTTGGAGGACAGCACGTGCCGCTTGGGCCAAGTGGTTCAGACTCGTGTACCGACGTAGCGTCTGGGAAAAAGAGCACACACACACCACCTG
This sequence comes from Rhyacichthys aspro, assembly GCA_036850595.1. Lineage (NCBI taxonomy): Eukaryota > Metazoa > Chordata > Actinopteri > Gobiiformes > Rhyacichthyidae > Rhyacichthys > Rhyacichthys aspro. The sequence continues at coordinate 13,546,770 of CM072148.1, read as the reverse complement.
AAAAACAGAGGGGGAAGTGAGAGATGGATGAAAATGCAATGAAAAAGACAAAGCACAAGATACAGAAATGATACAAACCCTGCATGAAGTATATTGTAAGTTAAAGGCAATGTAATATTGTGTTTAAACAACACTTCTTTACCTTAATGCGAACCATTTCTTCTGGGATGTTCATCATGGCACCAGTCAACCAGTTCTCAAGACTTTTGGCAAAGTTGCGGATGGCCTGAGTTAAGGCACCTAATGCAGGATTGGAGATTTTGAGAGATAGGTTTTACATTAATTCAGTACAATAAATAAATAATAAAATTCCATCAAGTAACTATAAGCAGATTGAGTGCTTACTGGGAATAGGTCTCAGTACGTCAGGGATAAGGATCTCCACGAGAGTCTGGTAAAGAAGGTTGTCACACTCTCGGGTCCAGCGAAGGACTGGCTCAAACTTACACAGTATCACGAGGCAGGCCTTAGGCAGACGCTTCTCTGACTCATTGTGCCTGAGTATGCACCAGACAGAGGTTTTCAGTCAAACACATATTTATGTTTAATGTATTCTATGATTAGTTTTTTATTTAAATAATCTTACTCACAGGTTGAGTGATTCTGTGTCATTGTTCTGGCTAAACCTCCAGAACGATTTCCACAGCGTTTCTACGAGAGTGAACTGGAGGTTGACCATCACATCCATAATGGCCTGTTGAGATTAGATAACACCACAATATGAACGCTTATACTAATCCATTTCAAGACTCTATTTAATTAAACACAAATGTCCAGTTTGACAATTCAACAAGTAATTGACAATTTCTTACATTCTAGGCAAAATACAGCTGGGGCCTACCTCACAGTGCTCTCTGTAGAGACTCTGAAAGGCCTTGAGGTGCTCTAAAAGGATCCCATCAGGCAGCGCTCGATCTTGTAAATCAATGTCCACAAAGTCTGGCAGTGGTCGTGATGCCTCTGTTGAAAAAAAACAAAATAGAGGAAAAAACATGAAGGAAAAGATATAAATATAAAGATATAAAAAGCAATATGCAATATAAAGACTAGCACTCAGTCAATTTAAAGTTTAATAGCTGCTCCTCACCTAGAAACTGTTGATATTGTTGAACCTGGGCAGAAATATCGCACAGAGCAGCTGCCTGCTGTTGACCCGTCCCACTTGACGTCCCATTAGTTATCCCCTGTGTCTTCTGGACTGGCTTTATCCTTTTGGACAGAACATGAATTTTAAGGATTTAGCCTCATGAGACGCAGATTATATAACTTTACAGTTAGCTTCAATGCGATGTAAATATTGTCACTGCCGATTCCTGCTGTCAGCACATCACATATCACTTAAATCTCATTTGCCTTGATAGTTTGTGATATTGTTTGTCTAAGTAGCTTCAATAACCCAGGTTATACTGTATACCTGCTTTTCTGTGAAAAGGGCTGCTGTCTCATTGCCATGTGCTGCTGCTCATCCATCAGTCTGAGCAAAGGGGAGCCTGATTTGATCCTCAGGCCATAGTAGTGGTACTTTGAGTTTCCTCTGAAACACAAAATAAAAAGTCAAAATGCTGCTGAATAACTAGTCATATTATTTGTCAATGTGGTTAATGTTTTGTGCTGTTCACATACCTGGTTCCTAACCTCCTTGTACGCAGTCCCATGAAGACAGACCTAATAAGTTTACCAAAAGATGCAGCATTGACTGGTTCAAGTTTCTGCTCTTGACAATGAAGGAGATAGTGATAGTAGAGAGTGCAGCGGGGTAAGCTCACGCCTTCTGCCCCTTCATAGTTGTCAATCAGCCACTGCACCTGATGTGTACAGTTAAAGAAGTTCATCTGATGCCACCTCATTGCTACATAACATAACTCGCTGAATACTTACAGTGGCAGGTGGTGCACGAGAGTTAGAGCTGGAGTAACTTTGTCCACCTCCTGCTGCTCCCGTCCCGGCTCCTAACACATAACCTCCCGGAATCACGTAGCCAGCCCCGCCCGCACCAGCCCCTCCACTACTGGCCCCTGTAGTCGCCACGGAAACCGGCTGCGAGGCCACAGATCCAGTGATGTCCGACTCAGAGCTGGAGGTGGCTTCGTAAAAGTTGGAGGAGGATGTTGGAGGGGTTTGGGAATAGAGAGGCGAGTTGGAAAAAGGGTATGTGCTTGAACGACTGAACAGAAAGACACAAAGACATTAAAGGGGTGTGTAATATCAGCAAGTACCACTGCACAGTAAAATACTACTCACATGGTAGATGCGGTAAAGGTGGCATCTGCTGCCCCTTCCACATACTGCACCTGACCAGAGTACACATGCTCCACCTGACACGAAGAAGAGGGGACATAGTTCACAACTGTACATTCACAACAAAGAAAAAATGGTGGTAACAGAAAGAGCAGTTATGCTTTTTCTACTGACAGGTATTTTGATCCCAACAACATTTATAGATATTCATAGTGACAGCGAGAGGTGAATATGAGACACAATCAAAGGTGGAGTTACACAGTAAATACCATGTAATTATTGTAAGGAGTACACACACAGTAGTTTCACAAGACATGGACAGTTAAAAAGGGGAAATGAAATTGAGCATGTCTACCCAGGTCATGACGAAATGGTGTGAAGAAATGCTATAAAAATGCTCAGAGCTTCAGCTAATGTCATTAGGAACGATCTTGTTTAAAGAAGAACAAGGTATGAACGAGGATGTGTGGTTAGTTCACCAAATGCTACGCTCCTTCAACAACTGTGTGCAATTGGAGCACTTTTGCAGAACTGAAGTACAATTTGACTAAAGATTTCTCTTAAGTTTGCTCACTTTGCATTTTGTAAGTTCAAGATCAAAATAAACATTTACATTTTTACAGCATTTCTTCAAACCTGCCTTAAACTTCACATTAGAGTACAGTCGCTGCAAAATGTTGTAAAGAAGTGAAAAGGAACTGTTAGTTTTTCTAAGAGTTTTTCAGTTGCTTTTTAGAGATTTTAGTAGTAGTAGTAAATCTCGATAAAGCCAGGGGAAATACAAGCATCATTTTTTCACTCTCCTTTTGTTTGTCTTCTGGACTAAAAGTTTACCTCCTGGTTTATGTGCAGGTTGTTAATGTGGCCTGTCTGAGCTCTCTTGGCTGCCTGTGAGACGGCCTGCAACACTGACCTCTGCTGGAACAGTTACAGCCTATTAGTAATCATTTTTGTGTACTCCAAGGTGATAAAATGACAAAAGGTTTGTGTAAACATTTAGGTCTTACCTGCGGCGTGGCCTGTACGGGCTGGACCACCTGAGTGGGAACCCCAGGGGCAGGTGGGCTGGAGTCTGACAGACTGTCACTGGAGTGAACTGAACCCTCTGGGAATAAGAGAAGGAAGATGCAGGAGAAAGCAGAGATGAAAGAGACAAAATAAAACAAATATGAGCAAGCAGAAAGTTCAGTACTTACGACATACTGCCTCAAAATCGTAATAACAGCCACTACAGAACATAATATATGTATTTTGTTTAGCGGTGCAGTTAGAGGATGCCTCCCCAACTCTGCTTTCAACCTTATATGTTGCATGCAGGAGAACAGCCTTGGACAGCTAATCTCCCCAGATGGAGAGAGAAATCCCTCCATCTTGTAAACATGCAGATCGGATGAAAGTGGGGAATAGGAGATTCATGAGAGAGGATGGAGAGCGGGCGGCTAATGTTGGCTTCTTTGTATCTTCAGGTGGGAAATATTTACTTTTGCCAACTCCACCAAACAACTCTGATTTCGGGTTCAGTGGCTGTAAACTTGAGGGCAGCACTACTACGCAAAATAATTCAGTTTTGAATAACAATTACAAATACTACCATTCTTTTTTTTTTTTTTTTTAAATGTAAGTCTTCTACACAATAATAGAGTTTTGAGGAAAGAAAGGCTCATTATTTTGTCTTCTGTCAAAACTTTCTGGTCAGAAGCAATACTCTTTTTTTACTTAGTTTTTTAATGTAAACTTTTCTGACAAAACCAGACAAACGTTTCAGCTGCTGATGCAGAAGAAGACTCAATCTTTTAAAACTGGAAGGAGTGTAAGTCTGCTTTTCTAAAAAATGCCCGGCAAAGAATACCTGGCCTTTTTTATTGACTATGTCTGCGTGATACAAAAAGATGAAATGACCTGAATGGTATGAGTGTAATTTTTTTTTTAAGATTGTTGTGATTTTGAAACCTTTTGTGTAGTTACAGCATATACAGTATAATCCAAAAGTCCTCATTCTGACCAGCTTTTATTAATGCAAGAATAAATTACAGAACAAAAGCTTACACATAGAGGATTACCGATTATCAATTGCCACATCAAGTTAAATCCAGATTTTTTTTTCTTGGTTGCATGTCCTAGATATGGGAGAAGTCAGGTTTTAATCAGCATAGTAGTTTAACTAATGGTGTAGACCTGCTTTCTGGGCCGTACACAAGCCACAGCTGTGAACTAGAGGTAAGAACGCTCAGTGTTATTTGATACAAGGCGGCAAAACGACCTAGAAATAGACAGCCCTAAAATAAAACGCAGACAAGATTTCATTTTGAATAGTTAACAACATATCAACACATATACAGACTACAATGTATAATAATGTTGCACAATACATCACAAATGTATTGCTCTTGTAATATCAACAAACACAATCTTAATATTGCAAAGAACAGCTTGAATCTCAATAACATTATAGCCTTTATGTGATGTCAAAATATTTCTCTAATCAGAGCCTTGAATTAAACTGTGATACAACTAAATGTGTGAGGCTCCAGTGCGACTTGTTGAATTCAAGACTCAGTAAGTCCAGCCTTGTATGTCTTGAGATGTTAATATTCAATTCATCTTATATTATGACAAAGGGGGATCTATCACTGATCCATGCTTCTACATTTAGGACTATGCATCCTAGCAACCGAGCAGTAGGATTATTTTGTCCTTATAATGTATGCACCACCCTACCAGAATCAGAAAAAACAGGGGAAGAGCTTTAAGACAAGAAGAATAGAACAGTATTGGTCAAACGTAACTTATTTATTATTTTTGGCCATATTAGCGCTAAAAGCAACATCTAATTCACCCTTAATAGAGTTTCTCACAGACATTTGAGTTATGAGTTTTGCCATAAGACACTTTGACTGAAGGACTAAACCAGCATTGATCTGGTCAGTGGACGACTATTAAATTTCCTGCCACTGCCACAGTAATACACAGTTGATAGCACACTGTGTATGTGTCTACTCTATTTTATTATATACTATTACTGTAAGTTCGTGCCACTCTTTTCACAACCAAAACAATGACAGTGTTCGTCAATAAACTTGAATTTGCAAACATTTGCATTTCATTTTACACTTGTTGGACACACCCCGCAACAGGATCAAATAGATTGCAGCAAAAATGGATGCATGTGGGACATGAGTTTGTGAGCATAAACAAAGGGCCAGTCACTCACCTGTAACTGTCACTATGATGTACTGAGGGGAGCTGCTCTGACCATTGCTCTTCTGGATGGCAGAGCGCTGGACTTCAGGGTTCACATAGTGCTGTGTGGGAGTGGTCAGGACCACAGACTTCTGGCTCTGCGTTTGAGCGGAAGGAACTTGTCCGTTTTTTGTGGCAGAAGTTGACTGGTTGCTTGATGCAATGGTCCGAGAGGTTGGGGGGATTTCAGGCAGGAAGTGTGCGCTCTTTGTGGAGGAGGGTGTGGTTGCAGCCGGTGTTGCTATGGTTACTGTGTTAGCCTGCTGAGGCTGAAGGTCCTCTGAGTATCCAGAAGTTGCCATAGCAACTAATGCTTTGAGGCACCTTCTCTGTAGATTTAATAAAAGGACATTAATGAAAATGGAACAAGAATGTCATGTTTTAGTAACAAACTATTTTTATACGTGTTGTTTGTGTCAAAGTGCTTCTGTGTTTTAGAGACAAAAAACAGAGAATGAAATAACAGATTGGTCAGAATTAAGAAAATAAGCAACAGGATGTCTTTTCCTGCAAAGCCACTGATAACGCTCAGAATAAGCGCTTGTTTGTTTTTTAGCCAACACTGCAATTTGGAAACTAATAATATCTGCTATTATTACATATCAGTCAGGACTTTGGTCCATCCCTCAGCTTAAGCCACTCCTGCTTTTAACAAACACGGTAAACAACACAATCAGATGATCATCCACTGAATTTGCTGGAGTGACTAACTCAATTCAATGTCAGCTCAAAAACTTTTTAAAGTCACAAATCTACAATAAAACGTTGCGCACTCAAATAAAACGACACACATCCGTATACACTTCCGCTGATTTAACAGTTGTGTCTGCTTTAGGGTTGTTAAAGGCGAGAGGGAGCTTGCTGGGACGTAAGTTGAGAAAGCGAGAGTTATAGCTTCCTGCAGCTAGCAACCCACGATAACTTATGACGTGAAAGCAAGTTACTACGTGTCATTTAATCGGTACACATTGTACCTCGCCACTAAAACTCACTCGCCTCGGAATGCTGTAAATACTGTCGCAACTATAATGAACTACAACATTTCAACTAATGACTAAGAAGTAGGATTGGCACTACAGCACACCCGCCATCTTGTTCTCTTATCAAATATCCGACATCGCCATAACAACAGTCTGCGTTCGGAAAGAAGCTAGCAACCACTTTCATCCCCAACGACTTGCTTGACCAATTTCCTGTTAACGCTGATGATTTTGCACAAGCACATTTTTAAAACAAAATAATCAACAATATTGATAAATTTCACTTTTTCACCTCTTGTACAGTCCGGGGATGTTTCTTTTTGACGTTAAAGTTTTATCCTTTTTGATTTATGTTGTTGTTGTTGACTCCCGTTGCTTGGTTCTTGTCGCCAGGACTACCGTGACTATGGCGCCTTGCCTTCACCGGGGCAACTGTTGCTACCCTCCCGTCATCGCCCCGCCCAACACCTAACGCTGATTGGACCGCTTGGTAGGTGGACGTGACATCATCGGGCGAAATGATAGCTGATTGGTTGGGGCTTCGTGTCAATCGAGTAAAATAGTCTAAACGTTGAATTATCGCCTCTAATTTAACTTTTTCGATAACACATGATGTAAGCCAGGCATAAATAACGGGGTCAACTTTATTTATATCACATGAAATTATAGATAAGAGTCCTAACTCGTCTTCTCTCCCCTGCCCAATAGCTTTGATGTATCAGATACAGTGCAGAGAAGTTCATAACTGACTGATAACTGTCACTACATGAGTTGGCCTTTCAAAATATCCGAGTGTGTATTTGAAGGAGGAAAGCACCATTGTTCTTGTCATACTCTGATTAATGGATTTTGATCTCCATCCACTGCCAGTCAGAGCTGATAACAAATAATAGATATTGAACTGGTGGCACACAGCTCACCTCAACCAAAGCGTGAAACAAAAAGGCCATCAAAAGGTTACAGGTGATGAGATTGCAAAAGACCCTGTTGACTTCACCTCTGCATGCATTCAGTACTTAATCATTTTGCTCTTTCTATGTGAGCATTGTTGTCCCTAAAGGTCTTCTGTCTTATCTTTGGGTATGACTAAGAGTGGAGGTAAACTGAGGTCCCTTTCTACGATTTTGGACACCTATATAAAGTGGACTGCCAAGGCAAACCCCACAGATACCTTAGCTGCCATAATCAAGCGGTTTACAACCTTTCTTCCAGACCATGTGGAAGGCAGCACTTTTGACTTTGGGCCTGTTGGTGGCACTTGTTGACAGGGTGCGGTGCAATGAAGGCCATCCCTCTTTCTATGGAGTAAAGTTATGTGGCAGAGAGTTCATTCGAGCTGTCATCTTTACATGTGGAGGTTCTCGCTGGAGAAGAAGCGTAGGAGATTCAGGTGAGTCTAAGATCAGAGACTATTTATGCTACACTATCATTTATAGAAACAATAAAATCATCTTTTATTTTATCAGCTCTTACCGGACAAGAGGCCTTTGACCCATGGGGAACTAACTCTATGCCAGAGCTTTCTGGCAGCCAGAATCCTGCAGAGCCTGACTTATGGAAAGGTCAGACTGTTGATGACACATCTGCAGCTGCTGGATTCAGCCGTTCAGCCCGCTCCCCAGTGTTAGAGGAGGTTTTGGAGGCTCTAAGGAGTGCAGATAGAAAAGGACGGGATGTAGTGGTGGGACTGTCTAATGCATGTTGCAAATGGGGCTGCAGCAAGAGTGAAATAAGCTCCTTATGCTGAGCCTGAACATGTCATTCTCTCATCTGTGCAGAGCTCTTATCTTTTGAAAGATTTGTTTAAAAAACCCTCCTTTGACATTTTAATATGTTGCGTGTGTTGACCAATGATAGAAGAATGTGAATGTTTTGTGGTCACTGTGGTTGTAATGGATAGAAACAGAATAATAAAGTAATAAAAGATTGTGTACCTTTTCTAAAGTCTCTGTTTCCTCTGTACACTTCCACTTTTCCAAAAGGCCTTTTACTGAAATGATTTCGAAATGGCAGGAAGAAGTTGTGTACTTTCAGTGATTTATGGGGAAAGCCACTTTTTTTTTTTTTACCAAAACAATTCTAAACCTAAAACCTACTTTGCAACTTATGCAAATAGCCTGTTGAGTGTTTGAGTTTTTGCTTTTAACTTTTAATTTAAACTTAACTATCAAGTAAATGTATTAATTATCGTATATGTTGGACTTTACTCAAACGAAACATAGTGTAAACTATGTTTATAAGTTTGTTATAACCAGTGGTTTGCCCACGCCATACTTACACTTCATGGATCGTCTCTTCAGTTGACATACACCAGGTATTTGACGCTGACATCTTGTGGTCAGAAAAATAAACAAATACAGTTAGTAAGATACAAAACGAATTTTTTTTTACCAACCACTGTAACCACAGTTTGAGTAAAATTTCTACAAATTTTCTACAAAAATAAACAGTTATTCCCTGTTTAAGGAAAAAGGTTTTCTAGTTACCATGACCAGAATTGTGCCCCTTACGGAAGCCGAGTAGATCATACCTATCACCGGCTTGATTGCAAGGCATGCAATCTCTGTCACAAAACAGCTAGCATAGTAATCACATAGAGCTACTGAGAACAGAAGTTTATAATTAGCCAGATCACGGCCATATATTATTTGAAGTTATTTAGTAAACCGTAAGTGCGCCATTGTCTCAAGTATTCATCTACCACATCGGAGTGACCAGGTAAAATCTTCCGCGGTACTTTCAAGCTGAAGCTAGCTCTCAAAGCTACGTTTAGCTGCCGGGGTTTGATTTCCTATTGCCACTGCTGCGCATAATAACGGATTTTACTCGTATGCTTATTGTTACTCTTATTACAACATGATCGCCGTAAGGTTGTGTTATGCAGTAGATTTCAGCAAGAAATTGTTTTTTTATTACGGAGGCGCTACGGAGCTAGTTTGTTAGCCTGATAAACCCAACATTTGCGCCTGTAGCGTCTGGGCCTCGTAAAGAAATACAGGTCAGATTTGAGATGTATGTTGTGGTTGTGCATTTATGTAGCCCGTATTTTCTCATTGTATTGTGCCTCTTAAGGGAGGCTATAATGTTTGTATCGTGTTGTTATGCATTAAAGCTACTTCACAGGTGACGCCAGGAATAGCAACAGCGTTCATAAATTTGTCATCTACTGGTTGCTGTCAATTTTATTTCATAGAATTGTATTGCTGATCACATAATAATTATATATTTTATAGAGTATGTGCATTGCCTCGCCTTTACAGCTATATATTAATAAGAAAACCCTTCAGTTGATACAGATGGAGTGAACTGATGGTCCAGGGCAGGCTCAGTAATCGGGCAGTTTGCCTGTGTTTGTGTCCTATAGGATGGAGTGGCAGCCAGATGAACAGGGTCTGCAGCAAGTGCTCCAGTTACTCAAGGACTCCCAGTCTCCAGACACAGCAACACAGAGAGCTGTGCAAGAAGTATCCTACACCTTGGCTTGTTTTGTGTGAGTGTTGGTGAGTGTGAGTGTTAGTTTGACAGTGAGATGTGAGGATTGTACATGCAAATGATCATGTACAAGGCACCTTGTTTGCTTACTTTTTTTAAAAGAGTTGGTCATCGGTAGTGAATTAATGCAAACAGACCAGATTTCCAAATGGTGCACAGGTTATGTAAGAGTATTGTGTTTTTGTGAGTGTGTCCTTAACATCTACTGCAGAAACTCGAACAGCTCAACCAGTTTCCAGATTTTAATAACTATCTCATCTTTGTCCTCACAAGCCTGAAATCTGAGGGTACGTATATATGTGTTGTTGGATAAGAAAAACAATACATCATGTATTTACAATCGGTTGCTCTTTGTATTTATATGTCAAATCTCTCCACCTTCTTTCTCAAGATGAGCCCACTCGTTCTCTCAGTGGCCTCATACTAAAGAACAATGTAAAGGCTCACTACCAAAACTTTCCTCCCAATGTGGCGGATTTCATCAAGCGTGAATGCCTCAATAACATTGGAGACCCTTCACCACTTATCAGAGCTACTATTGGTAAGTGTCTGCGTGAGAAAGGGGAGGTTAAGAAAAGAGAAAGGAGCACTTCTATTCACAGTGAGTCAGTCTGTTACGTAGGTGGTTGAATTTTAGCAGGTAATGTGGCTGTGTGGGAGTAAGGCCTTTAGTTTCTAGATGCATTAATTTGTTTTGAGTGCTTGCTTGTTCATCTATTTCTTACTCCTTAGTCTCAGAGCATGAATAATTGTATGTTATGTTTTTTGGTCATCAAGGAATCCTGATTACAACTATAGCTTCTAAAGGAGAGCTTCAGACCTGGCCAGAGCTGTTGCCCCAGCTATGTAATCTTCTAAACTCAGAGGACTACAACACCTGTGAGGTCAGGCTCTTATAACTCATAAAGCTTTTATACTTTTACAACATACTTTTTGTCTGTTGTAAATTTGTTAAACTTTAATTCTTTTATTCAGGGTTCTTTTGGAGCACTTCAAAAGATTTGTGAAGATTCATCTGAGCTGTTGGATAGTGACGCTCTGAACCGACCGCTCAACATCATGATCCCAAAGTTTCTTCAGTTTTTTAAACACTGCAGCCCTAAGATAAGGTTACTAAATAATCACTGCTCTACAACCTCTGTATAAATGTGATATTGATGTTTATATAATCTTAATAACCAACCTCATGTGTTTTCCCATTAGGTCCCATGCTATAGCATGTGTAAACCAATTTATTATTGGTCGAGCTCAAGCACTTATGGATAATATTGACACCTTTATTGAGGTGAGCACTGGTTTGCATAAGCTTCTTTTTGAAGTTGCAGTATTTTTTTTCTATACTTTTAAATTTAGAATATGTTTTTGTAAGAGAAATTAGCACATAACATAGCACGTAAAGCCTGTTTGCCAAATAGACGTTCACAATGTTAATAATTTTGTTTTCCTTGTATAATTTCAAGAGTCTGTTTGCTTTGGCTGGGGATGAGGATAGTGAAGTAAGGAAGAATGTGTGCCGAGCATTGGTCATGCTGCTGGAGGTCCGCATTGACCGTCTCATTCCCCACATGCACAGCATTATTCAGGTGAGCAAGTGTGAATGGATCAAATGCACTATCATGCATTATTCTCTATGTGTGCTTTATCTACTGCAAATTGTCTCTGTATAGTACATGCTGCAGAGGACCCAGGACCCAGATGAGAATGTGGCTCTGGAGGCTTGTGAGTTCTGGCTGACGCTGGCTGAACAGCCCATCTGTAAAGAAGCCCTAACTGGCCACTTAGTCCAGTAAGTTTCTACAGCTTCAGCTGGATGTTGGGCTGAATGAAGGTAGTGACAAGTAAAATAAATAAAGCTGTGGTAACAAAGCCTGTTTTTTTTTTAGGTTAATCCCCATTTTAGTGAATGGCATGAAATATTCTGAGATTGACATTATTCTTCTTAAGGTACAACATTATAAGCCAATTGTTTAAACCAATAGAAAATCAGTTCTTACTCATTTTGGTGTTCCTTCTGAATTTTCCTGAATGATTGTTGTCCAGGGAGATGTTGAAGAGGATGAGACAATCCCAGACAGCGAGCAAGACATCAAGCCACGCTTCCACAAGTCACGTACTGTTACCCTGCAGCATGAAGGCGGTGAAGGAGAAGAAGGGGAGGACATTGATGAAGATGAGGATGACGACGATGACACACTGTCTGACTGGAATCTTAGTAAGTTGCACTTAACCATCTATACATTGTTGTAGGGTAAAGGGTAAAGACCTGTATTTTTTTACCCATCAAGACAAAGTTACTTAGAAAAAACTGTTAAACTTGATGGAGACGAGAGTCATGAAAACTCAACATTTTTGTTTGGATAGGAAATGTCAGATCCAAGATAGATTTGTTTACAACAAACTGTTTTTGGTTAAACCACAAGTTAATGAAACTGAAATTTAAATAAATTTTGCCTCCTCCTTTAGGGAAGTGTTCAGCCGCAGCTCTGGATGTTCTTGCCAATGTGTTTCGTGAAGAGTTGCTGCCTCATCTCTTACCCCTACTCAAAGGCTTGCTTTTCCACCCTGACTGGGTCATCAAAGAATCTGGCATTCTGGTCCTGGGTGCTATTGCTGAGGGTGAGTTCTAAAATATACAAAATATGAGCAAAATAACTTTTATACATTATCCTTTAGCAAACCATGCTCATGTTCTAAATGAATAAGTCTTAAACCTTTTTACAGGCTGTATGCAGGGAATGGTTCCCTATTTGCCTGAGCTAATTCCTCACCTTATTCAGTGTTTGTGTGACAAGAAGGCTCTAGTGCGCTCCATAGCCTGCTGGACCCTCAGTCGTTACGCACACTGGGTGGTCAGCCAGCCCCCTGATGCTCACCTAAAACCACTTATGACTGAGCTGCTCAAACGCATTTTAGATGGCAACAAAAGGGTTCAGGAGGCAGCATGCAGGTATTGATTTTATTTTCCTACACATGTTTTTCTAGCTTGTGATTCCTCTCTTTACAAAGTTTCTTATCTTTGCCACAGTGCTTTTGCCACTCTTGAAGAGGAGGCATGCACAGAGCTGGTGCCTTATCTGAGCTTCATCTTGGATACACTGGTTTTTGCTTTTGGAAAGTACCAACACAAAAACCTGCTCATCCTCTATGATGCTATAGGGACACTTGCTGACTCTGTCGGGCACCATCTTAACCAGCCTGTAAGTAACTATTTTAAATATTTTAGGTGTATTATAGTTAATTTACTCTACAAAATAGATCTGTAGAGAACACAAAATTAAAGCACTACACTTGCTTGTGGCTTTAGGAGTACATTCAGAAGCTGATGCCCCCACTGATTGCCAAATGGAACGAGCTGAAGGATGAGGATAAAGATCTCTTTCCATTGCTCGAGTGTCTATCTTCTGTTGCTACTGCTCTGCAGAGTGGCTTCCTACCCTACTGCGAGCCTGTGTACCAGCGCTGTGTTACTCTAGTCCAGAAGACACTTGCTCAGGCCATGGTGCGTTCAATCTGTATTCCTCAAACCAGCACATCCTACATTTGTCCTTTCCCTTCTTTTTAAACGTGCTTGTTACTTTGCTCATACAGATGTACAGTCAGCAGCCGGACCAATACGAAGCACCGGACAAGGACTTTATGATTGTTGCTCTGGATCTTCTAAGTGGTTTAGCAGAGGGACTTGGCGGACATGTTGACACACTGGTGGCTCGCAGTAACATCATGACTCTGCTTTTCCAGTGCATGCAGGTTAGAGGGGGGTGGTTTGTGGGCAAACCAAAGTGCAGAAGACCCTATTAGTCATGGGCATCATTGACTTAACTGACTCTCTCATTTTAGGATACGATGCCTGAAGTAAGACAGAGTTCATTTGCTCTTCTGGGAGACTTAACCAAGGCTTGTTTTCCACACGTCAAACCTTGTATTGGTAATAATTTTGGCCTTGGTTTTGATGTTACACTGTTGATACCCACTTTATAAAAGTCTAAAATGTAATACTTGGTTCCTCAGCTGAATTTATGCCAATTCTTGGCACAAATCTGAACCCAGAGTTTATCTCTGTGTGCAACAATGCTACCTGGGCCATTGGGGAGATCTGTATGCAGATGGGTGAGTTTTGTATTTATTTATTAAGCACCTGATTGTATGAAATAACTTGCAGTTAAACAGAACTTTGCTTTTTCATCAGGAGTTGAGATGCAGCCTTACATTCCAATGGTTCTTAATCAGCTGGTTGAGATTATTAATCGGCCCAACACCCCTAAGACCCTGCTGGAGAACACTGGTACTGTTTTTGTCAGTTCACATAGAAGCATGCGATTAATAGACTTGACTTAGAGAAGTAATTACAGGCTGTTAGAAGAGTGTTGCATAAAAATGGAGAAAAATGTTGGTTATAAATAAATTTCGACTGTCTTCCCTCAAGCCATCACAATTGGTCGACTGGGCTATGTGTGTCCTCAGGAGGTAGCTCCCATGCTGCCCCAGTTTATCCGCCCATGGTGAGACACTGCAAAACATACATTTTACAAAACATTTTTCTGATTACGCTTATTAAAGATTTTTTTTGTATGATATAGACTTGTAGTGATTTTAGATTAAGTAATCTAATCTAAAAGAATCTGTGAGCATTTCTTCCAGCTAATATTGCGTTTGTTTTCTGTAGTAATAAATTATTATAGGTTTAATTTTTATTTATATTTTTGTTGCATGTATCTGGTGTGGAGACTGCATAATGAATATGTGTTAGGATGGTAGTTGATGAAATATATGGTTACTTAAACTTTATTAATGTGCCACAGGTGTACATCTCTCAGAAACATCAGAGACAATGAGGAGAAAGATTCAGCTTTCCGTGGAATATGCATGATGATCGGCGTAAACCCGGGAGGTGTTGTGCAGGTGACGTACATGCTTTGTTTTACTGTTAATCTTGTATTTTACTCAAATTTGGCCAGGATATGTCTTATATTTCCTTTGTTTGTGTAGGACTTCATCTTCTTTTGTGATGCAGTCGCTTCTTGGGTGAACCCTAAAGATGATCTGAGAGACATGTTTTATAAGGTGAGATTGGGCTCTGGGCTCACTGATGCTTAACTTTACCATAAGGGCAAGTTATGCAGACTAAACTACAGCTCCTATACTGTGTCTTGTAAGTGAATGAAGCACACCAGGCTACAAGAGACAGAAAGCGCTCTGTTGATTTGAAATCTCATTTTTCGACTAAGGTGACTTAAAGATTTTTTTTTTTTTTTTTTTTAGATCTTGCATGGTTTCAAGGAACAAGTTGGTGAGGAGAACTGGCAACAGTTTTCTGAGCAGTTTCCCCCTCTGCTGAAAGAGAGACTGGCAGCTTGCTACGGTGTTTAGAGCCTCTACACCCACCCGAGAAGGTAATCTTTCACTGTTTTGTATAAATGAAGCCAACATAATGTAGTAAAGTTAACTTTTGGCCATTGATTTACATTGTTGCAGGTGCGTCAGCAGGAGGAGGGTGAATGGGAAACTCATCCATCTGTGTATTGCACTGCCCTGATCTGGGGGGAGGGAGAGGGATGCTAACGGCCGCTCCCCCTGATGGACGGCCCCCACGCCCTATGTGTTTGTCCATAGAGGGAGGGTGGGCGGGAGGGAGGGAGGGACAGGGGGACACCTCTAGATTAACTAGGCAGGGACCCGACACAGAAAAACTAACGGTAGGGACAGAGAGAAGGACGTAGAGGAAGACGGAGACGAGCAGGATACAAAAAGAGGCAGTGAGAGAGACCAGAGAAGGTTCAGAGATGAAGAGGGAGGGAAATCGTTTACAAGGCAGGGAAAAAGAGCTAAAGAGAGGTCTGTTACTTAGCTGGGACGACAGGGACAGATGAGATTTTAATGGGATTCTTGAACTTGAGGGTAGCTTGACCGACAGACATAACACAGAGACTCACACATGAACACTTGCACATGCTGTACATGCAGTACATGGAACTGACTGTGGGTGGCACTATTATTTAGACTTTTTGTGATCTACTACATGTAGTTAGGGACAGACAAGCAGGTGTCTAAACTGTTCTTTTCTGGGTGATATCTTTCTTTTCCTGGGGAATAGGATTCAATAAGAATCACTTCATCCGTAGTCACATAATTCTACTTCTTAACTGTAAGATAATCTTGCTATCTATGTTTCCTATCTTCATTTTGACCCGAGTGCTACGTCACACAGTTGTCCATCTATTACATATATTCCTGTCACATTTTTTTTACCTGATCATACAAGAGATTTTGAAAGGAGCAAGTGATTATCCTTGTGGCTTCAAAGAAACCATTCCTCTTGGACAGGAGGATTAGGGCTAACACATGTTTTTTCACCAGACGGGAGGAATCAAAGAAAGAAACTCACATCCTCAGTTGTCTCTTTAAGATTAAGTGTGTATGTGTGCACGTGTGTGCATGTGCAGTTTGTAAATCTTCCTATTTTGGCATTCTGTGTAAACAGTGTGTGAAAATGTATTGTTTATTTGATATGGTACTAAGCTTAAACTTGACTTCTACCGCAATGTCCTTGGCACCTGTTAACTGTGACCAAGTGTTTGTGTGTTTGTGTTTGAGAGCGACTGAGATCGAGTGCGTCTGTGTCTGTGTCTTCATTCGTACTGATTTCCATTTGATGCCATATTGATATCTTAAGTAAATACAGTGATTGGCGATGTCATTGTGATCTTTATAATGTTTTAAGTGGTCCACATTTTTTTTCTTTTTTTTTTTTTTGCTGCTACTGATTTCTTTTCTATAGTGAACTTAAATTCGCACAATTAACGCCGAACATTTTTTGAATTAATGCTATTCTCAGTGACTGTTAAGTTGTTTTTGCACTTTTTTTTATTTTGTTTTAACTTTTTTGTATGGACTTTTTTTTAACCTCACCCATATGATATGTCTTGACCCTAATGTCAGTGTTTGTCATACTGTGTTGCACTGTGAATTTAAGTGTCTTTGACTGGCAAAAATATCCCAATACTAAATGGCAAATAAAATCAACTTGTGAAACTGCGACTAATCCGCACTTTTACAATGACTAACCTATTGCCATACTGCTGAAGTGCGTAAGTGTGTGTATGCATGAGTACTTTCTGCCTATGAGCATGATTTGAATAGTAGGGGTCCAATTAATTTTTTTTATTTTTTTTCTAGCCTGCCCCTAAGCATAATTTGTGTGCATGCTCTGTGTCTGTGTTTTCCACTGTGTGCGTGGACGTGTGCCTGTGCTCTTAAGAATGCATGAAGCATATCTCAAAGTAATAAGATTGCCCTTTACACACCAACGTAGCACCTCAAAATACAATGTGAGTAGAGCACAGTAAAGGAAATAAGAGCTAGGACACTGCCAAAGAGCAATAGCCACTCAAATGTAAGACAAAAGAAGCTGCTATCTCAATAAATCCCATGTTTGAGGTGAAAGCACATTCTAGGGCTGTCAGCAAAATAAATTAGAGGAATCGCATGATTTCTGTTATCTTCTCCAGCATGTAGACATTTGGAACTCAAATGGTTGGCACTAGATTTGACCTAGACTGTGACCACTGAACTATTTAAGTCAATCATTACTAACAAATATAAGACAATCCGAACCTAAGACTAGTTCTACTTAAGTCGATGCTTTTGTTCGCTACCTTTAGTGTTTCTAGTTTTTATGATAGTCGCCTTCGTTAACACAATGGAAGGTAAGGGTGTGACCACTTTTTGCAAAGCCTGCAAACTGAAGTGGGAACAACTCGGAACGAAATGTTTTTTTTAATTTACAATAAAGAGCATGATTTTGTTGTAATTTGGCAGAAAGACTTCATTTTTGTGTGGAAGACTTGTGTTGACTATTATGAGGTTAATAATAGAAAAATTATGCTTTGGCCTATTATTAGTGTGTTTAAAGCCTGGTGAAATCCACAAACATTTCTTTAAATAAACTGTGTTTTGTATTTAGGATGTTACTTTTGCGACTGTTTTGTGAGGGGGAAAAAAAAAGACCTGGAAGATGCACTTTGGCTAGTCAATGACATCACACTCACCATTATCTATGTGTGTCCTCATTTTACTGTAAGTCAATGCTCAAATTACATGCACTGGTTTAGAACCTCAACCCACGTTTTGTAAATACCTCACCTTCTAGTGCCCTACACAATAAAAGCACATGGAAAGGCTTACAGTCTTAAACAGTTGAGATTTCCCATGTGTTTGCATAGTCTCTTTCTGGGACAGGGATTCCCGTTTGATAAAGTCTCTTTTTAGCTCTTGCTGCTTTGGGACCATATAAACAATGGGGTTCAGGTGCTGGTCATGTCACAGATTCCTCACAACACAAACCCAGCGTATATCTCGTTGATCTTCAGCCTATAATTACCAGCTTCTCTTACACTACATGACACTTTTTCTTCTCTAACTCGATATGATCTCTAACACCAAGATTGAATTTTTTTGAGTGACCCTGAATTCATACAGCCTAATGCATTTACACTTTTACACGAATGTAGGATACGTAACAAGCTTCACATAAAACTGTGCACCTGACATAGACATTGCGAGAAGGTCTGCATTGTTTAGAAAGTTTAAAATTTAGGACACGGGAGTCAAGCATCACTTTCTAAAGGATGTGTGGATGGTGGAGGCCTCTCTTGTATAGAAGCTGGCTTTTCCTGTTTGTCTTCAGTGCATGTCCTTATTCAGCCTTTTGTTTATCCATGTCCCAACAGATTTACTGTTGTCCTCTTTCTGTGGGAGGAGTTCCTTATGATATAAAACACCTCTTGTGGCATTTATGTACACAGTTTAAAGGTTTATTTCACATTATCAGATCTTTTGTTCTGAAGCTACACTACAGAATCAAGCAGCTTTCTTTAACCTACTCACCTTTGCCTTTTACATGGATCACCCTGATGTCAAGAGAGCAGAGGTGACCATTTCAATACATAGCTTCCCCCACTTCAATGCAGTTACAATTTAATGTTTCATTAAATGGACGAAGGAAATTAAATATACAGACAGCTACGTGTGGCTTTAGCCTGATGACACAACTGTACACTGAGAGCAGCATTTCATAGTCAGAAATTCTACAGAAATGACGCAGACATTGTTGCTGTATCTTGTGGCAGACATAAGACTAAAGAGTGCATAGTCTCTATTAGTGATATGAATACAATGCAACAAGAGCAACACTGTAGTCTTTTCAAGCAGTGTCATCTTCATGTTTCACACGTCCTGCTTCAAAAGAGGTACTTTTTATGATCATAACTTAGAGTTTTGTGTATTTCCCTTTGCTTCAATAGCTGCTAAAAATCTCTTTCTTCTTACTCCAGTCCATTGGGGGGGCTTTCTTCTTATTACGGCTGGCCAGGGCTTTTTTTCTGGCTTCAGCAGCAGTGGGACTCAAACGCAGGCCATTTTCCATGAAAGGATCTGACACGGACCTGTCGTCCTCATCTGGGACCTGCAACACAATACGACAGATACATTTGTTGTTCTTTTACTTCTTTGTTTTGTTTTTGTTGTTGTTTTTTTCATGCACACACCTTTGTCCTCACCTGAATGCTCATATCTGAGCTGCTGATTTCTGACTGTGTGGTGGAGCTTCTCGATGACTGGGACGCTGTGCTACCATTTGCTCTGGATTTTGGAGATGATTTTGGACTAATAGAGGTGTCAGTCAATGTGACATTTATGATCGGTGGATGTGTGGCAGTGAGATCAATGGTTGGAGAGGGAGTGGGTGGGATGCTTTCGGTAGCCCCTTCATCCACATAGACTTCTGTAAAAATACATGAAATAACATTGAAGACAGCCATTAAGGGATCTGTTTTGCATCAAGAGCATACAGTATAAAACACATCATCAGTTGTACAATACTGCACTTGATAGACAATAATTTTAAGACTGGCTCTTGCTTGGTTTTGAACACATTTTTGTCCAGTCTTTTGTTGGTCTTTGACATAGAGGTCAAGACCACAAAATACATTTGTTGTATTCCTTGTTGTAACATAATTACTGCAATTGAATGGAAAGCTTCCATCTGTAAATTCTAATAGTGGCATTAACAGTACATAGTCATAACGATATCTCATGTTCATGTGTCCTGTCTGACCTTTGACATGGCTGGTGGTGGGTGTGATTCCCAATCGCTGGAAAAGCTCATCCGTCTCTGGATCAATCACGAGGAGCTGCACTTCGTCACCTCCTGCTCGAATAAAAGCCACCACCTCGGAGTGTTTGAGTCCGTCAATGTTTAGACCATTCACCTGAGAAGGAAAGAAATGAAGGTTAGAAAACAGAGGAAAAGGTGCAAGAAGAATGGGACAAAGATATAAAACTGTCTTACAGTTTACAAATCCTGTGATCTGCATTTGGTCACTAAATCATGAGTATCAGAAGCACAGAACATAGAACTTATAATAAATTAAACATCTTAGCTGATTTTTTCCCTACTGCATTCATCTAAATACAGACATAGTGACCTTTTAGGCACATCAAATATGTTCATATAGGCCTTGTGTGACACACCTTGGCTCTAGCTCTCTTCACAATGTTCCACTCCCGCTCACACTGTACTCACATAATCTGCTCTAATCCAATCACAATCACTGCAGGTTGCATTAATCTGAGGTACTGTGGACTTGGTTTCCCATATTCTCTAAAACATATCTTTTTGTTATAAGTGCAGTTTAAGTGATAACTTTCAGCGTACCTCCACAAGCCTGTCTCCAGGCCTGATGTCTGCGTTCTCAGCTGCAGAGCCAGGATCCACAGATCGGACAAACTGTCCCTGTTTTTTCTTATTGCTGTGCAGGTTGAAGCCATAGCCACTGTCCCCCTTCAGGAGGTGACACAGACGTGGCAGAAGTTCACCGGTCGGCTCAGGTGAAGGCTCCACCTGTAGCTGAAAAAGAAGAAAAACAAAGTTTAGACCAAACAACAAAAATTGTCGGATAGGAGTTCTTCTTGGTGTTCTTTAAGAAGGGTACGACAGACAAAAAACCTGTAAAATACCAAAATGAGTTTGAACTATTTGTAATTTCCTACATGAACAAGCTCTAAAATTGACCATGTTATCACATAGTAATTTTTTGGCCTGTAAAGTTTTTTCTCAAGGTTATTGAGAAAATGTGCCAGTATATGTATAGAGAGTAAGTCTATCACATGGGTAAATCTGTTTATTTTTGCACAACTAATCAGAGAAAGTGTGTTGGAGGATAAGCTGGTGGTCTCAGAGCTCAGTGGTATTGGCTAAGTGGATCTGTCCCAGCTACATTAGGACCAATCCTGTCCCTAATGAGCGTTGACAATAAGAGACATGCATGTCTGTCTGTGTTTGTATTGAAAGGACATACACAAACATGATGTGAGATGTTGAGAGATGTAGCAAAACATAATAACTTCATTAATTAAAGGCTAAATGTCACCAGTGCATAGGAAGACATACTTGAGTATAAGAATACAATATGTACGCCTCTGTTAACAAACAGAGCACCTTGGAGACAGGCTACCATAGTGACAGTTCAGATTACTATGACGACTAATCTTTGTCCTGTTGCTAA
Organism: Rhyacichthys aspro; assembly: GCA_036850595.1. Classification (NCBI taxonomy): domain Eukaryota; kingdom Metazoa; phylum Chordata; class Actinopteri; order Gobiiformes; family Rhyacichthyidae; genus Rhyacichthys; species Rhyacichthys aspro. The sequence continues at coordinate 13,525,259 of CM072148.1, read as the reverse complement.
TATTCATCATGTTGGACAAAACCACACACAAACACGATGGAACCATGTTGGCCTATAAACACTGAAGGAAATCTTTTTAGAGAGCTCATCTGTGTTTCATGGAACATTTCTATAGAGAGGCCACTACCTTGTTTTGAGCAGTTAGTCAAGTTATTCAGCACCTGTAACTATATATGTTACACTGAGGAGGATAGTACAGAGACCTGTTTTGGGTATAAACATTTTGTTGTTGTTGTTGCAAAATCTTAACTCTTTACTGCAGGTGGAACAGTGTGTTAAATCTTTCCCACCACTATCCCCTAAGTAATCTTAGTAATATAACATTATGACATTCTAGATCTGTGTACTGTGTAGAGCGTGGCATGGCTGTGACCAACATTATGATTACGCAAGAACATAAGGGTGTTTGATGCCATAATACTATCATGCAACAGTGAAAAGTGTCTGTATTTACATGTTCAGTGAAGTTAACGTCAGCCACAAACTGGGAAAGACGCCAGAGTGATGTGTGTATGTCACTGTGTGTGCAGAGCAAATACAGGAAGGATTAATTGGAATTAATACACCTTAATGGTTTTCTGCTTAGACCTGCTGAATCAGTGGACCGAAAATATTGCTTTAATGTCTACCGTTTTAATTTATTTCAGCCAAAAACAAAGAAAATTTAATCAAAAATAGCTAGGTTAGAATTGGTCATTTCTGAATACTGCATGATCAAAATACTAGACTATGAACACGACAGATGGATATTATTATTTAGTAATACGGCTATTTTGTAGGAGGTTTTGGCCAAAGAAATGTTCTGGTCAGCCAAGGGGCAGCCTCTATTTACCCTGCCCTCAACTGAACAGATGGAGCTTGACGTGAGTCTCTAGTCTAGATCAGTCAAGATCCTGGTTCACTTTGTTTGGAACCAAAACATAAGCTCAATATCTACGCGCCTGTTCTTGTTTTTTTCCTGCAGCCGCTGACATTAAACATCATACCAATGTCTGGTCATGGACATTTTGTTTTTGCTGCATCCCAATTGCTGACCTAGACATGTTGTTGTACTTTAACAAACAGCAAACCAATGCACTATTATGAGATCAGAGGTCACCATGCTCCCACAGTAAAAGACTATGAATGTGCACCTCAAGGCAAAGTAAGACATTCAAGTAGACTACAGTATCTAAGCCAAGGGTTTGATTATGCAATAGCACTATCTTAAAATATGATCCTTGTTATACCAACTTGTATTACAAAAGCCACCGAAACTAAAACCAATCATATCAGAAAAGCATAAAAATAATTTTCTAGCTGCTGAAAATGAAAAGTGAAGCATTTTCATTTAAAAAAATAGCTGCCAAAGAGCTAAAGTTATTTAATACACACAAGGGATTACAAGAATGCAGATCTTGAATTGTCCACCACCTGTTGCTTCAAAAAGCAATATCAATAGACTATCTCAGTAGGGATCTGAAATGTTCATTGAATTTGACTAAACAATGCCTTCAGTTCTGCCTGATATGGCAGGAAACACGATCAGTGTAACGCGCCTGCAGATCTTTAGTTGAATGTGTCAGGTGTTAACACTCACAGACAGCCCTCTTTAAAAACAATGCATATTTGTAATGTTCACACGACACTGAGAGACCACATGAAACAGGTGAAACAATGGTTTGAGGTCCTGTGTGAGGGATTTTAGGGAAATTGAAGGAGGTGAGAAATCACCTTAAATGTTCTCATTCCACTGTAATTTCCTGTAGGTCTTTAAGTCTGGCAGATCACACAGAATGAAAAGAGAAGTTTGTTAACCTTTTACCTTTATATCACGTGATTAATGTACAATGTGGTTGGAGTACTAAGCATTCAGCCATGAGCTCTCTCCTTTTTCAAACAAAACCTTACTGACCTTGGCTAAAGAGAACTGGCTCCTTTGCCGAGTCCAGATTAGCCCTGACCTCAGTTAGTACGGTCAGTGTTACATGTCTCTAACCCAGCTCAGTAAACAGGATAACACATCTCTTCATTTCTATCTGTTTTGTTGCTTACCTCTGTGTCTGTAGCTGTGCTTGATGCCACAGAAGACCTTGAAGACTTGCTTTCGGTGACTGTGGGAGTGGGAGAGTCAACCGCGAGGGGGTGCACAGTGGGTAATGTGAACGTGCGGTTAGTTTTGGGTGAAAAGGCTCCATTCTCTCGGAGCAGTATGGGAGGAATAGGTGAGGCGCAGGGGGTGGGTGCAGGAGAGGGCCTCGGGGACAGGGTGCCCATCTCTACAGCCAGGGTCTCTGTGCAAGCTAAGCCACGGCTGCGGAGGAATTCATCTGTTTCTCTGTCCACCACTAGGAGCCGGGTTCGGTAGTCCACCTCCCGGATTCGGTTAACCACCTGCAAAAGAAAAGAAGGGGATTAATGAGGACGAGATGTAATATTTTTAACATTTTAAATATTCTGAAAATATCCTAAAATATATATTGAACTTGTTGGTATTCCAAAGGTGTTACTGTGTTGTTATACAGAGGCATTAGCAAGGTGGAGTTGAGATTTAGTGTTGTGCTCTGATTGCTTCTGAGCTTTAGACTTATGCTTATACTTTTGTGGTTTCCTGCAAATTAAGACAGCAATGTAAACTATAGGATGAGAACATAATACCATAGTAGTTTGACTGTTGCTGAATAAAGCAGATTGACTGAGCGTGTGATTGTAATCATTGACGGGGCCTTCTTTTACTAATACTTTCAGGGTGCTATTTGTGCACTTTTCTAAATCACACAGAGCCCCTTTAAATTTACCAATGTTATTATGTTCATCCTCATGGCCTGCACATAATATAGTTTACGCGCAACAAAGAGTGATTCCCATTACACAAGGCTAACATTGACCCATTTTGGTACCCCCTCCTTCTCCTCAGGCAAAAGAAAAGTGGTTGAACTGGTACAGAGTTATTGTTTGTGCCTCGTGTATTGCGTCTAATAGCTGCTGCTTACCACCACGCACTTTTTTTTTCTAATATCAGTTCATTTTCTTTCCTTTTTTCCACTCACTTGATGATGGGTTTCGTTTTCCACATTCTCCCCGTTCACCTCCACCACTCTGTCTCCTGCTCTCAGACCGGCCAAGTCAGCAGAGGAGCCCGGTTCTACTTTTCGGATGAACTGTCCACCTTTATTTCTCTCGCCGTGCAGGTGAAAGCCATAGCCACGCTCTCCTTTAGTGAGGAAACAGAGCCTCGGTCTCTGCTCGTCCTCCATTGTCCGTCAATAGATGGATACAGCAGGTCAAAGAGTCTCAAAGGAATAAACAGGTGCTTGATCGCAGAGCGGTAGAAAGTCCCTGGCTCTTAATCCAACGTACGGCTGCGCGCTGTTGGAACCCAAGGGTCATCATCATTTAGTGTGATGAGAGTGCATGGTAGCTATTAATCCACAATTGTCCGCACAGATAAAAGCCTGTCTAAAACTAATGAACTTTTAATCCATCGTGGAAATCTCAACAGGTACAGTTTTTGGCGCACCAAAGTGGCTCCAAGTGCGCGTTAAGCAAAGGCCAAAAACCACAGACAGAAGTTAAGTCCCGTCCATTGGCGGAGTAATCCAAGAGATCAGAGATTAGAAAACTGTTCCTAGCGTGTAACACTTAATTCGCCCCGTCAGATGAGTGTGTGCGTCCTGTACGAGACACAGTGCAACGAGTGGAGAGGCGTCAACAACAGATGCCACTGCGTCTTCCTCCTTCACCTCAGACTTGACCACACACGAAATAAACAAACTCCCGAAAAGACTAATGATTGGTTTAAAAGTTAAAAAAAAAGTCAATCCAATAAGGTGGCAGCACTTTCTACCTCTACTTTAGTCACAATGGAGCAGAGTGCACCAAGCACTGCCCCAGGAGGTAGAGGTGACTGTGACCCCCCTCTCTTCCTACTGTCTTCACCGTCGACCAATAAATGGACAGTTGCGTCAAAGATTCATCATAGGTAACATTGTTGTGCGTCTACAGAGTGGTGACATAGGCTACAGCCCATGGGAGCTGCTCAAGGAATTTAGGACAAGTAACTATGGGTGTGTGCTTTTGATATTTAAACCATGCAGCTAGGACAAAACATCCAATGGGAACATGAACTGAATCTGACTGTTGCACTAAAACCTTTGACATTTTTGATCTACCTTTATTATTTTTGATGATACAATGAATGATTTTGGCTTGCAATTGAAGAAAATTGAAGAATTGTAAAGGTTTGTTACAAAGCAAAACAAAACAGTTATGATGTCTTCTGTGGGTTCATGTTTGGGATAAGCTGCAGGTTTAGGGACAGCATTGTGCCGGTATGTGTCCCAGTGTGACATGGCAGAAAGCCAACAAACAGGAGGTGTGCAGGAACTGGCACACCTAATGCAGTCATTATATGCTATTAATTACACTGCATCAACTGATCTGTGCGTAGAGTTAAAGAAATATGACCTGACTATTATGGAATATACTGCTATCAAATCATATCCAGTACATTCAATTTTTATTTTGTAGAAAAAAACAAGAAATAAAAGGCTTACAGTACAAAAATATTAAATCTCTCACTAACTTTAAACATGTTTTAGGAGTGAAATAACTACAAATGTCCTAAATATGCTTGACTTGATTTTTCTTTTCTTTTTTCTTGGGTAAGGAGGAGAAATCAGGTGATGGAGATTCATCTTTCCCGGATTCAGTTTTTGTTTTGAGGGAGGAAGTCGGGCTGGGTGAGTGTGGAGATCCAGCTTTAGGTCTCTTTACAGGTGAGTTTTTGTGAGCAGAAGGGCAGCTGTGTTGATTCAGACACACAGAGCACAGGGGGTTGACTGGTAAACAGACCTGCTGCCCGAAACCCACCAGGAGCCAGTTGATCTCACTCCACAGCTCCCTACGATGAAAGGTAACAACCAAGAGAACAGTTAAGTTCATGTCTGCAGGGGTACAAATAAGTCAAATAAAATGGATAAACTGAAAGGACAAATGTGATTACTGATGTTTACAGTTGTTGACACTGAATTGGAATAATGCACAGTGAATCTAGGTCAACCATGATGACTATGATATTAGATTTAAGACGTGGTTGCCTCATTGTGCAATGGTCATTCTGTTACCTGGGTAACCACTCTTCCAGGGCCTTACGCGTTTCCTCTGGGTTCTTGGTTGGTTTTTTGAGCCAGCCCAACCTATTAGAAATACGATGCACATGTGTGTCCACTCCTATGCCAAAATAAACCAGAGAAATACGATGAATTAGGGAATGAAAAATACATAAAGGCATGCTAATTCTGATTTTTGTTGTGTTATGATTATAGTGTAAGATACTGCTGCTAATGAGTGTCCTCACCAATGCCAGACACCTGATCCCAGGCAATGTCCATGGCAAGATGGGCCATCTTTGGTCCAACTCCAGGCAACCGGACCAATCCATCCACACTGTCTGGTATGTCTCCACCAAACTCTTTTTGCAACATAGCAGATGTCAACTTCAGGAACTTGACCTTATTCTGAAGAAGGATAAAAAAAGAGAAACACTTAAACAAAATATGGTGGGTGTAGCACATAACAATACATGGCACACAAAGCTGGTCCTGCTTTAGTCTTGTACTGGTCTTGCACAGAGGAATCTAAAGATTTAGACTGGTGAGTCCACAACTCATGTATTCATCAGTGCCATTATAATGAAAGGATGGCAGACTCTGATCATCAAATACATTTTTAGTTTTTTTTTTATTGAAGGTGAGTTTGGCCAGGGCTTAACATGTGAATTTTAGATGGTTTACAAGATATTGCCTCCACTGCTTCATTAAGTGGTCTTGGTCCATCTCAAACTCTTTAGTCTTGTCTTGGTCATAACTCTTGTTTAGTGTGGTCTTGACAATACTTATGTTTGTTACCCTCCAAAAGCCAACAGGATAGATGAGTTTTCCCAGTGTTTCATCATCAGTGTGGAGTATATTTTCTGCAGTGCATCCGTGAGCACGCAGCCGCTGCATAGCAGCAGCTGTCACCTGGTCCTTGGTTTGACTGGACAGCATGAGAGACACCAACACTTGAAAACGTCTTACCTGTGCATACACAGAGAGAGATTATAGCAAATGTACAAAGTTTAGTTGACTTTTTAATTGTTATATATGTACATGGGCAGGAGCCTTGTGGTCGTAACATTTCTCTGCTCCCATATTATCCACAGGTGCGTCTCGGCCACTCCTCATCTCCCGTATGTGTCCAAGTTGTTTCTTCCAATCAGGAGGTTCCCAGTGCTCTGTTTTTATTTGTGAAATATCTTCATCCTTGACATATTCCACTTTCAGCTGTCTCCTCCTGCGGCTGTGTGAAGTCAGTGGCAGGGTGTCTGGTTCTGTTTTTGGCTTTAGAGCAGCCTCTGGAGGACATTTTGCGCAACTGCCTGAAAGAGTACACAAAGATAAATTGACACAAGATTAGAAAGGAATAACAATAATGATATTATCAATACATTTATCCTATGAGAACAGCCATAATAGAACCACAAAAACAAACTGTTGGCCTGCTTACACAGAATCTTAATGTGGCTCGATCATGTGTGCATGTGGTGGTAGTTTTAATTCAGCTTAAACCAGAGAAACAAACCACTGCGCTATTTATTGGTTACTGTTCCGTTGTAGAAATTACCCGTAGACAAGGATGCAGAGGAGGGCCCTTTTTCGGATATATTTGCTTCTTGCTCCTCTAGCTTCACGGCAACAGGCTCCACATTCTTCCGTTTATTGGTGAGTTTAGACCGAAGAGAGGCCACAGAAGCGCAGTCCTGTGCGCCACGGCGAGTGACAACAGACCTCTGCGTAAAATACGGAGATGTCATTATAAAGCACTGGACCGCGTTTTACACACAGGCCTACGTCCTGCACATGCAAAGGTCCTGGTGCGAATAAGACACAAGAGATGGAGCTTGTTTTCATTGGTCTTGGGGGCAGAGCTCTTTAACAACTCAGTAAACGCCCAATCACTTCACTTCAGTAAGCAGGCAGGACCACTGTAAATGTGGTGCAACTAAATATGATTAATATTTTTAAAAAACTATTAACGTATAGGCTAAGACAAGGATTCTCATAATACGAAACAGTTGCCTTATATGAAATATTTACATTCTTTCAATTAAGCCATTCAGTTGAAAATTGCATAAGGTTAGCTTGTATCATACTCACAATCGCCATAAGCGTTCAAATTAGCCAAAAGGCAGCGTAAATGATCAGTGCTCAACAACTTTAGCACATTTTCTTAGCAAGTGGCTAGTTTTAGCCGTTCGCCAAGTTTTTAGTTTTTGAGTCTTAACGCGAAAATTACTGTTTTAACTTTTGGATATAAAACAGAGAATTTTTTTAAAATAACATTTACTAGCCCTCGCATATGCTTTTTGATAAAGTCCACTATCCTTAACGTTTACCTCTCTTAGCATGGTTTGTAACTGACTGAACTACATTTCCCATGAGTCATTGCGATAAACGTGTTTTTGTAGGAAGTGCCCCTGTCAGAGCATTAGAGTGCCATCCGGTTGAGGAGTGGAGGTCTGAGCTTGGACGAGAAAACCTTTCAGCTGCAAGTACACAGTAGTTTTAATTTATAAATGCACAGACCTGTGTCGGCTGCTCTGACACGAAGCTATAACTGAATGAAACCGAGGGCGGGTCAACTTTAAAAAGGTGAGAGGCTTTGGTGAGGAGGGGAGGGAGGTGGAGGCGTTGTTTTTAAGCTACCAGACCTTGACTGCCAAATGCTAGCCCATGACAGTAAAACGCAGCTAACGGTATAGTGCTGCTCTTGTGCATCATACAGTGTTTACTACGTGTCACATCCGTAGACACCGTGTATTGCATTTGTGTTTTTTGGCAACCTAAATGATGCACCGCTGTTTTTGTTGTTGGTTTATTGAAACAGAGCAGTCGTTGTCTGTCTGCTCACCTCCCTCCCTCTCCCTGTCTTTGTCAAGTCCACATGACAGCACATTTTTCTATCATGCCCCCCACGTTTATACATTTACAGGCTGGTACACCAACCTTCACTCCTGGTAGTCTTAAACCGTTATTCCCTGTTTTTGTCAAGATCTAGCAAAGGTGTAGTAAATTTTGTATAATTTACCATTTAGATCAGGCCTACCTGATAAACTTAACAATGTTTACAAGGGGCAAATTCAAAGGCAGTAGAAAGTAAGTGAAATTGGACATAATTAGGGTTTGGATTTTATGGTCATGCTTTTCATCTCCTCTTATTGACCCACCAAAAATTCAAGCAATACTAATATTTTGCAGCTCTGGGTAATTAGTCTGGTTTTGCTTGGCGACAATGGTAGAGAATTTCGTTAAAGTCTGTCATTGTTCTTTTTAATTTTTTTTAGGCAGCCACCAGCCCTAGCCTGAGCAGTCTCACATCCACCAGGTTGGGCCATGAATAAGCAACCAAGCAAGGAGAGCTTAAAGGATAAGGTGAAGGGGATCTTTGGCCTGGGAACGACACGTCCACCGAGCAAGCAGAACGAATCCAAGCCCTCAGAGTTTATCATTACATCTGACATCATTAAGGTTATAAACAATGTCTTTGTAGAATGTTTACACTTAGTTCAATTTAAAGTAATTTCTCATTATGTTGTTTAGGAGCTACACCCTGACTGTGGTCTTAGTAACCGAGTAAAAATTATGAACCATGTGTGTGATCTGGCCAAAACGAAAAAATTTGAGGAGGTATGTATTGTTGCCAATGTGATATTCTTTTTCAGTATTAAAAATTGATTTGTAATGTGACTTAATGTGTCATGTTACAGCATGCTGTGGAAGCAGTGTGGAAAGCTGTGGAGGATATGCTAACTCCAGAACAGCCACCTGAGGCCAGACATGCAGTCCTTCAGCTGCTTAGGGCCATCATACAGGGACAGGTATAATGACACTGACATGTGAACACAAAATGAATTTGTATTCATGGTTTTTGCTGTGCAGGGGGAGCGGCTTGGGCCTCTCAGGGCCTTCTTCTTCAAGGTAATTAGAGATTACCAACCATGTAATGAAGACCTCTCAGAGAGGCTGGAAGTATTCAAGGCGTTAACAGAAAATGGCAAAGACATCACATACCTAGAGGAGGACATAGGTAATGTCATCGAATAAATTAAAATGTTACATCCATTTTGGACAAATGCTATTTAACTCGTATAAGTTTTTTTCTCCTATCGCATCCTGTTTTTAGCTCGTTTTGTCCTTCTGTGGATGGACATAGGTCTCACATCAGACTTCCTCCATGTACTTGTCAATCTTGTGAAGTTTAACAGCTGCTACCTGGACCAGAATGTTTCTATCATGGTTCAGTAAGTAGACCAGAATTTTATGAAAATTTATTTTAAAGTTTGCATTGTAATTTCATTTTTACCTTCATTCTGCAGGAAAATCTGTCTTTTGTGCAACAGAACAACATCCTCCACAGATATTGAAGTCAGTTTGATCTCCTTACTCATTTGTATTTACAGTTTAAGTAATTTAAGCAATAAATTCAATTTTTATGTAGCTTTCTAAAATGTTGTATACATGTAATAAAGTGTTTTCTTTACATATTGGAGTGACACTTGTTATGATCAATACTGTCATGTTAGACAATGATTAATCATGCTTTTTTACTTACTTTACAGGTAGCACTACAAGTATTAGATGCAGTGGTGTGCTACAACTGTCTGCCTTCAGACTCCCTCACTGTCTTCATTATCACACTTTGTCGCACTGTTAACGTTAAAGAGTTTTGTGAATCCTGCTGGAAGGTACGCAGACAAGTTCAATGTTGTTTATGTCCTTTACCCATGAGAATAAGAGAATCACATTTCAGTACTGATTACTGTCATTGTCTTCTCTTTATTGCTGCCTCAACAGTTAATGAGGAAGGTTTTAGGTACTCATCTTGGCCACAGTGCTATTTACACCATGTGCCGAATAATGGAGGAAAGGTACTTTACCAAGCTTTTCCATATCCATGACCAACATCTATACATAAGAGTCAGGGTGTAACCACCTTTAATCTCCACCAGGGTGTACATGGAAGATGCACCATTATTGAGGGGTGCAGTATTTTTTGTTGGCATGGCACTGTGGGGTGCACATCGACTACCTGCTCTCAAAAACACACCCACACTTGTTCTGCCATCTTTCTATAAGGTAAGCACCTACAAGAGCCATAGTTAACAAACATCAATTGTTTGTTGGGACATTATTGCAAAGGATTATGAGTTAATTCCACTTTTTTTGCCGGATGTTTTAACCCCACTTCTTAGGCCATGTCATGTGCCAATGAAGTTGTCTCCTATGAAATCGTCCTGTCCATCACCAGACTGATCAAAAAGTATGGTAAAGAGTTGCAGGTTGTCACTTGGGACATCTTACTGGGTATCATAGAGCGACTGTTGCAGCAGATTCAGGTACAAACACTAACAGAACTGTTATGCACACATATAGACATGTTTTTGTTATAGGATCTGTCTAATTTTTACAGACAATAGGAAGCATGGAGTTGAAGGCCATTGTTTATGAACTGTTGACCACAGTTGAGGAGTTGTATGAGCAGAACGGTTATCATGGCTCTACTGAGAAGTTCTTCAGTTTGGTGGAGAAATGTGCTGACAAAAGACCAGTTAGTTCCTTCTTAACCATTTACTCTTATCCAATCAATTCATTCAGTCCTCCAACAAACTTTCCTTTTTGTCTTTGATTATTTGTCTGACAGGACGCGTCGGTTCTGACGCTCATCTCATACAGGGCCCAGGCAATCCAACCAGCCAAGGATGGGTGGATTCAGAGTCTTCACCGACTCATGGAGAAGTTTTTCAGGTAGGACACACATAAAACCTTAGGACAAGGCAAAGGTTGTGGGATTTTGTGTGAACCTCTGATAAAAAACTCTTCTCTCTCTTCTGTGGTCTCTGCTCTGCTTTATGACCGTAATAGGACCGAGGCTCGCAGTGTAATAAGGATTAAAGTTCTCCATATCCTTTCCTTCGTTTTGAGTACCAACCGGCAGCTCTATGAGGTCCGAAAACACCCATTTTATCCCATCGTGTGTGTTTATATTACATCATTACTAATAACACACAAGTAATTTTTAGTTGCATTATGGTTTAAAAATAAAATTTGCTTTCCAATTTTTTGTCTGTTGCAGGATGAATTGATTGAAATGGTGGTGATCCCCCAGCTTAGTGGCATAGCTGACGATCGGGACCTTGCTGTCAGAAAACAGGCCACTCAGCTATTGGTGGACCTAGCTGAGGGCTGCAACACCCACCACTTCTCCAGCCTTTTGGACATTATAGAGCGGGTATGAAAAAAGCAAAAAGCATCTGCAAAGCATATTGTATAGAAATACCACCAAACATATCAAAGAATAGCAAATGGCTCCCACAAAACACCCATTTGTTCCTAATTAAAGTCTTTTATTTATTTATTTATTTATTTTTTTTAGGTTGCCAGTCGGTCTTTGGTTTGTTCAGGCCCCCTAGAGGTTTCTGAAAGAGACCCTACATCAGAGTCTCCAATGGAGGATGTCAGAACTGCTATACTGGGTCTTCTCGAAATCTTGCAGGTAAAGCATTATGTCACATTATTCAATCTCATTTGACCTGGACGATGATATAAAGCATCCCTTTGTAACGGCAGAGTAAGCTTTACAGTTTGCCAGCGAGCCATGCCAGTCGAGTGTATGAGTTGCTGATTAGTCACCTGCAGCTTCACTACAAGAACAAGTACTGCTCTTCAATTGCGTCCAGTATTCGTCTACAGGTAGGGGCATACCCACTGAACACATGTACAGTACACCATGTGTTTGAGGTGCATTTGCCTTCTCTGTTCCTCTCTTTTGCAGGTTTTTGATTTCTTCCTGATGATGCGAGCAGACTCTCTTCATCGAATTGGAGTGCCTAACAAAGATGGGGCTATCAGATTCAGCCCATATTGTTATTGTGATACTGGGTATAATCCTTAAACCTATTATTACTCTTTTAATTCTAGAGGACTACAGCTGACCATATCTTTGATTTAGGGAGCCAGAGAAACGTGCCAGTGAAAAGAAACCAACTGGATCAACGTCTCCACCTGCTGGCAGCCCTGCACCCACCGCTCCACCCCCTACAGCAGTCTCAATCCGCACAGCATACCTACCTTATGCACCTGCCTTTAGTGTGCTTCTACAGTGCCTCAAGATGGTATACTTATATGATTATCCCATCCCTTAGTAAATGATTTATTAAAAATCAAGAAAAGTGATGCTATTTTTTTCTAAATATATTGCAGGAGACAGATTGGAAGGTTTTGAAACTGGTCCTTGACAAGCTCCCTTGGATGCTGCAGTACAAAGTACTTCTGCTCACTTCACCGTGCAGCTTGGACCAACTCTGTTCTCACCTTTGCAGCATGGTAAAAAGTTCAATTCAAATCTCTGTGATGTAAACACCACATGACATTGTTACTCACTGTAGTTGTCCCCTGTGTTTGTAGGTGACAGACCGCTTGATCTCTGAACGCTTGAAGAAGACCCCAGAAGGCTTTTCTCGAACGGATGTTCAGCTAGCAGTTGTCCCTGTCCTCACTGCCATTACTTCGTATCATAACTATCTGGAACAGTCCAGACAGGTGCAACATTTTTCTGAAGATCACAAGAATGAAAGATGTCATAACATATACAATAACAACATCACACTTACTTCTCTAAAAACTAGTCACTGAACTCTGTTCAACAAAACCATCGTCATTTTAATGCCACCTGTGGGCGTCATTAAAGCATCAATAAGAACAACCCCAAATGTGTTTTAGTCAGTGAGAATGAGTACAGTGTTTGCAAAAGAGTGAAGAATTAGTTTTGCAAACTGTTTAGTGTGAGGAAAATGTTTTACCAAAAGAGTGACTGATTCAATAAATAGATTTAGACAGCTGTTTTAGTTCAGAGACTATGATTTTGTGTTTTATAAACTGTGAAAATCTTTACTTTGCTTTTCAGAGGGAGCTGGTTCAGTGCCTTGAGACTGGCCTCATTTACCGCTGTGCCAAGCAGTGTGTGGTGGCTCTTACAATGTGCACCGTAGAGATGCCTGACATCATGATTAAGCTCCTTCCTGCACTTATCGTTAAGCTCACCCACATCTCTGCAACTGTTGCCATGGCGTCCCCAATGCTAGAGTTCCTCTCAAGTAAGTACCAAACCATTTAGTTTCATCTATTGTTGAAATAACAAGGCCGTTTAATCACATCAAAGCATTTTGTCACAGAGAAAAGTTATACCTGGGGATATTTCTATTTTATAGCTCTGGTACGCCTGCCTCATCTTTATGCCAATTTTGTAGCCGAGCAGTATGTAAGCGTTTTTGCCATATCACTGCCCTACACAAACCCTTCCAAGTAAGGACTTGCACATTGAAATATACCTGTGTAGCCCTCATAAATACATCCTCTCAGCTGTTGTTCTTCCTCTAGGTTCAACCAGTATATAGTCTCTTTAGCACACCATGTGATTGCCATGTGGTTCATCCGCTGCAGACTTCCCTTCCGCAAGGACTTTGTTCAATACATCACAAAGGTGCTACTTACGTTCTCTAAAAACTCTTTAGAATCAAAGCCTTTGTTTCCTTTTAACTGCTTCGATTTTGGCCCTATTTAATTTCTTTGTTTTCTAAACACATGTCTTTATCTTGTCTTTAGGGTTTGCGTTCCAATGCACTGCTGCCATTTGATGATGGTCATGAACAAAGCTCATTTCGCGCCCGAAGCACCAGCCTCAATGAAAGGCCAAAGAGGTAAAGTAAACACAAACATAGCACTGATGTGCAAACACAACTCAGACCATGTGGCCTCTAAATAAATAAAATGGTTTTCTCTGGGCCTTGCTATGACTGGTACTGTGGTTGAAATGACTCGTTTCAGGTTGCCATGGTGATTATTTATTTATTTAATTTCATTCATTTTATGTTTTTACCATTTTTAAATTTTGAATTATATTTTGCCATTATATATCAATATAATCCACTTCTGATAGAAATAGCATGCAGTAAGTGGTAATAGTAATAAAGCTGCATGATATTATGTACTCCCATTACATACATTCCTATCCTCATGTTTTTATGTTCACCCTGTATCTAATGCCATTTCAGTGTTGTTTGTCACATCAAATATAAACTTCATAGACATGTACACAAAGAGAAATAGACATTGTTCCATCCATAGATGTGTAACAAAGATTCAAGAATGTAGTTATTGTGTAAGGTGCGAATACTACATGAGACTAAATGAGTAACTCCTTTAGCATTGAGTCTTGAACCATTTTCTTTATTGTTATATTATTGTTGATTTACTGCTAGAAAAAAACTAAAAAATCTCTTCAGTTGCTAAAAAACTGAAGAGAAATTGTTGATGGATCTATCTGCCCAAAGAAGGATTTATAGGACTGTGGCAGATGCCAGTATATTTATTGCTAGCTTTTAAATCATATGCTTTGCTTTGCTGAGATGACATGTCTGATTTGGGAAGTAGATTCCCCTCTCGGGCAACATTCTTCTGCTTTAACATTGTTTCCTCTATTATGGCTTCCTTCCCAGTTTTATTTGGGCTGTTTGGCAAATTCCCTTTCCTTAGTCTACATTGTCTTTTTAAATTAAAACAACATATTTACTCTCGCAATATAGTGCATTTGCTTTCTTTCATATCAAGCCCTTTTCAGTATTTTTTCTAGTATTCCCATTATTCTTGTGCTTGCCATTGCTCTCTTTTGGGTTGGAGGGCTGCACGTAGGGTCATTAAACAGATTACTACAAAGTTAACACTAAACACGGCCACTCAATGCTGTAGTCTTTTCTGTGTGTTACTTTAAACTTGCTGTGCTCCAACCCTAGGATTTAACCTTGCATTTCATTTTCAGTTGGATGTGTTGCCATTCTTGTGTCTTAACATTCATTTGTTCAGGCCTGTGCTGAGTACATCCCAACTATATTACTTCTACTCCTGTACTAGTCCTTGGCTTCTCTATGTACCTGCTATGTGAAATAATATTTATTTTGTTGCTCTCCTGAAAACCTTGTGTGTATTTTCTTTTCTGAATAGCTGTAGCTGTATTACCCTCTGCTGTAGCTTGTTCCTCAGTTTATCTTACTCCACTCTCCTGTGATTTGATTCATTGTGTTCACTGCTGTTAATTTTCACCTTGTTTTTTTTTCCTTTCAATTCTTCATTTGACCCCTGCGCTGCCTCCTGCAATTGGGTGCTGCCTTGTGGTTTTGGGGGGGGGTGGTCGTGTCATCCTGGATCTTTCCCTACATTGCTCTTGGTCCATTGCCTCCCCATTGCCTTCTTTGTGACCCCTGCTCGCCCTCTATACGTCACCTATGTTGTTGGGATGACGGTTCCTGCTTTCACCTTGTAAACGTTCACACACACCAACTTTAAACGCCCAAACCTGCCACCCGTATGATGGTCCACCCCTGCAACCCCTACCCCATCACCACACACTCAGTCTGCGGGCAGCAAAAGTGGCAAAGGCAGCAGCAGCAGTAGCCAATAGCAGCAGCTCTCCAGTTAAAGAGCTGAGGGACCTGTCAGCCATGGATGCTTTCCGCTCCCGCAGCATCAGCGTCTCCGAACATGCGGTCCGCAGGTTAGAGAAAAGCCCTCTGGGTAAAACTGAAAACAGCAAAGCAAACACTCCTTGCTTCCTCCACGGGACAAGCGATGGGTTAGGGTCATGTCTTGCTGGGCCGTGGGGGAGTGCTGGGTGGTTTGTTGCCAGGGGCACCTGGGATGGGTGGTGCATGCTGGAGAAAGATTTGTATGTCAACCATTTTATTTTATTTTCAAAATGCTGCTTTTTTGTGTTTTTTTTTTTTTTATTTGCTTTGCATGCTGCTTTTATGGAAGACATCCTGATCCATGTTGATGTTTTTTTCTGTTTTTGCTTTTATATTTTATGGTATGGTTTAATAATTGCTTTGCTGGGTGTGTGGCTGACTGTTTATAATTTGCCTAACATCGAATTTGTGGAAAACATGAGATTCAACATCCTTCAACCACTGCTCATGCTTCCTGTTGGTGCATCTATTTTCATGGTGACCCGGGACAAAAACGGCACAACAGTTTTGTTTGCTTGCTTGACTTTTTTTTTTTTTGCTCCACTCAAAAATACTTTGCTGTATGACCATGGCAATCTCCTAGTGTGGGATTTGGGGATTTCTAGGGCTTATGTGAAGTGTCAATACATTTTTAGAGATCTACATCACCAATTTAATGCACACACAAAACACTTGCTTCATACCTTAATGCTTCTCTCTTTGCTTGGCATTTTGTCAGTTCAGTGACTAATGCATTTTCCAACACTGCAGTTGCCCCTCATTGTACTACTGTTTTACTCATCCTGCCCTGGTGGTGGCAGCAGTGATCTTTTTGTATCACGTTAAGAATTGTAAATACATAATATTCAAAACAGCTGCAGTGTTGTTCTGTTTAATCGACTTTTGTACTAAGTGGCTGTTTGATAAGTAACTGATTTGTAAGGCTGTCTCCTGTTAGACACCTGTGGATCCTCTGAGAACATGACCATGTTTTTAAAGTTTAATGAGTGGAGTAATTGTCTCCTAAATCTGGTCACAAGTTCAATTGGCACAGCAGAAATGTTGAAGGGGGTTTAAGTGCCTTAGTTCATGGTCATGTTTTGGAGTACTTCTTTATCAAATTAGAATAATTAATTTACTCAACAGTGGTAAGTATTAAACCTCTTTGAACTGTGTGTTGTCACAAACTGGAATCTGCTCTAAGTGGCATTTTTATTAGTTGTGTATTACTTTTGAGTTGTAAAACTCAAAAGTAAACCGCTCTTCTACTATACAGTAAACAACTGCTCAAATTGCTTTTAAATGTGGGTCTCCCCAGTTCTGAAGCATTATGAAAGTTACAGAAGGCAGACTATGACTGTTCTATTCCTTTAATGGATTATTTAAGTTGACTTGTTTTTCTTTTTTTGTTTTTCTTATTAATATTAGAGCTTTTGCCGTGCTTCAGTACTTAAAATTTTCTGATATAGTTTGATGTTTATTCTGTCGGGGTGAAGCCTTCTGCTTTTAATATGTCCCACAGAGAGAAGCAGACACGTCTAGACTGGGCTTAGAATTTCAGAACACTGTTGTAAATCATTAATCTGAGACTCACTTAAGTTTTGAGCAGCGAGCCGTCAGACTGCTCTTTTTATCTCCACTGACAGAAGGACTATTAAAGTCACCAGTCTGTATTAATATAGATTCATGTAGATTAGGTTTTTAATTTGTTTTGCATTTGCAACACATTAGTGGTTGTTGTAGATACAAAGAGGTGATGTTCACTCTCTGAGATTTTGCTTTAGTGGTAGTACAGTTATTGCTCATCAAAACATGTTAAACTATAACTGACTGACACTACTAAAAGTAAAAGGGAATTACTGATGCAGCAGTGAGCACTTGGAGCATGTTCCAGTCTGTTAGTTTTATATGTACACATTCAAATCATGTGTCATATAAATAAAGGTTGCATGTGTGTAAACGTCTAATGAGTGTGATTTCTAAGACGTCTTGCTCTTGTCTGTATCCAAGAATATGCATGTCCCTGTGTGCATTGATGAGCTTTTGATTTACAATACACTTTCAGAATGCATGGCTTCCTCTTGTTCTTTGATTCATTGTGTTGTTGTTGATCGTCTCTCTGTTTGCACGTATAGGATGCACACGTCCACCACCACCTGTAGTCTGGGCTCGGCTGATGAAAACTCAGTCACTCAGGCTGATGAGGGACTGAAGACTGTCCACCTGGAGCTCACTGAGACCTGCCTGGACATGATGGCTCGATACGTCTTTTCCAACTTCTCTGCGTTGCCCAAGAGGTGGGCACCCATTCATTTGTAACATTCAGACATGTAGCATAGGCACCATTGGAAACCTTTTTGACTTGTCTCTTGTCTTCCACTATAATTCAACTATATATAACATTTTCCACAGTGCACGTTTAACAGAAAATCCCAGATACCCATCCCTCTATAAACCTAATAATACTCTATTAGGTTTTATTACCTGTATTTGGTTTGTTTCTGTTCAATTTACATCCCATCCCATAAAGAATATACAAAAAGTCATTTATTAATGACAGAAAAACACTGTAAAGGAAGTAGTTGAATTGGACAAAGAAGAAACTATAAAAGTTTCAGAAAATGCAAATTGAGACTCTTGCAAGTGGAATAGAATTAATAAGTAATATACGATTGACCCAGAGAATTACAGGGTTTTATGTCAATCATGTTAAATGTGTGAAGCATTTACCGCTTTGGAAAACGATTATTCTAATGCAGATATTTGAAGAAAGGAAATTGATTTGATCATTTGAGTATAGAATTATATTTTGATCTCCTTTTTTTTATTTAGGTCTCCTATTGCAGAGTTTCTACTCGCTGGGGGACGCAGTATGACCTGGCTCGTTGGCAACAAGCTGGTTACCATAACAACCAGTGGAGGGGTCAGAACACAAGCTCTACTAGGCCTTGACATGAGTGACCGCCTGGGAGGAGGAGGGGAGATGACCAGGTGAAGCACAGTTATTTATTCAGAAAAGAAAGAAAATATCCATCAGATGTTAGTGCTTTCTCTCATTAACCTTTTGTTTATTTATTTATTTATTTTTTTTAATAGATCAGACCCGTCACTACACACCAGAATAACCAAAGAGGCTCCAGCCAAACTTGAGTCACAGTCAAGCCAACAGCAAAACAGAGCCACACGCATACGGGTCCGCTCCATATCAGGTAATGAACTTCTGGGGGCTCTCAGATAATTCTTGGCTTCAGGCCTAGTATAAGTATTCATTAATTCTTAGTTAACCCTGTGTTTGACTGCATTTATCTCATTGCTGTTTTTTTTACTGAAATTTATTTACTTCATGTTTTGAAAAGCAGTTAATTAACTTCTTCACAGGTTTGCTTTTGCTTGCTTTTGTTTCCTCATTGCTTTTATAACCCAACCTACACATGTTATGTCTAAAATGCATCTAGATGAATGGTGTTATGATGTCAATGATCTATTCAGGTTCCTGAGAGACTGGTTTCACATTCTTCCTCTTTGCTTTTACCTTGACGCTTTAATGATGGTTGTATCGGCAGAATGAGTATAAACGTTCTTTTTAGTCAGGTGTCAGAAACGTTGGTGTTTCAGACTGGCAACATGTAGCTAAGGCCACATACAAAAAGGGGTGTATTTGCCTATTATTTATTTATAGGGTGGGTGATTGTTATTTATTTATTTATTTTACTTAAGCCCCTGGCGTCTCTTGTACAGCCACACCATTCAACCTTCCCTCTCTGCACTCATGATAGATGATAATGACACTAGATCTGATGATAATGACACTCACTTTCTCTTCATGTTGTAGGTGGCCATGCTCTGCGTGCAGGCCCCGCTCAGAGTCTCAGCCCGCTGGTGTCACCCTCTGAGGGGGAGTTAGCAGCTCCCCTCTCTCCCTCCTCTGGTCCCACACTAGATGGTCTGGGTCCTCCCTCATCCATGTCTGCCACACCGTCTGCACCTTCCCCCCTCAAAGATAACCCCAGCCTGGCAGAGTTTGTTCCCATGCTCACACAGGGCTGGGCAGAGATCTTCATTCGAAGACCATCTGGTATGAAAGCAGCAGAAATCTAATTTTAACAATCACAATTACTTTGTACTCTATTGTGCATGTTAGGTTCTGTCAGTATCTCAATATACTGATTTATTATCAACATATGGAAAATATAAACAGCTTAAATATGCATATAAAATATAAAAAAGCTTAAAAAACAATCCATCACCAAAATTAACACAGAAAAAGGTATTCTTTGTATATTTTAAAGAGTGTTTTTGTGATAAGGAAAGTAACCTGTTGAATTCTTTGTAAAACTGTTGTGTGACTTGTAAAACAATGACAAATTGTACATCTGTGGTCAAAAAGAGTCGTACGGTAATAAGGTTAGACCAGTCCTGGATTTATTGTTGATTTAAAGCAACATTATATATCTGTGTACCCCAAAATCTGAAGCCTGAAACTAATCCGTCTTTTGAAAATGACTGGTTTGACGAATACTCCACTGTGTAAATGTCAACTAGATTTATAGAATATTTATAAAAGGTTAACTTGCCATTTGAATTTTGCCACAGCCATTGTCTCTTTTTGTCTTTTAGAAGGTATAAATCCTGAAAAGTTACAAGGGTTTCTTTAATTGAAGGGTTTGTTTTCAGGTAACACCAGCTGGCTCATGTGTCTGGAGAACCCCCCTAGTCCGTTCTCGTCAGAGCTGGGCAACATGCCGCTGCAGGAGCTCTCCAGTGTGCTCATGGCTATGGAGGGAGTAAAAGAGCCTCCCACTCAAACGGCCAGTGCCCCTGCCAGCACTGCGACTGCGGCTCCTGTCTCCGAGCCCCTACCACAGACTCAGAGCAGCCACTCGGGGAAGGCAAACCTCATCCAGCGCTCCAACACTGGTTAGAAATGTCATGTCAATTAGATTTCATGGAAAAGATTGAGCTAGACTATAAAGAGAGACCTATGAGAGTTTACATTATACTGTATGTACAGTATATGTCATGCATGAATGCATCTCATCTTTCTGCCTGAATACATGCTCCTTATGTTATTAAATGGACTGAGCTAAGTGCTCTTCCCTGCTGGATTGACTGTAGTAGTGCATGTGAACATGAAGGATCAATGAGCCGGCTTTCGCAGGTCAACAATGTAATTATAGTTTCATGAGTCACGTGTCTTTTTTTCCTACAGAAGCTACTTCAAAGAGAAGTCCATCTTTCCTCACTGTCGCTCTTGTTCCAAGCCTTAAATTAATCGATTTTCTCATTTTTAATGTACATTATTTTCATTTTGAAACGGTCTTTTTTCTTTGAAGCCTTTCTTCTTATTGCTCTTGAGCTCTCCTCTTTGTTCTGATTCATTTAAATGTTTTTTCATCCTCTTCCATGCTGGTTTGTGATTGGCTGTAACGCCTGCGGCTGCAGTGGGCGACTCTCTCTGGTCGCTGGGTCTGGGCTCGGTCCCCTCGGGACCCCCGGCCCCTGGCAGGTTGCACAGGAGCATTTCCTGGGCAGGTACCGTGCACTTACTGTGCAACAGACAAACCCTCCACCTGTTTTAGTATCTCCTCCCTCTTGTGCAGTAGAGTGGTCTGTCAGCACACACCGCAAACATCACTTGAACATAACAATAAAAGCCTTTTGAATCATCCGTGGTTTTAGATCAACCCATTCAACTTATTTGTGAGTCATTTATTTAGTATCTGCTATTTAATTCAGTTCAGTATAATTTAAAATAGATTTGGGAAAGTTATGTTTGGTTTGATGTATTCAGGATAACTTTTGCAATGAATACATACTAAACATGATATAGTCACCAATAAAGCTCCTACAGGATTGACTTGAGTTTCTGTCCGAACCTAGACCTTGATAACAGTTGCATTATAGTAAACCAGTTATTAAGATGATGCAGCGGTTCTGGCAAAATTATACCTGTTATTCTTTGGCTTTCCTCTGCGCAGGTAGAAAAGCTTTATCAATGCACAGACTGCTTTATATAAAGGACATTTATACTGAGTGATCCTTATCATAATATCATTAACTCTAATATAGCAATCAGCATTAGAATAATAAACTTAATAAAAGCCACCAACATCTAACATTTTTTTCTTTCACGTTCAAATAAGAAGTAAAAAGCATGCACGTGAGGGATTTTTGAGTCCTTCATTAACTTGGGAGGGGAATGGTCCATAACAAGTGATGCTCAACATTTGCTTGCGCTCATATCAATCCTTATAATGACACGGATGGTGTTTGATTGATTGAATAAGTGATTTAATTTCCGCTTTTTGTCTTCTAATCATTCTGTGAGCTCTAACCCTTGTGTTAGTGAAATAATGTCAGTGTTTGATGCTTAACCTCTCACGTTGACGTTGTCAACAGGTAAGCCCAGACATCATCCAGCTGTTATGTTAATATAGGTATTGATGATTTTTGGTACTAAGTTTGGAGGAAGGAGCAAGAGTGTGGCCTTCAGGATTGGATGCTGTGGTCTGGGCTGCTGTTGTTTTAGCTGCAGTGTGTTTGAGCAAACAAATCAAGCGAGCCAATGCATGATGAAAATCAATTAGAAGCAGAGCTGGGTAGAGGCTGCTGCTTCATCGATCTGCCTGTCTCTCTGATGAGTGTTTAGATGCTGGACTCTCTGTAGATGCTGGATCTAGTGTTGGTCTGTGTTTTATCAACAATGCATGTGATTTTCTTTTCTGTTATCATGATGTTACCAATCTAACCAGCCTGTATTCTGTACAGTAGATCGTGAGTGAGATGTTGAGATGACATTCAATTCAGAGTTTATTTTGTAATTTTCCGTGTGACTAACAGTAGTTGGTACTATACATTATTATACAAGAAAAGATGACTTCCTTTTGTCTGGTTATAGACTCTGTTGTCGTACTGGAGGAGCGGTCAGGGGCCACATCGGCAGACGCTGATTGGCTCGAGAGTGAGGAGTTTGAGGCAATGCCCTCCGATCCCATCTTCATGTCTGCAGACAAGTTCACAAAGAGCCATCCCTCTGGGACTCTCAGCAGGGTGCGTAAAAGAACAAAAGACACTTTCAAAGTAGTTTTCTGTGATGTGAAAGACTAACTCTCCGCTTTTCCTCTCTAGTCCTCCTCTACCTCCAGTCAAGATGATGAAAAGTCAACTCTGGAGGAGGTTAGCGAGGGAGCGATTCCTATCGACCAGCCTGCTGCGGGGCCATCCACTCCAGGACAGGGGCCTGAGCTACCCTTCCAGACTCACAATCAGTCCCAAGGCCATGGTCTCAACAAGTCCAGCTCCTCCCCAGAGCTTCAAACTTTACCAGAAGCCTTCTCCAAGGCCGCTATGGAGTCTGAGGCCATAGAAATGTCTAGGCCCAGAGCGCCCTCAGACGGTAAACCACCGCTGCATTTGGAAAAGGACAAAGCAGACACTGTAAACGGATTGGGTCAGACAAGTGAAGTTTCAGCCATAGTGTCATCTCAAAGTGGAGGGGCGAGGATGAGGCTGGAGTTCCCCACAGCAGCAGCATCACATGGACCCATATCCCCCGGGGGAGGGCACCGGCCACGGGGCCACACCATCTCCGTCTCAGCACCGTCATCAAGGAGAGAGCGTCGCACGGAGAGGGACTTGTATCAAACCCGGCCTGGACCTAGCAACACAGAGAAGATGTCTGGTCTTAGCCCCAGGTAACAAAGTGCTGGCATTGACACTAATCTTTAAGTTATATTTAAGTAAAATGTGTACCTAGTTTAGTGGTCTGCACTACCAGGATTCTTTGTGGGTTCCACTTTTCCTGCATCCAGAAACATGAATTACTTCTTAAACAGCATGTAGGAGTGAATATATAATTGAATTCATCTCTCTCATTCTGTGTGTTACGCCCTGCACTCTTTCTCTAAGCATCTGGCATAGGCTCCAGCCCAACTAAATCCCACAATAGAAATGAAATGCTTAGAAAGCAGCAAAACAAACTAATTTTGTGTCCTAATGTCCTTACCTAATTAAAATATATATATATTTTTTCCTTCTGCAGCTTTGTTTTTCTCCAACTTTATCATTCTCCGTTTTTTGGGAATGAAGCCAACAAACCCCTGCTGCTTCCCAAAACTCAGGTCTGTTCACATCCTTGTCTCACATGGAGTTTTTTCTGTACAAGTTATTACATGTGTCCTGTTTACTCTGTTAATTGTCTGTGGCAGGTAATTGACCGCGCTGTGAAGGTATTGGACCAGATGCCCCCTTACGACACCCATAAGATTGGAGTGGTGTTTGTTGGGGCTGGTCAGGTAAAGAAAAACAAAATGCGTTCACAGCAATTTTAGTTTTTAGAAGGTTGCCTCCTTCTCTGATCATCCACTTACATTCTCAGGTAAACAATGAGGTTGCCATTCTGTCAAATGAATATGGCTCGAACCGCTATGCCGCCTTTCTCACAGGCCTGGGCAAATTAATCCATCTGAAGGACTGTGACCCAGACCAGATCTTCTTGGGTGGCCTGGATCAGTACGGAGATGATGGCGAGTTCACCTATTGCTGGCATGATGATATTATGCAAGGTAAGTGTGTGTTTATAGCCTCGTTGACACAGGAGCGGTGGGTTGGGTCGGCCTCGGTCTGTTCCAAGATGTATGAAGTGACCCCAAAAACTTAACTGTACTTTGCTAACCTCTTGGCTTAGCAAAACGTTGAAGCCTGTTGTTTAAACAATAGCAAATCCTCACTCAGGCAAAAACAAGAAGTGCTTCTCAAACAGCTGTTTCTGGGTACGTATAGTCATTGCATTAAACATAAGCAGAACTTGTGATATCAAATGTAGGAAACTAGTATAGATTCTAAATTTTAAGTTCAATAAACTGTAAATAGTGTTTTCCTGCTATTGCTCTAGCCTCAGGAACTGCTATATAAAAGGATTGCTCTATTCTTTATTCTAATTAATTGCAACTGCCTTAAAAACTTGTGTAGCACTTGTAATACGTTCAGGGATTACCTGCACCAAACTGTGCCGTACTGACCCGACCCATACAATACCCTTGGTGTAAACAGAATTTGGTATATTGCATGATGCTCAGTGAATTCTTTTATTTGCAGCCATCTTCCACATAGCAACACTGATGCCAAACCGAGAGAGTGACAAAGGCTGCTGCAACAAAAAGCGACACATTGGCAATGATTTTGTAATGGTTGTATACAATGATTCTGGGGAGGAATACAAACTTGGCACGATAAAGGTTTGTAAGACATAATTTTCAAAGCGTACTATGCATAAATACATAACGTTTCTTTAAGAAGTTTGTTTCTGCTCTTTCAGGGTCAGTTTAATTTTGTGGAGGTGATAATAAAACCTCTTGATTATGAATGTAATCTTGTCACACTCCAGTGCCGCAAAGGTAGGTTCATCTCTACATCAAATTACACTATATAGGGTCTCACTGTTTGGTTTAACATTTAGTTTAACATACTGGTTTATGGTTTCAGACTTGGAAGGGTTGGTGGACACAACAGTTGCCAAAATAGTATCAGATCGCAACCTTCCCCTTCTAGTGAGGCAGATGGCTCTGCACGCAAACGTATGTCTTTATCTTAGTGCTCAGGCCACTCACATACACACTTTATACTAAACCCCTGCTTGTTTCCTCAGATGGCTTCATTGGTCCACCAGTACAGAGCCAATCCATCAGATGCTTACGCCTCCAAGTGGCTGGCAAGACTGAGACACATAAAGCGCATCAGGACACGGGTAACGCACACTAAATAAAACTTTGGAAATGGGTCTCTGCTTCAAGTGCTGGTCCATATTTACATCCTCTTTTTTTAATGTATCCGTACTGCTGTCTGTCTCAGGCACAGGAGGACATCCAGTCCCGCACAACACCAGGCATCTCACTGACGCAGGGACACACGCAGAAGTCTGTTCAACAGAATTCTTCTGCAAATGTCGAAGCCATGGGTCAAAGAAAAAGACTTGTTTCAACAGTAGACGATTTTACTGACTTTGTTTAAAAACAAAAGATTTACCTTCAGTTGTTTGGAAGAAGTCAGGATGAAGTGCACACAATAATTTTGATATGAACCAGTCCAGTGACATATGAGCTTTAATATGGAAGATTTAAACTACTGAAATAAAAGCAAATGAAAATACCTGTTATATGTACTTTTGAATGTATGTTTATTGTGTCAGAAATAACTTTAATACAGTATATTTCTGTCATGAACTTGAAACAATTGGTTCATGACATGAGAACCTAGTCAAGTTTTTATTTGGGTATTTTAAATCTTCCATTGATGGTACCATAAAGGTTTATTTTATGATGAAGTACATATGTGTGAAGAATTTCTGCACATTTTTCAACATTTTTGAAATCCTAATAACTTTGCACTTTTCAGGTCCAATCAAAATGGCTCACATGCAGCACAAGAGGAGTAAAGATGTGTACACTACATTTGAGAATGGGTGTGTTTTTGTCTCAATATGTGTGTGGAATAAAGGTCTAAATGGTCTGAGGTTTGTTTATGCTTCTTTTTGTAGAAAGGAAAGATTCAAACATCATTGAAGGACATTTTTATTACGCAAAAGCCAGCAGTCAAATTGTTTGACTTTGTCGGGTGCAAAGCATAACAAGTGCTACAAGTGTAATAGAAATAAAAGTACAAGATACAACATGATATATGGCATTCTTTTGGAAATTCTATGTTGAACACAAAACAGGAAATTACAGTCAGTGTCGAGTTAAGTCATTGATTACATGTATCTGGATGTAGCACTATTATATCAAATGCTTTGTAGGACCATTTCTGTGATAAAAAAATAAGCTGAAGCACAATATTAAGCAAGAATATATACAATACAAAGCACCAAAATGTACATATAACTACACACAGATTACATTGTACCTGTAAAACTGTTACTCAAAACATTAAATCTGGTGGGATACAGAACAAGGCAGGGTCTAACTTCTAATGGCATGCATAATTTAACCACAAAATGTATCTAAATATTTGGAAGCACGATTTTTGTTTTGAGGATGTGTGAGTTCCCTGAGATCTGCCCATTGGACATGCAATGGAAAAAAAAAAAATTATTGCTCTCTACTGCTTCAGTACCTGCGTAAGACTCACAAGGCATTTCTATAACATGACAATGAATGAAAATACTCAAAACACAATTAAATATGCCATTGGAATCAGCTTCCTCAAGAAATAAAGTGCTAAGTACAAAATAAAAGCAATAAAAGTTACTTGGCATGTTAAAAAGTCAAGCTGCATAAATGATGCAAAAGCTTTGGCAACATTTGTAATTAAAATACAGTTTGAGTAAAGCTTTCTCTTTCGGTTTTAATACCAAGCTTATTACATATGGTGATGCCATACACCTCTTTAAAAAACAAACAAACAAAAAGATTAAAAGTGCTTTTAAAATCACAAATACAACATTACAACACAGAATTTAGCTTTATAGTGGGAGAACTTTGTATAATGTCTTTATAACCATTTACTGCTTAACCAAAGACATTTCCAGAACAAGACACAATTTTTCATCAAGCTATTTTTTTGTAGTTGGTTGCCTTTTCATGTCTTCCCTTTCGCTGTAGAAACAATAATGTTTGTTCCCTGAAGAAGTGGCTGATGGGTACCAACAACCAAATATAAACATGTGCTTCAGATGTTTTTCCCTTGTACCTTTGTGTACGCTAATATAATCATGTCTGTGCCTACAGTGTTCATCTTATGCATATGTATAAATCTGTGTGTGCCTGCATAAAAATTGTATTACGCAGAAAATAAGTACAAAAAATGCTTGCAGGACACCTTAATTGCTTCAATGTACAAACGTGGATGTAATTGAGTGATCAAAACAGCTCTGAGTTCATTGGTGAGCACTCTGTTGCGCTCCTGTCACTGACCCCATATAACCTCCAGGGTCACATGGGTTCAGGGGTAAGACAAGAAAAATAGACAAAGTATTTCTCAATTTGGCCTTTCTAAACGAAACCAGCTCAGTTTGTGCCGAGCGCCCTGCACCACAGTTACACTTTTTTCCGTTTCCAACTTGTCCATCTCTCTTTGACTGTTAACGTTTTCTTTCCTGGGTTTAGAGAGGGCTTCTTTGGGACAAACCAGCTGCCCCCGTCCTCCTCTTGTCCTTAACCCAAAACAAACTCTCACATTCTTTACTCCTTCTCTGTTGTCTTTGACTTTCATTGTCCCTCTCCTTAGAGTACTGCCCCTCAGGACTTTGGCTGTCCAGGTCCATGCCTGTCCAGGTTTGGATGCACTTTATTCTTTAAGGGTGGGGGCTTGCGTTTTCGCTTGCGCGTGGGGATCGTGGTGGTGTGAGCTGGGTGGTTAAACAGGCTGGAAGAGGAAGGTACCGTTTGGATTGGTGTGGAGGCAGAAGTGGATGGGAGAGAGGTGGTTGGTGCAGGAGTACCTGGCGGTGCAGGTGCTGTTTTGGGCAGGGTGTGGGCAGGGGGGGTGTTGGAGCATGAGTCCTGGGCACTGATGGTTGACTTGTTTGTAGACTGAGGGGGTTTCATGTGTGTAGAAGTGACTTTAGACTTTAAAAAGGGAACAGGAGTCGCAACAGGAGTCTTTTTGGTTCCACAGTCTTTTGAGGCTTCACTCCTCTCCGCTTTTTTCCCCTTTTTGTTCCCTTTTTGTTTTTCTTTGCCCCTCTTTCGATCCCTCCATCCGGCACAGTCTTTGTCCTCCCCTGGTCCCCTCTGAGGTCTGGTCACTCCTGGACCAGCACCACTCTCTCGCCCTCTGTGCCTCCTCTTCCTTCCAGCTTTCTCCAACCTACACTCAATGTGATACAGATCTTCTGTTGCCATGGTGACACGGTCCAGCTGTTGCAGCAGTGCGTCTAGCGTAGGCAGGACCCTGCTCAGAGCGGCTTCTGTCTCCGCCCTCTCCTTCCAGCTGGTCCCACCCACCATCACTCCCGGGGAAAGCCCCAAACCTAGCCCAAACCCGAGGCCGAGTCCAATGCTCGCTCCAGGGGCTTCAGTCAGGCTGCAGGGGCTGGAGGAGGCTGGCCGCCATGACGCCTCAGAGCCAGCATCCACACTGTCAGGGGTGGACGGGGAGTCAGGGCGGTCCAACGGAGGCAGGCACAGGGACCTGCAGTCACTGGTGGAGGAGGAGCGGGATGGGGGCAGGTCCATGCCCTCGAAGCGCACTTTATGACGAAACTATAAAAAACAAAATTAAAACAAACTGAGCATTACCAACAGGCCTGTTTTATCTGGGTTTGATTATTCACTGATACATTAC
This sequence comes from Rhyacichthys aspro, assembly GCA_036850595.1. Taxonomy (NCBI): domain Eukaryota; kingdom Metazoa; phylum Chordata; class Actinopteri; order Gobiiformes; family Rhyacichthyidae; genus Rhyacichthys; species Rhyacichthys aspro. The sequence goes on along the minus strand of CM072148.1, from coordinate 13,496,401 downwards.
CTCCTTGGCCCTGCTGAGACCCATCCACATCTTGAGTCTTCTGAGGAACAGCTCGACCATTTCGTAATCTTGGAGATCCACAGCGGGCCGGTACAGCTCGGCTCTTGCTCGTCTATAGTTCCTCAACAACACTGCGACAACAAACCAGAGCAGCACCAGGCGAAGCACGGCAAAGCTTGCGTGGAATATCAGTGTGGAGACGCTACTCGAAGGACCAGTCATTGCAAAGACAGGCCTCCAAAATAATAAGCCACGTCCCCCGGCGCCCAACAGAGACAGGCAGGCAGAGCTCACACTGCTGTACCCATCAAATATAGAGTGGAAGAGCTGCAGGGAACAAAACACAAGACCAAGATTTAACTGGTGAACAAAGGCAATTCAGGTTGATAGGGAAATGAAACACAAAAGTGAATAATTTGAAAAAAATGTAATATTATATAACGTTAATATATCGTGATGCGTGATGTGGGTTGATTGGGATTATTTTCAAGTTTGTATTTTTAGAAATGTAGCTTGATAAAAAGAGACACAGCAGCAATTACCAGATGCCCTGTGTGAGCATAAGCCAACAACATCAACAGTAAAGTCAGGGCAAGGCCCAGAAGCTCCCAGCCTGAGCGCCGCAGAGCTCTGCCAAACACGGCCCACTCCCGGAGAAAACGCAGCTGGTGGGATGCCTAGTGAGCAGAGCCATAGACGGAAAAGTGAATTTAAGAAAAATTTACTCTCTAGGCATGTAACTTTTTTTTGTCAGTCTTACCTTGAGCACAAGTATAAACAACAGCAACGCAGCCATAACGGTGTAGAGCTGACTCTGCCGGGCCAGAGGGTAGAAGTCTGTGAAGGTGTCGCGAGGGTGCTTCAGGTAAGACGTCCACTGCTGCTTTGCCATGATGCAACGACTCAGGTGCAGCCCACATACAGACAAAGCCAATATCAGCTTACAAACACCCATGACTCTCCAGCTTGACAGCAAATACACATAGCCTTGTTTGAGGAAGCCCAGGACTCCTCGCACCAGAAAGTACAAGACCAGGACAAAGAGGACCATCTGCAAATTAAACAAAAAGACTGCCTTTAAAATGTGCACAGAGATTCTGCATCTTAACTTTTAGCTTTCAGCTGAAACGGCAAGCAGTTACCGTGAGAAGCAGTGGCAGGTCCAGCCCTGTGATTGGCCACAGACTTGTAACAAGAAGGTCCAGACTGCACTGAGCACGCTCAGAGACAGGGAATTTAAAGAAGAAGGAGAAGACAGCCAGGAGGTTGGTGTTGATGTTGTACAGTGAGAACTCCACAACTACTGCTCGAGTCCTACAAACACATTTTTTTATGTGAATTTTTAGTGAACTATTTTATATAAATGATATTTAATTATCTCTAGTTACTTGCACCTTAAAATACCATTCTGTAACTTTTATCATTTAAGTCCAAGCTCTGTGCATAGTGACAAATATTATTGACAGAACAAGTGTAATAAGAGAGCTGACATTTCTTTCTAGACTGTTTTAAATTAGCGTTTGATGAAGGCAAAATACGGGAGAGCTAGTTTTAATAACAGCTAACTGTGCAGGAAATTGCAGTGCTTAGAAGAAAAAAAAAAACAGCACTCCAATCCAAACTAATAAGCCTGAGTATAAACACACTTTTCTGTTTTGTGAACAAAGTACATGGGCACAGAGACACAGAGTACATGAGAACAGTAAAGAAACTGGTCTAAATCAGACAACAAACACAGTTATAGTCCTTCTGACTGGTATAGTGGAGTTATTCTTGTGGCCAGTATGTCCCTAGTATTCATAATGTTTCAGACTTTCATTTCCTGTAATGCCCAAAAGAGATTTTGTGGTTTTCTACCTGTAGTTGAGCCAGCTTTTCTGCTGCAGCTGCTCAAGTGAGGAAATGGCCTCTCCCAGGCTTCGGTTCAGCTGATGGATAACATCTCCTTTGTCTAATGTTGTCTTGTTACCAAAATACCACACCCTGATGGTTTGAAGAGCCAGTGACATGCAAATCAACATACAATCAGACTACATGGATATGTGTGTGCATGGGGAGTTATTATGCTTGAACAAGGTTTTACCATTTTGCATCTGTAGGATAGAGAGCTGCTTCATTGTTGTCTTTGGTGAGTGATGTTATTGCACCTTCATCCAAGACACTTGTTTGTGCTGTGGAGCCGGTGGGAGAGAAAAAAAACATAGATTTAAAATCACACTGGAAACCATTAGTGCAAGCGAAGTCTCTTAGTCCAACACTCTAACACTCACCATGTGTATCGTGAATTTGACGAAGTCGCAAAGTGCCAAGTAACACACTTCCTGTGTCCTGTAAGAGCCTTGTGTCATCTAGTAGTCGTGGCAACAAGGACTCATTTAGCCATGTCACAACATCGTCTCGACTAAAAGACAAATAAGAGCTCTTATTAAAAACATGACTATTAAAAGTGAGGCTGTATAGCAACCCACAGAGGAGTCACTGCAACAATGAATCATCCAGAGCTGCACACTGTAAGATATGTTAGAAAAACACTTTGTTCCACAATGAATCCTAAAAACATAAAGAAAAGATACTAATCATATTCTTGCCAAAACTGTAACATAATGTAATGTGTACCTGGTGATGTGATGGTATTCAGGTGTGTGTAAGGCTTGCTGTAGCTGAGTGCGCAGTCTCAGGCTGTGTGTGTCTTTGGATGAATCAGAGTAGTTCAGGAGTAGGACCACCAACAGTAAAAACATGTAAACTAGGAAATTCTGAGAAGAAGAAAAAATAATCATCAATAACAAACAACTGTGTAATAAAATATTGGGCTTCCAGCGTCTCTCCCTTTAGTTTAGTAACCTTCAGCATGGTGTGCAGCATGTGGACCTTGCGTGCCTGGTGTCTGGCCTGAGACAGAGCAAAACCCTGTGGAGGTCGCACCCTGTGGACTCTCTGCACCACTCTCTCCACACGAGGGAACTCCACCAGTATGTCTTGGTCCTCAGGGCGAAGGCGGCGCACACAAACTGCATAGTAAACTGCCTCACAAATAACCTATGGAAAAAGTACATTTAGCAAATTATCAAATAAAGAACTAAAATTCAAGTAAAATGTGAAACGGATCGTATTGCATTGTCTACCTTCATGGGCTCCAGGAGCAGGCAAGAGCATATGACACTGGCAAAGCATGAAATGAGCCACATCATGGCCACATTTTGACCAAAACCATGTCCTGCCCAAATGGACACAACATTGGCCAGAGCAATTCCTGCCCAGCTGCCCCATAAAGCAGCACGACCGCACCAAGGAGGGAACCGCCTGGGACGACACACGTCTGTCACAACTACAGAGAGAAGATGCCATTCAAAATAAAAGAAAAGATAAAAATGCAAGAAAGGAAAGAGATAGTGGGGATGATCTGTTTTTTTTTTTTTGTTGTTGTTGCTTTTTACACACACTTTTTTAAACAAAAACACACCTGTATTTGAAGTGAAAGCAGTTTTTGGTGGGTCTCTTCTGACAGTTTCTAAAGGAAGAGGTTCATTTAATTTCTGGAGAAGAATCACTTCTGTCTTGTCTCCAAAAATGCTTGACCTAGACACAGTAAAAACTGGATTAAAGAAAATCCACTGGACTTGTTTTCCCATGATGGCCCTCGGGTCAGACTTACAGATCGGCCATCTCACTTTCGTCGGCCTGAGGAAAGAAGTTTTGTCCGTCGGCCAAGATGTGCTTTATTAGATCTTCATCTGTGTATGAGACGTGATATTTAGAGAGCGGTTGGTGAGCTCCACGTAATTTAGCATTTGTGTCTATAAATGGAAACAAAAACACCAAAGTAGTTTGTTTACCTGAAGAGGTAAAGTACTTGTTGTGTTGTCCGTTGCCGTCTTCAATGTCAGTATTAAAGGCCATGTCTACCCCTAAGTGTCTGCTCCCTTGACCCCTCTTCAGCCTCGGGAGTCCTGCCCCGTGTCCTGCCCCTCCCACCACAGATACTTCACTCAAGAGCTCTGGCCAGTCTCTGTCCTCCATTTCCTCCTCAGCCATGTCCCAGCTTTCCTCACTGACACACAGACCCAGGGATAGTTAATAAGTGTCACTACAGGGCCTGTCATCCTGTAATAAATGAAACAGCTAGTTTCCAAAGAACACATAGTAGCTCACCTTTTTGTTGATGGCGTAGGTAAATCAACATTGGTCTCTTCTGAGTTACTCTGAGAAACAAAAACACATACAATGAGTAATGGGAGTGTATTAATACCATACAACACTACACTAACTCTCTCTAACATTAGCCTTAAACTTGATTGATGGCAGTAAGTCTCTACCTCGCCATTAAAGAAAAGTAAGGAACTTCCAGCCACAGAATTATCGAGAAAGTCATCAATCTCTACAGACTCTTGGTCGACCTGCGGTGGCACCTGCTCCACAGTCACACACTATTGTAAATAGAAATCACATAGAGAGAACAAAGGTCTGTCACATGTCTGTCCAACTGGGGAATATGGGACTTTTATTGCTACAAGTACTTTTTTTTTTCTTTACCTTGCTGCGGCTCATTCTGAAAAGTGTGAATACAAGCAGATAGAGTGGGTAGATGACTAGACAGACTACGACACCTGCTGCCACTGTCTCTCCATTCAAGGAAGAAAATGTTGACACGGCCCTCGGGCTGCACACAAACACACAACACATAATTACAAAAAAAATAAAAAATAAAATTTATAGCAATTTATCTGTTTACAAATATCAAGACAGAATACAGAGTACCTGAATCGTTTGTCCACCACTATGCTGTACCAGAGTGTGTTAGCCATAAGAATAAGCTGCAGTAACAATGCGCAGCAGGTTGCCCTCTGCAGGCGGGTAAAGGGGCTGCGGGGGGGCCTCTCCCACAATGACAGCCACAGGTGGCTCTCACAGACCGCTCTCTGCAGTTCACTGCGTAAGAGGCGGGGCAATTGTCGAAGCGCAGCATCCTCTGTAGGTAATTGGACAAAATACATCGGTGTAAACAAACCAGCCATCCCTCCCATGAGTCCTCCTGGTGCTTGTGCAGATTCTTACCTGAGGCCTCTACCTCAATCTCTACTTTCCCCTCAGTTTTGTCATTGTCCACAGACAGCCACTCTTCAACGAGAAAGTAGTAACTGCTTCCTGTTTGAAGGTCTTTGACCAGGACATACTGTAGCTGCCATGCTGGAGACAAACCTGAGCGAGCAGTGCAGTACAGGACAGAAGAATGCATTAGACCAGAATTTGTATGTTTATATTTGTGCTGTAGTGAAAATAAGTTGCTCTGTACATAGTTCCTGACAAATTAAGAATTAGCTGTTCTGTGTGAGTGACTTATTCATTACCCTTGTTGTCATGCCAAATCCGCATCTTCCACACACTGCCCAGGCTTGTATCTGTGGCAATGTGGAAGATATCAAGAGCGTTGCGTGTGAAGGCCCCTCTGCTGTCGAGATGACGATGACCACTGCGACTCTCACGTCCGTACAAACTAATCCCGACATGAGCGGTCGTACCTGAGACACAGACAGTGCTGACTCTTTAAAAGCCTGGCATGTGATTTTAAGATGCTGATATAAAAAGCCCGATTGAAGATGTGTCTATGTGTACCATTGATCCATGCATTCAATAGTGCCCAATAATGGTCCCTCTTCTCCCTTTTTGACTCAAAAGTTTTATAAAATAATTTGTTTTACTAAACGGCACTATACATTTGTGATGCCTTCATAACTCACCTGCTCCTTGGCTCCATCCAGTTTTGACCTGGACCTCATACTTAAAAAGCCCATCTTGACCACACAGGGGAACCACACCAGCCCGGCGAAGATCAAGCTGGTCAAGTTTATGCAAGATAGCTGCTGCCACAACATAGCTCAATAAGCCCAAAATGCACACCAACAACACAACCAAGCTTGGTGCACCATATCGTTCCTAAAAAATAGAAAAAAAACCCTGAATATATAGGACAACACCGAAGTGGTTACATTCTGAGCAAGCACATAATAATAGCACATAGACAGTGTGATACTAACTGGGATTTTAAAGCTGACGGCATTGGGTGGTACAAACAGGCCTGCTGCAAAAGCCGTGAGGTGCCTGGTGCGGCACACTGCTCTGCTTGCATTAGTCTCCGCCAGTGGCACCATGCCATCTGTCCTCCACTGTTTATCACTCTCACTGAAGTACTGACACAGCGAGGCAAACACCCCAACCTCCAGATGGACACCTACTGGATGAGTGCTCGGGCTGCAGGGTGTACTCACATTGATAAAGTACTCCAGAGTGGTGTCATAGGATCTGGTGAATGCAGAGAAGAGGTGGTGGGTTAAGTTCTACATATACAGCATGTTCATGAATATCTGCTTAGCTTCAGAGACTATTTTGTAAGAAATGGCACCATCGTCTTACTCAGGAGACAGGAAGAATGTGAAGTTCTTATGGTCGAGATCTGGTCCTCTGGTCATATTTAGTGTGATATTTTTTGTATCTGTACAATTGAACTCATTGGGTCTGTCATGGGAATGAAGGTAGGCAGTGATATATGGCACTTCATTGTCAATTTCTCTTCTTTCCTTCTCTCTGGCATCTAGAGGAACAGTTTATGCCATATTGAGCGTTTTGTCATGATAACAAAAAGTACATTTATTAATAAAAAAGATTAAAACCTACCCTCCAGAGATGTGAAATTCAGCTGCACAAAAAGTCCTGCTTGCCGGTTTGTGTTTCTCGGATTAACTCTTACTATGACAGAGTCACAGTGGCTTATGTTAATGGCTCCAGCAGTGGGGACCCCTGCAGCACTAGAGCCATTAGGGCCCACCTCTCCGCTGCTGCCGTTGCTTACGGCAACGGTAATGGCTAAACTGTCATCTAGTCCTGAGATTGGAATCTGTGTGCCATTTTCTGTTCGAAACTCCATAGATGCCACCTCTGTTGAGACTGTGTAATTTGGCACATAGTTGAAGGGAAAGGGATTGGACTCCACCTGAGAGAAAAGAGAATTTTACATTAAAGGTTTCAAAAGCCTATATTCAGTTATTTCTGTGCATGTAAGCTGCTGAAAGCATTTGGACATGGATCAAACTAGAAAGTAAATGAGAGCACTTTTATATCTAACGGAGTGGGCTCTTTCATGTAATACATTTTCTGATGTTACCTGAAACAGTAGCTGCATGATGCTGTTTCCTGCAGCAGCTTTGCCAAGGCTTTTATTAAAAGCTCGGGGGATTGAGAAGCGCTGGCACTCTGAAACACCATACATAAGACAAAGATCAAAAAAGTGATATGACTATCTTTTTTCATTTCTTTTTTACAGTTAACAACTTTGAAAGAAAGTGATGATGCAGAAAGACCACCTGGACTGTTGTTGCCATGGTAGCAGAGCAGGCTCTGGGGGTCTGCCAGTTTTCCAGTGGCAGCAATCTCAGCGCCCCTTAACCTGAGTGGTTCTTCGTTAAGCACACGGGCATGCATGAGGATCAGCATGAGGACGGAGGACAGGCTGTACGCTTTGGCGGCTACACGCAGAGGGTGTGGCTCAAATGAAGCAGGGAAAGGGTCAAATATAGCATTGCCCTGCTCCTCAATGGCAGAGGAAAAGAAGGAATTGGTTGAATGCGAGGGGGCATCCACATAGGCAGGAAGCACATACGTTTGGGAGGCAGACTGGCTGACCTGATGGATGAGATCGCCTGGGAAAGAAATTGAATAGAAAATAATAGAACTTTATGAAAAAGCAACCAAAAGCCTGTTTGCACTAGTCACTAGTCTTGACAGCCCCCCACCAAGTGTTCTACAAGCCTTTATATTAGTAGGACACATCATTTTGTTTCCCCAAATCATTTCATGGTGATAAATAAGCAATAACGTGGACATTTTCCCCCATTGAAAGTAAATGAACTTGAATGAACCAACTGGTTACATTTTTCTCTAAATTTACCTCCTAAGCTTAGACCTTAGAAGAGATTATACTGTTTCTTACCCATAATGTTAAGGATATTGTCAGCTATCTCAGTAGGAGTGACAGTGCCCTGCTTGGTGTCAGTCTCAAGGATCTTCAGCATGGATTCCAGTTTATTGAGTGTACTATTCTGACATTCCTCGCAAATGAACTCTCGACTCACAGCCTGTCAACACACATATGTTGTCACATGACAGAAATAGGATGTTTAGCTTGCTTTCTTGCTTGTTCACTTGATTTCACATATTTGTTGTATTTTCCTCCTGCGGTCTTCACACCATGCTCACCGTGCACTGTGCCAAAGCTGCAGACGTCTGTTGGATGTCGTTGACTGTTGTCAGGTCGAGAGAAGTCAAAGCCCTGGTGATGTTGCTGCGGACTCGAACTCGGAATGAGCGCTCAGCTAGGGACACCCGCGAAGACCGCCTAGTTTGCTCATACTGTCAAACAGTTGTTAGTTGATAAATATTTTTATGCATGATGTGCTCAGTAATTCAGAGATTTAGGCTAATTAACTCTGTGTTACCTCATTTAGCACTGTTATCAGAGCTAGTGATAACTCTCTGACCCTCTGAGAGTCTCCTTGCTCCAACAGCTTTTTCAGTTTGCTGTCGGTCAGGTCAGAGAGCCAGTGTGGGAGACTGCTGTATTCAGGTGGTGGATCTGGAGGAACAACCTCAATAGATCTAGACAAAAACAGGAAAGAAATCAATGCAGCAAGTCACACTGTCTGCAATTAACTTGACAGATGTAAATAACTGCATGTAAATTTGAAATAATGAAGCAGACAGTTAGGATCAGGGACAGCTGGTATCAATGGGCTGGGTGAGCAAAGCCCCTCGTGTCCTTTAGGCTTTAGGCTGTGTTTGACGATGATGGCTAACTGCAGTATCCATTGAAAGGGATTCTTGATGTTAATGTGTTAATGACTTAATGTTGCTGATGTTCCTGTAGTGTGAATCCATAATAATGCATTTGTGAGCCCACCCACCCAACATCACCACTAGCCGCCACTTGTTACAATATAATTACAAAATATTACAATACCATAGCGTTATCAGTAAAAGTTAAAACAAAAATGGGCAAAATGTAGTTACTTATTTAGTGCTGTGTTGGTAGCGCCCTGATGGTCCTCTACTGTGATAGATACAGCCACACGGTATCGGGCAGAGCTGAAGCCTGGAGGTAAGAAGGCCGAGTGCTCAGGACTGCTGCCTCTATAGACACAAAAGTCCTCGCAGTATTCTTCTCTGCACCGTGTCACCAACAGGCTGTAGAGCAAGGGTGTCTCTGAGACACCCAGGTCCCTGAAGCCTGGAGAGGCATACAAATAATTGAATTGAATTGAAGTGAATCTACAGCAAATCCAAAAGCTAAGATGACTATACTGTAGTTCAAGTGAGCTGTCATACCTGAGCAGTTAAAGTGAACCCGGTCCACTAGTGTGCTTATACTACGGCCTTCACCGTCTTCAACGCTGTAATTAACCCCTGCTTCACCTCCAGCTTTCAGGTGACACTTCCCACCAGCTGGGGGCATGTTACGGTGCAGTGTAATAGAGGCAGCGCCTTCGCCGTCCAAACGAGCGTCTGTGACATGCAGCGTAAAGATGTAGGAGTCTCCCTCTCGTAGGACGCCCTGCCGCAACACCAGGTTCATGCCATCACTTCCTGTGGTGGTGGAGGATGAGTCAAGAACCAGGGTGTCGTTCTGTGAAGTCATGGCACTCCAACGCTGACAGAGAAACAAAGAGAGGTTTTAGGGACAGTAATTTAGTTCTAAGACGTTTTCTCTATTGTACAGTAATGCCAGTTTGTGGATGTGTGAGTGTGTTTACCCCTCGGGGGAAGCCCTGGCAGTTCGTACAGGTTCCTTTCAGATAAACGTATGAGTTTTGGCTGACCTCATAAAAAGACTGCGCCTTACAAGAGACGCACTCCAGATACACCATGGGAATATGGCCGCTCTGTACCAGAACCTAATAATATGAATAAAAATAATGCTTTAAATGTTTGTATCAAAACCACAAAATGCTCTTTTTTGCAGCTTTTACAATAAACAAATCCCTAAACAACATGTACATGATTGAGATTTACTCTTTTTATTTATTTTTCTTGCTTAGAAAACATCTGTTGCATTACCCACAATGTGTCTTATTTGTTAGATTTAATAGTGTAGTGCACTTACAGTCTGTGTAGTTGACTCTGGTGCCAGGCCATCTTTGCTGACTGTTAGTTTAAAGGTATATTCAACTCCTGCCTCAAGCTCAGAACCAGATATGCCAAGCACTGGGCCGCTGGATCCCAATCCAAAATTCAGACTTGAGCAGTGCTCTGGACCCTGGAAACAGAAAGTATTGTGAAGACATCAGATCTTTATGGCTCAAGTCTCACAGTGTGATTACTTACAGTATCTGAGATGACAAAACAAGACTGCATGTGTGTTCTTATAAAAATGCTGGGTTGGTTAGTGCATTTGCAACAATCTTGTGTGCATGCTGTTTATGTGAAAGTGTATAATTGTCAGGGTGGGGACCTGCCCAGGAATGCTTAGATTATGTCTAAACAGTTGCATAAGCCTTTGGTGCTGTCCAGGAAACACATACAAATCACACTGACAAATAAAATGCACATATTTCACTTGATTCTCAGATTCCTAATATGTTGTATTACCTTTGATGTGCTTTGGCACTCCCAGTGGTAGTGGAGCAGTGACTGGCTCTCTGGGTCCATGTTGGGGTCATAAGACTGTTCTGCACTAAGCTGCAGGTCCTGTGTTCGTGACCACACCCTGTAGGTGCCTCCTTCAATGATAGGCATCAGCCTGACAGGAATAAATGATATTCTTAATCTTAAATCAATGAATAAACACACGTCTGTTACCCTTAAATACAAACTAATTATCAGCTTGTCTTTAGGCATCTTATATACACAGTGCTACCAATAGTGTGTGTATGATGTAAACGCAAAAGCATCAGTTGTGCCTCAAAGCTGACACATTTATTGTTGCCAAGACTGAGGGAAGTCAAAGCTAATTTACTAAAGTAATGCTTAGATATATTAAAAATACCAATATGCAGGGTCTATGTCTAGAGTGATTTTATTAAAATACTAAAATATAAAAGAAAGTGATGTGCTTTGTATACAGTAATTACCTGGCAGCCATGACACTGAGTTGTAGACAAGCTGCCTTCCTCAGTGGTACACCTTCATACGACAGAGAAAAGACTAAGGTGTAGCTCCCTGCTGCCAGGGCCATCTTTGGCAGCGACAGCTGAAGTCGGCGCATATCCACCTCTGGAAGGTAAATCCCTGGAACAGGCTGCGAGGGCTCAGAAATAATGTGGTCATCTTTGCCATTATCACAGGAGGGTGCAGAGAGTATTTGCCAGAGGTACTGTTCCCCGTAGCGAACACAACCTTTCAGATCCACATTGGCCTCCACTAAGGTGGGCTGGGCACGCCAGATGGACAGACGAGGGGCTTGAACCACCTGCACTTCTGGCTCCTCACACTCTAATACAGTAATATTCACTTCCACTTGAGCCAACACCCAGCTCACAAGATTACTGCAGTTTACCTAAGAGGAAAAAGAAACATCTCAGTTTAACGTCTATAACAAGAATCTGAGAGAGAATAACTGAAGCAAATGTTATTATTAAAAACATACTTGGACCAGATAGTGTCCTGGTTGTTTGTACACGTAGCCTATTGTTGTGTCTGCATGAATAGGTGTTGAACCATCGCCAAAATCCCACAAACAATGGACAGGGGTATGTTTGGGGGTGACAGAAGCCATCAGAGTCACTGTCTTATTGATAAAAGTGTCTTGTGGTGCTGCATACAGGACAGCAGCAGTGACCAGGTTTTGAACTAGGATGTGCTTAGTGATGTTTTGATTATGGAGCCCATTAAAGGCCTTTAAATAAATGGTCAGTACACCTGGTTCTTCTGGCACGTAGGACACCTGAGCCAATGATAATACTGTTATTTATATAATAAACACCACATCACAGCATTTTCTTCACTTAAATGGTCAAAATGAATAAACTGACCTCTTTGCTCATATGTGGTGTTTTGTGTAGATGGTGCAAGTCAAAGGTCCACAAGAAGCTAACAGCATTTCCAGTCAAGATGTTAGCAACAAAAGTCTTCTTTACACCCACAGGAATAGCGGTGGGACAGCAATCCAATATGGAAAGCCCTCGCACAGGCTCCATCACCTTTACTTGAACATGCCGCCTCTTAACACTGACCTAAATTGCAAATTTTGAAAAACACAACGCATTAATAACTCATCACTCATAATATCTAATAACTATAATATATTTACTTGAATCCCTTACCTGGTTGTGAGCAGTGAGATTCACCATGTAGGCATCCACTCTTGTGAACATGTGGACGTAGGTTTGGTTGGGTTGTACGGGGATTGTTTTGTCTCCACTGATACTAAGTATTAGGAGAACATCTGTGCCCCCTACCATTAAAATGTTAAACTCCACCTTCTCCCCCACAGCAACAATCTGCTTACTGGCTTTGAGCTCCAACGCTTGAATCTTTTCCTGAACAAAAATCTCTTTGGACAGCACTCGCTCACTGATGTCATTAGATGCATTCAGTGAAATAACTGTTGTTTTTGGCTCAAGGAAAATATGTGACGTTTTGTTTCCAGTTTTTGTTTGCCCATCAAGTGTCCAGGTCCATGTCACATTGGTGCCAGTCATTACCTCCCCCTGCAGTGAGACACTTACACCAGTTGCTACACAACTCTGCTCTGTCATATTGGTTGCTGTAAATTTTAACCCAGAGATAATTTCCTGCACAATCACAGTCTCTGCTACAACCTCTGAGCTAACTTCATTGAAAACCTCCACATGAACTAATTTCAGGCCAGGAGTGTCAAAGCTATGGGTCTTTGAGGGCATGTTCCATGGCATTATGTCCTGGTTTACAGACCAGCGGTACTGCAGGTCTGAGCCCTTATTTACCAAAACCGTCACGTTAGTCGGGGCGTTGACTGCTACAGGGTTGTCGCTGATCTCCAGAGACAAAATACCGACTGGTTCGAGAAAGTAAATAGTCCTGTTAACAGTCAGCTGACCCAGGAGATTGGCTGCCCGCAGAACAATGTCACAAGGACCAGGAGTGGAGAAGTTAACTTCCACAGATTTCCCACTTGAGTTGTAGATGGACGTGTGAGGGTCGAGCTCTCTAATGAGGTTCCAAGTAAAAGTCATGTTTGTTCCTTCTTTCAAACCCGCCTGAAGGTGGAGAACACGGTTTGTAGCATAGCAGCAGCCCTCCAACGTTCCGCTTCCACTGATCTCATCTTCGGGTATAATGTACAGCCCTTCAAGCTCACGCTGCACAAACAACAAGATACTAGCTTGTGTCGTGCCTATGTCGTTCTCTGCTGTTACAATGATTGTAAAAGTACCAACAGAACGAAAGGTATAAAACATAGTGTTGGTCCCGGTGATGGAAGTGCAGTGGTCACACAAAATCCAAGAGAAATGGACATCATCTCCTTCTTCCATGTGTGCCTCGAAGTTGACTGATGCATTTAGAGGGACATTCACCAAACTGGCATTGAGTGTTAACCCTGTGATTGGTGCCAGTACAGCCACAGGTAAAACAGTTTGATTACTGCTAACAGTGTTGGCTGCTAACAGTGTGATATTATAGTTTCCTGAAATGTTGTATGTGTGAAGAATGTTTGAACCTGAATGCACATTTCCATCTCCAAAGTCCCAAGTGTAAGTGACATTGGTGGCCAAAGAGGTTGTGTTGAAAGTATAAGGGGCTCTCAGGGTCAGGTTATTGTATTTGGTGCCATTATGTTGTATAACAATTGGACCTATGGGCATCTGAATCTCAATGTTAATACTAGTATTAATGGAGGAGATGTTATTGAAGACAATAACAGTTACAACATAATGCCCTGGGCTTTTATAGCTTGTGATTACATTTCCAGATCCTTGGATGAGTACAGGGTCTTCGCCTCGTCCAAAGTCCCACTGATAGCTGTAAATAAACTTAGGTTCAGCTTTGACCTCAAACCAAATCTCCTCTTTAACAGAATAATGTAATTTCTCAAGGGTAAGACTGATGTTAAGAAGAGCTGGCTGCACACAAACAGACATGGCCTTGTTGGCTTTACTGACACCACTAGAAAGAGAAAGAGAGAGGTTGTAGTTTCCACTTGTCCAATAGGTGTGTGACACTCGAGGACTGCCATGTTGAACCACTATGGCGCTGTCATCTCCAAAGCTCCATTCATACAGATGCGCAGAGGCATTTCCCGTAACAAAAGCCAGGAAATTTATCGGAGACTTTTCTTGGATGCATCCAGCTGGTTCAATGCGTCTAACTTGGAAGACAAACACATGTACTGGTAGGGCTGTCCAAGCAGAGCTGATGGCATTTGAGGCAGTCACATTGACCGTATAGTTTCCATCATTAATGTAGAAGTGGGACACATAAGGTTCAGATACAGTGTGGATGCTGCCATCGCCCATTGAAAATGTCCATGTGACGTTATTACCAGATGAAATATGAGCCTGCACTACGGTAGGACAATGGAGCTCAGATGGAGAGGAGGTATTGGCTGTTAAATTTTCAATTCTCTCAAATACAAACATATCGGCACAAGCTGTCAAATAGCTGATGGTATTGTTTACTAAGACACAGATATTGAAGACACCGCTTTGTGTATAGGTGTGCGCCACACGTCGACCTTGCTGTGGGACAGAGCCATCTCCAAAGTGCCAGTCATAGTGAATGCCATATGGTGAGGGCAAAGGATGGGCTTCAAATTCAGCTGATTCACCAGCGAGGAGTAGACGTGGCTCTGTTTGTATGTCAACGTGATTGAGGATGCTGTAGACGCTCATGTTGATGGTCTGGCTGATGTTTTCATAGCGGTTGGACACAGACACTAATGCTGTGTATATTCCTATGTGGACAAAATAAAGAAAACGGGTCATTTAGCCTTTAAAATGTTAGAGTCGAGTATATGTTATTTTGCTGAAGGTTACCTGGTTGGGAGTACACATATGTCACATTGTAAGGAAGTAAGACTTGATCAGGAGAGTCTGCGCATTGGAGAGAAGGAGAGTATGGAGGCTTGTATTCAAACTCCTCATATCCACCATCACCAAAAGACCACCTAGAGCAGACAATGCAACAAAACGCCATTTAAAAAAAGAAAAAAACAGACGAAGCAGGTAAAGTAATAACTATTTCCACCCACTCACAGAAAAGTATACACAGTTACTAGCTGGAAAGTAGGACTCTTTCTGACAAGGCATTATAGGGTTGGACAGAGAGAAGTGGAAACTCAAAACACAGGAAGCTGCCCTGGATCAAGAATGGTGTGAGCGGAGGGGCCACAGTTTGGAGGGTGGGACTGTGAAAAGGAGTAGAAGGAAAAAAGTCAATGCGAAAAGAAGGGAAAATTCTTGTCAGCAATCTGCTCTAACCACACAGCTATAAATCCAAGGCTTTGCTTGCTATGATTACTGTGGTGCTACTAGACCGGAAGAAGAGAAAGAAAGATACATTTGAGCAGAAAAGAGCAGTCAAACACAGATGCACTGCTGTGTCACTAAGCCACAACAAAAAGTGGAAAAGGAGAAATGCTGAGCCTAATAGTTTTTCACACCATGACACACTGCATAGCATCAATTAAGTTCTCTCTATTACTATCTTTACACTGTCAATCGATCTCCCCACTGTTTTTACCGGAAGGTAGCGGTCACAGACATGTCCACCTGCACAAAAGTGGTAAAAGTCTGTGTGGAGCCTTGAGGGACGACATCGGGCACACCCTGAACTGTGAGGTTAGCCATGGGCACCAGCCGGTCGACCGTCACGTTAAAGTGCTCAGTGATGGTGCTGACATGGTTCATGGCTGTCACCTGATAAAAGTCACACATTGAAAGAGAGTGTCTTGTCAGAAAGGCTTTGTGGACGGTTTCTTTTATTGTTGCAGAAAAAGCCTGCAACAATAAAAAGGTCTTTCTTATGGCATTTTTATAAAAGTGAGCAAAAAACTAAAGCAAATTACAGTAAATCATTGTTAATGACAACAAGGTCACACAGTGCACCACTTCTGCTGTGAAACATGTGGAGACTTAATTTGCCAAATTGCCTCATTAGTACTTCACAATCTATCATTTTAATTGTAAATGTCACAGTAGGTTTTGTGTATTTGTTGTATATTATTTGCAATGATGTACACTTTTGTTTAAGAATAGGAGACAGAATCAATGTTTGTCAAACCACAGTCAATAAAGACTGTAAATACTCACTGTGAGCTTGTAGACAGCTGCGTGCTGGTAAATGACATTGAGCACTGTGTTGTAATAGGTGAAGTAAGGCTTGTCATCAACTGTCCATTTAAATGTGGGATTAGAGCCCTTTTGTACAGATGCAGTATAGCTCTAAAACACACAAGCACACAAAAATCATTATATACTATATATTAGTTTTTTGGAATAATAAAATGGAAATACATTCAATTTATTCAAATATAATTAAATAAAACCAAGAACTGAGATGAACCCATGCTCACCACAACAGACTCCATAAGCACTCGGTGGGCAGGGTGTGGCAGCACCACAAGCCCCCTGAGTGGCTCCTCCAAGTGAACCGTCACAGTCAGACTGGCCTCTGTCACATTATTGTGGGCCTCCAGCTCCAGCTGCATAGGACTGTCCTGGACCTCTGCCCCAAGGCCCAGATCTAACACTGCATACTGGGTAGGCTCTGTGGCCTCAGCCCAGGACCCTGTGTTTGGACCGGGTTGACAAAGCCCAGGACGAGACAAAAACTCAGAGGGACAGTTGGGAAGAAAGGTCACACTTCGATTGGTACCGCACCAAGTAACATTTGTCAAATATCGAGACTGGACACGCAGCAACATTCGTGTATCATTAGGCTGAAGGTAAACAGACCCATTTTGCACTGTCGGGTAGATGATGGTTAAGCCAAGAGGAGGCACCACTCGTAACAGGCATGTGTCTGAGGCAGGGTAGGATGGTTCAGAAGATGTCACCTACAGAATATGACAGCAACAACAATTAAAAGAATGAACAATTCTCATATTTGTTTGATTTAGATCATATATAAGTCAGATAAATATGTAAATGTGAAATCTATAGAGTATACAGTATAATATTAAGCTGAAAAAGCACTGTTTTTTGGAAAACACTGCTCTATGCCTTAACTGCTGATGTCTTACCATCAGAGTGTAGAGGCCAGGCTCACTTAAACCAGCCGTAAGCTGTTCCCCCTGCAGCTGGATCTCACTGTGGCCCGCATAAAGCACTCTGATGGGACACACTACTTCTTCCAGCCACCGTCCCTCACCATCAACCACAAGTGCCTCAATGTCCAGCTCTGGGTCAGGGAATTGACCAGCCTCATGGTCATTACTATACATAGTGTTGTTGATCCAAAACCACTCTGATTGGTTGACAGCTAAAACCGACTGTCTCCAAGGTGAGTGCGGAGAGGACAGGCACTGAACGAGGGTGTCTGAGCCTGCATCATGCTGCAGAGCGAAAACATCACCAGGGGAAACCAGGAGATCCTCTACTTGTTCTTGTATCTGAAAAGACAGATTGATCACTGCAGTTGGAAACCCATTGTGAGTAATATCTAAAGCACAAAAACTGTATATATTCTCACCAGTATGTGTGCAGAGGGTCCTGCTGGTAAAGTAAAGACCACCTCATTCTGCAGCATGTACCGAGGCCTGAGGATCCCTGGGGGTAGATGGTGAGCCTGTGTGCAGTTTGAACAGGAGGATGGATGACATGGAAGAGACAAGGCAAGGCACTGGCGTTGGAAGGGACACCACTGCTCCAGCGCTGGGCATGAAGGTGGATCGCTGGTCTCAGTCTCACTGGGTACACAAACAGCAACTGGAGCACACGCAGAACCCCCACAACCTGACACAAAAGAAATATTTTAAATTTACCACATTTCTTCTCATCATTTAATTATTCAATAAAACATTAGAACTGCAAATTTTCTATAGTTCTCTCTTTGTTTTTTTACAAGTGTAAAAATAGTTGACTCTTTGCTCTCAGTGGAAAAGACAAAGACACAAAAAGCCTCTTTATTTTGTGTGTCTTGAAGCTGGAGCATTCACGTGGGAAATGACCTTCATTGTTTTAGTGTTTGTCTCTATTATTTGCCCTACTTTCTCTTTTATTCCAGCTTTCCTCTTCTAGTCACCTAACTAACAGCTTCAGACGTGTTCGGTCAGAGCGAGGGAGTGTGCGTACATCAAACTGTGGGGAGCAGGTGGCTTAGACATTCTCTGACAGCTGTGGAGCGGATGTGTTAAGTGTGTGAGCGAAGGTGCATCTTTGTGCAACTCACTAGGAAGCAGGAGATGAAGGCCAGGATAATGACAGTGAGGTCTATAGGTCTGAAAGCGGACTTGGACTTGTGTTCGCAGCTCCTGTGTAACGAACTCTAGCGAGGACAATCGACCTGCATGAATAAAGCTCAGTGCTGGAAACAACAGCACCTGAGTGAAAATTGAAACAACATCAGAAAAATACCACTACATAATGATAAATAAAGTTTTTTTGCATTTAAATCATTTTGCATTATCTTCTTACTTCAATTCCACCTCTGGTTTGTTTTGGAGTCATGAGTAGATCTGAGTGGGCACGGTACAAAGGATTCTGGGTAGGAAACACAGCCAGGCCCACCCTGTATACACCTGCATCAGGGACTCGAACTTTAAAGAAACAAACACAAGGACATGTTGACAAAAACAACAGCAGTAGCAGTGGCTAAATGTTAACATTTGTAAATCAGTGGCTCTGTGTTTTTAAGAAAGTAATGATAAAGATCAAAACATTTTATTCTTCATTTATAGTGAATATCTTTTTATAGTTTCTGTCCTTGGCCTCGAAAACAGGGGCAGACTGCTGGTAATCATTTGTGCTGGACCACAGACCACAGTAAATCAAAATGGTCTACTTTTGCTTTTGGCACTTTTAGGATGTGCTATCAGCATCCCTGCCTAGAACCACAAACCTTTACACATGCTGACACTAAAATCTTCAGTTTTGAAGGCCATGGTGTCTGACTAACAAGGTCTCTCACAGAATGTGTGCAGTTCTGCTTTTTAAAGAACTCAGACTCATTAATACCATTACTGTAGAGAAGGTAGGCACTTAACCTTTAGAATCAAATGAACTCAAGAATGTGGACAATATTAGAAACATATCTCTGGTTTCATCCACATAGAAAAGAAGAATACAAATGCAATAGATTCAAAACTACCCAAATAAAATATAGGTTGGTAAATCATAACTGTTTTATCTAAAATGGGGCAGGCCTTATCCGATGCTTTGTCTTTCTGATTGGTTGTATGTCTATCCAATTGCAATTTGGATGCAGATTAAACTACCTCTATTTGTTCCACCCCTTGGAAATCAAACTTGAATCATCAGGAACAAATTCAAATTCTTTGTATAAAACAGAAAGAGAGTTCGTATGGCTGCCCAGGCCAAAAAAAAAAATCTGCATTTCAGATTACAATTATGAGCTTTACCTTGGGGACTATACTCGCAGACGTAGGCTCGCTTGATATTGCATGGGTGGGAGCTGGTCTGGCCTCGCTGATCAAGTGATATACACATATTTCCTCGGGTGATCAGGGACCGTGGCGGCGGGCCCTCCTCTCCCTCCTGGGCTTCAGAGCCGTTCACCCAAAGCAGTTTGCCTGGAGAGAGGACATCACTCAGGCCCAGCCACACGCCACGCTCCCTGCAGAGGTAACAGTTACAGAAACAAACATTAATAAACATCTCTGAACTCTGAAAACTCAGCAAAAAAAAGCCATTACTTGTAGATCCCTTTGAGTTAACGACAAACAACATAGAAAGACTTTTATTAAAGATTAAACGCTGATGTAAACACTGCAAGTTAGTGCAAATGCAAAATGTAACTGGAGCTGGTGGCATTTGCAGTTGTGGGGGCTGTTTACCTCCCACTGCCTTTTTATTATTGCACAAATATAGGCTTGTACTTTTCATAATGTGCTGTGATTATGAATTGAGACTAACTATATACTCGGTAAACAACCTCCCTCGTGGTTGTGAAAAATATTTGATGATGCTGCAGTTTGTTGTCTTTGTTCTTTGTATTGTATAAATTCAAATGTTCTTATTAAAATATTCAAATAAAATGACTTTAATCTATATCAGAAAGAGCGAGACAGCAATTTTCGATTGATGAAAGTTACGTTTTCAAAAAGATTGTCACTATCTGTAAATATTAAGATCAAAATCAATGTGGTTCTGAATCAGCCATATATAAGTCCATTAATTATGTGCCAGTTTGCCTTCAAAAATCAATGATTGCAGAAGAGAGAGGCTAGAAAAATGGGCTTTGATTGAAACCCGATGGTGGGTAACAGTGAGGGATGTCATATACTTTGTACACCCCTGCGATTATGACAGATACATTGGATTTTTACTTGATTGAAACCCTATGGGGTGTTGTTAGAGCAACGGTGTATTTAATGCACCCCTGTGATCACGACGGATACAATGGATTTTTTTGAGAGCCCACAAATTGACTTCACATTTCTGCCTTTGATGAAACAGTATTCAATTAAAAAACAAGCACTGAAACTTTTTTTATGAAGCAAGGTCTAATAGGGACTCTTAATGTTTAAAAAAAATACATCTAAAAGGGTGTATTTTGCCTCACCAATAACATCTGAGAAAACAACAACAAAATACCAAACAGGGGTTCGAAACTCAAGCCGAGAGAGCAATAAAACATGAACTGTGACAAAAACATTGCTTGGATTATGTAAGTGTGGGGTGAGGGGCACATAAGCGGGGGATTAAGTACATCTGCAGCAGGTTTTTTTTTACTCTTACATTTCTGTACGAGAGTGGGGCCTCTACACTATTCACATTTAAATTCACTGCATCATACCCCCCATGTTACACTTCAGCTGTGCTTTTACAGATGTGTGTTCTGAAACGGTCCTTGGCCTGAACAGCAAACATTGAGGCCTTCGAAGTAGAGCAAGTCCAGAGATGTGATATAAAACAGCACACAGATCTTAACATGAGCTCATACATGCTTGGGTATGCTCATAATAGGAGAAGATACAAATAGTAACGGTGCAGGAGGCAGAAATGGCAGTACACTCACATAAACGTATCATACCATACCATACTATATCATACCATATCATACCATAACAGACATATTTCATAATGTCCCTTGTTTGGAAAGTTTAATTTTGTAATTTTTCTCTCACACAGAAAATTATGATGGAAGTTTATTATGAATCGTATTTATTTAATTGTAATTGCTTTCTCCAGTTTTTAAGAAAAGGGAATGGAGAAACAAAAACACATGCTGAGTCTTTAGTTGATGGATTCAAAAAAAAATACTGACCAATACCAATATTGGATCTCTATGTAAAACAGTAAATCTATTTCATTTTAAGCATGTTTTTAAGTGTTTAAAGCACAAATGAAACAAATGCTATTTTTATTATTAAACAAACATGTTGGACTTTTAGAAACTGAAAATAGGCCAAACACTCACTGTGTGACTTTGAGGCCCAACGCGTTACGCAGTCCATCACTTTTGACTATTGCCAGATCCCCACCGCAGTCTAAACACTGCTGCCGAGCATCGGTCCAGTTCATCTCCCTTGGAAGGATCTGGAAACAGTGGGACGACTCATTGTGGTACACACCATCCCTGGGGCAGTGAGGGGAGGCTGGAAAAAGACAGACATGCAAAATGGCTTAGAAATTTTTATCATTTGTTGTCCCAGCTGCATTTGAACAGGCTCTAGACGTTGTTAGTTTAAAAAGAGCTATGAAACACTTAAGGAAACAAAGAAACGCACAGAGAAAATGTATCACTGTTGCATATGTGTGTCTGCTATTTGTGTGTCTGACACACAATACACATACAAATAAATGAACAAAAGATTAAAGCCTCTAAGACCAAATTGTGAGGAAACACAGCTTGTGTAATGTTTAGTAGGCTACATTAAGAAGAAGGGACAAAAAAAGACCAAACCTATTATGGAAGTGATCGATTGAGCTGTGAGAAGTGAGCTAAAGATACTGAGCTAGAGTTCAGGTCCACATCAACAAGAGGCCACCTGATTGTTGATTATAGTGAAAAAGTCAGCGTTTAAGTTCTATTTTATTAATGAAAGGGTGCCTGATTGAGCCTAATCATGTTCAAATGCTTCAAAAGTGTGCACTAAACTTACCTTTAGCTACCTCAACGCTGTCCTTTCTGATTTTCCAGTCTATATTTAAGCCAAGGGCACCCCAGCTGAGAAGAGTGAGCTCAAAACTCTTATTGGCCACAGCAAGAGATGGACAAAGCAACTGCAGTTTGGGTGGTAGCATCACCGTCACGTCGCCCTGTGCAGATACCTGCTAAAATTTGAATACATCAAAAAAGACATGTTTAAATACTGTGGTCACATGTCACTGACAGAAAAACATTATCCATTCAACACTTGTTGCTCGCACCTCTTTGTGTCCGATCCAAGCCGTCACACTGACTCTGTAGTGACCCGGGAGTCCATATTTGTGTGTTGCTTTGGTCGCCTCAGTTTCTGAAGAGTTAACTCGAGACGAAAGGTCACCGAAGTCCCAGGACAGTGTCACAGGACTGACTGAGGAAGCTGCAGAGAAACTGATTTGATCGTGTACACTTTGTGGAGGGACAGGCCTCACAAAGACGGTAAAGTCCACCGCGAAAACATCATCAGCCAGGGTCCACCCACATTCCTACGAACAGAGAACGGAAGGGGTTTTTCTGTAAAATAAAACCTTTTAACTCACAAACAAATTTGGATTTTAACATAATGTAAATTACTGAGATACGAAAAAGTCATTTGAACAGTTGCTGAGTTTCAATTGCTGAATTAAAGTAGTAGTAGTATGAATAATGACATTTTTGATTGGGGCATACCTCCATTACGTGTGGGTTTGTACAGGCTGCAGAGCACTGAGCCTCGCTGATGAAGTTTGGCTCAGAGTTTGTGCTGCACAGACACTCACGCCTTGCTCCAAGGCCTCCATATCGATGTGAGGTCAAAAAACATACACCATTGCACTGTTCTCTGGTAAAGTTCCCTGGTGTTGACGAGGAGAAGATAACGAGCTCGCTGCGCCCCGCTGCTCCACTGCTGCTGTCCTCAAGACAGGCTGCGTAGTTCATGCCTAAACAAAAGACATGCTCTGAGAAAGCAGCTCAGTGTTGTGTATGTTTATTTAATAAAGCAAGCGTTTGATTACCACAAGTGAGCAGGCTGATGTTGAGCAGCGGCTGGTGACGGAGCTCAGGTGGATGGTTGCACTGCATGGATTCAGGGCGACGGACTCGGACACCTTTCTTCTGAAGCCAGCTGACCAGCCTAAAGAGTTTACAGTCGCAGTCAAAGGGGTTGCTGCTCAGATCACTGGAGGAAAAAACAAAAGAGAATTAAACAAGCAGGCTAAAGGGCACCAAATAAATAATAAATATGTGCTCTGACAAAACAATGTGTTGCAAGTCTTTCCCACTACAACAATAATAGTCTACCTTTATCTACACTTTCATCCAAGTTTAGGAATTAGAGAAAAAATGGTGTGTTTTGTTCTGTGTGAGTACAACAATACATATCTAATACACATTGCAACCTGAACTTTGCACTGCTACATTCAACAAAACTCCCAACTAACATATTTTTTCCAAGATGCTTTTTCTTATTGTATGTTAATGTGGGCTTCAGCACAGCACCCCTAAGCTGTTTCTTATCATGTGAAGTATAATAACAAGAGAAAATTAAACTGCATGTGAATATTTGTTACTGCGCTAGTAATTATTCTGTTCAGGTTCCTTGAACAGAAACTGCACAAGGAAAAAAGCATCTCTACGAGGACGTGCTGAGGGGTAATTACCACTCTTTGACTCCCACTGCAGGCTGAAATAGAACTCCATTCATCTACTGTGTAGGCGAAGAAACTGGGAACATGTGCCTAATTTAAACTCACTTGATTGGACAGATACATATGCTCCGAAAAGTGCAGAGGCGAGGATTCTTCTATTTTATGTTTTTTTACACTTGTTACGGAGAAGTGTGAATCACCGTGCGATTACTCACATTTGAGTTAAATTGCAGAGGTTGTCACATATCCGTTCTTTTATAGTTGTGATCTGATTGTTGCTCAAATCCCTGAAACAAAGATGAAGAAAGAGTTGAATTAAAAGCGAGATCAAATTCAATCCTTTTGCACAGTTTATAAAAACAGCCGAAAATGTGATTGTTTTAAATAATCTGTAGATAGCCAACGGATAATAGCTCAGTAGCTCCTTGAAATACTGTAAATATACTGTAGTAACTTGGTGGGAAATAACAGGATGCATTTAAAGGTAATGATGTCAAACATTTTAAGGTATTTTCATATATACAAACATATTTTCAATTTCATTTAGCCCCCACATTAACAAAAAAGCACAAAAATCAATAGCTATATTTGTATTTAAATACATATGATGTGTTTGAGACTCTACTGCCTTTGAGTTTTGTTTTCCCGCCTGTCGATCTTTTTCTTTCTTGGTTAACTTTTGTCCCCATTCCCTCCTCCAATCCACTAATGATTTGCCAGCCCTTCCTCCTGTACACAGTAGAGTCGGCTACATAATGGGACCGTTGTGTGGTGGTTTTGGAAGGAACTGATGGAAACCGCCAGAGCTCCCTCTCATTACAGTGAAACGGGTGGAAGAAATAAGCTAATGGAAGGAGGAAGGGGGACTTTTTTTTGGTGAATGCTCTCTGGTCCTGCTCACTCTTGGGATTTCTGCCTACTTAAATCCAGTCTAAACCGAACTTTACTCGTTGCTCTCCCCTAATCTCTCAGCTCTGAAAATCGGTACTCACAGGACAGACAAGGGCCCACAGCAGAAGACGCCCCTGGGCAGAACATTGATCCTATTGCCCTGCAGGTAGCTAAGAGAAGAGACATATGTAAATTGAATGAGCCGCTTATGTACCGCATGTAAAAACAGTGTTTCATTTACTCACAGTTCTCTGAGGCCTGTGAGCCGATCGAGCAGGCTGGTATCAAGAGAGGAGATGTGGTTTTTGGACAGATCTCTGTGGAAGAACATATGGACATTAAAAAAAATCATATCATGAGATGACACACAAGCACATATAGATGCACATTATGTCATCAGCCGTCCGTGTTTCCTGACACTGTGATGAGCCTCAGTGATGTAACCCATTATTTACTGACGTTCGAGCAGTAAAGCCTTTTATTAACGGCTAAATACTTTGTAGAGAAGGTAATTGGTGATCATTCACCCCAAATAGCCCTTTTTGAGTTATTTTTATCCATTAAAGAGATATTTTTGTATAATAGTGATAGCTCATTTATTCCCTACAGTAAATAGCTGTCAGCACACACCAGTTTTGGTCTATATATTGTAGTCTATGAATGGTATTTCCAAAATATATGCTACTGAAAAATGACCCAAATTTTGGTTTGTATGGCCACACAGAGGAGGTTGAAGTGAGGAGTGCTAAGCTGTTTAATGTGGAAGAGAATAAAAATCAATACAAGTAATTTGATTAAAATAAAGCACATGAATACCTTCTATTTAACATATACTGGACATGTATTATTATTATTGCTAGTTTTTAAAGTTTTAGAAGCTTTGTTAGTTCTGATCAAAGTGTGTTTTCTTTGGCCTCATTTGTAACTATATATAACACAAAACCAGCGTCATTGCTCCTGTCTGCTTCTCCAAACGTACCTACCCCCAAGTATCTCATCGACACAATGACTTCACTGTTAATACTCTAATGTATGACTCAGCGTGTCCATGTCATACTTTTAAAATAGACCGTGGCATAGTGAGTTAGTAATAGAAAGACAAAATGAGCAGAAGTTTAATCTGCAGCGGGAGGCCAAAATAACAAAAAAAAATGAATGAAAGAGTAGCTGTGGCTTCAATTACTGCTACCAATCGTGCTCCATCGGATTTAAAAAACAGACAGCGAACTAGATGAGAAGATGAGACGGGACAAGAGTAGAGAAGTAAGTAAGAGAGGGAGGAGGAGAGTGGAGTACATGGGAATGGAGTGCGATCTCCTCTCCTCCTTTGCGCTTGTGTATGTGTGTTAAAAGAGCAGGACGCCCATTCCCAAAAGGAAACATCTGTACATTCCAGACACACTGAGTAAGGAAGACGGAGACAAGAGAGAGAGTGCGCTCTCTTCTGATAAACCCATCAGCGGATGAAACGGGACAGCTTCACCTCCAATGGGTTAGGTCACACATCAGGCTGACCCCTTATGTAACAATGCCACGATTGGTGCCACTACGTCACACCATTGTTAAAGTTATTGGATGTGCTGCACGTAGTCAATGAGCGATTAAGTTGAGAGAAAACTCTATGTGTGTTTAACATGACCGTATAATGTGACCTCCACCATGTCTATTAGCAACAGGCTCCCGTTCTCCCAGCTACCCCTGGACACACATGGTTTGGCTTTGCATAGGCACACACACAGCACACATATGGTTCTGTTTTACTAACAGTGTGGCCAATGATCTAACCACTCCATATAAGGCCTGTCTGGTGCCACTTATTCTAAGCTGGAGGATGAGAACACACATACAGTCTTCGTTGGCTCTACCCGCTACAAAAGAAATGAATGAGAAGGAGCGGGCATAGGATTTTTAACACTAAGAAGGCTGGAGAGACCAAGGCAAAACCAAAACTCTGAGACTTAAGAGTTATGCCAAAGACTAGAAAAGAGAAACCAGAAAACAGTAAATATTAAGACACTACAAGAGAGCAACAAAATAATGAGATGGCTTCTGGGGAAGGGCAGAGGTTATATGAAATAGGAACTAGGAATGAGTAACAGTGATGCCGATAAATAATTGAGTAGAGGTCTTGGTAGGTCTCGCTTTAAAATCCCTGAGTCCAAGAAAAGATTGGCACACGCACTGCCGTCTGCTGCTGCTGATGATGCACTGATCGGAGGACACATGTTGCATTGTGGCAACCATTGGTCCAGTCACTGTAAATCACGGCCAGCGCTCCACTAACCCACTAACAACAGTCTGCTCTGCGGTTGCTTTCATCGCCCTAAATCTCCCTCCCCCACTGAATTCTTCTACTCTTCCATTCTTCCCGATTTTCCCGTAGGTCTTTTACTTTGTTCGTGTGCAGCCTATAGGAGTCAACAGTGATCAAGGGAGTCAGGAGCAGAGACAGGTAGTAACCAATCACAATCCCTCCATTACCTTGGCTTGGGTAACTTTTTGAATTGTATTGTAGTATATTTCTTTAAATATACTTCTGACTTGTACTTGAGCATCTTTTACTCTGTTATATTTAATTCTGTTTTGTTAGTTTGAAGTTCAGCATCTATTTTTTTTTCCCTTCAGTCCTCTTCGCCTTGGCTCTTTATGGTTGAGGTGTGAGGCTGAAGTTTGGGAACAATCTCTCCACTGTGGGCTGCCTCTGTCATGACGCCTGACCTAGCTCCTACCTTTGGGACCGACGTAGCTTTAAGTGAGAGCTGCCAGCTCACCCGATGTCTGGGGTATGAGTATGGGGGGAAGGGGCAACAGAGACCGGGTACTTTCCCTACTAAAGATGGAGCATGAAATTAGGCGGACGAGGAACTCCTGGTGCTGATTGAGAAGGTTTATAGCTGATTGGTCCTATGTTTTGCTCAAGACCAGCGCTCCTCTCCGCTTTAGAACATTTTGTCCATTTTTCCAGCTGCTGCTGCCTTAGTTGTCTGGCGTCCAGCTGGCAAGACAAGACAGCTGTGTGCAGCGGTTTAACACACTCGGCCCAAAGAAGGACGGCACTTTACACCCACACACAATTGTTGCATGTAGTTAAAGCAAACAGAAAAAAAAAAATCTGTAACACTGCCTCAAATGTTTTCAGAGAAACTGTCAATAGAAAATAGAACAGAAGAGCATGAGACTAAAAATACACACTATACAATTCAATCTTATTTCGGTGGTGTGAATATTTGCAACACTTTTGAGAGAGAGTCTAATATTAGTATTGGATGCTAATGGTTGCCAAAAACAGGAAAAAAACAACATACCTGCTGTGAAACTTGGACAGTTGACTCTAAACATGACTGCTTTGTGTTTGTAGAACAATGGGGATTTTTTTTTTTTTTTTTTTTGTTGTTTTAAATCTTTTTTTTTTTTTTTTTTTTTTTTTTTTTATCTGTTGTACTAGTACAATTGTTGAATAGTATTATGTTTACAGAAAGTGCCTTTTGGCTTATCCCCATCCGAGGGTAGCCACAGCACAAGTAGCTTGGCAATGTTCTTCCACTCCTGATGCTACTCTCTCCATTTTCCGGGGCTTGGAACGGAGCTTATATAAAATAAAAAGTGCTAACAACACATAAGCCCTTCTGTAAAACTTCTGTTGAGCAAATTGGCTTCATTATGCAGCCTTTCGATTGTGTTAGTGTTTAGAGTGCATGTGTTTGAAATTTTAATTTCCAACCTCTCTTCCAACCTCATTGACCTGTTATTAATTATAATCAAGGGTAACCTCATTTAAACCATCAGTTTGTTATGGTAACCGTGTAACATGAGTCTGATGTGAAAAGAAAGGGTAATTACGTCCAACATTTGCAGCTCTTCATTTGCATGTTTCTGTTGCCCACGAGTCACACTGGCCCTCATTTACTCCGTCGGTTTCACACGGTCACACGTCCGGACTTAAGTTCAAATGCAAATCACATCCTTCCTTTTTTAAAAGACCAGGCACCAGATTTACAGACAAAGCATGCAGAAATAGGCCAATGCAAATGCCCTTTTAAATTGAACTAATAATGTGTGCTGCATACAGATCAGGTTTTATCACTAAATAATATGAACTAATATAATATTAACTGTGTAAGCAACTAACACAGACAATGCTCTGTTCATCAAACTGACAAAAATTCTATGCTGGACAAATAATCGAATAATAATC
Source organism: Rhyacichthys aspro (assembly GCA_036850595.1). Taxonomy (NCBI): domain Eukaryota; kingdom Metazoa; phylum Chordata; class Actinopteri; order Gobiiformes; family Rhyacichthyidae; genus Rhyacichthys; species Rhyacichthys aspro. The sequence goes on along the minus strand of CM072148.1, from coordinate 13,467,394 downwards.
CTAACTGACAAACTTTAATTGACATAACTTTCCTGTTATGATTAATGTTAATGTTAATGTAATAAAATGAGATATGCTTCCACTCTTAGATTCTGGCTTTATTTGCACAGTATATTTACAAATAACCCAAAACATTTCAAAAGAGGCTAAACATAGTCTTTCATAATTTATAATCAATGTTTTTGTCCTTTCTTCATAAACCCCTATCATATACGTATAACAATATCATGTCTAAGCAATGCATGACGTACAAATACCCATTTATAACTGGTCTACAGCTTTTGTCCCCAGATGATGACCTGTGGGAAAACCAAAAGTTACTTCTGTTAGCGCCACACAACCTGAAGCAACAAGTGTGACTAGAGAGAGTGGCACTGAGTCAGACTGGGGGCAGTGCACTAATGCGAGTGAACACGCTCAGATCCACCAGCATTTGACTCCTGTAGCATCCTACACCTCTACTGTGTCAGGTGGAGTACATTTTGACAGACAGGTCCACTGGGAGAAGGTAACCTCAGGACACTGCACAGATCAATTGTGTCTGTCGCATCTCAAAACTTCAGGCCTTTTCTGTTGAGTCTGAATACATTTTGTTCCTCATCCAAAAAACTACATCCAGCTCTCGCTTTCTACCCCTCTTTGTGTAAACTGACAGTAGTTAATGATAAAATCGTTGTTTAAGTGGAATAAATGTCCGACAGCGGGTCTTTTTGTTCCGAAATAATACTGCCATATAAAGAAATACAAAGCACACTGTCTGAAAAAGTTTTTTTGAAAAACACTGCCTTGTTCGATCACAAGAAATATGTAATCAAAGTAGAAAGCAGGACTAAAGCGTGATGCACATTACAGATGATATACATATAATAAGATATAGATTTCAAAGAAGTGTTGATAGAGACTTTAAATAAATGTAATTAACATCATCAAAAACACCACTGTCTCTAACTCTGTTTATTTTAGTAAATATTCTACCTCTTGTAATTTATAAATAACATGTATGAGTTATTTGTCATTGCTTTGAATATACTTTATCAAATACAGCTTTAACATGACAATCTCTGCTCAAAATTACTTAGTTAAAAAATTTTGGCTACAAATGATAATGATCCATCATGAGTTTAGGCAAAAGTAAGTGAATTTAAGTTCCCCTAACATTTTTCAAAAGCAGTCTATCCTTTGATTTGACGACAATCAGCTTACGACACTTGAGATATACAAGGCTAGTGGGTAACAACAAGAAGTATCAAGTGTAGTGAAGTGTGAGTGCTGTAGACACTTTGAGCAGCTGTGAGTTAATCATGAACAGAAAGTTTCTCTAAAGTGAAATATTTGTGGATAACTTGTCTCTCCCTTTCTCTTCGACCTTGTGGAACGTCTACGCTTCCCGACTGATGTCAGAGTTACTATTGCCATGGTAACACAACAACTCCCCTGTTCTTAGCCTTTCAATGGGGAGTGTGCGGAGTCGGGATGGTAGCATTCGGAGGAGGAGAGAAAAGATGAAATATTGAACACAAGAAGTAGTTTGACATGGAGTGCTGTCCATCTGACAGCTGTAACGCCTCAAGACCCGGAACTGAGCCAGAACTACTCCCTGTAAATAGCCTTGTTTCAAAAGCACCACGCCTGTACTGGATCTGAGTGTACGCTGCCATAGTAACCAGGCAGATGGGAACAAGTGAAGGAGGCCATGTTTTAGGGTAGTTCATCGATTACTGAAGACACACTGGAAATCTCTATGTGGGTTATAGTCATTTTAAAGCAGCCAGCAATGACAAAACAATCCAAATTCATGTAATAAAAATAATGTCTTTCATTACAAAGAATATCCCAGCTTTAATAGTTGAGCATGTTTACACTAATTACAATCAAAGTAATACTGGTCTTAAGTAATTAATAGACTTATTTTAATTAATAACTCCTAGAGCCTACTTCAAGTCATTGCAGTTAATTTAATGCATTTATGCTGCAATAAATATCTTTGCAAATTGCATTTACATGTACACTGCAAATAAATCCATTGCAAACACTTGTCTCAGTTTGCAACCTCTTTTTTTCAGGTCATGTCAGCATAGGGAGGAACCCAACAGTGTGTATGCAAACTGCAGCAAGGCAAAACACTTTCTAATATACGATGGGAAAAAAAAAAATGATTTCATTCCATGACCGTTTCCCAGAAGTGGTTCCTCTGTTGCATAAACTGTCTGCATGAAGTGTTAAGAGAGTTTTATGATGTATGTGGGCTGGAACAGATGGACTTGAGCGGGGGAAATGCTTTTCTGCAAATGTGCTCTCAACTATACTCTGCTACTACTGGCTAATTTCTTCGCAGGGGTGTGGCTAAAACAAGCGAGCTGACGCCAAATAGAGGAAAAGAGTGAAAAAACACACGTGATTTTTAGTAACTGTTATAGCAATTTTCACTCTGACTTCTTCAAATACAATTGTGCGCATCATTTTTATAGTGATTTCGATAAGAAAGATTTGATGCAGGGTAACTGTAAGATATTTGTATTTTACTCTTAGATTTGCAACTTGCATTTTGGCTTTTGACTAACTTGATCAATATTGACTAAATCCTAGCAGTGAGTCATATTGGGCTTATGTAATAAAAGTGGTAGATTATATGAGATTTGCGGGAAGACTGGGAATCAAATCTCGCTCAAGTCATTTACTCAGCGTCATTCCCCTCTGTCTCATCCTGCTTTCTGTCTTTCTATCTGTTGCCTTTATCAAAAGGTAAATAGGCCCCAAAAAAAATACAAAAATGCATAGTAAACAACGTTAATTTGCAATAATAGGTTTAAACAACAGTGAGATAATTACGCACTATAATTAAAGAATAATTCAAACATTTAAACCACTTTTAGCCTAAATGCATATATTGGCATAAATTGTATGATTAACAGGAAGCGTTAAAACCTGTGTTTCTGTGTATTTGAACTGCCCAAGGAAATAAACATCCTCAGACTCTGGCTGCTAGTCGAGTCAAGGGGCCAAATTGCAGAGGACAGTAATGTTCACAGTTAGTCACTTCCCAGTATGGCGTCTGCTATAATGGCCTAGGCACTATATAAACTGCTGCAATTAGAGCTTCTTTAGAGTCTAACATGATTAGGGGCCAATTCAGCTGCAAGATCTGTCTCTAATTAATGCTGCACCTCCTCTTTATGCAAATACTACCATTAAAATTTCAAATAACATCACAGCAGCCTGACACTACACTCCCAGCTTAATAAATGTCACATCCGTTTTTGGTGTTTACATAGTTAAAGTCTAAGGTAAACATGATGTCTTTTTAATTATAGCATTGGCATTTTGGTTAAAAGTGTAATTCCAACAAAGGGGGCTTTTAACTAATTGATAACATATGGCGTTCGTAGACACAGAACACAATGTTCTCAGTGCAGCCGCTGCAGCAGGAGCAAACTGGAGGCTCATCTGCGCCATGAAACTCCAGGCTGACTTCACTAGTGCTGCTGCAGCCTGATGCTCTCTCCTCAGTCCAAACAACATAAACAGACCAACACACACACAGAGGAACTGGGCCCCTGAAGCCTACACCACAAACATCACATCCAAACAGGAAGTCTACAGCCAACACTTTAGCCCTACGTTTGTTAGATGATCACTCACAGTGCACAGTGAGTTTGTAGAGACAACATAGGATGGGCACACTGCCAATAATGTGAGGGGAGGACTTAATGTATCCACGTTTGAATATGAGCCCCTCCTATTAATCCAAGTAATACTAGTGGACTTGTGTCTATGATCAGTCTAATGAGTAGATGCTTCATTAACAGCACTTTTAAATTCACGCTTCTTGATCACTTTACTCCGGGTCTTGGAGAGGTCTTACGGACAAATATTGCTTCAAAAAGCCACATAAGAATCAGGCCATGTTCTAATGGCTGCATGAAAACACCACATCACTCTCATGGAAAAGTGTTGCAGCATCGACAGCACCATTAAACATGAGTCACAACGCAATGTATCCCACTCCAAACACATACAATGAAAGGAGCGATTCGGGAAGAGCCAAAAATGGAAATCGACATTATACAGCTACAGAATAGTTCTTCTGGAGAGAGCTGGTTAATTAACCAACGCCAAAGCAGAGAAAAACACAAAAAGAGAAAAGAGTGAAGTGTTTGGTAATTGTTCAGTTTGTGACATTATTATGATCTGTTCTTAATTTCCATGATGTGTTTGGGGACTCACAGCACGTTGGTGGCCAGAGGGATGTCTGCGGCCGCTGGGGCCCTCTCCAGTCCGATGTTGGAGCAGTTGACGACGCAGGACGGCAGGGGCCCAGACAGCGCACAGCTGCAGTTGAGCGGACACGGAGTGCAGCCCTGTGGCCCGGAGCCCCAGACCTCCACGCAGCACAGCGCCACAAGCACGCTGGAAAACAGACCCAACCCCGGGACGCAGACGCCATGTTTTCGCTTGGATAAAGTCTGTCCATTTCCACAAGGCATAGCTTACTCACATCGCATCGCCTCTGCTGGTGTAAGTCCTCTCAAAGTGGGAAGGAACAAACACCCCGGACAAAAGTCTTCGGGGTTTTCATGTGAAGAGACAAACTTCAAAACAGAAACAAGTTTTTAACGCTCTTTTTATCTTTTTCTGCTGAGATAGGCTACTTATCCTACTCGGGACTCCTTCCTCTGAAAATATAACGGAACCTCTCCAAGACGTTTTTTTTCTCAGGAAAAAAGTTTTGGAGAACTTCCTCTCTCCTCCTCCCTGAACTGGAGGCAGTTCCCAGAGCCGCCGCTAGGATAAAGTCTTTTCCTCTCCTCTGAGCCTCAGTTTTCAATCTCAGCACATACTGCCTTGGGAATATACATCCAGATTGATATCAGTGTATTGGATTGTTAAACATCTGGAGCACAGAGAGGCCTTTTAGACATTATACATGGCTATTGAAATGCATGTTTCCTTAATGTGCTTTTAGATGGTTGTAAAATATTGGCCCCATGCATACCCTGTATTAAAAGTGTGGCTATGCCAATATTTGTTAAAAAAAAAAAAAGTGGTTAAGATGTCCTGCCTGCTACATAATCATCATAATCTTCAAAGCAGCCCATCATGACAGTGCTGTTTAACATGCTCTGAGCTGAGAGAGGAGCCTAAGGAAGACATCTCCAAATTCATTTAAATACAAATTGGTTTGATTTGACCCAAATATATGATATTAAATATGCACAGCACACAGTTTTGGCTTAGCAGTATATACCCTATTAAAGCATACCCATCAAAGGCTCATTTTGATTAAACAACAGCATAACACAAACATGGTTCAACATTAAAGACATCATTGCGCAGAACACTAAGCGCATCTTTATTTTTATTCAATTCTATAATAACCTGTCTCGCTGCCTGTCCCTGCAGTGCTTCCTGGGCACATGTTGAAGGTGGTTCTTGTGTATTTGTCTTGGCCACAACAAGAATCAGAAAGAGACGAGTCCCAAAATGGCCCTTGAACTCTCATATCTTCATTGGAGAATTGGGCAGAGAGGGAAATATATCAAATGAATCCTCTTTGCGGTTTGACCTGAAGATCCCACACAATCAAAGTGTGAGGGTGTGACTATTTCTCTGAGATCTAAACCTCACACTGACATTAAACTGGATGAATAACTGTTAGATTGAAACAAAACCAATAATATACCGTTAACCTTTCTACTTCAAGGCTTGCAGTGTTTCAAGCAATGTTCCCTGTTATCACGTACAGCTGATAATACACTGGTGTGGTCTGAACATCTTTATCTAAAAATAAACTCCTTACAGTCTTGAAGAGTTTCCATTCAATATGCAATACAATTTGAAAATACATCATCGTGATCATTATGCACAGGAAATAAAGGCAGAGGTCATTTGTGTCAGGTCCGATGGTGTGATGTGAAGAGTTTGTTACGATTCATTTCATTATTTCTCCTGCGTTACTCTCTAGGCCTGTCTTTTTCCCATAATTACCTGCACCTGCTCCTCTCCAGCGATCACCTGTGGTACTGTGTGATTCATCACGATCCTTTCCAATGACCTGTGAGTACAGACCACTCCAGTGCAGCATGGCATACATTAGTGTAGTTCAGCTCCGGCAGAGCCTTGTGTGTGTTACCCTGACATTATGATCAATCTATGTGTGTATAAATATATAGAAGATTTATTACGTATGTGACTATAAAAACAATATTAAAGAGATGGCTCTGTAATTTGAGAAAAAAAAATAGTTTAATAGCTTTGACCATTCTAGATAATTGTTATTGTGTGTGCCTACATGCTTACATATCATCTATTAAAGCTTCTTCCATAACTATAGGTGAAACTGTTAGATACATCATTTTTTCTCCATTTTCAAATTATATTTACATGGAGTTATTCGTTCATATAGCCATAATTTTCTCTGCACACTTTAAAGAACTATTCCTACTTACAAGCTCCTCTATGTGGCTTTCTTTGAAGTGGAAATACAGTATCCTCTATTTATGTAAATGTATTTTATTTGTGACCATAGTAACGTTTGAAATATTTTATTGCATTTTAAGCACCACACTGTATCCCTTCTGCGGTAGCATCTGTCTGGTGCATCTTTAGTGTCTTCATGCACCACCTTTTAAAACTAATTTTAGTAAAGAGGTAAGTAATTAACAAAATACAATTATGCTCATTTCCTAACTGCTTTAGTCTACTATAGCCGGGGTGAAGCAGAACCATGCATCAATAACTGGCTAATCAATAACTACCTTCAGATAAATGCAACCAAATCTGAAACTCACATCATTGTGTCTGAGAAAAACTAGGCCCCTCTGTCAAGGTGAGTCTCAGAAACATGGGTGTTGTGTTCGAGCAGTCCAGTCTTTTGAAAGAAATTCAACACAATTGGTCAAAAACTGTTTTTATCACTAAAGGAACATTTCTAAACTGAGAAAAATGTTATCAAAGTCGGATCTGGAGATGATTATTATTGTATTTCTTCTCATTTTGATTATTCTAATTCTCTTTTTACTCTAATCACAGACCTCTTGACCTATTATTCCTCGACTCGTGCTCGTCGTTCCTCGGGTCAAAACTTCCTCATCGTTCCCAAAATCTGTTTTAAAACTCGGGTGGACCTGAGTGTAGTCTGGTGTATAAATAACTAGAACTACAGGTAAATGATTTTAGATTCATTCATCATTTTCAAGGCTGCTGAACTGTTTTCTTCAAGAAATTTAGAGAAAACAACCACAGAAGGTACATGCTTTTACCATCATCAGATGGTGTGCCCATACAATAATACTTTTAATAAAAAAAACTGAAGGTCAATTTTATTTGAAGCGATGCCTGTTATCCATCCTCATTCTGAAGTGTGATTGCACGCGGAGCTTGTACTGTGCTATAGCAATCTCGTGTGTAGTGTGTTGTGTTTCGTCTGGTCTGCTTGTCCAGTCTGAGCCGGGCGAAGGTAAAATGAGCTCGGCTCCTGTTTGGTTATGGGGAGGGTCCTCAAGCACAGCCAGGAAAAAGGCACTTACTGAGGCCTCTGTCTGTGTTATTGTAGGGCTACAGGAAGAGCAGGGGCAGAGAAAGATATGAGGAGAAAATGCCTAAGCCGAGCTGGAAAGGAAGGTGAAAGCTGGAAGGAGGACAAAGATGAAGGGTCAGCAAAATGAAAGCACTCGGATTGAGGAACAGCCGAGAGTGTTTGGTCAGCACAGAAAAACAATAAGATGGGACAAATATGACCTCCAATATGAAACAAAGGCAATATCCACATTAATATGTCACTTTTTATATAATTGAAAGTTTAAGAAAAAAAAAAACCTCCAGACTTTCTTAAACACTGAGGCGCGATCATGTGTTCCCTTCCTGACTGTGTTCACGTTGAAAAATCACAACTTTTCAAATGTGTGTCAAGGCTGAAGACTGTAATCAACACTAGGAGCCCAACGCTGGGTTTAAATGGCATGTGGGTGGTGCTGTCGGAGTAAAGATGCACTTACCCTTCTCAGAGGATGTTGCCAATGTGTGCTTTTTGACAGGTGCCTGTTTATCTTTGTGCTGTGCTTTTATAGACAAAAGTGGTGGTGCTGACAGTGGCTGGAGCACAAGCCTCTGATGTTTGATTAAGGCAGTGGGCTGAGGGCCGTAGACTGACGACAGCTAAAGAAGGACCCATTTAGGCTTTGACAAAGTGATTGGATTGTCAAATGTGACTGGCCAGAAAAGGCTTGAGTTTAAAAATACTAGAATTGTGCTTGTGTGTGCCTTAAATGTGCAGTGTGTGGCTTTTTTTTCTTCTTTTAATTAAATTGGAATTGGAAAACTGTTTAATCATACTTGGAGGATTTGCTCTCAGTCTAATTAAGGGAGGACCTGATTGGCTGGTCAGTATGCACCTCTTGTCAGCATGAACAAAAATGGGGATGGAAAATCATACTGAGAAACAAATCCAGCGCTGTCTATGGCTGACACAGAGAAACAGGCATTTGTCCATCTTGGAAAACTAGACATTTAAAGCCCCTTAGATAAATGTACTTCCTGTTTATGTTCCTGTGGCAGCCCAAAGAGGACAAACAGAGCCCTGCAGCAGTAGAAGCACTCTCATGTTTTTTATTGTGCACACATTTTTTTTTCCATAATGTTTTTTTGTCAGCTAAACAGTTTAAGGTGGACTCATGTTTAGACCTCTTTTCACTGGGTTCAGATACTACAGCAAAGAGCAAAGACATCAGACCTTAGAGCTGTGATCCTTTGTTCAGGCTTTGGTTTTGTTTAATTAACATCATCCAAGTCTGGCAAATGTATCTGGATGATGCAGAAATGCTGATGTATTGATTTGATAGCAGCAGGATTTTCCAGAAAAAATACGTCAACCACAGCTTATACTGTACTCTAAGGCAAAAGTCCAAAGTGAGCCATTTGGTTAATTTCTGATGAAACTTTGAAAAATGTGAAAAATTGCATACAACATTTTACATCAAAGGTAATTTGCTTTGATGTTTTTTGATTACTTTTTCATATCTACACATTTCTAAGTATGTTACCAATGTTTTTACCTTAAAGCTTATTAATTTTTGTCTGTCCTTGAGGCTGTGGCTAATTGACAATACTGTTCAATTTCTGCGTCTAGTCTCTCTAACACACAGCCAGGACAGTAATGTCCTCTGACAGACTGCTAAGGTCAACCCTCGGGCTGTGTGATAGCTTCACTCCAGGGGACTGTTGAAGAGATGGGTGTGTGTGTGTGTGTGTTATGGAGTTAGTGACTGGGGGCGGCGCTCTCCCACTTTGTGCAATCACGCTGCAGAGAAGAGTAGACTAAAGGAGCTCACATGGGAAACTACTGAGCAGCAGAGATCTGGAATGAACGTTGAAACCAGGGAGGCAAATAAGCATGTTGATATATGTGCTATATGCTTTTCCCTCGTTGATGTGCAGGAGGCGGGGGAGTGACAGGTGGAAATGGTGTTTGTTACTCATACATTCACACAAACGCATAATGGACTGCATTTTTCAACATAAATGATAGCCTTGGAAAAACGTATACATTGTGTGAAAAGGTTATGCAAATGTAAAGAATTATGCAAGCAGTGGGTTAAATTCTACTTCATAAACATTACCCACGTGAACTGAATAACATTTATTGTCTGGTTACCATGGCGTCATGCTCGATGGGAGGGATAAAGTATGCAAAAGTGAACATTCTGTCCACAAAGATGATCAAGGCCATCAATTGGTTATAATTTACAATGTGTCTGCTCTGTTAATTTGAAATATTGTGTATTTCTAACACTTTTTATAACAGTTGTGTTAGGTCTGATAACTTGACCTGACAGAGTTATACTGAGCCATTCATCAAAGACATACAAGTTACAACACATTAAGTAAGGAAAGGACTAATTATTCTGCGTCCTGTCTGGGGCATGAGGCAGCGTGGGAACTATATGTGGCACTGCACTTTTCTGTTAAAGCAGGTCATCCAAATTGTCAGGATTACACTGTGGCTGAGCTATGTCCAAGCCACACGGGAAGTTCAATTTCCATGTACATGAAAAAAGTAAACACATACACATTGTGTCAGTTTGCTTGTAAGTGGTTTAGATCATAACTATAGGTGTTGAAAAGAGGTGTTGTGCTGTCTGTGAAGTAAACCTAAAGGGTGCGTCAAGGAGACTGCTGACCTAACCCAAGGGTAGTTTAATGATTGTTTCTATGACAACAAAGATCTCACTTCTGATTGTTTCTTTTATTTTCAAGACAAAAAAACGCCCACTGACATGCTATTACAGTCTACTGCAGACAAGGCTGTGTCAAGGATTTTAAAAGAGTAAAGAGGGTAAATTTGTTTTGTGTGTTCATACTGCATTTTGAGTTGTAGAGAGAAAAAATGTAAATATGTGGTAAAAGAAGTGTAGTACTTAGCTCGTTGTGTTTATTATGTGTTTTTGACCTTTGATGAAAATGGTCCTGAAATCTACTTTAATTCATAAACACCAAGTGAACTCAATGCTGTGTGTGGGAACGCCTGTAAGCATATATGTTTTCTGCAGTAGGCTACTGAAGGATGGTTTTTTGTTTTTTTTTTCAATACGTCTATCAAAGCATTGAAAGATGGTCCCATTTATGACTTAATCAAGTTAAATCTATTTCACTATATGTTATGTTAGTCACTATTTTATATTAAACCAGTAAAGGCCTGAAAGTGATAAAATACATAAAAGGTAACAGCAGCAAAGGAGATCATTGATGTTTTGAGTGATCCGATTTTCATTTTTTTTTTCGAAAGGAGCCTAGGGACCTCTTCTGCTTTTCTGTTATTAAAAAAAAAAAGTACCAGTTTTTTCTTCTCAAAATACTATTACATTTCACCAAACCAAAGTTTAGATTTTAGCGTTAGCTTAGCTGCGATGTCAGCATCAGAACGGCAATGATCTCCCCCTCCTTCAAACATTATGTGATTGAACTGACAATATTTGTTGCTGTTTTACGTTGCCTCCCATTTCTCTGTTGATGTTTTTCTTTTTTGAGCTGTTTCACTGTGTTATAATACACATTCAGCGCTAAAATACACTTTATCAGCAGCCATAAAAACTTCCTGGAACATCATATCACAAGCAGGTGTCGACCAATGGGAGTGATTCTTTTTCGAGCATGTGATTGGCCAAGGGCCATAGAGGTTCTCATCTATTTAAATCCCTTATAATAAACAGCAGATGGCATCACAAAGACTTTTTTTTTTTTTTTACAAATGATTGCTTTTACAATATAATATTTGGGATTTAAACCATTTCCACCAACTAGAAGAAACAATATATTAGATAGAGTCTGTTTAAAGTGGACTGTGTGGAGATTATACGTTCAAAAAGTAGTAAAATGTTGTTATCCTCAATTTATTTTTCCTCTCAATGCCAAGAAATCCATGAGAACATCTAAATATGTGACTTTTTAGTTAGAAACAAAGAGAAACCTTGGCAATTGGCTGAGTCTTTAAAACTTCGTGGCACCATTTCTCCGTCTTCTCTTTCTCTCTTTCTCTCTCTCTTAACACATCCAGAGTAATACATCGCTTCATCGTCAGGCAGCGCGGGGAGAAAGTTGGGTTGTAAAGAGGGAGCGCCACATCCTCTCAGCCTCAGTGTCTCTGTGTCAGTACCACGGACAGCGAACTATCCCTCAACAACTGGACCAAAAACTGGATTTAATCACGACTTATTGGACACCACCAAGTTTCGTTCGGACTTTTTTTTTTTTTTTTTGCCATCATCATTATTATTAGTATTATTATTATTTATCGGGCGGATACTTTTGGATTTTTTTCCGTTCCTGTTTGCCAAAGTAAGCTGGCTCTTCTTTTTTTTATATTAGCAGGAAAAAAAAGACAGATTTAAAATGCTTTTCTATTGGGACTGCATCCTGGCATCTTTAGTTGTATAGATATACCCTCACGTTGCTTGAATTTTTAAACGCCACGTCTAAGATCCGATGCGTAAAAGCCGGTTTTACGCGCAGATTACTTTATACTTTTTGAGAGTTTAGTCTAACGAGAGCCTTATTTCATCTTGAATTCCTGGCAAAATAGAAACATTACAAAAAATATTTTCGCGTTCAAGACAAATGAAAGAAGATTTGTTGTTTTTAGAGTAAATGTATTTTCTTTTAACGCATCTTTGATTCGAATAATGGAGCCCCACGATCAAAACTACTGCCCGTCTGTTTTTTCAGACTTTAACATAAACTCCTCTGTGGCCACGCCTTCTCTGTTGATCCAGTCCTACCCGCGCGTCCTCAACTTCTCATCCAACATGTCAGTTCAGAGTGTCCCGTTTGAGGGCAGCAGCACCCTGATGACTGCGCTCATCTCCATCACTGTGTTCATGGCCGGTCTGATCGGTAACACGTTGGCCATCTACGTTGTCCTGCGCTACGCGAAGATGAAGACGGTCACCAACATCTACATCTTGAACCTGGCAGTGGCCGATGAGCTGTACATACTGGGACTACCCTTCATCACCACTCAGAACGTACTCTCCTATTGGCCCTTTGGCTCCTTCCTGTGCCGCGTTGTCATGACAGCGGACTCCATGAATCAGTTCACGTCCATTTTTTGTCTGACGGTGATGTCCATCGACCGCTACCTGGCCGTGGTGCACCCCATCCGCAGCACCAAGTGGCGTCACCCGCGGGTGGCCAAAGTGGTCAGTGCTGCTGTGTGGGCCATGTCCTTCATTGTGGTGCTGCCAGTGGTCATCTTCTCTGACGTCCAGGTACAAACTGCAGTCACGTGTTACACTTATTTAGTTCATTTAGTACATATCTAGATCATGGCAAAGTGACACAAATTCAAGAAAAAGCCCAGATCCATGTAAAAGTCCAGTCTTAGACCAAACTCATGGAGTGGTTAGTTTGAAGATGGAGGCAGATTAAGAGGAATATTTCCTGTTAATATAAGTTTAAGTAAAAGTTGTAAAAAGAAGTCTTCAGACTGCTTTCAAGTCAAGGACTGGTGTCAATTATTGCAAAACTAAGTCACGGTAATTTGTATTCAAATACTTTACAAAGAAAATACTGTCTGAAAACTACTGACTGGCTCTTATAAATGACAGCACATACAGGCCTTTATGGGATGGGAATACGGAGCTAAAAGTTACTATCTAGAAAAAGACGAGAATTCCTGAATTGCAAATTGTGGCACAATGTTAGCTTGTCATAGTTAGTGATGCTAACAGGTACAGTTTAACTTCATAAAAACTGTAAAACTGGGTGCAGAGGTTCTGGTCAGGCCTGAGTAAGCGAGACTGTGTATTTCTAGTAGGTGATATTTTTGGCACTAGGTTTTAATTGGATTTGAACAGGTATTGTAGGTATATATACATATATAAACTGCTTAAATCCTAATAAAACCTGTTCAAATCCAACTAAAACCAGTTTCCATAAAAGGAGAAAATTAATGTTAAAGATAACTTTTGTAAAACTCAAATGAAGATAAATTAAATAAAAGCTTTACAAGTGTCACAGTCTTCAGCCCCTGAAAGAATTCTTATTAACTATCGTGGCCCCTCACCACTGAGTTTGACACCACTGGTGTATGTGTTCAGAGCTACCAGCAGGTGACAATAGTCTGTTATTTGCCCCAATATTTTCTACACACAGGCTTTTAGAAAAGTGGAATAGTGCTTTAGAAAGGCCCTAAAACTATTTATTGATGTGCAACAGTTGGGATCTTGAAAACCTCTTCATTGTCACTGGTTACTTAAAAGAACCTTGTATCTTTGATCTATGTTCTTTCATGTTCATTCAGTTTTGTTTCACACACAAAACAAAATAAAAGCATTAAAGTCCCTGAGCGGTGTAGTGACTCATGATAGACTAATAAGTGATTTTTGAAGAGCAGTGTGTGGGCATGGTAATGACACGTCTGTTGAGCAACATACCTAACCTAAAAAAGAAAGTATGAAGAGAAGGAAAAACTAAAATATGTCACATACTACATAAAAGCAGGGTGACAATTTTATAAGTAAAGTTGCCATGGTACAGGCTGATTCTGTTGCTGAAGGCCACTGGTTGGATAACAATCCGAACAATGAGGCATACAAAGTAAACCCTGTCACATTACCATTGCTCCTTAATATCAGTCTTAGGCTTATTTCTATTAGCACATGAGGATGATGGGAGGATGATTTTAATGTTTTAATTAATCTGTGCTTATTCACCATTAGGACACTTTTAATTCCTGCAACATGATATGGCCAGAGCCGCAAGACGTTTGGTCAACAGCGTTCATCCTTTACATGGCCACAGTGGGTTTCTTTGGACCGCTCCTAATCATTTGCCTCTGCTACCTGCTCATTGTGATCAAGGTGTGATATGACATGTTTTAGTGCATAAATCATTTGTTAAACTCTGATAACGTGCCTGTAAACTCTCATTTGCTGTAACAGGTGAAGTCCTCCAGTGCGAGGGCTGGTTTTACAAAGCGTAGGAGGTCTGAGCGTAAAGTGACCAGGATGGTGGTGGTCATCGTGGTGGTGTTTGTCCTCTGCTGGCTGCCCTTCTTTATCATCAACATGGTCAACCTGGTGGTCATCATCCCTGAGTCCAGTGCTACAGCAGGGGTCTACTTTTTTGCCGTCATATTGTCCTACGCCAACTCCTGCGCAAACCCGGTGCTGTACGGTTTCCTGTCGGATAACTTCAAACAGAGTTTCAGAAAAGTATGTGTCTGTACTGTAGGTTTCCTCTTGTTGCTTTGTTCCATACAATGTGTGTATGAACATGTCTCTATGGCTGTGCCTGTATATAATAATGTCTCCAGGGTCTTTCAAACAATATATGTACATTTGCACATTGTGTAACACTAATGAGAGACCTATATTAAACCCATAGCTCATATAACAGGTAATGAAAGGCATAAAGCATTAGTAATAAATCTAGGTGACAACTTTAAACTGAGTGACAGAATAACTGAATCATCATCACATAACATAATAATTAGTTGAGAAGATATTTCTGGTCTAATTGTCAATAAATATAATGTTTTCTTTACCATTATTAAGGCTGCTCTAAACAAATTAATTTGGAGGTGGATGTTAGTTAAGTTTATGTATCATTTTAACAAATTCTTTGTATTGATTTGATTTTAAAGCTGCAAACCTTGTGTTTGTTTAGCTAAAAAGACAAAGAAAGGATTGAGATGACTTCTATCCCATTATGCTATAAGTACAAATCCACTTAGACGAGGCCTAGATGTAACCTATCAGCCATGTTGCTGTGGTCATGCAGGTGCTATGTGTGAAGGGCGTACGTTGTCAGGCCAATGGTGTAGACGACGGCGACCCCAGCGCTCCTCGCACCGAGAAAACCACTGCACAAGATTGTCTTCTGTTGTCTCCTCGCAACCAGGTCTACCACCACCCTCAGTGCAGCCAGGTACGTCTGTGCATTGTGAGTAAAACGGGAAATATCACAGCAAATATTGAAAATAAATTTAAACAGATGTAACCTTGAATAATTGATGCTCTGAGTGAAATGAAGAAATCCATAATTCAAGATTTTATGATGGTCCAAAGGCAGTGGGGAGATGCATAGCTTAAACTAGATTTCCCCTCCCTTCACTTCACGTCAGCAATGAGTCTGATGCATCAGGACTGGCAGCTCTGCAGCTCAGGATGAGTACAACACTTCTGAATAAATCAACAGGCAGGTACATGTATGTGTGGTTGAGTGAAGAGGGGCACTAATCAAAGAAAGGATGCCAAATGATGACTGCTGGCAGTGATTGGGAAATGCTGCGAATACTGAGAAGAAGTGTGTGTGGGAGACAAGGAAGTGGCGCTTCATACCGTCCAATTAAGTGACTAGAACAAGAGCTGTGAGACGATTTATACTGAGGAGGCTCTCTGTTTAAAGGGAATCAAAAGTGCAGAGCTCCTCTTAAGTTACAGTCTAAAGCATGTACTGATATTTATTTATGTTTTTAATGTCAAGGCACATTTTTAAGATAAAAAGATGGATAAGCAACAAAATGTAGCAATAAAAAAAGCAATAAAAGTCATATAAAGATAAGATTATGTAGAAAATGTTAAGAAGATGAATTTGGCCAAATGGAGTATCCTAATACCATCTTTTAAATTTCATTTACAATTTTGGGTTTGATGAGAAGTGGGGGTCTGGAGGCACCAAAAAAGAAGACAACATGTGCTTTGAAGGCAACTCGAGAGACATTCAAAGATCAGTATGTGCTGTGGAGTTGACCCATGACGCCGTGTTCAGTTGTATTTAATCCTGTATTTCACCAGAGGCCCGCCGCAGTTGACTCAAAACCTGTGTGAAATCTATATTGAGCTGAAGTGATTATAGCAGAAGTACTTCATATGTGCAAAGTCTTATAAAATGTGGAAATGAATGCCATCAATGTTAGAAGTCACTGCAGGATAAAGTTGTGTCATGTCTCCTGCTTTACTTTAGTTCCTCCTCTGTCTGCAGATCTCCCCGCAGCCCCCAGACTCTCCTCCGTCCCACACTGCTGCAGACCTGCACCGCTTCTCTCCTCCTGCCCCTTCACAGCCCTTGTCCCCGGATTTTGAAACTGGACCTAACGCTAAAACGACAAACGCCACCAGTTTAAACCCAGATGAGCCGCCCACTGTCACTGCTCTGACCGCTCCCTCGTCTGCTTCTGTAGCGCCGCAGTAACAGCGACCAGTGGACAATGAAAACACAGCTTTAATACCGTGCCATATATTTGAATAAAATAGGAGCACCTGGAGAAATCCGAGGGTGGCTCATTATAAATGCATTGCAACATCTTGGCTCGTATTACAATGTATATATTCAGGTTATGTGTTTCTGCTGTTGAATCGGTCACCCAGCTGTGTGTCATACCCCTTTTTTTCGCTCCATGCTGTCATTGTGTATAAGTGCCTTTTCAGCCACTCTTGGCTATTCACACTTCAAAATAGACACAGGGAAATTTACACCATGCTTCTCTCACGTCCAATTTCTCTGTCACATAACATGTCCGAATGTAATAACAAAAATGGTATTGGGAACATGTGCTGGGAACATGTACTGGTGCTTTTTAGATATACTGACATTGGACATGGGAATTTTCTATTTCTGCAAAATGTCATCCAAAATAATGATAAGAACAATTTAATTAATGTGAACTGCAAAAAAGGCTGCAGCAAATGTGCACCAAACAACTAAACATCGTCCCAAGTCGATCAACTGTTGTCATGGTGATCTAATGTAGGGACATACAGTTGTGATGTGCATATCCCTGGCTCAGTGTAAACATGTGATTTGTATAAACATGTCACATTAGATAAACCATAGGGCATTTTAGAGATAACATGAATAAAGCTACAAAATGTACCTCTATAACGTTCTAAAATGCTCTGTGACTTCCTTCTGAATGTTCTCCTGAAGATAAACTTGCACAGTCAAGCAGCAGAGTGTATTCAAGGGATTATAGTACGTAGGTAGCACTTGATCAACAACAGAAGAACATATAACCAGAGAACATTAACCCACTGAACCTGACAAACTGTGAATTACTATTTTCCGTGTTTACTGTTCATCAGGGAATACTTGTGTTTTTCCATTAAGAACAA
Source organism: Rhyacichthys aspro (assembly GCA_036850595.1). NCBI lineage: Eukaryota > Metazoa > Chordata > Actinopteri > Gobiiformes > Rhyacichthyidae > Rhyacichthys > Rhyacichthys aspro. Next base: position 13,449,788 of record CM072148.1, on the reverse strand, counting down.
AAGAGCATTTCATGTGGAGTCTCTTGCTGTTTGTTTTCTCTTCACAACCCTTCAAAGCTTAAGTCACTTGAAGCGTGAACATAATGTTGTGTATATACTGTATTAAATGTGTAAATTGAGGTTACAGATGTACTTGAATGTGTGACAGCTCAAGTTTTGATCCCTTTTTGAATAGTATTTGTATTTTTAAACTTTTAAAACACATTCATCAGCTTGTTAGCCAAAAGCAGTGTAAGAGTGCCTACTCGGTGTCTCAGTGCAAATAAATGTAGCCCGGCAGCGCAGAACACAGTGCCGACCTCTTTGACCTGCTTGTGTTTTGCGTTTGTCTATTTGTATTGAGATTCCTTTGTGTCTATTTATATTGCAGGTGCATTGATGCTTGTAACATTAGAGTGTGATTATGTACGTTCACAGTGCTACAGTCTTGTTTTTGTCCTTGTATTAAAAGTATTTTTATCCCAGATTTTAAACATTTGAAGCATCACAAAAGTTCTGTAACCCACTGATCACAGCAGGTGAATGAATGCTCCCCTTCAGCGCTCTTTGGCCTTGCTTGCCGCCTAACGTTTGCTGTATTTTCACAAGAGCATACAACCCATCTCCATCCCAACCCTTCTTCTGCTGTCGTCAATGCTTTTCCAGTTACTCCTCAGTGCAGACAAGTTTCTCTTATTTTCTTCTACAAAAGCACAATGCTTAACATTCAGCTCCAAAATAATTGACTTGTATCTTCGTCTGCGATGTGTATATTATAAGGTGCTTTAGATGTATATATGTTTGGGTCTGTTTCAAATAAAATGAGGTGTTGACAATGCCAGTCATATATGATTGCTTCTGTTACGGCCATGACTGAGTCTAGTGTAAGCTGTGAGGATAACCCGTGAGAGGAAGTTGAGCTATGACACAAATATTGACGCAAGTGATGCAACAGATGTGTTTGTTCATATATATAATCTATGGTTTATTCCCTTGTAGTTCGGCTCTGTCTTTCTATGTTCAACTACATGTCCACTATGCAACAAGACAAAATCCGGGGGTGTAAACATAAAGAGGCAGTCAAGAGAAAAATGTAATGACAGCAACATTCACACCTTACAACAAATAGCCATACATGGGCAAATAACGGCTAAAGTCACCACACATCTGAGGAGGAATCAAGCAGCTGATTAATTTAGAAAATGCTCTCATTTTAAACTCTCTCTTTTAATCAGGTTCATGCTATGACTCATAGACTAAGTAGTTTTTAATAAGACACTGGCGTACAGAGGTGCTGTGTGTGTTTGTGTTGTGGGAAAGGTCTTGGGAGACAGCCCATCTTTTTAATGATCACAGACTAGATGTCAGCTTCATTCTCCCTCCGTGCTTATATAACCTTTTTTCCACACATCAGCACAAGGCAGTCACAGACAATGCAAATAGAAAACCTAATGTTGAGAACATTAAGTGGATTAAGTGAACTTCATTATGATGAGCATGCGAGTAAGACAGGTAAGAAAAGGGCATTGTGCAAAGAAATCGCTTTTTGAAAATCTCCTTACATCCATTAAGCCCCCAGATTTATCAGTTTGGATCATACTATTTGTGTGGGTTGAGAGACCCTGTTGTCTCATGGAATTCCCCCTGAGAAATGACCTGCTCAAAAATCACATAGCAACCTTAGTGGGTAATGTGTTTGACATTTGAAGATAATTATTTTTAATGTTTTGCGCTGTTGACCTCTGAGGCTTCGGTGCTTCTCCCAGATCCACAAATAAAGTCAGTCTAAATATAAACTCTGCTGAAGACAATTAACACTTGTCAATGAGCTTTTTGCTGTTTTCTTTCTTGACTGTTCCCAAGGACATCTCCTGGAGCATACCCTGCTCCCATCTCACGATAAAAGTCTAGATTTCTTAATGATCAACTGCAAATAGCAACTGATGAACTTTGATCTTAATTCTCATACTATATTTGTTCATCGTCTACATTTCTCCCTTAGTTTGACTCAAAGGCATAGATAACACGCAGAGCTGTACAAATATTTGCATTTTCTCTAATCCACGTGGATATGAGGTAGATTTACTGGAACACAGCACATTTGATTTTCTAGAGTTCTGTTCAGACATCTTCACTGAACAGAAAAGGGAATCTACAAAGTACCAACACACAAATTTAGTCATATAATAATAATTATATTGTTTTGAGGCTGAAATGCAAGGTCAGTGGCCTCATTCCCAGTATACAAAACTTCAGCTGACATGTAAATCAAGTGCTCATCATAACAAGACACAAACACACACACACACAGTGCCTCTGATTGAATGTGGACAGAGAGCTAATCACTTTGTCTGTCACTCACTTAAGTATCTAACACACAGTGTCCTCTCCAATGAGTGACAGTCCTGAGAGAAAGTCTGAAGACATAGGCTCTGGCCTCATTCAACAGAAGAACAGAGAACCCCTCAAAATCTTTTGAAACTATGTGACCTTTAAACTCAAAGAGCTCATTTCCATGCTCATACATATCAAAAGCAAACAGTGCTAACTGCAGATACTGCTCTCTTATGAACCTCCTCATTTGTCCATTTATGTCTGAAACACTCAAAGGCATAGTTAACTCTATAGGTATAGAAATGTATGTTCATACCCTGAGGTTAACAGCATAGCAGTACCTCTATCTAACATAAATAACAGTTTGAGGAGTTTGATATACTTTGCCTATATGTATTTTCAATTGTGGACATAGTGTTCATTACTACAAGACAACACTTTGTTAAATACTTAATTAAAAAAAAAAGACTGTTTTTTTGTACACAGGAGGCCTGGTCATCTGTCTAAGTGTGTTGGACTCCCCTCATCCAGCTCAGTCCTCAGCAGCTTTTCAAGTTAAAGTGAAAAATGATTGAGAAAAATGAAATGCACTTTCAGTTACAGTCACTTTATTGCACAGCTGGGTGTTTGGTTCGGGCAAATTGCACATCTACGTAAACCTGCTTCCACAAATAATGAAGAGAAATTGCACCGTGCACAGGTGGTTGATTTTAGCATGACCTTTTCAGAGGGTTCTTTATTTGTACAGTTTCTCTGACTGACCATTAGCTAGGCTGCAGTAACAATAATGTTTGGATGGCTGTGTGTACACAGAACAAATATTCTTTTTACTGCCCTTACGTCTTAGAGGATAATCTGTTTGAGTATCAAAACAAGATATGAAAGGCAAATGTGGCAAAAGTGGCAGATAATTAACGCTCATGTTAAAGTTCTTCAGACCAGTCCTGCTCTTGCGACTGGTCCACAGTCTCTGGCTCTGGATTTTAAATCAAGACTGACCAAAAGAACATGTGGGATGTAAAACCTTTGTCTTCGAATGCAACCAAAATCTGGACACATTTGAGTCCACTCTCTTCTGTCTTACCAAGTGCCACCAAACCTGCATGAGTTATTCAATAGTGTGATAACAGAAAATCATTCTCTGGTCTCATCATCATGACGAGGTCTCACTTACTGCGCTCTTGGCTAGAACATTCATTGCAACTCAATTTCCTATCTCATTTTCCTACACACACTGTCTGTTCCCGTTGATCAGTGCTGTCCTGTCTGTTTTTTATTTCGGCACCTTGTCGCTCAGTCACTTGACCTCTACCATTTTCCTCCGAGAGAAGAATCATGAAACATTAAGAGAGCCTGCACTGTGACTCAGAGGTTTTGAAGTGGACGAGTTTTTGTCAAGGAGAGGTACTTCAGTACATCTCATCCCAGTAAAAAATAGTAACGCATAAGAAAGAATCTGTCCCTTTATTGAGATTTCTTTCCCTCTGTCTCTTAAGTTATTCAATTGTCTTTTCCATCAAACGGCTGCAAAGGGTGACCTTTGGGAAATTAGCTGTCCATTATGAAATGATTGTGACTTTGATGATTAAATGAAGCGCAAAGGAATGTAAAGAGCATTTTCTTCATTCCTTTTGTTAACATTAAATGACATGATAATGTAGCCACACAAAGCACATTAAAGCTTTGTTTGCTTCAGACAGACGGGGATTGGAAACAAAACAGAGAGCAGTGAAGTGTTGTGTGACAGGCCACTGCCTCACACTGCTTTTAAATCTCTCTCCATTTATGTTGTCTCATTGGCTACAATCAATACTTTCTACTCATCTATTATTGTTTGATTCAGAGATTTCTAAGGTTTTTAGAGTCAAGACTGAGACCATGTCGGGGTCAAACTGAGTCAAGACCTATTGATACATTCAAAGAGATTTTAGGAACCAGTTATAAAAGTACAAACGCTGTGTGCTTTTAATCTGTTTTAGACACCTTACCTCAGAGATAATCTATCTCTCTTCAGGGCCACAACGCACCCTACATCACAGAGGTAACCAATCATAAACTGGTTCTTCACAGCCAAAGAGAGGGACGCATTTTTAATGTCCAGTCCATTGTTACCTCTAGTTACCTTTGCCTGTGGTTTGAAATTTGCTGTCAAGGTATGCAATAGACTTATCTTTGTAGATATGGGCGACCACAACTTCAATCTGCTTCAGATCCAAAAACACCATCTTAAGCTCAATTAAAAATCAAAGCAATCCTAAACCTAATTTATTTTCATTAAAGGGTCAGAGACAGAGGGATTATTTTAAGTGAATGATTGGGACAAATAAACCATGGTCTGGGCCTGTCTTGCTATGAAATCCTGAGACCTCCTTGTCCAAGGCCAAGACATTATAGAGTAAAAATTAGTTTGGCAAAGTGTCAACCTTCACATTATGAATGAGACAACAGCAAGAGCTGCTAGCACTGATACATGAGAATATCAAAGTGCATTTGTTCAATACATTTAAAGTAACTCTTCCTTAAATACATAAATTCCTTAAATACTAATAAAAAATGACTGTTCTTAACCATAATTACATGGCTACTGCCTGAAACATACAAAATGCAAGATAGTGGCCAAAATGCAGTTGTACTTGTGCGACATGTTATGGGAAAGTTACATGCAAGACTGCTTTCTATCATAAAGTGGCTAAAATACCATACATATAAATTGATACTGAATTTTTACTGTCTTTGTTTAATCTGTTTCAGAGCCGAGAGTCTCACAGGATCTCTGTGTGTGTATGGAGATGTCAGTTGTTCAAATCCACACTGAACAGAGGAGCAAAACACTCCTGTTGCCAATTTCAGTCTTTAGTTTAATCAGTTTGAATGTTTCTTTCATATCTTCAAGTTACCAAGTCTTTGAGTAAATACAAAGGATATTTTCATTAGACACTTCTTTTCCCCTGCTTGAACACACACAGGCAGTAAAAGGTGTCCATAACAAACAGGCGTGGGCTCAATCTATTGAAGAACATATTTTAGCTCATTTCACTCAAACAGATACAAGGTCTTGTACCAGTCGTCCTTTGACTGGACACAGACCTGCTGCTCCTCTTTGGTTTAGAGTTTTACTTGGCCTTTATCTTAGCTTCAATAAATCCCCTTTTCCCTCTTAATAGATGCACACTGCGTGCTTCATACAGCAGCAGGATGACAATTACCATCGCGTTCAGACAGACACCAACAGAGAAGAGACCGCCAGACACATCGATAAAAGGGGTCTATAAAAGCTGTCAATGTGATTTGCACAAACTATAGGAAAGAAATATAATGTGTCAGCTTTATGTTTTTGACCAACTACTGACAATACTTAAGATATGGTGCATTCATTTAGACACACACTTAAAGTTTTTGTTTATTTGCCCAGACTCTATGACAGTGATCATCAACTGTCAGCCACATCAGGCCCCCCACAGCTTTCCGTCCGGCCTCCCAGCACATTACCAAAATCATAAAACATGAGAAAAATTGGTAAAAAACAAACAAACAAACAAACAAAAAAAAAACAAAAAAATTGAGCTAATTTAACCAAAATTGTTGCTGTTCAAATAACCTAAAACAAGGAAAAATATTTATCAATGAAGAAATCTAATAAAATAATAAGAAAAAGCTAAGTTATATATTTGTATATTGTATGCTCTACCATATTTCAATTTGATCATGTAAGTGCTGAAGCCTGTACTGCTTGTTCATAAAGTGTAGTTACACACCTACCCTGAAGAGCAATGAATGGAGAAAGGTTCAACAGTGCACTCATTCACACCTGTCACAAACCTGCAACAGCACAGCCACCAACACAACACTCTAAGGGAAGACTGACACACCACAGTTAACCTTGAATTCACCAACAACGCGTTTCTTCCTTTTACTGCACAACAGGCCGTTTTAAAAATTCCTCAATGTCAAACGAGACCCACACAATATGATGTGATTTATAGATGTTCTGCTCTGACAGGGCACGCATTTCTCACACGCCACGTCTCTGTCTGAATCTGTGAAATAATGTGTGAAGACATTACAATAAAGAAAGCAATTAATGACAGATGATATTCATTAAAAGATGACAATGTGTCATCCTCACATCAGTACTGAAATAAGCTGTCCAACTACGTAACTTTGAGTGACGAGGCAAGCTACCAACTCAGGAGAAAAGAAATCATGTCACATCAAGACATATTTACATCACCGCTTGAATATATTAGATATTTTTAGTCATAGTCACCATTTGACTCCTTTAGCCTTTTACTGGGTATACATCCTAAAATGTTATAGTGTTGCTATAAATACATAAAACTTACTTTAGTGTCCAGTGGCTCATTTATGTTTCGGATGAACACAGCCTGGAGACAAACAGCAGCTCAGATTCCTGGTTCAGTGCTTCTACCCAGTGGCTAATATGCAGCATTACAAAATTCTGTAGACGGCAGCCATGTGTAACAATGCATATCTTTGTTGAGATACTTCCCTGAGATGCCAAGCTCCCTTATTTTGTTCTATAACCCCTTCATTGAATGATAGCCTACACTGTATTCGAGCCCTGGCTGCAAATAATTCATCACCAACTTATCAGGATTACGTAAAGACAATGTGGTGTCACACTAAATACACAATGTTTACTTTTCCACTAGCATTTCCAGCCACACCTTCTCAGGCCATTTACATTTCACATGCCAGCTTTCTGCCTCAGTGTGTATCAGCAGGAAGATCAGCATTAAGGACCTCTCACAGAACATCTGTATCATTCACTGAGGTAGGCTCCAGTGTTTGTCTATGATTTAAATCTCACTTGGCCTCTTTTATGTGAGACATGCAGTTAAAAGTTTAACTTTAACAATTTAATGTGACATAACTAAGGACTTTGTTAGCAGTTTGACCACAGATGGATTAAATCACAAAACCACAAAACTCTCACTCATGCCATGTGAACTGGTTTTAAATATTACATTAAACTGTCTTGATCACAAACAAACTTCCATATTTACTCATGGTATGTTTTGATTTGTGGAAGCAAAGAAAACACAGAAGTGCTATAACTGCTACAGATGCTAAAAATAAGAATATGAAGATGGTTTACTAGGTCCATATTTTAGAGTCTATTTCAAAATTAATGTAAGTAAACTTTCAAGACTATCTTCTTGTGAATGCTAAAAATGTCTCAAAAGAAAATGCTATAAAACCTGACAAGCAAGTTTTCCCACTATGAGGGTGTGAAAGGGTAAGATTGGTGGTTTCATTCAAGACTTAACTCAGCACATACCATCCATTTTAATTCTGTAGATAAATAAATGGAGAAGGGTCAAGAACCTCCACCGTATCCTGGGCCTCCAGAACCTGGATCCAACATTGGGGTCTATCCTGTGATGCAGTCAGGTAAGTCTATTTAAGGGGCCTCAATCATTTTATACTGATCAATTCAGTTTACTGTCACAGCTGCTAACTGCTGCTTTCTTATTTTCTCTTTTCAAGTTGGTTATCAGTATTCAGCCCAACAACCTCAGGTTGTACAACCAGGTGAATGTCATACTTATGGGAAATTTATATCTTGCAAAACGCAAGAGGATTGTGCAAGACCAAAGAATGTTATCTGATGACAATATGATAGCGTATATTATTACATATTTTTGTGTGACAGATTGTTTTTCTTACAGTGCAGGTTGTGGTGCAGGTAAACCCCACTGACCGCCCCGGACAGATGAAGTGTCCTCACTGTCAAAACACTGTGCTCACTACAACAGAGCACAAAAACGGGATGCTCACCTGGTTGATTTGTGGAGTAGTGGGTCTCTTTCTGTGAGTAAAAGACAGTTATCATTTAATTAAACATAAAAATTAAAATTAAAATTTTCCAATGTAATCTATAACAGTTGTAGATAAATGGCAGTTACTAAAGCTCTGGATTTTTATAACAAGCTTCTTTTGTAACAATATATGATACAGATACAGTATTTGACATACAGCTGCATTGTGGGTGACTGTATTGTGTTTGTCACAGATGCTGGCCCCTTTGTTGGATCCCATTCTGTGTGGATGCTTGTAAAGACGTAGAGCATTCCTGCCCAATGTGTAATAATGTAATCCATATCCATAAACGCATATAATACAAGGCTTCTTTCAAACAAAGGAAAAATGCTGTGTCAAAAATAAACACCTGCACATCAACCAAGTCTCTTGGCAAACACAGAAGAAGGCCATGGCTCACTTTGGTGAAATGATCGACCCTACCCTTGGTGCAATAGGGGGTAATGTCCACTAGGTCCCAAAGTCCTGGTAAAGTCCTAGCTTGGCCCAAGCTCCATTGACTTAAGTGCTCATCATAGGTTTACTCTGGAATGTATTTAATATTTAATCTAAATCTAAAATGTGCTTTTATGTCAAACGATTGTAAAACCTGAAACTATGTGTGTCTTGTTTCATTTGAATGTCCCATGTCTATGTTTAAACAAGCTTTTAAATGTTCAGCTGTCTGGTTGTTTGAATAATTTAATAGGCATGACATCTTCTGTGTTATTTATATGCAATATTAATAATTTGCAACATAATTTGCTTCTTTTAAAATAAATAAAGATGACTGAAAATGCTGCTATAAGTACAGTGTTTGGTTCTCAGTGAATGTAGTCCCTCACTAAAAGAGTTTTTTTTTTGTTGTTTTTTTTTTGAGAAAGACAAGTAATAAATTGGGTGAAATGTATCAGTGCCTTGTAGTGGACAGTGGGAAACCACTGTACCCAGAAGAAACCTATGAAAAACTCAACACAGAAAAACCCTGTCCTGACTGCTAATGAACACAGACTGACCTGGGACTGACCTGAACGCCAATGCTTCATGTGGTGTGGAGCTCAACCTCATGGGGCCAAACATTATGGAGCACCCTCAAACAGAGAGACAAAACACATGCAGATTTGGGCTCAATGACCAAGTGCAGAGTCTGAGGACAGAGGAGAGAAACTAAATGGGCTCCAAATAGTTGCAGAATGGCACATGCCCTGCATTTTTCAGAGAACTGCCACACCTTCAAAAATATGTCTCTTTCACTTTTGGCTTTCGGTGCCACTGTGTATCAAAAGGCTAAGGGAGAAGCATCCGACACTGCTGGCAGAACGACTGCATTCACAGAGGTAGGTCTCATTTATGTTAGAGGCACAGATTTTATTTTATTTGGCATTACCTGATTTCCTACTTTCATAGTAAATATAAATGTTATTTGCAACAGGTTCTTTGTCTAGTTTCTAGTTTTATTCTGTGTAAATTCCGACAAGCTTGTTAGACATTTTACATTTTAGGAAACAGGGTAATAGTAATGAGGAAACATTTATCAACTACAAAAGCAATACCGGATGGGACTGTGTGTGTCTGATGTTCAACCTTTTCAACCGCTGATCATCAAGATGAATTATTACATTATTTTGTTTAAATAATAAGCCTGTAGCAGACAATTTTTTTCTCACGGCACTGAATGACAATGAATGTACTAGGGAACAGAGGGTAATGTCATGCATTGTTAGTTAGACACAGTCTAAGACTGTCCTAACAGTGATAGAATTGTACAGGATTTATGGAATAATAAGATAATAGTAAGTAAGAGTAGTTTAAATGATAGGGTTATGCACCAAAATCCCCACATTAATCATAAAGACAGGAGACACAGTTATTAGAATTGGAACTAACCACCCAGAAATGGGAGAGTCCACCTCTTGAACTCAGATGTGTTGTTGGGATACATTAAAGCTTTACAGCAAATAATAATGCTCTGCAACTGGATCAGTAACAGTTGCATTGTGCAAAACGTTGATTTGTGATAAGCCAATCTAACAACACAATCAAACAATGTTGTTTTGACTGAGGGCACACTGTATATGTTACTCACAATTTCTTTTTGAAGATCAAGATCAATACAATGGAAAAAGTTCAGCAACCTGTCGAGGTTGTTGCCATGCCGTACCCTGGACCCCCACAGTATACTGAGTACAATGTAGGGGTCTATCAGGTTCAACCTGAAGTGCATCCAGGTAAGATATGAACATAGTTAATCGCATCTCAGAAATGTAAATTACTAGTGTTGCTAGTCATATGCCATGTCATTTCCTTGTTATTCAGAGCTTCTCTTAAACCATAATACACTTATTGTGTTCTTCTTATTTCCAGCCCAACAAGTTGTATATCAGTACGCAGCCCAACCCCAACCTCAGGTTTTACAGCCTGGTGAGTGTATTTTCTCTCAAGCAAATCAAAAAATGTTAGCTGAAAGTTTGCAAGTTGTGTATGTTATGGATTTCTTTTCTTGCTAGCCAGGCAAGAGGTGATAGTACCTAAGCCAACTGACTGCCCTGGGCAGATGACATGTCCTCACTGTCAAAACACTGTAGTTACTGCAGTAACATACAAAAATGGGATGCTCACCTGGTTGATTTGTGGAGTACTGGGAGTTTTTTTGTGAGTAGAAAAAGCCACTCTATAGTCATGATTTATTATACTCCTCATATATTATAAACACAACAAGTTAATTTTGGCTTACAACATATCAACTTTATATTTTATTTTGGAATACATACCTAGTCATCATTCAGCCCACCAGCAAGGTGGTTTTGCCCATTTTGGAACATACATATAATACATTATATCACAAATCACTTAATTTCCACAAGGATGATAAGGTATTATCTGTTTTTTGTGACTGTTTATTGTTCGTTCAACAGGATCTGGCCCTGCTGTTTAATCCCATTCTGCGTGAACGCTTGCAAAGACGTGGAACATTCCTGCCCAGCGTGTAACAGTGTCTTACACATCCACAAGCGCATGTGAGACTTACGGAAGCCACCTATGTTTAAATAAATATCTGTACAATAGCCAAGCCTACCAATTCAAACTAAGGGCTTGTCACAATGTTGACCTTTACTGTATGTTATGCTGCAGGCTTACATCATGTATATGTGCTGCACAATTTTTAATGTAAGCACTGTGCTGTTTTACACTTGTAAAATGTAAAGCTACATGTATGTGTCAGTGTTTTTATGTGCTTTTGTTTTGTTTGGCATAATGATGTTTGCCCAAATTTGATGATTCATTTCATATTCATATATATATATATATATATATATATATATATATATATATATATATATATATATATATATATATATATATATATATATATCCTATATATATATTATATATATATATATATATAGATATACAACTTAAGGTTATATATATATATATATATATATATATATATATATAGATGGATTAAATATGTTAAGCAACACTGTAACTTTTGTATACCCACTAGTGTTTACCCACTAAGATACTTAAGGAGACAAATATGGCTGCCAACTCACACGGGATAATCACCTCTCACTGAATGAATACATTATGTGTGGAAGTGATGGGATGGATGTATTTGTGATGTTAATTAATATTATGGGTGATGTTGCCTCGTCACTCAGAGTTACCTGTCAAACAAGGCACACTTTGAGTGTAAAAGAAGGGTTCTTCTACCTGTTTTATAAACTAAAATAATTTTTGGCTCCATATTTTAAGTTATTATTACAAGTTACAGTGTGTATAGTTTTGCTTTAATTTGCACAGTGCCATCTAGTGGACATGTGGTCAATATTAAATACTCTATTCTCTATATAAACAGCCTACAGCTTTTGAACAATACACAGGTCTCTGTTAAGTTTCCTCTCATTTTGATAATTACAGCCCATTCTCCATTCCACCAGTCTACAGAAGCTGATATCATTATTAATGTAAGGAAAATAAATGCTCTGCGGATTCTAACACTAGGGCACTAAACTTTTTGTGACTATGTCCAAGGGGGGCGCTAGGGAAGACCTGAAGTGGGATCAAGCTGAGATTAGTGATGGTCCATATTTAACAAGCTCCTGTTGGACAGTGACCATAGTAACCACTGGATTAAACAGATTAGGTCTGACATCCCGAGTTAGTCAGCACTCCTCTGCCCTGTTGTCACTCACCTCTGCCTCGTTCGTTCTCAATGACAGAGCAACTCATTCTTTTCAAGGTTTTGAACAAGTGATTTGCAATAGATATTTAAAAAAGCCCGGTATACACGTGTTTAAGAATTGAGACTGTATCAAAATTATAAGAGCAACATCTTTCCATGGTTTGCATGTGGTAGTCTCAGATGTATAGTAAATTTGTTACACACTAAATTTTAAAAGTGTTTATAGTTTTTAGTATGTATTTCACTTTTATTTCAATGAAGGTTAAACACAACAACTATGACAATGCAAGATACTACATTCTGGATTTTGTGGAAAACTGAACTTGTACTTCTGAGGACTTACTTCCTGAACTAGATACTTCAGACTGAGTCAGCACGTGTATACTATTCTAACTTACATCTGATTGAATGTACTTGTGTATCACAGTCACACTCTGTTATTCTTGCCCTCTGTTTGACCTCCTAAGCTTGCTGATTCCTGTCAGTATCAATCCCTCACTCCCTGATCCAAGCTCAATTAGCTTGAGAAGACACTCCTTTTCATAGATGTCATGTCCAAGCCCACATGAAGCCATCTACACGGGAGGAGATTAGTCTAAAAGCCGGGGCACTTGGCTGAATCATGTCTTTGAGGATATTATATAACACTCTACACTCATGCCTCAGGACTCACCTGTGTTTGGATTGGAATAAAGTCCATCTTCATTCGGCAAGGCAAACTGACAACAGACATCTGAGAAGACTGCTTCCTGTTAATCGATAAATCTGGATCTGTAAGAGAATTGCATATGTGATATGAGGAAGGTGTAGGAGCATGACGGCAGGAAATGGCACAGATATGTGCAAACAAGTGACTCATGCTGGACTGGCAGTGAATTGAAGTGCTTATACACCGTTTCCTATCCTCTCTCTGGTGACACAGGTGTACCATCAATTTGTGCTCCAATGTGTGGGTGAACTGCCTCTCTGTTGCCACCTCCGCACATTCAGCGTGAAGCAGGGAGCAAGGGAGCGAGCTACAGACATGCAGGAAGAGAGAAAGACCAGAAAGAGGTGGACAGAAGGAGTGAGAGAGAGGCAGAAGATATATTTGACTATGTGGGTGTGTGGAGTGTCAAGGCATGCATCATAATTGTGGATTTCTCTTTGAGCAGCCGGACAAGTCACAGAAGCAGCAGGACACCAGTGGTCAAGCAAAGAGTGGGTCCTTTTGTACTTGAAATCACTGACAAAGAGACGCAGTTTTTCTCAGACAAAATGGAAACGGTTTTGTTTGTGCTGCCCAAAGGATCCAACTAACCAGGATTCAACTGAATGTATATGAGGTGAGCTTACTGTATTTAGACTAAACAATCATTTTAGGTTTATGTATATGTGTATATTATACTTGTTAAAATGTCTAGATTGGGAATAACAACATTTTACAATGTCATGCTTAAGGCACGTATTTATGAAAAAAGGCTCCTGCAATGTATGTAGTGTGAGTGTTTTGTGTTTTAATCATGCTTTTGGATACTGAAACACGACTTCTTAAAGGCCAGTATTAGCTGTAGTCATCCCACGCTGTTTCCCGTTCCCATGGAAACCAGTGCCCGGTGCTAAATGCAGTTCTCATCTGTGACACCAGTGTGTGTTTCTGAATGTGTCTGAGTTAGACGTCTGCAGGATAATACAGATGTCAAAGATGTTACAGTATAATTTATAAAAGAGAAGCTATATTAACAGAAGGCTATGTGTTGATGCTAGCAGTCTGTCCTTTTAACACTTGCTCTGGTTTTCGTTTTGCACTCTCCGACTCTGTTTCTAAGATGGCCGTTGGCTCTGTCATCATCTGCCTGGTATCACTGATGAGCTATGCTTCATCTCAGCCCTCCCCTCCTCCTCCTCGGGGCTGCAGTGTGGATGTGGACCCTCCGTACAGAGTGCTGTGTGACCTGGAGTCTGTGTGGGGCGTGGTTCTGGAGGCAGTGGCCTGCAGCGGTGGTCTCACCTCTGTGGTCATTTCAGTGCTTCTGCTGGTCAAACTGCGCTCCATTTCTGACCCGGCCCGGCGATCAGGCCTTGGGCCTCTCCTCCTGCTCCTCGCCACTCTCCTGGGGCTGTTCACCATCTCTCTGGCTTTTCTGGTGGGGAAGAACCAGTGGCTCTGTGTGGTCCGCAGGGCCTTCTGGGGGCCCCTCTTTGCCCTGTGCTTCTCCAGTCTGGTGGTGCAGGGTGTGAGGCTCCGGAGACTCGTGTCTGGCAACACAAGCCCATCAGGAAGCACCCTGGCGGCTCTTGGTCTGGCTCTGGCCTTGGTTCAAGGCATAATTTCTGCTGAATGGGTGCTGTTGACTGTAATAAGAGAGGGCCACCCAGCTTGTGAATACCCTCCTTTAGACTTTGCCTTGATATGCAGCTACACCCTGGGCCTGCTCCTTATAGCAATGGGTCTTTCTCTGGGGGTAGTCCTGTGTGGAGGGGAGCTGGGGGGAGATGGAGGCAGCAGTGAAGATGACAGAGAGACAGAAAGTGAAAAACGAAGATGGAAGTGTAATGCTGTGTGGCTGTTTCTGTCCTGCCTTTCATCAGCGCTGCTCTGGGTGGCGTGGCTAGGCTTCTACCTGTACGGCAGCCAGGCGCTCAAGCCTAAGGCAAAAGCAGAGAGGTTAGGAAAAGGAGAAAATAAGGACATACGGGTGTTGGATGAACCTGCACTAGCAGTGGCACTAGTGATCCAGGGCTGGATTTTACTGCTTTTCCACGCCATTCCAGAGGTACACTTGAGCCTCAGGAAACCTCTCGAATCCACCACGCAGGATTTCTTTGACACCAGTAAGTCCAACCCTGCTTCACACTTAGGAGAAGAGCTCCCAGCGCACTCTCATCGGGCCTTTCCAATGGAAGAGCATAATGCAAGTAGGTTTCTGTGTGTTTGTTCCAGTGAATGTCTGTCCACATCATGATTTTATGCTGTGTATGATATTAAGTAAGTTCTAAAGAGGCTGCCCTGAGATGAAATTCATAATGTCGCATTAAAATTGCTTCAGTGTGTTATGTCAGGGTTGTTGCTAAGCAACTGATAACTCAATAACAGTCCTCAGATTTATTGACCTATAATTAGACAACACAGAACCCAACCTCGATTACCTTCTTGTTCTTGTAATGCTTTGAAACAATACAAATCTCAAAAATGTTTGAGCTACTGATTGTAGGACGACTTTCAACAAGCACTTTCATAACAATGACTGTACCCCTTTACCAGACCTTACTTTACAAATACGTGTACATGTATTTTTTAGCAGATTTGTGGCTCATTTTTAGTTAGTGTATATTCTCTAAAATCCATTTATAGCTCCTGAATATTCTGCAGAGAGATGTGCTGGGTGAGTCACTACAGTTGGGTGGTTCTTTGTATTTATGTCTTTGTGAAGCCAAATACACACATGCAGGAAAAAGCCAAATGCATCCAGGATAAATACAAAAGAGCAGGCCTAAACAGAAAAGCAACAGATACTGTAATCATATCAAAGAGCATCTAATATATGGTGATGCTTGCTGTGGCAGAAAGCAGGTGAAGAAAAAAGTCGTGAAACATGCCTCAACAGGGTGCACTTTGTACTTGGAGGCACAGCATCAAATGTCTATTGCAGTGCCTCAGCAGCATCATTTCACTGTAAGCAGTGTATTTGCTTGTCAGAATCCCAACATTTATGAGTTGTTGATATCTATAATGGGCTTCTTTAGCTATTCGCAGCGGAACATACCACAGCAGCCATGGAAGTATGCGTCCTGGCATTGCCTTCAGAGGCCACGTCTACCAGCCCACTGAGATGGCTCTAGTCATGAATGGTGGCACAGTAAGTAACATGTGCTCTTTTTGTGTCTCTGGCACCATATATAATGTAATAGTTTATTACTACACTCAACATTTGCCTTTTTTCTTACAGATGCCTACTGCTCCAATAAACTACACAGGGCGGAGGTTATGGTAAATGGGACAAGACTGAAATTTCGTGCTGCCAAGAATCAGAAATACTGCACTGAGGACATAACTTAACCCATTTGATACATTTTGGGCATTTATCTGCTCATGTGAATCTTGAATTTAACACAAAATTTCTGATGGGAACCGGGAAGATATAGATTTTTGTAATTTATCAATATCATGTGTCAAAAGACAGTGATCATGTCTTTTAGCTGCTGTTGGAAGACAAAGTATAGATGATATTTGAATGTAAAGCACCCATTTTGCCTAAATAGCCCCAAGTTCTGTGTGTATACAATAATCTGTTCATTATGCTTGTTTCATGAAAAAACAGTGGATTTTAGTTGCTGCTACAAGTTACTATGACTCAGATAAAACCCACAAAGCCTAACCTCTATTTCCCCAATGACCCAAAAGTCTCCACTTCTTGAACAATGGTACCATATACACAGGTACAACAGTTTAGATTTAGAGCTTGGAGGGAGATTATTTAAAAGATGTGTATTTTGCACATAACAAGAAGCCATCTATTAGTGAACTACCTACATTACAGAGTGTGGTAAAGGATTTTGCACCTTATATACTAACTTTGTGAGTGCTTTTTATCAATCACCTAAAATGCATGTAAAAGGGTGATATATTTTGTCAATTTGTATTTTCAGTATTTCTTACAATTTGTTAAATGTACTGAATAACATGTACCAACTTTAAATGTTTACAATGGTTAGTTTTTAACAAGGCTAGTGCCTAACATTTACTATGGCAACATTGCATTACACTCAGCACCATCTGGTGTGATTATTTATAATACTCCAAATTCACAAATTTCACCAATACATTTAGTATTTGAGCATTCAGCCATTATTCACTGTGAACTGTAAATCATATTTTTTGCATTTGAAACACAATAATTTATAGATTTGTTTGTAACTGAAATTTATTTCTGCAGAAAACTACAATAACAGTCTTTCTCTGCATCCCATTTCATTGCTTTCATCGTGTACATTTTTGTGCTATAACAATATAAAATACATTTTTGGTATGTGACAATGTTTTATATCAAAGTATAAAATGTAAGTATTTCTCTTGTCACTGTTACATGGCAGCTTGACATGACTGGTCTGTAATGTGTTTTGCACAATGTGATTTTTACATCATATAGTCCTTAACTGACTTTGGACGCAATGCTACCATTCAAAGACCACCCTGAAATGTCATACATAAAAACAAGATTAAAATTACAGGCAATATATTTAAGAGCACAAACCAATCAAGCTGCAGTTTACATCTATATGTGTTCTGAAATATGTGCTATAAACTATGATACGCTTTAATAAAATGTATGAAGTGTATATCTAAGTGGGTTCTCACTAAATGTTCAGTTATTGTTTTATTGAGTCTCAACAGTGCACAGACTTAAGTTATGAGAATAAGAGAAACAACAAAAAAAGAACATCAATGATTTGATTTTGAATAGAGAATAGGTTAAATTGGACAGTACGCCAACATATCCTCTTCCGCACACACTCAGCCAAACCTGTAGGTGCAAGAAAGTGATCTGAGAGAGAATAGCTTACCTTATTATGTCAAGATGAAGAGTAATTGTAAGACCACTAAGCTGCATCTTTTTATCTCCATAGCAGGTTTCTGCAAGATGACACAAAGAACACACATTAAGTGGCTGACAACTTAGCCTACATCTTGGTACATGCAATGAACTTTACTGTAGCTTTCAAACAAATGAAATTGAAACTGAATGTACAGAAGAAGGGCATGTCCCCATATTAGAAGGAGATTAATCCGCTCGTGCTAATGATTACATTCTGTGAATAGTAGATATAGCTTTAATATATGCCCAGTTATGTTTAGGTGTGTGCTGCACTGTAACAATAATAACCCACCTTGTTTAGACTTCTTACACTGTAGTGAAAGCCTTTACAGTTCTAGTTCACTCCAAGCAACTACATCATTACATTTAAGAAAGTTAAATAAACTCATCCCTATTTTATGAAACTATTGATAAGTCTGTGTTTCCCTGCCGTAACAGTCTTCCACGTGCACGCTCGTTGCTATGGAGCTTAGTAACGCTTGTTTCGTCATAACCCGGAAAAGAACCAATTTCTTCCGCTTGAAATAAACAACCACTCAAACACGTGAATAATCCAAACTTTCAAAGTAAGTATCTCTCGTTGAATGATTGTGCGATTTTAAGGTGGACAATGAAGCTCTTCGTACTCTGTGTTTTTAAATGAATTAATGAGCTTATTTTGTGGTTTTCGCGTGTAGCTTTAGGCTAGCGTTTTAGCAAGCTAGCATAAAGCTTCACTAGCACAACCGTCTGTCGTTTTTTCTTGTAAATGTAAGAATAGCCCTTTATCTTTCAGACGGATTCCGATGACGACGTGATCCTTGTTAGTGAAAAGTCTGGCACCAAAGTCAGCGAAGTGTCTTTTGATCTGGTACAGCCCTCTTAAGCACCATTAAGTACCTTTCTGTTATGATTCATTTATTAATATGAAAATAGTAATGTTAAACCTGCTCATTACTGATACTATAGTGTTATATCGTTAATTTTGTCCATGTCATTTAACTACATTAATTAAATAACCTGTTTGGAAATAACCAGGGCATAGTGTGACATGTAAACCATCTATAAACAAAAGCAGTGACAATATTTCACATGGAATTAGATTTTCTAATTTTAACTATTGTCTTATGTATGCTTTATTTCAGGCAAAGTTGCAGGCTTTACAGAAGGATATTGATCAAGAATCTCTGCCACATCTGTCCTCGAAATCTTTAGCTGATGCTCAGTGCTTTGTAAGTCACACTCCTCTCATACAATTGGGATATTTTTGCTATTAAGCCCAGAATATTTGAATGATAACATTTTTTGGATGATCTTTCTGACCAGGAAAACCTGAAGTCTGTTGATGCAAAGAAGCTCATTGAAAAAATGAACGTTAAGGAAGACACTCAGAAAAAAGACCATGTGAAGAAAGTTAAAAAACAAAAGAAAGAAAAACTCAGTTTGCTTAAAACTGAAAAGGGGACCTCTGAGACTCACATAGAGGATAGAAAAGAAAAAAGCAAACATGGTAAACTTAATGAAGAGCTGGTTGATGTTTGTGTAAACAGTGAAGTGAAAAAGAAGAAAAAAAGGAAAATCGCCAGTGATTCTGTGAATGATGTGTCTGGTCCAGATCTTACTGTAACAAAGGAGGAAGTGGTCAGCAAAAAGAAAAAAAAGAAGAAACTGTTGGTTGAAGATGAGAGACAAACTGAATCTGTACAAATTTCTGTCAAAAAAGAGACAGTCAAACGAAAGAAGGAGAGTAAGGTAAAAGATAAGTCTTTACAAACAGACTCTAATGTAGTCAAAATAGAAGTAGTTACAGACACTGATGAGACTGAGGAGAAAGGTAAAAAAAAGAAGACAAAACGTTCTGCAGAGGACATTTCTTTTGATGAAACAATGACTACAAAAAAAATGAAGAAAAATAAATCCAAACTACCTGTAAATGGAGTAGAAACAACTGAGAATGACCAGATTCAAAATGTAAAAGTGAAAAAGAAAAAAGCTAAAAACAAGTCTGTAACTGAAGAGGATGAACAGATAACAGAGAATAATAAAAAAGTGAAGCGAGAAATACATTTAGACAGTGAAAATGTAACCAAAGAGACATCTGAGGACAAAGACATCAGTCGTATTAAGAAGAAAAAAGATAAAAAATCAAAGTCTGAAAGTGTGATGAATATTGTTGTAGAAAGTAACAAAACAAAGAAAGCAAAAGACTCTGTGACAATGGAGAACAACGAGAAACCAGAACGAAAGAAGAAAAAGAAAAAGACTTCAGAAGAAAGTGACAAGGAACCTTTATTACTTAAATGTGAAGAAGTTGAGGAGGTAGCGACAAGCAAAGGTAAAAAAAAGAAACTCTCTGCAAAAGAGATGGAGAACAAAGTGGAAACAGACGCCGGAACAAAAAAGAAGAAAAAAAAGATCAAAGAAGAGCAGGTTGACAAAGAGGTGTGTATGTTTTAACGATTTTATGTTTTTAATAACTGTTTTCAACAACATTGCAGACTTTTATTTCAGGACTTATCACATGTGGAGGTGGTTTTCCTGTCAGAAAAGGCTGGCAACACTGATGAAGTGTACATCAACCAGGTAAAACCACATGCACAATAATCAAAAATGCAAAGTAACAAAAGTAAACATTTGCAGTTGTTTTAGACCTTTAGATTTTCTTTTTTTCAAAGTTTCTATTTGTATTAAATTATGGATGTAAATTGTGTTTGTCATAGGAGAGAAGACAGGCGTTACAGATGGAAATTGACGAAGCATCTCAGCCACAGATATCAGCTAAGCCTTCGGTTAGTGTTACCCCCTCAACTGAAAACAAAATAAAAGCGAATTTAGGCTCTTTAAGATTATTTTTATTATATTTATTATTTTTTACTTTATTGATAGTGTAGCAGTAGCTGGACAGGAAATGGGGTGAGAGAGTGGGAAATGACACTGGGCAAATAACCTGACTGACACTCAAACCTGGGTCTCCCACATGCTAGGCGTATGCAAGCACGTGGCAGCACATGGGGGCACCAACACTTTGTATCTTTTTACCTCAAAACATTAGGTCTCAGTGTTTATGTTCTTCTGCCATTTCTCAGGGTTTTGGACAATGGAGTACTGCAGAGTTTGGTAGTTCTGAACAACAGCAGAAGTTTCTCCGTTTGATGGGGGGCTTCAAAAAAGGTTTTCAACCAGCTGCTTCTTCAAGCAGTGGAAGTGGAAACATGGCTCTTGGGAAGGATGCACAACAGCAGCTTCAGCAGGGGCTTATGGGAGAGTTTGAGCGTGCTCACTCACGCCGGATGGATTTTAATAGCAAAGGAGCTGGACTTGGTTATACGGCAATGTCTAAAAAGAAGTTCTCTATTGACATAAATCAAACTCGATCAATCCGCTTTGATGACTGACTATGATTTAGTTAAATTCTGGCATTGGAAATAACTGCAAATAATGTGTAATGTATGTTTTAAGGGAGTTTTGCATGAATGTGTGAACAGCATCACCTGTTGTTACTGTACATGTTTTCATGGATCTGATGTACTCAGTGATTACATCTAATGATTTCAGTTTGGCTTGAATGAACCTTAAAAGCATTTTGTCTGAATGAGCTGAAACTAATGCAGTGAACTGAGTGAACCACATCCCACCCGACTGGCTAAAAGGTACATTTAAGTAAAATGAAAGAACTTTTTTTTTTGATAGTCATTTTATTACATTTACATAAAATCTGCTGTAACTCAGAAAAAAAATGTAAAGGTTCAGTTAACACAAAAGGGTTTGTCCTATTTTTGTTGTGTTGGAAATTACAGAACTATTTGACTATCTTAAGTAAAACTTCAGTGATCCGGGCATGGCGTTGTAATCTAGCACTACAATCTCCTTTGGACAGTTTTTCAACAGGAGTTGTAGACTTTCGTCAGATTACCGCAAAGGCAATAAGACTTTGTAAAAGCAGCAACTCCAGTTTCATTACAAAATGCTGCCTTGACATTGTAGTATTGCAAGGAAAACTATTTCACACTTTTCCAAGGGATACACATTACCCACTGCTTGTAAATACTCTGTATCCAATCAAGCAGCACTCCTTTAATGTACATTGCCAGGATTAGATGTTAAGGTTCCCAACATCATTAGTTATGTGTGATAAACTTTTAGTTTACTCTCGTTCAACTTCAGTGTTTTATGCTGGCACCATAAAAGGTTGAAAGAATGTGCAGAAAAACTTAAAGAAGCACTCAGATGAGAAACCACAAGTAGCCAACAATATACAACATCAACCTTTCTCTCAGCAGTCATCTGAAACAACTGGTAGGGAATGTCATGACGGCACTGGAAAGGGAAAAGGGAGGAGAAGCTGTGTGTTCCTTGTGTAGGGAGAGAAGTTTTTGGTCTCTTAGGCCTCTAGATACTCAGGCTGCACGCGAGCCACTTTGCGAAACTCCTTTGCGTGTGTTTGAGGGCACTGCATCTCGCACCAGCTGATGGGGACCATCTGGGCCCCTGAGTAAAAAAAGCACACAAAAGAGATAATTGTACAATTTTACAAAACAATATGCTTAATCTCTGCTATGATTGAATGTTAAGTGGCTTATGCCCCAGGTCCCCCAACAGGATAAGCGGTAGAAAATTAATCAACAAATGATAAGTACAGATTCAAAACAACACGAATATATGTAGGTTTTATGCCCCTAAGTGAAAAAGACTCTTATCTACTATTAAGTAAGTCTGTAAGTCTTACCTGCTTCACTGTGAGCGACTACTACTCCGAGTTCATTCTCTGCAGTTGTCAACAGGTAATTAGACTGCACATCACCCAGAGAAATCTCACGTCACATGTCAAGGGACAACAACTCACTCATTCACATGCACAAAGACATACCGTACAAACCCAATGAGATTTTATAAACTTTTAAAATTTACTTGAACTTGAAACTGGTAGTGGCATTATTTAGTTTCCTTTTAACCATGAGAAAAGTAAAGGATACCACTTTGGCCAGAACAATATCACCAGGCCTGAAGCTTTTGTAGGTTTCCACCTTAGATAAATAGAAAAAGTAAGTTACAAAAATCAAACGGATATCCAGAGTTGCCCACAATCACAATATGAAAAGACAGTGAGATACCCACCTTATCTTTCTCTGTTGCACGCACATCTTCTTTCCTGTAGGTAAATATAGTAGGATTTTAGCAAAAGAAAAAACATTAACTTCCCAGCTGGTGTAAAGATCTGTTTTGGAAATACCTGATTGTCCCTCTGAAGCGGTCCTTTAGTGGTGTGGAGCCTACATACAGAATATGGACTTTTGCATACCTCGGGTTGATACTTGTTACCTGTTTAATCAAAAGTAGCATTGCAAAACAGATGGTCTCTTTATAAATCTATACATAATAAAAACTGTGCCATTTAGAGTGACATATCGGACAAATAGTTCATCAAAACAAGCATTTCATAACATACCTTACAAGTGACAATGGCCCCAACATCTGGCAGCAGTTGTGTTTCTGTTTCCCTCACTACTGAGATCACTGGTAACTAAAAAGGAGAGATTCGTTCATATTGTAAATACAGGACCAGTTCAAACACAACCTGCAAACCAGTTTGAAAACAACACTCACAAAAATATGTCATATATTTCATCTGACAGGCTGTGCAATCATTGCGCAATAGCAGTACTTGGCAAGGCTGAGAGCTTAAGACACACCCCTCACCTCCTCTCCCTCGTTTTTCCTGAGCACGTAGCCTGCAAGAGAGGAGTATATGTATCCATGCCGTAGATATACTCCTGTGCCAGGAATACAGTCTTCAACACTGCATAGCTTGTCACCTGGAGACAAACAGGAATAAGATTGAACGTGTTCAGGACGAACTAAAAAACAGTCACCTGTTTTGAGCGTGGAAGAAAGTTACAGTTTACAGTTACATTAGATACATTAGATTAAAAAATAACACTTATTAGAGAAATGTGTATTTTGAGTATACAATTATCACGGCTTGGAAAACTTGAAACAAAAATGTAGCATGCAGCAAAAATGTAGTGACAACTGTGTAAACTTATGTGCAGGATTTTTCCTTTTTTGTCCAGGGCATAAATTTGAAAGCAAACCAGTCCCCATAACGCATAAGCTGGTTTAGTACTCTTCAGTAAGTATTAGTTGAATGAGGGTTTACTCTAGACTTGAATGAAACACTGGGTACACTTTCCATTTTCATTTGTTCTGTGCTCTGTTATTGGAAGCCTGCATATTACATAAGTGAAGAGGCCTGACATTTGTGTGAACCACTAATGTCTTTAAGGTGGGCTGTTTTAACTCGTTAAAACACTTCTTTGACATTTTGCTTTGCGACTGGGGGAGCCTGAGTCAAAATAAGTGAAGGAATGCCGCTGTCCTGCCGCAGGCGATGGGCAGGGCAGCTGATAAACCTTCAGAGGAAAGTAAACGCTCCCGAGCGTGCACAAAAACTATTTAAAAACACATTATACATGTTAAATTAAAACTAAATATTTTAACATAACGACAAAGTTCTACCTTTGACGGAAAGTAACTGCAATTTAATAATTTAGTTTAGAAAGTAATACATCGAAAGTGCAACTTAGCTTTGAGCCATTGCCTACCCCATGCTGGCAGCTGGAAATGATTAACAACAGCCAAGTTATCCATAAAAATGTTGGTTCATTTAGAAAAACAAACACAGTCTACAACCAAGAACCTTTTTTTAAGTTAAAAAACACTTTTTTGTAAATTACTGACAACATTTTAACCGTTTGTAGTAGGAAATTTACGGGACTTACCTGGAACACACAGCTTCATGGGCGAC
Organism: Rhyacichthys aspro; assembly: GCA_036850595.1. Classification (NCBI taxonomy): domain Eukaryota; kingdom Metazoa; phylum Chordata; class Actinopteri; order Gobiiformes; family Rhyacichthyidae; genus Rhyacichthys; species Rhyacichthys aspro. The sequence continues at coordinate 13,425,103 of CM072148.1, read as the reverse complement.
ATGTTTTCGAGAAGAGCAGAACGTCAGGCGATTGGTTGTGACGTAAGACCAACGTGAACTTTGATTGGACAGCAAAACTTAAAAGCGGAAGTCACAAAAGAATGGGCAAGTATGACGTTAATCCGCCATGATTGTTAAGGGCTTCATTTTTTTTAACTCGATAAATGCAACATTCTGCAACTATGTCAACGTCTTTTTTCAGGATGTGTTTGTTGTAGTAGTGTTTTTTGGCTGGGACATGCAAAGTGCCTTTTGGCAACATCAATAATATTGTGTCAGTGTGTATTGTAATTAAAATTTTTTGGTGCATTTTGTAAATTGACACACAATTACAAGAATATTTTCACCACACAGTAGCTCAGATTTATTCTTTTACACAATGCTACAGCAAGTAAGACTCAGCAGCAGTATATTATACAGACAGATAATACAGACAGTAATTCTTTTTATGTCCCTTAACCTCTGCTAAAGGAAATACTAGGAATAATCTTGCGGGATCCACGTTTTCTCCCATTTGCTGGTCCCAGGTTTGCCTTTTTCGGGCAGTGTTTAACAACAGTTAATGAACTCCAAAATCTTTCATATGCTTTGCCCTTTGCTGTCAAATTAAAACCTATCAAATAAATATCTGCAAACTACCAGTGCATTTGTGTACAGAATATTGATAAAGTGCACAGACGCATCTATTATATTTGTATCTGGAGTGACAAACGTTTTGACCATGTTTCAAACAAAAAAGCTGTTAGCGTCTTATTGGTGGGAACAGGTCTATTTTTTAGCTTTGCCCTGAGCAGCCACAGCCTCCATAGCCTTTTTTACTGTCTCCTCGTCTCCCAGAAACTGCATGGGGCCAATAGGCTTCAGATTTTTGTCAAGCTCATACACAATGGGAATGCCTGTGGGCAGGTTAAGCTCCATAATCGCTTCCTCTGACATACCTGAAAACAAAGAACAATACAGTATGTTATGTTATAATCGATGCAGTTTTTTATGTCTGTTACATGAACTCTATTGTTGTCTTATTGTTTGAAAAATGTATATTATGTTTTATGGTATGGCATGTTATCTTTTTATGGTGAAACTAAAGGCAAATGTCAACAATTTGTACAATGTACATGGACATTACAATTTTGTATTTGATGCCGTTTTTAGCAAATGCAAACAATGGCCCTTGGATGAAATAATTAATAAACATCACTTGGGTTCAGAGAATAACATTTTTAAAATACAGAATATTTTTCTCTAGTATATTGGAAATACAGTACTTACCCTCAAGATGCTTGACAATGCCTCGGAGACTGTTGCCATGGGCAGCAATCAGAACCCTTTTTCCCTCTTTAATTTGTGGGACAATCTCTTCGTTCCAAAAAGGCAGTGCTCTGGCAATGGTGTCCTTAAGACTCTCACAGGTTGGAAGCTGATCCTCTGTTAAGTCAGCATAACGACGATCCTATAACAGCAAATTAGAGGTCATCACCAGAGTAATTATAATTTACAAAGTTTAATGTCATGCCGAGGTATCACCTTGCTGATCTTCTGATAGTAGTCATGTGTTTCGTCCATGGGTGGAGGAGGGATGTCAAAGGAACGTCTCCAGATCTTGACCTGGGCCTCTCCGTGTTTGGCTGCTGTTTCAGCCTTGTTCAGACCAGTCAGGCCACCGTAGTGACGCTCATTGAGCCGCCAGGTTCGGTGGACAGGCAGCCACATCTGGTCAATGCCATCCAGAACAAGCCACAGAGTGCGAATGGCTCTTTTCAGGACTGAGGTGTAGCAAATGTCAAATTCATAACCAGCATCTGAGGTAAATCAAAGATTTAATTCGGGTTAGGTATCAAAAAGCATCCTGATGTATTGACAAAATCAAAACTTAAGCAACAACAACTATTGTACATAATCTAAATGATAATGCACATTACATCCAAAGACATGAAGTAAGAACAGGAAACTCAAGGCATGCAATGCACCAGGATGAGCTGGCAATTGTTAATGGTGCATATTTGATTGAAAGAATACACTTTTGTTTAGTGCCAGTACATCATGGAGTGAGTTAAATAATGTGGTGATTTTACAATGTGTGTGTGTGTGTGTGTGTGTGTGTTTGTCAAGCTGTTGCTGCCTTTCCATTGAATATAGTATTAGTCTGGCAGACAATTACTTTTTATCATTGAAAAAATGCTGCATCACTGCATCTGCAAAGCCAAGTTAAACACTCAGTTTACAACGTACATTATTTTAAATCAAAGAAAACAAAACTTTAAAATGCATTATTTACCATACATATGGTTACCCGAACTGACAGCCGTGTATCAACACACTAATACGGGCTTAATTTTTTGACGATCAGCACTTTCTTGTTCAAGCCTTTGTCACTAAGTGATTGTCGATATTTTATTCAGTCGTATAGATATATGAATTTTCCCTTGGTTTGTTGACAACCACTTTGACTTGGATACTAGTTTCTCTCCATCCAAGTTGCATAAGCAGTGACTTGCAGCAGTTTAATCCAATGACCGCCAGAGAGCCCTGATTAGGCCTTGTACGAGGCGCTATGAGACACTGCAGGTACCTTTTAGAGCCTGCCCTCCTCTTTTGGCCTCATGTTCCCCGGTCTCGCTTAGATCCGCGTCGAACCAACCACAGAAGCGGTTCTCCTGGTTCCAGCAGCTCTCTCCATGGCGGATAAGGACTAGTTTATATGCAGCCATCCTCTCACCAATGTTCCCTGCGCTTGATTTCCGGAAACTTTGGCGTAAATGACGGTTTTTCAGAAGCACCTCAAATCGCCGAAGATTTGCCTTGATGTCGCCAAAACCAACACAAAGCAAACGTGGTATTTTAGGGCCTTGTCACCAAAAGGCTTGCATTTGCCTTTGGGTTTGAAGTGTGAACTTGACAGGATGTTACTACACTAGCTGTGTTCTGTCTTCCTCTCTTTCTGGCGTTTTTAACCAATCAGAAAGCAGCTGTGAATGAAGAAGGAGGCGGGAGAAGAGAAGATGCGCACCGCAGCACGTCCTCCTCATGCCTTGCAGAAATGCATCCTGCGGGGAAGCAGGAGAGAGTCTTCCTAACAATCTTAAAAAGCGAATTTTATTTAGTATGTCTTTTGCCCCTCCATATCTCTATGTTTTCTTTACTTCTAGATTTAGCATACAGTAGTAAACGATACAATAATTTCAGTGTACAATAACAAAGCTGGCGTATGTCTGTCACTTAAAGTTAAAATATAAATTGTTAGAAACAGGCATCTGGAAATAGAAAATTCTTGAAGACAATTTGTCAGTCATTTAAGTAACTGTTTCTAAGAACATAAACATTTCTTGATATTCTCAGATGTTATTGTTTCCTTTGTGAAGCTATACACAGAAAATTGGGATAAATGTTATCAACAAGCAATCTCCTTAGCTCACCCACTAAGGCAACAATCTTATATAGGTATAGTCAGAAAATGACAGAAAATATGAAAATACAAGAAAATACAAAAAATTGTCCTCGGGTGTGTTGGTGTGCCATGTGATAAAACTGATTTTTAGTTAGCGTTAATGATAATAAATTAGAAAGTATGCATTTTCAAGCCTAGGATACTACTAGGAACAGGACAGAAGACAGAAAGGTTCCCTCCGCAACACGTTCAGTTGTTCACCTATAATCCACTCTCAAATTACTTTAAATGAAAAACTCTCCCAGATGGTAACTAACCTGAAAACTTAAGTCACAAATGGACTTTTTTATTGTTATATTTAATACGTAAGATTGTGTTTTGCCTCTACAGACGGGTCTCATCCATGAATAAGATCTTATAACAGAGCCATGGGTTTAATTGATTGGGATCTCACGTGGCTTCCGTAGGTCAGTAAAATTATGACCAATCATCTTTCAGGATAGGGTTGTTGACGGAACACTCTCAAAGCTGATTGGTTAGCAAGAAAAAAATAGACTGAACTGGGCCCGCCTCTCCCCGGAAGCTGACAGTCAGATGATTTTTCCTCTGCTGTTTCCTAGTTAGCTAAAGCCTGTACTAGCCAACAAAACAACAACTGCTCCACTTTACTTCCCCTCTCTCCTTTTTTCTTCTACTTTTCTTACTTCTAGAGTTGTTGTCCTTTCTAAAACATGGACGAGACGAGTCCGCTTGTCTCTCCACTGCGGGACTCCGGTGAGTTTAGCTACGGTCCCACGGAGCCCACCAGCCCGCGGGGCGCGTTGGGAGGCACACCGGGTTCCGTGGTGCGGATCCCGGCTGGCAGTCCAGGGCGCAGCCGGGAGAGACAGCCGCTGCTGGACCGCGACAGAGGGGGCTCTCCGCGGGACCCACACCGTAATGAGTTCCCCGAAGATCCCGAGTTTAGAGAAATCATCCGAAAGGCCGAGAGAGCCATAGAGGAGGGCATCTACCCAGAGAGGATCTATCAGGGATCCAGTGGCAGCTATTTTGTGAAAGACTCACAGGGGGTAAGAGCAGCCGCTGTCTTATGACTGACTTGATAAACAGATTAGTGTTGTGTGTGAAGCAGTGACGACTGTCAACACAAAAGTACATCTCCTGAGGAGGCCCCTTCAAACTAACCATGATGAATTAGCAAATAGACGCAAGACCAACACAACATACTTCACTAAATAGTAGTACGTCACATTACAATAGAATAGACATAGTCTTTTAACTTTTGCTTGGTACTATTACACAGCAAAAAAACTCTATTGCAAGTTTTCCCAAAGGATAATATTACTTAATGTAATAACTTAATGTTGTCCAACTAACGAACTAACTTACTATCCTACAAAAGTCACCATCAATATTTAATTGCTACAATCTGAAGAGAATCACACCCATTGGAGACCAGTAGACGTTTACTTTCAGTATTTCATCTGTGCTCTCTGTACGCATGTCATATAAACACCAGTAAACTTTGATCCTTGTGTTTGAAGCTCATAGTACATCTTAACTAACATAGACTTAGCTGTGATACTTCATGTGTTGTATTTAACCATTCAAAAAGAGAAGTGTGTCTATAAGTTTCACATGGTTTTCCATTGTAAAGGGTGGTTTCGACACACACCTTACTTTTACATTTATGAATTATTATTTTAGGCTGGTTTGAGATTTTCTTGGAGTGACCTGGTTCCCCCACCTCTTTGGTTAGTCACCAGTGTGCTTAGTAGTCATGTGGTAGCTCTCTGGCAGAATATAATTCTCTTCAATGAGTGTGTTTCATGTTGTGATTGGTGTAATCTGCATTTGTCATAGAAGCCACATTACAAACTCTGCTTTTAATACATAACCTTTGTAAGTATTTTACAAAAAACAGTAACTTTCATCAACACATATTTTACTATACCGCTTTAATTCACAGTAAAATGTGTTTTCATTTCTGCAGCATAACACTACATGGAACTGACATCATACTAGGCCTTAATTGTTTTACTGCCAAACCTTGTGTTCTCACTCATGACTTTTTTTTATATTGTCTATGTGTACTATTTTGGGCTCTCCTTTCTTTTTATTCACTGTACCTTCTGTCTGTTGCGCTCTACAGAAGATTATTGGAGTATTTAAGCCTAAAAATGAAGAGCCCTATGGTCACCTGAACCCTAAATGGACCAAGTGGCTCCAGAAGCTTTGCTGTCCATGCTGTTTTGGCCGTGACTGTTTAGTGCTTAACCAGGGATACCTTTCAGAGGCTGGGGCCAGCCTCGTTGACCAAAAACTGGAGCTCAATATTGTTCCCAGGACCAAGGTATAACCCCTTACAGATTCTACTAAAATGCTTAGTTAAAACAAACAAAAGTAACCTAATTTAACTCTCTTTTTTCAGGTTGTATACTTAGCAAGTGAAACTTTCAACTACAGTGCCATAGATAGGGTCAAGTCTCGTGGAAAGAGGCTGGCTCTAGAAAAGGTGCCTAAAGTAGGCCAGCGCTTCCATAGGATTGGGCTGCCACCCAAGGTAATTATGAAAGAAGTAAAATGCAATATTTTCTCATGTGTCATTACCTGTGGGATGTGAACCTTAGATTTGTACATTATGTCTGGTCCTATTGTTAATTTGCTACATAAACATATCCCTCGTTCCTTCAGCACTAAACAGCTCTGATGCACTTCCATTTCCAGGTTGGTTCCTTCCAGCTTTTTGTTGATGGGTACAAGGATGCAGATTTCTGGCTGCGTAGATTTGAGGCTGAACCTTTGCCTGAGAATACCAACCGTCAGCTCCAGTTGCAGTTTGAGCGGCTCGTAGTTCTTGATTACATCATCAGAAACACAGGCAAGTGTATGGCTCAGCTCACCTTAAAAATGTAGTTGGCACTGGAAGGCAATTTAAAACCTGATTAAGAAGTTGAACTTTTAACAAGCACCTGTCTAGTCACTGACAAGTTCACAAAAACACTCAAATACAGTTACATTATCTCAAGCATAACGCTACATAATATTTGACTATTTTAGACAGGGGAAATGACAACTGGCTGCTCAAGTATGACTGCCCTATGGACTCCGTCGGTAATAGGGTAAGAATACATAAACGCATACACATTGTTATATTTGTACAAAATTGAGCCCCCTCCCTGTTTGCAGGACACAGACTGGGTTGTGGTAAAGGATCCTATCATCAAGTTGGCAGCAATAGACAATGGTCTTGCATTCCCCCTCAAACATCCAGACTCTTGGAGAGCATGTAAGCAAACAAGATGAAGTTTTTTGAGAGGAACTTAAAACACAGCTAGACTTGTCACCTGTACTGCATGTTTGTATGTTGCTCATCATGTAAATGAATACACATTGTATTCACACAATTATTATAACCACTTAACTGCATCTGTTTTATCAGTGTTACATCTTAAACATTGTATATGATCACTAAAATCTGCATTTTGTTGTCCAATCAACAGATCCTTTTTATTGGGCATGGCTTTCCCAGGCCAAAGTCCCTTTCTCCCAAGAAATCAGAGAGCTGGTCCTGCCCAAACTTTCTGATCCAAATTTTATCAAGGACCTTGAAGAGGACCTCTATGAACTATTTAAGGTATGATGAGGTGTCTATCAAGCAAATTTATTCTGAATTGAAACAGAGATTATTAATAGTCTGGGGAAAAGCTGAAGGTTTTCTTTTTACTGTGATTTACAGAAAGACCCTGGTTTTGACAGAGGTCAATTTCACAAACAAGTATCCGTAATGAGGGGGCAGGTGAGTTTTCTTCTTTTAACAGACAAACACTTACTTGTAAAGCTGTTTTTGATTAATAAGAAAAAAAATAGAGGAAGTTATTGTGTACTTTGTGCTGTGGCATTGTTTGACTTTGTGAGAGTTTTGAAGGAACAGAAAAATAATACCTTGCTTATGTCTTATATTTTGCCAAGATTTTGAATCTATGCCAAGCCTTAAAGGACGGTAAAACTCCACTACAGCTTGTCCAGATGCCCCCAGTTATTGTTGAAACAGCCAGAGCACCTCAGCGAGCCAACAGTGAATCCTACACACAAAGTTTCCAAAGCAGAAGACCCTTCTTCACCTGGTGGTAGGGCCAGGACAACAGCTGGAGGACAGAATATGGGAGGAGGTTTTGATGGAAGAGACTTTGAAGAAAGGTTATTTTTCATTGAAATGGATAACAATGTCCCCTCCTCTACTGGTGGCTACTTTAATTACTTATAGTCAGTAAATGGGTTGAAAGATGAGGCCAAAAGAGGAAGAACAGAAGAATACCTTGTCCGATTGTCTCACTGACTTTTCTTGATGCCACTGAAGAATTGACAGCTAAATGTTGATGAAGAAATGCTTCTGAGCCTTTCTGTGGCGTTACAGGACGATTACATGAAGTCTTTATTTTGGATCCTGGGGTACACATATGTGTTAGTTTATGCACACGCATGCCAGTCAAAAGCCTTTTTTGTTTTCAATGGGAGCTATTGCATTCCACTTTTTTTTTCATACCTCTCGCCTTTTAAGAGTCACTCACATACTCCTTCATGTGCAATTAAGAGCCCTGGGTTTGTGACAAGCAGGGTGCCACTACTGAAGAGACTAGAGAAGTGGTTAGGTTTGGAGGATTTAGGAACTGTGTACTGAAGGCTCTACAGTAAACTAAAACCATGCACAATGGTTTCACAGCTACTAAAAACTATAAAGATCAGGACCTGCAATTCAATTACAGATTTGCAGATCCTTGTCTGTCCTAGAATTGGGTGAGTTGAGATAAGACTCTCATCCAATGACATTTTGGGAAACACACTTGCATCTGTTGGTTGGTATTGGTGGATTCTCAGTCCATCAGCTTTTTCTTGGCCATATTACTTTGTGTTAATTTTCTAGAGGGGATGTAAGTAAACAAATTAACCTCCTGCTACTGAACTGACTTAAATTGTATTATTGTGACAATGCACTGTATAATTTGTATGTAATATTTAATGATAGATTAATAAAATATCTACCATTAATACAGCTGTTAGAGTTTTCCTGAATTTCAAGTGATATAACCTTTGTTGTAAAAGGGACCATTTGTATATCTGGTTTATCCTCCTTGCTATGCTTTATTGATTACATACAATAGCTTACATACAATTTGTTAAAAAGGTTTTTTTTTTTTTACCAGCATCTCCACTTGACACTTGCACTTGGGTTTCCTCAGACACTGTTCAGTCTTTAGTGCAGGATACGGTGAAGGTAGTGCTCTAAGTCTCTAGCACCCTCATGTCTCGCCACACCTAAGCTCCAAGAGGATGGTTTGAAAGGATTTTTCTGACTCCCTGGGATCCTCTCCTCAGTTGGCAATGGAAATTTGTCTGTTCCAGGTGTGAAGTCCACCTCTTCATCCATAACAGAATAGCCAGTAAGGGGTTCTTGAATCCTGGGAAACACATTTTACCCCATTTTAGGAACATGGCATCTGAGCAGACATTGTAAGATTCTAAATACTCAATGTTAAAATAAGCTCATATCTGATGGAGGGTGCGCGAACTGAACTTTGTGACCACATTTTCACAAAAATACTCTTTGCTGTGACCATGTGATATTTCATGCCTGTCATGTGATACATTTTCAATTAATGAGGCAAATCAGAAAATGTATTTTTAAAAGCTTTTGATGTCACCTTCAACAATGACTAAAGACAAATATAAAAGCACTATTTAAATTTCAGTGTCCAAAACAAAGCTCTAAAGCTAAATATATTAAGCAAGTTGTCAGTGCTGTACCCACACTGGCATGGTTTATCCCTCTAACAAATTAAATTTTATAACAGAGGAGTGTCCAAAGTAAAGTATGACTGTCTGTGTGTGTGTATTCACAGAGGGGCACTGTCTTGTGAGGTCACACTAAATTTGTTAGGCACATGACAGTTTTCACACTGCATTTCAGAGGCACTCAAGCTGCACACAATTTTGAACACTCACTTTTTACAGTTCCTTTCAATTTCATGAGTAGAAGTAGCTCTACATGAGATGAAAGTTTTAATGCCAGTAAGACTTCCTGTAATTTCATACTAATCACTTGCTCTTTTCCTTGACTCTGGCACTTACTGCAGAGAGGCAGGAGCTCTGAGCCACTTGTGATCTCTGGGCCCCTCTGCTCGGAAACCTGCTTTAGTCCTGGCTCGTACCCTAAGACCCACGAGGGCCTTTGCAAGTCCGGCTTCTTCTTCTGTGTCCTCCACCTCCTTTTCCTCTTCTGTCTGTTGCATATCGACATTCATCCCTCTCCATACAAGCTTTGCCCTGTGCTCGGCATCACTGTCCCCAGCTGTTTGAAAGAGCCGTTGCAGCTGGTGCATGTTGACCCCTGTGAAGATGTTTGAGCACCCAGACTTCCTGCTGCGGCGTTCGGTAAACCTCCAAAGTACAGAGGACTCATCTTCGGTGGAGGTGGGAGTTGACTCTGCCATAGTTGAAATGTAAAATGTCTGATGAAATCAAAGGAGGCCAACAGGAAAACTAAACTGAAAAGAAAGGAAAATGCAAAACACTGGTTAATATAAAGAGACGTTGCCTACAGCAGACATATTTAGCAGCAACAAAACCTACTAACCCCAGCTGTACTGTATGTGACCACCTTATCACATTCCTCAGAGCTCTATTCTGCAACGCTATGTGGTGAGCGGTAATACAAAGATGGTCTTTGAAACACACACATGTGGCTGAGCATTATGCCACTATGTACTTTAAGATTAGTTTTTGTGTGTGTGTGTTCCGATGAAAGTGTTTTTTTTATATAATCATACATATACTGTAAGTAAGCAATGTTGATTCAGTTCTATAATTACTAACTTCTAAAAATATTTTTATCTTAATTCTTTAGATGCCACATTTTGTAACTAGCCTGTCCAACTAAATGCAAAAGGCTTATCATACAGATACAGTACATCCATGCATCTATATGATGAGCCTTTTTAGAAGTATTTTAAAGTGACAAATGTTTAGCAAATGCAATGCTATTTTTTTTATTGCAGATTGTACAGTTTTCTTATTTTTCACAAAAAATGTTTAGAGCATCTCAGCTATAATAAGCTCATTCTCTATTGAAAAACCTCATATCATATCTAGTACTGGAAATGGGTTTGTGTCAGTCTAGAAGAGCAGCAAAAATGCTTACCTTTATTGAAGAGAGGAAATACCACCATGCCCCAATAGAGTATCAAGTTTATTGAGCAGGCTATAAATCGGCCTGTCTGCCACTTACATCCGCTAATGCCACACCGACCCATTTCCGACTGGCGGGTCAAGGAGTAGGAATAATCAAAGTCTAATCCAGGAATGACCTAAGTCACATAGTGCGTAAGAAAGGACACAAAGCAGACGTGGAAAACTAACTAAAGTAAACTTTGAACAACAGAATCCTTACATGACATGTTAACACCATAATTAACTTTTAGCAGTAATTCGCTCACAAAAGAGGCGACATAAATCCGTTCCTGTTGTCCCTGAAGGCAGCGTAATCACAATGGGCAGGTGCGTTGTATTTTGGCTATTTAGGAGCACACGGACCCTGGACTTTATCCTGTTTTGTGATCCGAACTCCTACGTGTATCAAACATGAGTGGGTTTCTTTTTAAACTGTTGAAGGCTCGACGGGCTCTTGCTCCCTGGGCAATATTGTCTGAACAACGAGCAAGTTACATCAACAGCAAACCCCCCAAATCCAAAGTTGGTGCCGTGGTAAGTTTGGATAATGTACAAAGAAAATTTGCAGACGATTGAACACGATATAAAATCAGGTTGGAGCTAAATGCATTTTAATTATCAACAGCAAAGTGCGTTTGTTCTGACTGTGATGTCTCTGGCTGTCCTGGGACCCTCAGGTTGGATTCTTGCCCATTTGGACCATTACAAATCACGTGACTGATGCGGAAGCGTTGAAGATGATCTTGTTTACACAATAAATCTTTTTTTTTTTTACAATGAGCTTTGCATTGATCTCTTAACATTTCACTAGTAGTGACATTTAATCAAGTAGGCTAGCACAGCACATAAAGTGATTTTCCAGATTTTATTTTACTGGCATTTACGTAGTTGTAATACCTTTAGTAATTTACTGTCTGTGTGAATGCAGTCTGGAGAACTTGCAGAATCAGTGTATAGCTGTAAATGGGCAGCCTGGTGTAACTAAAGAACCCAAATGTCTATTTATAACTACTGTAATATAGCTTACATAGAGCTGAACAAAAGCTCTGTGTAAGCTTTCTTACAGTACATAATTTTTTCATGACATGAGATCAATGGCTATGGGTGTGCTGGGCAAAAAGATACTGCCATGAATTGCACTATAGTAGCCTACCCAAACATCTGTCCCATAAAATATAATTTCAAACGTGCTTCTAAACAGATATTGAAGAGAAGACTTACACAAATACCACATAAAGTGCTAGTTCAAAAATCCTAGAACATGACCAGGATGCCAGCACCTTCAAAAGCAATGAGCTCTTAACGTAATGTTCACTGTGTGTCCTTTAAGGGGTGAAATTAGAGGTGTATTAAAATTAAAGGGCATTTTTTGTTTTATAGCGTATTGCATGTATCGTAGTGTTTTTATTATGTTGTGTAACTTTGTTGTGTAACTTTGTTATTTGCACCAACCTGCCTAAACAAAGTCCCAGCCTACTGTGAAAACCTTTTCACTTAAGAAAACTAATTCTGATTCTGATTATATACCACCCAGATTTAACTGAGCAAATAGGCAAGAGCCCCCCCATCTGGGGGGCTCAGAGTGTAGTTTCTCATTTCTGTTAATGTTAATCTGTCTCATTGGGCTCAAATTGTGAAAGAGTGGTTCAGGGAGCATCACACATCATTTTACACATGGATTGGCCACAACACAGTACAGACCTTAACCCCATTGAGAATCTTTGGGATGTGCTTGAGAAGACTTTGCGCAGCGGTTGACTCTCCCATCATAAATACAAAATCTTGGTGGAAAAATTCATGCAACTATGGATGGGAATAAATGTTGTAACATGCAATGTTATTCCTATGCAATGTTATTCCTGTCCAGAAGCATGTTCATCCATGCAGCAATTGTTCAATGGGAGGCTCTTGCCTATTTGCTCAGTTAAATCTAGGTGGCGACTTTTTTTTGGTCAGGCAGTGTACCATCGACATGGCTAATCCAGGCTAACTTAAGACAGGTTTAGTTGAGCCAGGCTCAGTTAAGCCAAGTTTACTTAACCCAGGCTCACTTGAACCAGGTTTAGTTGAGCCAGGTTCAGTTAAGCCAGGTTCACTTGAACCAGGTTTAGTTGAGCCAGGTTCAGTTAAGCCAGGTTTAGTTGAGCCAGGTTCAGTTAAGCCAGGTTCACTTGAACCAGGTTTAGTTGAGCCAGGTTCAGTTAAGCCAGGTTTAGTTGAGCCAGGTTCAGTTAAGCCAGGTTCACTTGAACCAGGTTTAGTTGAGCCAAGTTTAGTTGAACCAGGCTTACTTTATCCAGGCTCAGTAAAGCCAGGTTCAGTTAACCCAGGCTCAGTTAAGCCAGGTTCACTTGATATGGCTCAGTTAAGCCAGGTTTAGTTAATCCAGGTTCACTTGAACCATGGTCACTTAGGCCAGGTTTAGTTGAGCCAAGTTTAGTTGAACCATGCTCAGTTGAACCAGGCTCAGTCAAGCCAGGTTTATTTGAACCAGATTTAGTTAAACCAGGCTCAGTTACGCCAGGTTCAATTAACCCAGGCTCATTTAAGCTCATTTAAGGTTTAGAAAAGCCAAGTTTACTTGAACAAGGTTCACTGAAGCCCGGCTCAGTTAAGCCAGGTTTAGTTGAGCCAGGTTCAGTTAACCCAGGCTTACTTAAGCCAGGTTTAGTTAAGCCAGACTTAGTTGAGCTAGGCTCAGTAAGGACCAGCTCAAGTGAGCCAACTTAAAAAAAAACCTATCAAAGTTTTTATTCAAAAAAGAAAAACAAGATATTTAAGTGTGAAGAAATTAAAATAAAATAATAAGAAAAATAGAAGATATTAACTTATTTAGCTCTATATTTTTGATTAAAAGTCTGGCCCCCCACATCGCCTGACACCAGTCAAATATGATTCCCTCCTCCCGTACAGTAGGTGGTGATACACTCCCTGCGGCCTAGGGCAGTCTAACCAAGAGAGACACCCCTCCCTTTAAAAAACAGCCATGGTGTAATTTCTATCTACACTGAGTTGTTGTGCGTGTGCAGGCATAATGAAAGCACGTGTAGCTGAAAACAAAAATATCCTGGCAAAACCTGCAAGATTCCAGATGCCGTCGTCTCTACAAAAGGACCTCGCCGCGGCGATACATGGTGCGTTTGAAGTGGCTCTTGAAATCGCAGTACGCGAGGTGACAAATTTGGTTTCTGTGGCAACTGGCGACATGTATGAAGAGATACGACTGGAAAACGAGACACTTAAGCAAAAATTACACAGAGCTCAATCTATTATCGACTCTGTGCACAGTAAAGAAGGGTATGATAGCACTCAAATAAATCAAGATCTGGACGCCAACACACGTGACAACACAACATTAAAGGTAACAGTGCACGATGTTTACAACTGCACCCAAGACGGAAGAGACACTCCTCCATCAGACCAGCCTGTTTTAAACAAACACCATGAAGCTCAGGCAACTGGGGCTCGTTTTAAAATCCAGGGTGTAAGTGATGCTGTTTCAGAGCCAGAAGACTTGCAACTTAATGGCTGTGCAAATGACTGTTTTAGAGGCGACCAGACTAAACTCTCTCTCAGTGAATCAAAAAGTTCAGGTAAGTGGTCATATATTGGTTGAAAAAAACAAAAAACAAACCTTCTTCCCCACCCTAATATAATGTAGCCATGCATAGGCGTTGTACAGTGAGAAATAGAGCTGAGCTTGTTTCACTTTTCACACATCCACACAAGTGTTAAGTTGCAGAGACACGTCATTTGCTTGTGCTTTCATTCTGTTGTTTTTGAACCCATGCTGAACACTTGCAACATTTAATTTATTTGTTCTATAATGTTTTTTCATTATAGCAATTTTGTGAATCAGTTTTTACAGAAATCAACAAAGAAATATCCTGTAAGTGTGTGGTGAAGCCTTGCAACAATGAGGAAGCTCAAGACTGCAACTTGCCACTGCTTTCTGCACCGGAGCTGTTTAAAGTGAAGGAGGAGCAGCCAGAAGAGATTAGAAATGCTTCAAACTGTCTGGGAGACTTGCTGAAAGAGAGGACAGTATCCACACTTGAGTCTGAAATAATGCAAGAGTGGAAACATGAAGTTTCCGATTTTCAAAGTGAAGAACAAAATGCCTCTCTTATGAGCAATAGCCTGGGTCAGGGTAAGAAATAAACACACAGACTATTGATAATTTTTTTTACAACATTAGCCGCATCGAAAAGCATCATTGTTTAGTCTCTCTCTTCTCTAGGTCATCCTCCAGACATGACCTTCAGCCTTGAATCCGCGATAGATCCTCCATCTCTCGCCTTAGAGTTCCCAAATATCGCCCACACGACTGACCAAGATCCAGTCCGAGAGCCAACTGCTCAGATTTATGGAGGTCATGTCCGGTCTAGCCGTAACCAGGGTCATACGATGTCCAGTCTCCACACCTGCAAGTCCTGTAGTCAGACTTTCCCTTTGCCCAGTTTGCTACGGCGCCACTACGGCCAGTGCCAGCAGAAACTCTACCAACGGCATTTGGTGCCAGTGGCAGGAGGCAGAAGGCCTAAACTGCAGCTTTACCCTCCAGGCTGCAGCCCATTTCGCTGTACAGAGTGCAACCGAGAGTTTAACCGCATGGAAAATCTCAAGACTCACCTCCGAATCCACACAGGAGAAAGGCCATACAGGTGCTCAGTATGCTCAAAGTGTTTCCGTCACTCTGGGGCTTTAACCCGGCACTTCCGTATCCACACTGGAGAGAAACCTTATGTATGTGGGCATTGTGGAAAATCATTTAGAAACTGTGGGGGACTCAAATTTCACCAGCGTTCTCATAATAAATAGCTGCAGCTGTAAATCAGTTATTACTGTTGGACACCCTCTAGTTTGTTTTATTTCAATGGATGATTATAATGCACTCATCTTTTTATGGGGGTCTATCAATTGTTTGCACAGTGTTAAATTTTCAGCACTATGATCAATGTGTACTTTTTGTAATTACGATGTCTGTATGTACTATAGGCTTATACTGTATATGTTTACAGTAAAGTCATTAATTTAATTATGCATTGTATTTAAAACAGTGTGTAAATCTCAGTACTTTGTAAATTTTGACTGAAATAAACGGTTAAGTAGTGTTTGAGGCGGGAGACTACGATTCTGATCTGGCAACCCGTCCCACAGCCTTTCCTTTTCTGCTCTCGATTAGCCAGCCTGAAGTAAAGACGGAAGTGGAGCGCTGACATAACAGAGCTAACGAAGCTACCACAGAAAACAGCTGTTTATCGGCACAGTTCATGTTAACCTTAAAGAACCAGGCTGTTAGTCCTCTGGTTTAGTTTGTGTGTGCAGTTTATGGGCAGGTTGCTGTCATGTTGAGCTGGTTTAAAGCTGGGGGCTGCTCTTCCTCTCGGCAGAAGGTCTCACTGGGAGTCGCTTGTTTGGCCTGAGCTTCTCCGCTGCTGCTTCACAAACTGCTGTTGTTCTCCCAGCTCCGGGTAAGTCAGAGCATTGTCAGCTGCAGATCATTGTTAAAGTTAAATATCTGAAGTCTTGGTTCATTTTACACTGTAATTACCATAACCATAGCGCCTGCACAATGGACTAATGTTTCCCCAAAGCTCTCAATCAATATTTACTCTTACCACAGTGTGACAAATGCCTAAGTGATTTTCTGATATTTGCTTGTCCTTTCAGTCTATACCTAATGGTTAACTTCTATTGTTTAGGCTGTGTCTCTAAAAACGAATTACCAATAATCAATTCAACAATTCAATAATAACAACTTCGATAAAAAATACTTAAGAAATGTGCTTTTTTTATTAAATATTTACAGAATTATTATATAATAATTGCTATTGCTTATTATTGTTTTTTGTTATTTAGTTTAAAGCAACATTATTGTGCCTTTCCGAGGACTGTGAAAGCCTTGTTGGAAGCCTAAGGCTGACTGATTTAATTGATTGTATTCTATTTATTTTATTAAAGTGTATCCTGTCGCTGCTTCTGTGTAAAGGACTCCCCTCAAAGATAATTTCGTTGAATAAAATGTGCACTGACAAAAAGACTAATCTACTTTCAGTGCAGGGGGACAGTGAACAGAAAAAAAATCCAAGAGTAATTCCTCAGGAAGATATCAAATATGCGTAAAAGCATTGTTGCACTGAAAAGTAACAATGCAAAATGCAAAAATCATTATTTCTATTTGTTGAGATAATTGGTTTGGAAGTTCAAAATATAATAGAATATTTGTGCCACCGAATACAACTCTTAAAACTGCTCCTAAAACCAAGTTATGGACTTGTAACAACAGCAGAACAAAAATATGAATACATTTAGCTTATTTTACATATTTTACTGGATATTATATCTATACAACACCCAGACTTTACCTAATGCTGCCAAACAGAAGATCCAGAAGTATCATTTACAACACTTAAATAAAGTAATCACAGCGGTGACTACCTTTTTATCTCAACAGTATAATTATTTACTTTGAGTTGAAGCTCCTCACACACTTCCTGTTGACTAAAGACTGTGGCTAAACACTGAGATATTCATTCATCTAATACTGTACTTGTTTGTATCCAGCGTTTGGTTCTTTAAATTTTAACTTGAACTACCTGTTTCTTCTCTATCCTCTGTACAGGAACAACAATGCACAGTTCAGGAACATCCCAGGAGTCTTCACAGGGCACAGACCGGGGGGAGCTGGTCCACTCATTATCCAAAGAGACTGCTGGGTCTCCTGATCCATCTGAGCTGGGGAGTCCACGTTCCACCCCCAACTTTGACCTTCTCAACATGGTTGTGTCCTACAAGAGAATAGTGCTGTTCCTAGAGCCTATTGCAGATGCAGTGGAGCTGACGCGTTTCCTACTCGGGTGTGTATGTGGCCTGTGCTCTGCTTAAGTGTCAAAAATATATTTTTAAAGCTTTTGCATTATTGCTGAAGCTCTCTTTATATTGCAGTTATAAAAATGATATGCATTGCCTTTTAGGTGGAGGATGCCCCTGTGTTCTCTGCTTGTCTGTATATTTCTCAATGTTTTCTTCTGTACTGTTAATGAAGGTAAGGCATAGTGCTTCTGTTGGTGTTACGTTGTTTGGCAAAATCATTTTTTAATTTAACCACCCCTGCTTTTTTCTTCTACTGCCCTCAGTGGGTTGGTTCTCAGTTAGTGTAGTGGCCGTGTCGTTGCCTGCTGCCCTCGGTTACCTGCAGGACAGGTGCATGGGCCGAGCCTCAGAAGCTGAGCTCCAGAGGAGGCGCTACCACGCTGTGCACCGCAGGGACCTGCACAACGTTCATATTACAAAACAGGAGGCTATGATGGAAGTCAAAGACTTGTAAGAAATACACTGGAGTGGACTGGGTGTGTGCACTGGGAGTGTTTAGATCAAAATGATATTGCATATATTCATATATATTGGTTTATAGTGTCTAGAGTTTGTTTTGGATTTTCTGTCTAGTACAGTAGTAGTGCAGTAATTGCAGACAGTACAGAATATTGCATATGCATTTACTTCAATTTCTACATTTCCTGCCTGGCTATAATTGTGTATGTCACTCTCCTATATGTGCCCTTGTTACACAATGAGAGATGGGTAGTCAAGCCTGAATTACTAACATAAATACGGGATATTTATCCGTTTGTTGAATATATATAGACACATTTTACACTCATTCACAACACATTCGCTCAAGTGATTGTTAAAGAGATTTTTTTGTCTTATCTTGTTTACTCTTGTTTCTTGGTCTCAGGTTAAAACACCTTGATGACCTGTTGTCATCAGCCTGTCAGTCTGCAGAGGCTGTTTATAAAGTCCTGTATTGGGATAATCACACTACATCATCAAGGTTTGTTTACAAATGCACACACTTTAACACCAGACTGCTGGCCTTATCTTATATGTCATTAAATAAAGGATCACATTTATCAAAACTAAAATCCAAACATATAAACCTGTTGCACTTTGTCTAAATATTATCTTCCAGGTTTTATGGCGGGGTTTTGATAGCTGTTTGCTTGCTCTATGTCACTCCTGTGGGTTGGGTGCTTGCATGTCTCAACAGCGCCATCTTCTTGTGGAACAAAGACTTCTGCAGAGGTTAGCCCTGTGCTTTTTGGATACAGCATTATAATGGATTCAATTTTCATACCTTCCAAAAATAAATAATTATGAGTAAAGCACAACAACGTAATGCTTACAGCTTTGATGGACCTGAGAAAACTGTTCCATATGGGTCCGTCCCAGGACTCAGAAGGGGTATGTGAGCTACAGGACCAGAACAACATGTTGGACAGAACGCCCACACCAACCAGTGTGGAGGTAAGAGCAGGAGCATGCACATGTGAATGATGTGTTTAGTTGTATGTTAAACTAACCATGGCTCAAAGCCTCTTAAGTTCTTTATCCCTGCACCATAATGCACACCATGTATAGATTTGTTCCTCTCTTTTCCCAGTTGTGATCTTGCATATCAGCAAAAGCCCAGATTAAAGTAATCTAGCATGAAAGCCTTTGGGGCCTGGGATGTGGATTGTCATTGTTATGAGCTGATCTGTGTCTATTTCATGACAGGACTTGTCTCCAGGAAGTGTTGAGGAAGCAGAGGAGGCAGAACCTGATGATGAGTTTAAAGATGCTATTGAGGTAAACATGGATCCAAAAAGATTTCTATGTAACTTTTAATTATTTCAGTAACATTAACAGTGTTTTTCCTAATCACAAAGTGCCTTTAAATCCTGAATACTCTTAGAGTTATCGACAACAATTACAAATGTCTGAAATATTTTTGTCTGTCTCTTAATTTATAAGATCCCTCTTTGATTCAACATGGTGTTTTAATTGTTACTGTCTGAAATATCCTTCTCTCAAAATGGTGTATTCTGTTTGTTTGTTTTTTTTGTGCTGTCCCGCAAAAAAAAATAGGAAAATTCAGTCTCTCTGCAGGTGAGTACATCCATCAGAATAAAAGCGCCTTGTACAATAGTATTTGGGGAACATGAATCAATAGATCAGTTAAAATATCCTTATTGATGCGTAATGACAACCCAGCCTTGCTCTGTGACACATGCTCATGGAAATTGTATTGTATCTGTGCCATGGATGTCCACAAACCTGGGATTTTTTTTTTTGCTTATTTGTTTCGCTTTCCATCAAGGAAACACCTCTGGTTCTTTTGGTAAGTTGGTTCCTCTGTGCCTCCATTCATCTACACATGTTCATGATTGAGCTCATTTAATTACTTGCTTGATATTCGTGACTGTATTTATTTTTGCACCATTGTTTCAGTACTTAACATTTTGAATGTTAAGTAATTTTATGTAAAATGTCACTGTTGCCTTTGTAAAAGAAAAAAATCTATATTTTATTGAATGCATTTGGTCTCTGAATGAATTAATATAAATTCCTTGCATTGGATACTAAACTGACTGTAACCATGGACATTTGAGTGGACCTATTTTTAATTTTTATGTGTGTGAGGATTCAGTCTAAACTTGTTTGGAAGACGCAGTACTTCATGATCACAAAAACTGCCACATAAACATAACAGATACTGGAGTGTCTGTAACCCATCTGCAGATTCGCCTCTGCTTTGTAGATATTTGGTCTTTTTATCTTTTTCTTTCACATCTGACTGGATGAATGTTCACACACATTCCTATAGGCTTGTGTGTTTTTTGTTTATCTGTTTGTCTCCAGTAAACAAGTTTGTGAGTCAAAACCACTCACAATCTTACAGACTTAAACAAACTCCTGCTGTATTTCATGAACAATCTCTTTGTCCTGCGTTCTCTCACTCAGGAGGATGACGACAGTGGTCTCGGTGCACCAGAGTATGATACCATTTCTGAAAACGGTCTTTTGAGTCGTAATGAACCAATACGCAGTAAGGTGTCAAAGCTGACGGAGAGACTTCGTAAACGCTACCCAACCACCAGCACAGGTCTGCACTCCCAATCATCTACTAGATTTTGTCTTTCAATAATAAATGATGATTTAAAAAAAAAAAAATTAATTAAGTCTAAACTCCTTGTATTTTTGCTCATTTATCAAAAGGAAATTGTTCAAGCTGTAATGCTGTCTTCTCTGTGTTAAAGAAAAGGGTGAGACTGAAAACCAATGTGTTGTTTCTGCCATATTTGGCAGTCTACTCATTTACACTTTTTTTAACTGTAGCATATATTTAACAATGTGGCACTTGTCATTGCAGAGAAATTGCAGTAACTGTGGCAACAGCTTCTGTTCGCGGTGCTGTTCATTTAAGGTGCTGAGATCTATCATGGGGGCAACTGGTGAGCGGAGCTTTTTACTTGATGACTATGTAATAACAGTGCATGTCATTGTCATGCCTCCCTTATGTCTAATGATTATATTCTCTCTAGCTCCAGAGGCCCAAAGAGAGACTGTGTTTGTCTGTGCTGCCTGTAATTCCTCGCTCATCAAGTGACAATAAGATGGCTTTGGTTTTCTCACCCAGTGGTCAGTGGCAAGTCATTCACTGTGTACCCCTGCGCTTTACACCTGAAACAAGCTACGGATGGCATTTCTGTTGAGATACCTCCAATATCCTACACGGTTGGACCTCCCTTTTGCCTTTATAGTTGCACCTTTTTATTACTGTTGCTTATGGGACAGAATTATGTAATAATTCCTGTTTAAATACACAATGTGGAACTGGACCTTTTCGGTTGCTGAGATTTCCCACAGAGCAAAATGGCTTCCTGATTGTTTGCCCTTTGCTGTGCAGAGGTCAATACTAAGTACAGAAGAGGCAGGCCAGAGTCAGGATGGTGCTCATTGCTTTTAGAATGTCAGTGATTTGGCTTCTGTATGCTTTTCTCCTCTAAATGTTGGATCCCCTTGAATTGTATTCCTTAAATTGCCCTGTGTATCAGTGTAACAGTGCAAATGCCTCTAAATATCATTATAAAGGATTTGAGAAAACTATGATGGGTACATGACCAAAACAGTCCTGCACACAACTCTCCAATGTGTATAACTAGTCTAACCCTCCACACTGTGCAGTAGCTCACCTTCACCAGCTGGTTGTTATTGTTGCCATAAATATTTAAGATTTGGTAAAGTTTAGTTTAGAGCTATGGTAAACTGCTTAATATTTAAACCAAAAATGTCTGTACTGTTCAGAATAATGTATTAGAATGGCATTTTGGTGCAGTTAGATCCAGTTAAAACGGTGAAGGTCGTCTGATTTGCTGTGTCAGCCTGTCTCTCTGCTGGCTGATGTAACAATCCAAGTCTTCATATTAGCATATACTGTGTTTAACGGCGTTTCCACCAGCCTGAGAGGATTAAGACGCACAAATGGAGCGCTCATGACATAACTATGATTATTTTTCATTCGTGTATTTGTAATTCTCATGGCTGACTGGTCATTTCTGAATGAGAGGATTTTCCAGAGAGGGATTTTAAGTGTCACATTAAGTTTATACGCAGGTAAACTGATTTTGGCTTTACCCATCGTGTTTACAATGTTTATGGATTATAAAAGCACAAAAGTATGAGGGTAACATGTCTCACTGGAAATTTAAATGCATAAATGGACAGGACAACCACTTAAAACCAAGCAGGCGTCTTGTTCTTAAAAGCGGGACTTTAAGAAAAGATGCTGAGACACTGTAATTTTAAACACGAATCATGGAGGAAGTTTTTATCATGATTCAGAGACAGATGATTGTAATTGTTTGCTCTGCTTTTATTGTAACTGTGTGTGAACTCTTTAAATGTTCTATATAGCTAATATATTTTATTTCTAAATTCCAAAAGTACAAGTTATTTGACCTAATTATTATTTCTCTGTATATTGCCCTTGGTTTTATGTTTTATCTCTGCTTACACAATAAACTCATGTTGGTTGATTAAACCGTTTTCACTTTTTCTTTTTAACTTAAGCTAATACTTATATTATTTATTTAGCTTATATGATTCATGCAGTGCTAAATGCATGGTTATTATGAAGTTTGTATCATTTTATATGCCTTTAAACTGCTGAAGTGCACACGAGGCCGGATTTAGTAAGTGGCATGTGTAGAAGGCTGTGCGCGGCTGCGTTGGTCCCGCCTCCCTGCTCTGTCCCACTAAAGCGATTTCCAACGCGTGCAAGGACTCTTCTCGCGGATACGGATGGCAACATGGCGACAGAGGTAAAACAGACATGTTTCCTGATTTATCTTTTGATAGTCTGAATGTGAGGCGCACGCAGAGTTCGGGATCATCTTTCTTAAGACTGTATTCCGACCAATACAAGTGGAGGGCGTATGGTTTACGCGTCAGTGGGACAAAAATATGCGCTTCACTGATTCAACTGCGGCTCTTTTGAATTAGGACGACTATGTCCTACATTATCACATGTATTCCCCTGTGAGCACATTTAGCCTTTCATGCTCACAGCAAGGAGCACGGTGTTTCAACTAAACTCATATGAAAGACATGCAAATGGAGAAGAAACCGTAAATCTCGGTTCATGGTCGTGTTAAGCTGTTTTAGTAAAAACAGATCTGTTTTGTCTGACGAGACGCCCTGTTAATCCGGTGACAGTCCACCGTGTGACCACTGGCCACACAAACGCTCATTATACCTCCAAAGAGAAATACAGCGTTCAGGACCACGGACAGAACCAGCTCCCAGTCTCTTTCAAATCTCATATTGTCATCAAATCTACACGATCGGTCTGCTTCGTCTTGTTCCGCCACATCGATCTGTTGTAGGAGTAGAGAAAATGCTGCTACATCCTCTGAGACATAGAAGTGAGGGAGACAATGAAAGTGTGTGTGGGAAAGATAGTATGTCTAAACCTGGGATCTGCTCCAAAAGACTGAACAGAGTGATCGATCACATTTTTGCCTACTCTATCACCATCGGACACTTTAAAAAACGTCAACATCAGCTGCTGTTTGCACACAGTACAAGTGGCAGGTGCATAAAGATGTAGCTTTGCGCGTCTCTGGGGTCTCATTAAGCAGATTCTGTGTCAGTCTTGATGTTGTTGTGATGTGTGCCCAGTTCCACAACCTCCAGGAGTTGAGGCACAGCGCATCATTGGCCAACAAAGTCTTCATCCAGAGGGACTACAGCGAGGGGACCACCTGCAAGTTTCAGACCAAGTTCCCCTCTGAACTGGAGACAAGGGTAACACAACTCTTTCAAATGTTATCACTTTTTACTATGCTAGAATCCATGCATTTTATGTAGTATGCTGATGCTTTTGCAAAACAGTACAACAAAGCATCCTTCCTGTATCTCTAGATTGAGCGGTCACTCTTTGAGGACACTGTGAAGACACTGAATAACTACTATGCAGAGGCAGAAAAGATTGGTGGCCAGTCTTACCTGGAGGGCTGTTTAGCCTGTGCTACAGCCTACCTGATATTCCTCTGCATGGAGACGCGCTATGAGAAGGTCAGACCTGTCAACGCTGCTATAGTGAATCCATAGTTAACATTGCTGATGAATTACAGTCACAAATGCGCATTTCCCCCCTTGTGTGTGCCAGGTGTTGAAGAAAATTGCAAAGTACATCCAGGAGCAGAATGAGAAGATTTATGCCCCCAGAGGACTGCTTATTACTGATCCCATAGAAAGAGGAATGCGTGTTGTATCCTTGTTCGCATACAGAAACATTAGCATTCATCATCTCTGTCACTGTCAATGTTTGGTCCTTAACTGCTTTCTCAAAAGATAGAGATTTCCATCTATGAGGATCGAGGCTCCAGTGGCTCCAGCTCAGGGAGCAGCTCTGTGTCTGGCAGCACCACTCGATGACAGGGTACATCCAAAAGTCATGCCTCTCCGAACACTCCGTAAAGAGTGCTCAAAACAATGTGTCAACATTTAGGTCATACATTCCTAAACTGAGTTCACATAAAGAAATCACTGGCTTTTTATAAGGATATTAATCCCATAAACAATCCCTCAAGATGCTCACCCAACTGTACAGACCAGGCAGTCTTGAAATGGCTCCTTTTGCAAAGCATAATTGACTCTCATTACGCACTTTAGCGTTATGTTGCAAATCAGTGTGGGTGTGCAACAGTATAATGGCTGGTGATGCTTTGAGTGAGCATTTCATCTTTGGAGTTACCACTGCTGAAATAAATACGGTGGTAAAGGAACCATTTGAAGAGTAGAAATGAATAGGCGTAGAGACCAGAAGCCTCACCCAACCTCATACCTCACTCTAATGTTTTCCAAGAGCTGCAGGAAGGTTCTGCTAGCTTTTTATGAAGCACTCTTTTTCACTCACAAACCTTTATTCACCTCTGCTTTACATCACACTGTCCTGTAGCAAATGAATGTGTTTTGTTTGTTTATAATGTAGCAGATCTTCCATAAATCTCACACAAAGCCTCTATTTAACTCAAAGATAATGCACAAACAAATCTTTTGGTTTCATATTGTGAGACCAATGCTTCCTAAATTTTGATTATGCAAAATGCATCAGTAAATGATGGGTCAAAAAGTCTTCCTGTATTGTAACAAATAATTCCACCCATCTAAATTCCTGATATATCTTCCAAAGAAATACAACTGCCAAAAGCTTAAAAATAGGAATGTCTCCTTTATTTAGGTGGCATTTTGAGAAATTAATTTTCATACAGTTTATTATTTATTACAAAGAGGTGTAACTGATCATTGTCAAATAAATGCTGTTTCATCACTGTGTAGGTGTACTTTGTTCATGCAGTATTAATGGTACATTTATTGTCTTATTTCTGCATGCATCCATGACATAAGTGGAATATCAACACAAGCTGCATGGTTTTAGTTTACCGTGAGCTTAGAAATTCCTTACATTCAACAGCTGATCATCATTTACGACCTAGGGCTAAGATGCACAGGCCTGGATAAATGCTGTGAGGCCAGAGAAAACCAATGCACACTGCAGTAAAGATGTGAGAAAGAAGAAGGCCTCATACCCAGAGACAGAGGAGGAGTAGAGACTGTTGTGAAACGAAGCCAGCGCTGCATTGATGTAGAAAAAGAAATGCACACAGACAGGGGATTGATTTGTTTTGTATTATAGTGTACAAATATAAAAAAAGCTGTCCCATAGATTGAGTTTTGGATGAATGCCCAAGCTATGTCTAGATAAGCATGCCAATGTCTAATGTAGATGAAAGAGGTTACATCAAAATACCACTAACATCCTACTTCTACAAAGAATTGACATTAAAAGTAGATTAAAAACACACACACACGCACAAGGGCAAACTACAACCTTATTTGTCACATTCTCATTGCATTCATGATTATCCTCAAATGCCTGTAGAACAGAAAATATAACATAAAATATAATAATTGTATTACTTATTGTTTACTGACTCTATAAAAGATTTCCTACCTGCACACCGGCCGTTCCTCACAGTAAAACCCTCACCACACTGCAAAAAGAATAAATTGTATTGAAACCGAACAAATACAGCACATTATTCATGACAGAGCATTACGCACCTGAGTGTCATTAAAAAGCACAGACATTTCTCCATCTCTGGGATAAGCTATTTCCACCACTGAGTTCATTTCTCCAGGGTGAAGTGTTCGAGTCATAGCTTTCCCATCTGGCCAGGACACTTCCAGGACTTTCACCTCATCATTTCCTGTGTCCCAAAACAACATATTAGAAAAATATAAACTGAAACTCTTGTATAAATATAAGAGTTTGAAAAAAATAAGTACAAAATATTACCCAAACCAAAGTGTGCAACGGGCTCCATCTCACACAGATACCCTGAGCCTCCGTCAATGATGCGTGTGTGAGCTCCACTCTGATTGGTAAACACAGTCACCTTGGCGCCACGAGCAAATGAGCCTAACTGGGTTCGAGGGATGATCCGCACCCAGTTATTGGACAAGCCCTGACAAGTTTCAACAGCTTAGATGTTACATCACAATTGTGAATGTAAACATGCCACACCTTTACACCAACACACCTGTGTGACTTTAAAAACAGATATTGGCTGCTGGGCACTCTCTCCGTGTGCAATGAGCAGGTCCAGCTGTCCGTCCCCATCCAGGTCTGTGACTGTGCCACCTGTCCATAATAGACAGAAAGAGTGTTGTGTCATTGTAATTAAAATATACAATGTGAAATCACTTACCTGTTCCTCTTCCCTGTGGCTCAGCAGCATCCCCCACATTAAGTTCCTGTATCACAGGGTCTGCATTGACACTTCTTGACACCCTGAATGACAAATAGGGAACTCAGTTAATATAATTTAATTAGGGCATCCAGACATTTTAGCCTTTGTTTGATGGAGATTGCATTTAGACAAGGAGGATAGAAGAGATAGGGGATGACATGGAACAAATAAAACAAGGCCAGGAATTGAACAGCTGGCTCTGTTTATGTGAGCTATCCAAACCAAAGACCCCGCCACATATAGTTTAAATAAACCAGTCAGATTTTTGAACTACTACCTGAAAAGCCTGTTTGGTGCATTGCCTCTATAAGCAATATTGTTGAAAAACACCTCCAGCTCCTTGTCATTATCAAAGTCCGCAGCGATTATGGTACGTATAGGTGAGGGGTTGGCAAATCCTCCAGCAGCTATGTTCTGCACACAGGAACACAAAGGGAGTTTTGTCTTTGTGAATTATTCCACCTGCTCAAGGGTTTTCGCTATCTTACTTTCTTACCCTGAATTTAGAGTCGCTGCCTTGCAGATAAAGTCTGTGTGGTCCATTCCAGTTGCCATAGACAATGTCTGTTTTTCCATCACCATTGAAGTCAGCTAATGCTACTCCTCTGCCATGCTGGTACCTGTCCTCCACACCTTTAAACAATAATGCTTTTAAAAACCTGCAAAGCTGACATTTTTACAATACCTACAGATCCAATTAGTATTTGGAAACTATTTTTTCATGCCACAATCACCTGCTTTTTTAGCCATGTCCACAAATGTCCCATCTCCATTGTTCTTAAATAGGAAGTTTGGACCATTCTCATTGTCGCAGAATACGTCAGAACTCCACTGGCTCAGGATTGGTCCGACCACTACACCGCGACCTCCTGCATACATTTACACCAAACTGTAAATACAATATATTATTGTTGTTATATCTCACATCTCACAGTGCTCACCTGTAAGTTTGTTGACTCCAGCCAGTGCAGCTACGTCAGAAAGAGCTATGGATCCTTTGGTCACATCACTTGCATTCTCATCCATTTCTAACAGAGCATGTGGCCCAATGTTACCACTGGCATAGTTTGCGACATAGATTGAATAACGACCTGTTCCCTGACAGATGAGAGTGTAGTAGTGTTGTGTGTGTGTTAATTGACACTATAACAAGTTTACAAAAGAGAATATAAATACATACTTAGAGTGACTTGTTACCTTTCTGTCAACACATGCCACTGAACGTCCAGCCATGCGATTGGCCACACCACGGCGCACATTTAGCTCATCACTGAGAAGATCTTCAAAACGGCCATTACGAAACTTAAATAACTTGTCTGAATATGTTGCTCTTCCTGCAGAAATATATGTTTGTGAGTGAAGCCACTTACAGACACACACAAAAAATATATCAGAAGTTATTAAAAGTATTTTACCAGAGTATGCATTGTTTGTATTGAGGAAATAAATTTCTTCACGTCCATCTCCATCCACATCACAAGCAGTGACTCCAATGGCATTCCCTGCTGGATCCCGCAGAGCATAGTATGGGGAGTTACTGTCATCAATAGCAATGTTTACCAGCCTGTTTTGAGTGCTGTCATACTTCAGGACCAGGTTAGGGCCATTGTACCTTAAAGAGGAAGCCACAATACTCACATTTGGTCACACTTTAACATTAACATCCACTAGCTCCAGTTATTCTTACCCTGCCACTACCACCTCCAAACTCCCATCACCGTCCACATCGGTTACGGCCATCCCATAGTTGAGTTGTGTTGGGTTGTGCAGTCTGTCTGGAGGAAGCACTGACTGGGTTACATCCTGAAACATGGACTCGGAATTCTGGGCAAAAGATGCATGTTGCCAGAGTGCAACCAGTAGAAACCAACTCCACATGACTGCAAAGTGATGGACATTGAGAATATTTATTTATAATGTATAATGGTGCAGAGGAAAGAGAAATGCAAAAAAGTAAAATCAGTTTATTAAATTTTTGGTGGCTCCTATGAAGGCAAACCATTAAAAAACAAAAATAAAATGCATTGAAAAAAAGCAAGGCGGATAAATCAACTGCACAATAATGAAAACCAGAGGATAAAACCTTACACCACCCACTGTCTGCAGCCGAGTACGAAAAGGTTTGTTTAAGTAAAAGTGACGGTCTGAAGTGAAGAATATGTGCACAATATTCCTTCTATAGCCTATTATGCATTCGCTTGATTAGACTAATGGTGCAAATGGTGCACCCTATACTAAATAAGAGCTGTTTTCTTCTGCTTTGGGACTGTCTACAGCCAGATAATAACAATAATAAAAAATAAAATTCATCTTACCCGCCGTGAAAAGGGGATAGTATGTTGCCTGGAAGGAAGAGCATCCACTACTGTTTCATGATTGATGTGGGTTGAATTTTAACCTTACACAAGTCATGTTTTATAGTTTACGAAACGGCTTGTGTAACGTGCAATAGAGTTGACCAATCAAGACTGCTCTTTATGAATTATTTAGGTTTTAACCAATAGCCATGGACTGTTGGCGGAAGTGCGTTGTGTTTGTAGTTTTAGTAGCCACCTCCAAAAGAAATACTTTATAACTGCAACACTTTTGATCGAGAGAATTGTGTATTTTATTAGTAGAATTATTCATTCGACACATTAAAAGGTCCGTTTCAGTTTCGTTTAAGCACAATGCGTCGTCTTTGTTAGAGAACAGCAGCCATGTAGGTGTGAACTGAACGACAGCTCCCATAATTCCTTGCGTTGCTTATGAGTTTGCGTCATTACTGCGACGATTTGTTGCTAAACAAACCAAATACAGGTGAGTTAAATGGCACAAGGTTGTAAAATAACTATATAGTTCAATAGATAAAGGCAAACGAAGTGGAAACACGAAAAGGATCGACACTGTCCTTTTGTTTAAATTTTGAATTAACAACATACACGTCTACTGTAGCTAGCATATTAGCTAACATGAACGCTAACCTAGCTAGGATTTAGAGTGTCCTTTTCTACCGTAATGCCTAGTGTGATCATTATTTTATGTTAAATGAAATCGTTACTATTTAGCATTAACCAAGATTATGTTTTGAATCTGCTCATGCGTAATTAGTGGGAATGTAAATGTATTAATTTTGCCGACTCTTGTGTATGGCTCTTGTGATTTCATACATAACTAGATTGAAGAATGGAGCATGAAAAACCAAAGGAGGACTCTTCTCCAGCACAGGCTTCACCCACATCTCCCTCTAACTCAAAAAGGCCAAGTCAGCCCTTGTATACTCCCAAACAACGTCTTCAGTCTTCCCCCAAAGACAAAGAAGTTCAACCTCAGGGAGAGGTTAAACCAAGGACCAGACCTCGTTACACAGACAAGGCACGAAAGAACGCAAGGAACAAAAAGAGCCAAGCTGGAGCAGCAGAGAAGACCACATCTGGAAAAGGAGAATGTGTTGGTGATGCACATAATAGTGACAGCAACACCAACGAAAAAGCAGAACAGCCACAAGATGCAGAGGCCCAGAGCAAGGAGCAGCCCCAGTTGACAGATGTTAAATCATGGCTTGAGGAGAGGTATTCTCAAGAAGAAAATGGAGAGGAAGAAAGCTGGGACACTTTATTTAATGACGATGGCGACTGTCTTGATCCACACCTGCTTGAAGAGGTGAGGTATTACAAGCTACATTGAGTAAATTTCTAAAATAATCTAAACAAACAAACAAGATGATCCTAACAATAAAAACAGAACCTTTTTAAAATCTTTACAATCATCAAATGAATAACAAAAAACACGTAGATTTCACCTTCGTTTTCTCAGTATTCTTAAATTTGTTTTACTTCATACTTAACTTCATGAAGTGCTGTCTTTTAATGAACTTCTGCTACATTTCTGCAGCTGTCCATGCAGGCAGGTAAAGAGAAGGAGTCTATACAGGAGCCCAGGTTTGATTACTACAGAATGGACCAAGACTATGATGATGACATCGACCTCAGAGATGATGAACTTTCTCATATTGTCGAGATTTACGACTTTCCCTCAGAGTTCAAGACAGAGGACCTCCTCAAGTTATTTCACGCCAACCAGTATGCACAGATTATAAACACAAATAAATCAGATTGAACTTGGTGCCAGTAGGTGTCCTTTATCTATTTTCAGACAGAGAGGCTTGGACATTAAATGGATTGACGACACACATGTCCTGGGTCTATTCTCCAGCTCCTTGGCAGGTAGGTTTCTTTGGTATTAATTCAGTATGAACCATGTCACTTTTCTCTTTAATGCAATTTTGCAAATAATGTATAAAATATATATCAAATGTATTTTAATTGTTTTAGCTCATGAAGCTCTCAGATCCAAACATCCACTGATGAAAGTGCGTCCACTTTCAAAATCTTCCTCTGCCACAAAAGCCAAAGCCCGGAGCTGCTCAGGTACAGTGGAGTGTCATTGCAGTCACTTTAACATTGACTTCACATAATGGAGATTAAAATAATCGTTGTTTCTTTTATATTAAGACTATCTCCTACCTGCTAAGGAAAGACCTCAGACGAGTGCAGCACTTGCTCGCAGGCTTGTGGTTGGTGCTCTGGGTGTGAAGAGCAACTTGACAAAGGAGCAGCGAGAGGCAGAAAGGAAGAAACTCCAGGAGGCCAAAGGTACATGGATTATGGTACCTCTGGCCTTCAGTTCTGTGTGGTTTGCATTGGCATCTTTTGACCTCTAGTGGGAGCTGTTAAAACAAAAACCTGGATAGTGCAATTTGTTGCCAACAGAACCTGCTCTTTATACCTTGGTGATGGTAACAACTCTGTAATCTTCACAGCAGTCATTTCCCATCACAAGATGAACATAAGTATATAGGCTCAGAAAAACACAAATAGTTGTCCACACAACAATGAGCAAAGAAGAATGGTTTTTAAATAGAAGGAACTAAAAATGCCCTTTGTTGTTGGCATAGTCACATCACTTTTATTTAAGACAGTGTAAATGTCAGAGCCTGACATGCATAACGTCTAGCCCTTTTCCGCAATACTACGTCTCTTCTGTTCTCTTTTTCCACATGGTAATAAAATACAACAAATTAAGAGCAACATGTCAAAATAAGTGTTGGTTCAGTATAGGCCTTTGCTGATTTACTTGTTGAACTATGTTTCTATGATTTATCTTTCAGAGAAAAAGCGGCTTGCAGCCAGACAACGAGAAGATGCTTGGGAGGGAAAGTGACTGTACCAAAAACTACCCCCATCTCCGTAAAGACTCTGCTTCTTCAATAAATACCAGGCTCCTCCTGCTTGGTTTTACTTAACAGACCATTCACTCCTTCCCAGAATGGATTTCCCACACTTTTCTTCCTTTTTCTCCTACATTTGTTTACCAATTTCCTTCAACCATGCCAGCACTCACTGGTTATTATGCTCTGGACTAAAGCACTAGCCTACCTGCCTTTCCATCCTGGTAAGGCTGTACTTAGACAAACTAAGCAGGAGGTGGCCCATCTCCTTCCAACAAAAAGTTAAACACTGAACGGTGACTTACAATTATCCAGGTTACTTTTTTTTTGTGTAAAAAATCTTTTTACAAGGTGTTCTGTGTGTTTTCTAAATTGGACTGAAGATATACATGTAAATGCAACATGGGCCTCTCATCTTATTACGTTCAGGGATGTAATAAGAATAATTTTAATGTTAATAAATTACGATTTTTTTTAACACATAATCGTTTAAGGTCAGTAATACAGCAGTTTCAAATTTATTTGCTTCAGTATTTCAGAAATGTGTTGCAGCTTAGTAATTCTTTATATATTTTTTTAATTGGTTATTATTTTTAATAGATTGTTTTTAAATACATCCCCTGAATCCTAAAGAAACCTGACTCTTTTCTGACCATATGTCATTTGGCACTGTGTGGTGTTCAGTGTCTATTTAATTGACCTAACATTCAGTCTTTAGAGAAAGAAGTGCAATGTAATCATTTGTCTTAAATCTTTGCACTTTTTATCACAAACAAGTTTGCTATTAGGTGCTCAATGTGTTGCGGCAAATATGAAAAAGTTACAGTGTATACAGTAACCTGTAGCAGTTTATCTATTGCACAGACATTGTACCAGCAGACAGCTGCATAACGTAGGCAGCACTGTGCCACGTGGCTCATTGTGCACTAACGTGTGGTCCAATTAAAGGGGGCACCATATGTACACCATTCAGGGTTTTTCAGCGTAATTTGCCATGATGAAGGCAAACTGTCACAGAGTAAGTCAGCAGTGGTGGTGAATTTACTAAAGTGGACTTTTTGTTTGAAGGATACATGGTGAGACATGAAAGCAAACTATTAGAGGAAGGTATTAAACACTGACATTGTTGTCATTTAAAAAATTATTTGACATTTGAGTATTTTTACTAATGTATAAGGAACTTGAAGCTAAAATTACATTTTAAATGCTATGCAACCATTGCATTTTTATTTAAAACAGGTTTTTTTTCAAGTTTTAATGGATACAGCTTGTAATTAAATATCAAATGTGACATTTATATACAAGGCAAGTTCATGGATCTTGAGAGAGTAAATTGCTGTCGTCACTATTATATTCTGTACAAAATGTAATGTATTGTAATGTCTTTTATAATGAATCTCATATGGCATGCAGACTAAAAGCAAGCATGGTCTAGATTTTACATCGTCTCTGCCATAAGCAAAGTGGACCTCCCTGGACGTTGTTGCAGTTGCAGCGGTACAACACTCAACCTGAAGCAGCTCTTTACCATCATCGTGTGAGATCTGGGCCCTGCCCATAATATCATGCTTTACTGTGGCAAGAGAAGGAGGTGAGGCACCACAGAACAGCCTGGAGTGCCTCTCATACTTCATTAGATTAAAAACACAAACCACCACTAAGCAACAAGTTGATTCAAGTGCTAACTGTGTTGCCCTGAAATTGTGTTGTGTCATGAGGCAAATAAAATTTGATGCACAGTCCAAATGAAAAAATAATCGAATGTCCCGCCACAATAAAGGACTCTGGGAGTTTACAGTAGTGTTTTTATAGTTTCAATATCAGACAGACTGTGAACACATTCTTTTCCTAACACAAGAGTAAAATGTGCTATAAATGACTCATTTGTAATGGCTGATCACACTGGGCAGCCAGAGCTGAAGGCTACAAGATTGGTAGAACCATTGTGTTTGCAGTATATATCTTATCGTCAGGTTTGCCAATAATTCTTCAAGAAGTTATGCTATGTATATAACAGTATTATATACATTCACCATTAGCATAGCTTAACGCTTAAGATACAATTGAATGGCATTCAAAAAATATATTTTATATACTGAAGCTCTTATACAACATAAATCATATTATGTTCCTTCTCTGTCAGAGGCCTAGACCAAAGACTGTGACAATAGGCAA
This sequence comes from Rhyacichthys aspro, assembly GCA_036850595.1. NCBI lineage: Eukaryota > Metazoa > Chordata > Actinopteri > Gobiiformes > Rhyacichthyidae > Rhyacichthys > Rhyacichthys aspro. The sequence goes on along the minus strand of CM072148.1, from coordinate 13,390,962 downwards.
CTGTGAGAGTTTCCATTGTGCAATGTGCATTTGTATGTGTCTGCCAAAGGAAATGGGTTGGAAACTACCATAAAAACTTGGGTCATTTCAGACTCTTTGAAAAAGCATGGCAATCACAGTCATTTTCTACTGCTTATTAAAATTTGGTTAAGTGGTGACTTGCATAAAGCTGCATTACACACACTTACTTAAATATATTTTTGATATTCATGTTGGACAGAAATTATGCTCACACTGGCCAGAATGAACATATAGTTATTCTGCAGGAAAGACACATATCTATGGTTTTTGCTATATTCTGTGGTTAAATAACCATGTCTGAAATACCCATACAGACGTTCACGTTCACTTTATTCTTTCACTACCATTGCCAAGTAAGTTTAACCCAAAGGTGAGTAACAAACAAGAAAAAATATTTTCAGATTAAAATAACAATACAAAACACAGCCACACAGGGACAAGTATCCGTTTAAAGTACATTGAATTCTGCATAAATTAGAGACTTAAAGAACAATACTCTAAAGAGGTAATATAAAACTGTACATGACCATACATTTGCATTACATTACAATATTTATTCAAATAAGGCAAATAGCACCATGAAATAAAAAGAACAAAACCAAACCACATCATTTCACCAGAAAATGTTACATTTTGAAATGTGAACAATGACAGAACATGACATTAGACACAATTCATCTGGTGTTGTCTGGATGACACTGTATAGCTGAAAGATGTGTTGTCATACTCCTTCATGTCTTTACTGCATTCAGTGTGGTTCTGTTTTAATCAAGGGAATACATTTGTAAAATCTGAAGAATTGTCAGCTCCTCTAGTTTCATAGGCAGAATTTACTTGCCTGCATTTTTTACTTATCTTCTTTCCAGGTTCTTCCTTGACTTTTGAGCAGAAACAGTCTCTGCCGATCGCATTCAAAGAGTCAGGATTTAGGCTCCACTATCCCAGTTCCCCTTTCATCTAATCACGATATTATTCTTTGTCATGTATTGCCTTTCCCCTTTGTATGTTGAGGTGTGTACAGCTGTTTTCATCATTATCTCTGGATTCACAGGAAGTTGTTGGAAATCTGACGCTGGTGGTCAAACAAGTCTTCCACCTCTGCACTGTAGGCATCGCCTGAAGAAAAAAGACATGTTTAATACAATATAACAAAGACAACACAACCCACAACCATCCATGCACACTCATTAGATTATCATAATCAATTCATTTATATCTGGTATCTATATCTTATCCTTTTTAGGGCTGTGAGGCTTGTAGCTGACTCATAGGAAGGACTTAGTAATTTTGGCTTTTCATATTTTGTTATAGTAGTTTATTGTATATGTATAATAGTATTGCATTACACTATTATTTAAGAGTTAACTAACATATACACTTTTCAATTTTCTAAATCCATATGAATGCACTCACAGCATAATCTGTTCTCTCTTCTGACTGGGTAAACTGGGAACACCATAAAAGTTTATTTTCTGTTTGTTGAAAAGCAGAAAGACGGGGACACCAATACTTTTGATGCTTTTTAATGCAGATTCATTCATTCATTTATTTCCAACCACTTGTCCTGTTGGGGTCATGGGGGCCGGAGCTTATCCCAGTTGCTTTGGGCGTAAGGCCAGGTACACCCTAGGGTTTAGATGAATGTATTCTCCCACACATGCATTTTTTTTGTATGGTGGGAGGAAGCCAGAGTAACCTAGTGAGACATGCAGGCTCCACACAGAAAAGGATTGAACCCATGACCTTTTTGCTCTGATTGGCAGGAGAGCTAACCACACTATCACCAGGCACACCCCACACCAGGACTGAAGATGAGGATGTGTTTTATTTGTATTAACAGTACCTGCATGACATCCAAACATGTAAACTCGTGCTCCGTCGTACTTGCACCGACAGCGTATCACATTGTTCTGAAAGTCGGACTCAGCCATGTCTAAGGTAGGATTGACCTCAACCTGTTAAAAGAAGAAAAGATTCCAATCAAATTAATCTTCTTTAAAAGTAAAAGACATTTTCCTTTCATACACTGCACATGGTAACTCCTACTGTCACAGTGAGTCCGGTCCACACCCAGTTTTATGTCTGCACATTCAAAATGACAGTCTAAATGTAGACTAAAACAAGTGTCTTTTTATAAAGTAAAGAAACAAGTGAAAAAGTTCAAACAGCTAGGAAACAACAGGTTTTTTCTCAGTGCCAACTAAGAAGCCACAGGATTATTGTTCTCTCTTTTCTATACGTCTCATGATGTATAAATTGGGGGTTTGAGCCGAGCATGACATCACTTTCCACAGTTATCTCTGCGCAGAAAAAGAGGCCTAAGGATGTAGATGACAGTTTTGGGTTTTGAATGTAACTCGCAGCCTATCATTAGACTGAAGCCATGGTTGGTTGCCATGGTTTGTTGTTTTCCACCCTGTCTGTCTGTCTGCGTGGTGTATATAAGAAAAGCACACAAATTAATTTTCCTGATGCAAACATCAAACAGATAACATGTCCACATGTTGAATAAAACCCCTCATCCATTTATATGCATTACATACTCACATTTTCTCACTCGTGAATTGCATTACATTATCTCCAAATTCTGCCAGATGCTTTATCTGTTTTTAATGTTGCACAAGGCTTTAATGAATTCACCTCACATTTTTTTTTAACCAGCAACATAAAACACCATATTAAACTGTGTTGTTTGAGGCCCCTTTAAAAGGACTTGTAATAATGTTTTTACAGAACAATGAAAGGTTCTCACTGCCTTATAAAAAATGGTCGCCTTGTGCACTTGTGCAGCTGATGTTAAAATGACGGAGCAATCAGCAGCAATCAAGATGAGGTGAACGTGACTCATGGGCCTAAATGCATGCTCCTAAAAATGGCTGCCACCCTGAGACTCTTGGTGAAGGCACAAAGAAACACCCAACTGCTGCGTGGAACACAAGAGAGCATATGTCTCTCACTTCTTACACAAATTTATGAGCGGCTCGGCTACTGTCGAGCCACAGTCATAACCGCAAAGTACAGCCGTGGCAACAGTAGGTCTTTGCACTACTATGACACAAAGTGGTTTATCTGAAAGACGTGACTCGGCACATGTTTAATGGTGAACCATTCAGATGGATCACTACTGCACAGAGCTTAAAGGTCAGACACATATAAGTCACAGTCAGACAATGATTTAATGTAAATGCTAAAAATAATCTCAAACTGTAAACATCATCCCTTTATGGCTAAGTTCTCAGCGAAAAATAGACTAAATGATAGAGAAAGATGACAGATGACAGATGTGTAAAAACACTCATTCAAGTGAAGCAGAAAAGATGCAAGCTCTCAAACCAATAAGGCCTGTGTTCAAACAGAAAACTCACTGTGTATAAATGCAACATGCTGACAGAGCTTTTTCCTGCCAATAAGCCAGTACTTTGTGAAATGGTAGACTAATAGCAGGTCTACTTTTTCTATATAAACCCAGTCTAAATTCACTTTCCTTAACTACGCACACACCCTTAAGCTGCATACATGCTGTACACCTGAACTGCTGAAATCACAGCCAAAACCCATTTTGCTATAATTATAGTCTTTTATCATAGCTTTTATCTCAAGTGTGCCTGTCGATGTCGAAACACTGAACCCTGTGTTTGCTAATGTTAACTTTGAACTGCAATAATACAATTATTATCTCTGGGCAATACTGGAACCCAACAAGCTTTCTTACCTGGAAGATGTATTCACCAGGTCGCACATCTGTGATATCGACCCACTGACAATCAATGTCATGGCGGTAGGTGTCCCAGCAGCCGACAGAGATGCCCTGCTGTCCCATGTTATAGCAGGAATAGCGCTTATGGAGTCCTACAAGAAAAGAAAACAATAAGACAGTTGTTAAATCTTTTATGGATTAAGTAATTGATACAAAAATATATGATTCAAATCTAGCTCCCTTTTTGAAAAAATAAAAAAATGTCTAAACTATCTGAAGCTGTTTGGTGAAACCAAGAACAACTTAGACTTGGCTACTGATGCCAAAGCCTTTTGTTGCCGTTATAGAGGTGAATAAATTATTGACCACATTATCTACTTTTTTTCTTCATATTGTTTTTTTATCTCTTCAATTGACTTCCAGATTTCTATTAAAACCTCACCTTCAGGGCAGTAGGTGTCCTCCAGACAGAAGCTTGCCTTGTGACCTTCAGCTATCTTCGTCCCATTGAGTGTCAGGAGATCATAGTGGGTAAACACTTCAATGCTGTGGTAATGCCTGAAGAACGGATTAGAATAACAGAAAAAAACTTTAAAGATTAATTAACCTGTACAGCTTTTCAGGGAGAGAAAACCTGTGTTTGTCACCCAATCTTTTTCCAGAGCAAACTGTGAACGTGAGAGTTAAGCTGTGTGTGTATGCGTGTATGTGTGTGTGTGTGTGTATGCGTGTGTGTGTGTGTGTGTGTGTGTTTGTGTGTGTGTGTCGTGGAGATGGGGAATGGCTTGTGGCTCTGAGGGACACAGAGTGGTGCCTCTCGTTTTAGGAGACTGAACCACAAACCGCGGAGATAAGAAGCCTGGCTTGATCGGAGCATAGTCATGGCTCTGACTCTAACAACTGGGTGACCAGTGTGGAGGATGTTTGTCATAAACATCACTGTGAAGGATAAAAGATTGTGTTTACAGAGTTAAATAACAGACTTTTATGTCTTTTATTTTTAGTACAGATCCCTGAAATAAAATTCACTCCCGTTTCACTTCATCTAGTACAATTTTTTGATGATGGGTTGTAGCTGCTATGCCACAAAGGACAATCTTCAGATTTATTTATTCTTTTATTAAAACAGTGTTGCCAGAAAAATGTTCTGTTTTATTTTTTGAGGAAATATGTACATTTTAGTGAAATCTTTTCCTTATGCACTTTACCTGTGGCACTGATGCCAAACCCAGTCTTCTCTGGAGGCTCGAGGTCTGAAGTCAGCACGTCCAAGATTCATGATGCGTGAGGAGAAGCGCAGCAGGCGCCGGTGTCCGTACGGCCAGTGCATCCTGGCTGCAGAGGAGGACAGGCAGTTCTCCTCATGGGCACAGGTCAGCAAGTGGAGGGGTCGGTCCTCTAGGTAGGCTGTCTCTTGGACCAGCTGAGCGTCCACCACAAGATCAGGGGCAGCTTTAAAGATGATACTCAGAGTTCATTTCACTCATTAAAAATCACAGGCAATGTTTTAAATGTAATACATGCACATTCTTTCAATTAAGACCTGTGTCCAAAATTCCTAAAATGTTGGGACATAATAATGAAATGGCAATTAGACTTCAGCACTGATACTGAGTAATGATAAGGTTTACTGTAGAATCAGTGTCTACACACAAATTCCAACTCAAAATTAAAAAATATCATAAATATTTCTATTGTGTAAATTATTATATTATACAGTACGCACTGTGATTTAACTCTAGCGTATGGGGGATAGAAAGTGATTAACATACATACTGTGTGTCCCAACATTTCTAAAATTTCAATTGATAATGTTCTATTAGCACTTTTTGGAAAAGGACTGACCCTCTACACAAGTGACCCCAGCAGCTCGGCCCTCTCCTCCTCTGGGGCAGTAGACATTGGTGTTTCTACGACAATGCTGGATTGACATTTCGGTGCCGATGCAGTGAGTCCCACTTAGTATCACCTCCCCAGCGTCAGCAGAGCCAGGCCAGTACCAGGTCTCCTGCACAGACACATAAAGAGACATTGTTCACGCTGTTGAACGCTGTTGCAAAACTTCAAATTGGATGTGAAATTTTGTGTGAGCTGAAGGGGAAAGCAAAAACAAAGCGTCAGTACACAATAACACATTTTCCACTCTGTTTTTTTTTTTTTCATTTGTGCACACTCTGGTCTTTCCATGCACACATCTATTTTGAGTTTGTTTGCTCTGTGAATTTCAGTCTCTCTTCACCTCACTTTCCCTCTTTTATTTTCGTTGAGCTGGAAGTGGACGTTTGAGAAGCCTGTAATTACCCCAGGCCTCGGTAATAACACAGCAGACACACACATATAGGAGAGGGACAGCAAAAGGTGGAAAAAAGTTTAAAGTCAAAAGCCTGAAAATGGTCTAAAAAAGTAATCATTTCCACCTTACCTGGTGGGCATTTGATGCAAAGCCTAGACCCAGCTGTCGACAGACCACCATGGCCTCATTGATGCCCCAGTTTTCACTGCACACAGAGCCCCATCGCTTTGCCCCTCCAACATCCATGAGCACTTCCACACGGCCTTCGCCAGGCCCTCGGCCTCCAGCGAGACGCACCTGAATTCAGAAAACACAGCTTACTATGTTGTCTGGATTGGTTAATGTATGTGTATAGATGTTCTTCTAGACGTGTGTGCTATTTACTGTGGCCTGCATCCCAGCGTTGGGCACATTGCATCGAACAGCAACATCCTGGCTGTGTTTACAGCTGTAAAGCGGCACCGGTCTGTATTGGCACTCGGTAATGGACCTCTCTCTGCCTGTGCATTGGACACTGTTCATGTGGATAGGACCAGTACCTAAAGATGGAGGGTGTGGAGTCATTTATCCACATATGTTTTACCACATCTAAGAGACTTGGTCATACATGCATAGAGTACATGAAAGTTCTTAAACCTGCTCCACAGCCATTCATGTCCACAGAGAAGGATTAGAAGCCCAGACATGATTGGGATCTCTGATGTGGCTCTTTAACTGAGCTCTCTGTCCAGTGACTGTACATTACACTCTACTGCTGCTGCACACCAGGACTTTGGTTTATTCACCAAAATAGATACTAAAATGTCTAAATGGAGGAAAATCTCTGAACACACTCTGTTTGCGTAGGTGTGTGAGGCCCAGGCTCAATAGAGCCCTATAATTTGTCTCTACATAGCTAATGATGTCATCTTCATATTACTTCTCTCTGACCGTGGTCACGAGTCTTTATAGAGAGCTGCAGTGCAATGGTTATGACTTATATACCATGTGCTGACAAAATACGCACCACTATTCTGGGGAATTAATAGCCACAATGCAATGTTTACTGAATTGTATGTTTATTATTTGCCGCACTGAAGCACCTAGTTTAACAGAGCTCCTAAAACACTCAAATATTTTCCATGAATTACTTCATTAAGTAAAATAGGGGAAAGGAAATGCACCCACTATTAAAAGCTTAGAGCTTATTTTGGTACAAAGATAATGGGAGGAAATGAACATTATTATAGTAACAGCAGAGGTAGAGCAAAGGGGCAAAAAACAAGTGTGAGAAAGCAGGTTCTATTAGCTAGAAAAATGTTTAGATCTGTTATTTCTAAAAATGAAGTGGGTACAACCTCATTCCAGACACATGCCAAAATAAGCAAAAACATTTAGACCTGCTCATTTACTTACTGTTTCAAAGCAGTTTTAGCACTACAGATTTATTTTGAAATCCGATGTCTTGAGAGTCGCTTGAAGCTTGTCTCATGTATAATTGGTCATGGGTAAATTCCTAAGAAATCAACATCTCAGATGTCAGGCTGTAAACATTTGCTTTTGGTTTATTTGTCCGCTCAGGCCTTTGGTAGTTGGGTTGTCGGGTTTACGTCATTTAGACTGAAAAGTGTTTAGTCTAAAAGATGCTTGGCCTAAATGATCAAGGGCAGGGTGCATGATCGGATTTTTACTTACAAAGCAGACAGACAAAGTAAAAGGCTGTAGTCTGGTCTGGACTTCCACTTCAAAGACATTTGCTCAATGAGTGTGATACATGTCCTACCCTGTCCCAGCTGAGCCTGAGTCAGGGCCTCTTTGGCGGTCCCAAAGCCAAGCTCCCTGCAGACCACACTGGCAGCGCTGATGTCCCACAGATGGTCACATACGGTGCCCCACTTTCCCTCCCTCAGGACCTCCACTCGGCCTTCTCCGAGCCGTGACCCTGCCTTTAGACGCACCACTGGCTTCAAGTACAAAAACAAAGAAACCGATGGTAAAAATGGCACAATTGGCCTATAGGCGATGTTATATTTTCAATCTTCTCAGTTATGCATCAGTATATGTCTTATTTGGTTGTTTTTAATACTTACAGGTACAGCAGGAGGGGGTGGTGCTCTGCCTAAACGTGTGAACTGTGATCCGGGGACACAGCGGACCACTGCGTGCATCCCCCCGCGACAGGGCACCTCACTTCGGGGCAGGGACAGCTGGGCCTGGCACTGCGACAGAGAGGCCTCCACTCCCTGACACTGCACCTTCTCCACCCAGTAAGCCTTTTTAGTGATCAGTGTCCTGAGTCTGAATGCATATGGGAAAGGAGTTATGAGATACACCGAGGTTGGGATAAGTGTTAAGACTTTTTACTCGAAATTTACCTGGAGGATGAATCAGCAAGCTTGGAGTCCCACAGTTTCCTACAAAGTACAAGAGAAAACTTTAGTAGACTTTTCTCTTTCTCTTATGTCCTATACACTTCTGTAAAAAAGTCAATGGTTTAGGGGATTTTAAAGCAGAATTTTCAAGGATGTATCTGTATGATCTCAGGCTCTTTCTTTTCTTTCCCCCTCTTTGCGTGTCTTTTTAAACTCTTGCTTCATCCGAATGCTTCATATTTTTGCTTCATGGTTTCTATATGCGTCTTTGTGTCTCCTCTGAAATACTAGCTCTGCCTATCCGCTTGGAAACATACTAAAAATATAAATAAACCACCATACATTAATCCCTCCCAAGGGCCTTATTGAGGTTTGCCAACTTCAACAGCGTTTTCTAAACTATGGCTTGTTTCAGAAATATTGCCTCACATTACTGTCAGATGCACAAAAAGGGCCCTGTGTGAAAAGAAAAAGGTTGAATTTCATGAAAACATCACCATAAAGCAGCCAAATCTGGGAAGTGTCGCTCGTGACACATACATGGGCCAACCACATCAACCAGTGCAACCACAGGCAGGTGCTGAGTGACTGACGCCCTTCATGAATGAGTCCCAAGTATAGACCCGGGGACAGTTTACCGTCAACCAGATTCGTGATGTAATTAAATATTTGACAAACTAAAATGGGAGATGTTTCCTCTCCGGGAGAGCTCCAGTGATCTCCCAGTGTCCAGCAGTTCTCTGAACATTAGGTGGGTAATAAGTTTGGAAATGGAAGTGCCTTTAAGGAAAGCCACAGAGACTACTCCATGGAACATGTCCACCACAAATCACTTAAAGCAACAAAAAGACAGATTTCTTTAACTGCTGTAGGAAAGTTCCAGCCTCAGATAAGCATATACCTATTATTTAGTGATTCACAGTGAGACAGAAGCTTTGTAAATCCCGCCTGGAAAGGTTTATTTTGTTTCTTCCATAAAGATGAGAACTAGTCATGCAAATAGTAGCAATGCAAGACACACACATATATATTTTTACAGTCTTTCTTCCGTGACTATCCTTGCTTCACTTTCTTTTCTTCCTGCCATTCATTCTCTTTACTGCCCCCTGTTACTTCCTACTTTGTTTTCTTTTCTTTTGCTATAGCTCCCTGTGTATTTTTTCAACCCTCCTCTTCATCTCCCTGAGTTCACTTTGCCCCAGTCTCTTTCTCTCTTCTGTTTTAGGCCAATGTGAAAGGATACTAATCCTCTAAACCAATCATATTAACTCAAACAGAGCTTAAACATCCAAATTGAACTAAAAATACAGGCTTTGCATGTCTCTACAGTTTAGATGGTTTCATAACTGTGTGGTAAATCAAAATGAGGGACAGAGTGCAGAGACAGACTGCACGGGGGTGTTAGTTCGTGGGGTGGATGGGGGGAGCAGGGAGAGAGTGCTACCCATATAATTGCCTGCTCTGCTTGGCAGTGTCTGCAGTGCGGTTGAGCAGTAGCATGTTGACTCACACACCAGACATGAAAATATGCACATACATATCAACTTTCTCTGACTTCTTCTTTGTGAAAACAGAGCCCTTTAAAAATCCAAGTATTGTTACCCAGTGTTAACCCAATGTGACTGCATTCTGGAAAACACGAGTGAGTGATGTAAGACTGAACCAAAACGCTCTGAACTGGACAACTTTTATGAGCATCTCACAAGTTTTTTTGGAAAGTCAAGTGAACCACAGCATCAAGCCTCGGGCAAAACAAACTGGTTTTCTCAGCAGCTTCTTAAAATGTAAAGAAAAGTATCTCGTGTCTCTGGATCACAATCTTAGGGCTGTTTTATGCACCTTCGATCACACAATACCATAAGCCACACTGCAAACTGCTTATTATGCTGCATGAAAACAGAACTGCTTGTCTGGAACAGTTTGAAGAGACAGCGAGTTGTCACACAACAGCCTTTAGATGGTTACATCAAACTCTGTGGAATCAAAAGGGTCGACAGTGATGTATTTTCCATGAAATGTGGTTTTTTGCATCATTGTCACAAAGGCATTAAAGGATTTTTACTAAAGTTGTAAATGAAGAGAGAGAAAAAACAGGAGGTGAAAGTCAATTAGAATAACTAAAGAAGTTACTCTCAGCTTGAAAAGGAGTGTGGATGTGATGAAACAAGGCTAATGGAAAAATGGCTTAGCACTATGCGTTGTGTAAGCCCTGCAAAGTGGGAGAGTAATTTAAACATCTGTAAAAAGGCTCTCAGCAGCTTAACAAGCAAAGACAAAGGCTGTCACACCAAGAAGCCACCACATGGCCAAGTGGGAAATGCTGACACAGCAAAGGGAGTGCAGCAGGTTGAGCACAGAGATGATTTTAGATTAGAAGATCTCTTGGACCATAATTACAGCTGTTCAAGTGGACACAACCCCCACAAAGATCAGCACCAGGGCTCAGACCTGTTTAATGGCACCGCTGTCATCAATAAACACAGCAGCCATCGGTGAAAAGTATTTTACCCATGAGAAACACTGCCACAAATATTCTTCAGAGTACACGTACATGCATGTTTTTAGATGTAGATGGGCAACCTAATGTTGTTAGAACTCTTCTAAAATAACCTCCTTTCCACCTCAGCTGTTTACTGTTGGACAAAATAGCCAGTCGTTTGATCTGCCACATAGTTGGGTGTACGGAGACCAAACACAACTCTCTTCAGTATAATTGATATTTTTCTCACCAACAAAAGTCTGTCAGTGGTATTAACTGCAAAGCCTGGGCAGTTCAGAAGGGCAGCTGAAGGGAACAGCCTGTTTTCTGTTAAAGAGCAAGATGCAAGGGGTAATTATTGGCAACATGGACAGACAGCTGGTGCAGAGCCGGTCAGTGGTCAGCAGAGTCGTTCTGTTAGCCAAGCCATAAAAAGACCTCTGTGGGCAGACAGACGGACACACACAGACGGACATGTGTTTGCATGTTTATTTGTGTGTGTGTGGATCTTGGGTATAATTTTTGTAAGGTCTGCTAACGTGATGTGCCGTGAGGTCGGAGGAGGAATGCATTAGGATAAATGTAAGTGAGCTGCTCAGACTCTAATGATATGTGTCCAAAGGCTTTGCAGGTTTGTGTAGGTGCTTCAAGTGGTATTTATGTCTGGAATTAGACAGATGTGTTGGATTAAGGAGGACAGAAGCTGCCTTTAGTAGAAAACATTCATTGTTCATGAGTAACAGCATAAGCTCACACCTTCAGCTCATCATTTACTTATTAGTGTCATTTTCACTGGCTTCTGTTATATGACCACAGATGAGGTTATTTTGTGGTCATCTGTAATTTACCTTAAATATATTTGGTCAACATTAGCTAAGTGGCTGTCAATATGAATTTCCTTCTTTTGCTACAATAAGTGAAACCCATTTTTTTGACAAGTCTGTATTTTAGCAACATTTATTTTTAAATATTGTTCCTGTTAACAGTGCCATATTTTGTGCTATCATGGCTACTGCTGCTATACCAGTTTTTTAAGGAGAAAAAAAAACTTCCCACCTGGAAAATCCAACCCAGAAATCAAGACATACTGTACATCTATATTTATAGTTATTACAGGCACACTTCACAGACATCTTAAAGACAGACTACAAAATGAACTGATTTTTACCATAGACAGTGACCAAACCTTGCTAATTATATGAAGCTGAGGATCAGGAGAAGGAGGTTTCATGTAAAACATATACCATGATGATGATGATAATCTTGTAGTCTGGATGTGACATTAATAACATATTCTCCAGGACTATTTTAAATACTGCTCTGCTCTGAGGCCCACTCAGTCGCTGGGCTGACTGGTTCAGTGGACAGCCTGACTTCACTGATGCCACGGTGGATTTGTCATGCCAAATGTGGTTTTACTAATGACAGCAAATGTGGTTAACCTCTACTACAGAGGGCACAGCAATCCAGGCATGGAGCAGCTTCATCTGCTAAGCAATGTCCAGCTCCACTGCACTTTTTCACCTCTTTGAGACTCCTTTCACATGTTTCTACTGTTTGTTTGTCTTTGCAGATACTCACCTGTAGGGATTCTGGTCAAAGGCCTCTGCAGCGGGGAATCCTAACATGCCACAGACAACACGGCTGCTGCTGAGGTCCCATCCCTGGTTACACACATGACGCCACTTGCCAGCTTGTTTCACTTCCAGGACTCCCTCAGTCACTAGACTGCCATGATTGCTGGACAACACTGGCCGAAGACGAGCCTCCACCAAATTATCTCTCTCGGATTCCTGTCCACAAGAACATAGTTTTAAAGCAGCTGCAAGTATTTCTGTTTGTAAATATTTTGATCTTAAGTCTATGGTTTCAAACCACCTCACCCAAGCCCCTATCTCTTAATCTAAATAGGAATTTAGTTATGACCTAATACACGTGACAACGCTTCTTTGTTATGATGTCTCCAATCAGAGGAGTCTTTAATCATCCACTTTACTTTAGAAGCAGGAAGGAATCCAACAGAAAACAGTTTGTTTAATACGTCAGTATGTGTCATTGTGATTACAAAATGGTGAAGAAAGTGTAAACTCTGCAAGTTCAAAGCAGAGAAAGTCAAACACAAGTGATAAATGTCATGTAATTTTTTCTGGTCTTTAGCACTTCTAAGAGTCGGGGCTGTTCGTCAACGGGTGGTTGGATGTGAAACCTCAGGTCCTGCTGGTGCATAAAAGAGGGATCTGGAGAAAATTTGGTTTTAGGTTTGTCTCTAATTATACATACCCGCTAGCCTGTGGTTCAACAAATTACATTTATGTATGAGAGTCTGAACAAAGCAGGAGTCAAGTGTTTTGCTGGATGTGTGTTTCTTTTGGGCACAGGTGTTTTTTTACCTGTGTGTATTGAGCATCCGTCTCCAATCCCATGTCTGGATAAACAGGCTCCGCTTCGACGTGGTTCCCACTGAGGGGCTCTCTGTCAGGCCGTCGCTCAGAGCGCAGCTGTGAGTGGGGCTGTTGTCTGTTCACCTGGCCCTCAGCTTCTCGTCTCACTGCCTGTGGACCTGTCCTTGTACTGTCCTGTCTCTGCCTGTAGGCAGCACTGTTAATAAGGCGGGATGGCAGCTGATGCCCCTGTGGCACAGCTTGGTTGCCCTGCTCTACTGGTCTGGAGCCACCTCGATTCCTGCGTAGAATCTGGATCTCATGGCCATTTTGCTGCGGTGAGAGGCCACTACGGCGTGAAGATGATGAGCTGCGATGAAGGGCGATCTGGTGGCCTCTTGAAGGTGAAGGATTGTGGGCAGGGGGAGCGGCTGCAGCTGGAGGCACCACTGACTGTACTGGTTCAGGGCCCCTCTGTCTGGGCTGGGGCGGCTGGTATGTGTTGGAAGTGGAGGTTTCGTCCAGTGATGCAGGGGGGAAGCCTGGCCTCCTCTCACGGCTGCAGACGACACCCAAGTCCTCAGCATGGGTGCAGTCATTGATTCCCCAACCGTTGGAGTGGCACTCTGCGATGGACACCTCTGTGCCTTTGCACAGCACATTGTCCAACCAGATCAAACCTAACACCAAGAAAAGTGTGAATTAACCACTTTGTTGAGAATTTTTTGCTGTTCAAAAGTACTTGTCTGGATTTACCTTGTCCTTCACCGAACTTGGCACTGTGTGCCCACGTCAAACTGCGCTGGAAGCCCAGCTGTTTACAGACCACATTGGCCAAATTAATATCCACCTCATCGTCACAGACTGTACCCCATGCTCCATTATAGAAGACCTCCACACGTCCCTCGTTTGCACCACGCCGGCCCACGCCTGCAAGACGTACAAGTACATCCTGTGCAGACAGCTGAGTGGAGCAGAACACAAGCAGCAACAGGAATGTGCACAGGGAGCTGAGGCTCAGCATCCTGGGGAGAAAGGACTGATGAATATTAGGAAGTGGTTTAGAGATAAATAAGGACAAAGGAAGTGGTGCAGGAAACAGAGATGGTACACATAGAGCAGGAGCCCCTAAATAAATACACATACGACACCACAAAAATCCAAGAAATCACGCAAAGCCATGAAAGTCACATTCCATTCTTTGACAAAACATATAATTACAAACTTCTCCTCTAACCCTAATGGGACATTCCACAGTAAAATGAAAGATTGATAGATGTTTTTATCCCTTATAATAATTAGGGTAATTTAAAGGACAGTCAGAGGCTTGTGAAATATTGTGAAAACGTGGCCCATAGTCTGAACCATTCAGGCCAAAGGAGTAATAACCAGGGCTAAAAGTAGCCTCTCCATCCAGCCAACGGAAACTTTGGCTTTCCACAAACCCTCAAGCTTAGCTGCATGTATTTAGCCAACAGACACAAAAGCAAATAAACACTGTCATAAAAATGTTCTCACACATAAATAAAACACCAGGTCTGCATCTGTGACAGACATTTGGGATAATGAGCAATTATTAATTTCTTGTCTTCTACATTTTATCCTGACTGGGATTAAACTAGAAAAGCTGAATATGACAAATGCCTAGAAGAAAACTCAGTAGTCAGAGAGTAGTCAAATGTGCATTTTGACTATGACAACTTATTACTAAGTGCAGTAGTGTTTGTATTGTAAGTAGGTTATATTACTGGTATTTGATTGAAATTGTGGGCAAAACAAATTTGTAAAATTATAAGACATTTGCTGTGATAAAAAGAAGGATAAAAAAAAGGAACTCACCTGCCTGTTGGTCTCAGCCAAGAGTCACTGAGAGAAAGAAGGGAAGAAGCCAGAGAGGAGAAGAAGTGAGTTTGGTCCTGTCCTATTCTCCTTGTTCCCTCCCTCATGTCACTCCCTCAAATCAGTGATCCACTCCTCCCATTTCCTTACATTTAACAAACTTTTTTTTCTTGTTTCACTTGGTCACATTTGATCACCCATTAACCCTTTAAATTAAAAAATGCAAAGGAAAAGTAAACACAAAAACGAATTCAGCTTACAATGAATTGTTTGACTTTGACAAGAGCAGTTTTCTTCTGCCATTTCTGCCATAGCACAAAGAGTTTGATATGTCTTACCAGATTTTATGATGACATTGTCTCAAACACACATGTGCATTCTTGTAGTTGTTGTCTTATAAAAAAAAATGGCTTCATGTAAACTCTTGCAAATAGTCACTGAAAAATGATCAGGATTCAATCCTTTATTTCATGTCAGACTCTTTATTTGTGAGACAGTACAAACTGAGTAGTGAACACATCATTTTGAGACGTTAAGGGTCAGCTCTCCCTCTAGTGGTGGTAGGATAAAAAGGATATGACGTTAAACTTGTCAGTTACTGAATATGTTTTTTTAAAAATTTGATACTCAATTGATATTATTTAATTAATTACGGTGATAAGAGTAATTAATATGTCATTTTTACAATTTAATCAAATTGAAAAAATCCCAATGTGTACAGAATTAAATAATTGGCAAATTTACATTAAAGAGAGTAAATAAAATGAAAACACTGCAGGTTGTACTGTTTATATAGCTGTAGCATTTGCTCATAGACCAGCACAGTAAAGTCAACATAAAGCAAAAAACGTAATACCTAAAATACAAAGTAAACCTCAGTGTTGTCAGTAACCAGACAAAGTGGACACTGTGGGGTATCTTTTTCGTTTTGTCATACACTTGTCCCTTTCAATAAAAAGGGAGTTAGTTTTACATGCTATATCCTTCTCGATAGCCATGCGTGACTCCTCTAGAAACGACAGAGAGCCTCGGGCCTCGCTCAGCTGCTGCTGCAACGACTCCACAGTGGCATGAATCTGATTCTCCTCTGTCTCCAAACTGCAGACAAAAGGCACAGACATGAAGGCCAAAGCAACAGATAATGCTGTCACAAAAGGATGTGTGTTTACCTGAGCTGAGGCGGATCTCTGCAGAGCTCCATGTTTGGTCTCAGGGAGCGAACGTAGAGTCTGGACTGAACTACTCGGAGCGGAGCCTCTTTATTGTATATGGCTTGCTGCAGAGCCACAATGTTCCTCTCTTGGGCCCCTATCTGCTCCAAAATCTACACACACAGATAAGATGGACACATTCACTGAGTCTGAACATAAGGGTGTCTTTCTGTCTGTTTACCTGTGCATGCTTTGTCTCCAGCTGCGTCTTGGCCTCGATAAGCTCAGCACAGCGCTGGCTAAAGGCCTGGTCCACACTCGCGCACTGGACTCTCAGATCCCTAGTGGTGTCCTCCAGAACTCTTTCCACTAGCATCCTGACAACACAAACACAAGGACAGTTTTAAATGGGTGATCAAAGACTCAGGAAGTGATCTCTTTGTACCATGACATGGATTTGAGGGGTCACTTGTAAGTTGGTTGAGACTTGGGGATGTATTCTGTGTGATGATGACCTCTGACCTGAGACTGTACGTGGCGTGTTCTTCCTGCATTGCCTTGGTCAGGTTGTCCTGTGTGAACTTTGTCCATGACGAGGGATTACACACCCTGCAGCAGACCAGACATAGACACAGACGTAGTAATTCTTCTATCTTGGTTTAATTCATTTGGAATAATCACACAGACTTACTGTTCCTGCACGCTGGCGGAGCTGGGGTGGTGCTTTGTGTCTGGGCTTGTGTTACTATATCTGCCACAGAGGTCATCAAAGTTGTAGGCCTCATATTTATCAGACCAGTCCATCTCCAGTGTCTGCTTGGTGTCTTTGTTCATCCTGAGGCAAATGTCAAACATTTCATGAAATCATACATATTGTGTCTCTGTGCATGAGAGAATACAGAGTGAGCACTTACTTGATCTGACTGACCACGTGAGCTGTGGTTCTCCTCAGAAGAGCCTGGATGTTTTTGATCAGGTCCACCTCCTACAGAAACACAGCATAGTGACCTTCTGCCATCTGCTGCATTTGCAATGTCAACATGTGGCACTGTTTTTTTATTGTCAGTGAGTATATTCATAATTATGTCAGTGTTTACTGCTGATAATATTACATATATTGGGCTTCTGTTGAACGCAATACAAAGCTTTAATACAAGCCAAATATTTGCTGGTGGATTCTAATGGTGCAGTGTTTAGCCCTTTGGCGACATCTAGTGGCTACATAGCATATTCCACAGCATCTGTAGAGCTTTCATGTCTCAAAATAGTGTTGCAGTAGTATTTTGACACAGTGATAGAGTTCTGAAAACATTGTGTCTAATTACCTTCTGGAGTTCCTCCTCCACCGTGTCTCTGACCAGGTCCGGTCCTGGTCTCCTGGCTCGACAGGTCAGATTATCCGTGGCAATGGCATAAGGGATCTCTGTGGCATCCATCGCCCTCTCCAGTCTGAGCTTTTGGGCGGCCAGAGCCTCTATATCAGCCTGCAGCTGTGAGATATGCTCCTGCAGCTCGGACCTCCAAAAGTGGACCTGCTGTAGTCTGTCTCCGAGGAGACGTGTGCCCTGGGCCTGTGTGTGCAGAGTGTCTGCCTCGGTGTCCTGGGACAAGGTTTTGGAGCGCCTCTGGATCCTCTCGGCCTCACTGTGGTCTGTTGTCGCCTGCTGCAGGATGCTGTGGTAGTTGGAGAACCACTCAGCTGGAGTGTACTTGGCTGAGCGGTACCCAGCTGGAGCAGAGCCTGAGGATGGCTGCGGGACATCTGCTTCTACTGCTGCCTCCTGTGCTGGGACCCCCTGAGCCACTGCTCTGTCATCATAATGAGGCCTGGACACTAACACCTCTGAACTCATTCTTTTTTGTGACCCTTTGCAACTCTGTGCTAGCCTGTGTTAAGTGAGTATGCAAGAGCTTAGGAGAGAAGTACTGCCCCAAACAAGGAGTCCTCTGTTTGTTTCTGGTTGCCAGGTTACAGTCGCTGGCAGTTTCAGCTCAGATAACTGATCATGAAAAGAGCAGCCTGCACAGTGGTAAAGGACCATGTCTACAGCTTGATGTTGACTCCTTATTACAACATTAGCACCTCCTTTCACCTAATTTAGGTTCAGTTTCACATTTCACACTTTGTAGAATCTAAGCCCACATCTGGACACTTTATATAGTGCCTCATAAGTTTCAATTTTAACAAAGCCTCACAATGAGTAGCAGCCAAGCATTCAGTTCCACATTTGATGAAATAACACGACAGAGTTGAAACGGAACAAGAAATGTGAAAGTTCATGTAAAAAAAAAATGCAGAACAAAGCTTAAAAATACACATATTGCATTGGCACATATGTATCTATATTTATTCTAACGGAAAATGATACCACATTCACCTAACAAAACACATGTATGTGCAAATGTCAAGGCAAAAACAAGTGAAAGGTTTCAGTTGTGGTAAAGTTGTTAAAGAGTGCAGGGTGAAAAAAAATATTTACAACGCTCAATGTAATGTCTACCAATGACAATGAATACAAAAAATAACACCTTTAAAAGAACTATATTCACATCAGGTTGTGTAATAATAATATGACTGCTTTGTCTTGGGTTCCACCTCAGTTTCCTTTAGGCTAATAATTGTTACAGTAGATGGGCTGATCTCCATAGTTGCTGTACAAGGTCTCACTTGGTTCATCTCCGTGGTAACAGTCGACCTTCTCTGAGCAATTTGTCTTTGACGAAAACACCACTTCCTGATTTCCATATAACTAAACAAAGACATAATAATAAAAAAACCCCAACTTGTATTAATACTTTTATATACATTTTAATCTTACTGGCTGGTAGTTTGTTTATGTTATCAGGACTAGGGCAGTGCTTCTCTGTGGGACAGGGTGTTTTTGATTTATATCCTCTAACCTGATCCACAGCAATCTCTTCTTTTCGACTTGTCTTCTTGTTCTCTCTTGTTCCTAGAAAACACCAATTATGATAAGCACTTTTTTTAGTTTTATGAGACATGTAAAGAGCATCTGGTCAACATACCTTGTGCTCTGGAACGTGCACATTTATACCAGACGACTGAAGCCACCACTATCACCAGTATCAGCACGAAAGCAGGCACTACATAAAGCACAATGTGAACAAAAACAGTATCTGCAAAAACAAACAAACAAACAAAACAACTGGGTTAAAACTTCACCATTTGTAATTTGTGGCTTTTTAGGGAACATACTGTACATAATTTGCAATTTACAGCGTTAAAAAAATCATGGCGTTGACAGTGATCTGGTGTGTTGATGTGCTGTTAAACTGAATTACATTAATATTTTGTGTCTTAGCTTTACCTGTGCTATGTGTTGATTGAGTTATATCCATGGTGATAGTAGGGTACACTGTGGTGAGTAAGAAATATTCTGTTAAACAAGGGAACCTCATTAATCACTGTCTGACTTGTGAGCTGTAATATATCACTTCTGCCTCCTCAGATCTGGCCAAGAGACTGACCTACAGACAGCTGGATTTGGGTGTACTTCCCAGGATTCCACTGTGCGTCTGAACCGCACCAGTACGTCCCGGCGTCGCCTTCTTCGAGCTCAGTGATGGTGACTGAGAACGAGCTGGAGGCGGTGTTGTCCCACAGCCCGAACCTGAGGCCCGACTCATTCTGACTGCTAACCACTGTCTGACAATCGCTTCGGCGGTCCCCCTTACAGAGGAACTTCCTGTTGGACGCATGTTTTGAAGGATATGGGCACTGCAGGGTCACTGACTGCCCCACGAAACCCTTCAGATCATGTTGGATTGCACAGCACCACTCTGACAAAGAGAAGAGAGCTGAAAAAGCATGTACTCAATCTTATTACAAATGTGATCATCATTCAAAACATGTCCTTGATAGCTTGTTTCCTTTTGGGTCAGCAGTATTTTGTTTTAATTCTCAGTCAACTATAGCAGTCTAGTTATCGTATTCTCTTTGTTCTAACAAATGTTTCAATACCAAACAAAAGTCAACCATGTGAAAGAAACAGGTGATGATTAAAACAAGCAGAAGTAAGTGGTGGCATTTAATTAAATTAGAAAAAAAAACCTAAACCCAGGTTTTCTTTATTTTTATTTGCCTTTTGCTTCAGTTTACTGTTGTTATCTCAGCTAAAACATATATATAAGTGTCACCAAAAGAGGAAATCACTGAATCGGATTCATTCAAAGAGCACTAAACTACTGTGAGGGTATTTACTTTCTTTTTAAAAAAAATAAAAAACACCACATAGTCACTACACAAAGGCTTACCTGTTATTGTCAACTCCACACGAGAAAAAACATCCAGGGCTTTGGGTCTCTGGATGCCACACAGGTACGTGCCAGCGTCCTGCTTGGTCACACCAATAATTATCATAATAAATTCATTTTGTGTTTGACTGAGGGTGAATTGTCCATTTTGTTTTCTGTCGGATGTGATCAGTGCCTGTTGCCGACATGTCGAGGGCTGGGCTCCTTTGCAAATGTACTTTGTACTGTTGACAAACTCAGGTTTATATGGACAGCTGATGGACGCGGTGTTATCCTCAAACATATGGAAGGCACGGACACTCTCACAACACTCGTCTGATATAGAGATAGAATAAAATCAATACGTTGAATTGATAAAAATGTGCATGTTGTTAATTATTCACTTACTTGGCTGTACATGCAGTTTGACTTTAGTGTAGATATCTTTTCCATTCCTGGTCACACCACACCAGTAGTTTCCAGCATCAGAAGAACCAACAGATGAAATGGTGACTGTGAAGATTCGTTTTTCTCTGTTGTCGGTGATAGAGTACCTATTCTTTTGTCCCTCTGTAGTTTTAATAAGGACATCAGCATCGCCGCAGTTTTCAGTGCACAGATACTTTTCATAAGACTCATATCCTTCTATATAAGAGCAAGAAACATTAGCATCACTCCCTTCATATGCAAATACTTTGACTAAATCTGCTCCACTGTTCACAGCAACTGTAAAACAAGAACAGAGAGACAACTTTAATCTGTACATACAAATCCCCAGCCCCTATTACTGGTAAAAACAAACAACAAAAAAGATTAAAAAAAGACTAAAAACTTACTGCAGAGAATGAAGAGTAGTTTCTGCAAGGCCCACATACTGCAAATAAAGATAACAATTCTGCCCCAAGAACCTGTGCACTACCAAGAAATGTCTAATACTGAGAAACTGAAATCTCACTTCCACATTTAGATCACCAATGAAGGCTGAACTTTATTTCCTGTTGTTTTTTTTTTTTGTACTCTATTCTTATCTTAACTGTGGCTAAGGTTGTCGAACAACTAAATTACTTTATATTCAGTGTCACAGGTCCAGAATGCTTCCTTCTAATTTCAGTCGTTTGCTGAAAATAAAAAATGAATAAAAAATTTCACTTTCAGCAGAACACTTTGGGAAAAGAGGAAAGTAGTCAAACTAATCCCTTAAATGTTCAATATACCACCACTAGAGGACGCTCTACTAAACAAAAAATAATGTCAATGCAACAAGTGTGTGGGGAAGTAGAGCGTAGAAATTTGTCACACTTAAATGTTTCAGATCATCAAACAAATTTAAATATTTGACAACTATATTAAATCCATTGCCAGTTATTTCAAAGTAAAAACTGCATTTTGTGTTTACTTGAGTTATCTTTGTCTAAATAGTGTGGGAAAAAATGCAAAAAATAAGAAATCAGGACGGGGCAAATACTTTTTCATGGCACTGTAAGTAAAGAGGCATTTCAAATGATCAAATAAACAGTGGTGTTATTTGGTGACCACGTCTTATTGCTTTTTATACTCCTTCCAACGTTGAAATCTTGTGAACATAACTTCTACAGACATAAATGCGGTCTCTATCTGTCAGCACGTCAAGAGGTGTCAATTTTTTGTTTACATGTGATGCTGTCTCTAGATTATTGTGCTACCGTAGATCTCCATGAACCCCACCCTGATCACTGCATTATAAAACACCATGTGGGTGAAGCAGGCGTGTGTATTTTCCCTGAGCTCAGCCATTCTCTGGACTCCAGCTGACTGGCTCAGCTGTGCTTCTCAACTGTTTCCATATCTCAGACGCTCTACCACTCAAAGGTTACCATTAAGTCCCCTGTGCAGTGGGATAAGTGTGTCCCGAATTAGCGGGGATGCCAAAGGGACCTGGATCGGTGCCAGAGTGGGTTGCCAAGGGGTGTAGTGTGTTGCTGTGTGGGTTGGGTTTCTGCACTGTGATGTGTTTGCATGAGGGCAGTGTGCAGGACGCGTGTGTTGTGGTCTCCTTAGACTACATCCGGAGGCAAACACACACACACACACACACACACACACACACGCCAGAGTGTGTGCAAAGCAGGAATGGTTAAATGTTATATATAGATGCCCCTCTGACATTAAAACATTTGTGAGATATCCACCTCATGGTTGGTCTAATTACACTTACTACCAACTGAAATACAGTAAAAGCCTTTTTCAACACACAATGAAAATCCTCAACATGTTGTTTTGTAAACCATCATTTAACAAAGAAAATGTGTACATGCAAAATGAAGCTTTTGAAACAACAATGTATTCATGACCTCAGGCCACTGGGCTCATACTTGCACAAAATCATATTTAACAAAAACAACAGTAAAGTTCATGCAGAGCACACTTTCAGGACTAAATGAGCATGTTTCTGTGGGAGGAGACATTCCATCCATTCTTGTTCTTCCTGAGGAAAGAAAACATCACACAAACAAATGACAAATGACAGAGACAGGCACACACTTTGATGCCATCCGCAGTTTACACCTTTGACCGTTTGCCTTGAACAATTAACTTCTGTTGTAAGGGATGAAAGGTAGATAGATGGATGGATGACAATAATGAAGCCACAGCAGATAAACAAGAGCTGGACTTATTGAAGAGGACTGAGTCGGCTCTGCTAAAAATATAATTGTTCCTCTTTACAGTGGCTGGACTGAGCTGCACAGAGCAGCTACGCCAATACTGATGCCCTGTTGCTCTGCTGGCAGTAAATGGTCACCAAACAGCCTTAACAAGATTTAAGTGAACAATATGTGGCTGAAAAGGACAGCCAACTTTTGGTCAATCTGGGAAGACATGATGCGTCAGAAATTTTGACAATAATATGATATAGTAAAAAAAAACAAAACAAATAACAAAATTGCATTTTTATGTTCTCTTAATATAAAAACACGTATCAGCAAAACACACACATTTAAGAACTGAAGACTCACAGAGCTGCATAGGTAACACTTCTGTCAGAAGAAGACTTCTAAATTATTACAAAAAAAAAGCTTTTTTACAAAGCATTCATTTTTAGAATTACCACACAAGCAGTATCATTGTCAGAAAATGCACCACACTCAAATAAACACATTTTCATTTAAGGTTCTCATCACAAACTCACTCTTGCACAAAAACATTACATTCAAAACACTGTACACATATGGTACAGCCTTTTTAAGAGCACAGAGTAGCCTACAAATGTTCAATTTCATTAAGTAAATTTCACCATCTCTGTGTCAAACTTCACTTCCTTCTCAGTAAGACTTTAAAAACTTCTGTATTTGTATCTCTCAGTCAGTGTCTGTTTCACAGGGATTTGTTCCTGCTTTCTGGGCTTTTTCATATAGATTTACAAAGTCCCTGTATCGAGGTGCACAGCCGAGCCAAGCTTCACCAAAATAAACAGAGCCAGTCAAAAGGTATTCATCCCTTTTAGGAGGCACAGGGCACTGTTTGGGGACATTAACACGTCCGGTCCAGCTCCGTCCTCTGCCTCCTGCCCAGACGAACAAACTGCTTTTCTGACGGAAGAGCCGCCTCAGAGTCACCACAGTCACAGAGTGGTTGTTAGTAGCTGATGCTGCACCTTGGAAAACACCCCTGCCCACTAAAAACATAAAGAAAAAAGTGTCAGTTCTAAAATGAAGCCAAATTCATACGCAATAATACCCAAAACACACCCGATGGTTTTAATGTTACAGCCTGGCCTTTACTAAGACTAACATGAGAGTGTTTTTGACTTGGAAAATAACATTTCATCAATCCTTGTGCTCTTTCAATCAAATTAGAAGTGAAAACTTTTTATATAAAACAATGAGTCTGTGAGCTGTATTATGGATATTTATTAGCTCAGTAGAAAGTGCTTTTACAACAGCAAACTGCTAAAAGTCACTACAGCTTCAATGTTTCAGATCACTGTTGTTTCTAATGGGGCTGTTCTGAATGGGATGAATGCATTGTACAGATATATTTGACATCATTTCCTCAGAATAGAAGCCAAATACCTACCAAAGTCACTGGTGCACACAGCCATTAGGATCTCTTCATCTGAACAAGGTTTACATGTGACTGTGAAGAAAAGCAAATAAGACGCAAAGTTACGACAACAAAAACGCTTTGTGTGTGTGTGTGTTTTTGCACAGTCAGTTCTTCCTCATTGTCTTTGTTTGGTGTAAGTTGTTTAACCTTTTCCTGCCGTCTCTTGATCTCTTCATTGGAGAGTGTTTATGAGACACCGGAGACATGAAAGATGAAAGAAAGGCGGCAAAGTGAATGAGAAGAGCAGGTGAGGGGGAGGTATAATCAGAGAATTACCCTTTGACCCTGTCAGCTCTAAAAACACCTATAAAAAGTGCCAGACACAAACCCACAGACTTTCTTCTGTCTCAAAACTAAGCTCCCATCCTGACGGGCCACTTTACTCATACGGGTGGGCTACCCAGAATGCTCTGCTTTGGAGAGATTTCTGCTCTTGATTGACAGCAGGGAGATGATTGGTTGACCTCTGTGCTTGAGCCCGACGTGACCTTTTGATTGGCCTGCTTGTTTTCATATGTCTTGCTGAGACGAGAAGAAAGTGTGGGAGTAAGAAGGTGGGGGCGGGGGTTGAGTCAGAGATATGAAGCATGTAGATGACGGAGAGACCGGAAACTGGAAATGATTAATGTTTGACTTCTGTAACTGAATATTGCGTAAACTGGGTAGATGTAGTTAGGTATTTAATTCTATTCCTGTATAGAACCAGGCACAGTGCAGAACTCTGAACTACAGCTGCTCATTCTCAACACTCAGCCCTTTCACACAAGACATTTTAAAATGGATGTGTTGCAAATCAAACTCTTATTTGTGCGCTATTAAGAGGAAAATGTGATATAACAGGCAGCCCACACATTCAACTTTGAAATAAGTATTTGGTATAAGACTTCATTCATACCATTGTCAATTCAGCTGGACAATAACTCACCATGGTGCAATAGATACTTACACTCACTCACTTACACTATCTCTTGTTTTATGTACCCCAAGTCTTATTCACTTTATGTATATAATTTATATTCCATATTATTCCATCTGTAAACATTGCTCTTAATGTATATTATTATGTATAATTAATTGTATAATATCCTATTGTTTGTGTTCATGTTTGTTTGTAACTGAGCTACTGTGATTAAAGTAATTTCCCTTAGTCTAAACACATAAAACATATCTTTCCATATCACTGACATCAAAGTGACAACCAAAACACCTCCATGTTGCTCCCCTTACCTGTGTCCTGGTGCAGATATGGGTACATGTGCACTCCAGGTCCCTGACTGGGCACCAGCTCGTACTGAAAAGACGTAATCCTGCGGCCGATGTCCGTGTGAGGAACAGCCTCCACAAATAGAGCTCCCTGTGCCAGGCTGAAACAGTGTACCGAGCCCTGAGCCTGTTGTTCCTCTGCCAGAAGCAGCCTGAGGTCTCCGGCTCGCTCCAAATAAATATGGGACCCCTGCACAACAGAGCAAAGAGTGAGCACAGTCCAGTGTTGGCTTGGGCAGACATACTACTGCTGTGAATTTGTACCTTGGAATCAATGTGGGGCTTAATGCATGCATGAAGAGCAGCCATGTGACCTGACAATGGTTCAGAGTTTGGTCGTAGATTGACAATGATGGCCCCAGTGGGGTACAGCCACTCCAAAAAGCCCTGGGAACAGCGGAGGTAAACCTGCTCCACATCTCTGCGGTGCAACTCATGGCTTAAACCACTGCAGAAAAGGGAAAGTGGCTTGTCATTAGTCATTAAATATGCAAACATAACCAATAAGTGAAGTTGAAAATATCTCAGTGTTCATGTAATTACTGACAACAGAGCCAAAACAGCACAAGTATTTCATAACAGCCATGAGTGGGCCATTAGCCTTTTAGATGTTTGAGGAGAAACCAACACCAAGAGCAGTGCAGACTTTTTATGACCTGGTGACTCAAAGAGTGATCAAAGGCGCCACATGACTCTGTTTACTTAAGATAGTGACTGGTGCAGGGTCATTACTATGATCAGCACAAAATTAAACAACAGGCGTAAATGTGTAAGAGTGAAAAAACTACAATGAAGCTAAATTAAGTTTAAATCATTGTTTTACATGTAATGGAATTGAAGTTATTATATATGTATCCAAGTTAGTGCAAGGACAGACGCTGAATGCTTTGCCTGGTTTTATTAGATCTTAAACTTTGTTCTCTGCTCCAGAAGTGATCTTGATCATGGTGAAGGCACTGACCCAAACTAACGTACATAGAAGTCCACTCCTGAAAGGCTTCTGACTGAAGCACGCTTTGAGACAAAATCCATAATCCTCAAAGGATCATGCTTCAGGCTCATGATATAGAAAATAACGCCTTTCTTGTGGTCTGTTACACTTCTAATAGCCTCAAACTATGGGCCATCCGCTGGTACAAGTTGTTCAAATCCTTTGCTCACCTTCCTCTCCAGCTGCACTGGTCGCTGGAGTACTGCGCCACGGCGCGACACAGGAGCAGCGCCGTGACCCAGAGTGCAGCCCATGACCGAGGCATGCTCGCGTCCCTGCCCCGCCGCTCTTCACCGAATCCCGCACACCAGCTCCAAGCTCCAGGGAAGTGTCCTCCAAAGCTGCAGACCCTACATGACGTGCTCAGCCGTCTGTCCGTGTCCTGTGGAAGGACATTTTGACAAGAGCTTTGTAAAAGAACGCAGCAGCGCGCACAGCAGCAGGAGCTGTTTAAAACTTTCCCGAGCTCTGCTTCACGTCACCAGAGGCGCGTGCCAACAACAGCTGAGTGTGCGTGAGTGACGCGTGCGCTCTCTCCAAAACCCGCCCCCGGGCCTCCTCTTGAAGCCACCAGCGAAATGCGCTGATTGTCTGTGGACACTTCTCCAACAAAGTCTCTCAAACGTTTCTCAAGTGTGTTGGAACTGTCCAAGAATCACATAACGGTGAGAGTAACATGATGAGAACAGATGAATCACATTATTGCAGTGAAATAAGAGAAGCATATGATTGATTAAATGAGATTTTGCTTGTTGAGAAGACAATTACATTTTGAAGTTCTGCCAAAACCCGTACAAGAAAATGAGGTGTTTTGGGACATTCTTAATTATGGTGCGTATTTTAGACAAAACATTCCAAAGTTGGCAGCATAAAGGGTATTAACTCGGACCAAAGAAATGTTCATACATATTTTTTATTTTCTTTATCTCCAGTGCGCTACTTCATCAAAGCACTGTAGCTACAGTCAAATAGCTGCATGTTCCATGTAGGAAACAGAAAGGCCTTGACATAACCAAAGTCACACATGTGCTCTAAACGCCTGTTTGGGTACCGGGCGGTTTTCCCGTGAGAAAACAGCCGCATTGGTGATGGTACCAACTCGTCACATTCCCCCAGACAGCCAGAGCAATGTTGTGCATTTCGAGAAATACCATCAGAAACACCCCCTTCCTCCTCCACACTACCGCATCTTGTCACACATTGGTCTATACATAGGGCTGGGCGATATGGCTAAAAAATAAAATCTCGATTTTTTTTCATTTTTCAGACATCGTCCAAAATTAAAAACTCGAATTAATCGAGTTAATTCGATTTATCTTCCAGCTCTATCTATACATTACATTTTTTTAAATGTCTGCACGAAAACCCTAAAACAACGTCATGGTCCATGGACAGTGTCGTACTATTTAGGAACAAATGCATAAAAGAAAATATATTTTTATGACAACCATAAATGAGACAGATATAGGAAGCTGCTTTTGAAAGTTTATGGCACTAATTTACATATAAATAACATATCCAACGAAATAGCAATTAAATTCACAAATAAATACATTAAAAAACAAAACACTACAACTGACAAAGAGAAGGCCTCTTTTATATCAGATTGAAAGAC
This sequence comes from Rhyacichthys aspro, assembly GCA_036850595.1. Classification (NCBI taxonomy): domain Eukaryota; kingdom Metazoa; phylum Chordata; class Actinopteri; order Gobiiformes; family Rhyacichthyidae; genus Rhyacichthys; species Rhyacichthys aspro. Next base: position 13,362,544 of record CM072148.1, on the reverse strand, counting down.
AATATCAATGTCTTAATGCTTTTTTGATTGTTGACATCATGTAATTTGACTTTTTAATGTGGGGCTGGTGATTCTTCAGTTTGTTTGAGTCACATTAGAACACAAACAGTGATCAATAATAGCTGCAAACCTCTAGATTCACAGCTCAGGAGTACATGCACTGAGACTGAAACCCTGTCAGTGCAGAAGAGAACGCCTGAGTCGCAGAGGTGCAGTTTGACCTCAGGTGCTCCTTCACTATCTGAGGTATTCACAGCGCCCCAGCCCCTGACCTGCTCCTCTGCTCCCGGGCCGTCACCTGGCTCTTTTCAAAGATCATGACAGCGGGAATGCTCCAACTTCTGAATCTGCACACCCCCTACACAAGAGTCGCACACATTCCTATATATCTCATTTCAACACTCCTCCTGACCCTTATTTACTCACTGCTCCCTCTCACTCAACACTCCAAACCCTCCTTATCTCACTGGTGCCTTGCTCAAAGACTGGAGTGTCATCGGTGGTGAGATCAGGCCTGCTGTCTGTGCACTGGTCTCAGCCTTGACTTGATCTTAGTCCATACAAATTTTCCTTTTAGGAAATGTGCTCTGACCACAACACCAACTCAATGTAAACAGTAAAAAGGCACATTAAGCAAAGAAAGTGCAGTGCGTATTTTTCTGATGGTAAAATTGCTGATCACAATCCTATACCAATCCTTTTTAAAACTTGTGGGCGGCCACGGTAGCTCTGCAGTGGACATGCTGTTCTACAATCCTAAAAATAGATTAGATGATGAATGGACTTTATTTAGAAACAAAATATTAAACATAAATGTGCAAAACCTTCAGGCAAGTTTCCTCAGACAGCCTTTTGAACTGGTGTCTCTTGTCCTTGTGACAGTAAGACACTCTGACTACAGTTAAATAAGTTAACAAAGCTTTCTGATCAAGTGTCTCCAACCTTTAGTAAATATGTCCTATGCCTCTTTCTTATATGACCTGGACGACTGAGAACCCTCTCAGAGACACAACTTGGACAAATATGTTAAAACAGAAACCTTTTTTTACTTCCAGCTGAATGAAAATGCTTGACCTCTAAGCTTTCTTCACCCAAACACACCCAGATCTTTGTTATCAACAGCACAGAGCAAGAAGTGTGTTTTCTTTCTTCACCAACACAAATTCAGGTTTATTTGAGCAATGGGGGCACGCAGGCTCCAGGGTCAGGGTCATACGCGTGAGCTATCAGCCTAATGTCTGCACGGAGACAGAGAGTAAACACAATGTAAAGCTTTGTTTACTCTCTTCCATAGATTCTCCATTAGAGCTCACTCTGATCACCTACCAAGTGCTTCATCACGAGGGCAGAGCGCGTATAAGAGACAGGATGTATGTAGACACAGCGGCTTCTAAGTTAAACAACTCACTTTGCTTCATAACAATCGAAAATATATGGTGTGCATTTGTCGGACATTTATTCAAAGTGCCTTGCATGTTCGTAATCTCTTACACATCGATTATTAGTAGTGTTGTAACAATGACAGTGTGTGATACATGGAAAGAGAGACCTAAAACAGTAAAATTCAAACCTATAAATCCATACTTTTTCCAAGTCAAAACACAAAATTAGTTGGATAAAAACACATACTTTAAGATGAAATAGACATTACTTTTCAAGCCACAGTCTCTCTTGGTTGAATTCCTTCTCTGAGGCAGACATGTTCGTGTTTGTGTGTTGGGTGTAGTAACACAGAGAAGGTCTAGGTAGAGGCTGAGTGTTAAGTGGAAGTGACATTTTTCTCAGCAGCACTGGACTCTGGGAGACAGAAGTCTGGGGATTCTACCTCCAAGCCTCGGGCCAAAGAAATCCTACTATTTATAATCCAACACAATGCATTCTAGCCCAACTAATGTGCAATTGTACACTCACACCACTGTGCAACTCTGTGTTTGTTGTGTGATACCAAACAAAGGTAAAATATTTTGCAGATTTGAAACCATGCCCGTTGCTGCCTACAATCTTCTGTGGTCAGATTTACAGTAACACAGACCCAGAAAACAGAGTGGGAGATTTGTGGAGAAAGGTCTGTTTACCTTTGGGTAGAAAAACCCAACTCTCTGTGAGGTAAAATAAATGGTTTGTGTGTGTTTATGTATGAAAAATGTGCTCTGTTAAAGGGGTTATTGTTCTTTAGATTTCATAATACACCCAAAGCAAGACAAACAAATATGCATAATACTTGTGTTTATACATATACAACAAATGTGTGTTTAACTTTTACACCACAATTATGGATTGTGCTTGTAAAACAGCCCACCCTTTAAGTTAAATCATCAAAATGAATCACCAGTTCGGGAACTAAAGTTTTTATTAGCTGGAAATTTCAAACTCACATCAATATTCATGACTTTATATCTGATGCCATCTGACAAAGACAGTTTTACCGTTTGCATGGTATAAAGACTTTTATTTTTTGCCAATAATCTGTACCATATATTGTTTTGATTCGAAAAAAAAAAAAAAAAAAATCGAAAATTTATGCCCAAAGGTAAAATCCTGCAGGTGGCGGCCCATTGGAGAATCAAGGTCCCATATTACTCATTCCAGCTGAGGCCAGGAGGGGACCCTTTGGACATGACAGACCCAGCCACCAGGCCTGGCACAAGGTTGGGGCTCCAGTAGTGCCACTTCAGGAGGTCCTTGTTTTTTTATTCTCTCCAAAATCACAACTGAGAGGAGGATGGAACGAGAAAATGCCAACCAGAAGCCATTTGCATAGCTTCTGCAGTAATGTAGCTTATGTCCATGTCCCACCAGCAAGAGGATCGAAGACAGCCCAACATACAATGGAGGGGCAATGTCTCTCAGCTGGCCTGGAAACGCCAGTTTTTGCCATCGATAGAGAAGACGGATGGAAAAACCAATCATCACTGTAATTTTCAGTTGTTCCATTGGCAACACAATATTCAATAACATAATTGTTACTTCTTGTGATTTTAATCTTTTGCAGCTGTAATACAAAACACACCATGCCACCTTGAATTTAAACAATTAACAAACCATCTAACGTCTTTTAATTTTGGCTTATTTTGCCCCAGAAGCTTGGACAATGTAAACAACACATCTGCTGGTTGTCCATGTAATCATAAAAAAAATTATTTTGCTCTAAAGAGTCTGTGCTTAAACCCTTTGAAATATTCCTGGTTTCAATAAGGGAACAACAGCTTTAGTGTCTTTTTTTAATGTTTGAAAACACTGCACTTCATGTTTATTGCTTTTAGCGTTGCTTGTTAGTTGAAATGGTAATAATCTTTTCCTTCTTTCAGTTGCAGAGAGTTGAGATTATCCTCAAAAACACCTCCCGTCATGTCCTACAAGTGACAAACAGAAAAAACAGAACACTTTTTTTCTAATTTAAGTAAATATACTTTACTAGGCCAACAATAAATTAAAATGATGATGATTATGAAATTACTCAAATGATACACATCTGTGGCAAAGCGATTCATTGACTCTGGGTTGTAAAGTGTTTGATTGAGTGCAGGTATTTACAAGTCTTTTTTCAGCCGAAAATGAGAATGAATGATTGAGTCCAGATCTCTTTGTTTTCTGATTCTGATTGCTTCTCCCAATTCCCATAATAGAGCAATTAGTATCCTGTGACGGTGGGGTCACATTAGATTTGACGTCTGAATCTGGCTCGACAATAAATGTCCAGATTATAACTTGACTGCTTGAGCTGCTGTAAATACATATTATTTCAAATTACTTCACCACACTTTTAAGAAAAAGAGGTGCAACGTTTGTCACGTTTCACTGAAGATCTTGCCCCAAAACATGGCCCAAAAACATCAAATGTTTGTACAAGCATCATGTGATCAAAGATCAGGCTGCTGTCGCTGCCCATTTCCTGCTCCCGTCCCGTGTGTGTGTGTGTGTTCGAAAGGTTAGGCACACGCCCATGGTCATTAAGTTGTTAACTTAGATTACAGACCTATGGGGCAGACGGTCAGAAACAGCAAACATACAACACCAAAACACATTTTCTACTTACCAGTTTGACACAGATGATAAAGGGGGCGGAGGCCTCTTTGTAGTGGAGTACTGGGATTTTTGGTTTAGGTCTCTCCTGAAAGCACACTGGCATATTAGTGACAAATAAACACAATACTTAATACATAATATACACATAATACTGTGGTTTAAAGCTGTATTCATGGATACAGCTTGGTTACAGTTCATTTTCAAACAAGTAAATACAACTAAATAAGTCTTAATTAAATAACCTTGCAGAGATTGGGTTATCATGTTTGTTAAATAGCCACTGTGGTAATTCTTACCTTGGACTCCTCATAAGTGTAGAAGCCTTTGTGAATCTTGTTCTCGTCCACGTCACAAAAAGCTTTGACCTTATCATATAAATATGTTATACTATAATAAATACATAAGAAATCTCTACAAATCCCCCGAAATGTAAAAAATTGTAAAACTGCAATTAATAACTGGAAAGAATAACATACCTTCTTCTGATTGGTTGGGCTGAGGCTTCGGTACAGCTTCCTGCCCTGTTTGCCAGCGTTCCATATGGTGAAGCTCTCCCATTGGCTGAGCACTCGCTCCTGCAGGAAGTCAACGCGCAGGTCCCAAATGGTTTCCCTGGAAAGAGAAGGTGGAGAGGTAATCGGAGGCACTCAAAAACATAAAACCCAAAAAGTTCAAATCGATCGACACAAAACAACTGTCTTTATTAATTAGTTGTGTCTTTAGTCTGGTTAGAAGAAGCACAAAAACAGCAGAAGAAGAAGAATAATGACAAATGTTCAATATGGATGCAAAGAGACATGTAGAGTGTATTTAGTATCAAAGTCTCTGAGCCTCAAAATAAATGAGCTCTATAACCTTTGTTAAATTTTAAAAGTATCCTCTTTTAAAAGTGGAAATTACAGCCTCATTCCTTCACATCTAATCAATCTTAATTATTTACTTTAATAGCCATGTTCTTACAAGACCTTGACTGATGCACACAGCTGTAAAAACTTCACACACACACATCTTCACTAAAGCTGCTCACAATCACACAGAGGCCTAATTAGACAGACACACAAGAAGAATTTCACTTTCGTCTTCTGATCTGGGGGTTTAACCAAAATCTAACAGTGGGCCTCAAACGACAAACAAACTTAAACCCTCCAGCATTGAAAAGTGCGGGTGGTCTCCATATTGTATTGCTTTACGTTCTCAATACGGGCTTTGATTGCAGGACGTGGCAGAGATCTACTATCAGCTGGATCTATATACAAATGCTAAAGCCTGGACTCCACTAATACCCTTCAGATCACAAGACCGGCACATTTGTATCACACTAGACTCTGAATAAAAACATACACAACTGGTGTACAAACATATATGCTCACACACACATTTCTGGACACAGCCTTCCCATGCAAAGACAGTCTATCAGTTTCTGTTTGGCACCAATTATAGCAACTTCAACAACCACTCCTATAGCGTGAAGGCTGGCCTCTAGTGACGTGCAAGTCTCCAAAAAATGCTTGGCAGGAAGTAGTCGGTAGGCACTGGATGGTAACGAGTGACAAGGAAGAAAGTAGGAAAAGGCAGGCTTGAAATAGTTCTCCATAAATAGACAGATGATAGATGAAGACAGAGAAGATGGTGACTGAAGAAGGAGTGCGTCAACACTCGCAAAGGAAGGAAGGATAGGCAGGATGAAAGTGTGGGAAGTGCGGGCGTCACTTGACATAGATGTTTTTCTTTCTATGTCAGATGTTTTTGACTGAACAATAAGAGCAAAGAGAACAATCCATGAATCTCAGGATTGCTAAATGTAGGAATATGTCAAATATGTGAGAGAGTAATAAAGAGTCATCAAAATCTTCAACATTGTTGAATATGTTGAAAACACTAATACTGACTCTGACACAGAGTGCGTGGCGGCCTTTTCATGATAACGGTAGAGTAAAAGGCACTCGTCGACTCGTCTCACTCCCAGCCCCTGACGAAGACTTTGGTAAAAGAAGACCAGATCTTCAGGGACACCCTAAAGAGATTTTAAAGTGGAGTTTAATGTCAGTCTGATAGGAACTGAAGCAAGCTAAAGACATGTAAAAATGGGCAAAAACCCATGATAAAACAGCAGAAAGAGATGTACCTTGCCTCCTTCGTCAAACTGTCCAACTTTCTCAAAACAAGTCCTTGACCAAAACCATGTTGGCATGATGACTGTGGGCCCATGAGAGGTGAACACCTATAACAGAAGAAAAGATTCAACCATGTAAAATATCACAAGGATTAAAAATATGTAAACTGAAGCTGACACATGTTTTGAAAATAAGAAAATACAAGACCAGTTTCTGTAAATTTCAGTCATCGCATTTCTAACAATAGCTTTCTAATCTGCACTGATACACCACATAAAAGCAACATCCAGTTTTACCTACTGCAATTCATCACTCAACAAGCTCTTTCAGAAACATTACAGGAAATGGCCTTTTTTTTTTTTTTATCAGATTACACAGTAACAACACGACAAGCACTTAAGAGTCTTTCAAGCAGACTGAGCTGTTGGACTTGTTGTCGGAGCTGTACTAATAACCCTTGTGTCGGGCAAACTTAAAACTTAAAACATTTTTTTTAAATTTGTTTATAAAAAGATTTTCATTTGGCTTCAATAGACTGCCAAATCATGAGGAATGGCCCAATTGATTTAATTCAAGACAGGAACAAGAGCACATGCAGAAGTCACATGTGGCTATCATGATCTCATGAACTTTGACTAATAAGTTTGGATTTGTGTCCACTCCCTTTAACGCACCACAGCCTTGTTTCATACTCAGTAATTCCTGCTCTTTTTACAGAGGCCCCTCGACCCATTTGTTCTCCTGCCACCCCACCTCCTCCTCAGGTCCCCACCCCTTCCCCTCGGCATGTTTTGTAACAGTAGTGTTTTTGCATTTTAATCTCTGAGGCCATCTCAGGTTGATGTGTTTCTTCCTACAAAATGACTGCATTGTGCACACTGTGTACTCAGTGTATGAGTGCACGCATGTTTTAGTAGTGAGTGTTGCTCTTGTTGCTGTGGAGCATATTTGCAATGCATCACACATGTGCAAAAACCAATGAACACATCTGGATTCAGCCAGTTGAACAGCTGGACAGTGGTCTGTGTATGTGTATGTGTGTGTCCACCTACGTAACGCTGCTCCCTTATGTTGTAATACTGCAACATTTTAGAGTATTAAGACACTGGCGAGAGGCACGATTAAACTGAGTAATACTTCTGGGAAAGTGGAAAGGGAGACAAATAAGGGCTAGCTGGGGAGGTATCCTGTAAAAAGGGAGGGACGAGAGGTCGCTGGTGACCATAACTAATGCCCAACAGATGAATATTTAGGGCCCAGCTCAAGTTAAACGTGCGCTGGTCCAGGTTAATTCCTCCAGTTAGGCCCCTGTTTTGATCCAGGATTTAAATGCATATAGAGATAAAGTAAAGAAAAGCAAATATAAAGAAATGAGATATGTTTTGATCCCAGAGAACCAGTGTATGATCTCATTCACGAGCTTCATGAAATATTATCTCATATAAATATCCAGGAATGTCAGTTAGTGAGCCAGCCTGTATCCTTAGCAACACACTGTTTTGGTCCGGCAGATACATACTATTTCCACTACATAAATAGAGACACACTGCCACTGATTTTAGAAACAGACCTGACTGAAATGTTTGAGTGAGTGTGATCAATATCTTAAGTCAACAACAAACTATGATTTCTGGTTCTAAATTACAGAGGTAGTTGAACAGTGCTCTAAGTGCTCTGAATGCAGACTAATTTGTCTTTTCATTTGTACACTACTCAAGCTATAATGGCAAACAAAGAGAAACTGTAATTTGTTTGCTTAGCCCTTGGACCTTGCTAAAGTTTACAGCAACTTTCATAAAACATGACACGATAAAATGCTTTTCAAGGCTTGCTATTTATAAAGTTACTGGCCAGAAAGCAAGCAAAAGAAAGAGGACAAGAGGGAACAAAGAGTCCATGCCATGGATTTATGTTGTTCTGTTAATGAAGTAGGACTAGACCAGGTGAACTACAGAGGCTCACATTTGGCCCTTTAACATTTGTCTAATAAAATAAACCTCTAACAGTCAAACTCTACACAGTGCAGATTTTACAGTCGACTGTTTCCACTAGTCTTTGTCCACGGGAGCAAGAGTCAGTGGTATGACTGTCCTGCTTCCTCTGCTGGACGGTGTTGGACTGAGAGGTCATGGTGATGTCTGTACAGTCCCCTCACACGTTTCCGTGGAAAGTGTAACTGCAGGTAAACTTCCTGTTTCTGTGTGACCAGGGTAATGCCTGGCACACGACCCCTTTGCACTTCTACATTTAAACATTTACACACATGTACCTGTGTGATGAGCTGCTCCTCAGTCAGTGTGTTGATCCAGCGAGTATAACGCTCAGTGGATCCCTCGGGAATCCTCTCAACCCTGCAGCCAATCAGCTGGAATCCAAAATATATACACAATACAATGAAAAAACCCGTTTTCAAACATAGATACATACACAAATTAAAAGTATATTATATTTTTAATCCATGTAGAATATTGGGAAGACAATATAAGTTGTGATATTAACATTTTGTTATTTAAGGATCTCAAACAGAGAACACACTCAAAAAACGAAAGCCAATGTTTTTACCAGAGCCGTAATATATTACAGCCAAAACAGAAAAGGGCAGGTTGTTTGTACTTGGCAGCAAGCCTGCTGTCTCCATGCTGTCTCCCTCACTTCCCTCACACACATGACCTTTGACCCTTGACATGACGGGCCACTCAAACCGTCAACACCGGATACTCACGCTGTTTTGAATGCCAACTGGTTGGAAGCAGACACACTCTCTAACATATATAAACGTTGTGAATATTTTTACATGTAACCTTATGCTCCTGCATTCTAAGTTTAAACAATACATTTATTTTTTTACTTAGTTTGTATTACAGCCACATGCATGTTCACAAAAGAAAAGAAAACTTAACAAAAGCATCAAATAGTTCAGAAGTGAGAAAAAAGAAGACAAGAATAAGAAAGAGGGAAGGAAGGAAGTAAGTACAGACTTACAGAGTTTGGGTGGAGTACTGATGCCTCATACTGCAGACGAACTCTTTGAGGCTTCATAACATCATCCTGAAATACATCCAAAAATCACAATGCAATATGTAAATTAAAAATTTGTATATAATATATAATATGTTTTATTTGCTGTTTTTATATGAAATTATGATTAAAATCGTTATGAGGCATTAAACCTGAATGTACGAACAGGACAGAACTCTTTACAGGTCTCTCTTGAAAGTGAGATCTTGTAAATAACAAATATAACAGAAATATACAAAAAGCTTAATAAAGCATCTAAATAATATATACAAAAGTGTTACTATTACTATTATATACTTTTTTATATAGATGTTTATAGACTAAAAACTGGTTGGAAGAACAAAAAGATAAAACTGCTGTCAAGATTCTGGCCAATTTCTATCAAAATATTTTATATGACTATAATAAAAAGGTAATAGTTTGTTTGCACATTCAACTGCTGCAAAAGGCACGGCCTTTGATTAGCAACACAAAGCAACAACAGAGTAACAAAGCAGAGCAGTGACGTTACGAACACAAAGAGACGTTAAACACAGATTCAACGTTGCTCACTCATTAATCATGTCTTTGACAGAAATGTCAAACAGACAGTCGGCTGCGGGGCTCTCTGTGTGAACATACTGTGTGGATATTTGGACAAAGTAACATGATCTAATTAGTTCTGACTTACAACTGTATGTGTTACAAATTACATCTGGACAGTGATATAAAACACTACCTCATACAAACTCTCTCACACAAAGACACATACTCACCGCATCTTGAAAGCACAAGTATTGCCCACAACTCTGAGATATTGCCTTATTCTTTGCATATCCCACTGAAATACAAAACCAGAGAGGCCTATATTCTCTCTCTGTTTATGTAAGAATTACAGACTACAGTAGAACACACATTTATGTTAATTTTCTAAACATAAAAAACAATCTTCGAAATGCACAACTCAATGTCAAAGATGACAATAACTTTTTGGAGTATTGTTTCAAATGCTTATAAAACTCTCAAACTCAGACAGCCTCATAGGAAATCTAAAAACATTACGAATTATATAAAACCAAAACATGTAGATTTATGTAAAGTTTGTGTATTTGTCATTAAGTTTAAATAAAGAAGATGCCTGACCTCCTTTTGGTTGAGCAGAGTTGTGGCCAGAGATTATCAGCCAGATGCCCCTCATCTCCAACCTTTCCCTCCAACCCTCTGCCATTTTCCTGGAGTCATCCTTACAAACACACAAGTAGCAGCACAAAGACAAAAATTCTTAAAAGCAAGTGGAAATAACTTGCACGGGTTAAACGTTATGGCTTGTTATAGCAATTATCTGGTGCATTAAAAGTTATGACTGTTGGAACATGTCCTTCCAAATGTAAAAAACGTTTTCATTTCAAGTGAAATTAGTCAATGAAAACAAATAAAGAAATATAAATTACATGATGCAGTAGCACACAAAGACACATACAGTGCTGGCATCATCAAAAACAGAAAGCTCCATGGATCCTGCGAAGTCCTGATCCAGTATGGACTGCAAACAGTCTTCGAGCCAACAGGATGCATTGTACACTGGCATGATGATACTCTGAGGGAGGCAAAAATAATCAGCTCAGGGAAGTGATGCAAACCAAGCTACACAGATATAACATGGTTCGTCCCCAAGGCTATGAATCTGAAAAGAAAATGAATTTATTACATTTCCACACTTTTACTTCCCCTAGTGTGCCATCCAAGACATTTTAAAAGTTAATTTAAAATGATAAGTTTGTTGTTCTCTGTGACAACTCCAGTACTAAATGAAATCATTTTAAAGAGTATATTGATGCCTTTCTGTGTCTGTATGTGTATGTTCAGGAGTCAGTCCATCACCCACCACGTCCACTCTCGGCCCCCTCCTCTCATCTTTGTTCCCTTCAGCCTGTGCTTCATTCTCCGAGCTGCGAATCCGTTTTGGTTTTGGAGGGTTCATGTCAACCCTGGCTCCTGTTTTCACACAGACAATGCAATCATATTAGCGTCTGGCCGCTGTCTTTAGTGCTGCAAATGTACTGCACCATTGTTAAAAAAAATATAACCTGAGATGACATATTATCACATTTGACTGAACAGTTCAACCAAAAAGCTGAGAAAAACGTGTCTTTAAGTCGCATATGGCTAGCTGCTCTCAACTTCCGCAAACAGCAAATGTCGGGCGTCTATTGGCTGGTTGAAAAAACGGACGAGTCTCTGATTCGCTCAGCTCTACGTCAATCAACAAAAATGATGACGTAAACTGTAGGGGCAAGATACATAGCATGTTTAAATAATGGAAGAAATGTCTCCATTTGGTCTAATTCGTCCAAATGACCACAAGCATCCACTTTTAATGTTTGTTTTTTCTTAGTGTGACATTGATGAGTGCTTAAGTTAAGAAGCATACAAGTATTTAGTCACACGTATAACCTCAGAGTTACTTACTGTGCAGAAACAGCTTTGTATTTCTACATGTTTTATTGGCTAAACATTAAATACTGTTTTTTGTTTTTGTCCATGTCTGTGTGTGCCCTGTGAGAAAGAGCAGCGCTGGAAGACTGTGAACCACTGTGGAGCAGTAACATGAAGGTAAGACCCGTGTCAAACTTGTGACAAAGAAGAACATGGACCAGCTTCACCTGCAGCGCCCTGAAAATAAAGATCATGTCTGCCATACCTCAGAATATGTGTTTTACAAAGTACTAATATTTACTGTTCATAATGGCTTTGCACCAACTAGACATGGTCTTCATAATTTAACATATGACTCTGATTTGATAAAAACTTACTTCCACTAATTAACTGCTGAAGGTAGTATCAACCAGAATGTGAACAGATTAAATATGTTTTTCTTTATCTTTTCTGATGTTTGTAACATTTATTAACACAATTTACTTTACTGTCTTTAGCTGCTTGTGTTTTAAAATGATCTTAAATGAGAACCCTAAGTAAACTTAAGGATTTTATGCTCAGGCCACAATTAGGAAGTCGTGTGAAAAATAAGTGCAATAAAGTGAAAAGTAAGGCCGTGCATTGTTCATTTTTAATTGACTGCAAGCTGTGACAGCACATGTGGAAAGTAAGGTGAAAAAGTATGTATTGTAATATATAGTACGTTAAGATAGCATTTCTGTAATGCACAAAAACAAATGCTTGTTATTCTATGTTATGTAAAATGTCTGATGAAAGAGAAGATGAAAGTCCAAAAAGGCTTTAATTTCTCCTTCAAATCCCTATGTATTGTAGTCATTCTGAAGTGTAGAAACATATCATCAAGAGTGAGGCTTGCTATACTGAAGTTGTACTCCAGTATGCTATTATTAATTCAGCCATAAAATTACTCAGATATATTCAGTCTTTAGTTTTGTAGTAGGAAATGACCACCAGATAAGACTATCCATGACATTAATGACCTTCCTGATAGTTATGACTTAAAATACTTGATCAAAAAAAAAAAAAAAAAAAGAAAAGAAAAAATGGAAAGTGTGCCATGACTTTACTCCATTTCTTTCCAATATTTTGTATTTGTTTTTATATAACTTCTTTGGTGTCACCCTTTATTATACTGCCATCTAGTGTGCAAAGATTGATTAGTCAGTGTAGTAGTCAGTGCACCAATAAACCCTAAGCTACAACTAACTATGTCAATGTTTGTGAATTTACCAGATAGTAAGGCATGCATAGGAACAGACACAAATAAATAAGCCACTTTAAAAAGATATGGCAAACACCATGTATTTATTGATATTTTATAATACTTAATAGGTCTCCCTCTATTAAATACATAAGTACTAATATGGACTAAGCCTGTGTGTCTATGGGCAGGCATTTCACATTCATTCCAGGTTCAGTGCAGATGTCCAAACATCTTGTTACAGCACAGCAAAGGAGCAGCATGGGCATTAGTTTTGACAATAATCACTTTGTATTATCTCCTTTTACAGCCCATCCTTTATACCCTCTGCATAAATTTACATCAATTTTCATTAGATCAATGCCTTTACCTTAAAATTTAAGACTCAATCAAGAGTGACGGAGTCTGAGATTCCCCTTAAACCTGCTGGGGAATGCATTTAGGGTAAGCCGTAGTGTTGCAGGTCTGAAAGGATACAATCAGTGATCAGTTCAAATCCAGAGAGACCAAAGTCTAGTTTGGTCTGGTTTTGTCCAGTTTCCAATCTATCTACATTGTCATGTGGCTATTAGAGTTCAAACTATTCATCTAATTTAGGGTCAAACAATATTAAGCGGAGTAACAGGGCAATGCAAATGAGCATTTAAATATACTATTGTGTTTATAGAGGGCTACCTGAGTCAGTTCTTGAAGAGTGCTAGGTACTTAGTTAAACTCACTAAACCAAATGTCCACTCAAGTTTGACTTTAACTGTGCTAAGAAAGCCAAAGATACTATTTGACTGATATGAAAAAGAGGATTTATTTAATCTCAGGTTGTTTATCAGAATAGGTCTGGGGTCCCGTGGATGAGGAGTGGGAGTGCATTCATGCTATTGTCGGTGAAGCAGCAACGGGGGGAGACCCCTGTGGACAATCAGTGTGGCTTCATCAAATCTTGTTGGGAGGGAGCTCAGGTGGGGAAAAGGTATTGAATAGACCCTGTTAGTGTGGTGTTTGTAATGGAGACGTGTGCATAATGTTGGAGTCTATGCACCTGAGTGTCTGATAAGAACTGTTTTTTCAAACTTCAAGGTTTATAGCAGCGAGTGTGTCTTTTAGTCCAATACACTTTCATAAATCAAGTCCAGGGTTTTCTTCCATTAAGTGTGGACAATGACATCATACCAGGCTTCAAATCAGTCTCTCATTGTCAGCTGGCATACGTTCAAAGGAAGGGGTTGTGGCTTTGTGACTGTGTGCGTGGGACCTGTCGAGGCGAAAGGGGCAGCAGGGGCTGTGGGAGATTGGAGGGAAGGTCTAGGATTCCTGCTGAAGGCTGCGTGAGGGAAGAGGGCAGGACGGGCAGCTGGTGATGCAACGGGAGGGGCAGAGAGGGGCTGTAGGAGAGCATGTGGGGCGGCAGCGGAGAGGTGGACGACGGCCGCATCTGGTTGAGAGTAAGGCGAGGCTGATCACAGTGGAATGGGTTTGTGGGAGATGGAGTGCTCAGACCTGGAAAAAGAGAAACATCAGAGTGAGTTTTGCTTATATATGGCCCAAGTAATGTGAAAAAATATTTGTGACATTTTTGTAAACTGTCCATTTTACTCAGAAGATATTTTTTGTATCTTTGAAACTTAGGTGGGGCCCAATAAAGAAACTGACTGAAAGACTTTCACAAGCCACACTGGTCTCTGTTAATTTGGAAAACAAAAAAGAGTACGATTCTGAATAAATAAATTAATTGAATTGTGTTTAAAGATCTTATATTATAATAAATTTTAAAGGAACAAAAACATATTTTATGGGGGTCCTTCCAAAGACTCTTTTGGGTCCTTTCTGTTCCCTTAACTCTGTATGAACCAAAAGTGTGACTGTGTATTTAGATGAGCTGTTACCTGAGAGGAAGGGGTTGTTGTGCGTCTTGCTAGGTGGGTTGGGGGGTATTAGCGTGTCCAGGTTGACCAACGAGGCCCCTGTAGGTCCCAGGAAGGTCTCAGGGGTCCGACAGACACGTGTAGCAGGGGCGCTTAGAGGAGGGGCCAGTCGAGACAGGTCAAACATCTCTGGGCTGGCTGAATCTCTTCCATTGATTTGGAGTTTGGCCGGGGACTCTGACCCAAATGGGTCGGATTCATTTTCAGGAAAAGGGTCTGAGAGTGGTTTGACACCAAACAGCTCTGCATCTGCATTAAAAGATTTTCATCAGCTATACTACATTATGTTATGTAATGTATATGTGTCACCACAGAATTTACACATTTTTTTTGCCATTTTTCTTTTACTATCTCATCCTTGTAACAATGAATGTACATGTATATAGCTG
Organism: Rhyacichthys aspro; assembly: GCA_036850595.1. Classification (NCBI taxonomy): domain Eukaryota; kingdom Metazoa; phylum Chordata; class Actinopteri; order Gobiiformes; family Rhyacichthyidae; genus Rhyacichthys; species Rhyacichthys aspro. The sequence continues at coordinate 13,347,441 of CM072148.1, read as the reverse complement.
AATGTCATATGCTGTGTGGGGCTCATACAATACAATTTTACTGTGTCTAGTACCAACCTATCATTTATCTTATCTCTTATATCCTATAGCACACCTGTGGGACTGGCAGGATGAGGAGAGTTCACTTGAGGATACTCTTGTTTAGACTTCTCATCATTCTCTGCTGTAAATGGACCTTCAACACCATTTCCTGACGTTGACAGTAATATAATAATTAACATTTTGTGTGCAATGGACAGACTTGAAAACTTTCAACAGTTGTTGTATTTGAAAGTGATGTACCTCCCTCAGTTGGGCTGTGCCACACATCATCGGCTGGACTGGAGGAGGCAGGCACTGCTTCCCAGGGGTCTGTGCCAGAGATGGAACATGGAGCCCAAGGGTTAGATGTGCTGGGACGTGAAGGGGATTGGGCTGACCACGGACTACCAATCACAGGGGTACTAGAGTGAACTCCTGAAAAAAACACAAGATTCATCCTTTAATTTAGTCTATACACAGCAAAACTGTCACAGAGTTGAGAAGAGTTTATCATATGTGCCACTGACCTTCAGAGTTCCAAGGGTCAGCACTGATGTCATTGGCTGGCTTTGAGCTCCAGGGGTCGCTACAGGGAGGGGGAGCCTCAGATGAGGGCCCAAAAATGTCCACAAGGTCCAACATGGCCGACTACAAAGTAAAAAAAAAAACCAATAAATGAAATATTTTTTTAGATAGCTACTAACAGAAATCATTCTGATTCATAAAGTGAGTCTGGTTTAGTACTTTCCTGAAGTTAGTTAATTTATGAAATGTTTAATTTGAATATATTTATTGAAATATATTACATACACAACATAAAACCTTTTTATAGACAAGGCAGTAAATACAAGTTTATCAGGCTCCATCTAGATAACACAGCTGACAGGACAGACATTTTTTTTACCATGTAGCATGTAAGTTTTTTACTTTTTAAATTTTTACATCACTCATATTACTTATGTGCAACATGTTGAATTCAAACACAGATAATGTCTCATCACTCCACTGTTGCTCAACTTAATCATAAATACATGGTTGTATAGTAAAAGTTACTATTGTACGAGGCATGGGGTTTATAACCTCCTGAATAAATGTGTGTTGAATCATATTTTTATTTGTGTATTTTGTTTCATTTCAAAGCCTTTTATTCCAGGTGAAAATGACCCGGATTCTGAAAATAAGCAACATAAAAAGACCAATAACATGCTGACCTCAACCTTTACATAAGACATCTGGTACCTGTTACTGGCTTGTTCACGGGCCGCTGTGTAACTGAGCCAGATAAGGACTGTGCTTTCAGGGAAATGTCATGCTGAGCTCAAGGTTAGAGAAGATAGAGTAATTATCATGCAGCAGGCACATCTTTCTACTCTCTCAGTACTTTCCACAGTCTCTGCTGTAACTCCCTCATTATGCTGATATATCTCTCTTATTCTTTTTTCCTCCTTTCGAGAGTCCCAACTTCACTTAGCTTTCTAAATCCCAGCCAAGAACCACCTACAAAACCAAATGCAACCACCCACCATTCCATGCTTTTACGCACACATTGTGAACTCATAGAGCTTATATGCACCCACACACACAAAATATTTTAAAATCACCTCCTGTGTCCCTGACTGGCTTTCTCTCCTGCTCTCGTCCAGGGCCTTCTGCAACAGAGACTCGTCTCCTTGGCGACAGCGTTGCTCCTGCAGGGGCGGACGATACAACATTGACATCAGCAATGGACATATAGGCAGTAGTAAGCAGTAATCTCTCTGAGGTCTGCAGAGTGAAAAGTGATGTGTTAGTTAGAATATTAGTGCAGTAACACAAGTAAGTTAATTATATTCCAAACAATCAAAGTAACATGAAAACAAGACCGTGCAGAGCGTTTTAGGAAAAGAGGTGAAAGGGTTACACAGCTTTGGATAAGTTTTATTAGAAATCCACTCAATATTAAAAAAACACGCAGTGAAAAAGGATAATGTACCCATTGTTCTGTTTGTACCTGTTCATGCTCCTTTTGGCTAATGCTTAAAGCAATCTGTAGCTGTGTGTCCTCATCCATCGCTATGGTAACAAGGGAAGGAAGGGCTAGCTAGATGAAAGTGGGCGAATGTTCACAATGTTTGCCACAAATGTTTCATTATTGGATTCATTATGAGAATAGTAGGTACAATACTGTGCTTTTGTACGTGTGGGAGTGGATAGGATTTTGTAATAAAAGAACAAAAACATTGTTGCATGTGTTTTACCTTCTGACTCTCCTCTCGGCTCATGGCTAAGGCCAACTGGAGCTGCAGCTCTTCCTCACCACTGGTCTGAGGTCGGGCCTGCTCCAGGTCTGAGGCTGCACGTGGAGACGAGGAGGATGCTGCAAGGAATAGAGGCAAGCAATGAGTGACCAATCTGTGAGAAGTGGTCCATGACAGAAAAATGAGGCACAGCAGGTAAGGGCTTATTTGAATATTTTTAGGCCTACGCTGCAGTATTGATAATCTATCTCCTCATTTGTGCTGGTTCTGCCAAATTGCTTGGTTTCAGCACAAAATATTCACAGGGGACCTGGTGGGATACAACTGTGTACTTTTAATTAGACCTTTACACGAGGTAACACATAAAACAGTTTGGAATTTGTGACAGATTTAAATCCAAAGTGCTCACAGTTGAAGGAGGATGGGGAGCCCCTGGAGCGGCTGAACTCCTCTCCATAAAGCACGGCCATGCTGGGCTGGCTTGTTCGTCTTCCTGGATGGTAAGATGGAGGGATGCCTCCGTACATGCCTCCACCACCTCCTCCTCCACTGCCTCCCCCTGCCATTCGCTCCTTGGTCTTCAAGGCCTGGCTCCTCTCCTGACGTAGCCGCTCCTCGTCTCGCAGGAGGCACACCAATTGTCGTGCTTTTTCTCTCACATTGGCCCCTTGATCACGGCCGTCACGATCCATGTACTGGAAGTCTCGCAGGGTCTGCGTTAAATATGAACAAAAGAAGAGTACAATATTGGTGAAAAAGAAGAAACACAATAAAAACTCAGGGCTCATTTATACAGCTGAGTGGCTAAGCATAAGGCTAAAACCTAAAGTTTAAAGTGATATTCATAGGGTTTTTGAAGTAGGGTTACCTGTAAATGAAAAATAAACAAAACTGTGTATGAACATTTTAAATGGCAGTATTCTTCCATTTGCAGCAGAAAGCACTACTGGTGGGAGCTGGGTTTGACTTTTGGTTCAGGTCAGTTTCCTCCATGTTAACCCTGTACTCTTGTTTTATTTCTAGCTACTGTCTAATCTGCCAGAAAAGTCCAACACACCACCTGACACCAAAGACCACATGTATCCAGTCTTTACTCTACAAGTAATACATTTACTGCAACCAGCTACCTACAGCATTGAGCCTTACTTCAAAAATCCTGGAATATCACTTTAAAATGACTACTCAGTGTTTGTAGAGACACTGAAACTTTACAGTGCCTTGAAGTTTACTTTAAGGTATGAAAATTGAGCACCTGTATAGTGAATGCATTCTCACGGCATTGTTGGGCCACCCTCTCAGATCCTGTCTTCAGCAAATAATCAAGCAAAGTGAGTGCCTGCACACAAATCAATAACATATTGGGATATAAAAGACAGGAACGTAAAGGTTAGTGTTGTTTGTTTTAGTGCAACAACAATCTCAGTTAGTGTTACCTGGTATCAAACAGGCCAGCAGTGAGTAAACCTAAATAAATACATTAGCATATATAAAAACTGAGGTCACCTTGTAGACATGTCTCCAGTTTTTTCCGCTGTCATTGAGTCGTTTCCACACCATGCCCATGACCTCAGCAAATGCTACCACATTGAAGGTCAAGTCAGCAATTTCTGACATAAGAGACGAGGATGGCCCCCATGGATCGTTTGATGTGGCCTCACGGACCTACACAGCAGCACAACATACGGCTTTGTCTCTCACAATGCAGCAGCAGTACGAACAATAGGCTGCGATTACAGACTGCAAGTGCCAGTGTAACAAGCGTTATGTTATTGTACAAGAACTACGGCCCAGTTTAACACAGACTCAAAAACTATGGCGCAAGGGACAACACAAAAATACCTTAATCTCCGCTTCTGAATAGTTGTGCACAATATTCTTCACCTGCCGACGCAGGGCTGAGGTTGTCATGGTGACAAGTTATAAAAAAGGGGAGGGATAAACAACAGAGAGCAAACAAGCAAGAGCTGCAGAAGTGAAGTTATGGCAATGCAGGCACCTCCTTTTGGTCAGGTGCTTCAGGTTGTCCCTGCAAGAAAAAGTAAAAAAAACAAACAAAACATAATTAGTTTATTCTGCTTCTGCCAAATATACAGCACAATCCATATAGGATATCACACCGATTTTTGTCAGTAGGTGTCCCTTAACTGTTTATTGAACATTTATAAAGCAGTAATAATCTTTGGCTAATATCACAGGAGAAACAACAGCCTGTTACTGTTACAACGTGCTAGAAAGTAACATAGTTTACTAAGCTAATTTTTTTACTGTTTCACTCAATTTAATCACGACTTAAAAATAGAAAACACTGAACTTTCCATCCCGTGTGAACAGACCATAGACAGAATAAATGACATGAGGCTGCTTAATCCTATCCTATTCACATCACTACAGTTTTTGATGTTGCTATTCTAATTACAAGCTTATTTTAGTTTGTCCATTTATCTTCTTCCACTTTGTCCAGTTAGGGGTCATGGGTGACTGGAGCTAATCCCAGCAGCTTTGGGCCTCAGGCTGGGTGCACAATGGCCAGTTGTTGTAAAGTGTTAATTAAACAATATTATCTACGTTAAGGATTCCTACGTTTTGTTATACCTGCAAAGCCTTTGTGTCAAAATCTTTCTGAATGTCTGAAAATACTGTCATAGCGAGATCTCAAATATCGCCCTCCTCCCAGGCTGAAGTAGGTCATACAAAAGCAGTTTCTCAGGTGTCTGATGAAGCTTCATGTTAGCTTATTATATTTAGGCCAACTCATACACTCACAGGCAGCAGACAATGAACACACCCAACCCAATTTTCTCCGAGGGGACACAGGGGATCTAATCACTAAGTACTGTGATACTTTTCACTCTCAGTGCTAAGCTTTTAAACAGGCAGAGGGTAATTACGCCCCAAACAAATACTAAAGTCACCAAACTAAACCAAACATTTTCTCATTTAGCAGTGGCTTAAACTGTCATAGCAATCAAATAAACTGATAAAATTTAGTTCTCTATTTATGATGAAGAGATGATACTTACCAATAATCAAATGAAAGACAGTAAAAGACACACCTAGTCAAAATGAAATATATTTCATAACATATTGATTATAACTGATTAAAATATAACATGACAGTGGATTTTTTGATTTATACAGAAGTCTGAACAAATATCTTTAAGCTGTGTTTAAGTTGCAGCACAAACATAGAAAGTTCTAAAATACTATTGCTTAGGCCTGGAAAATAGCAAAGTTCAGCAGAGATGAACTGTGATGCACCCAGCTGCAACACAGGCTCACAGCTCTGAGAGGAGCCTGGGTCTAGCAGTGTTTGTACTGTACGTATGCAAGAGACACAAAGGGAAAATCAAGGGCAAAAGGAAGAATGTGAGGCTCAGCAACTTCGAGCCAATATCACCTTTCTGCGAATTCATCTTGTGTGCCCCGTGTGCCCTGACATAGACACAACACAGCCACACACAGAGGACACACTCCTTCACCGCATCGGCTGTTGCAGTATGTGGTGTCTGTGTGAATCTAAAGTGTGCAGTCCCTCTGTATCTGACCTGCAACCCTAGAGCACAGCATCCGTGTCTATGGCAGCCCACAAACTAGGGGGAGGTGGGACAGGGAGCATTATTATTATTGTCACAGTGCACATTAGTAATGGTGTATTTATAATACGCATGAAGGTGCACACATCTCCCCAATATTTAACAAGTAAAGAAGCCACTCAAATATACCAGCACACACTGATACTTGAGACATACCTTTGACTTTGAACTAATCCTAGAAAGATGGATAAACATTCACAACATTGTACACGACTGTTTTCTTTTAAACTTCACGTGAAAGCCGTTTTTTCCCCCAGAAAGTAGCTTAGTAGATATTTGGCACAACACATTTTCCTCTCTGATGCGTCAAAAACTACTCACAGTTTACGTCACTCCGTTGACCACGCTTGAAGGAGGCGCATGCGCTTTAAATGCAGGTAGGTTCAGGTGGCCAGCTAGGGCGCCAGGATGAAGGGTCTGCGTGAGGCAACACCGCCACACTGAGTCACACACGCCCCTTTTGCGGCTGATTATCTTGGCACGTTACGTTGTGCAGCATTAGGTAGGGTGCCATTTGTAGGCTGAAACTGACCTATGAACATGTAATGAACTCACATGTCCCTGAAACTGGAAGTCGTTAAAAGCGCGTGCCCCTACCTTAGCCATCACCCATCTCGCCCGGTACACTGAGCATCTTTGCCTCTGTGCTCCTTATTCCTTCAAGTCCTCCTCAGCGTCGCAAGTGTCCTCCCTCCTCTGGGATAAGCTCCGCGGGACAGCTACAGTGTTCCCAGCGCCGCTATGTCGTGAACACACAGTCGATCCGAGTCTGCAGTCCTTGAATGGGAACGGGCCTGCTACGGATGGATAGGAGCCACTCACGCGGCCAAACGCTGCTAATATCCGCATAGGACAAGGATAAGCCACACAGCAGCACACGGCACGGCGCTCTCTCTCACTCACCCCCTCTCTCACGCACTCACAGCCCCGGGAAGCAGCACCCAGAGCGCACACAGCAATCACAACGCGGTGCGTAAAAGGGGGCGGGGCTTGAGGGATGTCGTTGCAGAGTCAGCGCTACCTTTAACTGGCTGTCATCCAGTCAACCGACAATGGTCGATGGAGAATAAGCAGTTCTCTACTTAGACCTTACCTTTTCAACAGTTTTATTTATTTTATTTTCTGCTTTATTTAACAGGAAAATAGGTTGAAATCACATTTATTTTACTTTAAATCCCAGGGACATAATTGCCCCAGTCCTTTGCGTGATCAGTGGGAAGTCTCATCTTGAAGCTCATCAGTCAGGTCACACAGGGAGTCCACAAGGTTTTCCATTAGTGCGTAAACCTGCCAGACAACAGAGTTTCATTCCACACATTGTGCTTTAATAACATTTAAAGGAACAATTGGTAATGTCATATGTTGTACAGTGTATGCCCCCTTTTGTTTTTACTTCAATCATCTTTGTCTAATATTTAAATTTATCTGATGAATTGAAACATTTATATGTGACAATTAAACATGCAAAAAAAAAAGAAGAAAGAAATCAGGAAGAGGACACTTTTTCCACAGCACTGTATATTCACTTTGTCATAGTGTTAACATATTTAAAAAAATATCAGTGTGTTGTAATAAAGAGATAATTAAAATGTAGGGCTGCACAATATTCCACATAGTAATATAAAATAACAATAATTAGTTGTTATTGCAAGTTAGATTGAATTAAAATTGATTGAATCGATTAACTGTGGACTGAAGTCCTCTGTAATTGGCTCAAGTTTATGTCGAATACATTCCCTTGACTGACCTTTTGGTGCAGGAGCCTCTTGTAAAGGTCCATCATATTTGTGTCACTCTGTAGGTGTGTGTCAGTCGTGGAGGCAGCCTCTTTACTGTGTCGATCCGTCTCGTGTTTTCCAAGGTCAGTGCGACTTCTCCCTTTCTTTCGACTGTCCTGTGTAATGGACAGATCAAAAACACAGACAGACACGAAATAGTATCACATAAATATTTAACAAATCTTAATCTTTGGCCTTATGTGTGTGTACGTGTAGGGGAGACTTAATTAAAAAGTTAATTAATTGATTCAGGCTTGAATTTCCATAGACTGATTGATTGTAGAGTCTTACTAGCAGTCGGGAAGAAGGACTTTATATCAATTTAGTAATATGTAGCCGCTGTGTAAGTAATTGCATGTTATACAACAACAGCTTACATCCCAACCTTTTTAACATATTGGATGTCCTGCACTGTTAGCCAAGCCATACATCACAGATGGCTTGGACCTGTACAGGTGCAGTAAATTCACACTTTGGCTCACATTTGAAAAGCAGGTGCACATTTTCACACAGTGTCCTGTTACCATGGTACCCTACGAGTAATGGGTTGTACCTTAATCATGACTCAACTATAACAAGGGGAAATAGTCTGCAAGATACTTAGTCATCAAGAGGAAAGTACAGCTGAAATGAGGTTTTTGGCTTTTATTTAGGCCATGAGTGGATACTAAAGGGTGTACATTTTTGTTTTTTTCCTTAGGGCAGATTCAGGAAAGGGATTGTCATTTTATGCTAAAAGTCTAATTTTAGCACCAAGAAATTATGATTAATTTCCAACCTGTATGTACAAAGGGATGAGGATTGCTCTAGATTATGTTTTAAAATTTTTAAAAACATGTCACTTCAATCATGAGCTTAATTAATATGTCTTTTGTAGCTGACTTGTGTATTTCTCTTCAACTGTCTCCCAGTATTCTTTTATTTTTCTTAGATTCACTTTTTCTCACCTCATTTAGTTTGACTGATGTTAGAGACTTGGAGTCTTTTTTGGATTTTGGCACATTTTTTTCCTCCTTAGTAGACGCTCCTCCCTTTTTCTCCGTCTTCTCCTCGGTTACACTAACTGTCACATCTGCAATGTCATGACATAGATTCACAGTTACTTTTTAGCTTAATTAAATACTTCAAGTGGATCATCAGTATGAAAAACATTTACACCAAAATAAAACAATCCATTTGTATTTTAGTTCTTCTTTAAAACATATGTAAGATATAAATGGTCTAGACACATGTATACTGGACTTACCACGCTCAACTATTACAGCTTCTTCCTTTTTGTCTTCTTTTTTATCCATCCATGTGTCTTTCTCAGAGAGATGCAGCAGGTGTATGAGCCTTACAGCCTCACCGGTCATTGTGTCCAGTGGCTTCCTCCAGACCAGCTGCCTACAGAGGGCACCAAACACCACAATGTTTACTAGAGTGAGCTTCCAACAAGTGGCGGCGTACATATGGTTGTTGTAAAAGAGAGGATTTATGCGCTTGTGCCATACCCTGCAGTTGCTATGGTTGGACTGTGCTGCTTAGGTAAAGGTTCATAAAGCTGTAGAAGCAGAGCGTTAAGCTGAGCCAGGCCCGTCTCTCTGGTTAGGCAGTCGTCAGCTGGCTCATGATCAGGCAATGACAGCAAAACCTGGAGGGGACGATAAATATGTGTTGAATGAGGTACATCATGTTGTCTTCTGAGAGATCAAAATGATGACAACCTATTTATGACATTACAGTGCTTGTACCTGCTGTAATGTACTGATGGAGAGATCCCAAGAGCATCCTGGTTTTGCTTTGTGCCACAGTTTCTTTAGGTCCTCAACTGGCTGGTTTATGTAATAAATCTACATAAGACAATGTGGAAAATGTATTCATAAACATTATCATGATCTGTTTTCTTCCAACAACAAAGGTTCTAAACTTTGTTAACAACAGTATGACAGTTCAAATGGACAGAAATATGAGCGTGTTGGGGCACATTGTTGTTTTTTTTTTCTGATTCCTGCTTATACATCTACTGACATCTTTTATTCACTAGAACATTTTGATTAGGCTTCTACTTGATATGGGGCATTAGTATTCATGGTAGATTAGTGAATAAGCCATTGGGTGCAACAGAAATAGAGTTAATGTTAAAATGAGGGAGGTCACTGAATAAGGTGGTCTGACTCATCCTGAATAGATACTGAACATGACCAAAATTCATTTTGTAAAGTGTGAAATATTGGGAAACAACAACACATGAAATCAGGCCACTCTCTAATGACTACTAAAATGGCATTACTACTATTAATTAAGACAGGCATAAAGACTTTTTTGGACATTACTGTGCGGCTAGGCTTACCTTGGGGTTTTTACATAAAAACTCTTGTTCTTCGGATCTGTAAAGCTCTGCAGGAGAACTGGGTCTCTCTGGCGTGTGGACGCCCTGCAGCATCTCATACACAATTGACCGGCATATTTTTAGAGTCACTAATTTCTCCAATTTTACCTGAAAAAAAAATGATATGTTGCATTTCAGTCTGACTTTGGCTGTTTGTCCAGCCGTATTACCTATTATGCTACCTCAATGTACTGCCTGTAATCTGCAGTTTTGTCCTGATGCAGGGCCACTCCTCTCAAAGTGACCTGTATGGAGGCTCCTTGCAGCAGGACAGGATGGGTATTCAGCTGCCAAAGTTCAGTCTGGATGCCAGGCTTCTTTGACTTGAAAATAAATTCTAAATTGTGTGTGTCACCGGGAAGGATTACACCTAGACAAAAAGGTAGGTAAAAGCATGTGGAGAGATGGTTAAAAGATATGTCGCAAACAGAGCATGACGCACTGTATGAGCGCTGCAGCAGGTGTGTTTACCAGAGGAGGAGTCAAAGTAGAAGTGTGGCCTCTTTGTGCGCGACAGCAGATTAGGAAAGTTGTTTGGAAGTGGAAGCTGCTGCCAGCTGTAAAAGATGGCCGTGCCTCCCTCATTGTGCAGCTTTAAGTGGGACAACTTCTGTTCACCTGTCAGGCACTCAAAAAATATTGTGGCACTGATTCCCACCTGACCCTGATTAATACATACACAGAAATCTTATTAGCTGCAAAAAGTAAAAATGATATAACATATAGCATAGCCATCATTTACCCTAAAATAATCTCTATACCTTATTAGAGATGGAGTTTCCAGTCCAGTGAGCAAGTTGCCCACAGACCCTTAACATTGGAACAGGAAAATTTTCTTGCTCTGACTGAACATCACTTTGTGGCATCATATCTCTAAGAATGCAGCAACATAGCCAGAAAAAGTAACAATACTTAACTGTAACTGAGAGTTGCTAATCAATTACACACAGCAAAACCAAACACTTACTTCTGCTGGTCCTCCTCTTTACTCTCAATCTCCACTGTGGTATTGTGACTGACAGTGGTAAAAGGTTTCCCAGAGCCAATCACCTCCAGTTTATCAATATCCTGTAAAGAGAGTGACTGAGGGTAACTGAAGTAGCCAATATCTTCACCTCTTTTTCTTCATAGAATAATATTTAAGGCTGCATTGTGTAACGTTTTTGGATGCATGCATTTTAAAGGCCACTAGTGCAATCACGCTGTCTCACACTGTCAACACACTGTCAACACACTGTCAACACACTTTTAAGTCTTGACAGCATGCTTTTGTTTACAACACCAGCACAACAACAGCAGGTCACTCACCTCAACTATAATTCAGTTTCTCAGCAGCTGACCCTGGCGCTGACTAGGAGAAGCTATTGGCCTTGTTTAATTTTAAGGAGCCATCAAAAGACTTTAAGGCTATATATTTTAAGGTAGAAAGTTATGTACTGCTGCTTTAGGTTTTCACAATTTGTATCCCTAAAAATGTATTTTATAATCAATACATAATTTCTGCCTTTTGACATAAGTCACGAAGGCACTAGCTAGTGAGCTGACAGGACGATCTGTCTCTGTTTGAGATGAGCCTGAGTCTGTCAGAAAGTAATTCAGACCTCAAATCACAGCATTAGCCACCAGCAAGTAAGAACACACTGCTATCATTGGGACTTTTGCCAACAACAAACTCTGGTGTGTCTGTGTCCTCAAGAGAGCCTTACACAGAAGGCAGGTATAAATATAAATATTTTTTGTAATCAACACCTGTTACTAGTGTGTTAATGACAATAAATGGGTACTGGCTGTGTCCGTTTGTGTCCTGAACCTCCTATTACCTGCTGATAGAGTCATTATAATGCATGGAGAGCACTATTTATGAGCTCTTACTCCACAGACCTCAAACGTGTTGCTTTATGACTGGGGACACACCAGATTTCATAACTGTTCCTTTTCTGTGTTAGTTTGTAGGTGAACAGACGTACGTGTAACTCATTATTATGTTTTGTTGTATCATGTACATCTCTTGCCAATATGCTAAAACTTGCATAAGTGAATGCATACAGTTAACATTTTTATGTGTGTACTCTTCGTTTTTCTTGTGGACTGTGGTTTGTCCCTTGAACAGAAAAACTAGAACAGTGTGCACAAGCCAGAATGATAACAGACTGTTTTAAGGACACAAGTAGCTAGCTCCAAATACTAGAGACAGAGTGTTCTATGTGTGTGAGCAGACTCAGTAGTCTGTGAGCTAAGATGACAAATTGTCATGTAACAAAGCAAGTGGTAAAATCCAATCTGGCGCTTGGTGCTTATCCAACAAAATTATCTCACAAACAAAGAGAATATGCAAAGATGTGTGGAACAGGGTTCACACAGGAATGGATATCTGTGTCATATTTTAGATGTTTGAGTTTGACACATGGTTACATTTGGTTTACCGGTCTTTGGAAATCTGCATCCGGTACAACTTCACACAGCTCCTGGCATTGCTGCTTCAAATATAAACTCTGATCCCAAGCCCGTGATGCATGATCCACAGTTTCAACATGAGTGATGCCTGGAGGAAAAATTGTCATTTAACAATGTAATAAAAGCTATTTTACAAAGTATGTTCCTATCATTGCATCAAGAGGAAACAGAGCAAAAAGGAGGTAAGTAAAAATAAGGACATGATTTAGTGTGAGTGTAAACCTGATTCCTGACGTATACTGCTTGGTAATCCTACATGGGCGCTAGGTTCCCGGATGCCTCTCTCAGTCTTAGTCAGTGTAGCTGCAATGCCACCCATTTCATCTCCATAACGCTGGGGAAGCCTCCAAAATTCACTGCCTACACCATGACCCTACAACACACAGTAGATGTGAAGGCCCACGCTGTAAAACAAAACAGATGACTCGAGAGAAACTATACACATAACTATGTGTCATACATATCCAGAGTGAACAAATGGCAAGACTTTATTTAGCATTTCCCTCTTTTCCTGAGTTTCTCTGAATCGATGTGCTTGATTCATCAGGAGGTTTTCTGCCGGCCTACGGAGTAAGCCTTAAAAGACACAAGGAGAGCAACAGATTAATAATACGCAAATAGAGACAGGTTACGTCTGTTGCTGTTTTCGATTTCTGTATCTCTTACCAGACAAACTGTCTTGCTGCCGTCTACGTAGCCTCATATGTATATTCCAATGTTCCAAGGCATTACTTTCGAGCGCCCCATGACCTGAGAGGATTTCGGTTCTGTTCTCTAAAACATTTGATTCATGTTTTTCTAAGACCCCAAATGGGTGGCCACTCGTTGGTATTTTATTCAGTAGCTAGATGGTAAAGAAACAAGAAGAGACAGACAATATTTTCATCAATATCACATAATTTATGTTTATCTCAAGCATCCATGGGTTTACCCCTGTCTTTCCTTTGGCCTCCACATAATTCCTAAAGTCTTCCAAACTGCCCAAAATGCTGTGAGGCAGAATCATCCCTTGGTTGTCATACTGGAACCAATCTGGGTCTGTAAAACACAGACAATAAATGATCAGAACTGCAAAAGACATAACAAATAAAACTGAGAAATACTGTTCAGCCAACCAGTGGAGTCCTGATGCTGAGAGACTGGCTCCAGATTCACCAGCTCTAAAGACAAAAGAGACATAATTACAGTGTGTGCTTTTTATTTGTTATAACAAACTTTGTCCCCACACAAAACTTTCATTCTTTCCCACAGAGTCATGGTCCTTTCTTACTTCGTGCTTTTCATAAAATCTATAGGCTACTGTAGCTGTAGCTATTTTTTTCCAATGTGATGGTGAAAAGAATATCCACGCTATTTCTTCCAACCATAGTACATAAAGTATAGGGCCGCATTTGGGCCATAGCTTACCTGGATGACCCTGCTCCGTGCTCATAATCCCACGGTTGATTTGGCCTGGACGCTAGGTGGCTAAATGAGAATGCTACTACTAGCAGCAAGCTCGTCGTTTTTCAGTGAATTGAACTAAACTCGTTTATTCAAATTTTCATGTTCAAAATAAAATATGAAATAGGATAAGCAACTCTAAAGCTGATTTGTTGGTATTATATTTCACAAAATCCTGGCCTAAGCTAGGCTATCTCTGTGTTAGTCTACCGCTTCCATGTTACCATGGCAACGGACGCGTTGAAGCTTTTTTTTTTTTTTTGTGGCCCGTAGTTTTTACGCGATCAGACAAATACATCTTGGTAAGTAGAAAGAGGTAATAAAATAACAAATAAAAAAAATATCATTAGCTTTCGGATGTTATCACTTGAATTTGACACCACAGTAAGAAACTGATTCAGTATCTCGTCGAGTTTTAAAAAGGCCACGGGACACTGAGGCAGAACAAAATGTGCATCAAAATTGCTGCGGAGCCACTGTGTTCCTCAAAATGTAACAGGCTCCTGTCCTGAAAGTATCTCTTGTCAATCATCGTGACGCAGATGAAGCGCTGGGTTGGACAAGCCTGTCCTATAAAAGACATGTGACACAAGCCCGAGCAGAAGCGTCAGCCCAGACTCAGCCCACACCGCAGGACTCGTCTCCATCAGTGAGTGATGGAAGTGAGCAGCATGTCCAGCGTCGCTCAGACCTCTATCGCCCACTGCCCCATACTGGACAGTAACCAATTTCACGGGCACCGGGACGGGCAGAGTGCCGGCTCGTCCAAGGTCTTATTCGCGTACAAAAGCGCCTCGCAGCACCTCAGCTCCTCGAGCATTAAAGCAGGCTTGGGGATACTCAAAGTGGCTACGTCTCAGTGGAAACAGGAAAAGAAAACGCGCTCAGAGGTAGCTCTGAGACAACAGACGACTACTAACAGCAACCACTGCAAAAGGTCTCCTTTGGACCAACTGGCAGCTCTCGTTCTTCATAGTCACACGAGGCACAGACAAATTGGCCAAGAGCACCGACAAGATGCCGCGCACACAACCAAACCACAGAACTGCAAGCGCATCGTGGTCCTTGGTGCGCCACGTGTCGGCAAAACCTCCATCCTGAGGAGATACCTCCGGGATGGGTTTGTGGAGGAGTACAAGCCCACCTCAGAGGACTTCCTCAGAAAACTGTTCCGTATTCGCGGGGAGACCTATCAAATAGACATCCTGGACGCGTCAAAGGAAAGAGACTTCCCGGCCAAGCGGAGACTGTCAATCCTGACTGGTGCGTATCTGTGCGTAACTGTCTAACTGATTTATAACCTACAGCTAAACTAACAGTGTGAATAGGAGCAGGTCAGTAATTATGATATTTTTACTTTTTGCAGGAGACATTTTTCTTCTAGTATTCAGCGTAGATGACCGCAGCTCTTTCGAAGAAGTATGTGCTCTGCGAACTGAGATACAGGCTGCGAAATCGAAGCTCTCCAAGTCGTGCGCGCCAGAGCAGTGCGCACAGGTGCCTCTGGTCGTGTGTGCGAACAAAGTGGATCTTCTGGAGTCCGAGAGAGAAGTGTCTCAGTCAGACGTGCTCCAAGCCTTTGGTGACGACTGTGCCTACTTTGAAACATCTGCAAAAGACAGTACAAATCTGGAGAAAGTCTTTGAAACTTTAGCAAAGAGAGGCGGACTCCCGACAGAAACCGGGCCGTCCCAGCATCGTAAAGTGTCTCTCCGTTCATACCAGGCGATGCGCACAGGCCGTGGACACTGGAAAGGGAGTCAGGGGTTAGGGAGAGACGACCCTTACGGTGCAGTCTACCCTTTAGCCCGTCGGCCTAGCTTCAGCACGGATCTGAGACACGTTATTGGACCGCACACAACAGAAAAGCCCAACAAAACACTGGACAAATGTCAGATTCAATGAGTTAGACAAACAAACAGTGAGAGAGGCAGAATGTTAGGAAACTACATACTGTGATAATAGCTGAAATAAAGCCCTTTTGAAAGAAGCTGGTGTGTTTTCTTACTTCTACTTCTACTACTAATGTCTTCGATGACAGACATGTGAGTTTTGCTCTTCCCATTCACAACACGGAGGAATGAAGTGGAAAGATGAGTCATATAACCTTGATTATTTGACTGTTGCATAAGACATAGGCCTATTGAAAAAATCGATTTGATAGTTTTTTCTCGCCCACTTTATTCCTGTGAGTAAGTCGTGATTGTGCAGTGCAGCCTCAAGCCCACACAGTAGCCTACAGCTCCTCATAATAGAAATCTCAATTAATCTTATATCTTTGTGGAGATAAAGATTCAGTTGTATGAGTTCAGCTGAATCACACACTGCTGTAGTAACTATTTTCTATTTGTGCTGTGTTTATACATTACATTTTAGTATTATCTTTATCTACACATTTTTCATGGGGTCAACTAAGTCATGATTTAGTCTTTGTTTTAAGGATAATGATTGGGATAATGATGATCTTTGGTGACACTTAAAATGAATAAAGTTTACATGTTGTGAGTCCTCCACGAAACACTCCAGGACTAGCTTTGAAAAGGCTCAGTGTTACTGCAGTGTGTAAGAACGGGTCCTTTTCATTATATTGAAGAAAGCATGTTTCCATGGAGACTGCCTCTGTGTTTGCAGTGAGGAGAATCATTAAAATCATTGCATTGGTAGAAAGCAAGATTGAAACACAACAGGTAAGAAGCACTAATTACTACTGTGTTTAATTATTTTGATAAAGATGTACATAAACAGAGACACAAAGCAATATTAATTCCACATCATTCGATAATTTGAAACTGTGTGCTCAAACATAAAAGAGGAGAGTCTAAACAACCAGCATTTACACTCCATCTGCCTTCTGTCCTGGATTTTGCAGATCTTTTATGAACTTCAATATGATTTAGACACACAAAGGGCACACTGAGACCTGAAGTCACTCCATTTTCCCCCAAGATGCACTGACCGTTTGAACTTTCCCTGTGTAACCCGACGCGTGCTGAAAGGTTCACATTGCAGCCCCTCAGTCCAGCATGAACACCTTGACCTCACGTGCAATAGCGGTTTTATCCTTGTTATAGCTTTCATTTGGAACAGACAGACACATACACAGCCACACCAAGCACTGAACAGATGCTCGCCTCTTTCGTCTGTATGTTTGCACGTGAGGACAGGTCTCATATGTACTCACTGCTTTGTCTGTCTTGGACACACAGTCGAAAAGGGGGTAAAACGTGACGCTGTTTGGGATCCCTCCTGATCTTCACTGTGGAAATAAATGCACTGTGTTTAAAGCTTCCACTTCCACAAAACTGGACGACACTCCGTTGTGATTTGTGGATGTGAAAACCTTTTGATTCTTTAGTTGTAGGCATGGGAGTTTCAGGGTAGTGTTGTTTATATGTGCACTCAGCTCAGCTCCACATTTAATTGTGCTAAACTATAATTGTAGCTTATAATTGAGTGATCCACTTTACAGATTGTAAGAGAGTGACGGGGAAATCTGTCATTATTCTTAAGCCTTCATCTCCCATAACTTCATCCCAAATTCCACTTTTAAATGAACTCAACCCCACTTTACAACCTGCCATAACCTCACCACAGTCTTGTTTTCTTATTGTATGTGAAAGCTGTAGAAAAAATGAGTGTATTCTTACTCTGTATAAAAAATAATAATAATAACCCAGACTCAACATCTTTTCATGTAGCTTGATTTTGAATCTGCAGATGCTGTCAACACTGGACGGAGGTGCTTACGTACATCTGGTCCATGTTAACAGTGCAATCAGTGGCCGTTTCAGAGAGGCAGGCAGTGTGATGTGATGTAGATAAGAGCTAAGAGGGGCTAGAGCTGCCTGTCACGCACCTACACAATAGACTGAAAGAAAACTGTCAGGCTATAGGTCACAGGCTGCATGAATGACACCACAAAACACACAGTCATTTTTAAAAACATATTGTTAAGGACAGAATGTCTTATGCAATATAGATTTTGTTGAACAGGCTGAACTGAGAACAAATGAATAAAATCAAAGAAAAAACGTTTTACTATTGAAGACAAATGTTACTTTTGTGAAAATGACATTAGGGGAAAAAAAGTATGACTCTTGAGGCAATTTGATATAAAAAACTAATTCTAATAACGCCCCAAAATGGACTCCACTTTAATATAACAGGCCCTTTGTTAGATATTTAAAACTGTTAAGGTTAAACAGTTGAGAGACAGGGCACTTTTATTTAATTTGCAGAATTCATAAACACAGGGATAAATCAAAGTGCATTAGAGAAGAGAGTCCAGTCTAAACATTTGCATTTGTCATTTGTCTTCTGTCTTTATTTATTTAAATATTTCCTCACTATTTAAGGAACAATACAATTTTTAACACCATGAAATATTTTGTTTTTCAATTCTTGCCTCCAGCACGAGGGTGTGAAAACTGCCACAGCAAAGAGCTCCCTCTACTGGCTCAACTATGTCATAGCTGCGGGACGGTTTACAGTAAAAGCTCAGTCATTTCAAGGAAACTGAAAGCACCATATCCAGCTGTTTTCTACCAACACAGTAACAGCGTCATACCGACCCAACCGTCTTCGAGGTAAGTTCTCTCTCTTCAGTCATTTATCAAAATAATTTTATTCATGAAATAAGTAAAGAGAAGGTCAAATCTTGTCCAGCTTGAACTTTTGGCCTGTTTAAACTGCTGATGCACAAAAACAAAACTATATCCTCCATGTTCAACTATGTCAAACTACAATTGTTATTTTTTATAACTTCTGTTCCGATGATGCCTTCATGTATTTATCAAATTGTGTTTTCTGACAGATCAAAAGTGCAGAGATGTGGGGATACATATTTGTTCTCATCACAGTCTCCTGTCAGATTGCTCAGGTCTTAAATCAAGACAATGGTATGTGATTTAAAATGTGTCTTTTCTCCACCGAGGCGTCGTTCAATTGTCTAAATTCTCGACCTTTCACCCTAGAGCTGAGGATCATTCTGGTTGGGAAAACTGGATCAGGAAAAAGCGCTTCTGGAAACACCATTCTCAGCAACTGACTTGTCCCCTGAATCTGTGACCAGTGTCTGCCAGAAAGGAGAGGTTATTGATGATTATGGCAGGCTCATTACTGTCATTGATACACCAGGGCTCTTTGACACAAAAAAAACAAAGGAAAAGTTAAAAAAGGAAATCGAGGACTGCGTTGTTGTCCAGTCTCTTCCTGGACCTCATGCTTTTCTGCTGGTGATCAGTGTCAAGGCGAGATTCACAGAAGAAGAGAAGGCAGCTGTGAAGTGGATTGAAGATCATTTTGGCTCAGATGCCTCCATGTACACCATCCTGCTGTTCACACACACCGACCTGCTCGGGGATAAATCTCTGGAGCAGTACATCAGTGAGAGTGAGGACCTCCGTCGACTGAAACACCAGTGTGGAGGAAGATACCACGCACTCAAAAACAACATGCCACAGGACAGGTCACAGGTCAAACAGCTTCTAGAGAAGATTGAGGAGATGGTGGAGGAGAACGGAGGACAGCACTACACCAACGAGATGTACGAGAAAGCTCAGAGGAGACTTGAGGAGGAAAGGAAACGGGTTGAGGAGGAACAGGAGAGGAAGAAGAAGGAAGAGGAAGAGCGGATCAGAGAAGAGGAAAGACAGGCAGCTCAGGAGAAAGTCTATACAGCTCTGTTTACAGGTGCAATCTTTGGTGGTGTTTTGGGGAGGGTTTTAGGTAAATATGTAGCTTTGCCTAACATTAACCCATCTGATGTAGCTATTCCTGTTGCTGCCACTGAACAGTTGGGTACAAAGGCGTTGAGTACAAAGGTGCTTCCTGTTGCTGTTGATAAAGGGTTGCTGAATTCAGTCATCACTAAAGTGAAACAATTTCTCCCAGAAGACATTGTTTTTGCTTTGGTGAATATGGCCCGTGTCTTGCAGTGATCAATGCTGAACAGAAAAGTAAGACATTGAGCGATATGACTGTAAAATTGGCAATGCAGAAATGGTATCAGGGATTAGTTTAGATTTTTGATTTGATTTTAAGATTTTATGATAGTACAATATTTTAAACCTATATAAAGTTTTGATTAATAGAATGCAGACTTGAATCGTAAGTAAGGATTGAAGAAGTACTGCTCAAAAAGGATAAAATGCAATGGCTTAATACAACTTCATTTTATTAAAATATATCTATATTTGCATAGACCTTAGTTCCTTGGTAATACTTAAAGAACTGGTTCTCAGTAATGTATCTTGGATCAATCTGGGGTTTTAACCTAAAAAGAGAATGAAAATAATCTATGGTAAAAATGTGACTCTTAATAAAACTGTGTGCATTTAGCAGCTGCTCTTTCTCATTCAGACTTGTTTTTTTCTGTATGATCAGAGACTTTGCACCATGTGTGGCCTGGAAATGCTAAATTGCTCATCATAAAAGTTGATTTTTCTGTTTATCTTTACACCCTATAGTTCTTTAACCAGCTGTCAGTAGATACAAGGTGGTTCCACTGTTAAGGAGCTATGGCTACTATGGTTTCATTGTTAATATTTTTGTATCAGTGCTTTTTTTCTCACACTTTTATTTCACGTGTTGCCTCAGAGTTTGATGATTGCTGTTTGGTTTGGTTTTTATTTGAACAGATCATTTATCATGATGTCACTATATAACATACCAGTTCAAGGTGGCTCTACTTTTGTTTTGTTGTTAGGCACTGTTAATTCCAAAGCTGTTATTGTGAACACATTTTGTTAATACTGTCTGCAACAGAACAGAGCCTTATGTATTGCCCACAGTGTATGATCAATTCAAATCATGTCAAGTTAGATATGTGACTGTGTGGATGACATTACAATAAAGACTACTGTTCAATTTCTCCAAGGCATTATTGATGCAGCCATCAGTTTTCTTTTGCTGAACCGGTGGCAGCAGTTTACACAAGAACACTGCCCCCTCCCCAGACACTTCCTCCAGGACTTCTGAGGGGATAACAAGGTTTTCTGGGTCATAGACATAATCACACAATCCATTCTTTAATCTTAATCGATTATATTACCACAACTAAATCTTTAACGTAAAATTAACTGTAATTATTCTAGTAGAAGTAATTAAATGGTGCAGTTATAAAAATATATGGTGCAAGTGCCAGCAATATTGTAGTATTTACACAAAGCAGCAGGAAAACCCAAGTTTCTTCTAGGAACCATTGTTCAACAATAATATTCTGTGGTTGTCACAATAAAACTGGTATCTGCCGTTTTTATTCATGACCCATTTTTAAAACATGTTTTGAACCTGTTATCTCAAAATGAGAAGCTGTTGTGAACCCAGGTCTATAAAAGCTTGTGTTCACTTGTTGATTCATCACACTGCTCCACCTCATCTGTACGAGTAAGGCAACTCTCTCAGACCAGCAGCATTAACTCAGCTGGTATTGTATCTTCTCATTTCTGAAGACACTTTCACAGACTGAACACAGATTGACTTCAGAGATGTTTGGAGCTCGGATCCCAGCTTACACCTTACTCGTCCTGATCACAGCTTGTGCTCAAACTGCTCAAGACATAAATGATCAAGGTAAGTAATGTATTGTGTCACAGGATTTAACTGGCTTTGTAGATTATACATAAAGCTCAAAGTTTAGTGTTTATTTTTTCCTCATACTCTCTCCTGTCAGAAGAGTTGAGGATCATTCTGGTCGGCAAAACTGGATCAGGAAAAAGTGCTTCTGGAAACAGCATTCTCGGCGAAAAAGTCTTTAAAACTAACGTGTCCCCTGAATCTGTGACCAGTGTCTGCCAGAAAGGAGAGGTTATTGATGATTATGGCAGGCTCATTACTGTCATTGATACACCAGGGCTCTTTGACACAAAAAAATCTAACAAGGAACTGAAAAAGGAAATCGAGGACTGTGTTATTGTCCAGTCTCTTCCTGGACCTCATGCTTTTCTGCTGGTGATAAATGTCAAGGCGAGATTCACAGAAGAAGAGAAGGCAGCTGTGAAGTGGATTGAAGATCATTTTGGCTCAGATGCCTCCATGTACACCATCCTGCTGTTCACACACACCGACCTGCTCGGGGATAAATCTCTGGAGCAGTACATCAGTGAGAGTGAGGACCTCCGTCGACTGAAACACCAGTGTGGAGGAAGATACCACGCACTCAAAAACAACATGCCACAGGACAGGTCACAGGTCAAACAGCTTCTAGAGAAGATTGAGGAGATGGTGGAGGAGAACGGAGGACAGCACTACACCAACGAGATGTACGAGAAAGCTCAGAGGAGACTTGAGGAGGAAAGGAAACGGGTTGAGGAGGAACAGGAGAGGAAGAAGAAGGAAGAGGAAGAGCGGATCAGAGAAGAGGAAAGACAGGCAGCTCAGGAGAAAGTCTATACAGCTCTGTTTACAGGTGCAATCTTTGGTGGTGTTTTGGGGAGGGTTTTAGGTAAATATGTAGCTTTGCCTAACATTAACCCATCTGATGTAGCTATTCCTGTTGCTGCCACTGAACAGTTGGGTACAAAGGCGTTGAGTACAAAGGTGCTTCCTGTTGCTGTTGATAAAGGGTTGCTGAATTCAGTCATCACTAAAGTGAAACAATTTCTCCCAGAAGACATTGTTTTTGCTTTGGTGAATATGGCCCGTGTCTTGCAGTGATCAATGCTGAACAGAAAAGTAAGACATTGAGCGATATGACTGTAAAATTGGCAATGCAGAAATGGTATCAGGGATTAGTTTAGATTTTTGATTTGATTTTAAGATTTTATGATAGTACAATATTTTAAACCTATATAAAGTTTTGATTAATAGAATGCAGACTTGAATCGTAAGTAAGGATTGAAGAACTACTGCTCAAAAAGGATAAAATGCAATGGCTTAATACAACTTCATTTTATTAAAATATATCTATATTTGCATAGACCTTAGTTCCTTGGTAATACTTAAAGAACTGGTTCTCAGTAATGTATCTTGGATCAATCTGGGGTTTTAACCTAAAAAGAGAATGAAAATAATCTATGGTAAAAATGTGACTCTTAATAAAACTGTGTGCATTTAGCAGCTGCTCTTTCTCATTCAGACTTGTTTTTTTCTGTATGATCAGAGACTTTGCACCATGTGTGGCCTGGAAATGCTAAATTGCTCATCATAAAAGTTGATTTTTCTGTTTATCTTTACACCCTATAGTTCTTTAACCAGCTGTCAGTAGATACAAGGTGGTTCCACTGTTAAGGAGCTATGGCTACTATGGTTACATTGTTAATATTTTTGTATCAGTGCTTTTTTTCTCACACTTTTATTTCACGTGTTGCCTCAGAGTTTGATGATTGCTGTTTGGTTTGGTTTTTATTTGAACAGATCATTTATCATGATGTCACTATATAACATACCAGTTCAAGGTGGCTCTACTTTTGTTTTGTTGTTAGGCACTGTTAATTCCAAAGCTGTTATTGTGAACACATTTTGTTAATACTGTCTGCAACAGAACAGAGCCTTATGTATTGCCCACAGTGTATGATCAATTCAAATCATGTCAAGTTAGATATGTGACTGTGTGGATGACATTACAATAAAGACTACTGTTCAATTTCTCCAAGGCATTATTGATGCAGCCATCAGTTTTCTTTTGCTGAACCGGTGGCAGCAGTTTACACAAGAAAACTCAGACTGCTCCCTCCCCAGACACTTCCTCCAGGACTTCTGAGGGGATAACAAGGTTTTCTGGGTCATAGACATAATCACACAATCCATTCTTTAATCTTAATCGATTATATTACCACAACTATATCTTTAACGTAAAATTAACTGTAATTATTCTAGTAGAAGTAAATAAATGGTGCAGTTATAAAAATATATGGTGCAAGTGCCAGCAATATTGTAGTATTTACACAAAGCAGCAGGAAAACCCAAGTTTCTTCTAGGAACCATTGTTCAACAATAATATTCTGTGGTTGTCACAATAAAACTGGTATCTGCCGTTTTTATTCATGACCCATTTTTAAAACATGTTTTGAACCTGTTATCTCAAAATGAGAAGCTGTTGTGAACCCAGGTCTATAAAAGCTTGTGTTCACTTGTTGATTCATCACACTGCTCCACCTCATCTGTACGAGTAAGGCAACTCTCTCAGACCAGCAGCATTAACTCAGCTGGTATTGTATCTTCTCATTTCTGAAGACGCTTTCACAGACTGAACACAGATTGACTTCAGAGATGTTTGGAGCTCGGATCCCAGCTTACACCTTACTCGTCCTGATCACAGCTTGTGCTCAAACTGCTCAAGACATAAATGATCAAGGTAAGTAATGTATTGTGTCACAGGATTTAACTGGCTTTGTAGATTATACATAAAGCTCAAAGTTTAGTGTTTTTCAATTCTTGCCTCCAGCACGAGGGTGTGAAAACTGCCACAGCAAAGAGCTCCCTCTACTGGCTCAACTATGTCATAGCTGCGGGACGGTTTACAGTAAAAGCTCAGTCATTTCAAGGAAACTGAAAGCACCATATCCAGCTGTTTTCTACCAACACAGTAACAGCGTCATACCGACCCAACCGTCTTCGAGGTAAGTTCTCTCTCTTCAGTCATTTATCAAAATAATTGTATTCATGAAATAAGTAAAGAGAAGGTAAAATCTTGTCCAGCTTGAACTTTTGGCCTGTTTAAACTGCTGATGCACAAAAACAAAACTATATCCTCCATGTTCAACTATGTCAAACTACAATTGTTATTTTTTATAACTTCTGTTCCGATGATGCCTTCATGTATTTATCAAATTGTGTTTTCTGACAGATCAAAAGTGCAGAGATGTGGGGATACATATTTGTTCTCATCACAGTCTCCTGTCAGATTGCTCAGGTCTTAAATCAAGACAATGGTATGTGATTTAAAATGTGTCTTTTCTCCACCGAGGCGTCGTTCAATTGTCTAAATTCTCGACCTTTCACCCTAGAGCTGAGGATCATTCTGGTTGGGAAAACTGGATCAGGAAAAAGCGCTTCTGGAAACACCATTCTCAGCAACTGACTTGTCCCCTGAATCTGTGACCAGTGTCTGCCAGAAAGGAGAGGTTATTGATGATTATGGCAGGCTCATTACTGTCATTGATACACCAGGGCTCTTTGACACAAAAAAAACAAAGGAAAAGTTAAAAAAGGAAATCGAGGACTGCGTTGTTGTCCAGTCTCTTCCTGGACCTCATGCTTTTCTGCTGGTGATCAGTGTCAAGGCGAGATTCACAGAAGAAGAGAAGGCAGCTGTGAAGTGGATTGAAGATCATTTTGGCTCAGATGCCTCCATGTACACCATCCTGCTGTTCACACACACCGACCTGCTCGGGGATAAATCTCTGGAGCAGTACATCAGTGAGAGTGAGGACCTCCGTCGACTGAAACACCAGTGTGGAGGAAGATACCACGCACTCAAAAACAACATGCCACAGGACAGGTCACAGGTCAAACAGCTTCTAGAGAAGATTGAGGAGATGGTGGAGGAGAACGGAGGACAGCACTACACCAACGAGATGTACGAGAAAGCTCAGAGGAGACTTGAGGAGGAAAGGAAACGGGTTGAGGAGGAACAGGAGAGGAAGAAGAAGGAAGAGGAAGAGCGGATCAGAGAAGAGGAAAGACAGGCAGCTCAGGAGAAAGTCTATACAGCTCTGTTTACAGGTGCAATCTTTGGTGGTGTTTTGGGGAGGGTTTTAGGTAAATATGTAGCTTTGCCTAACATTAACCCATCTGATGTAGCTATTCCTGTTGCTGCCACTGAACAGTTGGGTACAAAGGCATTGAGTACAAAGGTGCTTCCTGTTGCTGATGATAAAGGGTTGCTATTTCTCCCAGAAGACATTGTTTTTGCTTTGGTTTATGTATTGCCCACAGTGTATGATCAGTTCAAATCATGTCAAGTTAGATATGTGACTGTGTGGATGACATTACAATAAAGACTACTGTTCAATTTCTCCAAGGCATTATTGATGCAGCCATCAGTTTTCTTTTGCTGAACCGGTGGCAGCAGTTTACACAAGAACACTGCCCCCTCCCCAGACACTTCCTCCAGGACTTCTGAGGGGATAACAAGGTTTTCTGGGTCATAGACATAATCACACAATCCATTCTTTAATCTTAATCGATTATATTACCACAACTAAATCTTTAACGTAAAATTAACTGTAATTATTCTAGTAGAAGTAATTAAATGGTGCAGTTATAAAAATATATGGTGCAAGTGCCAGCAATATTGTAGTATTTACACAAAGCAGCAGGAAAACCCAAGTTCCTTCTAGGAACCATTGTTGTTTGCACCACTTGATGGCGCTGTTACTGCTTGAACAATGTAAGGTTTGCTTTCATTTCTAAGTAAATCATGTTTTTTCAGCTAAATGAAACAAAAACCTTGCTTTTGTAGGCAAACTTAATAATTATATATTATAGCCTTATTTATAACCTTTGCACACATCACACACAACATAAAAACATCTGTATTATTTTGTGTTTCTCAACAACTACTGATGTTATTTAAATAAGCTGACATGAATAAATCTTTAGGGGTCTTTTTAAAAAAACAGTAAATATGAAGATTATGTACTCCAAAATACAACAATAATATTCTGTGGTTGTCACATTAAAACTGGTAACTGCTGTTTTTATTCATGACCCATTTTTAAAACATGTTTTGAACCTGTTATCTCAAAATGAGAAGCTGTTGTGAACCCAGGTCTATAAAAGCTTGTGTTCACTTGTTGATTCATCACACTGCTCCACCTCATCTGTACGAGTAAGGCAACTCTCTCAGACCAGCAGCATTAACTCAGCTGGTATTGTATCTTCTCATTTCTGAAGACACTTTCACAGACTGAACACAGATTGACTTCAGAGATGTTTGGAGCTCGGATCCCAGCTTACACCTTACTCGTCCTGATCACAGCTTGTGCTCAAACTGCTCAAGACATAAATGATCAAGGTAAGTAATGTATTGTGTCACAGGATTTAACTGGCTTTGTAGATTATACATAAAGCTCAAAGTTTAGTGTTTATTTTTTCCTCATACTCTCTCCTGTCAGAAGAGTTGAGGATCATTCTGGTCGGCAAAACTGGATCAGGAAAAAGTGCTTCTGGAAACAGCATTCTCGGCGAAAAAGTCTTTAAAACTAACGTGTCCCCTGAATCTGTGACCAGTGTCTGCCAGAAAGGAGAGGTTATTGATGATTATGGCAGGCTCATTACTGTCATTGATACACCAGGGCTCTTTGACACAAAAAAATCTAACGAGGAACTGAAAAAGGAAATCGAAGACTGTGTTATTGTCCAGTCTCTTCCTGGACCTCATGCTTTTCTGCTGGTGATCAGTGTCAAGGCGAGATTCACAGAAGAAGAGAAGGCAGCTGTGAAGTGGATTGAAGATCATTTTGGCTCAGATGCCTCCATGTACACCATCCTGCTGTTCACACACACCGACCTGCTCAGAGATAAATCTCTGGAGCAGTACATCAGTGAGAGTGAGGACCTCCGTCGACTGAAACACCAGTGTGGAGGAAGATACCACGCACTCAAAAACAACATGCCACAGGACAGGTCACAGGTCAAACAGCTTCTAGAGAAGATTGAGGAGATGGTGGAGGAGAACGGAGGACAGCACTACACCAACGAGATGTACGAGAAAGCTCAGAGGAGACTTGAGGAGGAAAGGAAACGGGTTGAGGAGGAACAGGAGAGGAAGAAGAAGGAAGAGGAAGAGCGGATCAGAGAAGAGGAAAGACAGGCAGCTCAGCAGAAAGTCTATACAGCTCTGTTTACAGGTGCAATCTTTGGTGGTGTTTTGGGGAGGGTTTTAGGTAAATATGTAGCTTTGCCTAACATTAACCCATCTGATGTAGCTATTCCTGTTGCTGCCACTGAACAGTTGGGTACAAAGGCATTGAGTACAAAGGTGCTTCCTGTTGCTGTTGATAAAGGGTTGCTGAATTTAGTCATTACTAAAGTGAAACAATTTCTCCCAGAAGACATTGTTTTTGCTTTGGTGAATATGGCCCGTGTCTTGCAGTGATCAATGCTGAACAGAAAAGTAAGACATTGAGCGATATGACTGTAAAATTGGCAATGCAGAAATGGTATCAGGGATTAGTTTAGATTTTTGATTTGATTTTAAGATTTTATGATAGTACAATATTTTAAACCTATATAAAGTTTTGATTAATAGAATGCAGACTTGAATCGTAAGTAAGGATTGAAGAACTACTGCTCAAAAAGGATAAAATGCAATGGCTTAATACAACTTCATTTTATTAAAATATATCTATATTTGCATAGACCTTAGTTCCTTGGTAATACTTAAAGAACTGGTTCTCAGTAATGTATCTTGGATCAATCTGGGGTTTTAACCTAAAAAGAGAATGAAAATAATCTATGGTAAAAATGTGACTCTTAATAAAACTGTGTGCATTTAGCAGCTGCTCTTTCTCATTCAGACTTGTTTTTTTCTGTATGATCAGAGACTTTGCACCATGTGTGGCCTGGAAATGCTAAATTGCTCATCATAAAAGTTGATTTTTCTGTTTATCTTTACACCCTATAGTTCTTTAACCAGCTGTCAGTAGATACAAGGTGGTTCCACTGTTAAGGAGCTATGGCTACTATGGTTTCATTGTTAATATTTTTGTATCAGTGCTTTTTTTCTCACACTTTCATTTCACGTGTTGCCTCAGAGTTTGATGATTGCTGTTTGGTTTTTATTTGAACAGATCATTTATCATGATGTCACTATATAACATACCAGTTCAAGGTGGCTCTACTTTTGTTTTGTTGTTAGGCACTGTTAATTCCAAAGCTGTTATTGTGAACACATTTTGTTAATACTGTCTGCAACAGAACAGAGCCTTATGTATTGCCCACAGTGTATGATCAATTCAAATCATGTCAAGTTAGATATGTGACTGTGTGGATGACATTACAATAAAGACTACTGTTCAATTTCTCCAAGGCATTATTGATGCAGCCATCAGTTTTCTTTTGCTGAACCGGTGGCAGCAGTTTACACAAGAACACTGCCCCCTCCCCAGACACTACCTCCAGGACTTCTGAGGGGATAACAAGGTTTTCTGGGTCATAGACATAATCACACAATCCGTTCTTTAATCTTAATCGATTATATTACCACAACTATATCTTTAACGTAAAATTAACTGTAATTATTCTAGTAGAAGTAAATAAATGGTGCATTTATAAAAATATATGGTGCAAGTGCCAGCAATATTGTAGTATTTACACAAAGCAGTAGGAAAACCCAAGTTTCTTCTTGGAACCATTGTTCAACAATAATATTCTGTGGTTGTCACAATAAAACTGGTATCTGCCGTTTTTATTCATGACCCATTTTTAAAACATGTTTTGAACCTGTTATCTCAAAATGAGAAGCTGTTGTGAACCCAGGTCTATAAAAGCTTGTGTTCACTTGCTGATTCATCACACTGCTCCACCTCATCTGTACGAGTAAGGCAACTCTCTCAGACCAGCAGCATTAACTCAGCTGGTATTGTATCTTCTCATTTCTGAAGACACTTTCACAGACTGAACACAGATTGACTTCAGAGATGTTTGGAGCTGGGATCCCAGCGTACACCTTACTCGTCCTGATCACAGCTTGTGCTCAAACTGCTCAAGACATAAATGATCAAGGTAAGTAATGTATTGTGTCACAGGATTTAACTGGCTTT
Organism: Rhyacichthys aspro; assembly: GCA_036850595.1. NCBI lineage: Eukaryota > Metazoa > Chordata > Actinopteri > Gobiiformes > Rhyacichthyidae > Rhyacichthys > Rhyacichthys aspro. Next base: position 13,317,837 of record CM072148.1, on the reverse strand, counting down.
GTAGATTATAGATGAAGCTCAATATTTAGTGTTTATTTTTTCCTCATACTCTCTCCTGTCAGAAGAGTTGAGGATCATTCTGGTCGGCAAAACTGGATCAGGAAAAAGTGCTTCTGGAAACAGCATTCTCGGCGAAAAAGTCTTTAAAACTAACGTGTCCCCTGAATCTGTGACCAGTGTCTGCCAGAAAGGAGAGGTTATTGATGATTATGGCAGGCTCATTACTGTCATTGATACACCAGGGCTCTTTGACACAAAAAAATCTAACAAGGAACTGAAAAAGGAAATCGAGGACTGTGTTGTTGTCCAGTCTCTTCCTGGACCTCATGCTTTTCTGCTGGTGATCAGTGTCAAGGCGAGATTCACAGAAGAAGAGAAGGCAGCTGTGAAGTGGATTGAAGATAATTTTGGCTCAGATGCCTCCGTGTACACCATCCTGCTGTTCACACACACCGACCTGCTCGGGGATAAATCTCTGGAGCAGTACATCAGTGAGAGTGAGGACCTCCGTCGACTGAAACACCAGTGTGGAGGAAGATATCATTCACTAACCAACAATCAAGAGGACAGATTCCAGGTCGAACAGCTTCTAGAGAAGATTGAGGAGATGGTGGAGGAGAACGGAGGACAGCACTACACCAACGAGATGTACGAGAAAGCTCAGAGGAGACTTGAGGAGGAAAGGAAACGGGTTGAGGAGGAACAGGAGAGGAAGAAGAAGGAAGAGGAAGAGCGGATCAGAAGAAAAGAGAGAAGGAAGTGGTGTAAAATGATAGCTATTGCTGCTGCTGGTGTTTTCACTGGGGGGGTTTATTTCTCCTCTTATCCGTTGATGGGAGCAGCTGCAGCTCTTGGCCTCACTCAAGATTGGGATTGCGTTTTATCATAGTTCATTTGGGGGGAATAAAAAAAATAAGGTTAAATATATTACTTATTCTTTTAAAAGTTGTCCATTTTTAGTTAGTTGTTCTCCAGTCTCAGTAACTGTTTTTAATGTTGCATGTAAAGTACTACTAACTTTGTAACTAAATTCACATTTTTTAAGTAAAAAGTAATATTCACTGTTTTTATTGTTTATGTTGTCTTAGTTAAATGGGACAGATATAGCTACTAAAGATCTCTACATGGTGTATTTATTGTCATGTTCAGTTTTAATACAAACACAGGTTAACGGTAACACCAAGAGGAAAGAAGAGGCGCACATGACTACTGTGAACCATTCATCTTTACACCACTAGAGGGCAGTACATTGAGGAGCTCGAGGTATTGCTTTCATTTCTTAGTAGCTTATGTTTTCCAGCAAAATGAAACCAGCATTTTAAACATTCTGCTACTTAAGGTGTGGTAGGAAACCTGTTTAAAGGGTTGCTGAAAAGGATCCTATAACTTTATACCATGTCAGAGTTTAGTTTATGAAATACAGTGAGAACAAGATACAAGACCTCAGAAAAACTAGACATCAACCCTTAGATGCAAAAGTGACTTGACCCTAGACTCTTCCACAACTGGGTCAAAAACGACTGACTGAAACAGAGGTTAGGCTATTGTTTTTGTTTCTCAGTAGGTTATTGTTTTCCAGCAAAATGAAACCAGCATTTTAAACATACTGCTATTTAAAGTGTGGTAGAAAAACAAACAATATACTATACTCTATTCTTATTGATAAAACTGATTGCCTGGAAACTTGCCTGACAAGAACGTATTAAAATAAGAGATGTGATAGTTATAAACATGACATTTTTAATTTTGATTTAGAAAAACTGTTTAAGGCCAGCTTTAAAGATGATTCACAAGATGGAGATAACCTGAGTTGAAAGGAAGAAAACCATGTTCAGGGCTTTTTTAATTGGTAGAATGTAATTTCTTCTGGCATCTTTAAAATGCATCACAGACAAAGCAGGGGTGTGGTCTTTAGCGTGATACTTTGCATCTTAAAACCAGTGGGTGTGTTGTGAACCCGGATCTACAAAATCCTCTCTTCCCTGTTGATTTATCACACTGCCACCTCACCTGAACAGGTAAGGTAACACTCTCTGCCCATGAGGCTTACAGCAGTTGGGAGGTGTTTTTATTTGTGCATTTTTGTTGTGTTTTGATCTACTTTCACAAACTGGTGATTGATTGACTTTTAAAGAGATGTTTCGAGCTTGGAGCCCTGGTCACACCTTGTTCATCCTGATCACAGCCTGTGTTCAGACTGCTCAAGGAGGTAAGACATGCATTTTGTCATGGGATTAAAAACTAAAACAATGTGTAAGGTCACTGCAGTACACTGACACTATAACCAGACTCAAATAGATGTAGTGTCGATAGATAAGTACACATCACCAGAGAGAGTTTCAGACACATCTGGTTCTGAGTTAATGTGCCAAATATTTGTAGATGTACTGTGCATTTCATGATGTAATGTTACATGTTAAATAAATATTTTACGTTAGCAACATTATAATATACTAATGTAATGTTGAGAGCAAACAATGCTGCATTATAACAATCCATTACAAAGTGTGTTGATGTGGGTACAGGAGACCTCTGTAAATCTGTTGATATATTTATGTTTGTGCCTGCAACTTCATAATTTACTATGGGAACTATTTTTGCAGACTTTTTTCCATCTGAAGGACTACGGATTATTTTTGTCGGCAAAACTGGATCAGGAAAAAGTACTTCTGGAAACACCATCCTCGGCACGGATGCCTTTTCAACAAGAATCTCTGCTGAATCTGTGACTAATAAATGCCAAAAAGCAGAGGGTAAAGACCATAAAGGTAGACCCATTACTATAGTTGATACACCAGGGCTTTTTGATACTAGGAAAACTAACGAGGAACTGAAAAAGGAAATCGAGGACTGTGTTATTGTCCAGTCTCTTCCTGGACCTCATGCTTTTCTGCTGGTGATAAATGTCAAGGCGAGATTCACAGAAGAAGAGAAGGCAGCTGTGAAGTGGATTGAAGATAATTTTGGCTCAGATGCCTCCATGTACACCATCCTGCTGTTCACACACACCGACCTGCTCGGGGATAAATCTATAGAGGAGTACATTATTGAGAGCTTGAATCTCCGTCGACTGAAAAACCAGTGTGGAGGACGATATCATTCACTAAACAACAATCAAGAGGACAGATTCCAGGTCAAACAGCTTCTAGAGAAGGTTGAGAAGATGGTGGAGGAGAACGGAGGACAGCACTACACCAACGAGATGTACGAGGAAGCTCAGAGGAAACAGGAGGATGAATGGTGTAAATATATACTTTCTGTTTTTGGTGGATGTGTTGTTGGGGGGATTTTTAAACCCTGGATGATCCCAGCATGTGCAGCCATGGGTCCCAAAGCTTACAATTGCTTTGCATCAGCTTTTGGAAATGTGTTTAAATAAATAATGTAGGTACAAGGATTGGGTTGATTTGACTGAGCAAACCAGGCAGAGTTTTACATTGTAACACACAATTATACATATGACTTAATCGGGTCAATAGATGAACAGTTCTGTCATTAAGTTGTCTTAAAAATGGAGCCTCAGGTTCACTGCGTATGGCCGTTCAGTGCACTCCAGTAAAGGTTTCCACAATGTACCAGTCATTGCATTCCTCACTGCATTAGACCTTATAAACCTACATTTGTGTCTGGAGAACATATTCTTGGCTTGGTAGAACCTCGGGTTAGTGTATTCATTGTATTGTGTGGTTTTTAATGTAATGTTTGCAAATGTTGTGTTGATTAAAAATCCAATGAACTGTGGTTATTCTCTGTTTATGTCTTTACCTGGATTTGAAGAAGGCCTCTTACAATAAATAAATCACTACAGTCCATAACTTACATTACAATCTGAACCTGTTTTCAGTATCTAATCTCTAAACAATGTGGCTGAAGTCCAATATAATGTAGAATTAACATTAACATCATGTGGTGATTAACTCTGAATATGCTGCCCTCATACTGAGCCAGGCGTAGCATCTGTGCGGATTCACAGTTGTCACATGTAAACTAAAGACAATACAAGGAAATAGGAAGCACATTCGGCAAAGGCCAGGCTTCCAGAAGTTTCCCAGCAAACTAGTGTAGAAGGTGAGCGACAGCGCCCATGGTCCATCCTGGTCTAGAGCCGCACATTTTTCCTTTGGAAAACTGGGGAAAAGATCAATTAAACCTAATGGCTGAAGGTAAGTGTAAAAATCATTCAAATCACACTGAGATCTTGTCACATTCAGTATAGCAGATCAGAAACCATATTGTCACTCTATTAACTATTCTTTGTATACTGGGTATATTTGACATCACAGCAATACCTCTTCGAGAAAAGAAGCAGCGAACCCTGCCTCGATGTGATGGCCTCAACAACTTTGACGGTATGTTCTTTTATGACTTGTTAATATTCGCCTTTTGTCACTTGACATTAAAGCTCTGCCCGCTGTTGTTTCAATGATTCTTCTGGAGGAAATATTTTAGCGCTTCATTAGTGTGACTGGGATGGGCTAAAAATACCAAACAGGTTTTACAGGATGAAGTTTACCATACGTGAAGCAGTGTCTTAGCTGGGTAGTGATGCCAAAATCTGTGCTCAACTAACAATCTTACTTTCAAATAAAAAGACGTATCTGTTATATGTTAATGTAAAGAGAAAGAGTAACAAAAATTCTTAGTGAAAAGTCCATTCAAATGAGAAATATATTGTGTATCATAGCACAATGTGGGCCAAGACACTACTTCAATTGAAGGTTAAATGCTCTGAACAAAATATAGCAGGGTTGAAATGACAGTAAATTAATTTACTCGTGATTTTAATAATTAACAGTAAATGTTGAAAGGCGTGGCTTCTGCTTATATGCTTGACTTAACACTTCATATCTAAAAGACTTGTATGTTCTCGTGGCATTGATGATGGTTTTCTCATGCAGCTCTGGATTTATCCGGCGGGCTCCGAATAGTCCTCGTGGGGAAGACAGGATCAGGAAAGAGCGCCACAGGAAACACCATCCTTGGGAGAGCTGCTTTTAGAGAAGACCCCAGCCCGGTATCTGTGACCAAACACTGTGAGACACAAAGCGGGGAAGTGGACGGGACTGCGGTGCAAGTGATCGACACTCCCGGCCTGTTTGACACTGCCATTACCGAGGAGGAGTTAAAAACCAGAATAGAGGAGTGTGTCAAGATGTCTGTGCCCGGCCCTCATGCTTTCTTGCTTGTGATCAGGCTGGGAGTGAGATTCACTGAAGAGGAGCGAAATGCTGTCAAGTGGATCCAGGATAACTTTGGAGACGACGCCTCCATGTACACAATCATGCTGTTTACATGTAAAGATCAGGCCAAAGCCGACAACGCTTTGAAGGAGTGTAAAGAGCTCCGGAGACTCTCGATCACATTCGGACGCAGGTATCACGCTTTCAACAACAACGACGCCGACGACCGAGTTCAGGTCACGGAGCTGATGAACATGATCAAGGAAATGGTACAAGACAATGGGGGCAAACACTACACCAACGAGATGTATGAGAAGGCCCAGAGGAAGCTGCGGGAGGAGGAGGAGCGCAAGAAGCAAGAGGAAGAAGAGAAAAAGGAAGAGGAGAGGAAGATGTGGGATGCAGAGAGAGAAAAGCAGGAGAAAGAACGCGTGAAGGAGAAAAAGGTTAAACGAAAGAATATCCGGGTGGCCTCGGCTGCCGCGGTGGTGCTGGTGCTGGCCGGTGTGGTCATCGCAGTGGGAGCCAATACCACTGTGGCTCTAGCTTTGGGGGCCCCTGCACTTGTCCTGGGCGTGCTGTGTGGTCTAGCTGCTATCTGCATATGGAAAGGAGTAACATGTAAACCAAAGGCTAATATTCCTGTATAATATAAACACTTTCACAATAACAAGGACACTTCTCTGTGACACCAAATATAAATATTGCAAATTTAGTGTGAGTATTTAATGAACACGTTTTATTATTACATTGTGTGTAATAATCGGTATGGGACATAAAAGGTGCTGTTTTTGTTATTTTAATATCTGTTGTGCCCTCTTACACAGGTATGTACAGAAATGAGTGCAGTTCACACATTAGTTACACTTGAACAGATTATTTCGTATGAATTTTAATAAATAGTCTTCATGGTTTTAAAATGTTTATCATGTTCCTCAAACTAATTGCTTTTTCATATTACACAGAGTTATCTCGGCTTTATTTGTGGTAACATGAGCTCACTTCCCGCAAGGAAACCACAGACAATGGTAAATGTCCACAATGGCTCACAGTGAGAGAGGAAACATTCTTAACTACGAAGCACATACCTATCCCTAAAAACAGAAAAAGGAAATGCAGAGACTAGTGTGTGTCTAGTATTTGTGCATTTAGTGCTGCAACGTTTCCCGAAACAAAATCTGTAGATAAAGTGTGTTTGATAGAGAAAAATCAACATGCACCATCTTGGTCACATATGTTTTTAGAGGCAAATGTAAAGAATGATTTTGCACATTCTTAGCTTTCATTTGTTTTTGGTTTAATCCATTTTCTCAGGGCTAATGCCATCATTACAATCTGTATCTCTGCACTCATTCCATCTTTCATTGATACGCATCTTTCTCTGAACTTCCTCATTTGTGCTGCTCATGTAATAGCTCACATTTATCTTCACCATCTTGTCTAACTTTTCGACCAAATCAGCGACCTGTGTGCAGTTTTCTATGTGCATAATGTCAAACACAACACACCCAGCCGAACAGTCTCTCAGGACCTGGATGAGTCTACACAGATCCATTTCTTACAAACCCCTTGAGTGAAAACCACTATTGTACACTTGGAGGCAAAGTTGCAGTTAATTGCATTCTTCTCTTCTTTTGTGAACTGTCCAGTCTCACCACAAGCAGGTAGACATGTGACAGACAGACAGTGCAGTTCTCTATTTCACATTTCATTGGGGCCTCTGTCACTGAAGTGTGAAGTATCCCCGGCCTGTCAATGATGCTATCCGTTTTGTCATTAAAATGGTCTGTCTCTTTTTTACATTTTTTGGTCACTGAGTCAAAAGCGTTTCTTCCAAGAATTGTTTTCCCAGTTACACTCTTCCCTGAGCCAGTTTTTTCTGTGAGGTTGGGGACAACTGGTAATTCACCATTTTTAATCAATGAGCGGAGAGGAACAATACTGCATTCAAGTTTTTGTTTAATCCTTCAATTTATAGTTCATTGTTTCACTCCACATTAAAAGAGAAAAATAGAAAGTAACAAGTAAGCAAAGTAACAAAAAAGTGATTAAAAACTTGGACACAACATTATGCTCACAACTATGTTCAAATGAATGCAGAAATATTGTCATCTAGTGGCTGTATCCAGTACAGCATATTTAAAAAAATACAAAACAGTGTGATAAACTATTTTCTAAATGCTGAATAAACTATTTCAAGTTAAATACAACTTTTTTGTTTGCATGCTTGTTCATACTTCAGTCATCACTTGCAGTTGCTGCAACAAAGTCTCCTTGTGTGCCGTCTTTGTGTGTGTGTGTGTTTAGTATGCATTTTTATACAGCGCTGCCCTCCTACAACTCTATTTATGACGTACAGAGAAACAACCAGCTCCCTCAGTAAAACAACTGCACATTACATCGCTCTGCAAAAGACTGACCGACGCGCTCTTGTGAACATCACATTACTTTTGAAACGTTAAAAGGTAAGTTTATATCTGATTGCCTACTCTTATAATTTTCCGTCATAAAGGTTTAACATAAATTTAAACTGTATATCTCTGCAGCCAGGCACATGTCAAATGGGACACATTTAAAATCTGACAACATTTCTGAATGACGACAGATAAAGGTGTGTAACAACTACGACTTCAATCAGAAGAGTGTTATGAAGATGGCGTCCACAGGTCTACAGCTGGTGGGAATAGTCCTGGCCGTGGTGGGATGGGTGTTCGGGGCTTTGGTGTGTGCAGCCCCTCTATGGCGAGTGTCTGCCTTCGTCGGGGGAGAGCTGGTGATCGCCCAGGTGCTGTGGGAGGGGCTGTGGATGAACTGTCTGTCCCAAACCACAGGCCAGATTCAGTGTAAGGCCTATGACTCGACCCTGGCCTTGCCCCTGTCTTCCCAAGCTGCCAGGGGCCTCACTGTTCTCTCCCTGCTCCTGTGCCTCCTGGCCCTCATGCTCGCAGTGGCCGGAGCCAAGTGTACTCACTGTATGGGTGACAGTAGCCCGAGCTCCAAAACCCGAGTGGCCCGGATGGCAGGCGTGCTCTTCCTTGTGGCTGGCCTGATCTACATGATACCCATCTGCTGGACTGCCTATGGGATAATTAAGGACTTCTATGATCCAAATATTGCAGCGCCCTTAAAAAGAGAGTTGGGACCTGCACTGTACTTGGGCTGGGGAGCCAGTGTGCTGCTCCTGGTTGGAGGTTTTCTGCTACAACACGGCTCATCTCCACCAACAGCAAGAGTCAAGCCAGTTATTGGAGCACCGACCAAAGACAATCCAAAGGCCGCAGCAGTACTAGAAGTAAAACACCAAGAAAAATCATTTGTATGAGCCTTTTCACTTTTATGTACTGTTCAAAAGGATTGTCAGTCTATTCTCGCATCTCTAATACTCTATGAAGTGTGTAATGTGTAAAGTGGGAGTTGAGAATAATTGTGGGCAGACTTTAAATGTTTACTAATGTGTGTAACAAACATTTTCTGAATTCCCACCCTCCTCTGCTTGTGTGAGTATGAGTGGGCAGAGTGTGTACAGTACATCTGCTGCTGTGGTCACATGGAGTTTGTGTGGGCACTCAGAGTCATTCTTGTTTACTATCAACACTTTGTTTGCTGTTTGTTTTTTATCTACAAATGATTTGTTTTTTTTGTTGGTTTTTTTTACTGAATTTGCCTCATTACAGTAAAAAGACCACAAGAACACAAAAGATTATATTTGGTTAATGTTATGTTTAAATGTTTTCTTACAATTATGTATGTCTGCTCTGGTTTGCTTATTTTAATTTACATTTATGTTCAATTTTTTTAACAAGGAAGAGCAATTGCCAACCAAACTTAACACAATAATTGACATGATTCATCAGGAATAAAAGTGTCTTTTCTCCACTTGCCTCGTCCTGTCTTATTTCTTTCTTAATTCCCCTGTAAGATTTAACTCACCTTCACCAAAAAGCCTGGCAGAAACCAACACATATCATGAGTAATAGCAGGTATACTCCACTTGAGGGCGGTAGAAACAAAGAAACTGCTGCTCCTTTGAACAACAGCCACGAGCTCAAGACTCTTACAGCATGATGTCAGCTTTTAAAATAAAAACTACTTTAGAACTACTGATAAAAACTTATAGTCTATAGTTATTGTACTGAGGGATCTTTCTAAAGTCTGTGAATTATTGTAACACACACTACAGCCACACTTTGGATTGAGGCTTTATAATTCATAAGGTCCCATGTTATGTGCAATTTAATTTTAGAGTATTATTAGTAATACAATGAAATGAGTTCATATTTAAAAGGCTACCCACCAGTGTCTGAAGTTGCCCAATGTAGCTTTGTCAGGCACGTCTGAAAAACACAGAAGAAGAGCTTGAGTTGTTTTGTCAGCACAGTGTGAACAGTGTGAGTAGAGACAGACTCAGAGGAAGAGGCCAGCGTCAGAGTCAGGGGCTGCTGTGCACAAAGTTCAATGAACAAGTGTGTTACTTCCCCAACAAGGCTTTGTGCGAACAAGCATCTCACAATTGTATGGGCTATTATGTTCCTGAACGTTTGGATTTGTAAAAGAATTATTTTTGTATTTTTGTAGGCATTTAGACTGCACCAGATTTTAGAGATATGTTAATGTAAATGTTCCATATAAAAAAAAAAGATATCGGATGGTCTGCTTACCTCTTTAACAGGGCAGTATAAATAGATCATGTTTGGTCAGTTTTTGGATTGGGGATGTCTTCTAATGTATCTTTTTTAAGCTCTTGGTGCAAGACAAATTCCACTAGGGGCAATGAAGGTTTCATAATTACATGCATACATAATGTTTTGAAATAATATCCCAAAACAGCTGTAAATTAGTGTATATTGGATTTAATATTTGTCCATTTGCAACACTGAATGTGAAATTGTATGTTTCAAATAATTATATTCTATTTAATTAAATAAATGTTTAATCATAATTATGCATGGTAATAGTATTAGATTAATATTAGATTTGACTGACTATAAAGAATTTATCACATGAAATAGTTCCATTTGCGTTCTTAATATCTCAGCAGTTTTCTGCGTAGTAAATGAGTTAAGGATAAAGTGAAGGACTATTCTCCTTAAAGATGGCGCCAAAGTTTACCCTGCCTCCATCCACGTGGCGGTCAGTCATTGGCCATTACACACATCAATTCACCCTCAAGGTTTTGCTGATATGGACGATTATAAAAATAAAATGTGTCATAGTGTTTTATTTTGATAGAGGCTGTCTAAGAACGTTGGCTATTGTTCTCTTAAAGGGACAGGGCGCTCTTAATCACACTGTGCATGCGCCAAGCGGCGATACCGCTTTAAAATCCGCATGACAGTTCCTGTAGCGAAAATGTGCTTTTCTGTTCGGGGTTTGTAGGTTCTCACAGCCCTGTGTCGACCTTTGCTTCTCCGCCCCGGGGCGGGTAGGCAGCTCCGTACTCCATGGTGGTTATTGGTTGCTCTCCTCGCCCCAGTTTGTGGCTGCTTCCGATTGCATTGTGGCCCAAACACTGCACACGTCGTCCTCTCTCCGCGCACTTATGTGGCGTGAGCGTGCACGCTGCTGCTGGAGCCAAAGTCCCCGGTCCGAGCTTTCTCTTATCGAAATGTTTGAAGATTAACGAAGTTATCCGTGCAGTGCAGACCTCGAGCGAGCAGCAGCTGGACCGCACAGGCCAGGGCCGAGCGCACGGACTGGGCTGCGTGTCGAACCGGAACATCGGGGGTGCATCAGACCACAGTGGACAGTACCATGACTGAGAAACGGGTTTCACGGTGGTATTTTGGAGGGCTGGCGTCCTGTGGTGCTGCGTGCTGTACGCATCCATTGGATTTAATTAAGGTAAATGTCCAAGGCCTGGATTCTAGGATGCAGCTGTTTCCGAAAAGACTGCAGTCCTTAAGTCACCTTTGAGCCCTCATCGTGTTACTGTAGTAGGCTGTAGTAACTCGGCAACAGTGCCACAGACTGCTGCAGTAGGCTACAAGCTGCAGGCTGCATGTCTCTGCAGTCTGTCAGGAAGTTTTTGAAGGACAGGTCAAGTGGATATCTCTCAACCCAACTGATATTTTAACACTTTACCACAAAAAGTATAAACTGTGATTAAATTGTACCTAACCTTACTTAATATAGGCTATAGTTGGTGTATTTGTACTTCTACTTCAGCCCAGAAAAGTGTATATAAGAAGATTTGCATGTTTATTCTTGTTCATCCTTGACTCAGTACATGTGTTGACATGACTTGTGGCCTATCCTGATCAGATTGAGCCCAGTCACACATGATCTAAATAACTAACCCTCAGTAAGTCATGTGCTGTGTCCCTGTGGAGACCAGGCTGTCTGCAATCTTGTGTCATAGCCTCCTAAACTATAGTGTTAGATGTTGCCACATAAAACCATGACAGCCCTAAATAAAGCTCTGTGTAGTGAGGACACTGATTGGCCAAGTCAAAGAAGTGGTATTATGTTAATGTGAGTGTCAAAGTCATGAGAAGGTAACTTAAGGCTAATAGCAGAGACATAGAGCTTATTAAATGGTGAAGAACACAGTAAATTAAATGAAACCAGTCTTACTTCTTTTCCACTGAGACATTCATATAAACTAACCATTGTGCCTTTGCAAATCCTTCTGTTTTAGGTGTTGCACGTTCCCTTTGAGCAACAAAACAAAAACAACGCACATTCTTACATAAAATCAAGCAACCACCTCTAAGCTACGATTACACACAAGTGATTACAATTAAACTTATCACTTAAGTCTGTAAAATCTTGAAATGAATTAAGACTTCTTTTCTGTGGACTAGTGCTCAGTGAAAGTGGTTTTGGTCGAGTGACGTCAGATCTGATGTTGACGATTAAATAGTTGTTGAGCAACAATAGGTCAGAGATGTTTAACAAGTACAAGTCGTACCTCGGCCTGCCCGAAAGACTAGTTTCAAGTCAAACAATTATAATGGCACCTTCCAATAGACACTGTCACTGAACAGTAATCTATTGTCTAGGCACAAGTCTCTGCTACTGTCAAATACAAAGTCCTCTCATGACCACCATTTACCCCCTGTCAGGACTGCATCAAGTTTAGTAGTATTTTACTTTGATTATGTCTGAAACCACCCACAAATACAGAGCAGTAACTTTTATCTGCATGTGCAACAGTCAGCCAAGCATGCCCTCAGCTTAAAGACTGTTCAGCTTAAAGGCTTTGCTTGGTCACTTAACCATTTAACTCAGAGCAACACTGTGTTAATACTATGACGGGGGAAGGTCGAAGGTAGGACTGCTTTCATTTGGAACAAGAGATGAGAGAGTAATAAGACTCTTGCCTCAGGTTTTTAAAAACATGTAATTACGAGCTCACTGCTGAGGTGTTGCAACACGTTGTGGTCCCCATGTACATTGGCCATATTCTCATAGGACATACTTCTCCAGCCACCACACAAAAATAGCATGAGCAATATCAATATGTTATTTACTGTAAGTGCCTACAGAAAGTTTTTCTCTCCTACCATAAAGAACATAGTCAGCTTAATCGTATTTGGAAACTAACAATCATGTCAATGAATGAGCCAGACATTTTACAGTGCTCCTGGCTTTTTCCCCCAGGTGCATCTACAGACTCAACAGGAGGTGAAGAAACGGATGATTGGAATGGCCCTCCATGTGATCAAGAGCGATGGTGTGCTGGCTCTTTACAACGGCCTTTCTGCTTCTCTCTGTAGACAGGTATTTTTTTTTTTTAAATAAATAATTTTATGCATGTTTTTGGTATGGAAAAACAGAGATACAGTATTATCTTGGGAAGCTGTCTGTGAATACAACAGCACAACGGAAATGAAATAATGGCTCATTTACACCGAACTGTTGAGTAAATGTCCTACATTCCTCTGAGGCCTCATTCGGATGTGTGTTTTGGACGCCCTCTAGTGGTTGAAAGAATAATAATAATAATGATCCTCTTTACTTTCCTCTCAGATGTCATACTCCCTCACCAGATTCGCTATCTATGAGACAGTACGGGACGTCATGGGCAGCAAAAGCCAGGGCCCCATGCCATTTTACCAAAAAGTCCTACTGGGAGCCTTTGGGGGTGAGAATACTCACACAAACACAAACAAACATGGGAACTGGAATTTAAATTATGTTTTAATTAGTGATTATATAAATAAATTTCCCTGTTTAGCTACTATATATCGTGGCCATTAATGGCAAAAAACAGGATTTCTCTTCCAACAGGTTTTACTGGTGGCTTTGTAGGCACTCCAGCAGATATGGTGAATGTCAGGTAACACTTATTCTCTATAGACAGACAGTCCACAGAATTACAACATGCTTCTTATTTATTGTATATTAATTAGATATGACCCTTTGCTTCTAGGATGCAGAATGATGTGAAACTACCACCAGAACTGAGGAGGAAGTAAGTTCTTTAAGCAAAATGAAAATTTTATCTACTAGGAATGAGTAAAAATAAGTTCAGTGACAAACCTAGACCTTTAGAAGTGGTTATTAGACAGATCACTACAGCACTACAACACAACACTTGATTTAGTCTTAATCACCAACTTTCTTCTTGTTTCTTCAGCTATAAACATGCCCTTGATGGCCTCGTGAGAGTCCTCAGAGAAGGTTAGTGGTGAGAGCACAGTGTAGTTAAAAATACACCACAGCAACTCATGAGTGATAATGAACCCCTTCATTTTCCAGAGGGAGTAAAAAAACTGTTTTCTGGAGCCACCATGGCGTCCAGTCGAGGAGCTATGGTCACTGTGGGACAGGTGAGTCACACTGGTCACATGATATGAGCTGCACTTGTTCTCAGCTATATGGGCAGTACAGTACTTCATATGCCCGTACCCATACGTCATATGGACGGGTGTGTTTTTATGTCTCCAGCCCTGTGAAATGAAGGTTTTTTACTCTTTCTGACCAACTGAGCACCTGGATCCTGTGTTGCTGCTTTGTTTTTGACCCTTCCAGGACACTTAATATTTCTCTTTTACAATCTTTAGGCTAAAACAGTTTTACTCTTATTGTATTTAGAACATTATTATTTGTGTGCATCTAAATGCAATCTAAAAAACACGTGCAAGTCCTGTCCATAGATAATTAAATTTTTTTATTTTTTTTATTTTCATAGCTAACTCAATTTTCTAGATGGAAAGTCTTCTTGTTCAGATGTTTCCACTTTAACGTTACTGCATTATGCATGAATATATCCATGTTTCCTGTATATTGTTAACTGTAGGCCACAATAAAGAGGCAGAGTATGCTTTAGTTACTGGTCATTCAGCAGGTTTTAAGCACATCACAGTTTCTGTCCAAATAAAAACTTGTTTTGTCATTGTTAATTGTCCTTTTTGTAGTAATCCTTGCCTTCCTGTGGTTCAGTGATGGAGAGAGTGTGTAGCTGACTGTGTCCTTCCTGTCATCTTTTAGCTGGCGTGTTATGACCAGGCCAAACAACTTGTCTTGGGGACAGGTCTAATGGGGGATAATATCCTCACACACTTCCTCTCTAGTTTCATTGCGGTGAGTATTAACCCAGTGAGGCTATTACGACACCAACTTTTTCAGTGTAATCTAAACTGTCTGTTGTGGACCACTGTAGGGGGGCTGCGCTACATTCTTGTGTCAACCTTTGGACGTGCTCAAGACCAGGCTCATGAACTCAAAGGGAGAGTACACAGTAAGTGGATGCCATTTTGGTCCTTTTTTACTCCCATGAATACAATAATTTAATTCAAATTCACTCCTTTTTCAGGGGGTGATGCATTGCTTACGAGAAACTGCCCAGCTGGGTCCTATGGCATTTTATAAGGTGAGATATATCAATGGTTGTTATGCAACCTCCTTTTTTTGATGTAGTACAAAAGTGATTCATTTGAATGGATTTATTGTTCTCTGTTGGCTGCCTACTGGCTGTAGCCTGGCTGTACCTTTTTAATGCCAGAAAGAAAGACACGTGACTGAGTAACTTAGCCCCTTGGCAATGGATGTGTGCTTTCAAAGAAACCAAAACAATAAATACAAAACACAAACAAACACAGACCACAAGTAATTGTAATTCAGAGTATAAAAAGGTTTACACATTTGACCTTTTTGTAAAATCAAAATGTTAAAAACTACTTCTGTAGCACAAAGAAAACTTGTTTAGTGGCTCAAAAAGGCTCCATTGGTCACATCTTTAGAGACAAATAAGGTACTGCTTCAAAAACATGTTTCTAGAATTTGTTCAGAAATGCAGTGATGCTATATATTAGGAAAGATGTTAATATTGGTAAAGAATGTCTTAACACATGGCTCCATTTTGTTGCAGGGTCTTGTTCCAGCGGGAATTCGTTTGATTCCTCATACCGTGCTCACCTTCATCTTCCTCGAGCAGCTCAAGAAATACTTTGGCATTGTTATCATCTCCTGAGTGCTGCTTCTTCTCATTCATCCCACAGTAGATTTCTCACCAGCCCTGTTAATACCAGTTCCAGGGGAAAGGAGGATGTGCGCAGCTCAAAAGGCTTGTACATTTTTACCTTCTCCTTATTCTCTACCTCCAATCCCACAGCTAGAAACAAAATCACTTAATCATTAACATAGATTAGTGTTTAATCATATTTAGGTAATTTGTTTTTAAAATGTGACTTAAATGCCTTGAATGCAATCCATTAGTTCGGTTTGTATCAGATGTTTTATCTAGATATCCAATAAACTTTTATATTTTAACACTTAAGTCAGATGAGAAATGCTACTGTTAGGGAAGGATTT
Organism: Rhyacichthys aspro; assembly: GCA_036850595.1. NCBI lineage: Eukaryota > Metazoa > Chordata > Actinopteri > Gobiiformes > Rhyacichthyidae > Rhyacichthys > Rhyacichthys aspro. Next base: position 13,301,899 of record CM072148.1, on the reverse strand, counting down.
ATTTGATTTAGGGGCCGCCTAAATATTCCTCTGTTATATACCAATAACATTTGAAGTTAAGGAAATTCCAGGTTAGATTTAGAATAAATATTAATTGTTGAGTCCAATTTTTCAGTCTAGTGCACTTAAGACCATGTATGTAAAGTGGACCATAGAGTGAAATAAGTCAGACATGAAAAGGTTTCCACCAAAACTATGTTTCCAAAAGTCTTTTATTTCATATTGCATTAAAGCCCATACAATGTTGGGGTTTTTTTCCTCATGTACTAAAAAAAATAATAATAATTGTTAACAAACACAACATGCCTTGACAATTCTGATTACAAAAAGCCAGTAGTTACTGTAACACTTAAAACATGACTGATTTGCTTTTATAAATTCATAGAAACCATTTCCACCAGCAGTGACAAAAAGTCATGCACTCTGAATTTTAATGTGATTCTTTCATTTTGTTTGAATGTAAGTCTGTGTAGAACTGGAAATGGTCTTGTAGCAGATTGACTTGACTCTCTTTACACTGCTGTTAAGATGTGAACCGTAGAAGATGTTCTGTTTATCAAATGGTGATAATATACAAGTTGGATCCAACCACTACAGTTTGTTGATAAAATGTTGTATGTTGTGTTTCTCACAAGTCTTTTTCTGAGACCAATGACTCAGGATGCTATGCTGTTTTGTTTAACAAGGCACTTTATTAAAATCCTGGATTTTTGAGTACGTACGTGCTGCCGAGAAAGTCATGCTGGATACAAAACTGAAGTGTTTTAGATTTCAAATGTGAATGGTACACTGGAGGCGTAGATCTTAATGTCATGTGATAATTTGTGTTTTGTTTGGTCAGATAATTGTCAGTTCCTGGCTCTGTGCCTGTTCTAATGACACAGTAGTCTTTTTATTGCCTTACAGTTTTCATCCAACAGGGGGCAGTGGTGTAACGTTACCCTGTCTTGAGCCTTTCTGCTTTAACTTTTCTCTGATTTGTCATGGTTTTGCTTGACGTTAATTGCTTTTTTTTTTTGTAGATTCTTAATTCATTTTGATTAAAAAACTAATGAATAAAAATGTGTTTCATTGTCATTTTACAGCTGCAATAAAATGTAAACTAAACTATATTCACAATATTTGAAAATTAGGAGACATTATTCATTAAGGTCTAAGATGTTCTGTATGTAACCTTTTATCTTCCTTGCTCCATTTAGTAAACTTTTTGACTCTGGTCGGATGTCCTGATTTACTTGTGTTTTCATATTCTCCTGCATACACCAAGAAGCTTGTTATTTCTGTAAATCAGCATTGTCTCTAAAAAACAAGGACATGGCTTTACTTACATGTTTCTTTAAGCTTCTTATAAACAGACTAATGTTTTTGAATATTACAGCTTGGTTGACATTTACTTAGTCACTTATTCAAATCAGCCAAATACCATGCGCCTCACTACATGTTAGTGTGATTGTGTTATAATGATGAATAGCTGCACAATCACATAACTGTCTAGTTTATTATTACTACTATCAATCACATGTACATTTAACCAGTGAATCCATTATTTCTAACATTAATTATACCACGTGGGAGTTTGTGAGCCTCTGAGTGCACAGTGCATATTTTCACAAATGGAGTAACATGAAATCACCATTTTTATGATACTGATTGCTCAATTATGTTTGATCTCTCTTTCAGAATCCATATCTTTTAACTATAAATGGTAGCTACTGTTTGTGCAGTGATCTTGAGCCCCCTGGATTCACCTCGGTATGGTAATGCTGTCAAACAAAACTGTGGTCAACTGCCCCAGGTTTTGTGACTAGTGTCAAAACACAAACGACATACGAATGATTTAAGAATGATCACTTCCTGTGTGGCATACTCCTCATTGTAACTGCAGTCTATAAATCTTCACGCGGCACTTTTATGGTAATTTATGAATCACCACTGCCCCCTGGTCTCTCAAATCTTGCTTAATTTTGCAGGTATGAGTAGTGTTTTTCTGAGCCATCAGTCATCACCCAAGTGTGGTCTGCCAAAAAAGTCACCTACAAGCATTATTCAGCTACACCTCTCTGACCAGGCTGGTGATGGAGCTCAGCAGCAGGATAAATGACCTGTTGTTGGCTGTGTGCACCAAACGTACCGCATGCCTTTTTGCATCCTGTTGCTCTGAAAGACAGGCCAATAAACAGGTGCCACTGGCAGATTAGAGTCATTTTAAATAAATGCAGCCTAGTCAATTGTAATGCAGAAAAACTCTCCCCAAATGATTTCCACACTTCTAGACATGCACTTTTCTTCAATTCTAATTTGATAATATTTGGGGAAAATTTGTATTAATGGATAATTTGGCACAAAAAACTTCTCATCAATATCAACACGAGCGCACAAACAAATTCCAGTGTTTGGTGTCAGTCAGTGTCTCATTTCTCACTCACAAGGTCAAGTCTCCTCTGCCTACAAAGGGGGGAGGGCAGGAGTGATCAATAGACTATATAATAGACATAAAACAGCTCTCAAGCTTCCATTCACATCAGTGAGATGGCTGCTTCAAGATGCTTTATGAATGAATGACATGGTAGAAACAGTCAGTAGAGAGCAGAGAGAGAAAAAGCAGAGTGTGGCTATTTCACTTTAGTCAATACCAAAGTGATGGCTCTCATTACAGTGTTAGTGAGCTTATGGCCCATCTGCTGCCAGGGTAAAACTAAACCTGATTAAGATGGCAGGTTGAACTGTACTCTTTCTGTGGTATATGGAAATGAGTTAATAGGTGGAAGCTCTCTGCGCAGCACCTGAGTTGCTTTCATTGTGTCAAAACTATGTCAAATGGCGTCATCTCTATTAAATAAAGTTGTACTGACACATCTTTTAAAAATGTATTCTTGCACTTGCTTTCGAAGTGCATCATCATGACATAAAACAAAAGTCAAAACATATTTCCTTGAAACGTTACGCACCTTCTCTTAACCTTGAGCAGAAACATTAATCTTGGATCAAATCCTTTCACCAACATTTCTACTTTAATTCTAAAATATTTGCCAGCTGCAAACTAATAAATTGAATTGTAGAAAAAGTGTTTATTCAGTGACAGTGCCTTAATTTTGCTTTTAACAATGAATGAAATGATTTTAGATGAGATGCTCTGTTACCTTATGTGGACAATCACAACGGTTTCATTGATCAATTAATTATTGTGCAACAAAAGCATGACACATTACACAAGATTACACCAACAGGAACAATTGGCTAAAGGCTGTGCACAGTAGGAATGTTCTCCTCTGCACAGACACATTACATGGGACTAGGAGTCATCAGAGCACATTACAGTGAGATAAATAAAGGCTGGCGTGCTTTATGACCCTAGAGGCAATCCCTCTTGACCCGCCCTCACACTTTGACTGTTGTTCTGTCACAGGATCAAAAACAAATGCCGATACCTTGAAGACAAATGATTTCTCTGTCGTGTCATTAGCTGTTTTCAGGAAGAGGCTGAAGCCCGATGGTGGGTTAGGCCGTGTTAGAGAGAGGAGACCATCACCTAGGATTAGAGGAATTTAAAAATGTGCACCTATTTATGTGCATGCATGTGTGAGGCTAAAAACGGATATATAAGAAAGATTTACTCTAAGGTAACATGGCATTCTGTGTGTAATTAAATGAATAAGAGATGTGCACAACATTGTCTTCAATCCAATAACTATAGATAAATCTGAAGTGAGGAGTGAACGTATACCTCTGTGCCATAGCTGTGGGTTGTATGGGTTTGGTCGATGACTGTATTGAAAACCCTGAGCCTGAAATATCTCAAGTCCAGGATTACACAGGGTACAGTGACAATCGATGGAGACTGTGGGGCCGGTCCACCACTATTTTGACATGAATCGTTTTCCTTTTCACTAATCATGAGCTTAACATTTGTTCACTTTGCACACTTTGCATTTAAATCCTTTACCATTTTACAGAAGTGAACATTTAAGTTTCTGATTTCACATATTGGATTCAACCTGAAAGCTGTTGCCACGGTGACAAACCTTGCGAAGCAGCTCACGAGCAGCACATGACAGACTATTAAAGTCTCTAATGAGTCATATTCATTCATTCTTTTATTATACATTCTCTGTCATGGGTCACAGGTATAGTTGCTACCTTACATTCTGAAAAAATAAAGGACGCACATAGAGGGGGCGTAAAAAGAACAAAAATCACTCCACTTTCTGTTGCATGATCTAGTTACATTACTTTCTTTTTCACTGCCTTCTGTTCTTAAGTATTGTGCAGGTCTTAGACAACCTTAATGTATATTAATATAAGACAATTCTCTGGAACACTCCATTCCTTTTTTGGATGAAAACGAACACATCCTGCTCCGACCAGGATTATTTTTTCTCAGTTTAAAACTTACCATAGTGAGGGTAAAGGGTAAAAGATAGCCACCTTTCCATGAAAAAAAACCTGGCTCCAGGCTTAACATAGCACAAAAACAGATTAATTTCATTCATACTATACATTATAAACCCAAGGCTTTTTATAGCACTTTATGAGAAGATCTACAGTTTCTATTGGTTTAATATTTTCAGGCCTTAGCCAGAAGCTTTGTGATGGCTGTGTGTGTCACCTGAACTGACAATGTGATTACAGAGAAGAAGAAACCAACCTGTTGCAGCGCTGAAACTAATTAGAAATGCCACTCACAGAGGACTGTCAGATCCATGCTCTCCTTGTGAATAAAATGCACTAATTTTCAGCAGTTGATCTTGATTTTGAACTAACTACTACATTTGCGTAACAGAAGATATGCCGAGTTTATGTTCACAAAAATTCTCATTCATGACATGTTTGTGCTGTCTTTTTCTCGCTTTTAAAATTGAAATCGATCAGTGGCAGTGCCAGCATACTTTGCTGTGTATTTATGGTTACAGAAAAGTACTGACTCAGCAGAAATATGTGCAGGCATTGCGCGGTTACATGATTCTGAGCATGAGGATGTGGGTGTGTTGTTTTCTTGTCTTATACATGTCTCAGACCGTCCACTGAGGATCCGCTTTGTATTATTCACAAATGAGGCTCTGGCAGCTCAAGGTCAAAGGACACTCAGATATTGAATTGCATTTTCATACTGACGCATGTGGGAAAGCAAGGCCAGGGGAAAAAGACATGTTTAGATTCAACACATTTTAACGTTAAACCTAAGATTACTACGTGTTATACGAGAGCACAGATTAATAGGTTTTCCAAGGCCAGAGGGATAGAGGCTTTTAATCATTGTCTTTTAAAGCTCTTGACTCGATACATCTTCTCACAAGTCAAACGTACATGATTGCAAAGAAGACATTTGCACATATGATGACAAGGATTCACTTCAATAACCATCTTAGACTATATTTACCGTAACAGTGTATCACTTTAGAAATCAAAATGATGCATGATTTTATTTACTTAATATAAAAAAGGTTCAGAAGAATGCTTCAGAGCCTTTCGTCCTCATCCAAGAGATTTTCTCAATCTTGATAGTGAGAACAAAACTGCTGTCTTCTTAACACTTTAATTATAAGGTGACCTGGATGATTGAGAATCTATTTCTTGGTGAAAAGAGAAGCAATATCAACATCACCCTGACAATGGCCACAGTGGTTTATAATTAGATGTATGTGCAGCCACCTTACACTTATAGAGACATTACAGGTGTCATTTGTGACTCATACAAGAGCTCACTGGGAATCCTACAAAGAGGAAAATCATACGGAGTACACCTCTTACACCTTCCCTTTCACTACTCAGTCCTTTGACTTGATCTTAAACACACTACCTGACTTTTATTTCCTCTAGTTGGGTGGTTTAAACTCCAAATCTCATATTGTAAAAGCAATCACTTGTGAAAAAATATAGAGAACCTCTATTCAGGAACAAAAAACCTTGGCCAATCTCATGCTCGTATAGTCACATGCTTGAAAAAGGAGCGCTCCCATTGGTCTACACCGGCTTGTTATATGATGTTGCAGGAAGTTTAATATCTAAATAAAGTGTTTTTAGCGAAACAGCTCAAAAAAAGAAAAGCATCAACAGAGAAAAGGGAGGCAATGTGAAACGTTAATAAATACTGTCAATTAAATCACATCAGGTTTAACAAGGCGGCGGTAATTGCCATTTTGACGCTGAAGTCGCAGCTAAGCTAACGCTAAGCTAACGCTAAGCTCTACTTCAGTTTGGTTAAATGTATTAGTATTTTATGGAGGAAAAACTGTTCTGATTTTGGTTTTTTTTATAAAAGAAAAGCAGGAGAGGTCCCTACAAAATCAGGTAGCGGAGCTTTTAATCTGTTGGTCAAAGCGGTAGAAAATGAAAATGAATGAATGACATGTTTTCTGTGTACAATTCCAAAATGTAGCAATGGGTAGCCTTCATGCTCATTTTCTTGTTCATGGGCTATAGGTTTGTTATATTTGTGTATTAATTCTTATAAACAATTTGCTCACAAATACTCCGATGGACTTTACAAGTGCATTTCAAACAATTCCTGCGGACTGTAAACACCAACTGTTCATATGGAGTTAGACCTCTGCCTATGGATCCATGCCTCCGCTGTGGTTTCTGTCAAAATTGCACTAATTTTACAGGAAGTGGAGATTCTGACCTTTAAAAATAAAACAGTGAACGCGGTTTTCAACATGTGTTTTTTGGTTTTTGATCAAATATAATCGATGAAATCAATATTAGGACTGATACAAATCTCTACCTAAAACAATGTGACTGATGCGCGTTTATTGGCCGACACAATGGACAACTTTTTTTAAATATGTGGAGTCATATTTTCTCCTGCTAAAGCGACCAAATAGATTTATTTTTTGTATTTTGTATTTTTTTTTTTTTTACCGCAAATTATGTTTTAACACTATTCTCTCGGTCTCCTCTCGGTTCACTTTCGGTGCGTATTTTGTCAACTCAAAGCGGAACTCGCCTCGTGCGTCGTGACGGATTTGGCAGCGCGTCTGCGGCGGAGCGCTTCTCGTGTTTCTCAGCCACTCACTCCAGTTCACCGCACACAGAGCAGAGAGATGAGTTACAAACCCCACCAAAAGTGACACAATAACTGGGGGAAAAAACAACTTTAAAGATTTTTAGTAGAGCTCGGCGTTTTATTGTTCACTTTCCTCTGGACACTGTTGGAGAGTATTAACTACACCTGGACTGTACCTGCGGTGATGGCCCGGGCAGAGAGATGAGAAGCGGGTGGTGTGGCTGCACCAGAGGAGGACGTTTGGACGCTTAGGTGAGTCTAGTTTGACTCCTTTTCCCTTCTTTTGAAGTTTACTTTAACTTTTGACTATTTAGCTTTTCAATCCACCCGTGAGTTAAAGCTGCTGCGATGTTTTAGTCACTTTTTCCCATCACTTTCCAGAGTCACACAACAGCGTCAGACTGTTAGTGTCTGTGCGCTTTTTCACATGGCACCTGCAGCTTTTATCTCGCGGTGGTGAGAAATCTGTCTTTTTTAAACCATTATGTTGCAGAGTGTTGTGAAGTCTGCTGTTGGATGTGTTGGAATCAGAGTAGAGTGTATACTGTAGGGCTTCTTCACAGAGATTAGTGAATAATCATTGTAAACAGGGCCAATGAAGTCTCAAATGACAAAGTGACAAGGACATAGACAGTATCTTGCCAAGTGGAGCCCCGTTTCTTATTCGACCATCTCACTTTTTCAAATAAGGCGTCTGTGCTCACCACTGAACCAAGACAAGAAAGCCTATGTGTATTTTATATCTCAAGTTTAGCCTCAGTCTGCACCAATCCAGGGACGACAAATATGGTCCCAGTCCCTAAACCATTTAATTATACTATGTTCACAAAGAGCTAAAAGAGTCCACAAGAGTGAGACATAACACATATCATTTTGATTTCTGTCGCTGTTGTCTTGTTCAGTTTGCATCTCAGTAATGAATTTCCTCTCAGATAAGTTGATGTGTGCTGTGGTGGGCCATTTGATAATTGTCTCCGTTCTAAGGTGAGCAAAGAGCAGCCAAAATGATTGCACAGCGTAGAAGCTTATCCAATAACGTCTCTGTACCATCAGGCATATTGAACAGACTTTGCATCGCCGCAGATTTAACCTCAACCAAAGGATGCAGGTGACACAGAAAGTTTGTGCAGCTAATTTCCATCAAGCTCAGCCCTTTCTCCTCTGTCCTTTATGTCCGTCTGTGTTTCCTTTAACTCTCTAAGAAGTAATACTCTAAGTTGTCCCGCCCGAGGGCTCAGCGGTCGTCCCAGACATCCTCTTTTGTAATGGTATGATGGCTAGAGATTTGATTTTCCTGGTCAGGATTGGGCCACACACATACAGGCAGCATTCACAAAGGGCAGGTATTGATTCACAGACATTGTTCTCAACATAAAGTATACTAAGCCTGCTAATGTATTTTGTCCATTATCCTTTCTCTTACACACGATCCCTGTTGTTCAAGGCAAATGTTTGACTGGATGATCCTTTGAATGATTAAAGCGTGCTTTTGTAAAATAAGTGTAGACATGGCTTATTCTGGGATGCTGTGAAGGCAGCTGACACATGTCCTTTTGTTGGAAGAGCTTTTAGCTTTCAACCCAGTACTTTTGTGGCCATTAATAAATTAGACTCACTTTCTGTTCTCAAAGTGTGTCTCTAAGTGACTGACATTTTCAGAATGGAGTTTGAAACGTCTGAAACTTTATCTATATTTATATTTTTTTGTTTAGATGTGCTGGCACTACCACACATTTGACTTGTAAGTGATACAATTTCATCAAGTAATTTTACCATAATGCTTAAAGAAGCATTATGGTAAAATAAAGAGATATAGTAATATGATTATAAAGCAAACTTCACTGACATACACTTGCCAGTCATTTCTTTATTCTTGTTCACAAGCTTTAAGCAGGCTTTATACAAAAAGCAGTCTTACATTTTTAATGTATATTTTCTTTTGTAGTCAACTCTAATTTATCTCTCTGTTATTTATTCATAACAAGGAGTTGAGGTACAGAGGACTATTATGCAGGATCATACCATCAGCATCACATACTGTATCTCATGTGTCCAGACACATGTAGGAGCAGCTGTTAGTTGTAGTAGTTAGTCAAATTATGTGTGTGTCTTGACTATAGTTGAATAAAGCCTGTGAGGTCTTGAAAAGGTTTTCCAAGTGTGCTTGTGTATGGTTTTCATGGTTGCTGAATGATGCTGAAAGATGACCTGTGCTACAAACACTATCATTTATTGAATCAACACTCACCCGGACAAGTTAGTGATGCAGGTTGCAGCAGCAGACTGCCCCTGACATACTTGTGGTGCGTGCAGCGGTTTCTTAAGCAGATATTTGTAATTTTTGACTTTTGCAGGCGCCCCAGAGGGGTCAAAGGTTATCCCTCTCAAGGCCAGTATCTTGTCCTTCATCTCAATGGTGTCTTGACCCACGACTATTTTTGGCAGAGGTTTGTTGTCTGCAGATGTGGTGCACTTCAAGAAGAAGCTGACAGCACCACTGCAACAAGACAGACAACTCTTGAAGATTTACCATGATATTTTTTTATAGTTCAGCAATCCACTCTACATAATGTAATCAATAATGTCACATGCACCTCCATTTGGTGACTCTTAATGAACACGCAGCTACATGTAGCCAGTGTGGGCGCTGATCAATTTCCAGACGCAAACAGATTAACACTATAGATTCTCTGTCCATATTTACACATTGCTTTAATTCCCTGCAGCTGTGTGTGACTTGGTATTGTACATAAGCACAGGTGCCTTTACACGGCTCTGGTTTGACAGTGTTTCCCTCACTGCAGTTAGCATATTAATAATTGATTATCAGTCATTTTCTTCCATCTTGTGCAGGTTAGAGTATACTGTACCATTCTTGTCATGCAGCACAGTCTCAGGCTGTTGATTACACTGGTGTCGACTCTCATTCACATATGGTTTGTTAACTTTTACTGACTGATTGCACCGTAGCTGTCAGTGATCTGGATGAAGACTATTATATTTTATTATGTCCAGACTGTGAGTTATAGTTATGGTTATAGTTATGTACCTATGTGATCAGTGGTGTGTATCAAGATGAAGTGGGGGGTTTTCCTTTTACCATTTAATAATCCGTACAATCATGCTCTTTGAAAACAGCATTGTAAAATAATCCCCTTTGGTGTTTGCGCACTTTATTCGATTTTCTCTTCATACCTTTCATTAAGCACCTATCAGTATTCTGCCTCCATGACACCTTGCCCTTTCCTGAACCACACTCCTCATAATCACTCTCTACCTTTCTCCCTCTTTTTCCTGAAGCGTAAAATTGAACCTCACTCTGCCTCTGCCCACCCACTTTGAGTATTTTGTGTGGAAATATAATTTATCATAGTGTGGGCCCTTAGCGCATCCATTTCCCAAAACACACATTTATCCCCTACACATGACTCAGTAAACACCATTACAGGTGTTTATGAACCCTTTTGACTAATGATCAGTCTAATCAATGCTCTGACAAAGGCTCTCTGACTAGCCCTAGTAAAAGAAAGAGTAAAGATGTACTGAGCAATGTTATGAACAGCAAGACTAAAAAGATGTTATGGTGAGTGGCAAAAACAAAACAGAATGTACCAACAAGTTGCACAAGTAAAAAGACAGAAGAGGTGCTGTGAACAGTGGAGTAAATTCTAAGTAGCATAATAATGATAATCTTTTTTTCCAGACTCATTTATTAAAACAACAGAAACACTGTAGTGGCTAATAATATCTCTCATAATGCAAAAGGATTTCCCACAGTGCTCTAGTGGAGTGCAGATATTTACTAAATGTAGCCAACGAGCCATGAAGAGAGCCAAGAGGACTCAGCTGCCTCTGATCTATTATACATGAGATGCACTGTACATAGATCCTTTGTGTATTTGCCATACACATGTATGACAAAGGAAAAGGGTCTTTATTAGAGGGACTGACACTTGGATGAGGCAGATCAGGCATTTTAACAGCATTAACACAAAGCTGCTGTCACTGCTGTTTCTATACACACATGAATTCCATCTGACATAATCATTTCTGCATACACATGGACATAAACACTGCCTGCTGTCCTCACTCAGCAGGGGATGCTGATTCAGTGCCTTGTGGCACAAAAGCACTGTTACAACCCTCCACAACACACACATGTCCATAGTCTAAAGAATGAGGAAGATTAGCCTGACTATGTCCAGGTCTGTCAGCACGATGGCCATGTCCTCCTGAGCCACTCAATGAGGGTTTGTCTGCCTCATGTGTGCATTCCTCTAAGTGTGCACACGAGTGCACGCTCTTAGGAGCTAGCAGCGCTTGTACACCAGATCTTTATAATTAGACAGGTAAATGTGGAGTATCACTTACCCGCCCATGTCTTTCATCGTCTCCTCACTAATGTTTTGGTCATACTGCATCTGTCATCATGACATTAGACAAATGCTGTCTTTAATGTTGTAAACATTAATTTAGAAAGGAGCCTCATCCATTGAGATTCACTCTGTTCACAGAATAATGAAATTAAAAAAACAGAGTTAAAAAGTGTAGATAGTAAGTGTATTGTGACCAGTAGATAAAAACTAAGTAAAGGGAAGCAACAAGAGGAAGTTATTTGTAGTTGTAATCTAAACAACTTAAAACTAGAGGAAAGCCATTCAAATTCTGTCAGTAATAAATAATAATTGTGTGCAGCACGGTTAGTGCCATGTATTTAGAAAAGGTCATGTAAAGTTTTTAGTTTGTTTGTTAAATGGTGGCTAGAATAGAGTTTGTTTTTACTGCTTCATTCCTGTTCCATTGTAGAAACTGTAAAGAAAGAAAACTTTCTTCCAACCATTTTTTTTGTCTCTAAACTATCATATGACAAGAATAATTTGGACAGAACCCAACTCATTCATGGCACACATCTGTGGCTTCCTTCTTCTTTATAGTTAAGAGTTTACCTTAAAGTTGCCCTTCAAGGATGTCATTCATTCATGCTTTCAGTGGCCAGAGGTCATAAGAAACCTCGGTCAGAATCTGTGTGGGTTTATGGAATAAATGGTTTCAGAAGTGTCATACAATATGCATCAGGCCTTTGACAAACTTAAATGTCATTTAAGCAGCAGAAATGTGTAGCTGCAGAGAGCGATGGATATGCTAGTGAGAGGACACAGGCCTGTTTACCATTCCCGGAGAAGGAACTGGAAAAAGGAAGAGACAACCACAGTTAGAGGAAGTGGATTATATTAGACCTCTAATGGAAATATTTTGAGATAAGTGTCTGCCAAATGCTGTACCTATTAATATTATTTGAGAAAACTCTGCTCAGCAATCAACAAAAAATGAACAAGCCTTGTCTAGTTAGCCACCGGAAATAGAGTGAGAATTGATATCGATTGCAGAAGAAATCATGTAATTACTATTCTGAGTCACACTTGACGTCCAGAACAATGAGCCCCTGGAGCGTGGCTGGCCATCCTTTGATCATCACTTTAAGATGAGCTCACAGAAATGCACCGATCAATACCTGGACATGATAAGGAGAACGGACTAAGAGAGGACCTTGAGCACAGTGTCCGCCCACTTTCACTGTAGCTGTTGTCGCAAAGATAAACATGTCAAAGAGTTATGTGGTCCCACTCTTTAAAAACATCCAAGTAGAATCTTAATCTAACAGTAACTTAGCAATGCACACAATGTTAATGCACAAGGAAGGTCTCCAGAAGGTATTGAGTATAAGACATATTTACAGCTGTGGTACTTACAACCAATCTTGGTATTGGTCTGTGTAGTGGTCATGGTTCTCCTGGCAATGAGAGGGTTATGGTTAGAGCTTGCCTTAAAATTATGAAAATGTGCAGCCAGCAAGTCAACTTGGTGTTTCCCTGATTTAAAAAGGGGAAATAATCTCTCTAAAGACCAAGTAAGTCTGTGTGGAGTTAAAAACATGTCAATTTTTAGGAAGGATTACATTTGATTTGTTGCTTTGTAAGAATCACCCAAAATGACAAAATCAATGCTGCAGCACTTTTGTTGGTTTGGCATTGGTTCAGAAAATGAAGTCTATCATAACACACCACTCCTGGTGATAGGCTGTATTCCTTTTGTATTTTCTCTTTCCCTCTATTTGTTATTCTATTACAGCAGTTTTCACAAGAGTTTCTGCCTGTGCAGTGACACAGTGATACAGATGAAGGTTTGCTTTCAGTTCAGTTTCAGTAACATCCTTTTTAGGGTTCATGTGTCCCACACACTATTCATTTGTATATTACACTTTAGTCGACTTTCTGTTACTGTACCTGTTGTACCTGTCTAGCACTATTTCTAGAGACAGAAAGGGCAATGTTGTGGTTCGTAAGATTGAACAGTTCGTTGGAGCACTTTACTCTGATCCACTTTAATGTTACGCTTCAATCATCCTTTGAAAAACATTTCTCATTGCTTCTCAATCACTTTCAACAACACCTTGAGAGGCTTGAAATATGTTCTTTCATGAGAAATATCTGAACTTAAAAGGGGTTTTTATCAGGGCAACAATGTTAAAATCCTAGATAATAAAGCCTAGGCAAAGAGTTAAAGTCTTGTGTATTTTTAATTTTTCATTGTTATAATAATAATATAATGTAAAATAAAAATGCGCTTTGAAATAGTTTTCCCTCCGAGGTCATCTTAAATGTGCTTAAATTTTACCTGTTTCACTACATGCTATGACATAGACTTTTGAGATCTTAACAACACTGTGTTACATTGTTAGCACCTGTAAACTGGACCTAGCACCTAAACCAGCCACAGCTAGCACCAGTGTGGAGAGAGACTGTAGTCAGAGCTGTTCCACCCTGATAGGTGTTGTTGACAAAGCAATAGTTTCTCTTCACGTCCCAATGCTCATGCGCAGAAACACTCTCATATCCTGCTGTTTTAACCCTGCTGTGTTAATTGCCAATACAGGTAGAGCTTCAGATTGGCATTTTGCTCTAACACCTTGCCTACTGCAAAAGCATTTCTATTTCTATACTTACAAAGCTCAAAAATATCACTATATATAAATAAGACACAATGTGCACTGATGATTCACAAATTCAGATAAGAGTTGGAAGGTTATGAAAGTTATTAATACAAAGCAAAAACATTAGTCCATATAGTCACTCTGCTGCACATGGCTGAAGCTTCTTATGCTGCTCACAATGCTTCGACTTTCAGTACTCACACTCTAATCCTGTTGAGTGTAAACATTTGTGTGTGGCTGCAGGTTTATCATAGCTGCTGCCACTGAAGAGCACAGACATGGCACCGGGCCATTAATAATGGACAGAGAGATTAAGTTGGACATGAGACTAAGAGACAGAACGGGACAAGGGCATGTGGGACTGTGGACACACTTAGATACACTCGATTCACTCAGACCTTTTTAATCGTTATTTGACTTTACAAAGAATACATTTTAGTACTTTTCTTACACACCGAGTGATTATGATGAATCTATGTGTCTCATTGAGTATAAGTGATTAATTCTTTCTAATGAAACAGATATGGCCGATGTTTGGTCCGAATGAGAAAAATACCTCTTCCATGTTTGGATAAAAACCCAGAGTAACAGTGCAAACATGTAGGAAAGTCCCATTGGTCTCTACTTTATCAAAGAGCTGCACTGTGACAGTAAATATGTTGTTTTTCTGGCATGCTTTACTTTTCTATATCATTCAGCCTCCGTTCATAGTTCGGTCTCTGTCTAGGTTTGGTTTGTGAGGTTTCTTATTTGTCTGTGAGCCATTAATTCATGTGTTGGATTCATGGTTACACGTTGATGTGCTGTACATGTCCACAGGCTCCTGCCACAAATTATGTGTGCAGTGTTATATGTGTGGCTTATGCATTATTAATGATGATTTGTAGGAAAATTACACTGATGCATGAATAAATGTGAACATTTGTTTTAACCAAATGAGCCTGTGTTTCTGAGATGTCCTCCGTGACAACACATCAACAAACACCTCACGTTAACAGCTGCAGGAGCTCAACAAACATCGACCCATTTGAACACAGCAAGAAAAGATGGCCTTTTCATTTATATTTTACTGCACTTTCTCTACTTTGAGAATCAATAGCACTCAGTAGCAGTTGGCACATTTCAGGACACACGTCGGTCACAGCATAGAAGTACAACAGTAGATATATGCATTCAAAATGTCATGCTCCATTTATTTATGTTCTCAGAGATGTACATAATGTCAGATTTATACCTTTTTTTGTAAATACTGAACAGCCCGTCAGTCTTTCTTCGATCTCAACTCCCCCCATTCCTCTGAACGCTTGTGAAATGTGTTTACAACCATGTGTCAATTATAAAAATGCTTGACACTTTTCCTTTCTCAGCAGGCGTGAGGTTTAGGTGGTGATGGGTTCACAAACCAAGGGCTTTTCTGTGGGTAACAAGAAAGAAAAGTAATAAAATTAATTATGTTTGAGGAAATATTTCATCCATATGCAGCAATAGATCTACGTAAGGATTTAGTTTGCAATAAAAATACATTTAGATCAATACACGACTAGCCTACCACCACGTTTGTCAATTTTTATTACTCCCAGCCGTAACATGTAAGTGAGTGACTCCTAACAGATTTGCGATGACAAGTCGAAAAGCTCCTCTTAAAATGTCTGCGTGGCTCCTGACAGTTTGAAAGTGAGCGACGCCGAACACCACCAAGAATCATCACAGAAAACATCTGTGTGACGGCTCATTACCTGCCTTTAGTTTTTGTTTCTTTCAAAGACGCGACTGCACCTTTACAACGTAACAAGGAACATCTGAGGAGTCGAGCTGTCATTCTCTTTTATTGCATGTTGCATTTGTATTCAAACTACTCTTTTTGTGTGTTTCACTAAAACATTATGCTCTTCAAATTTCCATGGGAGTACTGCTCTGGTGAGGTCCTCTGGTTCAGTGGCTGGAATATTTATTCACTCTGCTGTTCCTCTCCTGTCTCTCTGTCCTATTCATCCCACTCAGGAAACAATAAATGAATGTATAATGCATCGTCAGTAACCCTCTGAGTTATGAATGCTTTTACAATTCACACGAGTTGTATTTGAGTGAGGTTTGAGTGAATCATTGATCCTCTCTGAAGACACAGTAATAAATCCAATTATGTGTAAACATGATTTAAAAGCTGTTAGACTCCAGCTAGACCCCAGTAAGATAAGACAGAGAAACTGATAGTCGTTTCTTGTGTGTACGTAGATGCCTCTGGCACATTTGGGTGTG
The DNA here is from genome assembly GCA_036850595.1 of Rhyacichthys aspro. Classification (NCBI taxonomy): domain Eukaryota; kingdom Metazoa; phylum Chordata; class Actinopteri; order Gobiiformes; family Rhyacichthyidae; genus Rhyacichthys; species Rhyacichthys aspro. Next base: position 13,285,646 of record CM072148.1, on the reverse strand, counting down.
TTTAGCTCAAATACAATTATCTAATTACATTTCTTCACTGGCTCTAGCAATATGTGTCTGACAGGGAAAACAAACCCAAATGTTCTTTCCTCAGTTTGTTTCACTCATTGATAAAATACTCCTCTAAAGTGAGAGTCTCCCTTTCATCCTTTTAATTAGTTTTGAATTAATTACAGCGATGCCATCAATGAGTTTAGTGGATTCACTCAGTCTAAAGAGAAACAAAGTGGGTCTTAGATTTCTGTTTTGTGCTTTAAGGGTGATTGGATATTAGTCAGTGGAGTTGGAATAAATCATCAGTCGCATTGATTTTGTATTGGTACCCTTTAGATGAGTGCAGGTAGTGCCCACACGTGCCTACATCACTCTTTACAAAAGTCACAGTTTGCCTCAGCTCACAACACCCATGACTTTTTTAAATCAAACTCTGCCTGTTTCATTTGTTCCTGTCTAAGTAGTGTTTATGCCAAATTAAAATACTGCAAATGTTATGTAAAAGAGTGTAGCTATAGCTTTGGTGCGACATGGTTGATTGTAGGATTCAGATGCAGCGTTGATTTTCAACTAGTTTCTTGTCAAGCGGGTGTTAACTTTTCTGAAAAAACAACAATTTGCACAGAAACGAGATGTTAACATGGCAACAGTATCTAACATGTGGACTTTCTCCAAAAGCCATTACTGCAGTGTGCGTCACTGTATTAACTTTAGCTCTAAATGTGCCCGCCCTCATATTTATCCCTGCTGTGTGTTTTTATGTTCTGTCACTCTGGATGCCATGATTGTCTTTATCTCCCACTCCTACACTAAACGTGTCTCCTGTAGGCTACTCTTGGCACATACCACCACCGTCCATGTGTCAAGCACTGTTCTTTTGTTCTGACATCTTTTATTTGTCCGATGGCATCACAGTGCACATGTTCTGTGTAGTACTTGCTGCTCACTGGTTGCAGTGGGCCCCAGTGTTTGTGGCTGTCAGGGGTTTGACGGCGCGTGTCGACAAGTGTTTATCACACACACCTTTACAAATGGCACAGTTTAAATACGTGAGTGTGACATTTCAAAGGCTGTGGGAGACTTTATAGATTGACATGCCACTGCTCTTTTGTCTTTTACTGTCAATGTATGATTGGGCTGGGTCATGTGATCTCAAATCAATAACACAATTAATAAGGAATTACAGTGTTTCTGCTTTTTGTCCATTAGTCCATGAAAAGTGTTTGCACTTTGAATATGTGTAAAATTTTCAGTTTTAATATTTGTTGTGATTAAATAATATACATCTTTTGAAGATGCAGTGTTCAAAATTTCTATTCTATTTATTTATTAATTTAGTTTGCAAATTAACTAACACTAATTAAACACCTATTTAAAAAAACAACAAAAAAACCCCAACTATCTCTTAGTATATAGCCTCATAAAAAAGGGCTTGTCTTATGTCCTTCAACCCTCCTCTAAAATGTGGGTTTGAGACATGTCTGAAATGCTCTATAACAGCATGTGCACCTACACAGCTTTGTGCCAAACACCTAATCATTCTGCTGTTTAAATTAAATGTGATAATAGACAGTCCCTGTGTGTGCTTGCGTGTCGTGGCGGCCCAGTGTGGCCTCATTGTTTCCATAGGAGAGAGCAGCAGGATATGTGTGCTGTAAGTAACATGTTTTTATGGAGGAGTCCTGGGACCACATGGCTGAGGATTTAGGGTCCAGCTCTTGGCATTCTCCACGGGACACTGAGAATGGTATGTACTGGCCAAGCCTTCTTCCCATGTGCGCTACCCCTTCGCCTCTGTCTCTTTTGTTCACACGCAGCTTTATGATGCTCATCTGGACACTACTGTCCCTCCACACCCTTCACTTTAACCAACAGTCCATTATATCGCAAAATAGTGTCTACAAGATACTTCTAATACTTAAAGACGATGAATTTAAGGTGTTTACAAGCATTTTATTATATGACTGCTTTTTATGTTTATTATGTTAGCCTACAAGCATCTAAATGTGGTATGAATTTCCTATCATGTATTATGGAATTATTGTCTATGGACCACACATTTGAATTGGAATAGGTCACTGATTTAAAAAGACATTTTTACTGGCTCTAGTTACAGGACCACATGGTTTTGTTTGATGTTTCTTTTAATGCTGGCCTTTAAAAATTACCTTTAGGACCTAATAGGACTGAAATACCAGCTTATGCTGAGTTTAGTGATCAGCTCACCTCACACCATCTGCCAAAGTCTTCTACTGACGTCTCTGTTAGTGAGAGCCGTGATGAGCTGAACGTAATATTTTTGTCAGTTCTTTGGGCCAAATATATCCTTGTAAAAGAGAGATATTATGGTACCTCCCATATTCAAAAGTGTGAGATCGTAGACCATTTATGGTTAGTAAGTCTTACTTTTACAGAGAATCAAGAATTAAAAAAAAAAAAGACAATGGTAGAGGTTGTTCAGACTTACAAAAGAAAAACTGAAAAAAAAATTGAAGTTAGTTTCAGTCATGTTCACTCAAACGCCTGTGTGAGCATTGCTGTGAGGACACATCTTATCTGCCAAACAACACGCCTGGAAATTGTAAATACAGGTGTTCTCAGTGAATACATGGTCCTAAGAGACAAATATGACCATGTTCTATATGATAAAGTCAACAACAGGAAAAGAAAAATATGGAACGGAACACCGACTGCAAAAGCAATTGAGAGATAAGTGAATTTACATTTGACAGCAGCTACACGTGAAAATAAATGTTCTGTACAGTCGAGTGTCAGTGAGTAATGCTCCTGTTTGTGAATCCAAGAAAACATGTCGAGAACAGCTCAGAGCCTCCATTACCAAGGAGTCAATAAGCTTGATAAAGTTTTCCGATTCGAAGTTAAAAGTGTACAGGAGACACGAGCGGTGATCTCACTGTGGCACAAACATCATAATTACAGCCAGTTTAGCTCATCACAGCAAATGCACCAGCAGCTCCATTACCTCCTACATAGTGTCTATATGTAGTTAATTGTCCACTCCTCATCTGAGAGAAAAGCCTTATTGATTTAAACAAGGTAATTGTGAGGCTCTCGCTGTGGCTTATGCAATTATTTAATACATAAAAGTGGTCTGTTTTTCAGGCAGACTTCATTATTGGTCATTTGATTTGGAGGTCGACGTGTTTCATGTGTGATAAGTGGATTTTCAAATGGTTTGCCATTGCTCTCCCTGCTTTGTTCTTCTTTGCCCTCGGGACAATCTTACATATGGTCCCTTGAATGAAACGTGCAGAAGAAGACACACGGTGACACAAATAGAAGACTGTTTTAAGTCACAAGAGTTTTTTGGACTGATTCATTAGTAGATGTAGCGGTATCTTATTATCTTTTACTTGTTTATGTCTATCTAGAGCCTGCATTTGCACATGAATGTGTCTGACAGCACACGAATGAACAATGCAAATAATGGCATACAATGAGTGTTTAAGCAAGTACCCCCCGGGAGATGTAGCCGTACACTGACCGCATACTCACACAGAAGCATGTGACCGCTGCTCATGTATTTTTATTTACATGCAGATGCACAGGAAAAGCGTATTATAGGGGCATATTCCTAGGAAAGGCTGTGCCTCACAAAAGCGGACTGTGTTTAAACAAATCAGTGAGACATAATGCCTCGCTAGCCGTGTTTCATTATCGATCCAAGCATAAGAGGAAGTCTTTTGTCATGTAAAACTCCAGTACGAGTACTGTTTACAAGAGCATCCAGTGATTCACTGTCCGATGACAGATATTTGTTTTTTTAATGAATATACTGATTGTTAAGTAAGATGCCATTGATACAGTTACAGCAGTGCAAAAACAGAAAGGCATGATGATGTAAGAAAGGTATTTTATCATTACCTCAGAGAAAGAGCTGTTTTGTTTTTGATTCCAGGAAGAGGGTGACAGAAGAGGTGAAGGTGGGCGGTGGATGTGCTGTCTCTGATAGTGCTATTTAACCAGAAGCTAAAAAGATGAACAGGAATAGAGACAGAACAGAAAGAGCCTTTTGGGGCAGAGGACTCCAGCTGAAGAACAGTGAAAAGAAAGGCCTTTGGTTGTTTGAATCATCCGTCCCCAGCTGCTTTACAGTTAGTGTTTCATGATGTTACTGGTGTTTTATTTATTATTTTATTACATTACAGATATTACATTTAGTTTCATTCTTGTTGCAACTAAAAGGAGATTTGGACTGTTTCACCTTTTTGGCCAAGATCGCTGGAGTGCACTGTATGGCAGCATTTCCATCAATAAAAAAAATCACTTTGAATTTGCTCTTATGCCTAAGGAAGATAAAATGAGCATGGAAAAATATATATAATATATATATAATATAATATATAAATAAATATAATAAGTGTTCATGGGTGTCATTTGAACAATATGTAATCCCATATAACAAGTTCAACTAGAGAAGATGAGCAGAGTGCAGATGAAAGTGTACTGTGGCAAAAATATCAATTATACATGCATCTGTGGTTTTGCTGAAAGGACATTACAAAGTGCATTATTCCTGGGGATTTTGTTGCTCAAGCAGCTTCCATAATGAAAGGGAGTTGAATGCTGTTGCCTGAAAGATGCATGCGGGGCTTGTTCCCTAGAAACGGAGCCTGATACGGGTTGGAGGCTGCACTGGGACATCCTCATTCCTCTGCGCAGTGGTGAGTGTGGGATGTGTAATGCAAAACCTGTCTGAGATAAGGCTATCACTTCAACACAACACACTGATGATGCACCATCCTCTGTTCACTATTGTGGTTGAATATAAACAGACAGTGGCTGCACACACACACACGGACACAGACAGACAGATGCACATTAAAGCTATCATATACCCAGAGGTAGGCAGGGGAAATCTCTACAGTGAAAGAATATAAGGGAGCTTTGGAAGATAAGTTTCATGTGTCGGAAAATACGATTGATTTTTACCTTTTAATATGTTTCAAGCAAAACCAACCAACTCAAATCGCCTTCCATACCATCTTATATTCCTATTTTATGCACATATGATAGTTGTATTATAGACACATTAGCATGCACAGTCTGATTTATGTGTGGAGTCAGTGGTTCAACCTGTTCAGTCGATACCAGCTGCCCAGGAGCATAAAGAGAGAGAGGGTTATTACTGCGGTGAAAAAAGCACAGATGCCCAAAGAAAACAGCAGCATCTACCTGCTCTGAAGTCTTTTTAAAATGAAGGTGCTGATCGGTTTGCAATGTGCGAAAATGTTAGCCGATTGATGTCTGCTTTAGTTCTCTTGTCGGTGTAACAATTAGGCCTGACCTGCTGTAGAGCCCCATGAGCCAACCAGAGACTGGAACAGAATGGAATTTGAAACGTTTTAGCTAAAAATGTTTCTACGGTCAAGGTGTTTTTTGCAGAAACGTTTCAGATTTCGTTTTGTTCTCCAGCGTCGGTGGGGAGGACAGCACACAGGAAACTCCAGGAGCAAGAATTTTACACAGCACAAACATTTTATTTGGAAATTCATTGTAAATTATGGATTTTTGACTATTTTCAGCACAGAAGTTTAAACCTATCAAAGTGGCCTGCGCTCAAATCCAAGCTCGAGTCAGATCTCCCTCCTGATCTCATGTCAATCCAAAAACAAGATTTCCTTTGCTCTGGGTTTACAGTTTTCACTCTTGTCATTTGGATTAACTGCATGAAGATATTGTATTGGAGCAAGAGTTCAGTGGCTTTGTGTTGATCCCTGACCTTTTCTTTTTATTGACGTTGCCTTGATGTGTGCTTTCATTTCTGTAGACCACACAGTGAGATAGGGGTAAGTCTGCCTCATGCGCTGGGCCTCCTCTGTGTTCTGGCCCCCACCTACCCCTACCCTGCCAACGTAAGTGGGATGTCCCAGGTGTGTCTGCTGTTGGCCTTGCTCACACTCTGCAGCTTCTCTCAGGTTTGACTTTTTCAAATACGAACCTCAAACAAACTTCTGACGTCTTCAGCCTGCTGTACACTTCATTCTCTCTTAGGTCACCTCTACCAACTCCCTCAAGCTCGTCCAGGAGCAGTGGAGCAGCTACAAGGACCAATGTCTGGACTTCATCAACACCACGCCCCCCGCCACAGGTCAGACCTCCATCTTCCACCCGGACCTTGCTTGGAATGAGATGTATGAGACTAAACACACTCTTTGTGTCTTTTCTCTGTGCTGCAGGGCCTGTGTGTAACCGGACCTTTGACCAGTACGCCTGCTGGCCCGATGGGAGCCCTGGAACCACTGTCAATGTCTCCTGCCCATGGTTTCTGCCATGGTACCACAAGGGTCAGTGTGACATCTGTATATCATCTGGATAATACCAAGCAATTTGTCTAATAAAAACAAATTTAAAAAATTAATAAACAAATAATAATGATAATAATAATAACTAACTTTATTTATATTGCATTTTCTAAACACAGTTACAAAGTGCTTTACAGTGACAGGATAAAATCTGCATCAACACCCAAAAAAAACAATAAATCAAATGCACAAATTAAAAAAAATAATCCAAAGAAAACCATAAAAACAAATATTAAAAACAATACAATACACAACAATACACACTGAAATTAGGCAATATCAAATGCTTCTCTAAAAAAGAATGTTTTTAAATATTTCTTCAAGTAGTAGTAGCATTTGATGTGGGTTCCAACAGGAGGGGGGTACTAATAATACTAACTTTTTTATCTCGATTTAAACACACCATTTGCTTGTGTCCACTGCTGGCTAAAATAGAGAATAGTGAGAGAAATCATATTTACATAATTGAGTTTTCCAACTAGAGCTTTAGAAGAACAGAAAAAAACAAAACATTTGACACTGATCACAATTGAAACACACACATATTTACGTCCTTCAGCAGCTAGGTTTTTTCTTAACCATGATCAACACCTTGCTGTCATTGTTGAGTAGTGACGTTAGTGCACTTACAAGGACACAGCTTCATACAGCAATGCATCTGATCAGAACAAATCGCAACGTAAATTATAAGTGCTTTGCTATGGCAACGCAGCTCCTAGTACGTTCTTCAGTGTCAAAGAAAATGACTTTTCGATGACCATCAGATTGAAAACAGTGTGCCATATTTTAGAGAAAATACAACGCATTAGGAATAAGAGCAGAGGCCCCATATTAGTCACCCTCATTATATTCTAATCTTCGTAGTGGTTTTATGCCCTCACATTTTAAATATTGTGTTAGAGTGTAGTATATGGAGTGGTTTTGTTGTGTCTGCCTCCAGCTTGTTTAGAGGCTGTTAATAAGTGTGAAAACAGCTTGTTATTGCTGTGCCCTGTTGATGACCTGGAAGGGGTTTGTTCTCACTGGGCTCAAGGGCTGACCATTATGAGGAAAACACAGACTATGCTGAATATGTGGCATGACTTTTGAATTATTTAAATGACCACCAACTTATATGGTATTTAAATACATAAAAATACAAAGGTCTGGATTTACTTTCACTGGTCCCATTAGTGCCTCTAACTTTTACATCTTGTTGCAACAGTTATTTTAACATGCAAGGTGTGAATATCAATTGGAATACCATACTATTGATTTGCAGTTCTATGGATATGAATATTATCATTTTGATATTGCAGTAACTCAATATTGTGTTTGTGTTCTGGTTATGATTGTTAGTATTAGACGCATACATTTATACTGAGGATTCAGGTCATCAGCGCTGTTCCAGAAAAGTTGTCTGTTTGGTGTCGACCTTGGCCATTACTTCCTCTGTATGTAATTTCTGTTGCAGTCAGTGACATGGTTTACAGTGCCCCTACTGGCCTGACACACCTGATACCACAGCGCTCTCAACATTGTCACTGTCATTTTGATGATGTTTTGGTGTTGCCTGTCCTTCCAGACTCACTTTGTTCCTTCATAGCGACGTCAAGTGGGTCTGGAAACTCTACCATTGACCATGGCTTCCACCGAGTTAAATCCTACCTGACCAATCATGACAGTTTATTTATAATGAGGCAGGCTTTAGACATTGCAACTTTTCTTCATTTAATTCATTTTTATTGCACAAGCATCATCTAAATTGACTTCCTTTCTTTTAAAATGCTGTATTTTTTCTGTGTTTGTAAACAGTCCATGGAGGTTTGGTCTACAGAAGCTGCAGTGACGATGGTCACTGGGCCAAAAAGAATACCTCTGAATGTGAGGATGACCCTGCAGAGGTGTGTGTACACAGTCCATTCTTTGTGAGTGTGACGCTCTCATGTCTCTTGTCTGGCAGATGGTGGGATGATATTGTTGTTGTTGTCAATTTGACAATTTTAATTAGTTACTTACTCAACTAAATTGTGTGAAAATCCACCCATCTGCTTCTTTAATAACTAGCAGGACAGCTTTGGAGCTGATTGTAAGATGAAGCACACATTTCACTGACTTTGCTTCTGCAGCAGGAGTATGGACGCATCCTAAACCAATTATGGATCATGTACACAGTGGGCTACTCACTTTCCCTGGGAGCTCTGCTACTGGCGCTGGGCATCCTCATCATTTTCAGGTACAAGCTGCACACAAGGAGAAGAAGGGGGAGGGGAGACAAAAACACTGGTAGAAGGAAAAGAGAGGATGAATAGCTTTGGAGGTATTCGTGTTTGGAAAAAGCATTGTCTGTTAAAAAAAACAAACAAACAAATGGAGAATCTTTCCAGAAATATTGAAACTGCTCTGTGAAACACTATGTAACTTTTCAAGATGTGTTCTCATTTATGAAGCAAAAGACACTTTATTCTTCTCGTTTCAATGTTGCAATGTCACTAGGTGAAAGAATAGCTTTGGTGTGGATTAAATCAGGCGAGAGATTAAAACAATACTACACCTTCTTTCCTCCAGGAAGCTCCACTGTATGAGAAATAATATCCACATGAACCTGTTTGCTTCATTCATCCTGAGGGCTGTGTCCATTCTAGTCAAAGACGCCCTGTTGACCCTCACACTCGACCCCAGGAACAACAGTGGCACACGGACACACACTTGGGCAAACATACCGGTGAGAAGACACCCCTCAACAACAGCATTTACCCTGAAACCTTATCTTTAGCCTTCTACTGGTTGCAGAACACTTTCCTTTCAATCTGCTGATGTGTTAATGCCCTCAGATAACTCATATTTCTTATATTTCTTTTCAAGAGACCCGTTCATTATTTATACCTGTGTCTAATGCATTAGGCAGTGATCTGGTGCCGAGCTGCAATGGTCATGATGCAGTATAGTGTTATGGCCAACAACTACTGGCTGCTGGTAGAGGGCATATACCTCCACAGCCTGCTCGTCATCACAGTGTTCAGTGAGAAGAAGTACTTCTACATTTATTTGGCCATTGGCTGGGGTAAGTAAAGAGTATTTTAGTGTGGCTACTGATTCTCAGTGTTCCAAAAATGAAACCTTTACATAATAATAATATAGGCTCTGATTTATTCATTTAATTATTTGGTGGGGACCGTGCACCTTAATGAACATTTGTATTGAGACAACGAAAGATGTAAATAGGCCGGATTATAGCTAAAATGCTTATTTGCATCCATAGTCCCTAGACAGGTAACAAAACACACAACAGTTAAGACATACAAGTACAAAAACAGAGAAACAGCACAAAGAAGTACAACACATAAAGATGTTAAAGTTAACAATGATAACAAGACATTCAGCCACTGTTTGAGTTGTGTTTTGAAGGTGTGTAATGTGGGACACTGTGTTATACACATCTTACTGCCCTTTACAGAAAATGATAGGTAATGTAAAGTAATTAGAGTTAGTAAATATGAAAAATTGCGTGTTTGGTGTATTACCACACCATGTATGAATAAAATAACCATGAAATGTAAAAGAGAAACATGAAATACTGTTGTGCGACTGTTGAACGCAGCTTAGAAATGTGTATATAATAGGAGCAATTTGTAAACACAATGCTGTTGCTCCTTAATGGAGATAAATTGTTAGACATTAAAAGGAATGCCTCAGAGCTGAGCCTCTTGAAATTGTGCACATGTGGTTAAACAACTTTTCCCTCAATGATATAAACAAATAAAACATAAACTTTCATGTAGCCAAAAAGCAGTGTTCTACAGTTGAATCCAGTAGTAAATACAGAGGACTAATATGTCTGCCAGAGCCACTGGCAGCAAAACAGCAACACTTTCGGCATCATCAGGTTTTCCTGCCCTGAATGCATGTTCACATTCACACTTTATCTCTGTATCCTCAGGTGCGCCTCTCATTTTTGTGTTGCCATGGATTACAGTCAAATACCTTTATGAGAATGAAGAGTAAGTTTAATATTATACGTACATTATTTATTTTTAACTTATCATTTTACTCTATCTCAGACTATCAAAGGTGGATTAGCTTTTATCAGAGGTGTGTAGGAAGACACTTAAGGCTATTCCCTGTTATTTCCTTAAGTCATACATATTCTCAGTCATGAATATATGATTACTCTTTGGAGCAGAATATGGATGAATCACAAAGACACCAGCCCTAAAGTGTGTTTATGTCTATAGGTGCTGGGAGAGAAATACTAACATGGGATACTGGTGGATCATTCGTTCTCCTATTCTCTTTGCCTGTTTGGTAAGTTAGCTTGGCTCTTGTGATCTGCCCAACAAAGCTGGCCTCACATACATTTTCTGACTATTTAAAGACAAACTTATGTCCAGAGATGGCAGGCTTGTTGATTCATACAGTACACACACACAGCACACACTGAAGAAGTGCAGAGGCCACTACAGTGACAGAGGACATTCATTATTACAGCACTGTTAGTTTTCCAAGTTTGGTAACATCTGGATGTTGTTGTGACAAAAGTAACTGAGTGCATCACTTATTACTTGTATCAGTAACACATGCACATTAAGAGTGGCCTTGTAGCAATGTGTTTGAGAGTACAGCAGAATAATATACAGCATTATGTTAATCACAGAGGCATATGGCAACCAATTATAAGTGTGAATAAGCACGTGTGTTTAAGTGTGTCCAGCCATAATAATGTTTATTTCTTTGGGAGCGAGAAGCAGGAGGCACACTGAAGGATTTCCACAGACATGTCCGTGTGTGTGTCACAGACCTGAGCCGCCCGAGTCAGTGGCACACATGATCTTGTTCTGTTTTTCTTACTTTTACTTTTTGCAGATTAACTTTTTCATATTCATCCGAATTATCAAAATCCTGATGTCTAAGCTTAGAGCTCACCAGATGAGATACACAGACTACAAGTTCAGGTAAGAGCAGTTACCATGAAATAACATTGCTCTGTATAGTGTGGGCTGTACAGGCAAGACCCATATTTATAGTCATAAATATATCAAGCCTATATTTAGACAGGGACACATCTTTTAAATAAGCTTAACCAGAACAACATAAACCAAATCTCTTGAGCAGCTCTTAGCAAATGTGCAAAAGAATTTACTAAAATCTAAACCAAGAATTTTGAGTGAAAACATGATGATAGATTATAATAGTTGTTTACATGTATTTAAAAATGGGCAATAGTCTGAGTTGACTTATTTTTAATAAACACATTAGAAGGGTTGACCAAAGATGACCAAGTCACGCCTTGTTGAGAAGCCTCTCTTCTTTTCGGCTTGAATGATAAGATGTGTTTGTATTAAGATATCTGAAATGTGCATCAGTGCCTTGATGTGTCTAATCAGAAAAACAGGCACTTTAATACCACAGTTTTTCATCTTTGTTACTAGGTTAGCAAAGTCTACTCTGACTCTGATTCCGCTCCTGGGGATTCACGCCATTCTCTTTACGTTTGTCATCGACGAGTCTGTCCCTAAAGGCTCCATGCTGCGGCTCATTCGCCTCTTCTGTGACCTCCTCTTCAACTCTTTCCAGGTCAGAGTTGAAAAATAGTAGAGTTTCATTTGCTCGTGTTTACATAGTAACATAAAACATATTTCACCTACTTTCCACATAAGTCCAGCAAAGTATTTTAAATGCTGCTGCTGTAAATACAACTGACATGAACTAAAATGTAGCTAAATGTAATTCATCAGTTTATTGGTATGATTTATTGTTGCATATATGTTCTATATCAAGATCAATACCACGATGACATTCTAATAACAGTGCCATAAATCAAATGTTCAAACTGCTCTTTCAGGGCCTGCTGGTTGCCATCCTGTACTGCTTTGTCAACAAAGAGGTGAGACACATCTACCATGTACTAATTCCCTGCCATTCCTGCGACTTCTTTTTCTTCATTAATGTCCTGTTGCCATCACAAATTGACCCTTCTATCTCTAAAACTCTCTTTGTTCACTGTCTGCTTTGTTCTTGTGCCCATAAAGTAGCACAGAGGGAGCCATCAGTTAATCTCTAACCTTTTTAAGTGCAGTCTGTAGGAAGAGACATCTATCTAAATGGTGGCCAGTGTCTCATTTAATCTTTGTCCTGATCGTCATGTGTCTCTTCCCATCATGCTGCAGGTGCAATCAGAGATGCTGAAAAAATGGAAGAGGTGGAAGCTGGGAAAAGACATTGATGAGGAATACCGACACACTTACAGCCAAACGCCGCACGTTAAAAGTGGCAGCATTGCCACGGGCAACCTGCATGATCTCCATGACAACAACGGCTGTGACCCGAGCTACGAGTTGCCTCATTTGGCCAAATCTGTTCGAGGTCCTAACTGCTCAAATGCAGCTGAAGAAAACCGTCGTTTAGTTGTGTGCTACAGTAACGGCTCGGGTAAAGGCCGCTCTCCCAAAAGTGGGCACACCCTGCAGTTCTCATTGTTGCCACAGCGAGGCGCCGCCAGTCGGGCCAGCACTACCACAGAGGACATTTGTCTGGAAGAGAGGGTACCCTGCCACCTGCGCTTTCTGGAGGGAGAGGAGACAAGTGTTTGAGTCAATATAAACTCGGATGGGCTTCTCCTTGTGTCAGTGTCAATTTGTGGGAATTTAAACACGAACTGACATCCACTCGTCAAAAGTATCAAAGCTGCATGCCACTGCAGGGAAGTTTTATGCTGCAAGCAAGTATTTATTGGTGTGGGGACTTTAGCAAAAGGCTTTATTGACTCAACACAAAAGGAATGATTAAACCTTTTATCTTAAATTATGGTTGTGTGACTTGTGTGTATGTGGGGCGCATATGGAGGAACAAACAGTAAATATTGAACCTGCTCTGATTTTTTCTGTGTGTTATTGTTTAAATTAGGCTTGTGTTGTTATGTGTTTGACAAATGTGGAACGGCCACACAAAGGCTTTAGTGTTTAATTTTTATTTTTTTATGAAACGGCATATGTCTTTAAATGAATCCACAATTACGGTTGTATCTGTAATATCTACTTTTTTATCACATTTGAATGTATATGAATGAAAAGTTACTAAGGCTAATAAAACATACCTGGCCTTTTTGCAGAGCAGATTTGGTCAAATAAATAAATAAATAAAAATTTTTGAAATCAAACACATCTGAAAAATTTAGGTGTGCTTTAGTTTCAGACGTTACATGAATAAATTTGACAAAACTTACTCTAATTGGTCATAGACAACAGCAATTCCTTATTGGCTGTTACAAATCAATGGTGAGGGAGAAAAAGACTCGCCAGCTTCTTCTTTATGAAGGCCTTCACTTTAAGTATTGCTTGAACTTAATTTTCATCAAGGCGTTACCTCTCATTTTGTGTTTTTGCCTAAAGCATATACTTTCTTAATACGTTAAGACCATGATTGTACCTGCTACATCTTGTCTCTGTATTTAACACGATGAACAGACATGAGCCCATTGCACTTTTATATAAAAAGCCAAATAGTTGTGTGTTATTGTGTCTCAGTGAATCCAATTAAAAAGAATTCTGTCAGTGAAACTTCAAGTGTCATTTCATTGTGTGAGGCTTTGTGTATTATTATGCATCTTTTGTACAAATGTCCATGTTGGTACAATCACATAGACTAAAGCAGACATTTCACTAGTGAATGTTAAAATATATGCGTGCATGTTTCAATATCACTGTAACATATGTAACTGAATGAAAGACTATCAGTCAACACATGGAGATTTATTCTGTTAACTGTGTTGCGTATGAAGGTGGTGTATGAATAATGTGTTTGTATGAATGGCTATTATTCGTGTAGGAGAGAAAAGGAGGGATTTGTTTGATGAGAATGATCTAGAAATCTCCCTATGTCAGACATGCTTGTACTTAGATACAGCACAGCGTGAGGAGCAGCTCTGCATGATACAATAAAGCCTGCAGTAGTAGTCACGTAAAGAATGTCTATTTAAGAAGAGACGAATCTAACACGAGACTCGAGTGCATTTAAACAGTTGGTGTAAAAAAATTGTTAAAATAGCCCCATTTTATTTAGGATGGAGCCCAATATACAAAGCAGCCATCATGAATCATCACCAGCAATTTATGTATGCAGCATGAGATTTCAATTATCAGTATTATTTCACTTCTCAACCGTTCCTATGAGAATACTGTCACACCAATGAAGTCCTGAAGTCCCATCTGAACCAGGCTGAAGGCAACTGAGGCTGAGGGCTGGAGATACAAAGTGGTATTACAGTTTTCCCACTACAGCACTTTCTGTTTCTTCTGTTGCCATCTCATCAAACTTTTGAAGTTAATGAAAATACTTATTAAAAAACTGATAACACAGTACAGGTGCAGCGTGTTTTAATTTGAATTTGAATGACATAATAAGCTGTTGGTTCAACAACCACAGTCTATTAACCACACAGGGCCTCTTTATTTTAATCAGAATATCCATAATGCATTTGTCTTTTCAGTGCCACAGGGAAGGCAGCTCTATTGACGTCAGTGCTGTAAGAAACCATGGGCTGGGTCGGTTTGACATGACTCCACTGTCTGCATCTGGTTCATTATAGTCACAATGGTTCTCTGCAGAGGCATATATAGTATATAGTCTTCAAAAATGTAATATTAGATTTTGTTGCTTTTACTCACTGCCTCTTTGTTTCTGGGTTACCTTCTGCAGAATATAATCTAATGTTGTTGTGCACTGATTGATCATTTTACATTCAACAATTTGTAACATACCTAAGTCTAAGCTTCTACTAAATCAGGAATGTGATTTTTGCAGCGTGTGTGAGGGCTATTCAGGGACAAAAGATTTGAGACTTCAAACCATTTAGTGCCTTGTAAATAATTTAAACAACCCCAAAGTCAATTTGAATAACATAGCCTTGGTAAAAGCCACACAGCTGAATCTGACACTGTCTAAAGAGCATTGGGCTTGACATTGTCTGCTCGGTTCCCCGTCTGCTCGTGTTTCATCTTGTGTAACAAAATGATTTATAATAACCACACATCAACAACTCAAGACTTCCAAAATCATTGCAGTGACATTACAAAAACAGAATAATGATGTTTTGTGTGGACTCGCTGAACCGCTGAGGCTCAAAACGGGCATCTTTGGACACACAAGTCCACAGGGATCACCGTGGAAAATACATTACACACATGAAAACATCGACTTGAGGGCCAAAACTCTTCCATCGTTTCTAAAGTGCCCTTTAGGGTGCTTCTCAAAAACCATCTGTGAGTTGTAAATTCAGCTAATAGGGAAAATGTCTGGGACCCACAATGTGAACTGCAGCCAAGAACCTCAGACTGATGCATTGGGTTATTGACAAGTAAACACCATAGTTTAAAGCATTAAAAAAATCAATACGAAAGTACTTTTCAGTTTTGGTGTCCTTCTCTTTGTGCTTTTTGCAATATTCCTTGAGGTCTAGTCAAGACATGAAAGTATGAAGTGAAAGAGGGAAAGCAGATAAGATCATTAAAAGCCAATAAAGGCCATCCTCAAATCAAAAGGCAAAAAAATGTATTATTTAATATATACTAGTTAATATTAAATGAGCATAAATATTTCAAGGCTAAATCATATTTTAAATTAAAAACCAGAGACCTTTGTGTCTCTATTCTGTCACCAGGCCAAGGAAGGGATTGCCCTATTTGGCAAAAGGTCAGCGTTTTAGAAGTCTGCTGCTGGCTAATGCTGCTGATAGCCAGTGCCCTTTTGAAAAGGCTTTGGTTGACCAGAGAAGCTAAATATAGATATGAAATTTCTTATATAATCATTTTGCTTTATTAATTAACCTTTGATCTCCATTACTTTAAAGTTGTACAATTTTATGACCCTTTAAGAACATGAGTCAATGGGATCCAATGTTTCTAGAGCCAACCCTCTCTCATCAGCAACTTCTCTCAGTCCATTCATGTTCACTGTCTACGATTACCTCTAATGCTTCACCTGTGTATGCGTGCACTTTCTGTGGGAATCCCTATTTTCCTCTCTTCTTGCACCTCTCACTTCCTGTGGGTTAAATGCGGAGGGGAAGTCGTGTACACGCGCCACATGAAGCCAGGGGGAGTTATTTCAGGAGTAGAACACAATGACACAACGAAGACAGTGGTGTTTAGTAGAAGACGCATCAATCAGTGCTGACAGCTCAATAGTTTAAAGTCCTTAAGTTGTACTCTGGCATAGACCGGGGCGAGGCTACTGTTCTGGACAAAGGTGCAGGAAAAGGAAAAAACAGCCTGTGCACACTGTGGGAGAGAGTGTGTACGTGTCGCGCAGAGGGGCCCAGTGATATCAATTTAATACTGTTGTTAAGTTCCTTCCACAGATGATGAGAAATGTATATCACTTGTAAATGTGACGTGTTGCATTATACCTCATTTCAGAAATTAACTAAGTAAAAAAAACATTTGGGAATGTCCTATCTTCTTGTGTTAAAGCTTTAAATAGTCGGAAAAGTTATCATATCATACTTTTTAGCTATATTGCTATTTAGTTAATAGAATAAGAAGCCTAAACAGTCTTGTTCTTCTTAATTTGTGCAACTAGACTCATTTACTTGTGTTTAATTACATTGTGCACATTCAGGCCTCACGGGCTGAAGTGTTTTCATTATCATTATTTATTTGGAAGATCTCTAGAGCGGCATAATACCGGGTCCAGAGGGCCTCTAGCACTCTGCAGTCCACTGACTAACACTGAATACAGATGACAAGCGGTTCATTTAGCCTTAACATATGTAAGAGCTATAAGTGCAGAGAGAGAGATTTCCACTTGAGGCTCTGAAACAAGTGACTTCAATAACAGATAATGGTTTGTCAGCTCATAAACCAGAAAAGTACCTCTGCTGCACCTCTCTGAGAAATGGCTAATCTCACGGTGTCTTTCCATCCGACCAGTGCATGCTTTAAACACACTTCAGATTAGATGGATGGAATTTCTTCCACATACATTTAGCTTGACTTCTGCATATGAATTTTAATGAGGTGAATGTAAAGGCCAGAGACTTAAAACATATGTGATCAGTGATTGATATGTCCCCTATAATCATTAGGAATACTATCCTTGAGTCACTGCATTAGCTCACATCTGTGTAACTGTCCATCAACAAACGTAAGCGTTAAATTACTTTTTTCTAAATCTTTTTAAAAAGACGAATTATTTTGCCAAAGTCTCTCTGTCTCTCTTTCAGCGGGATCATGTTTTTGACGTCACAGATCACATTTGGGTTATTTACAATGTGGCTGTATCTATGGACACTGTATAACTTAACCATATATTTTAGTCAGCTTGTCCTAAGACTAGAAGTAATTTACTTTGGTTGGTTTTGCCAATATTATGTCACTCTTGGCATTTGAAAAAATAAAAATTGACAAGAGCAGTTCAAAAACCAAAGCTCTCCAGATACATCAAGGTGAATTACTTTTTTAAAGGTCAGTGCATTTAGGTGCTTGTGTTGCAGAGGGACAAACACATTGATCACTTTAAAACCTCTGGGCCTCTTTCCTTGCTCCCTGTGATATTTTAAAAGGCTGAGTCAGTGTTAATACTGTCACCTCTGAGCTGAGAATGGACCTTATCTGATCACATATTAATTAAAGCAAATGGTCTGTATTGGCAGTCGCTGTTTCCCCTGAAGGTCTGCATTTGTTAAATCACTCCTGTTATCTTCAGCCTGCTGCTGCAGTCTGTGTAAACTGTGGCACATACTGAGAGATACTGTATGTGTCCACTGAGAGCCTGTGTTGTTTGTTCATAGTTTCAGTGATGACAAATAGTTTCAGCCGGTTTTCGGTCATCCACCCCTACGCCGTGTCTTTAAATGTGCGTCCCGGGTTAAGCTCAGAGTTATTAGTGCTTATTATAGGGTAGTGAATGTAAACCCTCAACAATTCTCATGTGCTCCTAATGTTTGCTTCATTTTTCAGAGTTATCGCAACACGTCGGCTGTATGTGCATAGAGGGAATTCCACATGTCAAGATGGATGGCGTGTGCATTTCAAAGAGCAGCAGACTCGGCGCAGATTCCCACAGCGACCACTACAAGGCATTAAAGCGCCAACAAGGTCTGCACCAACATGAAGTCTAAGGGACAGATGATTCAAGTGGGAAAATACAGAGACTATTGGAGGAGATTAAAGCACCACTTGTAAATAAGTACAAACTAAAAAATTTTAAGTAAATGTGTGTGTAGTCCAATAAAGCCTGACATCCATTTAGTAAACAAACCCCTCTTTTAATGACAAACTCCACCTGGTTCAACAGACACAAGACTAATAGCAACATGCCATAACTCATGCATGGTTTCTCTTCTATGGTAATAACAAAATGATTTAGAAATGAGTAGTCACTGTTGCTGTTTATCGTGCAAATGTAATCCAATGATTTGATCTATATAAAACTGTGATTGAAACAGCTTTAAAACAGGTTTTAGTTACAGCATACCCAGCCATATTGTTTTGTCATGCACTTACACTAACAAACAGAAAGCTAGAAGTCAATCCTGCAGTTTCTTTCAAAACAGCACCCCACAAGACACCACTGTATAGTATGTTCGGTTAATTTTCCAGGCAGACCACGTACACAATCAGGACAGAGATCTGGGGATGGTGCCTTTAATGCTCTTAGTGGGATGCTCAGTGATGGATGGGTTAAAAGCATCTCTCTATAGGGAACGGTGAGAGTGAATATTAAAATATGACAAATCGCAATTGTATTTCATTAGAAAATCGTAACAGAGGCAGAATGGTAAGCTCTCTGCACGTCCTTCACGCCTTACCATCGGTTCTCTATGTGTACTCCGGCCTTCTCCCGTCGCCCAGAGACATGCATTTGTGGATGAATTAAACAATCTATATTGGCCCTAAGAGTGTCTGTCAATGTGTGTGTGTGTGTGTCAGTCAAACGCAACCCCTAATGGGACTAAGCTGAAGAAAAATTACTGAAAAAATGAATGAATAGAATGTTGTATGTTCTGATTTTTTTCTGTTTTTTTCTCTGCAGATGGCTACAAGGTCTACCTTTGCTCACATCATCAAACACTGTCACTGGAACGGATGATGGCATGAATAGCACATGAACCCACCTGTTGTGGAGGACAGTGATTGTAATCATCTCTCATAATTACATGTTACAAAAGCCTGTCCTAATAGCCACACATTTAGATGAATGGTGTGTGGAGTGGGAACAATGGTGTTTATCTTCACGTAACGATTAATTAATCAAGGCCAGGAGCTGAACTGCCATTGAACGCCTCAGAAATGATTTCCACATAACCGGACCTACGTATTTCTATGTGTTCACTGTTTACATCTAAACACAAAAGATACCAATGTTCTGTAATGATGGCTTGAATAGATTCTACTAAAAATGTTTGTGTCATTTCTTAATTATGATTCCGTAAACTACAGCTCCAAGGTAAGCCGCTATGTTCGCACACATTCGCATGAGTCACATAGGTCTCTGTGGAGAATTGAGACTCCAATGAGCTGAAAAGTGTGGATTAAAGTCATTTCATAACCTACAGCTGCACACCTCCTCCTTGTCCCTCACCCCATCCCTTTCTCCAATCCTTTCTCAAAATGTTTTTTTTTTTTTTTTTTACTTTTCTTACTCTGTCTGTGTCCAAAGAGAAGTGTTTCATCAGGTTATCACAGAAGAGGAAGCCTGCAGCGGTTCCTTTTGCACCTCACTGTTACACTCCAATACATTCCCTCAGCCACTGCAGCAGTTACAAACCTAATTTGTTATAGAGCCAATTTATCCCTGGCTTATTTTTCCTTTAAATTGCTCTTGGTCCTTAACACCTTTTCAAATGGGAATGATTAGTCATTAAAGCAGGCTGGGATAAACAACACATCTAATTTAACAGCCTTTCTTAATAGGACTTTGGTTGTGTGAGTGTATTTTTCCCAAGACACCCAATGAACCACACAGTGACCCCTAGTCACCTCCACTTTTTGCACACTTTAAAAAAAAAAAAAAAAAAAAAAAAAAAGCAACATTGCAACATTCCTGGATAGGAGCCCTCTAAAGGCTATGAGTGTAACTGCACTGTCTCAAAAACACATACCAACACAGGCAAACTCAAAGAGCACAATGCAGTAAGTATTATTATTAATAGTAGTACTTTTGCAAATGTTTTATTTTAAGTATTTGCAGAAGAGTACTGTAAAATAAATAGAAATGTGCCAAAACAGTACTTCACTTTGAGAGAGCATTTATTACACTGGGGATAATTGAGAGTTTGTATATTCTTATCAAGCATAAAAAAGGCTGTGTCTCTGAGGTGGCCATATATATATATATATACAGTTATATAAAATACACTTTGACTCTTACCATTAAATGCTGTGAAACCAAACGACTTGACTCATATATTCAAAAACATTTATGAGCAGGGTTTAGCCAGGGTCAAGGTCAAAACATCTGTTCAGCCCAAATGTGTTTTTTTTTTTTCTTCCAAGCTGTTTCTTCTATTTCCCTGACTTTCCTTGCCAACTTCCCTCTCACCCAGTGTCCATAAATCTTCCTCTCAGTCGCCCATGAAACAAGCTCCATGCAGCTAATGGCTGAGCTACCAGACCGTACAAGAGAGAAAGAACGCAGAATGACACAGCAAAGGTTTAGAGAAACCCACTGATCTGTAACAAAAGGAGAGGCATCACCTTAGCTTTCGATATCCTGCAACAATAATAAAATCTTTGCATAAACTAAGGTAATAATACAATCCTTTAATAGAGCATATGATATAAAGAAACAACTGTGGGAAGTGTGGGAAGCTTGTATGTGATCTGAGTTTCCATCATCATCATCATATGTCATTATGTCGACAGTGGGTCATGTATCAAACTATGCAGATTAAAGCCTAGAATAAGGAAGGGTTTTAAAGTCACATTATGACTGAAGCTCACGACTGAGAAGTTTGTTGTTTTTCGATGAACAACTTTAAACTGAGAAAAACATGACAAATTGGTCCTTGGTTTGATGGAAAAGATGACGCAAACACTTCTATCTGCTATGTTTAAAACCTTTTGATTGAAGGAGTTTAAACGTTAATTACGTTTGTTCCTGAGTGTTCTTTAGTTTTTATGTGTGTTTACGTCACTCTTGTACAGTGCACCTCTCATCCCCTCTAATGTTTGATGTGAACAGTTTATTTTACTAACAGTCTTGTCATCTTGTTTCTCACACTGGGCATTTACTAAAACTTCTCTTGACTTCCTGAAATGCCTCAAATTAAACTTTAGTTCCATGTTTTGTGCAACTATATTGTATATGTGATAGATAAACAGGATTTGTTCATCCAACTAAATATGTGTATGAATATGAAACTCTGAAAGAAGACTTGCTTTTTAAGGAAAAAATGATAAATGATCAGTGACTTTAACTAAATGACATGAAATGCAAGCACGCGTGGAAGACTTTGCTCTTAGTATTTTTCCCACCTGGCCCACACTCCCTCCCTTGTGGAAATTTTCCCCCCCTTTTTTTTCCCCCAAAAAGGTTTTTTTTTATAGCCCCCCCCCGGGACCGGGCCCCCACCACAAATTTCTTTTTTTTCCCCCTTTTTTAAAAAAAAAAAATTTTTTTAATAAAAATAATCTTTTCACAACATTTTAATCAGTGCACTCAGAGACCTGCATGGTTTCTGGTTGTTAGGAAGCTACTTTCAAATGAGCACACTAATAAATCAGAACTAAATGTATAAAGTGTTTTTGATATTACTATATTCACTTTGAATCCATCCTTGGTCACATCTCCTCACCAGGACGTTGCATGTTTTCTCACTGATAACTCCTAGTGTTTGAATCTTTGAGATAAAGAACATGACACAAACCACTCATGAAAGTATGGAGGATGTAATGCAGCTGTGATATCTGTGCCATACAAATAGGCTCCTAATGCATTTTGAGTTGCTATCAGCTTGTTTATTTGGACTGTAATGGCTCTGATTATGATAATTAGCGAATATGTGGGTTTGGCATATGTGCTTGCCTGCAGGGGAGATATGGCTGCATGCATCTAAGTGTGAACTTCACCATGACTCAGTGGCTTTTTTTAACCTGCAGCTCTATATACTCACTCTCTATAACATCCAATAGCTGTCCGCAGCCACAAAAGTGTGTATCTTATGCTGCTGGTATGGAAACAACCATGAATCCACGAATTCTAATCACACCGTCTTATTTATTACAAACTAAATCAACGCCAACTTCAGGTATATCACACCTAATCTATGTCAAAACAGTTTTTTGTTTTTTTAAATAATTAATATATAGGAATAGTCTACAGAAGCCCTGAATGGCAAGAGAACAAAGAAATGTTGGCGCTCCATTTTCAAATTTTTTTTCTCTTGTTAAGGAACCCTGAATGACAAGCAAAAAAAATAAATAAATAAAATAAAATATTTTTTTTTTTTTTTTTTTTGGGGGGACGTCGGAAAAATTTTTTTTTTTTTTTGCAAACACTCCAGAGGCTCAATTTTCCATCATTTGATTATTTTTTTTTTAAATTTACTGCTAGAAGAACAGTAAACCTGGAACGGATGATAGCGAAATAATTGGAAAGAGTTAGAGTTGTACACTAACTGAGACCAAGACCAAGAACAGTGCGGTATACTTTACAAATGGCAGCAAAAATAAGACTAAAATTCAATTACTGAACATTGTCACCACCACCAACAAACTCATGGGCCAATCTACTGCGTGAAGGTAAAGTTTTGATGTTGAAGTTTATTTTGTCAGTCCAGTGATGGAGGATATAATGTGAGGAGGTGGTGGTTTGTGACAAATCTACACTTTGTGGGAATGTGGGCTGAGGGCTGTGTGGGTTTGATGAAGCATGCAACAGAAGACTATGCCTCAATAAATGACAGCCTCTCAGTAACGTGGCTACTTTATCGTAAAACAAATCAAGGCAACGGAGAATTCACACAGAGCCCTACAGCCCCTTAATGGATGTTTCATGTTACTACAATAAGACAATATTTAAATGATGTCTTTCTTATAGATTGTCAAATACTACATAAAGGGTTGAGTGGTTGCATCCAACAGGACCTTGTTCATTTAACTCAGTTTATTTACATGCATGCTAAATGTATTCACTACTTTGAAACAACAGGACACTAGATGTGACTGGATAACTTCATTATTAATACACAAGCCTACTTATTTTTAAAAGTATCTTGTATTGTTGTCTTTTATTATTTTTTGTTGTCTAAATAACTGTCTTTTTTTTTTTAGCCAGTAGGACAATACAAATTTAGAAATAATTTACCCAAACTCAGTAATAGCACAGCCATAAGTTTTGCTGTTTTTGCTCGCTGCTACAGAATCCTCGAATTACATGACTGAATATATCACAATTTTTTTTCCAAACAGTGCTCAAAAACTTTACTTAGAAAGTCAGATAGTAAATAATGTAATGTTGCACTGCCCTCTAGTGGCAGCCATTAGAACTCTTGATGTCTGAGGATGATGTCATTAATGATGTGTCTTTTTTTTCAGATTTAACCATAGTCTGTTCATATTATGGGCCTATTATTCACATCACACCATGAAAGCCACTTAAATAACCCTTTGTTGTTGTTTTTTTCTTTGAGGTTGCAAATGAAAAGCTCATTTCGGTGTGCTGATAAATCAATCTCCACATGTTTCCAGTTGTTTGGAGTCCCCTTATGGATCCCCGTTGACTCTGAATGGGAAATGCCTTGTGCGTATCTGGTTTCCTTCCTCTCTCAACCTGATGTGTTTTCAGGCTTCCTGTCTCCATTGATAATACCAACAACAAAATGACACAGAAAGAAAGTTCTGTGTTGTAGATGATTCAAAACCAGCTGGGTAAAGACAATGACAATGACAAAAATGGATTTGTCAATGGCATACCCAAGAATCTACTCAAGTTATATATTTAGTTTAAGGAAAGCCTTCAAATGGCACATTCCTCCTGACACAGTGACGCTCTAGGACTGAAACCTGTGCGAGCTGCAGATTTGTCAAATGCATAAGAAAAATAGTTCATGTGACTTTCACCCTGTTGTACTTTTCTCACTTATTTTGATTTCAAGTATTTTCTAGGTGACTTTGACATCAGTGAATGATCAGTTTATCAGCTTAGTGTCATATTGGGAATTTAATCTCTAAAACTGGCATTTAAGGGGTTAAAATTTCAGGAAATTCATGAATATTTGTTATGTATGCCACGCACTGAGGTTGGTAATGGCATTACCCAGTGTCTGAAGGGGCTTCAGGATCTCATCTGACAACCACAAAAATGTTGACAGATTCTTCTAGTTGAAACTGGAAACTGTGATGTGTACTGAACATGTCTTCTAAAACAATGCCACTTAAATTTTAGATTTTACCATTTTTGTACTTGCTTTCAACACATTCACTACCTTCCCTAATGCATTACCCCCATTGACAATTGCAGTGTGTGCCATTAGCCTATTACTCCAGATGTTTGTGCTCAAATGCTAAAACTAAACAGGCTACATTGAAATCAGTAGTTGTCCCGGGGCTCAAGGTCTGGAGGGGGGCCAAACTAAATCCTGCTATACTTTAGTAATAGAAGCATAATTAAATAGGCCATAGTGTTTGTCCAGGGCCCCATCAAGTGTCTCAGCGGCCCAGATCAGTGTATTACCTGGATTTATCGATTAGATCTAATGATAGCTACATGTGCTATTAGCCCTATCATTCTCCTAGCGGATATCTAATGGGTGTCACTGTTTTCACTTGTGGCAATCAAGAAATAAACACATTATTTTTGTATTAAATTCAAGTTAACGTGGTCAAAACATGAAGGCGAAGTTGCAGAAGAACAAGAATGAGGTCAAAGAGTAAAGCAAACATTACTCATGGCATGTTTGTGCTTTGGAAGTTGAACAACAGCTCCTGACTGCTCCAACCTTAGCCGAGTTTTCCGGTCGAGCCCGGTTCTGGTTGCCATGGTGATGACGTCATGTTGCAGCAGCGACATGGAAGGCGCATGCGCGGTGTCGAGGGAAGGGCGAGAGCTGCCACAGCCTCAGCGCGTCTCTCCTCCTCCTCTTCGCCATTCAGCCTCATCTAGAGCTTCTCTGAGCCGGGACCAGCAGACCGGACCGGGACCAGACAGCAGCTCCACAGCTTCTGACACACTCTCCACACTCTCCACACCGAGGCGACAACATGCGTGAGATCGTGCATCTGCAGGCTGGTCAGTGCGGGAACCAGATTGGGGCCAAGGTTTGTTCGATCACATCACACGCACCCATTTTTTTTTACTCTAAATGCGTAGGGTTTATGTGATTAAAAGGCACCTCTCTCTGAGCGTGCGCTGCTGATGTCCAGGGGAAACTAAATAGGCCAGCGTAGTGGGAAGTGTTGTGTAAGACATGATGCAGTCAAACAATGGCATGGTGAAGAGAATGGGCGGTGGCACGGCGGAGACATCACTGCTGTCGCTTAGCAGACACTGAGCACAGCTGTGTCTTCTTTGTCTGTCCCATGAGAGCAGAACGCGTTTTGCCCAAAATGTGTGGGCGTCTGAGTGCGTGAAAGACTGAGATTGTGAGTGAGGGGTGTGGCACCGAAAGCACTGGAAGGCCGGCTGCAGGCTGACATGGAGAGTGTAGCGCGAATCACGCTGAATTCCTACGGTTTTATATAATATTTGAGCAGGCTACAGGATATGTGTATAAATGTATATAAAGGTACTGAATGTAGTGTTTTTGACAATGCTTTAATTTATAAGAGTCATTCCACCGAAAGTGTGCCATGTGTGTTCCCATGAGATTGTACATATGAATATGCATAAAAAAGTAAAGTGAAATACAATTTTTGAGATAATAAGTCTAAAATATTAAGAACAAAATCCAAACTACAGATTACTGTTCAAAATTTTATAAAAAACCTTACTTTTGGGCCATATTTATGAGACTCAAAATCTCTTCAGTGCTCCAAATACATTTTCTTATATATAAAAAAAATACATTTTTCTCTTAAAAAACACATTTTAGTTGTGTCCCCAGGTTTTCAGTCAGTCCTGTGTCCATAACACATTTGCTCCTGCTTTTTAAATTAAAGAATACTGTACTGTAGCCTATATTTGACATTGTCCTTGTCCTTTTTTAATAATAATTATAAACGAAGAATTACTGTTCTTATTAACCAGACAAAATCTGATGGTCCACGCTTGTCATTGTGTCTAATCTAATCTTCTTGTACTTGTGTATGTGTGTAGTTCTGGGAGGTGATCAGTGATGAGCATGGCATTGACCCGACAGGAACCTACCATGGAGACAGCGACCTGCAGCTGGACAGGATCAATGTCTACTATAATGAAGCCTCAGGTCTGGACTCAAAGTAAAAACAAAAAACATGCAGCCTTCATGGTCTGCCTTTTTCATTTAAACTTTTTATATTTGTGTTGCAGGTGGCAAGTACGTGCCCAGGGCCATCCTCGTTGATTTGGAGCCTGGCACCATGGACTCTGTCCGCTCTGGCCCATTCGGACAGATATTCAGACCTGACAACTTTGTCTTTGGTAATTTAAATATAGTATATCCTTCTTTCTGCATAAAACTAAGGTGACCTTGAATGTGACTCTTCTTTTACTAATTAATTCCTTTGAGGTTTGTCACAGTTGGTGCGGTTTATTTGTGTCATAGCTCATGAGAACGCTGTAGCTAGCCAACATTGTAGAAGAAACAACTGCTATCTGAGCTGACAGGCAAAGGATTAAAAAAAATGCAAAAACATTATGAAATTCACAAAAAATGTGTACAAACTGGTTTAATGAATAGTTTTGAACTGATGTTTATAGAAAACACCGCCCTAAGGGAATTCCTCTTTTGGACATAATTAAAGAGCTCATTGTAACTACCCTTTACCTTTTAGGTCAGAGTGGAGCAGGAAATAACTGGGCGAAGGGTCACTACACAGAGGGAGCTGAGCTGGTGGACTCGGTGCTGGATGTTGTGAGGAAGGAGGCGGAGAGCTGCGACTGCCTCCAGGGTTTCCAGCTCACACACTCCCTTGGTGGTGGCACTGGCTCCGGTATGGGGACCCTGCTCATCAGCAAGATCCGTGAGGAGTACCCTGACCGTATTATGAACACCTTCAGTGTGGTGCCATCTCCAAAGGTAACTTCTCTTCTTGGGTTTTTTCAAAAGGAGTTTTTTATTTGACACAAAAGAGTCTGCAGTGATTAGTGAAACATTTTATGTGAAAATAGGGCAGCTTCAATCAATTGTGGTACTACAATAAATCACAAACATAGTCATGGGCAAGACACTGAAGCAGCATGTGGCATGATGTCTACCATCTCTGTAAACAGTCTACTTTGTGGCCATAGTAGACTACATCTGTGTACATTGTTGTCTTTATATCAATATATGTTAATTAAATTGTGGATTATCATTAAACACTAATTATTATTTTCCTGATCATCTTGTGTTATGCTCATAGGTGTCTGATACCGTGGTGGAGCCATACAACGCCACTCTTTCTGTGCACCAGTTGGTCGAGAACACTGACGAGACCTACTGCATCGATAACGAAGCCTTGTATGACATCTGCTTCCGCACCCTCAAACTGACCACACCCACTTACGGTGACCTCAACCACCTGGTCTCAGCTACCATGAGTGGCGTCACCACTTGTCTGCGTTTCCCTGGACAACTCAATGCAGACCTGCGTAAACTGGCTGTCAACATGGTGCCCTTCCCACGTCTGCACTTCTTCATGCCCGGATTTGCTCCACTGACCAGCCGTGGCAGCCAACAGTACAGAGCTCTCTCCGTGCCTGAACTCACGCAGCAGATGTTCGATGCCAAAAACATGATGGCCGCCTGCGATCCACGACACGGCCGCTACTTGACTGTGGCGGCAGTTTTCCGTGGTCGTATGTCCATGAAGGAGGTGGATGAACAGATGCTAAATGTGCAGAACAAGAATAGCAGCTACTTTGTTGAATGGATTCCCAACAACGTGAAGACGGCCGTGTGTGACATCCCTCCCCGTGGGCTCAAGATGGCCGCCACCTTCATCGGCAACAGCACAGCCATCCAGGAGCTGTTTAAGCGCATCTCGGAGCAGTTCACCGCCATGTTCCGCCGCAAGGCTTTCCTCCACTGGTACACAGGCGAAGGCATGGATGAGATGGAGTTTACTGAGGCCGAGAGCAACATGAACGACCTGGTGTCCGAGTACCAGCAGTACCAAGACGCCACGGCCGAAGAGGGAGAGTTCGAGGAGGATGGAGAAGAGGAAGCAGCCTAAGGCCCAAAGTCACACATTGTTTCTCCAGAGCACCCATCACATCTCCATCCAACCATCACTGCCACTCGAATCTACTCTGCCCTCCTTCTTCTACTGTCTCTGATTTCTCTTTCTTTGTCTTCTACTGCTCTACTTGTCTTTCTCTTTCTTCTGTCACTTTACCTTCCATTCAGAGTAGCATTCACACTTAACCATTTTGCATCTCCGTGCTGCATAGAACTAGCTAACACAGCTGTGCTTGTGGTCTTTTGTCTGTAGCCTTTTGATAATGTTCATTTTCTCATCAGTTTTCCAACGGGGCCAAACAAATCACTGAAATCTGATCATTTGTCTTATTTGGCATTGATATTATCAAATAAATATGAAAAATATACCTCTGTGTCTGTTTTTTTCGGATTTTAATGTGATAAACTATAATTTAGGAGCTTGACTGTGACATGCCAAAATGGAGTTGTAGCTGCTAAAAAGCTATGAAGGTCCCATTAAAGAAAGTTAAATTCTTTGTCAAAATCATGACACTCCCATCTTTTACAGCTGAATAAGGTTTTCATAAAAAAATAATATAGTGAGTACATTTATAGGGAAGAGTGTTACTATGCTCAATATTTTCTACATTCTTCATGGGCATTCAAGATCATTAAGCAATATTTTTTTAATGTTCTGTCACTTTTATGTTGCACTTTTGTATATTTGTAAAGCCAAAATTATCCCAGAATGAATAGACGTTAAAAAACAACAACATAAATAAAAAGTGAGCAGCTGAGGAGGTGTTCTTGTTAAAAGCGTCATAGCCACATTTGAGACAAAGCAGGAAGCGCTGAGCTGTCAGTGCGGCGCTGATTTTGCAGAGTAGAGCTGTATGTTCTCGGTGCTGCTCCATCAGAGGCCATGAGTTCTCTTTAAGACACATCTGTTGATTGCCTCTCCTCTCCTGGACACATACATGGAAGCAGGCCACACTGTCCAACAGCATGGGATCCAGACTCAAGTAAGTTCATAATATCTCACCCACATCCATCACCATTACGCTACTGTCAGTCTGTTTTTGTGGTTTTTAATACTTCCTCTTAAAGCTGCACAGGAAGTTCCATGCACCAACTCTCTAATGCTCCTTTTAGAATTGCTTTTTCCTTTATATGTGTCATGATCGACTGTAATGATAACAAAAAAGACATTGTTCTTGTTATTAGCAGAATACTTTTAAAGTGGTGTATAACACATGGCAATAAGGGGCTGGAACTCTTGATGTGAGCTTTAAAAGTTGATAAATCTGACAATGGAGTCTATGTATGAACCCTTGATGCAGTATGAGACGTTGCTTGTTCTATCATCGTCTAAATCTAATGGTTAGTGATGGCAGATTTCCTTTTCCTGTCAGACAAAATCCCACGCAAACCTTCTATTGGTTCTTTGAAGCTACTTGCCCAGTGACCAGAGACAGAGGTAGGTAAAGCATCACAGCAAAACTCTGCACACATACGTATCCACTGCTCAGATGACAAGACAAGACTAAAAACTATAGTAAAGTAAAAAAGCGTACCTGAGTGAGCCTACAATGTTTAATCAGCAACAGAGAAGTTATCCAGATCCTTCCATTCCACTGTATGTTCCTGTGTCATTTTTCTTAACAGCTTGAGATGTTTTTTATTTTATTTTATTTTATCTGCAGATCCAGAAGTACAGTTTACATTTCCGGAAGACTTCACAGATGAGGTAGAGTAGCATATATTACCTATTATTTAATTCAGACCTTTGTGTTACATTATCATCTCATTTCTAGGAGTCTTGTCAAACATTACCTCGCTTTTGTTTCCCGTACGACATCCAAAGGTGAGTTCAAACATCTTGGTTATGTTTCGAGCGCCAGCCTCCTCTGACTGTCCCTGTTTTTTTCTAGAGCCAGGGATGGAGTAGCTGTGCAGCACTTCACTTTTGCCCTCACAGACCTGGAAGGATGCCAGCGCTTCGGTTTTTGTCGTCTTGCCAACACCTCACAGACCTGCCTTTGCATTCTCAGGTGCGTAAGTGTGACAGAGCTGTCTCCGGTTTCTATTTAGCATGTTAATAATAAATCAGTTGTGGCTTTTTGCTCTTTTGCAGTTATCTTCCCTGGTTCGAAGTGTTTTACAAACTTCTCAACAATCTGGCTGATTACCTCTCAAAGGGACAGGTGAGGATTTGTTAAAAACACAAACTTTGACCTTTCCTCTGACAGTCAGGGCTAGTGAATCTGACAGGTTTTGACATCTCTGTGCAGACCAGTGAGGCGAGGACTCTGCTGTGTGAGCTCTACAAACAGCCCATACCCCTGGTTGCCGGATCTGTCACCGTGAGCATGGTAAATCTTTGTCACAACCCTAGAAGCCACTTTAGACTCAGTGGCTGTGTTATTGTGAGTGGTTAGTGTTTTTGTGCTTTTTTCCTGAGGGAGAACAGCTTTCGGTCAGCACAGAGGTGTCCCACTCTGTTGGGCACCCAGAGGCTCCCAAGGGGGTGAGTCCAACTGGGGTTTTGTGCAGCAGATAGGATGCAGATACAGACTAATGCCTGCATAAACGCATTACCGGAGCTCTGTGCTTAATGGCTGTCACTCACCCCTTGAATCAGTCATTTGCACTAACTTTTGACTTTTAATTTTTATGTGTTAAGTGTTAAATGTGAATCAAACTAAACAATGAAGCTGCAAACTTATTAAAGCAACACTAAATAACTTACATGACTAAAAAGAGACAAATGCTGCTACATGTGCTTTCATAAGAGGGCAACATTGTCTTTAAAAGAGGGGTAGGTTCATTGTATCATGTCAAATGGCCATGTATTTTGAGTCGAAAGTTTATGTAGCGTTGCTTTAAATGCTCGGAGAGATCAAATCATTTTATGAAACTGCTCTTGCACTTGTTATTACAGAGCTTTAAGTCATTGTGCTTCGTAAAAGACTCAAAGCCGCTGTTTGTATTTAAGGAAATTTCATTCTTAAATAAAACTCTTCCATTTTTGCAGTGGCTTCTGTGATTGAATCATCGAGATAGCTCTGTGATAGCTCGATGTTCATGTTATTTCTTGTGTTCTTTGAGCAGGTTCCTTATTTTATTGCCCCTGATCCCAGAAGCCTCCCTTCCATCCCTGAAAATGTGAGTCTAGATCTACTCAGCAGTTCGTAGCCTTCATTGTGTTCAAACGAATGCCTTCATGGTTTCTTTCATGTGTTGACTAGAGGAACTTGACTGAGCTCATAGTGGCCGTCGATGTAGGGAACCTTCTTCAGCTGTACGCCAGCATGCTGTTTGAGAGACGCATCCTGATCTTTGCCAGCAAACTCAGCACTGTAACTGCACTGTCATTTTTACCCTAAGTCTATTTTTTTTACAAATCTATAACTTACCTAACCTATTCTTCCATGTGTTTGGCTGTGTGCAGCTGACATCGTGTGTGCATGCACTGAGCGCTGTGCTGTTTCCTATGTTCTGGCAACACATCTTCATCCCTGTTCTTCCTCCTCACCTCCTGGACTACTGCTGGTGAGTGATTTAGATCCAGTCGTACAGTCTGTTGTCTCTCTGTGTTGACATGTGACACTTGTGTTACAGTGCACCTATGCCTTACCTGATTGGGGTCCACACCAGTCTATCTGAGGTAAGGTACCCATGACACCAAAGGTCAGTATGGTTCAGTGTGTCATGGCAAATGCTTATATAATACTAAATTTATTGATGAAATCACCATCAGACCGATTTCTTTGTGAGAATTGCAGTGTACAATTTGGTCGCCAAAATGTTACAAAATGTCACCAAAAAAGGCCAAGAGATCAACTTTACTCTGGTGTTGTCTTAAACTGGGGACACTCTA
Organism: Rhyacichthys aspro; assembly: GCA_036850595.1. Lineage (NCBI taxonomy): Eukaryota > Metazoa > Chordata > Actinopteri > Gobiiformes > Rhyacichthyidae > Rhyacichthys > Rhyacichthys aspro. The sequence goes on along the minus strand of CM072148.1, from coordinate 13,253,209 downwards.
AACAAATTTCACAGTCTTTACAGATTTTAAAAGGCTAGGAGTACACTCTAACAGACTGGTTGCTGCAGATTTTTGTATGACGACTGAATGACTGGGGATCACAGACTTTAACTTCGCCTGATGAGGGATCACATGATTTGTCAAACCAACTAAAGCCAACTGAACGCAACAAACTCCTGCAAGAGCGACACTTTAAAAACCTAAAACACTAAACAAACCTACCAGTTGATTGTGGTAATGCGTGTTTGCCAACTGCCAATAAAACACGTGTTTGCAGTTGGGTCGGTAATCAGTTCACACTACCAAATTGCATCCAGATTCAGCTCAAAAAATAGAATATGTTTGATTGACTGCGACTGAGGTCGGGTAGAGTCTGCTCCCCTCAGACACTCACAGATATTTGTTTTAGTCCCCAACTAGTGCAAACTGATGCCCAACTAGGAACCATGGGTAAAATCTTGCAAAAAAATCTTGCAGTGTGTCCTCAGCTTAAGAAAAAACAAAAAACAAAAAACAAACCTGCCATATAACCCCTTTAACTGCAAATATACCTTTCCTATCAGAGGGAGTAAAATGATGAGGTGAAGGGAAAAAGGTGAAGAACTAAATAAAAGTGCAACATTCCACACTGAACCATACCTTACAGCTTGGACAAAAACGGGGCATTAGAAAAATCATTCACCCCAGTCTTCTTAAACTGATTGTGTTTGACTGGCAGAAGGTGAGAAGTCGTGGCTTAGAAGAAGTCATTATTCTCAATGTGGACACGAACACACTGGAAACTCCCTTTGACGACTTGAAGAGGATTCCCCCTGATGTGGTAAATACCTGCAGATACTGAATTAGATTTGATCGAATCACAGATATTTCTAAATCACCTCAGTCTCACCTCAGTTAACTCTGAAAACACGTGCTCATGTGTGCAGATGTCTGAGCTCAAGCTGGGTCTGAAGCGTCAGGCGGTATCTCCGGGCTGTGGAGTCTCCAGGGCCTTTCTGAAAGCTCAGGCGCTGCTGTTTGGGGGCTACAGAGATTCTCTACAGGATCAGGTCAGACACAACAACAAATGCTTAGATTGACCATAACCATATCTCTTAATTATATCATAATTTGAATATAGGCATAATAGTTATAAACAGACTAAATAAGTATTCTTTATAATTACATATACACTTTTCTTGTGCATTATTTCAATTCAGTGAAGTAAACACCACTACTGCTCCAGCGTTAGCATGTATCTGTTTACATTCTAAAAGGTTCGCTGGTGATTTTGGTGCTGTGCCTATCTAACCTTGCAGGACGGTGAATTGTGGTTCAACAAGAAGCAGTTTCTGGATCATAAATCAACCAGTATGAGGCATTTCCTACAAAGTGCTGTACATCTGCAGTTCTTCAAACAGGTATGTACTGTTTGTTTGTTTTTCTGCGCTTATAGGGCCCTCTGCTGGTGATAAGGTACATTGACACAATCCAGTTATTGTAAAAACTGTTAAAAATGTGTCAAACTATTTTTATTTGTAGTTTATTGACAGCCGTCTGGATATTTTGAACAAAGGGAAGCAGCCAGATGACCTTTTTGAGGAAGAGATTCTAAAATGTGAAGCATCTGCAGGTTTGTATCTTTACTGTACACATATCTTGTTTGTTATAAAAACTACATTTATTAATGTCTGTTCACAGGGAAAGCCAAGTCTTATCAGCAGTTAGTTGGCAATATAAGGGTGAGTTTATAAAGTTTTGATTGAATGCCACCGTTTAAATTTTCATCTAATGCAGTACACTTAACAGAAAGGAGGAGGAGCACTGATCCTCAACATGAAGTCCAAAGCAAACATGAGGGTTAGTACAAGTTTTAAAGAAATGGCTTTATGTCACTAGTGAAAATTTATATCTATTCTGTGTATTTCCTACAGGCCAAAGGTCTCACCAAGTCTGGTTTGAAAAGTCTATTGAGCCACAAGGTAAAATGGTCCCTAAAGTTAAAATGGAGACTGGCATAATTTCAGTTGTACTTTACTATGCTCCCTATGTGTGTGGCTTTAAAGCAGAGCCAAAGTGAAGAGCTGAGTCTCCAGAGAGGAAGGTCAGGGTCACACCGTCGTGCCCAGTCTGATGGCCTGCAACGCCGTCTGCCAATCACACAACACTTTGGAAAAGTATGCCAAAAACACTTAACAGTCCACTTGAAATGTCTTTCTATTCATACGTATCACCAGCTAATGTACCTGTTGTGTTATATGCCTTTCTGTGCTTCGCTGCATGTTTTCTTGCTCTGTTCCTATATTGTTATTGTGACTGGTTCGATTGCTATTGTTCTGGCTTTACGTTGTCACTGTTGCCTCATGTCAGTCACGTCCCATTCGACCTACTCACCAATTTAGGTCTCTTGGAGAAGAACAACACATTAAGGACGCTGGAGAAACATGGGACAGGTGATAAGAGTGCTTTTTTTAATATCTTGTTTTTAAACAGTTTTCTACAAGACTGTATTTATCTTGGGTGCTCTCAAACTTTTTAAGGGTGCACAGTAAAGATGAAAAATAATGCTTCTTCTGTTGAACAAACTTGTAGTCCACAAAAACAAAAGGATGGATTCATAAATAGTGTATTAAAAAGAGACTACTGTTGTACATGGCTTATTTGTGTATGTAATCTCATATTAGGGTTGAGTCTGCAGTCGAGCATGACTATGATCAACAGAAAGCTGATGATGATGGGGAAGACTTGCTGCTGTGCGACCCAGAGGAGATGGACCTGCTTGGGGAGATTTTTGACACACTTAGCTCTCAGAGCTCCCATGAGCGCGGCCTGCTGTACGGCACTCGCAGCCTGGATCTATTCGGGCCAGACAGTCATGACTTTATCACTAAGGTAGGCAGAAAAAACAGCACTAGATTAACTCTGAACTAAAGTCTCTGGTCTGAACCACTGTGATTGTATGTTTCAGCGCAGTCTGGTCAACCCGAGCCAGGAGAGCCTCTCTTTATCCATCAGTGGCAGTGGCAGTCTGCACAGCTGGCACCTAGGAACCACAGAGGATCTGTTTGACCTGGCAGAGGATTGTGATCGGCTGCATCTGGACAACAGCAAAGTGGTAGAGGAGTGGCCAGAGGAAAAAATGCTGATGTGTGACACGGGGAGAAACAAAAAGGGACATAGCAATGACATGCAACAGGAAGTGAAGGTGGCAATAAGTAAAAGCCAAGATGAAAAGATAGATGAGAGAATATTAAAGAAAGAAAACACAGCTGATCAGGAAATTACTGTCATTTTAGGGAAAGATCTTGAAAACATTGAAGAAGAAAAAGAGGAGGGTGAAAATATACAGATCACTAAAAAGGAGGTGACTGATCCTAAAGAAAATTATCACGAAGAGCAAACTGATGAAAAGGAGCAGGAGCTGGTAGCAGTAATAAACAAAGTTACTCCACAATACGACCATGATCCCAACATCCTCTCATCTCAGAGTATTACTGTGGATCCAAAACCATCAGCAAGTCCAGAAGTAGTAAAACAAGAGGAACAAGTGATAGCAAAGACCACCTCCTCTCCCAAGGTGCTCTCCGCTGTGGTTCGCTTTCAGTGTCCGACACCAATCCAAGGGCTGCAGATAAAATCTAGGATTAAGACGTTTGCTGAATGTAGAGAGACTCAGTCAGAGGCGTCAGGAGTGGAAAATGATCTGCCTCCTATTAAAGTGTCTGAGCTTAAGAAAAAGTTTGAGGCTTAATGAAAATTTAAGGTTACCATTTTGCTAATATTTTTGACTAGAGTGCAAATGTGACATAAGCAAAGGTTTTCAAATCTCAAAGGCTGTTCTGCTCGACAGTGTGTAAAGACATGCTCTTGATGCATCATTCTCCAAAACCCTGTGCATTTTGGCATCTAATGGATAAATGTCTATTTATTATATACATTTTTATTGCATTTTGGTAACAGCAATATTTTCAAATCATCAGTGTAAATCTGACAAGAACATGTTAGAAATATAAAATAAATAGTCTGTGAAAATACTTAGTTTATTAAACTAATTAGTTGTGTGCAACGTGTGATTGTTTTTGTTTTATCTTTGAAATCCTTTTTTTCTATATACAAAGGTGCTTCACAGTCAGTATTCAATAATCTTCATATTGGCACACAGTGAAATACTTTCTCTAGATAAATATACACAAACCTGTGAAAAAACTCAAACCCTGTACAAATACAAAACATACTTCGGCTCATGTTCAGAAAAGTGAAGGCAGAAACTTCATTTTAAACATGTTCCTCTGTTCATTCTCCCATGGTGGAGGTGCATTACCCATAATCCTTAGTCATCCCTGACCATGTATGACCACAGGGACCACAGATACCTGCTGTGGAGTTAAGTTAAATGAGTCGTTCTTCTTTGGGTAGCGGTAAAGGCAGCCCAGGTTTTTCGGGGCAGGATGCTCCAGTCTGTTTACGCTCCTCAGCGCTGGGTCGGTACGTTCCCTCCATCCTTCGCTTCTTCTTGATGACACACATCAGCAGCAGTAAACTCAGGCTGAGCAGCGAGAGCACAGTGGACAGCATTGCACACAGTGAAGATGGGAGTAGCTCCTGCATCGCCATGGTAACAAAACTGGGACAGACACAAAGAAAACACAACAGAACATGACACATTTCTCACAAATTGTGTATCTTCTTTTTGAAGTTTCTCAACTTGTTTATTGGAACAAAGAAACAAAAAATAACATCTGGCCTGGTCACAGTGTGTTCTGTTAAAGCATCCAAACTGGAGCTGGAGCTTTGTACAGGACAACCAAGAGTTTATGTGACACTTGCCCATTAAATGTGTTTTATCAAGACATCTGTTTACCTTCCTGATAAATACATGGATTCACTCAGCAAGGCTTCACTTCTCACATCTGGACCACAAAAGGGAGAGGTATTTCTACAAAGTAATCGATATATGGTTAATGAACGAAGTTAGCAGAGTGAATATCCACAGTCAGTCACATTTTTAAACAACACAACACACAGTCTAAAAACAATCTGCCAGAAGATGGTCAAGAGAGCATACATAATTGAAGATTTGTGTCATATGAAGCTTATGCTCTGATAAATTATTTTACTTGCAAACCTCACAGCTTATAACCTAATTAATCTTGCGTGTTCCTATTATGATATTATTAGTATTCATGATCCAGATAACTTTTGCTGGATAATACTCTGGATCGCTCCTTCTGTTTGACAAAGTAAGGCACTAAGTTCGTGCGGTATTAACTCCACAAGCGCCATTATAAACAATTTGAGTTAAATTCCGTGTTTGCAGTTATTCCGACTCACACCCAGGTCTCTATCGCGGATGGCTGCGTGGAGGAATGCCACAGGTCCTGTTACACCTGTTCAGCAGGTGGTTTGTCTCTTCGGCTGAGTCGACTGCAGCCGACTAACGCGACAAAAGCGACACAAAGCTTGCGGGTTTAGACGTCTATGTGCCGGTCTAAACCACACTGTGTGAACTTTGCTCTTACCTGAGTTATCACGGTTCCGCTGTTTTACTGTACGGCGCTGTAACAACATCACAATCCTCTCACAAGAGCGAGAACGACACAAAGCCCTGGCTCCCACGCTCACCTGCCTGCCCGTGCGTAAATGAAGTCACGTGACCCTGCAACACCAATCAGAGACAAGAAGGCTTTCGCTATCTTCACGCATGTCTTTTTCAATAAAAGCTACAATGGCAGTGAAATCTGAGCAGGTACGGTGATATATGTGGAGTCCTCTGGAACAACTGAATTTACAATTGGCCATTTTAAACAAACCTGAGAGTCTGAATCTTGTTTACTGATTTCTTTAATTGTATAATTTTCAACTAAATGTGTCCTCTTTTAAAATGATGTTTCCCACTCTCTGCAGAAAAAGAGAAAAAAAAATTCCTGATTGACTTTTAGCCGAAAAAAAAAACAACAAAAAAAAACTGACCAGTTTAGCCGTGACTTTACAACATTAGCCTACATGATAGAAGTGACAGTAATAATAGGCGTTTTACACTGCCTCCCATTTCTCTTTTGATGCTTTTCTTTTTTGAGCTGTTTTGCTGTGCTAAAAGACATCTTCAGCGCTGAAAATACACTTCATTGGCAGCTATGAGACTTCCTTGAACATCATATGACAAGCCAATGTAGACCAATGGGAGTGCTCCTTTTTCGAGCATGTTACTTTGCAAGCATGTGATTGGCCAAGGTTTTCCATTCCTGAATAGAGGTTCTCATCTATTAAAATCCAGTACATGCAGTAGATGGCATCATAGAGCATGTTTTTCACAAATTATTGCTTTCACAATATACCTTTTGAGGTTTAAACCATCTTCTCCAACTAGAAGAAAAAAATATAAAGTACAGTCTTTTAAAGAGGTGTACAGTGTAGTGCCTGGGGTCTCGCCACGTTTGCTGTGCTTTAGCAAACAAAAATAATCGATCACAGAGGACTGGTTAATGTTTGGGTTTAATCATTACAGACAAAAGGCCTTGTACTGTTTTTGACCCACTCTATTTCTACCAGGGACTTTCTGGGATGGCCTCCTTACAAACTGGTAAAATAAATGTGTATCTCTTAAAATAGAGCAGTTCTAAGTTAACTTAAATGTGGCTATTAAAAAAAAAAAAAAAAAAGATCCACTTGTATGTCTGCAAAACAGCCCCCTGTGTTCAGAGGACAGTGTTTCTCCACAGACTCCTGTCAAAGAGAGTTTCAAGTTGCATTTCTCAAATGCCTCATATTATTTTTGAATCAAATTCTCCCCCAAAATCAACCACACGTTTGAACAAGTTTTTAAAGTTTTAAAAAATCCATTAAATAAATAGTATTATGTAACTTTGACTGTATGATGAAAAGTAATACTATATATCTATGTTAACTATCTATATGTAACCCCTCATTGATTTTTCTGTGTATTTTTCATGACACAGGCATTTTTTTCAAGACAGTTTCCCAACTGCTGCTGGGAAATCGTGTGTATTCCTGTTTGTGTTTACATGTGCCCATCAACCTTTGGTACAGGAATGAGGCAGACGCAGAAGGCAGATAAAAGCAAGCCCTGCTAGGTCCAGGTTTACTCTGGCAGCAGGTCTGGATCTGGTCGGAGGATGGGTAGGACTCTGCTGTGGCTGCTGGCCTCTCTGGCCTTGGCCTCAATCTCTTCTGTCGCTGATGGTGCTGCACTGTAAGTACACCCGTTTTAGCATTTAGACATTATTTGGTAGTGACTGTGGAGACAAACAGAAAAACGGATCGGCCAACTTAAGTGATACACACTCTTGCAGCCGAACCACAGAGGCACCAATAATTTAGCATTTTTAATTTGTTTGGGAAACAGCAAGCAAAGTAGTTCAATGTAGAGATTTAGATAGTGGTTCTCTTCTTTGATCTTATATCAACAGACCACTAAGTACCATGATTTAGACCACTGCCTTTATAATTAAACCAAAATTATGATTTCTGAATTAGAGAAGGAAATATATATTCTTTTGAATAAACTTAAAACTTTTTAATAGACATCAAGCCCCTTAATAAATTATGTTTAAATGAAGCTTAAGTTGAGTTTAAGTTATACTTTAGGTGCGCCTTGTTTGTAGACCTAGCAAACAGCAGAGTTTCTCGTAATGATGAAATGTTCTATTGATCTTAACTGGAGCAATAAGTAAACATCTATTGTGTTAATTTTGTGGATGATAAACTCTACAGCATCAGGGGTTATCATTAGCCTAAGTCCCAAGATAAAGAAACACAGTCACAATTAATCTCATTAAGTATTTTGGCTCAGTGACTATATATTACTTTTGTCACAGAAAGGTGATGTCTGCCCCCAACTTGTTGCGGGTAGGAACAGCAGAAAACATCTTTGTGGAGTGCCAAGAGTGTGGGGTTGCAGCACCAATGAATGTTGAAATCTCTGTCTGGAACCACCCAACAAGAAACACAAAACTGAAATCAACAACTGTGACTCTTAACTCAGAAAACAAATACCAAGCACTAGCAGAACTTGTGGTAAACTTAACACTGCTTTTTTGGATCATTTGTCTCATTTCATTAAAACCATTTTCTGGTCATTGAAACCACAATTTCATGAATTTGTGCTGGTTTTAGATTCCTCCTGATGGCTTTGATAAGGATCCCACGTCTAAACAGTACGTGTACCTGCAAGCGGATTTCCCGGGCTACATGCTGGAAAAGGTGGTCTTGGTCTCATTTCAATCGGGATACTTATTCATCCAGACAGACAAGACCCTCTATACTCCTGACAGTAAAGGTATTTTAAGTATTCTCTACTAACCTACAAGAAAATATACATTTATGTGCATTCACCTTAAAGGTCCCATATTATGCTAAATCGACTTTTCTGAGCTTTTAACCATGTTCTAACGTTGTTTCTACCTCAAACACATACCCAAAGTTGTGTTTTGTTTCATTTGCGCATGTTCGAGTAATTTATTTAGTTTGAGCTACAGTCCTTTCAACGAGCTGTTTCACGCAATGACGTCAATATGTGAAATAAACCACTCCTCTCCAGGAAGTGCTCCTCCACACTCCTCCTGCCCCTCTCTCCTGCACTGTCAACAAGTGCCGTGCTCTGCAGCTCAGACACAGAGAAGCATCGCTGCTACTGTGTTAGTTTACTTACCGTCAATACTTTTACTTTACTTTCAATACACTGCACAACAGCTACCTTAGGAGTCTCCAGGCAGCATACATTCTCAACTTCAGTAGGCATTGTACGGCCATTTCCAAATGTGCACCTATAAACAGAAGCAGTTAACACGCGCTATGCTACGGGCTACACCATAGAAACATACACAATAAATAGTTTCTCATTTACCAAGCAGAAACGTCTTGTAGAAGCCTTCAAGGTCTTTGTGTTTGCTCATGTTCTTCGAACTCAGAGTCAGACTCTGGGTTGAAGATATACGGCTCAGTTACTCTCAAAGCCATTGTTGAAAAAGTTATTACTACGATGTACCGTGTTTACTTCAGTCTGTTTCCAGCGGCAGCGCGTAGCTCTAGTGTGACGTCATGAGTGGGCGGAGCCAACACGGGAGAGCTGAGCCTTAAAGTGACAGCGCCAAATCAGACCGTTCACTTTGGACTCATGATGAGAGCTCATCCAAACCGCTTGTATAAGATAAATATTGTGTGTTTCATGTTGCAAAACGTGATATGGTAACCTAAATGTATCCAAAATACACTGTATAATGTTCAAAATAGTATAATATAGGACCTTTAATGTATGCAAACAAATAACTGGTACAAAAACAGATAAATAACCTCTGCTTCTGTCTCAGTTAATTTCAGGATTTTTGCACTGACGCCAGGAATGAAGCCAATTGGAAGAGATGAATCAACAGGAAACCCCGCTTCTATTTCTGTTGAGATAGGGGTATTGGGCTTTTGTACATATGATCAGCACCCATAGAGCTAAAAGAAAGGTAACTAGTAGCTAAAACTATGACATTTATCCATACCTTTATTCTGCTTTATTTTCAGACTCCTGAAGGCATTGTTATCCCACTTGATCCTGTCTCACTAAAATCAGGGATGCACACAGGAAATTATCAACTCGGTGAAATTGCCAGGTTAGTATGTTTTTATATACTATAGCTGGAACTTATCTGACCACATTATTGGCGGAGGTCTGTCTTACTTTTTCTAATGGCTGTCCTGTGTGTGTCCATGTGAAGTGTTGGGCAGTGGAAAGTGGTGGCACGGTTTCAAAGCAACCCACAGCAGACCTACACTGCAGAGTTTGAAGTAAAGAAATACGGTAAGTCACTACAGAAGTCAAACAGGCCACTGTAGAGATTTTTTTTTTGTGAACACCAGATATTTAATACTTTCAGTGCTGCCAAGTTTTGAGGTGAAGATGACGGCAGAAAGCAGTTTCTACTATGTGGACAACGACTTATTCACAGTCTCAGTCAAAGCAAAGTCAGTAACAATTAAGCTCCTAAATGTTGTCATGCTGCTTTTAAAATCTAGTTTATTTCATGACAGTCATAATGCACAAGCTATGTTTTTGGTTTCAGATATCTGTTTGGAAAAGAAGTGAACGGAATGGCCTATGTCGTGTTTGGTTTTATCCAAGATAAAAATAAAAAAGTCTTCCCTGCCTCACTACAAAGAATCCCAGTAAGAACATCAATGAGAACATACTGTTTATTGTTTGTAATTTACATACAAATAAATAATCTATGGATAAAGCAATTTGAAGTTGTCATAAAAAAGGGATATAACATCATTCATTCATTCATTTCAATGCAATTTGTTCTTGTGCCACATTAGATTAGAAATGGTGCTGGAGAGGCTACACTGAAGAAAGAGGACATATTAAAGACCTTCTCAGATTTGGAGAAACTGGTTGGGAATTCCTTATTTGTGACTGCCAGTGTGTTAACAGATAGTGGTAAGAACAAGCAGACCTACAAGCAAACGATGTAATTTACACAAAACACAAAAGTTATTACCGTATATCAAGACACCGACACAAACTCCACTCCATCGTTAGTGATTGTATGCATTTTTTTCTCTCACAGGAAGTGAAATGGTGGAGGCAGAATTAAGAGACATGCAGATAGTTACTTCACCTTACACCATCAACTTCAAGAAAACACCCAAATATTTCAAACCAGGAATGTCATTTGATGTTTCGGTACGTGCACATGTCCAAAAGTTGTTTTTTTGTTTTGTATTTTTTGGAAGCAAAACTCACCTTTTTGCCTAAAACATTTTTTCTCTGTTTTCTAAAGGTCAGTGTTTTTAACCCTGATGGAACTCCAGCAGAAGGTGTTCCCGTGGTGGTGGACCCTGGAAATGTGATGGGCACCACTAGAGCTAATGGCATGGCCAGTCTGACCATCAACACGCAGTCATCAGATACCAGTCTGAGTGTTACTGTATGTGACATAGGCATTCATTCATAGGATTAAAACACACATCCACCATATCATCTGCTAGATTATGATAAATACTTTTTGTTCAACATGTGCACACCTTGTAGTAACAATTTCATTTCTATTTGCTTACACGTTCACAGCAATATGCTTTATCTAATTCTAGGCAAGGACCAATGATCAGAGACTGACACCGAACAGGCAGACATCAGCAACAATGGTGGCTACACCTCATGAAAACAAAAGCAAGAAATACATCCACATCAGTGAGTGCCATATATTTAAGCTTTGTGGCAAAGGTAGTATGATTTACAATTGTTGTGACATTTCTTCTAACGGTGAAGTTTCTCTGCTGTAGATGTGAATACAGTTGATGTGAAATTAGGAACTGATCTTAAGGTGCACCTAAACTTGAACATCGAACGCAACCAAAACCATGACCTTACATACCTGGTGAGTGACGCCTCGCTTCTGTGTTCATCAAACATATACAATACGGTAGTAGGACATTAAGTAAAAAAATATGTACGTATGTGTGCATTTAGATCCTGAGCAGGGGTCAACTCGTCCATTTTGCGAGACACCATTCAGCAGGCCAAGTGCTGGTTAGCTTAATCATTCCGGTTACCAAAAAAATGCTGCCATCATTTCGAATCATAGTCTACTATCATCCAAACGCCAATGAAGTGGTCTCGGACTCTGTTTGGGTGGATGTCGACGACTCCTGCATGGGCACGGTAAGATACACTGATCATAATCAAGTTATTTTAAAGGGACTTCAAAAATTTACCTCAGATGACAGCAAGGCGAGTATTGTACATGAGATACACCAAAGCATCAGTAGAAAAAGGGCCCATGAATCTTTCTTGTGTCTTTCTTTCATTCAATTGATTTTAAATTAAACTAATGATACTCAGAATGGCCCCTCCCATGTGTCATGAAAGGGACCATTTCAAATGCAAACTCAGACTGTCACTCTATGTTATTAAATATACAGAAAAAGAATAATAATTACTTCTTATTAATTTATTTAGCTGAAGCTTGAATCGAAGAATCCAGCTCCATCCTATGAGCCCCGGAGGACTTTTGATCTAAGGGTCACTGGAGACGCAGGGGCAACAGTGGGACTGGTGGCAGTGGACAAAGCTGTCTATGTCTTAAACAACAGGCACCGCCTCACACAGAAAAAGGCAAGTTCATTTATGTTCTTCTCATCATTTATAGATAATCTGATTTCATAACAAACTTCTATTGCTGGTCTTATAGATGTTTCCTTTTATGTGCCTGTGTTCAGGTGTGGGAGACTGTGGAAAAGGCGGACACAGGCTGCACACCAGGAGGAGGGAAAAACAGCATGGGGGTGTTTTTTGATGCAGGGCTCATATTTCAAACTGACACTGCGGCTGGGACTCCTTATAGACAAGGTAAGTCACCATTCACCTGTAGCTTCATGAATTAAAAGAAATGTTCAAAATAACAAAATATTCATCACAATTCGTCTTATTTCTAGAGATAAAATGCCCATCTTCGGCCAGGAAAAAACGGGCCAGCACTTTGTTTGATGTCAGAACCACTTTGAGTAAGTAGCTGTAGCTCAGTGGTGTCGAACTCAAATGGGTGAGGGGCCATGATAGTTAATAAGAATCCTCTCAGGGGCTGAATATGATGACATTTGGAAGCTTCTATTTAATTCTGAATGTGACTTTCATTTCATCTTCATTTGAGTCTTACAAAAGTTACCTTTAACACTCCTCCTTTTATAGAATATATGGATTTGAACAGGTCTTATATGGCTCTGAACAGGTTTTAGATGGCTTTGAACAGGTTTTAGTTGGATTTAAACAGGTTTAGAAAGATTTGAACAGATTTTATCTTTGATGCAAAACTAAAATCCTGTTCAAACCAAATAAAACCTAGTGCCATAAATATCACCTTCTAAATGTATTGAAGGGCCACATTAAACATTGCAAAGGGCCACATTTGGCGCCCGGGCCTTAAGTTTGACATGTGTGCTGTAGCTTATAAAATAAACTGTGTGGCTTGATCTAAATATATTTTGTGGGGAACATAATGTTTGCTTCTGTTCACTTTCAGCAAGTATGTATAAGGAACCACTGCAGAAAGAGTGCTGTGCGGACGGCATGAAGGAAACCCCTCTTTCGTACACCTGTGAAATACGTAAATTGTACATCACTGATGGTAAAGCCTGTGAGGATGCCTTCCTGCACTGCTGCTTAGAGCTTCAGAAGCAACGTGCTGAACTGAAGCGTGACAATCTCATTCTCGCTCGCAGTAAGAAAACAAAGCAAAGTTTAGACTCACTCATGAGCTTATTACTTTACATTCAAATATCTTTTTTTCTATTTAGGTGAGGAGGATAATAGTTACATGGACAGCAGTGAAATTACATCCCGAACAAAATTTCCCGAAAGTTGGCAATGGGTGACTTTCAAAATCCCTGAGTGTACTGGGGACCCAAATTGGTAAGATAAACAGACGAGAATTGTATTGGAAAACTGTCTTTCTGAAATCTCAAATGCATTTATTCTCTGTTTTTAGTAAGACCAACGTACACGACATGCGTATTCCTTTAAAAGACTCCATCACAACTTGGCAGTTTACTGGGATAAGCCTATCAGATAACAGTGGTGAGTTTTTTGTCAAAATTCTCAGGTTCTCTTCAGTTGTTGGCCTCTTTGATTTATTGCTTTTGTGTCTCTCTCTTTAAAGGTATCTGTGTCGGACAACCATTAGAGGTGGTTGTGTTTAAACAGTTCTTTATTGACCTTCGACTTCCCTATTCTGCCGTCACTGGAGAGCAGATAGAAATTAGGGCAATTCTGCACAACTATATCGGGGACCCTATCACTGTAAGGCGATAATTTGAGCAACCGTTATTTTTGCAATTCACAAATGTATTCATATGACACAATGAAACAAATATATTTAATACGTTTCATGTTTCTCTCTTGGTTTTCCTCTGAAGGTGCGTATAGAACTTATAGAGCAGGAGAATGTGTGCAGTGCTGCGTCGAAGCGTGGACGGTATCGTCGGGAGGTGAAAATGGGACCCTTTACAACACGTGCTGTACCTTTTATACTTATTCCCATGAAAGAAGGTTTTTTTGACATTGAGGTGAAAGCGGCTGTTAAAGACTCGTGGCACTCGGATGGAGTTGTCAAGCCTCTACGTGTTGTGGTAAGTGTCCCTGTGGAAGCTAAATGAAAAAGCCACACTCATCCTAGCAACCTGATGCAATAGGTTTGTAACATTAGTTCTATGCTTTTTTTTTCCCAGCCAAAAGGTGTATGGACACAAGTTAATAAGATTATAGAGCTTGACCCGAAAGGTGAGTTTCACACTGGTGTTAACATGGTAACTGATCTTTTCTTTAAGTGCTAAACTCTCTTCCAATTTGTCCCTTGTAGGTAGCACCCAAGAAGAAACGGTCAACAATGTAATCCCTAAAACAGATATAGTCCCAAATACACCATCAAACACCAAAGTTTTCGTAACAGGTATCATCATTTTAATTGATATGCATCCCAAAGGGGCTCTCCATTCTTGACACATATGATATTTTTGTCTGTTTATGCAGGCAGAGAACAAGTAAGTCCTCTTGTGGAGAGTGCCATCAGCGGGAATTCAATGGGTAGTCTGATTTACCAGCCTACTGGATGTGGGGAGCAGAATATGCACCACATGACGCTGCCTGTTATTGCCACTACGTATTTGGACAGAACTAATCAGTGGGAAGCAGTAGGCTTGGAGAAACGCAGAGAAGCTCTCAACCACATCCAAACTGGTGCGACTTTGGTTCTTGAGCAACTTTATAGACACTGCTGCTACATGCAGGCTTTCAGCTGTACCTTACATCTACCACCGGACTTTGTAAATTTGTATTATATCTTTAGTGACCATCAGTTTTCATACATTTTCAAAAACTTTCAAATTTTCAAAAGTTCATTAGTAGAACCTGAAGATGTTTTTTTGACTTACTAAGGTTGTGTTCCATGTGTTTTCAGGCTTCCGAAATGAGCTTCAGTATGCTAAAAGCGATGGCTCCTTTGCAGTGTGGGCAGATCACAAAAGCAGCACTTGGTAATTCACTTATAGCCTTGTACAGATTTCATTAGATGCACTTAAGTAATGTAGTGTAATCACACAGTAACTGTTTCCTCTCTTCCATAAGGTTGACTGCCTATGTTGTCAAAGTGTTTTCCATGGCCAACAATCTGGTTGCAATAGATAACAACGTAATCTGCAATGCTGTAAAGTTTTTAATTCTCAACACACAGAAGCCTGATGGCATGTTCGATGAGATTGGACAGATGTACCACCGAGAGTACACTGTATGTATTTTGATTCATAAAATAAACACTGTTAAGTTGTTAATACACAATACACATTCTGACTGTACCCTGTTATAGGGCGATGTACTCGGCAGAGATTCAGATGCCTCCATGACTGCCTTCTGCCTCATTGCTCTGCAGGAGTCTCGTACACTATGTGAAGCAAGTGTTAATGTAAGTTTTATCATGGGTTTAAACTTTTTTCTCAAATTCAGTTCTGATTTACACAAATTATGTAAATGTTCTTCTTTTTCCCCATTTGTACAGAGTTTGCCTGATGCTGTTGACAAGTCCGTGGGCTACCTGGAGAGGCGCCTGCCCAGTCTTACCAACCCATATGCTGTTGCCATCACATCATATGCCCTGGCCAATGAAAAAAAACTCAATAAGGAAATCCTCTACAATTTTGTTTCCCCAGGTTACTTCACACATCTCTACTAATACTGTATTCAATGATAATCTTTTACAAAGGAATGATACCATTTATACATATGCATGTATGCATCAGTATAATACGTGAATTAATAACCTTCAAAATGAAAAAAAAAAGAAAAAAAGAATACTTCATCATTTTGTTTTTGTAGGATAAATGTTAAATACAAACTTGTGTGTGTTTTCCTCAGAGTTGACCCACTGGATTTCACCTCAGGGACATGTGTTTTCACTTGAAGCAACAGCTTATGCTCTTCTGGCTCTTATCAAGGCCAATGTGAGTGTTTTATATTCATAGTCATTCATATACTCTTTTTGATGGTGTGGGAAGATAACAGAAAATTTAGCTTTAGCATTTACAAAAATTACTAAAATCTAACTAGAGGACAGGGAATCAAAACTATCTACTGAACAGCTGAAGACATGACATATGACTCTTTTTGTTCTTCATAAATACAGGCCCTAGAGGAGGCTCGACCTGTGGTCAGATGGTTTACCAAACAGCAAAAACAGGGTGGGGGCTACGGATCAACGCAGGTTCCTACCGTTTATTTTTTAGGCTTTGTTTTAATCTTAACATATAACTTCAAAACATATTTTAAGCCTCTTCTTTGTTCCAGGCCACAATAATGGTGTACCAGGCAGTGTCTGAGTACTGGGCCATCGCAAAGGAGCCGGACTATAACCTTGATATTGAACTGAAGGTGCCGGGCCGTGCTGCGCCTTATGCTTACAAATTCAACAGGGGCAACCACTACACCACAAGAACTTCGAAGGTGAGATCAACAGGTCTGTTGTTGCATGTACATTTAAGGAGACTTGTAACCTATGTGTTCATACTTCCCAACAGAACTTTGAAATAAATGAGAATGTGAAAGTGACTGCAAAAGGCACAGGAGAAGCTACTCTTACCGTAATACACTTTTTGATCTAAATGTCACCATCTTTGGAGTTTGTCACATTTCAACCCTCAGAATTTTATAACCAATATTAAGATGCACTTTATTGTTTTGCAGTTGTTGACACAGTATTATGCAGTGCCCAAAGAAAGTGTTAGTGACTGCACAAAGTTTAATCTCTCGATGGAATTCACTCGAGGTAAGTTTCCTGCTGTCTCTTGGCATAGTATTCTTCCACAGATAAATAAAAACACGGCTGTTACCTTTCAACAGAGAAAGTTAATGAGGAAGAGGGGGATATTTACAAGCTCAAAATGGAATTTTTGTAAGTGCAACAAACTGTCATTACAAAATCACTTTTGTACAGGACCCATTCTTTGAGTACAATATTTACTTTCAGTTTATTATTGTTTTAATTATTGTTTTTACAGCTTTAAAAACGAGAAGGAAGATGCATCTATGTCAGTGTTAGATATTAGTTTGCCAACTGGCTTCATGATTATGACAGAGGACTTAGACTTGGTAAGAATCTTTACGAATATTTCTACTAACACTGATTGACTGCGTTTTTATTATTTTTAACAAAAACTGTTTGTGTAACTTCTCACATAGTTGTCTGAAGGACATGCCCGCACTATATCTAGATATGAGATGATCAGAGATGATGACAAGGAAAAGTCTGAAAAGCCTGAGAAAGGCTTCCTCATTCTCTACCTGGACAAGGTTCGACATTTTCTTCACTTTATTTATACTTTTTTTTATCCTTCAGTTTCTTTTTGACATTTCCTTTGGTCTCTTGACAGGTTTCTCACAATCGTGTTGAGGAGCTGGCTTTTAGAATGAAACAGACACATAAAGTGGGCATTTTACAGCCAGCCACTGTATCTATCTATGAATACTATGATGGTAAATATAAAAGTTGTGTGCTCAATACGGCAATACATTGTTTTCTATAACCAAAAGGCTGATGCTGACCAGTCAACCATAGTTATGACTGTAATGTGCCTTTAATGAACTTTTTTATTGCAGAGACAAAATGTATTAAATATTATCACCCAGAAAGGAAAGATGGTCGGATCCTGCGACGCTGTAAAGACGATGAATGTTTATGTGCTGAAGGTATAAAAGCGATTTATTTTTCTGGACTTGTACTTACAGCAAGAAAATGTCACATTTTAGCATACCCAAACTATTAATGAGTATATGGGCGAGACAACTGCTATATTTACTTGATGTTACTGTGTCTACTTCTAGAAAACTGTAGTATGCAAAAGAAAGGTCAAATCAGCAATCAGGCACGCATAGCCAAAGCCTGTGAATCTACAGAGACCAGCAAAATTGATTTTGGTAAGACAATGAAATTCTGTAGTTAAAATGTGACAAATAAAAGAAATGGTATTGTATTTATTTGTATATTGAGTTGAACAAACATGCCACATTTCTTTCCTCAGTGTACAACGTGACTCTGGAAAACATAGGATACGATGTGTCTTTTGACACTTATGCCATGCGAATTGAGAGAGTCGTCAAGGATGGTTAGCATTTGTCTTTAGTGTGTTTATTTCATATATCTCTTCATACTGCAAATATTTGCTACATCCATCAATTGTTATTACAGGAACATATGACAAGGATGCTGAAGGCCAGCTGCGCAAATTCCTTAGTTTCTCACACTGCAGAGAGAGTTTAAATCTACAAAAAAACAAAGGATACCTTATAATGGGTGCAGCCGAAGACACTCTTCCAGATCAAAGCACAAACTCGTAAGTTTATTTTTGCTTGTGTTTGAGATTTGTCTGAGCACAAACAGTCCGTTAAAAAAGAGAATCCTTTTCACTTACTGGTTAAACATCAAGTTTGTGTTTTGCATCTAACTCATTGTAGAGTGGAGTATTTACTCGGAGAGAGGACATGGATCGAGTACTGGCCGAGAGGTGGAGAGTGCCAGACTGACGAGTACAGACCTACCTGTTTAGGCATGGAGGCCCTGGTTGGGAAGTATGATTCATACGGTTGTGATGCAAAATAAAAGAGACTTGTTCTTTCAGTGTGTTTCAATGAGTAAATGCTTCCAGCTTTTGTATAATGTACAAATACGTAGATTGTATTTTGCATTGTGTTGTATTGTGACACCATGAACAGCGCTTAATGTTACTTAACAAATAAACGTTGGTTTTGTGAACAGTGCCGGCCCAGGCCTATGTGGCGCCCTAGGCGAGATTGTGGGTGGCACTCTTTGTATTGCGACCATTATCCCTTTAATCTATTTTTGTTTGGAAAACTGTAAAAAAAATAAATAAATTATTAATTCTAATAAAAAACAAAGACCAAAGCTGGCATTCATGGGTTATATGGACACTGAACGGCGCTTTACGGGGTGTGTGTGAGTGTGTGTGTGATTAAATTACATTATTACAGGTGGAAATGCTGTATTATGGTCATAAAAGTCATTTATGATGTTTAAAGGCTTTTTTTTCTTGGAATAATTGGATGCGGTCACTTAGAGTTATACAGATTTTTTTTAAGTCCAAATTAGAATCCAAGTTATTCTTTGTGTTTCCATCTGGGTGCTGAGGGGGAGTAGTCTTAGGTGGAGATATTCTGGAAAGAGTGTCTATGGAAGTTGCTTTGGCAATGGTACTCTACAGGAACACTGGTGGGAAGAGCCAATACAGGTGCAACTGGGAGTGGTTCAGGCAACCCAGCAGCCTGGAGACGGGGCGACGCCAGCCCAGGATTGCTCCAGTGTTCCAGCCTGTATGGGGACTGTGGCGCCTGAGCCAGGGGTATCCCAGAATAATTGGTATCTGCAGAGAGTTGATGAGATTGAAGTTGATTGTCTACTGATGGTTGCCTAAGATGAGGAGGGTCATTGAGTTGGTCTGGTGGGTCACTGTATTCAAGGGATGGTCATCCAAGGCCTTGCCGGAACCGGTTTAGGCAGGAGAGTTTATGAAAGGCTCAACTGGATGGCGAGATCGATGTCCATGAGACTGGCATCAGCTGCAGGGACAGTGGGTGTGGCCAGGGTTTGTGGGCCTCCGGGTTTGAGGGTGCTTGGCATTGAGGGGAGGCCAACTTCTTTGGAAGGCTCCATCTGTGGGGCTCACCAGTACACCCCCTTTGCAGCTGAATCTGGCCTTTTGACGGAGAGGTGGAGACAACATGGCCTGAACCGTCAACATGGCCTGAGCCGCCACCCATGATGAGGGTCTTCTTCAGGGGTGGGACCTGTTCGGCTGATCTGCATGGGTTTAGGGCATCAGCAGGAGGCTGGTTCATGGCAGCGGGACCTGGGTTTGGTTGTGGTGTGCACTGACACATTAACAAAACTTCCCGCACTATCAACTTTAAACTCATTTTAGTTGACTACTCAAATAAAGCTTCATTTCAGCATTCTAATATGAGTGTAAGTTCACATTCACACTTTCTCAGTTGACAGAACCAACGAAAGTTTTTTCTTAAATAAAATAGAAAATTTTCTTAAATAATTGTCCAATGTCTTTTTGGCAAATGCTAACCAAGTCAAACCCTGCCATTTCATGCTGCACTGCAAAGATGCTTGCTCATAATATATAACTAATACTATATAATACTACTATAATATTGTTTGTTTAACATTTGACTTTTGGATGGCATTTGAGGGATTGTTCCTCATCAATAATTGCGCCCTGTCCCATCTTTATTCTCTTAGCAAACACTAGAGCAAATAATAATGCATCAGTATTCAATAAACTAATCAAGTAACTAAAAACTGAACTAAAACCCATTATTCTCTGGAGATTTGTCATCTTTCAGTGATTCTATGCATGGTAGTACTTCAGAGATATTAATTTGTTGGTCACAACTAGATGGTCATCAATTCTGTTGATATAAGGTCCTATGCCTGAAAAGAATGTGTCAATGTTTTTTTTTTCATAACAAAAGAAAGAACAAAAAAAGTTGGCTACGTATTTACGGATTGTTTTTTAAATTTTCACAGAGATCATCTATTCTTAATTTACTTAACAAGGACATTTCATGATTTCTTTTTTATAAATTTAAAAAAATCGGTGAACTCACTGTAAGAACAAAACCAGATAACAATTAATAAAATAATACAATAAAATGGTCTCTTACAGCTCATATCACCAGTTTAACCTTAAAATAAATGCCTTTTAATTACCACAATAACTATGAATTATCTTTCACTCTGGCTTATGAAATCAATCCTTTTATCATGTACAATATAATTAATTATAATAATAATTATTATTATTATTATACTGTTAAGAATATTTTTTTCTTTTACCACCAAATGTAAATTATATGACCAAACATATTGTACTACACAATTATAACACTGCAATAAACCTTTGAAGCACATCATCATCATTACATTCTCAGTTTTCAGAGCAGCCTTAATTTGAAATGTGATGCTAGCGCACTCTGCTGGTACAAAATACAGCATGGAAGTTTGTAAATACATCAAAAATACAGAGTAAAAGGAGAATATTAAGAAATACAGAAAACAAACCTTGTTCCCTCGTCAGCCTTGGGCTAAAGTGCCCGCAGTTTTCCTTTCATATACGACACTTGTTTCCGCTTTACAGCCCATAGTGGCTGCGCTCGGCAGAAAGTCTCTTCAAAATAAAAGAAGCTGTCTCAATAACAAAAATGTAAAACAAACACATTTTACAATAATGTGATGCACTGATGGTCATTTACACTGCCATTTTTATATCTTTGCTTGTCCCCAGTACTTTTCAATATTATTTCTTTGGTTTGCTTTCGAAATTCTTCTTTCATTATTTCTTCCATTTGTTCATTCAAGGCTTTCCTTGCTTAAGAGTGCATATCTTTGTTAAACTTGCTCATGTCCACCACACAACTCGACAACAAGCTGACTTTTGTATTTGTGGTTCGAACTTTTCATTTTTACTTTAAGTTTCAGCGGGTGCTGCTCCAACAGGAGGGAGCTGATTGTTCCACAAGTTTAACAACTCACAATAACGTTCTCAAGCCCCTTTCACGTTTAACTGCAGTCCATTAAAGTATAATTTTCCAAACATGTTGCAGTTTGTTGTGTCACAGAGACGCCATTCTCCCATTCATTTTTTTTACGAGTTAGCAAACTAAAACCGCTAAATAAAAATTTTGACTGACTGGCTGTTTTCCAGATAATTGATGAGAAGGGAGCACAACGCAACAGTACAAAAACGAATTACACATTTGCAGAGAAATTTATTATTTAGCATTACAGCCATAGCAAAATACATGGCAGCGTCACGGGCCTATTACCTTGACTGAAAGTGATCACTCGATGTAAGGGCGTTTGACTCAGAAGTAGCTGGAGGAAGGCAGTACTCAGACCTGCTTAGTGGGATAATTTACGCTTTTGTATCTGCGTGTACCGCTCATGGATACATCCACGGTACCACTGTACAGAGTTTTATAGCTGGCTACGGCCATGGTTGAACGTCATGAACAAAACATACCCACATACATCCATAGAGTGGCAGAAGTGAGCGCAGCGCCGCTTGAATCATGTCGTAAATGAAGTCGAAGAAGAGTCTGCTGTGATGTATTTCCGATCCGTAAAGAAACCGCGAGTGTTCATGTAGTGTTGCAGAGGCACTGGTTAAATTCAAACTCGTAGATTTAGACATATTTCTAAAAGGTTTAAAGGCAACCCAGTGACATTAAAACGCTAACAGTAACACTGGGTTTAAGGACTTGTTAACTCAATAGGTCAGAAGAAGCGCTATGGCTAAAGTACAAGTGCTGAACGTCGCTGTACTGGACAACCCAAGCCCCTTTGGAAATCCCTTTCAGTTTGAAATCACTTTTGAATGCATGGAGGATTTGCCAGAAGGTAGGTTTTGTTCCAAGCAAACGCAGAAAACCGCTGTCCGATGAAAACGTCATTAAAAGTGTAGCGACTGATTACAATTCAGAGATAAGGTTTGCACTGAGTGTACAAAATTCACTGTGAGTAAGGGCGTTTTACACAGTTGGATGTAAAAATATTTACCCTGATTATATCTTTACTTTGCTGTGTTTTGGCATTAAAAAGTTGGCGCTCGCGCGTTTGTTCCAAACGGCCCGCCTTTCGCCTTCTCTGATTGGCTGGGGCTTTTCTTAGGAAGTGTCTGTGTCATTCTGATTGGCTGGAGCCGTTCTTAGACAGCGTCTGTACATTCTAATATGAAAGATGTGATTGGTCGGCCATCGGCAGTAGCCAAAACTGCTTTATTGGATGGATTCAATTGTGTTAACTGTTTATTATCTGTTCACTATGGCATTACGTTATCTTGCATGTTCTCAGATCTGGAGTGGAAAATCATTTATGTGGGCTCAGCCGAAAGTGAAGAATATGACCAGGTGCTGGACTCTGTCCTGGTAGGCCCAGTACCAGCTGGCAGACACATGTTTGTATTTCAGGTGTGTATCAATATAGCGGGAAATTTCTTTTGCATGTTCCAATATTTTAAATAAAACTGTATAGTTGCTCTGTGTTGCTTTGATCACATTGTACTTGTAGTTTTCCTTCATCTTTTTTCTTTTTTTTCTACCTTTCAGGCTGATGCCCCTAATACAGGGCTCATTCCAGAGACTGATGCTGTTGGAGTGACTGTTGTTCTTATCACATGTACCTACCATGGACAGGAATTCATCCGTATAGGTTACTATGTGAATAATGAATATACAGATGCTGAACTACGGGAAAATCCACCCCTCAAACCAGATTACACTCAGGTAACTGACTTCTGTTTTATGTGAATATACCACTGTTTTCAACTATTTTTGTATATTTATTTACATGTATGATGAGAAAATATTACACAGTCATTACTGATTTTAAACCATGTTCCCAAAGGACAAGGTTTACACACATACAACTGCCAAGAGCAAACTTCTTTTACAGTTATACAAGCTAAATTATAGTTGTTGATAGACTTGAATAGATAAACAACACAAAGTACATCTTTGTTTTCTTCAGCTCCAGAGGAATATTTTGGCTTCCAATCCTCGTGTGACTCGCTTCCATATTAACTGGGAAGGCTTGGCAGATAAGATGGAGGATAACGAGAATGTTGACCCGTCCCCCAACATAAACGGCATGCTCCCTCCGTCTTGTGCACCGGGAAAGATGCCTCCACTTGGACTGATGCCAGACAACTCTATGGACTGCATGTAAGAAACACCATCTGTAAAACCTGGACTAGAAACTCTTCTGCATTTCCTCACCTACGCCTCAAACAAATATTTGGGCAACAATAGTACAGCCCCAGCTATACAACTGGAATGAAAGCATGATCATGGCGAGAACAGTTTTCTTCAATTTACAACTGGATCTCAAATGGCTTCAAACTCCATTGACCCAAAAATGCTACTAATCTACAAAGCCACCTTTGCATTGTTTTTATTGTATCTTTGAAGTATTATAAAGGGTTAGGTCCCAAGACTTGAAGGCTTGCCAACCATTCATGACCCAACAGTGGACACTTCACTGTTCATTCTGCCTTTGAGCCTAAATGACTAGAAGAGACTAGATGTACAACACTGCATATTAATCCCAAACAAATGCAAATGTAATTTTTGAACAGGCCAGATTTTAATAATGTTAGTGACATCTCGCCAGATCTTGTTGCATGATTGTAATCATGCCAAATATGTATTTCAGAAAATGACAACAGAAAAGGACATCTTGCAGTGCTTTGAGGATGCAGGCTTACTGTAAATAAACTTTCATAGCAATTTTTGTGTGTCTCCAAGATTTGAAAGCACACATTTCTTTTGTATCCTCATTGTCGTCTCACTTTTTGTGGTTGAATTAATAAAGTTTGTTTTGTTAAGATATTCATCTTTCTTCTAAAAGCAGTTTACTCTCCAGCAGTGAGTAGCAGCTGCAGATTTATTCATTGCACATGTGCGTGCCCAGGCCCCTTCTTGCACTGGCTTTTTTTCCAGTTTCATTCATAAAAAGCTGCAGCATCACTCCACCATTTTCACTCTAGCCTCATGTTGCTAGGCAACTGCAGTACAATTGGTAGGAGGACTGTCTGCTCTCACCCATTTTATCTTAACGCAGCTCACCCCTCCACTCCTTTAGTTTTGCTTCTTCAATGTCTTTGCAATATGGACACTTCTCTGTGAATAGTTAAGGTTTGATCTGGATGGACTGGATAGGATTTATGTTATTTATAAACATGGAGGCATAAAATGTTTTACTTTGAATGGGAGCAAAAGCAGATGTAAACACTTAGGTAGGCATTTTATTTCAAACATAATAAAAATACAGATCTGCTTAGATGAAACATTACACATCAAAAGCAATGCAGGTAGCTCTAACCTGTTCCATACAAGGTCTGCTACTACAAAGAAGAATATACATAAGCATCTGGAAATTAAATTTTACACGTGGTAGACATTTCAACTCCAATCAACGGGACTACCATAGTGTACTGTGACCAGGATGATTGATTCACAGACTTAAAGTGAAGCAGGGTTTTCATCATTGTAAATGGTGCCCTTTTGTTTATGGTGGCCACTGTCTGCGCTGCGCCGCCGTGCGTTAAATTCTAACCAACATTTCTAAAAATAGCCCCTGTTGACGTCACTCGGCCAAACGTGTATCTGTAGCTGTAGCTCGGGGGGTGAATGGGTGGGAGATGATTTTTTTTTCTTAATTTTGGTGATGGGAGGGGGTTGTGCACCGCTGTAGACAGCCAATAAACTCGACTAGATTCCCACGACTCAGATGGAGCAAACCAATGGAGGAGAGAAACGGGAGAAAGGGAGCGGTACGTCTTGGGGAGACAAGCCAGTGACGCTCCCCTTGGTTGATTTGGAAGAAGGCGGGACGTTGCTGTTGTTGATGGACTTCCGGGGCCCAATCAGGGAGCTGCGTTTGTCGGCGCCCGAGAGATGCAGCCAATTCGCGGACTTGTGTCTGCGTTAATCAGCTGTGGGTCCAGAGAGTGGGCGGGAGGCTGTGAACTGTAGTTCCGTCATCTTCGAGGCTGCGGGGGGCCGATGTTTGATCTGGGCAAATTCCCATCCTTATTCGACCTCACGGGGTGTATTTTTTATCGTTTGGATTTGACTAAAAAGCGGCTGGGCATTAACTGAAGAAGAAGACACTGCCCATCAATCCATCTCATCGGTTTGGGGCTGGGGAGAGGTGGGGAGCAGGGGACTGAGAAGACTGACTCCTCTGTGCTCAGGCCAACTGCACCGTGCTCAGGTAGTCCTATCCCGAGACGGCACTACGATACCTTCCAAAGGATTTGTGTCCGCTACATCCCCGCCTGGCGGTGGCAGAGCATCGGCAGCTGTCACCCTATTTCACAGAAACGCTTCGGAGGTGTCCGCTACAGCTGTATTTAAGAAGCACCGTGCGCACCCAACACTGCCCGACACAGGAGCGGCTTGGAGGGGCTGCAGAGCGGCCGTCAGGCCACGGTCCGCCTGTTGACTACTTGTCATCATGGGCAACACGCCCACGGCGAGGAAAGGCAGCGAGATGGAAAGCGGTGGGTAGCTACTGTTTAAATGATCAGTCTAAAAATGGCAGCTAATGCGAGACTGTGTCCTGTTCGATTATTTTGTGCATCATATCTCTCACTCTCACTAACCTCAATGCCAGCTGCCCGAATCTGACAGCTCATTGAAATATACAGTAAGGAGCAGGTCTACATCAAAGGTCGTGCATGATTTATTTATTTAATTCCTTGATCCCTTCTCAATAGGAGCAAGACGTGTGCTTCATACAGACCTGTAATCTCCAGATTAATCCAGCTAAGGCAGCCACTGGAGTAGAGAGCCTCTTGAAGATTGATTGTCAATATCACTGTTTATGTGTCTCAAATTTCCCAGATCAGACATGTGCTGCGTCTACTGTGTGTAATAATGTCTACTAATCTTTTAATCTAGGCAGTGCTGGACAATGTTTGTAACCAAAGAAGAATTAGCATTGTAGTACAACCTTTGTTTAAAATGTAATTAAATTCACTCTGCGTTTATTATAGATGTCTACACAAGGTATTTTCTTTATGCTACACCAACAAAGCAATGAATTTAACCTATTACTATTGTTTTGTACAGTTAAAGAATTTCTTGCAAAAGCCAAAGAGGACTTCCTCAAGAAGTGGGAGAACCCTGCACAGGTTTGTTTATTTAATCATGTCCTATATTATTTCATGTTGTATAAATAAAAATCTTAGGTATTTCCATAACATTAAACTTGTGAGCACTTCTTGTTGAAGCTGTCTTTGACACTTATTCAACTATAATACATTTGTTTGCATAAAGATGTTGGACTGAGCTAGTGGTCTTTTGATTTTAATCACATAATGTCAATATTTTAACATTATTGTAATAACAGCAATTTCTGCTCAACAGCCTTACATTATATACATTTAGTGTTTGTTGTGTTCTCTGTTGGGCCACTGTTAAGCTATAGTTACATATTACATATTTGGTATGTTCTTACTTTGAATAGCCAAGCTGTCTTAATTAACATAGAACAGAAATTACATATTCACTAACCGTGATGCAGCCCTAGTCTCTTTAACCCAGTTTTCCCAAATCTCTCTTGTTTTGTCTGTCCAGAACACTGCTTGCCTGGAGCAGTTTGAGAGGTTGAAAACCCTGGGCACGGGTTCATTTGGCCGTGTTATGCTGGTGAGGCACCGAGAAACAGGACAACATTACGCCATGAAGATCCTCAACAAGCAAAAGGTCACCTGGGAGTCAGGGATAAACGCTTAGAAGTGTTAGTGATGTAAAGACATTTTTAGTGCTACATTGACTCTATTATTCCTAAACTAAACTATATACATGTAGATACTCAAATACATATAGATAGAATCGAAACAAGTATGTAATTTTTCTGATTTAGTTTAGAGGTTTTTGCAATCTTTAAGGCTGTGAATGTTTCTTTAATTATATGCGTTTATACTGCTGTTTCCAATTGGTTTACTAGACAAAAAAAGTTGAAATGGTTGATTATCATTTGTGTCTGCATCACATTATTCTCTAATAGTTTACATCTAAAGTAACAACCGAGTAACCTTACCTGTTTTTTGTCATTTCAGGTGGTAAAGCTCAAACAGATTGAGCATACATTGAATGAGAAGAGGATCCTACAGGCTGTCAGCTTTCCTTTTCTTGTCCGGTTAGAGTACTCATTCAAGGTATGTCAAATTTAACCAAGCCTGGTATGTGAATACACTTGCTGGAGGAAGACATGATTCTGGCTGTATATTCAATAGTTTTATGTATTTCTCGCTGTAAAAGAAAAAAGAAAAGAAAAGCAGTCTCTTCAATTCAAAGAAGATGTTTGTAACTTTGTTTCTGAAAAAGTTTATAGAATATTCAAATAATAGTGTCACTGTCAAAATTGGCTTAAAATGCCACCAAAACAAAACCTCTACCATAGTTTTTTTGACTAGTAATAGACAGTATAGAATGGGATTTGTCTACTTTAAAAGTCTATTAAGAGCACTTTTCTGGACCAAGCTCAGTTGGTCTAAACTACAGCCTAAATGGTCATTGACAGGCAGGTCTCTATTTCTTAACTTGGGTTCCCTTAAAGATGACAGAGGCCATCAGCTGTGTTTGTGGGTATGTACCTTGGATTTATGACTTGGTAATGTTTAAAGCAACATTGACAAGACAACAAATCTTTACAGAAACTGTTATAATAAAGGGACTGACTTTTCCCAGGCCAGTCACTGCTTTAGCTCCTTACCCCATCATAGATACAAGTGCATGTGCAGGACAGGCCTTCCTGAAGACCTGCTCGAACTTATATTTTATTTAAGATTATGCTCACAATTAAGATGATCACTGAAAAACTGTATTAATTCATTGCATTTTTAGAATTTGGGTTTGTAGTGTTTGATACAGTCTCCTTCATCACAACAGTTTGAAGTTGGCCAAAGCACCATATTCCAATTAAGACCTTATTTAGGTTAAGCTGTTGAGAGGCACCTTGAATGCACTGGGATTGAATATCTGGGCCACCTCAAATAAACCTATTAAGAGAAAAATCTGCCCGTGTGTTAGCTTGTAAACAGGTAGAAAGGGTAACAATAAACCTTGACCAGCTCATCTTAGTTCTATCCTGGTTTTGAGGGAAGTCATTAGCCAGATTTAGGCATATTTAAGAACCTGAAGCCACACAACAACCCCATGTTTTCTTGACTTTGTGTGCATGGGTTTGCACCTCAAATGTCTGTTACTAACATGTCCTCTGTCTGTGTCCCTAGGACAACACTAACCTTTACATGGTGATGGAGTATGTACCGGGTGGAGAGATGTTCTCACATCTACGAAGAATTGGCAGATTTAGGTTAGTCTCTCTAGACAAGACATCACATGCTGTGTCTTTACTTTTACTACCCTACTAAGCAGTTTGTTACTGTGTGCTCCACTGATCAGCTTTTTTCTTGTTTTGTTTTTGTGTGTTTTTTGCTGTGTTCGTGCAGTGAACCCCATGCCCGGTTCTACGCCGCTCAAATTGTTTTGACCTTTGAATATTTGCATGCTTTGGACCTGATCTACAGAGACCTGAAACCTGAAAACCTGCTCATTGATCAACAGGGCTACATACAGGTAAATGAACACTTGGTGAAGTGAAATATGTTTTGCTTTGATTATTTCTACATGTAGCTATCACAATATAAGTCATGCCATGACCAACTTATCTGGTAATTCCCTGCTTGGTCAAACACTGTTGACATTGGCACATACCCTCTGTATACATTTGTCTTGTTGCTATTGTTTGATTTACAACTAAATTAATTTGATTAAGTACCCTGGTGGAGGTTTTCTGTGCCTTCTGTTTAATATTTAGATTAAAAAAAGAAGGTAGATAGAGGAAGAGTACTTACATAGTTATTGTTGTCTCAAGCCCAGTTCTACTATAATGGCACAAAGTATTGAAATTTGATTAGATTTATTTATTTTTTTTGCCTTTAATTCTATGCATCTGCTTTTATAATGTTGACATTTAAAGGTAGAGTGTGTACTTTTGGCAGTAAAATTGCTGATTGCATTTTCACACCACACACACATCTTTTCTAGAGCCTTTGAGCTCCTATGGCAGCACTGCAGAGACAAGCTGTTGTCTATAAATGGACCCAGTGGAAATAGGTCAGATGATGAGTTTACTTTGAAAACTTATAGAAAGAAGAAGTTAATTTAGTTCACAAATGTCCATGCTTTAATGCAAGAACATAAATGCTCTTCTAATCTAATAGTAATAATTCTAGTAATAAGTCTAATAATCTGTCCACTCTGGACAGTTGTAGGAACAGGAACAGCTCTTTGCTGAAATACGTTATTTTATATGTAGGGCTAAATCCCCATTTTACTGTTGATATATAATATCAATATAAGGATTAAAAAGCTAATCTTTATAGTATTGATCTAGTTACAGTAATTGAATTGAATATAACATGAGAATTACAATGTAATGTGTGTCTGTTAGTTTCAAAAAAGTACCCAATTTATTTCTCAAAAAAGTGATGAAAATGTGCCAGCAGCCAACCTATAATTAGGTGTGTGCTTTTGTTTATGGTTTCTTTTATCATAACATTGGGGGGGCACTAAAAGAGGTCATGCCACCTGTGGCACCCCTCAGGATTTCTTCTTATGGTTTGATGTAATTATGCTGCACAAATTTTGGCATGTTTCAGACAAATGTGAACCTTTAAACCCCAACTCTTTAATTAAGCTCCATGTATCTTGCCTGTTAGAAAGAACAGTTTAGAAAGCTAAATGTTTTGACAATATTTTGTGTTTTAAACTATGCACTGCACATCCATGTGTCATGATTAGAAGCTCTTAGCTTTGTATTCTTTAATATTAAACCCTTGTAGCACAGACACTGCTGCCCTCCAGTGGTTACTTATTGAACGGTGAAGAACCATGCTCTCGCACCTTCACAAATTAAATGTTTCTGCATTTCTGCCTCTCTTTATTAAACATTTAATGCACACACACACACAGTTTATCTGCTTCATAAATATTTTCTTTCTTTTCACAGGTCACAGATTTTGGCTTTGCCAAACGTGTAAAGGGCCGGACCTGGACACTGTGTGGCACCCCAGAATATTTGGCCCCAGAGATTATTCTCAGCAAGGTGAGTTAAAACATGAAAACTTAATAAACTTAATAATGAAAAAGAGTGGATAACAGCTTTATTTTCTCTCTCTTCCTTCTCTTCGCCAGGGTTATAATAAGGCAGTCGACTGGTGGGCACTCGGGGTTCTTGTTTATGAAATGGCAGCTGGATACCCCCCTTTCTTCGCTGACCAACCTATTCAGATCTACGAAAAGATTGTATCAGGGAAAGTAAGTCTGATTATGCAAGCTCAATCTGAATACATCTTGGATTTTATTTTGTATTTGGAGATTATAATTATGAGGAAATAGTAATTCATCTCATTGTTTGCCCAAGGTACGTTTTCCTTCTCACTTTAGTTCAGACCTGAAGGATCTCCTGAGGAACCTGTTACAGGTATATCTTAGCTGTTTCACTGACACGATCACTTGCAGTGTCCTGTGTTAATATTGTGTGTAATTTTAAAAATAAAATATAACTTGTTTCAACAGGTGGATCTTACAAAACGCTATGGAAACCTAAAAAATGGGGTTAATGACATTAAGGGACACAAGTGGTTTGCGACCACTGACTGGATCGCCATCTACCAGAAAAAGGTGCATATAAAAACAGTCTGCAGATGATGTCTTCTAAACTGAATCGCTTACAATTAGAAATGTTTTTTTTTTTTTTTAAGGTTGAAGCACCCTTTGTTCCCAAGTTCAAAGGACCAGGCGACACCAGCAATTTTGATGACTACGAAGAGGAGGAGATCCGCGTCTCCTTCACTGAGAAATGTGCCAAGGAGTTTGCTGAGTTCTAGAGTTAGCGAGTGAATGAGAGGATGAAAGAGAAGAGTCAAAGGTAGGCTGGTCAGGTGGAAGACTCAGGGAGAGATCACACTCTCCTGTCCACACACAAGCACCAGCTTCAAAAAGGAGAACTGGTCATAGAGAGGGGAAAGAAGTGAGAAGACCGATAACCAGCAGTGTTGCCTTTTCTGTTTAGCTTCTGTTGTATCTCTTGTTTTTTATTTTGGTTTATTTATGGATCCCTTTATAATGAAGATGAGTTGAGATTCATGGAGTTTGGGAACCTGTCTTATCTAGAGATACCTCCACACACTTGCAACACACATTTCAAGATCTTCCTTTTTTCTTCCTGTCTTCATTACACTGGATATTACATGAGGTCAATTAACTTTTGAACAAGTTATAGTCTCTATCTGAGAAACTCCTTTAAATTTTTGCTGGCTCGCTCTGTTTCCTTGAGCAACAGTTGAATTTAGGATATCTTTAATGTGCACTCAGCTTAAATGTTTTTCAGTTGAGATCTTTTTTTTTTTTTTTACATAATCTAACCTACCACTTTTAGATTGTTGACTCAAGTAAGATATGTTTACCATATCTGTACGCACAGTGTCATTCTTAGCATAGGTTTTATGCATATCTACAATTTTCTGGTGTTGTGAGAATAGTGGCTCCAGTGTTGTGTCAGAGTTGGAAACATTTCAGTTGTGACAGTAAAGGTACACCATCACACAAAGGTATCTCAGGTCTGAACATATCATTTTATTGTCACCAAGTCATGAGGGAAAAAGGAGAACTTTCCAAACTGTTTTATTTTTTGTGATAACTCTGTTCGAGCTCTCTTTCTGGCCGTGTTGTTATTACTAGCACCAATTCTTCATTGGACCTCAACATCCATTGAGACCATCTGAGGCAGACTGTTTTGAAGCACTATCTCTCCAGTCTGTTCTGTATAGTGGGTTTTACAGTCTTTGGTCATTTCCCACTAGTCTCGTACCATCTTCATCTAAACATCATCATTTCTGTGTTAAATGAATGCACTGATGTGACAGGTAGTTTGTAGAAGCTAAAAAGGTTGTTTGCCTGGAGTGAAGAAGATCTTGTACTTGAAAAGTGAACATATTTATTATATTTATTATGAAGTGCTCAGTGGCTCCTTAGCTCTGGTTCAGATATTCAACAATGCCCCAGATCATTACACGATTGTTTCATTCAAACTATTTCATGTAAAATGCCTTTATTCCATGACACAACAAGTGAAGTTCACACACTTTGTTTTTTTTTTCTTTACAGTGTCAAACCCTTCAGTTCATAAGTGTTTATATTAAATGGGAAAATGACACATGTATATCGTGTAATAGTGTGTTCGTAACATTTATTTGTGGGATCAAATTATTGGAAAAAAGTAGACAAGGAATTGTCAGAGGAAGATGACATGACACAGTTCAGCTCAAGACTATCATGTCAGTTCATAATTTACTTGTTGCTTCTTTCTGAAAGCCATTTGTTGCTGCAGCTGTTGGAAATTTGGGAGTTGGTAATTAAGTATTGCCAATATCTATTAACACATCGTTCACACACGAAACCTAGAAAGAACTCATGTAACAAAAAACATGGACCATTGAACAATCATTATCATGATGGCTGTGACTTATTGATTGGTTGATTCATAAGATTTGTGTTTGACACTTTACACAACAGCTCGAGTTTATCTCAGATACAACACAAAAAGTGCTTAATATTATTATGACATGCACATTATTCATTCACTGAATTTCAAGTGGACTTTATTGAAGCGCAATGTTTGCGGTTATTCTATAATGTACTTCTGTGTCTCTACATTGTTTTTGGAATGACCGAACATCCACTAAATGCAGGCACAAAATACTGACGCACTTTTCAAAGAAATGAGACCCCATTGTAAACCATGTTACCCCTCCCTCCACCACAACACACCCTGCAGAGGCAAGCGTCTGAGGTCATGATTAAAGTGACTTGTGGAAGTGTAAGATTTGAGTGTCATTCCAATAAAGTTGAACTTCTGTCAACTTGTGTGGTGTGTGTTCATGTCATGCTCAATCAAAAAATGTACCACGTGCCACAAATGTGTTTTAAATGTTAGTAAACAAACTTGAGCTAGCTTCCTTATATGTTTACTCTGGTTTACTAAAAGGAATAGGCCTACTCTGAAATACAGGCAGTTGGAAATGTATGCAGATATAGCATATAACTTAAATTGTTTGCTCATAGATGCGGAGATATGAGATTTTTGAACGAATAACCAGATTTTAAGGACTGTTTCACTTAAACTATGTGCGCTTCAGCAGGGCCTTTCCACCTTAAATGCATTTACGTCTATTGCGGAGGCGCCATCTTCGGACCACCTTAAGCGCACATTTCTATCTGAACACAGGCGTAGTCTTCTGTCCTCTTTCTCAGCCCGGAATCGCACGGTGCCTCCCGCTTTTCTCCGCATTAACTTGTGAAACAACAGAGGGCTTTCTGATGCCCTTCCGCCCAAACCATGACTGAACCCAACAACTACCAAGACTGGATCCTGGAGACAATAGACTCGCTCCGCTCAAGAAAAGCCCGTCCGGATTTGGAGAGGATATGTCGAATGGTCAGAAGACGACACGGGTCAGACCCGGACCAAACCAGGGCAGAACTCGAGAAACTGATTCAATCGCAGACTGTGCTCAAAGTAAGCTACAAAGGGTCTATTTCGTACCGGAACGCTGCGAAAGTGCTGAGAAAAAGCAGAAAAAAGAGTGAGCTGGCTACGTCTAGCGGCGGCAGCAGCAAACAGGAGCATCTCAACAACAGCGGCGACAGCGCGCACCGCTTCATCGACCCGGACCAGGAGGAGGCAGCAGTCGGCCCGAGCGGACCCAAGCTCCAGCCTGACTCCGCGCTCAGCAGCGGATGCAACAGAGCGACAATCGCTCCTGACGAACAGAGAGCAAGCGCATCATCGACAGACAGTGGTGTCGGACAGCAGCGGGAGGGGGGCAGTCCGCCGTCCCGTGTCGGACACATAGCGAGCAACGCAACGCCCAGTAGAGGGGACGACTCCCGTGGGGTCATCGGCCTGAACAATAAAACTTCCAAACTCGCTTCACAAAGACACGCTCCGTCCCTCAAGCCCAAAGTTCGCACCGTCAACTCCGCGGTGGCCCCTGTCCGCGGTCTGTCTGCGGCCAACAGAGGCCACATGAAGCCGCTTGGACTCAAAGACATCCTGGGCTACCTAAGCAGCCAAGAGCGCCTCTGCGACGAGAAGCTCACTCGAGGCAAAGTCAAAGTGGTCATGGAGAGAGAGGTGGCGAGGGGCCGGCTGCGCAGGACGCGCTGCGGAAACATCACTCTCCCTCTGCGGGGCACAGCGCTGGACGAGCCGAGCGACCGGG
The DNA here is from genome assembly GCA_036850595.1 of Rhyacichthys aspro. Classification (NCBI taxonomy): domain Eukaryota; kingdom Metazoa; phylum Chordata; class Actinopteri; order Gobiiformes; family Rhyacichthyidae; genus Rhyacichthys; species Rhyacichthys aspro. The sequence goes on along the minus strand of CM072148.1, from coordinate 13,218,301 downwards.
GACAGGTGGGCCGCGCCAACTTCATCTTCAGTGCGCTTTTTGCACTGACGTAAACTGAACGTAGGCCTATTCAAAGATGTGGGTTTGTTTGTGGGTTTGTTCATCTTCCTGTGGCCCAAAAGGGTGCGTGTTACAGGAGCGGCTCTCGCTCAGTCACACACAGGCTGTTCTTCATTGAGTCGCGCGCACAAGCGAGAAAAGGCACGAGCTGTGGCGGTCTGGGCTTCGGTTGGAACTTAAATGCGACACAGCACTCATACGACTGTAATTCACAAAGTAACCTATGCCTTTGAGGCGCCTGCTGTCTACGCCGTGTTTGCGTGGCCCTTATTGTTTCTGTGGAGCTCACATACGCGTAGAACCTCGTGCCTGATTCAATCCTTTGTATGAGTTGCGAAGGTGCGCTGCGCCCTCCTCTTTATGGAGCAGCCCTAGTCTCGTGTCTGTTTCACACTGAGCGTTTAAAGGAGCTCTGTGCGGCTTTGAGATTCAAAAGTTAACTCCAGTCATCGTCTGCAGAGTGAGTAATCAGGAAACCGTGAAAGTAGGCTACTACAATTATCTGTGCCGTTAAGATTTGTTTCAAGTAATAGCCCGTGCTATTTGATTTGTTTTAGTAAATAAAACACGTCACAGTCAGTGGGTAATGGCAGGCCAAACTTCATGTGCTATTCATGTAGCTCTATGTAGGCCTGTGGTTTACGTATAGCTCCGTGAACTCACCTGAATAAATCAGCATTGTGAAAATCGTCAGTTGATTTTTTTAAAAATTATGACAGTAGTTACGTTTGGTATAGTGAAGATCATCGTTATTTACAAAGAAAACGTTTGTCTGGATTGTGAGATTGTGAGAAGACATTTGTACATGTTGTTGGTGCTGTCCCTGTTGCTTCAGGAGAAAGAGCGAACAGTCAGTGAGGACAAGGTATGGACAGAAAATAAGGACGACCAAACGGAGGAGGTTCCCCTAAGTTATGAAGAGGATGCAGGAATATCCCCTGTAGCCATGACAACCAACCCAGAGCTCATTGAGAAAAGCGCTGAAGATGTTGGGATCCAGACAACATCAAAGCAGCTCTGGGCCAAAGGTGTGTACAAAGGAAACCATGTTGATTTTTAAGCATCATTTCATTAGCTTTAAATGTACATTAGAACTTAAGCATAAACAATGGAAAGCAGTACTGTACATTTACTCATATATATATATATATACTGTTTTCTCTTGTATGGCTCTCTCAGGGGAGCCCCATCCACAGGTGCAGGGAGCCTCTGCCGCTGCACTCCCAGAGAAGAGCCAGGGCGTATCATCCAGTCAGGAACACACGATAAAGGTGGAAATGGCATTGTGTGTAGGTGCATTCAAGCGTTGTCACTTTATACGCAGTTTGAACCCTAAATGGGTACTTTATGGAATTTTGGAATCTGTAAAAGATGGTTATGTTTGGTTATTTTTCCAACAGCATGACAGAACCGTCCCCACGTCCTCAAGCTTTCACAGTGAGTCCAACACAAACCATAATGTCTCTGTCATGGTGTATTTATGCGTTTATTAACCTGCCTAATTCATTTTCTCTTCCAGACCTGGAGTGTAATACAGAGATAGACGAGTCATCCTGCCTGCTCACACCCACAGCCTCACCCGTCGACTCTGCTCTGTCTGATGAATCAGGAGGGTGAGTAAACTAAACCACACCAGAACCAAAAAAAGACTAACGCAACCACATGAGTATCTTGATTAACAGTATTTAACTACGGAGAAAAGCTATAAAAAGATTAGAAAACTCCACTGCAAATGTGAGTTGATGTTTTGTGATGTATATGTTTTGTAAGAAAGGTCTAGAGGCAGGATTAAACAACATGACTATTTGCAGTGTGTTTGTGGAAGCCTTCAATGGCATTTGCCACAACATTCTGTATATATCTTAACCCAAGAAGAATCAGAATTTACTTACTATACTACTACTGTAATTAAAATGTTTCTTAGAAGTGAGGTGCCACCTGTCTCTTTTAGGTTCCTGAGATGTGACGGTTTGAGTGGGAACCTAATAGAGTGGACAGTGTCTGATGTGGTCAATTATTTCACAGCAGCAGGATTTCCTGAGCAGGCTGTTGCTTTCAGGACTCAGGTGAGAGCTTATTTTCACATAAGGCCTAATGCTCTTTTCATTTTGTTGTCATGAAGTCACAAAGCCAATTGCCACACTGCTGTGTTCTCTTTAGGAAATCGATGGAAAGTCTCTGCTCCTCATGCAGCGTAATGATGTTTTGACGGGCCTTTCAATCAGACTGGGTCCTGCCCTCAAGATCTATGAACACCATGTTAAAGCTCTGCAGAAAACACACTTTGAGGACGATGACCTCTGAACGGATGCACAGGAACCACACGAAGACTGATGTTTATATAAAGCTGAATTCATCTTGCGTATAAAGGCATGTGTATATTCTATTCTTCTTTTCTCAACTCCTATCAGACACGTGGCTCCTGTGACACTTCTTATCCAACAAGGACTGAGAAAAACATGTCTGAAGTGGGCCCACAGAACTGCCAAACAGGACCAAAAAGGCAATTCAAGAAACTCAAGCACTTCAAATTTTGTTTGTTGGCATTTTAAATATGTTTGTTTGTTTTTTACAGATGAAGTAGTGTAGGGTTTTGTCATCCTCTTTGTGTCAGTGATGCTTCACAGAGGCTGGACCTCCGTTTCTCCACAGCTGCAAACAACCCATCTCAGTCTTAGCTGCAATGTTTCAGGAAGCCTCCACAGGCTGCCAAGGAATATTCATTTACTCCATGTTTATTTATTATCTCTTTATTTATTATTAGATATTGAATAATCTATTTTAACAAGACAAAAGGAGCAGATCAATCAGAAGTTATTGCAGGGTAGAGCTGGGTCAATCAATCTTTAAACTCACCAGCATTTTCTGAAACTTTTTTAAACAAGTATTGCGAACTAAAGCATTACATTTTCATATTCCAGCCTTGTCTCTCATGTTGTGAAATAGTTTTGATGCTTTGTATGTTAATATATATACAGTATGTTGCCTTTGTATAAACAGTGGTACTTACAATGCATTTTTAAATCATTTCTTTCTCTTACATCATCTCTTTTTTCACCTTCATGTATAGTGGGACAACATTGTGCGTCAACATTTCTAGATGAATTCAGTCTTTTTTGGTTCATTGTTTCTGTTTTGTACATGAAATATACGCAAAAAGAGTACATTTTAGTAATAAAAATATAAACCAGAATACTGCATTGTAAACAAAGTGAATGTGTGCAGATATGTGTGATTAGAGGGAGGAATGCAACAAGTGTTTTTAAAGCAGCCGGGTCACGACAGCAGCTCCCTTCAATCACAGCAACAACAAGGACCAGAACTGACCAGAGCGCTGTGCTTCAGCAAAGAAATAGTTTATAAAAGTAATCTCTATGTAAAACATGTATATATCTAAATTTCTGGTTTGGTGGTAGGGCTTAAATTTGCTCGTGTGGAGCTGGAAGAAGGGGCATTATGTTGTGTCTGTTGGGGCGTGCTGTCCAAGGTAAGTGCAGAGGATACGTGTGTGAGTGTGTTTACATGCATTCATGAGATTACAGGAAGTCTCATAAAGCCATTTGTGTGATCTAATAGAAAAGTAATAGTAATAGTAGTAATACACATACTGTGATCAAATTTGAAAAAGTAAGCGACTGAGTTAAGTAAACAAGTGTCCCTTTAACACGAGGAAACAACACGAGCCAGTGTGTGTGTTTAAAAAAAGCATCTATGCAGATGAGGCAGGTCATATTTATACCTCCGCTGATAAACAGGGACAAGCATGGTGGAGGAGAAGAGTAAAGGAAAGGGGAGACTCTAAAACATCTGCTTTTACCACCTCCAGAATACATCTGTGAGATCAGACAGAAGAGAAACAGCCCAAGAGCAGGCCGTGACAGATTCTCTGCTGAAAGCAACACGGTCATTTGCTCAAAGGAGAAGAAGGTCTGAGGAAACGAGAGAGCAGTCATGCCAGGACCAGGCGCACCAGAGTGAGTCAAACAACTGTATACACATTTATGAAAGTCAAATGTATATTCAATTTCAACCTGCTCCACAGCTTAAAATGTTAAAACTTTTTCATTTGCATGTGGTTGCTATGTGCAGAAGCAAACAGAGTCTAAATAAAGCTCAGTGTCACATGAAGAAATAAGAGCTCCACAAGTGCAAGCTCAACCTCTCACTCTCAATTTTTCCCATGTTTCAAAGCTCAAAGGGGCAAGATTTCTCGACTGCAATCTTGAAACAGAAGCACAGGCCCAACAGGCTCATTGTGGATGAAGCTCTCAATGAAGACAGCAGCATTGTCAGCCTTTCGCCGGTGGGTGCTTTAAAAGGGTCCATGCAAAACACTGGTGCATTAAAAAGGAGGATAATCCATTATTTTATGAAGAATGTGCAAATAACAACACCAAACAACATTTATATTATGCATTCAAATCCAATTATTACGCCTGTACTTCTGTGTTTGTTTGTCTCTGCACTAGAATAAGACAGAGGAGCTGCAGTTCTTTCGGGGCGACACAGTGGTGTTGAAAGGCAGGAAGCGCCGCCAAACGGTGTGTATAGTGCTCACCGATGACACCTGTGGAGATGACCGCATCCGCATCAACCGTGTGACCCGCAGCAATCTCCGTGTGCGGCTGGGCGATGTCATTAGGTGAAGCTCTCTCTTGTGGAATAGTTACAATCCATGAAACTCGCCTCTAATGTTTGATGCTGTGTGTGTGCTTCAGTATCAGTGCCTGTCCTGACATAAAGTACGGGAAAAAGATCCATGTTCTCCCCATTGATGACACTATTGAGGGTCTGACCGGAAATCTGTTTGAGGTCTTCCTCAAGCCATACTTTCTGGAGGCTTACCGGCCTGTGCACAAAGGCACTGCAGTCATTTATCATCATCATCTGTTCTTGGTTTTGTTTCCAACTCCTAAATCTTGAATGTGTGTGTCGACAGGTGACATCTTTATGGTCAGAGGGAGCATGCGTGCAGTGGAGTTCAAAGTGGTGGAGACAGACCCCAGCCCACATTGTATTGTTGCCCCAGACACTGTTATTTACTGCGAGGGTGAGCCAATCAAAAGAGAGGTCCGTGAGCAATATTCACAATAAAAACATGCACATTTCACTTAACAGCAACACTAACTGTAAGTATTCTAGGATGAAGAAGAAACGCTTAATGACGTGGGTTATGATGACATTGGAGGCTGTCGAAAACAGCTTGCACAGATCAAAGAGATGGTGGAGCTTCCTTTAAGGCACCCAGGTCTTTTCAAGGCGATAGGAGTTAAGGTGTTGTTGAGATTTGTGGTACACAGTCTACCCTTGCTGATATATAGTCTATTCTCACAAGTATTTGCTGTTCCCCATGGCAGCCTCCAAGGGGTATTCTGCTGTATGGCCCCGCAGGTACAGGCAAGACCCTCGTGGCTCGCGCTGTAGCCAATGAAACTGGGGCTTTCTTCTTTCTCATTAACGGTGAGACACTTGTATCCCCAGAGCAACACTGAGCCCAAGTGGATTTTCAGAAACATGCTTTATTGTGTTATGAATTATTGTGAAGGACCTGAGATCATGAGTAAGCTGGCAGGAGAGTCAGAGAGCAACCTGAGGAAGGCTTTTGAGGAAGCAGAGAACAACGCTCCTGCCATCATCTTTATTGATGAGCTGGATGCCATCGCTCCAAAAAGAGAAAAGGTAAATGGTATTAGTGACTTGCTGTTTAAGATCAAAGCCCAGCTGTGTGAACTGTGCAGCTGTACTGAATCACCCTCACCACTAAAAGTCTAAGTGTTGACTCCATGTGTGTAGACTCACGGAGAAGTGGAGAGGCGAATTGTCTCCCAGCTTCTGACCCTGATGGATGGCCTGAAGCAGAGAGCCCATGTGGTTGTCATGGCAGCAACAAACCGACCCAACAGTGTGGACCCTGCTCTGAGACGATTTGGTCAGGACACTCATTAAGCATATAGACAGTAAAGAGTACAGAAATATTTATACCGTGACACTGATCTATAGGTAGGTTTGACCGTGAGATTGACATCGGGATCCCAGATTCTACTGGCAGGTTGGAGATCCTGCAGATCCACACCAAAAACATGAAATTGGCAGATGATGTTGACCTAGAGATGGTAAATAATAAAAATATACTGTTACACTAAAGTGCTAATGAAAAAGGTTTTAAAAAACTATTATAGGTTACAAATGCAGTGAGTTGTACCTTTCAATCTTAAAGGGGTTAGGTTTTTTAACTGTTCATACACATATATATATATATATTTGTATGGCAGGTTGCCAAAGACACCCATGGCCATGTAGGCGCTGACCTGGCAGCTTTATGCTCAGAGGCTGCTCTGCAAGCCATTCGCAAGAAGCTGATCCTCATCGACCTGGAGGATGAAACTATAGATGCAGACTTGCTCAACTCCCTGGCAGTTACCATGGACGATTTCCAAGTATACATGTTACACGTGCACTTCCATTTTGCTAACATCATCTTTGTACACATTAAAGCCTAAATATTTATACATAACTTAAATCATAATCTCCTTCTCTAGTGGGCACTTGGTCAGAGCAACCCATCAGCTTTGAGAGAGACTGTGGCTGAGGTACCTCAGGTCAGCTGGGAAGACATTGGAGGCCTTAATGAGGTCAAAACTGAACTACAAGAGTTGGTTCAGGTAGAACATAACATCCAATACAGATTACATTGATATAGAAATACAGACATTTCTAAGTCTGTATTCCTGTCCTCAGTACCCAGTGGAGTACCCAGACAAATTCCTGAAATTTGGCATGACCCCATCTCGAGGAGTATTGTTTTATGGTCCTCCAGGCTGTGGGAAAACTCTCCTGGCAAAGGCCATTGCCAATGAGTGCCAGGCAAACTTTGTTTCTATAAAAGGGCCTGAGATGCTCACAATGTGGTTTGGTGAATCAGAGGCGAATGTGAGAGATGTCTTTGATAAGGTAAGAGCAGTGGACAAGTGGAAGAAGAGGACAGTCTGTCCTGGTGCAATTTAATGTTTGTTTTTCTTTTCTTCAGGCACGACAGGCAGCCCCTTGCATCTTATTTTTTGATGAGCTGGACTCTATTGCCAAATCAAGAGGGGGAGGTGCCAGTGATGCAGGTGGTGCGGCAGACAGGGTCATCAATCAAATTCTCACAGAGATGGACGGCATGTCTGACAAAAAGAATGTTTTCATTATTGGGGCTACTAATAGGTGTGTATTTGCAAGCCTACTACTTTACAAGTAGATTGCATTAACAAAAGCAAACTATTTTGGTATCTGTTTCCCTGACTAGGCCTGACATTATAGACTCAGCCATTCTGCGGCCAGGGCGCTTGGACCAGCTCATCTACATCCCACTGCCTGACAAACCTTCACGCACAGCCATTCTTCGCGCTAATCTACGAAAATCACCTGTTGCACGGGTTAGTTAGAACAACAGCTTGAAGCTTTTTAAAAGTATTTTACCTACATAGTAATATTTATGTTTATTTTTTAGGATGTGGACCTGGAATATCTGTCAGGAATCACAGAGGGATTTTCTGGTGCAGACCTGACAGAAATCTGTCAGCGAGCTTGTAAACTGGCTATCCGAGAAGCAATTGAGGCTGAGATTAAGGCTGAACGCCAGAGGCAAAGCAGACCAGGCATCCCCATGGTGATATTTTAATAGACATATGCCCTTACAAAATAACAGTCCACTTCTCAGCTGTACCAGGCTGTTTGTGCTTGGGACAAAACGAGATAGTGGAAGATTAAAAGTTCCGTAAAGGGCGGCTGTGTGTTTTGTAACTTTCAGCCTTTGGACTGGGAACACACAGACTACATCAAAAATGTTGTCCTGTGTTTTAGTTGAGCATTTAATATGTTTTTTTGTTTTGTTTTGTTATTTTTTATTCAGGATGAAGACTATGATCCAGTCCCAGAGATCAGGAAGGACCATTTTGAAGAGGCAATGAGATTTGCACGGCGCTCTGTCAGTGATAATGACATTCGCAAGTATGAGATGTTTGCTCAAACACTGCAGCAGAGCAGAGGATTTGGAAACTTTAGGTATACCAAAATGCAATTACATTTCACATGAAGGACACTGGTTTATGAGCTTTTCAAGATGTATTCTAAACATACTTTTCGTCTGAACAGATTTCCATCAACTACAGGTTCACAAGCTCAGGGATCAGGCCCTGGTCCAGCAAGGCCAAACCTTTACAGAGAAGGCGATGATGATCTCTATCAATAACAACACACAGATTGTGTACTTTTAATAAAATTATGGGAAAACTAATAATTAAATGTGTGAGTGTTCAAAAAATAGTAATAAAATGTCTTCCCTAATAGTACACATTTTGTAACAACATTTGCACTAAATTTAAATGGTAAAGCTATGTTTTTGCACAGTATCTGTCTGCACTTTGAGGTGGGTGGGTTACTGAAAATATGACAACAGTAACAAATAAAATGGATAAAAGACTTGGGTATCTCTGTATTTAAATATCCAGATTAAAAAAAAATGTTGTCCTTAATATAACAAACAGGCTACTAAACACAGACCTTTTACAATATTTTGCTTTTTAAATATATTCACTTAAAAATGATCCTTATGTTTGAGATTCTAAATCTATCTATTTAATGGCACATGTGGTCTGCAGTAATAAGTTTTGCTGGAGCCCAAACCCGCTGTCGGAACCTTTGTCACAACTTAATAAAGACGTTTTTTACTGCGACGTACAGATCAGCTGTTTATTTCCGGCGTGAGGCGGAAGTTAGACCCAAAGAGCTTGTGGAGGTGACCGAATGGCAAATTGTAACATAACTTTGGAAATAGTACATTAGCACATAGTCTACGGCTATTTTTTCAGTGGTTATCTTATAAGCGTCGTTGCAGTCATGGGATCGCACTTGGTCAGAAGCTATATCACCGAAACCGACACGGAGCCGGATCCTGCCAAGAAATTTGACTTCGACCCTCTCTATGGGTTTCCCGAGAGGAAAGAGAGAGGTTTGGCAATGTTACTGTCACCACAACTAAAAGGAGTATCATAATTGTTTAGATAAATATATTTGCATTTGTTGACTTATTGGCTTCGCCTGCTCTTGTTAGTTAGCTCAATGTTACAGCTGTTAGAAAGCTAGCGTAGCGGCTAACTGTTAGCGCTGTATACGCTATGAGGGCTTTTCAACCAAAACAAACCTAACCTCATGTTGAGATTTTTTATGGCTTCCAGTGAGCCTTTTGTTGGTTTCCATAAAGAATCTGTTGAGCACAAATAGAGTGAAGTGTAGTAACTTGTTAACAAAGTATTAAGGAATCACGTTGCTGCATTTGTGCTTGTTTCTAGAGATGATCGCAACCCAAGAGCAGATGAACTTGGCACAGGTGCCTGTGGAACAGAGGGACTACTGTGCCCATTACCTTTTGAAACTAATGAAGTGTAAAAGAGACAACTGGCCCAACTTTCTGGCCTGTAAGCATGAAAGACACGACTGGGACTACTGTGAACATCAGGAGTGAGTGTTTAAGTTCTGTAGAAACTCCTTCAGAAAAACATTATTATTGTTATCACTTTGATTAACGCCACATGTTCCTGCCCTCAGCTATGTGATGCGGATGAAGGAGTATGAGAGGGAGAGGAGGCTCCAACTGAGGAAGAAAAGAATTGAGGCTCAAGCTGAAGCTGCATAATCAACACATCTAGGTGGTTCTTCTCTGTAAATACCTGATACTGTTCACAATAAACCATATTGTTTAATCTCCTGAACTTGAGTTATTATAAAGTCAGCTAATCTTCTTTTAGATGCACATAAAGTGCCTTAAGCTTGATCTGAAGGATAGTTAGACAAGAGAGCACAGACTGACAATAAGTTTGAGTTTACTTTTATTAATAAATTACTTCAAATGTCAACAAAATTAAATGTACTCATAGTTTTAAATTTAGATTTTAAGTTATTCAAACTGAATAGTGAAATGCGGTAAGTCTTCACTAAATAAAGCAAGTAAAAGCCAAGACAGTATTTGTTTAGGGCAATTTCACATTCCTCTTGTCCATGCTGCTTTATGCAAAGTATTAAAAATATAATGTTTAATGATGAATTGCAAAAAGAGTATAACCAATCAGAAATATGCCTTTTTGGAAACAATGAAACAGAACATGGATTGAACATTACATGGAAAACACAGATTTGCCAGAATAGGTCTAAACAAAGTCTAAAATGCTCCAGTGTGGATTTTAGGACATGAACAGAAGTCTTGGGCTGAATTTTACAAGGGTCAGCTTGGCAGAAGACAAAAGGGGGAGCAATCAAGCAGTCGTCTACAGGACGAAGGGAATGATGGGTGAGCGGAGAGGGGGGTAGTCACGAAACTCCTTCAGGTAGCTCCGGTGCTTCCCCTTGGCCCACACAGTCATCTGGATAAAACCCACCAGGGTGAAGAAAGCCACAGGGAGGCACTGCGTCATCAGTGTGAAGCCAAGCCAGGAGCCAAGCTGCAAGAGAGGTGGTAACATACCTGATTATACCACCAGATGGCGGCAACAACAGCCCTCTGACACAATCTACTATGCTAAGTTAGTTTATGACTTAACCTCATAGGTGTAGTTGGGACAGGAAACCAAGAGAAAGATCCAGGTGAAGGGATTTTTAGTCGGGTATGGAATCTTCCTGGTTTTTGAGCCTAAGGAAGGAAAGGATGTCCTTATTAACATGACTGGAAATATTGTTCAACTCAGTAGACTGCATTAAGGCATTGGGTACTATGTGACAAACAGATGAAATCCCCAACCCTCCATATTGTTTCAGAACAATTAAGATTATTGCCACAACAGGTGGAGAATGACATGTCACAATTTGCAAGGGAAAAGGCATATTAGCTTAAAATAATGCCCCAATCCCATAGGACATCAGCATGGTTTTTATGTTAAAGGCACAGGTTCAGTTCTTCTGTGCTTACCTGGAGGACGGAGGTTCCTCAGAGCAATGTGGATGGAAAAGTTGCCAATCTGACAGAACTAAAAGATAATATAGTAATGTTAATGTTATAGTACTATGTAGAATTTATCAAATACGATATATACTGCCAAAGGGTTAAAAGATCCTCACCAAGAACACAATGAGGGCAAGTCTTATTTGTTGCTCTCCATAGACTAGAAAAAGGGTAATATAGGTTTAAAATGAGGCTCAGATATTTTATGGTGACCCTTGAGCTGCCTGTAAACTCATACTCACTCGGTGGTGTATACAACGGGTGATTGATGTAGTAGGCCATCCATGCTGCAAAGCCCCAGTAATAGGTACAGTTCTAGAAAATACAGCACACAAACATAATGTCTGACCTATGATAGTAAAACAATATGCTATTATGTGTTATAATTTCTTACTTTGAAAATGTTGCGTAAAGGCATGGTTCCATGAGAAAAGCGATGGACAAAGAGTGTTTCCAGTAGTCGTTTAACGTAGTGGAAAGAGTGACACATACAGGCAAGACTAGAAGCAGCAGAGGTTTGGTATTAGGCATGTATATATACATACATACATACATTTATATATCTGTGCATGGCCATAGCAATGTACTTCAATAATGTACTTTAATTTATTATTTCAATGCCTTCAAGGTCGCCTTCAATTGTGCATAAAAATATTTCGCTACACATTTATAAAAACTTGGTTTGATTTGCCATTTTTTAACCTGTGTTTATTAATCAGATATATTCAAACTGGTCAATGTTTGTCTTGAGTTAAGGTACTTACTGAACAACCCAGTGTTTACTGGTGGTAAAGTCGAATTTGGGTGCATAAATGAAGGGAACTCTGAAGTAAAACAATAGATAAATGACCAAGGGACCAGTGTACTCTGTCAGGAAGACCTGGTAACAAAGACACAAAGTACACAAAATTAAGTAAAATTTGAATGAATATTACCTTTATAAGAACTATAAAGCATTGTCCTTTTGCCATCTTATCAGACATAAATATCTTATCTTAGATCATAAACAATCATCTTTGAGATATATAGATCCTATTCCTTTTAATAGCCCCTGTCCCAACAGAGCCACAAAAGTTATCATCATAATAAACCCGACCACACAAACTCTCTGTATATAGCTCTACTTGATCCCATTGCACTCTGGTGTATTTGGGCTCGTGGATGTGTTTAACAGTTAGAGCACAACATGTTCCTATGTGTGGACTTACTGTGACCCAGCTGATCTGAGCTCCCAGGTCTCTGAAGTAGAAAGTGGCTGTGGTTCCCACAGGCAGATGCTGCAGGACATCCTCATCCTTTAGAGACTTGCCCTCTTAAAAACACCACCAATATCACTATCAAAGCATCAGGTAGAAAACTACCAGATCTTATTTTAGGTCACTTACTGGAGTCAAGGCGAATGGACTGTCTGGCTGGATACCACTGAGGATCTGAAATGACATCAGAGACTTTTAGTAAGACTTTCTTATCACTGAATGTAACTTAATAAGGCCTCAGTATCATTATACTCACGGCTCTTGTGGAACATAGACTTGATCTCCCCAATAGTGGCATTTGGCTCAACCTACAAAGATCAGCACAACAAATAAAGTACAAGCGCTGGGCAGACAAACACTGCATAAACACAAAGCAACAAATCACCATTCCATTTTCCATTGGCAATGGTGATTAGAGGTAAATTTAGCCCTGGCTACTCATCCCATGGACGATGGGTATTTAACAGCTGGTATTAGGGTTTCAGAGTCACATACACGGTGAAATGAAAACAAGCTTGTGCCAACGAGGGGCAACAAACAGAGAGCAATTAATAGCAAATCTGGACAGTATCAAACATTTTTTTTATCTTTTTGAGGCCATGTGATTAATATAATGACCCATCCTTTAAATTTACTCCAATCTTAAACCAACACTATGTAACTTTTTACCTTCAAATTCATTTTGATGAGTTCTTGAGATAAAAAACTGCCAAACTAACCCCCTTTTAAAGACAAAGTAGGACTGGGTTGGCAGATACTCCACGAAGAAATTGTGAGCGGTGCCTTGCTATCATCATGAAACATATATTTTACCTGAACCATCACATCAAGACAAATGTACATAACATCTTAAATATATAAGCTATTTATTGAGAGGTAACAGTCTCATATAAATTTACTTTTTTCATGGGTATACACCCTGAAAGGTTACATAGTGTTTCTTTAAACATGACAACTAAACACGTAACAATTGTAACCACAGCATTAAAACTATTATCCACTCATTACACTAAGATACTGTCTTAAAGATAGACACATATGTGTCACACAGACTAACATATTGCTCTCTAGAAAGTAGTCAGACCTCAGACATGATTGGGATAAAATTTGCTGGTTAAAAACAAGGAGTAATTTATACAGATGTAGAGAACTGTGTTGTTTTATGGAAGTACTTTATTCACTAAAAACCTTTGAATTCACAGTTCTCAATGTATTTAATTTAATAATAAGTGCGTTTTTATTGATTTTTTGAATGGTGCTAGACCAATGGGAGGTACTGCTCCATGTGACTCTACTGTTCATGTTCCATGAAAGACCTCAGGCCATTTTCAGACAGATGACCTCTTTGACTCACCTCATTCACACCTAAGGCTTCTTTCAACATAATAATGCTGACATGAGTCTGCAATATTACAGTAAGTCTCATCCAGACACACTGTCCCTTTGGTTTTTAGTTGGAGACAACTTAAGACAACTGTGTTGCTCAAACCTCCTGGTCAAACCTACACCTGTCATTTCTGAGAAAGGGGTTTGTGGATGCTTATCACCATGGAAACTCAACTAAGCTGACAACTTAGCAAAGTATTACCAAACAGCAAAGGCACGTTACATGTTGCTATGCTGAGAGGCAGCCTTTGATTAGCAGTCTGATAGAATAACCCCACTGTAAACACTCAAGGGAGAGTGTGGATCCACACAAGCAATACTATAAACCTTCCAAAGCCAAATATAAAGCACAGGCCTAGAACTAATTCTCCTGAATAAAAGAGGCTTAGATGTCCAATTGAAATTAATATGCTTATATTATATAATAATATACTTATAATATTCCTGATATCCACACCCAGGCAACAGTCTGCACTAAATCAGACAAGAAATTATCTTAAAATTTCTTCTCTTATCATTTGCTAATGTAGGCAAAATACAGTATTGGTTTCCTTTGAGACACCATTTTACTAAAGATAGTAGAATTTGTGGTGGGACTGTTAAAAAATACCATTAGCAGAAATTAAAAACAAAAGGAAAAGGAAACATATCCTTACCTTATCCAGGAAGCAGAGCTTGTCCTTAGTCTTGGCATCAAGTATCTCCACCTCAAAAAAAACAACAGCCTTTTTAGCTTTTTTGGCAGGTTTCCGTTTCACTGGTGCTGGTGCTGGTGCTGCCACTGGTGCTGGGGAAGCCGTGGGCGTCCCATTGGCTAACTTTTTACCACTGGCCTCTAATGCTAGGGCATCCATAGCCACTGTCCCCTCCTGCACTCCGTTTATCCCTCACTCTGCTCTTGGTTCAATTGTCACTGTCCACCTCTCAAATGTCTGCTACACAGACCCACGCTTAAGGAGAGGGATAGCACTCAGCTGTGGAAATAAATCTGTCTGCCCCTCCCTCTTCCTCCTGTCTGTCATTCTCTCACTCTCCCTTCCAGTCATTCCTTCACTTCTGCCATGCTGCTTTATTTAACTTGCAGCCGACCCCTGGTGCGCAGACATACGCCACATGTGTGCACAGTTGCATCCACAGGAATGCCCAGTGCCCCTGTGTCGAACTGTCTACAGCAGATCATTTGTATTTAGTCCATTAGGAACATTCAAGAGCGCATGTTTGAAGCTCCACCCTGTTGGTTTTGAAAAGTGACTCCCAGCTGAAGAATACCTGATGACCTCTGACACCTCACGAGGGTGGCTAAGTGAGAAGAGGGAGATATTATGACAAACACCACTCCAGTCTTTGCTACGTGTCTAAGCTAAATATAAACATCTACTGCTAACGCTGCATTAATCAGACTCAGACCCCCACGTCACTAACCTAAAATAGTGATATTGGGCAATGCATCGGGAACCCTGGATTTAGATATCATCATAAACAGTTCAAAGACTCACATGAGGCAGTTTAAGAGCTCAAACAAACACAAACTCGAAAACAGTGACAATATTTGAGAGAACCACAAGGGTTGCCATGAGGGTTCATAACACTCTGGAGGCTTAACTGGGGTATTTCCCTTGGTGAAGCCCTCCCTGTTAATGACTGGCAGACGGGGTACAGTTTCCTTAGTGAATGAAAGACATGTGGTCACAAGTGGTAAGGCTCGAGGTGAGGGGGGGGGTCGTAGTAATAGGCAACAATGTATAAAAAGTAATCTAATGTATTAATAATAATAATCATTTCTATTAACATCACACTAAGTCCAAATTTACAGAACCTTGTCTCCTAAATGAGGTCATTCTCCGATATCAAAAAGTAGTGATGACCTCTTACTTTAATTTTTTTTTTTTTTTTGCCTCATTTGGATCTACTTTTCTTTTTCAAGACAACTTCAAATGATTAAGGAAAATTAATCCTTCTTGTTCACTAACAGTAGTAAAAAGTAAAAACGTATCATGACCCTACAGATTCATGGAAATAATCTCATCTGGGTGTACAGTGCCAGACACACTCCCTGCTTGTACCTCCCTCCATGTCATCTATATAAAGAGTGAGTTACGCAGTGCCCTTCTGAATCCTGACCGTGGTATTGCACTCTGAGAGGGAACTACATCACTGTAGGGTATGTACATGTGTTGTTGCACGTGCAAGAGTAAGGCTGAATGTTTTTACCAATTTGAGATGTAACATGTTATTTTTGGAAAAGGCATGATTAAAAGAGTGGTTTTGATCATTATTGACAGTCCGGTAATCCAGTAATCCGGGACAATGTGAAACTTTGTCTGCATGAACTCTTGTATTTTTTAAAGTCAAAAGACTAATCTGCACCACAAACAGCACAGTGCACTTTTTCATTGATGAGCTGTGAAAATATCAGGCTGTAACACACCTCTCCTGTCAATAAGGAACTCACCTCAGCAGTCAATATTTAGTTACCTGTATTTTTCCAAGAGTTCAGTTTCATATGTGTCAGAATATTCAGTTACACAAAATTGTGCATTCAACTTTGACTATAACTTTGGTGAACTTTATACAGTATTAAAATATTATATTTATTATATTTTTGTTTTTCGCTCTGACAGATACCAGGAGTTGCTTCAGAAAAGACGGGGACAGAAGGTGCTGCAGGTTTGGTAGGTTTTAGTCAAATCCTGTCCGGTGGCTTTCAATACTCACAGCAAAAGCACAATGGGACCTTTGATTAGTAAGCTATTTAAACAACTTTAAATTTTAAAAAATGTTAATAATTACACCCATATTGTGTTATATTCATTAATCTCTTGCAGGTCCCGGGCAGATTTGACTGTTCACCTGCTTCATTGGGTAATAACGAGATAAGAGGAGCCATGAGTCACCCCAGACAGAGATGGCGATTATGCCATTGTCTTACACAGAGTGCTAACGTTAAGTCTTTACACAAAGCAACAAATAAAATTCAGTAATACACTATAAACGGCCGTTTAGCGCTTGTTAAAACCTATAATCATTTAACATACATAACTAGACGATTTGTTTAAGAAAATAGTTTTTATTGTGGTACAAACGAGGCCACAACCCCCGGACATGGCAACCAGCTCATGACAGGCGGTGTTGCAGGCGCATGTCTCTTTTCAGCTAGGGTCCAGAGCTACATTACTGTTTCATTTTAGAAAAAAACTACACATATGTGAATATCATTTAAACGATGGCCCCATACAGCGTCCCATTGAAGGTTTAGAGTTTCAGGGACACAACTTACCTCGTAGTGCTTCATCTTGGCAGCTTGCAGCTCTTCCTTAATAGGATAATTGAGTGGCAGAGCAGCCTCCAATCGCCGGACTAGTATCTTAGCACCATGTTCGCGGTGGGCGGGACTAAGTGCCCGTTCAGCCAATCAGAATAAATACAGCAGACTACTCTTCCCACAGGACAAACAATACAGCCAATGATATACAAGAATAAGGAGACGGGACGTAAACATATAATTGGATTTCCAGGATAAAGTCATATTGCCAGCCATTGATTGACTGAAAGTTGAAGAAAATGTTTCATTAATTGCCAAAAAATCGTGTTGTTGTTGTAGTAAGTAAACCTCTGTTTATTGGTTGTTGATTGATTACACAAGACAGTGATTTAAAAAGAAAGATAACCAGAATATATCATTATTAAATTAGGAAGTACTGACAAATGTAATTTATGTATGTTATTAATTGTGATATGTTTATCACAATATGTTTCATAAATTGTAAAAGGTATAATAAAGATTACAAGGCAGGGTTATGTTTCAACATTATTAGCGTGTTTCATTCATTGATTCATTCAAATACACAGAACATTTGGGAGCATAAACCAATTATACTTTTATTATTTAATTCTTGTAACAAATCCATGGTACATGCAGGCAGTCTGTAGAAAGGGTTAACTGACAGCACTCGGCGTGAAAAACTGGTTTTGCTTGAGACGTGCTTTCACATGAATCATGATAAAGAATGTTGGAAGTATTAGATAGTACAGCTTTATGTGCGTAATAAGAAGAAAAATCCCCAAGACAAGCACCATTCATTTAGGACCAACATGTATTCAAGGGATGGGTCAAGAAAACCTGCTGAGGCTGGAGTTGTGCACTTTGCTCAGAAGGTCAAGTGCCACAAGGAACCTTTTTATTGTACAGTTTTGCACAATACACTGTTCAAGGCAAGCAGCTAAGTTGGACACACCCAAGCATGTGCTGACAAGTGCACAGATCCTTTTGAATTGAAATGTCCTTATTTCTACAAATTTTGGTTAATTGTAGTGGTTTATCTTTTTATTTTATCTTTTTATTTTACTTTATAAGTAAAATTAGCTCCTGTATATGCATTTGCACGTATATAAAAATAATGTATAATCATATTTTCGTGTTGGAACACATTGCTTTTAACTACATGTTATAATATGATAATAAAGTTTTGTTTAGTGGTTATTATAACTGCCAGCATGGGGTCACCGTAGTCTAGACCTCTTTTTTCTTTTCTTTTTTCTTTCTTTTTTTTTTCAAAACACAAGTGTGTATGTAAAGTTTACATATCGAGCTTGGATGATTCAAATGGGCAGTTTATTTGGCTATGGACCATGATTTATATAATTATTCTAAGTCTATTTAGAGCATGATGAAATCACGGTGAGACAGAAGTGGTTTGCATACATAATACTTACATAATATGACACTTTTAAGAACACATATTGTAGACCTCACTGATTTCTAAACCCTGGCTTCGATCCTGGCCATCAGTAATAAATGTAGGTCAAATGAGCACTTCGTTTTTCTCCTCTGAGCCGCTGTGGAATGTTTCCGACAGCATTTGAAGGCATCCCGCCGTGACGCGAGAGGGGCGTGTCTTCCTGAACTGTCAGTGGAGACTGTTCGAGCCCGTTTAGGAACAGTCTGGAAGTTTCCACACTGTTTAAAAAGAAAACATTCACGCAGCGGCGGACTCACAGTGATTAGACCCATAGACAGTAGCCTACCAAGGCTGGACAGAGAGCTCAGACAGACTCTAAAGACCGTTTCGTGGTCACAATGGGTAAAGACTACTACGACATTTTGGGAATCAAGAAGGGAGCCTCAGAGGACGAAATTAAGAAAGCATATCGCAAGCAAGCGCTGAAGTATCACCCTGACAAAAATAAGTCTCCAGGAGCCGAGGAAAAATTCAAAGAAATCGCCGAAGCTTATGATGTTTTGAGCGACCCGAAGAAAAAAGACATTTACGATCGTTTTGGCGAAGAAGGTAAAGACTACAGTTTTCTCTTCTTTAGCTAAGCTAAACATTTAACTAACTAAGCCTTGTAACGCTAAGTTCTACTAGACCGCGCCGGAGCTAGACTGTCCATCACTCGTCGACATTGTCCTGTCCTGTAACTATGTCGTTAATGGCGCCTAGTTTGCCCTTCATTTGGGTCAAGTCAAAGCAATGCTCTTATGACAACAAAATCCTGTACATGAGCCTGTGCCAGGAAACCTTTATGCTCGATTCGATCAAATCAGGTTGATTTGTAAGTTTTTGTGAAGCACTGCTAGCGTCTCTCTTTGACATGACGGAGGTGGGGATTAGCAGACTCCGTGCTCGCACTGGGATGGTTTAACGATGCCGTCATCCCAGTCTTTTGTTTTTCTTTTTGTTTTTTTTTAACACATGCACATTCAAGTTTGCGTTTCATTCTTCAAGTTTGTTTTACCTACTCTACTTCAGTAACTAAAAGAGCTCATCTACTAAAAATGTTTCCAGTATGGCTGCTGATACGTTTCCATGGCAACGCTTTCTGGAGTTAATAATATAAGTCAATATTAATACACAACAACAATACGTCTATACATACTAATACAAGAGAAGCTATCCAAATTAAATCCTTTTAAATCTGTGAGTGAGACCTCATTCAGGGCAGGCATCCCACCATCCTCTGGTGTGTTTAGAGTTTACAGCCTTTTTATTGTATTACTGTAACATTTGTCTTGTCAGTCTTAAGTCTTATAAAAACATTACACTATTCTTTTATCTCAGTCTATAATGAACATAATTTCATCTTTGAAATATTAATATTTCCCATTCACCACTGAAACCCCTGTTGGCTTAGAATTTCACTTGTATTTTATTACATTACACACAGCATTGTGTGTAATTTCAGTCTAATTTCTCAATACTTATTGTATTTTTCTCTGCTTCAGGTCTGAAGGGCAGTGGATCCGCAGGTGGCAGTGGTGGTCCCACATTCAGCTACACTTTCCAGGGAGACCCTCATGCTATCTTTGCAGAGTTCTTCGGTGGACGTAACCCCTTTGAACAGTTCTTTGGTGGTCGCAATGGTGGCACAGATGAGGACATGGACACTGATGACCCGTTCAGCCGTTTTGGGATGGGAACCGGGGGAATGGGTGGCTTCCCTCGCTCCTTCAGCAGTGGCATGGGCGGCCATACGAGTGTTGTAAAGAAACAGCAGGACCCCGCGGTGGTTCACGACCTCCAGGTAACTATGGAGGAAGTGCTCACTGGTTGCACCAAGAAAATGAAAATCACACGTAAAAGACTCAATCCTGACGGTCGGACAGTGAGAAAAGAGGATAAGATCCTGGAGGTGCAGATCAAGAAGGGATGGAAAGAAGGCACTAAAATCACTTTTTCCAAAGAAGGCGACGAGACGCCCACAAACATTCCCGCAGACATCGTTTTTGTGTTAAAGGACAAGCCACATCGATTGTTTAAACGAGATGGCTCTGACATCGTCTACACTGCTAAAGTCTCACTCAGAGATGTAAGTAAACCTTGACACATGGAACCTTCATCTGAATTATGTGATGTTAGCTTTTGTGTAACTTTTGTATTTGTCTCTTTGTGTTTAGGCCCTATGTGGTTGCTCAGTCAACGCCCCCACACTCGATGGCAGAACAGTCCCAGTAACAGCTACAGATATCGTACATCCAGGAATGAAGCGGCGCATTAGTGGGGAGGGTCTTCCTTTCCCCAAGCGGCCGGAGCGCCGAGGTGACCTCATAGTGGAGTACGAGGTGAAGTTCCCAGAGAGGCTTAGTCAGAGCGCCCGGGACACTATCGCTCAGGTGCTACCGCGATCTTAAACAGGACAAATGGGACCTCATTGACATAAGCCACCCGCTGTTTTGTTACTCACTTCATGCGAAAGACTTTTACACAAAAGCACTCAAAGCTACAATGTACTGTAAATATGACCAATGCTGTTGATGAATAAAAGACTGTTTTAAAATATGTTTAAAATAATATACAATGTATGTGCCCTCTATTCTAGGAAGTGAAGTTGTTGGCACTTTTTGAAAACAGTGTTGTATTTTTGTTTGAAGGTTGCAAATACAAAGTTTTGTATTCATTGTTTACATGGTGAGACTTCCCTTTTTTCTTCCGAATAGCACATGTATATGTATATGTATGTATGTGTATATATATATATATATATATATATATATATATATATATATATATATATATATATATACACACACATACACAGTCAATTATAAAATATACACAGTCATGGCCGAAATTATTGGCACCCCTGGAATTTTTCCAGAAAGTGCACCGTTTCTCCTAGAAGACTATTGCAATTACAAATGTTTTGGTATACACAGTTTTTTGTGAAATTATGTCAAATTTGTCTTTTTTTCCTGCTTTTTTGGTGTTGATCCAATGCACATAAAGGAAATAAACATGTGTATACCAAAAACATTTGTAATTGCAATAGTCTTCTGGAAGAAATGGTGCATTTTCTGGAAAAATTCCAGGGGTGCCAATAATTTCGGCCATGACTGTGTGTATTTTATAATTTGACTTTATTTAAATGTAATTAGCTCTCTTAAGAGCTACAGTTTTGACATTGTCTGGTTTTGCTGTTACTGATGCCTTAAAAACAGATACCCGTGACAGAGTCAGCAGACTGAGTTTGATGCCCTGCAGCTTCATGTACTATGAATGTTGTGAGGTACACAAAGCCATTCGCGAACAACAGTGAAGGGTTTATGCTAAATCCTGGTCATAAGCTGAGTGACGAAGAACCATATATTATTTCATTTTCTGATTTCACAAGTACAAGAAAACCACAACAAGAAAACCTTTTTATGGCTTAGAATCAGATGACTGATTCGAAACAGACCACAACATTTTTCTCACACTGCTGGACCGCACTTTTCTTTGGTTTTTCACAAAAATGAAGATTCTTCTGATAGTCATGGTATTTTGCATCTCAGGTGAGTTTTACTGTGTTTTATAAATGTCTTATTGACTGACATTTTGGTACATTATATTGTAATTACTGTGAATGTTGGATGAAAAGATTTGTACAAGTGAATGATGCCTCAGCACTTATTACCTCCTAGTGCAACTAAAAAAAATAAATAAGGATTCATTTATATTATTGATTTATAAACTGTCCAAAATGCGAAATCAAAATACCAACAATATATTATAACATTACCTGAATTTAAACAAGGTACAGTAGTTTTTTAATACAGGATGCAGAAAAATGTGTTGGATTGCATTTCCCTTATTAACTTTGTTATGATAAAGTTAAGGTCTAGTCAAAACTGGAATATATACTGAGGTTCACAAAATATTTAATACTTTATATCCACAAATAATTACCACAACCTTTGTTACTGACCAAACATGAATCCAGAAGGAAACAGTAAGGTTTGAATAGAGGACTGAAGCATTGCTCTTAGGCTTCAATTAAAAACTGCATCATTTATCAATCATTTATTACAAAGCCCAGAACTAATGTAACTGTTAGTCATTATAGTCTTTGTGTGGGACAGTCCTTTTTAACTCAAAAAAACTTTTGGCATGATGAACTTAAGATCCAAAATGCTGCAGTTAAAGGTTACAAGCATCAGTGTCATATGTATAGTGACACATTCATCGTTTTCCCCCAACATTTTACTTTTTATCCAGTTTTAGAGTGCGTACTGACCATCTGTAACCTGGCCTTTCTTTTCCTTGTCAGCTTTGGAGGCCTCCGCGGTGCTGCAGGTCAGTGGTTATGTTAAAGGAGAGCTCTCCATCCATTGCTCTGGAAACTGGACCCTAAACAACAGCTCTGAGCATTACAACTTCTACTTCTGCAAGGGCCCCTGCTCCACAGAGGACCTCCTTGTTCAGACTACAAGGACTAGGCCAGCCATCACACAGCGAGGGAGATACAGCGCCGAGGTCAACAGTGCAGTTTTCAATGTGACCATAAAAAGGCTGAAGAGGATTGATGCCGGGAGGTATTACTGCAGACTGGACAATAATGGCACTGTGTGGTCCCAAGAGGTCATAATCACTGTATTAGATGGTAAGAGTTGTCTACAGTACAATTCAGAAATGAACCACTCCTCTGCAGTAAAGCTTACATTAATAAAGGCATTAAAAGTCACATGATCGAACACACACAGCATGCTTTACACGTAATTCTTTAAACTTTCTAACCATTTCTTACCATTTTCAAAGCTGCCACTGTTCCTCTTGGGCCCGCGCCCTACACTACCACTCTGCAGACTGCAGGCATAACACGGGCCCAGGACAATTCCTCATCCACCATTCTGCCGTCAGCAGTTTTAACCCTGTCGCCCACGTCAGAGGGGTCAAACAAGAATGCAGCAACAAGCCTTACAGGTACTGCACAGTCAAATGCTCCAAATGTTGGCTTTGTGTACTTGCCTCAAATGAATAACAAAAGATGGAGCTGTATTAGTTGTGTGTCTCTGTCACGTCTAGATACAACAGTCGTCATCATTGTCTCGGTGAGCCTGGCTCTTCTAGTGTGTGCCATTATCCCTCTTATATTTTATGGACACTGGCGGAGCACTGCAGGTAACATGACTTACTCTATGCATAAGTCTAATCACACAATGAACAAATATCTCGAGGTGTGTCAGTGATGTGTGCTGCTTGTTTGTTTCAGAAAACCAGAATGTGGAGGGGGCAAATAAGGCTGGGGTGAGTGCCACAATTATTGTATAACTAAAACTATAAAACTATAAAACCTATAACTATACAAATAGAAATCAAAGGAACATCTCTGAAAGCCAAAAGAAAAACTAATGCCTAAGTGACTTGATAAAAATATAATGAATGAAAGATGCAATAAATGATTAAAGGTATAACATGCGAGAGTTTAATGAAAAGTAAGAGCATTCCTTACAAAAATAAAATCCCATGGCTCTCTGGAACAACATGGAAGTTGCTATAAACCATGTTTATTGTTACATGTACATTATTACATAAGTTGAGTAAGGTGCATCTATTGTATCTACAGCAGCAATATGAAAAGACTAGTGACTTTAGGCAGTGGTCATATTATGTGTATAAACAAATAATGTAAATCTATTTGAATCAATGTTTTCAATGTTTTTTGGCCAAAAAGTCTTGTATTTTTGTCCACAGAGAGATTATTGTGAAGAAAATGCAGACGTGACCTCGACAGAAGCTGCAATGAGTCTGCAAACTTTGGAGAAAGACGCTGGGTCCAGTGTTCAGGATGCTTCACAGTACGCTGCCATCTACCAGGCTCTCGACCCCAAAACTCTGGACTAAACATGGTTTAAAAACAAATGGACATTTTCAACTACATTGTTCAAAAAATGTCTGTTTGTCTGTTACTCTTGTCCACATGTATTATATTCAAGTTTTGTGATAAATACATAAAACTTGCAATAGCAGGGCTCTGGCCAAGATGTGTCTACTAAACGTTGGAGTTAGCTTTGTTCAACATTTCTTTTGCGTGTTTTTCTTGTTTTTATATAAAAAAGCAACATTTAAGTCAGCCTTACACTGTCATTAGTAATGCACATTTTAATGATATCAAGGGTCTAACTGTATCTCTGCTGTGAGGTGTTAACAATTCTTCAAAGATATAAAACATTATGATTTGACCATAAGAGGGTGCTGTGCAAACAGATAATTTGATGAGATGGATGCTTTAGAACCCACAGAACCAATATAAGTCAGTTCGACTATGTGACACCTTTCCAGCTTATAGAATATTACAGTCGATTTGTAAATATTTGTTTTTCATATATTAGAACAAAAAACAAGTAAATTAGTCATTTATCTCGAGTGTATTGGGAAATAGTATGTCAACCTATGAGTTTTAATAATCAACAGAAGACCGAGCAGTGAAGGAATGTTGTTGAAGCACTCTGTAGCACTGGACGGAGTCGTTCACTCTATTTGTATTTCCAGAGTAACTCTGGGGAGTTTTTGGGGATATGCATAAATGACATACTGTTGTCTCACTCAACACATGACTGAACTGAAAGGAAGAACAGTGAGGGAGGGCGTTTATTCAGTTTCATGTGCATGTGCTTGTATAGCCAAAGACAATGATAATGAAGATTTTGACTCTTACCGTAATTCTCAGTCTTCTCTCTGGTGAGTATATAATCAAAGGTTGGATTTACTAACTTAAAGGTTTCCACAGCATTCTGATTTACTGTAATTGAAGCAGGTACCCGGGCAGATGAGAAAAGCATGAACCCAGAGGGACCAGAGGGAGGTGAAGTCTCATTCCGCTGCTCTCACAAATTAGCCTGGAATTACGATAAGTATTTATGCAAGGATCCATGCCAACTCGAAGAACAGACATTGGCTGTGGTAAAACCTGGAGAAAAAGCAATGGCAGAAAGAGTCTCGCTACATGACACAGGAGATGGAGTATTCACTGTCACCATCTCTCAACTTGAGCTCTCAGACTCTGGGACGTACTGGTGCGGAGTGGACAGGCCTTTGTTTGACACATTTACCAAAGTACATCTTACTGTGATTGAAGGCAAGTCAATGTTGTTGCTTTCAATTGTTTCAATTCTCATTATTTGCATAACACCGTATTAAATGCATTCTGGTTTATCATAGACCTTTCCCATGAAGCTACTACAAACATGGCACTTGAGACCACTCCCTTGTGGACTCTTGGATATGAGAGGTTCACAAACTCAACCGAAGTCATGTATCAAACAGACGCCAGCACACACAGTACACAAAGTATGAGAAGAACATGTAGTCTTAGTAAATATTCACATAAATCATCAAATGTTGTCTTTCAATTTGACAGAGCATGATGTAATACAACAGAGGAACACGGCAAGTACGTTTCGAGTCAATATATAAATCTATTATTGCTTACACTTGCTAAACTGTTGTTCTTTTGGTCAGGCATTGTATTGTACTCGGGTGTGGGAGCTCTTGCTTCCTTTACTGCTTTAGTGGTTGTACTGATGAGTATCAGGAAGTGCAAAGCAAAGGCAAGACCTCAAGTGCAAGTCTGCTCCAATACCATGCACATTATGAGTGCAGATCAAAACAAGGTATGTGTACAAGTTTACTTGTTCAAGTTCCCTATTGAGACCTCAAAGGCCAAAAGTCATACAGTCCTACCAGAGTACTGAAACCTTACCCTTTAAACCAGGGGCTGGCAACCTTTTTGTTATTGAGTGCTACTTTTTTCTTTCTTTTCTACTTTCTTTTTTCCTTTTCTTTTTTACCCCTAAAAATCTAGTTCATCAGTGTGTGCTACTGTCAACAAGTTACAATATGTGGCCAGGTGCATGTGCTTCAATGTGCAATTGGTGAGAGACTGCAATGATAACTGGCATGAAAAAAAAAAAATTAAGATGCACAACAATAATAGGCTGAGGCACAATGACGACTGACATAGTATACAGATAAATGTTACACCTAAACATTAAAATAAAATCATGAAATTATTAGGCCTTATAAATTACTATTGTGGTAGCAGCAAAATTGAAAAATGCTATAACTGGAGGGATAATTAAATAAGATAACTGGAGGTACAGCTGCAGGGGGACTGTACCTTTGTAACTCGGTGGAGCTGGCATCACAGTGTCACACAGAGCACATTTTCACACAATCTTTGGCATTTATCAATATGAACTTGGACATACGGTTTAAAAACTATTCCATAATACAATAGCTGAGCCTTTATTTGTCATTTCCTGCTCATGGAACAGTCTATTTTAGCCATATTTCGTGCCTCTGCAATGCCGTGTGTGAGCCCACCTGAGCACTGAATATTTAGGGGTGTTTTTTTCAAATCACGCACTTTTTGAGCCACCGTATTTGCCAAGTCGGTCATGTTTACACCAGGATTGGCGTGTAAAGCACAGTTTCATAAATCGTACACGCTCTGCCAATTGCCACTTTCTGCCACCAGTCAATTTTGAGATGGTAGGCTGCTGCTCTTGCACGCGTGCCAAGAGCAGCATGAGTACCAAAGGTTGCCGAACCTAGCTTTAAACTAAGCATAAAGGGAAATCTGACTTTTTTATTTTTAAATTAGTTCAATTTATCTTTTTAATCCCCAAAAGGAAAATCAGTTCTCTTCAAATAATTAAATAAGCAAATTAATTTTCTGACTTCATCTGCCATAGTCTAATTGATTGTACAGTCTTATGACAGTGAAGAAGTCACATTATTACATCACATTTAACTTTCCTTGAGATGGAGATGTAAATAATTGCTGAGTAACTTGTACTAATGTGTCTCCTCTGATCTGACAGGCTAGTGGTCCTCATGAGGAAGAAAACACTGAGCATGAATCAGCACCTGTTTCGTCACCAGCTGACCCGCATCAATCTGGTCACGTCTATGAAAACGTCAGCTGCATCAAAAATGTTGCAGATACCACTACCTCAGCCACACCTCACCATGAACTCTGTCATATCTACATCAATGCATTATCCACTGTGTCCGCTCAAGACTCTGTGGAAAAGTGCACAGCTACAGCCGCGAGAACCAGACCCAATACGGAAAGCCATACAAGCAGCTCAGACGGTGAAGCCGCTGAACAAACACAACTTTGGTTTGGTTTAGTTTTTCCACAAGCTGTTCAACCACAGTGACTATCATGACCTGTTGTCAACTGCAATCATGTGTCAGTATTCAACTCAAAAAACATTGAAATAGCTGTTGGGGCTGGATTTTGTCAACTCTTGAATATGATTATTCTTTGTGATGTAAAGCCAATGTTAAGAAAACAGTATGGGACCCTAATAAAACATGATTTGTGGTAAACTCAACACACTTACTATAAACTAAATAAACTAAACTAAAAACTCACTTCCCCAACACTCATGTGAAAGTGAAACTTTAAACTGTCAAAACCACAATAGCTAATTCCTTTTATGTATAATAAGTCTATATATAGATTAGTTTAAATTTTATGTTTTTATGAGAATTTTATGTTCTTATGTTGAGAAATTAAACTGCAGGACATTACCATTAAGTCAGCCTCAAAATCATTTAAATATGTAGATTCAAACACATTTTGGTTGTTCCCTGTCGTGAATAACCCTTCAAAAGTGTAACCACAGACATAAAGGTGTGCACCTCACATACAGTTTCTGCTTTGGAAAAGTAAGTGTGGCTCATAAGCATGTGACCATTTCCTACTGTTTTTAGTTTTAAACAGTGTGAATGGCATGGAGTCCATTAAGAAATGAGTGTACTATCTGTGATTTTTTTTTTTTGGTGTGACTATAGGGACAGTTATGTGCTTGAAAGAGGAAGAGATTCAAACATGAAACCTTCTGTTTGAACACATCCACTCAGGTAGCCGTCTTGAGCAGAGTTGTGCGCACTTGTAGCAAGTGAATCTGGAATAATGGGAGCAATCCGGACTGCTATTATGACAATATTGCAAATCCAAGGTGAGTTGTATGCCTCTGAGGCCTGTTTTGCTTTTTGGCTGTAGTCACCATCCTTTATTAAATTGACTCACAGGATATAGCACATTTATTGTTATCACAATATCAACCTGTGCCAAATTTGTGTTGCAAAGACTACTTAAAATGTGAAAAAAGTGTGTTGTGCTTCCATGTGCCACAAACTCTTGCATTGCATAATAAATAATTGTCCAATCAGGGCTATAAATGTCATCCGTTAGTTTAAATATCATTACAGTTGAATTTCCATGAGCCCTGTACACTAGACATAATTCGACAGTGTCCATGAAAAACACCGTTCTGAGACTTTTTACAAGCAGCCAATCACACTTAAGTGAAAAAATGGCTAAATTAATTTATTATGCTTAATTGTGGACCACAAAATGTAGTTTGCTTGAAATAAGGATGACATTGGGTGTTGGCAGGGTCATCTTTTGGAAACTCTTGATCTTTTAAAATCAAAGTCAGGAAATCAGTGGTTTTATTTTTGCTCCCATAGTTGTGCTGTGTGCCAGGACCACAGTAGTGACCGGTGAGGAGGGCCAAGGCATGGACTTCACCTGTGAATATCCCGCTGACATCCAGAACAATTCAAAGTCATTTTGCCGTGCTGAACAAGAACGCTGCATTCACCTGATACGCACTTTAAAAAATGACCAGTGGATGACAAACGGGCGCTTCTCACTGTATGATAACACCAGTGCTGGACTCTTTGTGGTCAGAGTGGACAGCCTGTACTCCAAGGACAGTGGGACGTATTGGTGCGGGGTGGACATCAGTGACAATCCTGGCAATATCAGCGTTGTTCAACTGAATGTTACACATATTGGCAAGTGATTAGTACATTTTAAGCCACATCATTTGTTAATGCACATGTGTTGAGCACAATGACAAACCACTCTGGGGCTACTTTCCTGTTCCTCATTAGTGTGTGCAGATATTTTGGGTTATGGCATCTAAAGTTACTGTTGCAATGGCATGCAATCTAAAAAATAAAAAACTCACACTTTGTAGTAAGTGACATGTGCAAAGTGAAGCAAAAGTACAGAATAGCAACATAACAGCACAAATAATTGGTGTGTTTTTGTCTGTTTTCAGGTCCTGGTTTGCCTGCAAGTCCAAGGAACATCATTGTGGACAGTAAGTGACATCAATGTATCCAATGAATAAATAGAAGGAAGCCCTCACATATATTTGATGGCCTAACGTGTACTTTTTCTTTCAGAACGCAATCTGCCCATGTTTTTGACTGCAGTTTCATGTTTGGCAGCACTTCTCTTTGTGTTCCCTTTCACTCTCTGCCTGCTTTTCATTGTTAAAAAACGAAGACAAGCCCTACATCGAGGCAGAGCCAGAGAGGTTAGACACTCTGACAGCTTGTGCAATGACACTGCTCTGTGGCAGAAAGCAAGTCATTCTTTGTCTTCATTAAGATAATCATATTACTTTGGATCCTGCTATTTTTAATTGGCATCCAATGGCATTAAAGCAAGATTGAGCTTATCATGTCATTTATCATGATATTTTTTTCATCAAATACAACTTAATGTTTTTTCATTCTGCAGTTTTCCTTTGCTCGTGTTATTACTGATGCATGTTAGAGCTAAATGTAGATCTGTATAGCTTGTACAGCATTTTGGACACTGAGGTGCTAAATACGCTATAAAAATCAACATGCTGCTAACAAAAGCTCATCTTATCCCGCAGATGTCATCTGAGTACATGACGATGAAGTGTGGAGTTGAAGCCGAACCAAATCACTGCAGCTGTCTCTCTCCAGATAGCACTACATTTTCAAACATCCCACCAACCACTCGTTTGTGTGACCACCTTCTGTCCAAGCAGCGTGAGTCCACTGGCCTGGAGGATCACATGTCTGAGGATCTGTCAGTGCACATGAGCCAGTATCAGAATCTAGATTTGAGCTGTGTGGAGGAGCACATCTATCATGGAATCAACACTGGCTCCAAACAAGCTCTGTAACCAAACTTCTTTAATTTTTCTCTGATTGCTTTCTGTTTAAGCTACAGAAAATCCAAGTCACTAGTAATACATATATTTTCACTTCCTACTTGTGATTTTGAGCAGACAGGAAGTGGATTCAATAAGAAAGAGGAAACTGCAAAACAGTTAAAGATAAAGCCCAAGGACAGAGACAGGTCTGTGTGAGAATATGGCTTGTGTACAGCATTATTTCATTCATGTGGTGTTTGTTCTGGGAGGTAAGAGTATCAGCATGTCATTGTCATTTTATCTGTATGCTGTTTTTTGTCATATTGTATATTTTCTCAACACTGAAGCTTCATCTCCCTTTCTTTATGATCACGATAAAAATCTTTAAACTTATTACATGGAGAAAGTGCTGACAGTTTTGCTCCTAGAAGTTTTCCTTCACTAAACATTTAAAAAGTTAAACATTTATACTGCATTTATTATTATGCATATAATAAAATTATATGAAATAATTAGGTCAAAAATCTTTGTTGAGAGGATTTATTTGAATTTGAATTTGAATTTATTTATTTGACAAGGACATGCACAACAATACATTGACCTCAAAAGGGAAATATGTTTTGTGCCAGGTTTTAGCAGAACTGCTAATTTCCACCTGCAGTCCTTGGACAGGTAGATGCTATAATAGATTTTAACAGAAGGTTCATGAAAATTAAGAACATGTTACCAGTACATCATTCAAATTATGTCCACAAAAACAATCACTTGAGCAAATTCTAAAAAACACTTCCAATTTGAATTGTAATACAGCATACAAACAATTTTGTAACGAACAATGACACACAATGTAACATGTAAAAACAGAGGTGTCAGTGCACAATGTTTTTTATTGTTCACTTCAACTTGAAGCTTTCTTTGCCTAAGATCTAAATTCATTTGAAATGTGAATGTCTTTAATGCAGGCTTTTGGGCAGAAGCTGAGGACATGTCACTAACGGCAGAAGCTGGAGATCAATTAGAAATCCAGTGCTCACACAGCAATGCTTTTTACCGCAACAAATACTTTTGCAAGAGAGACTGTCAGGACAGTGATGTTTTGATAAGAAGTGGAGAAAAAGATCCAACTGGCAAGTACAGCCTCCGAGAAAACGGCAACACGTTTTATGTGACTATCTCAGATCTGAAAGTGGACGACTCTGGCGTTTACTGGTGCGCAGTTGACAGAGTTGGTTTAGACACATACAACAAAGTGGTCATCACCGTCACACAGAGTGAGTCCATTCAGTTCCTTATTAGACTTTATATGTAACAGAAGAGTAAGTGTATTACCTTCCTGTTCCTCTTTTTAACCATAGGAGACAGCTGCAGTGTCTTAGAGGCAGATAAAAACAAATAAAATTATGACTTTTTCAGGGGAAGTAGAGGAGTCAAATTCTCTCCTGCATCACAAGGTTTCATCCACTGGTGGGTATCATAGGGTTTACATAAACATGGTAAGATAACGTAGAGATAAACTGACTGACTAACTATCTTTCCCAGAGAAGCTGACATACATCGGAGCCAGTCTTGGCACACTCCTGTTGCTTCTGGTCATTGTTGTTCTAATATTCATTCATCACAGACACAGAGACATCAGTAAACTGTCTGGTATGCCTACTTTACCAAGTCTGTAAATGCTGTTTTTACACTCTATAAAGAAAATATTGTACCACTGCAGAACCATAACACATTCATTTTACTTCACAATTTACAAGTTTTTCTGTTACAATTTCTTCAAGTGTCTTTCTCTTTTAGTCGGAGGAGAGGACGATAACACAACCTATGACACTCCCCTGAAATCCACACAGAAACCGTCCCAGGACACAGTCATTTCCTGCTCCTCAGCCAATCAGAGCTCAGAGTCAGACCTGTTAACCGTTCAGCAGGAGAGGGACATTGGGCTGGAACCTATATGTGATATTTACGCCAACGTACAGGCAGACAGTGTGTGTTACTCCTCAGTCCACTTCAGCAAACACTGTGTAGACTCACACCCGGCTGAGACTATCATATACTCTGCTGTCAAACACACACCTGCCCAGAAGCCTTCTATCTGTAGTAATGACTGAATAACTTTGAATTATGCTTTGTTCATCATATATATACTATTCAGTGAATTAAGCTGTATCAAATCTCACTTTCAGTCTCAAATAAACAAGACAAACTACATAATACTCTGATATTTTCAAAAAGCTGATAAAAGGCTCAGTGACAGGCCACACAAATGGAAACACAGGGTATTTGAAGAGTCAGGGTGAGATCTCTAGACCCTCTAGGTTTTTCTTGTGCACATCAGCTTTATCGAGGCATCACAAGGTTTACAACTAATTCTGCAGCTTTCAGTGTTGACTTACAGTTCTGCAAATGGGCACAGTGCATGATGAAGTGGAGAAAATGTCTGTTGTCATGTGAAACAGCGCCCTCTGTTGTTTATTGAAACCATACACTCCTTCTAGAGATGTTTTTTTCAGTATGTCTCTGGCTCCAGGGCTCTATCTTGCACTAAAACATTGTCATCTGACTGAAAGCAGACTTTGACAGAAGCAAAGAGCACTTAAGGATATAGGGAATGTAAATAGTTGGTTTTCTTAGTTAGGAAAATACTCACTTATTGAGGAAATAGCTAATAGTTTTGTGTAGAAAGGTCACTGTGCAGAAAGGTTAAAGCTCCATATTTCCACACCTACAAACTGGGACACTTGCATTATTTGTTTTCACAAACCCATTGGCAGATGAAAAAATAATGTGTTGGTAAATGTGTTTTCAGTTTAAAACTATAGTTATTCCAATCTATGATATCAACAAAATTGGGGCTGCAATGGTGTATTTGAACATAACTAAAAAACATTTTAAAAACGAGCTTCTCAGACCATAACCTAAGCACATTATAGATAATAGATATTATACATGTTCCCAATGAAGCTACAGCATCAGGTTGTAATGCCAAGTACAGTAAGCAACAAACGTCTATGGAAAACTGTTGCAGTAATAGGAACATGGTCTGTTCCAAACTGGGACATATTAGTGTTTTTACAGATATTTGTTGGGACATGGGACAGGGACTGTGAAAGTGGGACAGTCCCTATTAAATAAAGACACATGATCACCCTAGTTTAAGCTTCCAAAACGCTATTTCACTTGATCTCATTTAATATATGAGGAACATTTGTTAGGAAGAAAGTCCAACGTCTCCTGTGCTTGTAATGTTGATGGTTGTAACAGTACGAGAGAGTTGACAGGCGTCTGCGCTGACCAATGAGAATGGAGAACGGTGCTGGGGGCGGGGCTCCAGTCTCCGGCGGAGGCTCGGTGTCGCCTGACCGGATGATGACAGGACACTAGTTTTTTAGTCTAATGCTTTTATCACATAACCAGACCGTTACTGATCTTCCAGGTGAAGGATAGACCACAGAAGCGACACTTGATCATACTTTATGTGTTAATTTCTTTCTATTTGCTGCACATATGACTGCATAGAGTGCCATCTGGAAACTTTGGGAAAAAAAGGCGAACGGTTGCGTTTTAGCGGAGGGAGTTTGGGGGAAAATCCCACTGCAGCCATGGGAAACCGGGGGATGGAGGACCTTATTCCCCTGATCAACAAGCTCCAGGACGCGTTCAGCTCCATTGGACAGAGTTGTAACCTGGACCTGCCGCAGATAGCGGTGGTGGGCGGCCAGAGTGCGGGGAAGAGCTCCGTGCTGGAAAACTTCGTCGGAAGGTTGTACAATGCAGATGTGATTGAAGTGATATTTTTTCCTTAGATTATGTGACTGTTGTTCTTATTCTTCACTGTAAATTCACCTTGGCGTTTTGCGTAAAAGTCGTCTACTGAACACTTGGTTACACGCTCTGTTTCTCTCTGCCTCCCTGTTCCTAAATTTTTTCCACCGGATTCTTTTTACTCGGGGTATTCACCATCAAAAAGTACGCTTTTCACGCAACAAAACAGCTGTTGAATCAGGGGGAACAAATTATACGTTATTAGTTTAAGATTTATTCAGAAGTAAGTGCGCCTTTCCAACAGCTCAGCAACTACCTCGTTTAACAGTTAGTGTCATTCTCTGTCAAACATTTACCCAAGTTGTTTTTGCTTGAGATTGCTTGTCTTAAGTGTTGTAAATACATCTTCATATGACAAAGGTCAGCCAGTGTTAGGCTGAAGGGTGAGGCACGAAGGTGGTTGGCACTTTCGGTGGAGCTGTTGACACTGATAATGAAGCTGGCTGAATGGTGTGCACCCAGAATGTTAATTTACTGCAGCATTTCTGTGTAGTCTCCATGAACGAGTCCTGGGGAATTTGAATGAGCACTTGTGCTGACAAATCACAGCAACACAGCTGTTTCAACACTGATAAGGTCCCTGTGATCAGCATCAGTGTGTTTTTCAATGTAAAGAAGAGTGCAGGAAGTTTAGTTGCTGATGTAAAGATGTAAAGATGATCTCAGAGTGAAGTGTGTCTCCTAAAAGCAGAAGCAGAAGAAACACTAATATAATGACTTCATTTGTTGTTGAATGGATTGTTGATTAGGCAGTCACGTCTTCTCCTTTTTCCTCTGTTGCCTTTGTCTGCGAGTCCCAAGCAGTGGCTGCGGGACACAGTGGGGCCATTGATGGGTCTTTGCCGGGGTCATCAGTGATGTCACCAGCTGCACTGTGTCTGGATATGACACACCACATACACCCACATAGGGACCCTAGCTGTTTTCAAGTTTGTTAATTAGCCCTCTGACAAGAGCAACAATGTCCACTCTATTTTTTAAGTGAATTTGGTAGTTTGTTTTTTACTTTTTCACTTAAATGAATATGTATCATCAAATATGTAGAGGAATAGTTACCTGCAGTGATATTGTCTTTCAGTTCTTTGCCATTAAATGTCTGTCATGATCTGTCTTCAAAATCAAAGTCAAATAAATATTTACCCAACACAATTTTACCTTTTGCAGTAGAAGAAAAATGTTGCAGCACATGCCCACAATAGGATAACTGTTTTTTCTGATTATTGATTAAATGTCAAAAAGGCTTAGCTCTTGCTCGCATTTATGTTAAGCTGTCAAAAGTGACAGGAAGAGATGAGGAAAGAGGATGGGATCACTGTTGTGCAACATCCTGACTGCTCTGTCAGCACTGGACAAAAGGCAGTGGGGGGTACGTCTGTGTTTGTGTTTCTTATTTTTGTACTTGTGTTTTTGGGCCTTCTCCGTACAGCACGGGTCAGTTATTGTTTGCTGCTGAACACACGGGACAGACTCTTGCTGTCGTGGCCCTGAGCAATGTGTAGTCAGTGACCTGGCAATGATCAGGACTGTATTGAACAGGAGTTTCCATTCGAATGTTTGCAATGAAGAGGTTCCTCTCCCAGGACTATTTATAATGAATAGGCTTGTAAGTCAGTCTGTCTTGGTCTATCATTAATAATGCAGCTTCTTCTGAGGGCTGCAAAGATAGACAATGGCAGACACGTGTTTGGAAATGTCACACACAATATTAAAGCCGTGTTTGTGCCAGTGAAATTCTGAACTTGTTTACTCGTAATTAATTAAATAGTTGTTCATTATACAACTTGTTTAAAAAATGTGTTAATACATAAGTACAAAAGTGTTTGAAAGTTGTTAATAGTGTCCTTTGTGTCTCCCTCAGAGACTTTTTGCCCAGAGGATCTGGTATTGTCACCCGCCGACCTCTCATCCTCCAGCTAGTAAACAGTAAAGCAGGCAAGTCCTATGCATTCATTAATGTGATACAGTCTCCATGTATAGAAGGTCTGTATGATATTAGGAAACCCTCCAATATGTGGTATCTCTGAATATTCTTAACATGACTCATAATTTCCTGCTGATTATCGTAAATAGTTTAGATTAAAAAAATAAAATACAAAAGATACAGTACTCTCTAGACTTACTCTCCCACACTCAAGAAAGGGTATATGCATTAGTTTACATGTAGAATTGGCCCAAATAAACTGAATAAATGAAATTACTAACATGACAAACAGGCTGTCTGTTCCTTAAAGGGATAGTCCAATATTTTGTAAAAGAAGTCTATAAGATACTTAGTGAAATGCAACTTATTCCCTACTGCAGGTAAATGTCAGCACAGTTTGGAGAAGTAGACAGGAGCAATGACACAGGTTTTAGGTTATATATGTGGATAATGGGGCCTATGAAAACACACTTTTATTACAACAAGGCTTCTAATACACACTTGTTAATTTTTATGTGCTACTGAATATAAGCAGAACCTCCACCAACATCTTCCACTAGTTGCTATGGTTGCACTATCTATTTCTTATATTAGTTACTCCACTCCAATACTGGCCCGCCCTAACATACAAATGATTCACACACTATGAATTTAATTTGGGTCTTTTTTTGAACCAGTCCCATTTCTTACTCTACCCTTCTGTGTTTAAACTGTGCGTAGAGTATGCCGAGTTCCTCCACTGTAAGGGACGTAAGTTTGTGGACTTTGAAGAAGTCCGCCTGGAGATCGAGGCAGAAACCGACCGGATCACAGGATCCAACAAGGGCATCTCTCCAGTCCCCATAAACCTCCGCGTCTACTCTCCTCACGGTAAACCTCATTATAGTGTCAGGTATTTTCCCAGCGTTTTTTTTCTTTTCTGTTTATTAAATTGCTTTTGTTGCCTGTCAGTGCTGAATCTGACCCTTATCGACCTGCCGGGCATGACTAAAGTCGCTGTCGGTGACCAGCCTCAGGATATAGAGCACCAGATAAGAGACATGCTGTTGCAGTTCATCACCAAGGAGAGCTGCCTAATTCTGGCTGTTACTCCTGCCAACACTGACCTGGCCAACTCGGATGCCCTCAAAATCGCCAAGGAGGTGGACCCTCAAGGTAACTTTGTTTTAATCATGAACAGAAGTATTAAATTCACATGTTCACCTTCCCCATGGTGTGTTTTTTTTTTTTTTTTTTTAATGTAACTAGGATTGCTCTCATTTTTCACCTGGCTAATTACTTTTTGTTCCATTTATCTCACAGCCAATCTGCCCCCTCTGTGCAGCAGGCACCTCACCAGAATAATTACCATTTACATTATTAAAAGCCTTCCTGACAGCAAGATGAATTTAAGATCACTACATTTAAACCACATTATATATGTTATATATGTTTCATTTGCATCAGTACAAATATTTTCTACTGTGTGTGTATAAGTGTATTTAGTACTTTTAATCTAATCCGATGTTATATTATTTTTTGTTCATTTGTCACTTTTTGCACAAGAATCCTAACAGCAAAGGCACTTTATATTTAGGACTGCGGACCATTGGAGTCATCACTAAGCTGGACTTGATGGATGAGGGCACAGATGCACGAGACATCCTGGAAAACAAACTGTTGCCTCTCCGTCGAGGTAAAGCCAAACACTTTCTTCTCTTTAACACATTTAAAACATGATTGCCATTTCATATTAAACATTGTCTGTGTTGTTCTCAGGTTACATCGGGGTTGTGAACCGCAGTCAAAAGGACATCGATGGGAAGAAAGACATCCGTGCTGCTTTGGCTGCTGAGAGAAAGTTCTTCCTCTCTCATCCGGCGTACAGACATATAGCTGAACGCATGGGCACCCCTCACCTCCAGAAGTCACTTAACCAGGTGACACATACCTGTTAAAACTCTAAACAGTGAGAAACTCCCTCAGATACCTTCATTTATTCATATTTATTCATATTAACATAATGTCGCATGTCTATAGCAACTCACCAACCACATCCGTGACACGTTGCCGGGGTTACGAAGTAAGCTTCAAAGCCAGCTGCTGTCACTGGAGAAGGAGGTGGAAGAATACAAGAACTTCCGCCCTGATGATCCAGCGCGCAAGACCAAGGCTTTACTTCAGTCAGTAAATGTAAAGTAACACACACAAATATGTATTACAAGGTTAACACATATTTGCACATGGTCCACAGGATGGTGCAGCAGTTTGGAGTGGATTTTGAGAAGTGCATTGAGGGTTCTGGAGATCAAGTGGACACCTCTAACTTGTCTGGTGGAGCCAAGATTAACCGCATCTTTCATGAACGTTTTCCCTTTGAGCTTGTTAAGGTAACAGATAAAGAAACAAATCAGCCAGTTGCATCTGTTAGGAATATGATTTTCCAGACTTTAGGTTTACTGATCTCTAAAATATAATCTGGCTAGAATGCCCC
This sequence comes from Rhyacichthys aspro, assembly GCA_036850595.1. Lineage (NCBI taxonomy): Eukaryota > Metazoa > Chordata > Actinopteri > Gobiiformes > Rhyacichthyidae > Rhyacichthys > Rhyacichthys aspro. The sequence goes on along the minus strand of CM072148.1, from coordinate 13,179,712 downwards.
ACTGTGTGAGAGATATCAAGTATTGTGTGTTGTGACTTAGATGGAGTTTGATGAGAAGGAGTTGAGGAAAGAGATCAGTTACGCCATCAAGAACATCCACGGAGTCAGGCAAGTCGAGACAGTTTATCACATGCTCCATGTTTGCCTTGGGCTTATCTGTTTGTCAGCTGTTTGTTTATATGTATGCTCCACCTTACCCACGTGTTGTTATGGCATCTTTTCTGAGCCACTAACATTTTTAGTCATGTCTGTGACTTTTCCTGTAAATGTTTGCAACTAAATTAAATAATATAATAAAGACACTAGTTAGTACCAGGTAAGCTTACTAAAGCTCACTAAATTGCCTGTCAATTAACCTAATTTTTAATAAGAAAGCAAATGCCAATGCAAACACGGCAAAAACAAAGGTAAAACATTAGCATGTTGTTAGCAGCGCTGTGTTTCTGCATTTTTGTGGACCTCAGTGTTTGTCTGCTCAAGTCCTTCCTGTCTGTTTGCCTGTCCTGTCTCAATCTCTGTGTGTCCCTGTTTGTCTTGTTTGTATGTCCTTTAGGACAGGCCTGTTCACCCCAGACTTGGCGTTTGAGGCCATAGTGAAAAAGCAGATCATAAAACTGAAAGAGCCCTGTCTGAAATGCATCGACTTGGTCATCCAGGAGCTCATCAACACAGTCAGACAGTGCACCAATAAGGTATCACAGAATGGACCCCTGCACGACTGTAGCACCCAACAGCTCACAGCAATGTCTCAGTGGAGATGCTCAGCTGTAGCCCGTGGCAACACGATGGTGTCTCTGGGAGGCTGTGTGGTCAGAAACAGATTAGACAGCTATTACTTGTTTCAGAACAGGTTCATTACAGAGCAAGCTGCAAATAAGCTTTTAAGCTAAAACTGTCCCTAAAACCCCCAAAACCAACACACTTGATCAAACTATTGTAAAGATTTTTTAAACTGCAGCTTGTACCTGGTGTGAGCCTGAAATATCTAACTAAATTCCTGTTTTTTCTTTCTCATACTCTTTTCTTTTTAATCTGTCTTCCACCTTTGCCTTCTGTGACCTTTCTGGGCCTCCATTCTTTTCCAATATTCCTCACATTTACTTCACACTACACTTCTGTCTTCACCTTACATTAAATGTCCACCCAACGCAACGACTCGTCACAGGACAGGCCTGTTCACTCCAGACCTGGCATTTGAGGCCATAGTGAAAAAGCAGATCATAAAGCTGAAAGACCCCTGTCTGAAATGCGTTGACCTAGTCGTCACCGAGCTTGTCGCCCTGATCAGGAAGTGCACTGAAAAGGTAAACAGGAACAGAGAGGAACAGAGGAGACGGACTTAAAACAACATAGTCTCAGAATAAAATCTTAAGCATAAAGACAAAATGAAAACAGTGACAAACAGTAACTTGTGTATTGTTGATTGTTACCCTTTAATGCTCCTTACCCTTATTTAACCCAGCCATGTGACTCCCTTATTTGTGACATAATCAATATTAATGACAGCTCCCCAATGACCCTGGAGTTATACTCACATATCCCAGCACCCTAGCAATCAATTGATCACCCATGCTTTACCCTTGGCTACTTATTGAATCAAATGCACACCTTCACACTGAGACACTTGGCTTTCTAAAATTGACCCACCCCGACTGCCCACCTGCGCTGTTTTCTCTGACACCAATAACACAACATCATAACTGCCCTATTTATTCTCTCTGTATACCTTATGTGGCTTTTCCCTTCCTAATTTGACACTATCAGCATGAATATCCTTACACTGTCTTTCTATGTCAAATACACTCTGCACTGTATTCACTAAAATCTTACAGTGATGTGTTATAGGTTCATTATTTTCCCTTTAATGACAGTAAAGTCTTGCATGCCCTGTTAATTCTTTAGACGTGTGTTCAAAAACAATTTGGGTGTAGCTGCTTATAGGGATCTGCATTGTTTGGTGTTGTGAAAGCCTAGCTGAGTTACCTGTGCTGTAATTGCGGTGCCTGCAGTGGTATGTTTGTTTCTGTGTTAACAGCTTGGCTCTTACCCTCGACTGAGAGAGGAGACCGAGCGCATCGTTACCACATACATCAGAGAGAGAGACAGCAAAACCAAAGACCAGGTGTGCACATTATTGATTGTGACATGTTTTTTGTGTAGATATTATTGTGTAAAGTGAAAATACAGGAAACGAGTATTAAACATGTAGAATACAGTTTTGATGTATGAACCCCAGATGGCACTGTTGTAGTGTCCCAGCTCAGAACCCACTCTGTGAAACTCATTTACTCTCCACTGCTTCCCACAGTTCCTTTGTGTTCACAACATAAGGTCCTGCATGTCTTCCTAAAGCTGAATCTTTCAAATTTAGTATTTAGTTTTGTTTATATCGCTTTTTCTGATAATCAGTTTGCATGAACATGTAAAAATAAATGCAAATGAGCTGAAAACTCTGTAATTAGGTATCACCTGAAGTACTCTGAATATAGAGCAAAAAAAAAAAACCAAGACAGAGGTACACTTTTTTATTCTTTTCATTCTTCTCTTCATACAGGTGCTGCTGCTGATTGACATTGAACTCTCCTACATCAACACGAACCATGAAGACTTCATTGGATTTGCCAAGTAAGACAAATGGTTTGCTCCAAAGCACAGTTGAGCGTTCAGGTCTGTTTAAAGTATGAACACCTGTTGTACTGATAAAAAAGTGACACTGACAGATAGACAGAAAGTGACAAAATGGAGAATGACAAGGAACAAAAAGATCCAAGCAGGGATTTGAATCTGTGTTGCTCCACTGATGTGATTCATAGTCTGTTCATGTGATGAGGAAAAGTAAGGGCATAGAAGTAGCCTGCAGTTATTTGACATTAACTTAATACAATTTCTATTATTGCCCGTAGTGCCCAGCAAAGAACTGCTGCTAATGCCACCAAGAAGAGAGTGATGCCTAATCAGGTAAATATCCAGCATGAATATCTGACACCCTGCCCTCTCAGCCACGTAGCACCTGCATCTGTCTTCCTTTGTTTTTGATTTTGTCTTGTCTGTAGTCTTTGGCCTTTTCTCCTCACACCATTTCCTGCTTCATATTTACATGGCTCTGTCTGTGCCCCTTCTGTTTTCTCTCTTTATTTGTCGTCCCTTGTTTCTCCACATCGGCTCTTCCTCTTTATGAACCCAGGGAGGGATCCTTGTGAGTACCGTAACCCCACACTTCTTTCTTTGTCACTTCCTCTTCGGGTGAGTGGGGGCAGTCACCAGTCACTCGCATCATTTCCAGGAACCAGTTTTGTGCTCCTTCGCGATGAATAGAAAAAATAGAGAAGTGAAAGTTTTTATACCTAAACAGGCCTTAAGCTATAGTCTCTGTCACATACTGTGCCGTGTCTTTGTGAAACTCAAAGTGTGAGCACAATGTCATTATAATACCAAGTCTACAGAGTGTATTTTTCCCTTTTGTCTTCTACTGAGCAGTTTGGCAGGGAGTCTGATGTCGAGAAGGTGATGTTTTGGTGGCGCCTGTTAACATATTTACGTTCTCGTCAATTGGAATGTACTGAATATGTTGATTTGACTCCACCGTGCGTGTGTGTGTGTGTGTGTGTGTGTGTGTTATGTGCTGTTTTGCTTTTGTCTACATTACCTTCTGTGTAAACTTTCTTGTCATTTATTGGTTTGTTGTATTTTATATTCTTGCTGTATTTTAAAGTAACTTTTAAGTTTTGAATACATGAGTTTATGTCTTACAGTTTTTCACAGTGGATAAAACACTAAACTGCTTAAACATTTATAAGTGGTGACTCAAAACACATTCTCGGTCAATAAAAGACATTTGACATTCTTAAGCTCCTATGAGTCAAATAATGACAGAAGGCAGAAGTTATACAGTCCTGTCTAGACGAACACACAACCTCTGAAAGCTTAAAACACTTTTTGCTAATGAACTGAAGCTAAAAAAAAAAGACTGTGACACAAGTCAGCTGAAACTTCTAGATTCTTTGAGGACAAGGAATATGGACAGAAAAAAAGACACATTTGAGGTTGTGCATTTGTGAAAGAAAAGTTGTGCAGAAGATGTGTGTCAATAAAAAGGGTTGTGTGCTACTGTAATACTAAACAAAATCTGACTTTATATATGTAAAAAAAAAAAAAAGGTGAACTTCAGTTTGTTTGGTTGTGCTTGACACAGTTTTGTCATTTTGTTTCTGATGATATTCTGACAGTTGCGTTTAGTGTTTTGCTCTGTAGTGTGTTGTGTCTGCACTGCGAGTGTTCATTTTGGCGACAGAATGCAAAATATGACAACAGTGTTTGCTTTTGACTAAGAAGTAGGAGGTTTTGTTTATTTAGTTTCAATTTTAGAAACTCTGCTAGATGTGTAGAGAAATGGGTTGTAAGTTTCAGGAAACGTGTCTTAGCCGTTGTGAAAAACTGTAATAATCCAGAAAAGGTACATGATGTTATTTTCGAGGCAGGTTTGTCATATGTCCACCTGTCCTGTTTAGGTGATCCGCAGAGGCTGGCTTACTATTAACATCAGCATCATGAAGGGAGGATCTAAGGATTACTGGTTTGTCCTGACCGCGGAGTCTCTCTCCTGGTACAAAGATGAGGAGGTATTATTCAACTGTATATTTTTACACATATATCCGTATGTGTACAAAGGTGTCATTCTTTGTGTGGTTATTTTTTTATCAGGAGAAAGAAAAGAAGTACATGCTGCCCTTGGACAACTTGAAGCTGAGAGATGTAGAAAAAGGCTTCATGTCCAGCAAACATGTCTTTGCCATCTTCAACACTGAACAGAGGTGTGAAAATGAAATCTGTGATGAAATAGTGTTCGCCGCTGCCTTTGTTAACGCCTTTATGTCCTATACAGAAATGTGTATAAAGACCTGCGGCAGATTGAACTGGCGTGTGACACTCAGGAGGACGTCGACAGCTGGAAGGCCTCATTCCTCAGAGCTGGTGTTTACCCAGAAAAAGACCAGGTGTGTAAGACATTAACAGGCATTAACAGTAATCCCCAAAATCGTAGCGTCTTAAATTACATTTGACAACCATTTCTTATAAACAAATGGTGTTTTGCATAGATCAAATTCTGTAACTGAGACGTTATTTTCTAGCCTGACAACGAGGACGCCATGAATCCTGGAGACACAGTGTCTATGGACCCTCAGCTAGAACGGCAGGTGGAGACCATCCGCAACCTGGTGGATTCATACATCGGCATTGTCAACAAGTCTATCAGAGACCTTATGCCCAAGACTATCATGCACCTTATGATCAACAGTGTATGTCAGCAGTGTTATTAGTGTTATTAGCAATCGAAATTATTCAAACAACCTTTACTTACAATGTTTTCGCATCTTACAGGCAAAAGACTTCATCCACTCGGAGCTGCTGGCGTACCTGTACTCTGCAGGAGACCAGGGCAGTCTGATGGAGGAGTCGGCAGAGCAGGCTCAGAGGAGGGATGAGATGCTGAGGATGTACCACGCGCTGAAAGAAGCACTGGTGATCATTGGAGACATCAGCACCACCACTGTGTCCACGCCTCTGCCTCCACCCGTCGACGACACCTGGCTCGCCAAAGAGCCAAGGTGAGAGAGTTAACCGCACATGTCACTCTATAAAGACAGACAATCGCGTATAATTGTTCATTCAATGGTTCATTTTTAACTCTTTATCGTGACGCACAATTTATAGGAATAATCACATCATATAAAGATCAGATCACATTAGATTCCCCTGGATTTTGACTGAACGTGTGACATAATACCTTCACCTACAAAAGAAATGTGACAAGTTTTGACTGTACCTCTTCCACAGTCCTCCCCCAGCATCTCGACCCCCAGCTGCGGCGACAGGACCTCCTCCCAGCCGACCCAGGGGCCCCACTCCAGGCTCTCAACCACCTCTTAACCCATCACCAGCATTTGGAGCCCCGCCTGTGCCTTCCCGTCCAGGACCTCCACCCGCCCAGGCAGGGTACCCAGCGGATCCCAGCTCTGGTGCGATGCCCCTGATCCCCTCAAGACCAGCCCGTGTGCCTCCTGCTCTGCCTCCCGGGATACCCAGGTAACAGATCATTCGTCTCTTGTTGATTTAAATGAGAAGTACCGGTGAAGGGTTAAACTTTTTGTTTCGGCTTTTGGTGGTTTGGGTATCACAGTGCATGACTCTGCATGTTTTTCTCTCCCCTTTTCCAATCCTGTCTCTTCCTGCAGCAGAAGACCCCCAGCTGCTCCCAACCGACCCACTGTCCTACGTCCGTCAGAGCCCTCCCTGCTTGACTAGAGACACACAAATATAACACAGCTCTTTTGTTTACACTTTTATATCTCAGTTGAACCATGTATAAAACTGTAACTGAATAGCTCGGCATTTGCGGTTGGTGATGTGATGCTGTTTAAGTCTGTGCATTTCAGAAACATTATGTATGTAATTTTGTCTGTATGTGTAGATAGCTTTTTAACAAAGACAAAAGGGAAATGTATTGAGAATACTGGCCTTAAAGAAAATGTGTCTTAAACATATGATATGAAACAGAAATTCTAAAAAGTGATTTCTATAACTAATATTTACTAATTGTTAAGAGTACATCACCAGCCCATTTGCTGAAGTGATTTACTTATTTCCAGGAAATAACAAGAATTTATTTGTTGAATATGTTGGCCTTCTTATTACTGTAACTATGACCTTTTCTCAGTCATACCACATTGGAATTTTGGTACTTGTTTTTGTAGACTAATAAAACGCGAGGCAGTAGACAGAGAGGAACAGATACAAATTTAACAGATGCTGAGAAGTGATCAACCCTCCATCTTTGACCTTAAATAGGTAATTCAGTTTGAGAAAAGTTTAGAAATTACTTGATCTTAAAAAAGCCATATTAAAAGATCATGAGAGGGTCATTCAGAGGATGAATGGAGAGCTGGACAAAATAAAAGAACAAAAAATATGTGGTGTTCTTTGTCTGACCTAATCACTTAAGTTATGCAACCACTGTCTTGAAAGAATTGTGTTATAAACAGTGTCATCATTTCCTGCATTTGCTATTTCACAAATGGTGGAGAACATTAATGATCCAACAGTTTGTCTGAGTCCAGATTGTGATTTAAAACAGAAACACTTGCATTCTGGGTACAAAATAACATGGTTGAGGCTTGCTTTCTTACTGCTTCATGGGGCTCTGAGTTTCCATGGTAACTATTGGTGATGTTGTTTATGTAAGTAAGCTATGTAAACTGCTAGTCCTTTCTCCATTGTCTATTGGACAATTAAGAGTTCAGCACCATTTTCTTCTAGTTAAAATCCATACATTTCTAATTCTTCTAGAACTATTTACAATATTAACACAATAAAGACAGTCTTTTTCTAGTTGGGATGTAATTGTTCTGTTTTGGTCCTTTCATTCAGGAGACCTCCACACCTTCCATCTAATCCAAATCCCTGGTAAAGGAAGCCCTGGATGGACTGGACAGTAAAGAACTTTATTTGACCAAAATACTAGAGTCTTGTCTTTGTGCACTGGGCTATCAAGTCATGTATGCATTTGAAATTCCTGCAGGTTGGTGCAAATAGTGGAATTGAAATCCCATTAAGGCCAAAGTCTATCAGCAGCAACTTTTCATCATAAAATGAGTTTAGTTCATTCCTGAAATATTTTGCTATTTGTATTCCAAATGACATAGGAAACATTTTGTGTAAAAAGGTTTTTATTAAGGTTAATGATGTGATCAAAATTGTGTACATTTTAAAAGTATTTTCTTAGTCAGGAAAAGTCACAGTGGATGTCAAAATATTTCTGCTGTAAGAAATACAGGGGAAAAAACAAGCTTAATTAACAAAAAACAAAAATAGAAACAGAAACATTTACAGTATTTTACAACTTATTGCTGATGTTCATTGTTTTGACACATGTAAACTAACAGGCACATACTGCATGTGTGAATATTGGACTGAAATAATGTTACATTTACATTAATGGCAAATTATTTATCTTACATTCTTTAATGTCAACAGCACACAGCTGTAATGCACATGACCTCAGTCAGTAACAAAGAAATCAATGACCATCACTCGGACCAACAAAATAACATACCATAAATATGACTGCACTATTGCACTTGTCATCTCCTGTAAACGGTGACCTTTGAAGGACCTTTAAGGGATCAACATTTGCCCTGTGTCACACAACAGACTTCCCCACTTTAAAATACATTATATCAACTTTTGCCAAAGAAATCCACTAACCTCAGACATGTTTCACAATGATGATTTTCTGATTTGACACTAGGCCACATAATCAAAATAAAATAGTATCCTCCCCTGCTAATCAAAATTTTAGGTCACAAAAGCACAAGGATGACACTGACCAAAATGTAACCGCTACTTGTTTTTGTCCCAATCTGCCTTGAAATGACATGGATTTTGCCCTATGTGCAGACTTTCCGCTTATCTTCAAACAGTTTACGCACAGTGTAAACCTGTAATGAAAAAAAATATTGCAAATTATTAGAATTACTGAAGTGTGGCTCAATTTTGTATGTGGCGTGTTGGTGCTTTTACCTGAGTGAGAGCCACACACAGCATGACCAGCACACTGGCACATGACCAGAACGACACCTTCCACAGGTTGTCCTCCAGGAGGTTTCTGTCTCGTGCCTCAAAGGCCCGTAGCACTGTCTGCATCTGCCGACTACGCTCCAACCGTTTGTGTAAAGAGTCCATAGATTCCTGAGACAATCACAGGACGGTGGGGTGATAACACAGCAACAGAATGAAAGAAAATGCTCTATGAAGGTAATCCTTGATTAATGGCTCAGAGGTGCAAAAGTACCTAAAGCAACACAATGTACCTTCAAATGTCTTGCAACAAGATCATTTATTGGGTGTCTGACTTGAAACAAATATTTCAGTTATATTTCTCTCACAGTTATTTGGAAAGGTAGAAACGATGATATTCTTTGCTCTGCCAATATCATTTATAAAAGCATTTGTAGTTTAGTAGCTTCACAAGCACCAAGAGGCATATAATATAATGTATTATGTCTATGTTATTACCAAATAAATACACACTGAATCTTACGGCATGATGTCTTTTTTTGAACTTTTTGTGCGTAATTTGGAAAATATGATGGCAAGAGTAGAACAGACATAATATTAAAGAAGTACAGAAAATCAAGTGCTACATAGTTATAAATGTTAGCATTAAATAAAAATGAATCATACCCGGATATCATCAAGCTTGTACTCCAGTAGGCTCCCGTCAGGCTCCTCTAACCCCGCCCACTCATCATCTCCTCCCACATCACCGCCTTGTCCCTCAATTATGATCTCGAAAAACACCATCTTCTCTGAAAAGCGGCTGAAACTGTTATCAAAACAGATCTGGTAGTCCCCCTCCTCTGTGGGCTCCACCCTGCAGCAGGAAGAAATGTGGTTAACACCTGATACTGCTGGATGGGACAATATGAAACACGATCAAGAACCACTGCAGGCGATTTCACAGAGACACCTACACATGCACTCCGTCAGAGCGGCGAGACTCGAAGAAGAGCCTGATGCCTTGTGGAGAGAGTATGGTGAAATCCACGTCCATACCAGCACCTGCTATCACCTGGACACAAACATGAGCAAGCATAGAGTTTGTTTCAGTGTATTTGTCGTTGTCTTTTATTACACCAGACTCTCCCACAAAATAAATACAAAGCAGGATGATGTTGGACAGTTAATACGTGTATTGAAATATAGGTTAAAAACAACAAAAACACAGCAGATATACTGTACTTTTCAGTTATTTCTGATTCACTTTGTAACTTGCTTTTGCCTGTGAAAGTTCAATAGTGTCTTTAATCATCTATACATTGTTGTTGTTGTTTTTCTTGATGCTGGGCTAAAACTGACTCCAGGAAGTAGCTGTAACGCATGAAGTAAAGTGAACAGGATACAATCATTAGATAAACACTTTTATTATGTGACAATCTCAAAGTGAAACAACGTACAAATTTGTGGCAATGTCTCCTGTGTGATACGATGGTAAGTGGGCTGCTTTATTGTTCTAATAAACCTATAATTATTTTAATCTGTTTCTATGTAACATCGTGTCTTATAAAATGTGCATGCAAAAATGTAAGTTTGACACGACTCTGGTGACCTTTCACTGAGATTATGGTGTATAAGGAGAAGTGGCCACACACTATAATACATAATGTTTACTCTAGCTTGTTAGCTTTTTAGGAACTAAATGGCTGGAGATGAGAGGCCAGCTAGCTAAAGGAGCAACTGTTAGCACCTGTTAGGCTTTGAGGGATGTCAGGAGGGCCATAGCACTAACACATAAACTACATAACCGTGCATGCTCAAGGTGCTTTTTGTCTAATTGAAGTTACCTGATATTCGACCTCCATCGTCCCATTCTTTATCGCTGTTTGAAAGAAACACTCGGATCTTCCGGCTGGCAGCAGAAACGTGAACTCGCTGTCCTGACTCGCCCCAAAGCTCAGCACAGGACTTAAGCAGCATCCCAGCATCACTAAACGAACCAGCCACCGTCCTGTTCCCCCCGCTTTCCACCAGAGAAGGTCCATCCTGAAGCTATTTGCCCACACAGGGCTATCTAAGTTGAGCCATCTCCTTCGCATCCCTCTTCCGCAGCAGAACTTTGCAGCGAAGTGATTGGATAAAAGCCCGCGAACAAGGAGCCAATCAGAGGAAGAAGAGTAGACTTCTTCCTCCAATCACTGTCGCTTCATGATAGCCATGCAGAAATAAAGTCAGTGGCTTATTCATGGATATGTGATTACTGCTCAACTTTTACAGACATTTGGTTTAACAAACATTTACTGCATATATGATTAAGACATTTCTGACAGTATTACTGTCAACTATAAAAGCTTTGTATGCAAAAATTAAATGTGTGTGTGTGTGTGTGTGTGTGTGTGTGTGTGTGTATATATATATATATATATATATATATATATATATATATATATATATATATATATATATATATGTGTGTGTATATGTATAAGGAAGGGTAATACAGTGCAGTCATTATAATGACTCCCAACTTTATGGGTAGTTTTTTGGTCTTATATGTGTGTTTTTTCTTTGTTTTTGTGTGTACAGGTTGTCTCTTTTGATTGTTAGTCACAATGTGTTCTTGTGTTTGGCTATGTTTTGTGTCGGTTTCTTTCTTTTCTTTCTTTCTTTCTTTCTTTCTTTCTTTCTTTAATCTTAATTAAAATGTAAAAAAAAGAAAGAAAGAAAGAAAAAAAAGGGAAGGAAAACTTCTGGGTGGTTATTCAAAATAAACCCGTGTCTGACTACTCACAGAAGATTGGGCAGTGAATCAGGCTTGTCCTTCTGAAAATCCTGCAGATTATGCCCTTTACCTGACACTATTGTTACTAAAACAGCACTGAGCATGACAGGCACATTATGAGTGCTGACTTCCGTCTGTTCGCCTCAAGCCTCTCTAACTCGACTGAACACAGTGCTGTGTGTGTGCATGTGAAAGTGTTTTTTATGAACCCAAATGTGCAAAGAGCAGCTCCTAACAAGGACACTTCACCACTCACTTCTTGATGAAACTTTATGTCGCTGTAAAAACTGATTAATGCTCAAGTCCAGTTTGGTCTGTGGGAATCTTTGGGCTTTAGAATACAAAGTAAAAGCACTTAATGTAGAGAAGAAAGAGAAGTAATATTGATTTACACAACTAAAAGTACATAAGCACATAATCTGAGAATGCTGTTGTTTGGAGAAAAGCATTGATTGAGGCTGTAGGTAGTATCTTTTTTGTGATTAAAATACTTGGTGCAGACTCAACAGATCAAAAAAGTTTCAACGTATGGGGTCTGTCATTTCAAACTGCTACCTCTCAACATGTAGAGCAATGATAAACATGCTTCCTGTATATGTTTGACATTTGACATTGTATTTACACCAGTATATAGACTGGCTTGACATATGACGAAATATACTTACATATAACACATTTTCCATTGGCGTTTTAAATGATGAAGCATTTAAAAAAGATCTGGAAAAACTATGTGTTGTATTTGGTCGGTTTGGCCTAGCTGTTGGTATTGCAGTAATGTGAATGTTACCCTAGACAGATGTGGAAAAGGCAACTGCCCTTAAAAACTGAAAGCTGTATTATAAAAGCAATGACAGAAAAATCCTCAAAGCTAAAGCTGAACACATACTGTTAAGCATAGGTAAATATAGATGCATCTTTATCATGGTCAAGTTATCTGTACATTTTAACACTAAAGGCAGCAGTGTAAAATCTGTGGTACATACAGCTCAGACTAGTTTTACCCTCCCAGCTAAAATAAAATAATTAGATCATCATCACAGTTCAGAGTTTGGGTCAACACGCAACTTTCTCAGAAACTGGCAAAAAATAGCAACAATCACTATAAAAGCTCACTCACAAATAAAGGGAGAGAACAGAGAGGAACTGGTGTTAAAAATGTACTCAGTGGCTGTAGGGAGTGTCCCCTGAAGACGCTTAGAGACTGCTCTCTCTTGCCTCTTTCCCCTGTCATCTTCATTTCCTCCTACACGAACTTAGCAATATTAGTGATAGTTGACAGCCAAGTAGGCAGAAGCAGAACGTGTGCTCCAAGTGCAGACTAGTTGTGTTTATAAGAGAAGAGGTAAAATCATTTTAATGCATTACTCTGTAAAATGTAGCAGCCTAATACCTGTTGAAGTATAGTCATGATGTTTAATGTTTTTAGAACCATGCAGTGTTGTTGAATGGGTGTCTGAAGAAGATTTGGTGGACCTTTGGATTCCAGGTATTTGCTTTGAAAAATACATTGAACAAATCTTTTTGGGTTGTTTTTTTTTACATGTATACATTAAAGTTGTATACTTGAATACATTTTTGTTAAGTTAGTGTTTGTGATTAGAGTGGATAACATTGCAAACTAAGATTCTTTCATTTCTGACTTTGTGTCATCTCGACTCTGTGTTTTCTGTGCTATTCTTGGTCCGTCTTCATTCTTTCCTGCCACACTTGTGACTGCAGACCCTCAACCTTCCGTCTCAGGTGCAGTGTGATCCGGCGGCATGGCAGAGGGCAGCTGCCCCCAGATTTTTGTGGTGGACACACAGGCCAGGTACGTACAGCTGCCAGTCAAGCAGACACCCGTATGGAAGAGAGTGAGCAGAAAGCTACTACTGCCGCTGCTGGGGCTGGTCACGTTTGGACTTGTAATCGAGGGGATTTTTATCTACAGACTCTACAAAAAAACAGAGGTGAGCCCAGTATCTGTCGGTGATACAGTAGTCTTTGGTCTGAGCCGCGTGGAAATTCCTCTTGTCTAAAATGTCCCTCTGTTTCCCTACGTCATAAAAAGAAACAAACAGAAGAGCCTTTAACTCACAAGCTTAAAATGACAAATGATCGAGTGATTTAGTTTTACTTCCCTTTTTTTTTTACACTCTCCAGTACCATATTGCTTCACAGATTTCCCCAATACTTATTATAACACACACTGCGTTCTGTGGCATATGCATAGTTTTTACTCAGATTATAGTTATAGTGCATTTATTCACATTCCCCTCTTTTGACTACTTCTCTGCAGGCATTTCCCCTCTTCTTGTCCTCTTCACTCTGTCAGAACCAGTCAAGTCCCCAGACATCTGCAGTTCATGTAAGTGAGGATAATTGTGAATTCAGTTTTGCAGTTTGTTGGACAGTGTTTTGAGCTTTACTGTTCTTCTGTCTTAGGGTGACATTATGAGCCGAGTGGGACCTGAAGGTATTACCTTTCCACACTTACTTTAAAAAAGCCAAATTAAAGCCTGTATCATTCACTTGGGACTGTTTTGTCAACAGTGTCCAATGAGCTTCCTACAGGACCAGTGCAATCAGATGAGTTTAAGGAAAGACCGATGGCACACCTCCAAGGTTAGTTTCAATTATCACAAATATGCCTCTTTGCCTCAATAGTCTTTTTGATATTGGGATAATACACAGTTTTGTTGTGAGTGACTGACATGAGTTTCAGCAAGTCAATATTTTTTTTTTATTGCAGGCTCAGATGCAATTGGAAAAGACAGTGTGGTGCAGTGGGTCAAAAACAGTGATGGCTTCACCAGTCACATTGGATTCAACAACAGCGGCTTGTTGATAGAGAAAAAGGGTTACTACTACCTCTATTCCAAAGTGCACATCCAGGAGACTGATGACTGTGTGGTGGTCAATCACAGGGTCATGAGGAACACAACTGCTTACGGCCTGCCCATAGAGCTCATGAAATCAAAGAGGTTGGTCATTGCGCCCTGCCCTCTTTCTTTTTCCCGACTAATGCTGCTTTCATGTAACTACAATATGTCAGGGTTCTCCATATTTATATATATATTTATATTTAATTCATAACAAATATTTATTTTATATTATGAATAAATATTCATATTACAATAAATAAATGAACACTTAAAGTTCATGTAAAAGTTGACTGAAACATAATCTAAAGGATTACAATTGTGAATATGTAACCTCTGATATAACATAATTTGTTATTTTTGTAATTAAAATGCTTACCGTGAAAAAAATACATTTAATTAATTTACATAGTTTATATACATAGTTTATTAGTTCATGAGTTGTTGTTTGTTCCAAAATGGTACACTGGTTTTGACAGTTTTGACATTTTTTACAGTCTCCACTGCCAAAGTGAGCGCTCAAACGAGAATAAAACAGAGAAGAATCTGTCGAACAGTTTTCTTGCTGGCCTCTTCCTCTTACAAAGTGGAGATCTCATTTTTGTTAAACTGGACAAAGGCCTGTACCCAGGACCTGCTGACAACTTCTTGGGAGCCTTCATGATCTGAGTCTACGTGTCACTGTATTAATGAAGTTTGTGCTCAATCTAACATATGCATGATATGCTGGTACTTTTTGTACCCTGTGATATTTCTAAAATACATGGATGTAATATCATACAGAGTAACTGATATTCAGAATTTAGCTACCTATTTGTCACATAAATTATTAATATTATTAATATTATTGTTACAAGGATAAATAAAGTTATTACTGAAACAACCAAGATAGCAAGAGAGATTGGATTTGTTCTCTTCTCATATACTGCATAGTGCATAATGCATCTTTCAGCTCACTGAAACTAACCGCAGACAGGTGACTGGTGTATATCTCTGTACACACACAGTAAATACAAAAGCAGCCCTGAGCGCTTCTGTGTAGAAACAGCAGGATGTGGTTGAGTAGGGATGCATTGACAAGAGGTGAGCGAGGCTGACTCAGCTCTTCTCACAGTCTGGAGGGGAAAGTTTTGTACCACATGGGGAAAAGAAGAATAGCATTGAGTTTAGAGACGGAGACTACAAGAAAGTTTAACACCTGAAAGGGAATCTGCCAGGGTCTAAAAGGTGGAAAACAAATGTAACCTGACCACATAAATAACCACAAAACAAGGAGCTGTACATGCATTAGGTGCAGCTGATAAATGTGGGCCGCTTCCTGTTTATAACAGAAACAAACACAGGCATGTTTTACAAAAAATAAACTGCTTCTGTCTTTGAAACCTCTGATTTAAATTACTGGAGATAGACACCACTGATTTAAATTACTGGAGATAGACAACACTGATTTAAATTACTGGAGATAAAGTAAAGATTTGGAAACTCTCAGGTGACACTGTTAAAACTCAATGTCCAGATGCCTACTTCTAAATACTTGAGTATACTATAATCTGGATGAATGAGAACCATCACAAACACAAACGCCACCATTTTCTTAAGCTTATGCCGAAGGTAATACTCAGTAATATTATCAGCTGCACCCTGCCCTTTTTTGGTCATAACCAACAGCTTATTACCACAATAGGAACATTAATGCACCGGAGGTCATAAATGACAATGCCAAATATATTTTAGACATTTCACAGATTGCTTCCTTATTTGTAAGCACTGTATTTTATATAGAACATGTTAACTTTAAATAAACATTGTTTCCTCATTATAAGCTATACAAGGTTATGACCTCACCAAAACACACGCTCTTTGTGTCAAAGCATTTTCAGTTTAAGCAAATATTTAACAATGAAAATATAGCTTTTCATTTTCAAGATTATTGCAAATGCAAGTGTTTGGAAACATTTTTATTTTTTAACCACATTGTAAACAGGAAGTCATGTTGATCTAGTTCCCGGCATGAGCTTGTTGTAACAGGGAACTTTCCCATTACGTACAGCTGAATTATTCCATTCAAGGGTTTGCCATGGTCACTTTCTCAATCTCATATTTCTATACTTAAATAACACACAAGAAACCAATGGCAATGTAGTTAAATTTGCATTGATTTCACACAGATAGGAATCATAATTAGGCGCTAATCTTATTGCTTATCTTGTTGAACAGTGACAGTTCCCTTCTGAAACTGTATTTTGTTTTGGTAAAAGCTATTTAAAGAACTTAGACATATTTGTGAACATTACTTATAAAATGAACACATTTACTAGCAGCAGAAATGACTTTTTAAGTTAATTATTATGGTACATTTCTTTACACTTTTAACTTCTTATAAAATATTTCATAAACAAACCCACAAGGTTATACTTTACTAAAATTAGATGATCCTGAAGTGTATGACAATTGATAAAACACTAATGTAGTGTACCTACATTTAAACAGCCTATAAAACTGCAATATAAATAAATAAATAAATAAGTAAATACATTCACCTGTCAAAATAAATAAATCAGATACAAAAGGCAATAAGTGTCGTGTTTGGGCCGTGATCACAGCTGTAGGGCCCAACTTCGAATCCAGTCAAAAGTTATGATCTCACTGTTCATCTGTGGCATGCCTTCACTGTCCATTAGTCTGGCCACCTTTAGTCCTTATTGGCCCACAAGAAACATCCCAAATCCTGATCCTCTGAGCTCCAGTTTCCAGTTTTCCAGTTTTGGTACAGTCATCTGAGAGAGCAGGTCTGTGCCTGTGGACAGCTGGGCCACAGTCCAGCACTTTCTATTCACGGCCATTGAATTGGCCAATGTTGGGAGCTGTACTTCGCAGGTGAGTTTATCAGCTACCTGGACTCTTAAATGGCCTTCCTCACAGCGATATTTGCAGGTGATGTTCAGCTCCAAATACATGAAGTAGCTCCCTGCTTGTTTGACTTGAAGTGAATGCTGCTCTTGGTTGAAAACATAGTTGCTTCCTACAGACTTGTGAGCTCGGTAAGAGACCGCGGCCCATGGCATGGTGTGGTTCTGTAACTCACCTACAGGAGGAGACAAAAACAAAAACAACAACATTTAGTCAGGACTTAATGGACTGTTCTTTAACAGACATTGTTAATGCACACAAACATTTCACATGACTATACATATCCACATAAATGTTGGTTTAATATGAATAAAGTAATGTAAACTGTGTGATATATTGTTAAGTCATGTTTGAGGTACATGAGCCTGCAGAGTGAACAGCCTTATACACAACCACAACAAATAAGATGCTTTTGAACTTACTTGAAGTTGCCTCCAGATAAACAAAATTCTGCATCTGCAGGAAACAGAGATCAACATGCATCAAAACACACAGTCTTCAACGTTAACACTAACAGGAACATGATAAAATGTCAAATAATGAACTAATAAGTGTTTACCTTGTAGATATTTTCAGGTCCACCTCCTGCGACCTTTGACATGTCAAACTCCGGGTGATTGCGCGGAGGCTGCAGCTTGGATTGAAGGTCCTGAACAACCAGGACCCCGGCTGCAGCCAGAGCCGCTAACGCTGCGAACAGGACGATCACAGACAGGACCAAGCAGCAGTCCAGCCACCTGCCCCGGCGAACACCAACTTTCTGCAGGGACTCCACGTCCATCGCCTCACTCTTTGGTCCCATGAGTCGGCAGTGAGAGGTCTCAGTGTCTGCTCCGTCCAGGTTAATCGACTGATGAAAAAAGTCAGGCACCTAATCGTTTTCTTAAGGTGACCCAGTCCGGTGTGGTTCTTGATATGAATGCGTCTCTTGTCACAACCTTAATGACTTTTATAGGTCTGCGCTACAGGCGCGGGAGGAAAAACACGGAAGTCATGGGTTTCCCTCTCGCGTTGTCACATACGCCCCCCTCTTTTATCACAAACCGGCTCCGGAGAAGATGAGGACATGAGACAAGAAAACTTTCCGCGGCTCTCTCTGCCCTTGCGCAAGACCGAGTCCGTAACTGCGGTGGAAAACGAAAGTTGGGTTTGTCTCTTCGCTCCGACACCGTGAAAACATCACAAACACACCTTACCTCAACTGGAAAAGGGCTTTACAAGTTAAAAAGTGACAGCAGGTGCCTGTGTGGTAAATAGTAAACCAACAGGCCTACACAAAGCCTTGATAACATTTAACAGACCACTGTTGACAAATATAAATATGAGTCCAACGTAAGGCACTGGGGCCAAATGGAGACACAAATGAGCTTTAATTGTTTGTTACATTTGACTTGAATAATTTATAATAGCCTTGATATAAAAGTGTAATGGCGGTCAGACAGTTAGAAAACATGGGATGCATTTCTAATATTAACTTTTGGCTACTTATGTAAAAATGAATACCATAATTCAACAAATAACAATAATAACTATTATATTAAAGTATTTAACATTTTTTTCTTTTAACACTGTCATTTCTCAGGATGTGTACCAACTACATGTATCCCAAACACTGGGTCAGGCCCCTCAATAATAGATCAGTTCAAAATGAAAAAAAAAAAAAAAAGTTACTTCATTGATATTTAATGAAAAAAAATGTTGCAAGAAAGTTCATGTGCTTTGAAACAGTAGCTTATTATCTTTCTTTTATTGTTTCTTCTTAAAACCAAAAAAAACCTTAAGATGCCTTTGTGGCTGCTGTATATTTGAACTATTTCTAGGTTATGTATGTTATGGTAAAAAGCTTCATACAGTTGGTTCAAAGATGGCCCCTGATATAACTCTCATTTTCATCAAATCAGCCTGCAGTAAAAGTGATGCTGCTGTGGTAGATATTCCCCCAAAACTCTCTGATGTTTTGTGTTGGATAGATGTAAAAACGAATACTGAATGAGTCAGCACGGGTCTAAAAACACTCCCTGCATCCTGTATATTTACTTTTTCTTCTGCCTCTTGGACTAGTTTGTAGCTGTACTTTCACAAAAGCAGGGAAATCCAAACAGAGAGAGAGAGACGCTCAAAAGAGAGAAAGGTATTTATTTCCAGCAGTAATTTTGCCAAATGCTTTGGACAGCAGTATGCACTTTCATTTTCAATCTTTGCGGTTTTTAAGCAAAACTCCATTTCAACTTCCTAAATTGTACTCAAGATAAACGGGCGACAAAAGAGAGAGGCTTCAGCTCCGACAGAGTAGAGCCTGTAAAATGTGAAAGTAAATGATATGATGTGAAAATATAAATCTTTCAATTCTAAGTCTCTAAGGTGTTGTGATTGAATTTACTTATTCTTATCACAATGCAAATTCAGTTGTAGAGAAAACAACATAAAAAAATGAAGTTTAATTGAATCATTTGTCCCTTTTTTTTAGATGGAGATTTATTTTTTTACGGTAAGTCATGAACTAAACATTATTATTGCCCTTCAGTGGAATTTATGTCCTTCACAAATATTCTCTGGTGATAACTCTGTATTGCCAGCTGATGAAATGAGCAATATTGTATGTTGAGAAATGTGTCAAGGGATTGTCAGTAAAAACTGTCAAAAAGGGAACCGAATAAATTAGACAAAAGAAACAGAGAGTGAGTCATGGAAGGTACCACATTTAAACACAAAGTGAAGGATGACAGTTTTAAAAGCAGTGGATGAGGTTACAGTGAGGTCACCTTTTTGTGGACAGTAGATGAGGCAATAAAATAAAAAATACATATATAGTGTACATGTCGTGCCATCGGGTCTGGCATGAAAATGAGTCCTCAAATCTGTTCACATGTGGCGCAATGGAAAATAAGTTGACATTGTGCTTAAAGAATACAAGTATAATGCTTAAGACCCAGGTTCATTTGCCCATATTTATTTATTTATTTATAGCACATTAATAAACAGCTGTAACAAATGCTGTAAATGTGCAGATTGTGGCTTAATTGCTCATTTCCATCAGCAGTCCCCAATCACATAGAATAACACACACTTAATAGACACATTTACAAAAAGCACCGGACACAAACACAACAATAAAAGACAAGTTAAAAGTGGTCACTGATGTTGATTTGATTGTATCCACTGTTTCAAATGTCTTTTAAAAGTTTGAAAGGTGGGAAAAGTGGGAGGCTATTCCGATATTTGCTTTTCTTTCACAGTTTGTGCAAATGTGGTGCATCTGTGTGGCCCCTCACGGCCCCCTCGAGTCACGGCCCTGGAGCCAATCCCACTGCCAGACCTCAGCTTAATGAAGTCAAATAAAGTCATTCAAAGGAGGTGGGGTAAGTGTATGTAAAGCTTAGATATATAAAAGAAGCATATTTCAAATGTATCAAATAATCGAAATGAATTAAATGATATTTGTCTAAGATATTACAGTGAAATTAAATGAAGTTTTTAAAAGAGGTGTTGGTTTAAATGTGCCAGCAGATAGCGAGCAGGTTGTGATACAGTATAAAATGTAAAAACATCCGAGTTAAAATGAACAGTTTTGTTTTTTTAAAGGTTAATGTGTTCATGTCAGCCCCCTCAGCTTCCTCTCTGTATTACTGTACTGTCCACTGTCAAATAAAGGCAAAAATCAATTGGTGACCTAAACACACTGTATTGCATCATGGCTGAATATCACAGTGTTGCAGCGGAAAAAAGAATCATGAAATATCACCGAGAAAAATGGCAAGTGTAGCCCTCATGACATTTGGACGAATCCCAGTTTTTAATAGTGCACTTGTACTTATCTCAAATGCTTTGACTCTGAGATGGAAGCTTTAGATTTCAACAGCAGTGTCCTCATGCGTGTGGCTAATTTTATTTATGGTCGAACACCTCTCTGCTCTGTGTCAGACAAAATTCCAGATCAAACCACAGGTTGATAATGTTGAAGTGATGAAGTTGCTCAAGGACTTCCCTTTTTTCCAGCTTCGTCAAACATGATCAACTTTGACATCAACAAAGGTTAAGCTTGATACATGTTTATAGACGTATGTATCTATGATCGGAGGAAATGTCAGCCTTTGTACTCTGAACATTGCTCAGCGTTGTGCAGAGGATGTGTCACATGGAAAGATCTAATCATGTTGTTTATGCCATCTTCTCAAACATTGAATGCAAACCTAAGAGTGTAGCCTTAAAGCAAAATAAAACATAAATGTGAAAAATCACACAAAAAACATTTGCGCACAAGCTTCAGACGCACAAAGAGAGGATACGATTTTGTGGCTTTATGAGAAAAACACAAAGATGCTGGACTTTCTCTTGGGGATCCCGTTGTTTTCATTTCATATTTAAATGAGAGAAGTGAAGCTGCAAACGAAGCAAAAGTACCCACACATAATGCTGACATCTCTGATCTCTCATCTTGTGATACGTGGAACATTTGCTGACCAGGCTGGCAGTGGTTTTGCTGCCCTCTATGGCCCAGAACAGCCTTGTTAAAACAGCTTTGTTAAAATGTGTTTGAACATCCCCCAAGCTAATATAGCTCTATTATAAAATCTCATTCTATTGTCAAGTGTTTGCGATGATTATTGCACGGCGCCCTGTCCACTTATTGTGAGATGCCCAGTATCACAATAAGAATTACATCAGTGGGCTTCACAAAAACAGAAGGCAGCAAATAGACAAACAGTTGGTGTGTCCAGGACAGTCATGTGTACAACTGAATGAAAATGAATAGAGTCCATGATCATCTCAGCAGGAAGAGTTCATTTAAACATAAGCTACAACAACAGTTTTTGTATTTTGTTCTAAAATCATTTAAAAGCATCTAACACAACTATTGTATGTCTATTATATATTTAGTTTTATATGTATAGTGGCCTTGACTAAAGATTTAAGACTTTTATATTTCATTCAAGTCTTCAATTGTTAGACATAGACATCTAAGACTTTTCAATTTCACATTAAAATTGAGAAACCTACCTCTTTTTTTTTGACTAAAATATGCCAATTTTTATTTTTTTTTATTTTTTTTAAAATAAAACAGCATGAAAATTGAAAGCTGGGCTAGGTTTACATGGGACTCTACTGCAAACAGTGACGCCACTAATAAGAAAACACTCCTTTTATTCCTTAAACTATAGCCTTTGTATCTGTCTTCTTATAAATAAGCATCTCATATAAAGTTTTCCTGAATAAAAAAAAGTTTGGTTAAATCAGTGGTTCTCAACCCAGAAAATATTCGTCTTTCCAAGTACCAGCTGTGTGCCAATGCAGATCTATGCCATATAAAGTTTTATATTGACACATACCTATATGAATGTCATTAAATGAGTTTTGTTTGCTTTGCTGCTTCTGTGAAATCACATTCTGAATCCCACAGCTTTTTAAGAGTCCAAACATTGAGTGGTATAGTGAAGTGTTTTATAGAAAAGCTGTAGCAGAAATCAATAGTTCTACATTTTGTTGGTATCAGTGATTCTCAAGTACCACCAGTGGTACCCATCCCCTAGTTTGAGAACCACTGCCTTAGACTATAGCCTTTGTTTCAGTCCTTTTTATAAATAAGCAGCTCATATAAGGTTTTCTTGAAACTAAAAGAGTTTGGTTAAATAATTTGATTTTGTTTACTCGTTTTGGTAAAAGGTGTAGGGTAATAATTAGGAGGGAAAAGTGGTGGGGAAATACCTGCATGCAGCATCACGCTGATAAAATGACTGTGCAGTAGTTGGAAATGATAATTACAGTAGACTTGATGGAGGGAGGGACGGAGGGAGGCAGAGGGTTCGCTCCTGTGGGACTTTCGCAACCGCTCACTTTCTTGAACGCAGTGCATAGCTTCGTAGTGACGCTGCGTAACCAGTCCGGACGAGTCCCGAGCTGGATTATGATGAAGTCAAGTGCGTAACACTTCACTTTGAGAACAGGTGACACATGAAATGGGAATCATATATAAAAGTGGTACAGCTTTAGTTTGCATGTGTACATCTCTGCGCTGACCATTTTCAAAGGCTCAACTTGTTCAGCCTGAGCTCCGAGCCGTACTCTGTGGTTATGTTGGATACTTTCGGGACACATAGCGCCGCAGGATCCATCTCCAACAGCGCCGATCTGCAGCTCAAACTGGCGGACACTAGAGCAGCAGCAGCAGGAGGCATGGGGATGGAGACTGGCGCTGGGAAGAAGAAACTCCTTGAGCTCACTGGACCGGCTTTATCCAAAAGAAAACTTCTAGTCGGCTTGGACCTCCTGTGTCTCTTCCTCGGTGAGTCTGCTCCTTCATTTAGGAACACAAGGCCACTTTTATGGAAGTTGGATGGACATATGGTGTAAATGAATTGGCTCATGTCCTCATCATGATCCATTAAAGGCTGTGGTCTATACCAGTAAGTAATTCTTTAAACTGCAGAGTATTTTGATCAGAAAATAATGGGATAAAGTGGTTCACAAAAGCAGCAAGTATTTTTCCCACTAACTTTCACTCTTATAATAAACAGAAATGGGGTTAAGGGTTCATTAGTGAATAGGTCAAGAGGCTGTTCACCTCCAGAGACACCAATGCACGCAAAACAAAGCAAAAACATATATTTAAATCTTGTCCCAAAGATGGACATTTATCATTCTGGCTGAATATACTAGCACTAAGAAAGGAAAAGCTCTTTTTCACTTTCTCTGCGTGCCAGCTGGTTTGTGCATTGCCCAGGGAATTGTATAGTTTCCATGACAACCTCCAGTTCTCAGGGTAGAGTTGGGCCGGAGGGAATCGTATTTGGTATAAATAAATAAATACATGCTGTGTGTGTGTGTGTGTTAGTATTAAAGGTAATAAGAGCAGTCGCTGTTCTTGATCCCTGTGTGTGCCATCCAAGTGAGCACTGATGTGATGTTTGCTAATTGGATGGAGGGGCACGAACAACTGATTGGACACAAACGAGAGAAGACATATCTCTCGACTGTGTGCAGGCATGCAAAACAGAAAAGGAGAGGGCCCGGGACAGTGAGAGACTGGTCCAGGCTGGTCCACTGCAGCTCTTTGTTAAACAGAGTTGAACTGGAGTCACAAACAGCCCCCCTCCCTTTTTCTTTCCTCATCAACAGAGGCACACACACAACACACACACAACACATGCGCAGTTCAAACTGGGTCTCAGTACAGCCCTGCCTGGCTCAATGGGTCGAGTCTGTATTCAATGAAACGAGAGCGTTCTGAGTCTGGGGTCCCACTGGAGCGGTGTTTCGACCCTTGCATTCCTATTTCCAACTGGCTCGCTTCTCCAGAGAAAAAGTCTGGGTTCCCACCGTCACTTTGCTCATAAAATACTCCCATGTTTGACGAATCTTTTAACTAACTTGAACTACCGCCTTCTATTTGTAGCGGTTTTCATGATGTTATTCTACGTGTCTGTGTAACATTTGTAATCCAATTCTTCTTCTCTCATGTTCCGCTGCTTTAGCCTCCATCCCTTTCTTTGCGTGCGAGCTCAAGGCCGTGAGTCCTTACAGAAGGGGTTTCATGTGTGGGGATCCCAGCATCACGTACCCTTACCTCCACAGAGAAGTAATACCAGATGAGTTACTCATTGCTGGCGGCATCGTCATCACCGGCCTCACAGTGAGTAAAAGCCTATGCATCATCCATCCTCTGTTCCTTTTTATTCATTAGTACATCACACTCTGTTGTGGTTTGTGGCCTCCAGATCGCTCTCGGAGAGTGTTACCGGGTGCGTTTCTGTGGCATCAGCTCCAAGGCTTTCATCAGAAACGTGTATGTGTCCTGTCTGTACAAAGAGCTGGGCTGCTTCCTGTTTGGCTGCTGCGTCGGCCAATCATTGACCAACATGGCCAAGCTGAGTGTGGGCCGGCTCAGACCCCACTTCCTGTCTGTGTGCGGTGTCACGTATGCGTCACTCAACTGCACACCGGGAACTTACGTCGCAGCCGTGACATGCCACCAGTCTGACCTGCGCTTAGAGGAAGAAGCCAGGTGAGTGTGGATGTGGTTGTGATGAGCGTCAGAAGTAGACCTAATGTGAAACTTCAACCGCACAACTTGGATTTAAATGTATTCATAGATATTAATTCGTCTGATTCTTGAAAACATGCATAAAGAAGTCATTCCCTTTTGTCTGTGGAATGTACCCAATAAGCTATAAGACACATTGATAGCAGCTGCAGAAAATAAAATAACGCATTCTGTTAAAGTAACCAGCTTTGTCTTATTTTTGCGCTTCTATCCAGCAATTTTTTAATTATTTCTCCAATCTTTTCAGGAAGTCCTTCTTCTCCGGCCACGCTTCCTTTGCAATGTACACAATGCTCTATTTAGCAGTGAGTACCTTACTCTCCATTACTTTTTCACTTGCATTCACAATTTACAGTCTCTCCCGTTTTTAATTACATCGTACAATGATAAAAAAAAACCCTGCACATTAATTAGTGACACATCATCTGTACAATAAACAGCAAAGGGAGAGGGAGAATGAAAGTGGGGAAGAAAGAAAGAGCAAAGGGACTGAATGGAGAATTGGCACAAACAGAGACAGCTTTGTTGGGCTGTGGGAGGAGTGTGACCTCGCCTCACTGCTCTCTTGTTGTGCGAGGTTTGTGGGCTCTTGCATTTAAATCTGCACATCACTTCCCAATAGTCGGACTTGGCAGTGCCAGTCTATACCATAAACAAAGTGGACTTCTGTGTGCCTCCTCTGTGTCATTTGAGGATGACTCTGCCACCATAATATTTAATCATCTTATAAATAATAAAAACGTAATTGATCGCCATGGGGAATGTGGACTAACAGTTAGCATCACCCATCTGCTCTTGGTTGAGGTCTTAAAAAGCCTTAGTGGCTGGTTCTTAAACTCTTCACATCAAGTACCACCCCAGAAGATATTTGTCTTTCCAAGTACCTTCTTCATGCCGATACGGGTGCCATTTGAAGTTGTATATGAACACATACCTATCTACCTGAATCACACATGTCAAACTCAAGGCCCGGGGGCATTTACAATGTTTAATGTGGCCTCCAATACATTTAACTGGTCATGTTTGTGGAACTAGGTTTTAACTGGATTTGAACAGGTTTTAGATGGATTTAAATCAGATTTTATTTATTTGTTGCCAGTTTCTGCTACAGAGATTTATATATATACAATCTGCTCAAATCCAATTAAAATCTGCTCAAATCCATATAAAACCTGCTCAAATCTACATAAAACCTGTTCAAATCCACATAAAACCTGCTCAAATCCAATTAAAACCTGCTCAAATCCCTATAAAACCTGCTCAGATCTATATAAAACCTGTTCAAATCCATATAAAACCTGCTCAAATCTATATAAAACCTGCTCAAATCCATATAAAACCTGCTCAAATCCAATTAAAACCTGCTCAAATCCATATAAAACCTGCTCAAATCCAAATAAAACCTGCTCAAATCCAGATAAAACCTGTTCAAATCCAATTAAAACCTGCTCAAATCCATATAAAACCTGTTCTAATCCAAATAAAACCTGCTCAAATCCATATAAAACCTGCTCAATCCAATTAAAACCTGCTCAAATCTAAATAAAACCTGTTCTAATCCAAATAAAACCTGTTCAAATTCATTTAAAAACCAGTTCAAATCCATCTAAAACTAGTTTAAATCCATATAAAACCTGTTTAAATTAAACTAAAACCTGTTTTCATAAACAGATGAAAATAATGTTAAAGAAATGAAGATTAAAGCTCACATTCAAAATTTAATAAAAGCTTCCCAAAAGTCACCATCTTGGCCCCTGAAAGGATTCTTATTAACTATCGCGGCCCCTCACCTCTTTGAGTTTGACATCACTGACCTATATGAATATTATGAAATGAATTTTGTTTGCTGTGCTGCTACTTTGAAATGACATTTTGAATCCCACAGACAAACATTTAGTGGTATGGTAAAGGGTATTATTGAAAAGTTGTAGCCGAAATCAAATGTCCTAAATTTTGTAGTTATCAGAGATTCTCAAGTACCACCACAGACAGCCAGAGTACCACCAGTGGTACCAGTCCCACAGTTTGAGAACCACTGCCTTATGGCATTGGGAATGTGTTCTTGTGGTCACTCTGCTGCCAGCTTTATTAGTTACAGATAATATATGATGAAGTAGAAATGGTATAAAAGTCAAAATTGACATTAATTACGCTTACAAAAGACATTACATTTTGAGTTGAATGAGATTATTTTTTGTGTGTATAGTTTTATCTTCAGGCACGATTATCATGGCGCGGTGCTCGTCTGCTGAGGCCTGTGCTTCAGTTCTTCCTGATCATGCTCGCAGTCTACACCGGGTTGACACGCATTTCAGACCACAGGCACCATCCGTCCGATGTGCTCACTGGCTACATTCAGGGAGCCCTCACTGCTTACTGGGTGGTCAGTACCTTTTTCTTGTTTAGTTTTTTGGGTTTTTTTAATGCATGTGCCTGTAATGTCACCGTAAAAGATACATTTTTGTTTCTCAGGCGTTTCATATCTCATCGATGTTTAAGACCTCCACTCCAGACCTGTCCCCCACCGAGACCCTGGATAGCCCCTTGTCACCACACCATACAGTCTGCTAAGCCTCACCTCCACCCACTTTTGCTTTCATCACTAACCAGCTGGTCTGAAGAGACAGGAAATGTGAAGAATGTGAGACTATTTCCTGTGAAGAAAATCCATATACCTCAGTGTTCGAATAAAGGGCACAGTAGAAAACAGTTTCTAAGAAACTGTAAGTGCCTCAAAAGAGAAAAACTACTGGCTCTTCAGCTGGCGAACAAGTGCACTTGGCCTGTTGTCCTTTGGTTTGGGCTTGACTTAACATAATACTTAAAATTGAGACATGATATCTTTGAATGCTACCACTCATTTGTAAGCATTACCTGTGAATATATCTTTTGTATATGTCAGGAGATACTGTAAAAGCACTTTTGTATTTTTTTTTATTTAGAATTACTATCCTATAGTTTTGTAGAAGATTGTAATATATTTTATACAGTGTATATCATGTAGTTTTTTACATAAACCAGTGAATGTAACGACTTTGAAGGAAAGCACAAGTAGTGGGAAATTTGCTAATAATTTGTCATAATAATTGCTGTTGAATCTTTGTCTCTTTCTGTGCAGATAAGTAAAATTTATGCAGCAGGGAAGAGTATACGTTAATGTTCTCAGCGCCTCACTTGTATGTATAGAGCCAAGTCTGTTACTAAGCTACTTACCAGTCAAAGAGCACTTAAGTCATTAAATGAAAACCATTTACCATTGTCTCCAGTTGTCATGTCTTGAATACCAGTCTACTACAGTCACTTTTATAATTTATTACTGAAGATCATTTGAAATGTACATTTTGAAGTAAAAAATGCACTTGCATTATCAAGCTGCAACACAACATTACACCAGCACAAAATGTTAAAACATTATTTGTTTGCTCTGTCAAAGGAATTAGCATTCTTTGTCTTTGGAAGATAAATAATAAAAACACTTAATGAATTACTCCTGGATTCTAGGATGGGAATATGTGTCTCATAAAGCAGGAAACATTTGACTATTCCCACAAGCCAAATGCTAAGCTCCTACAAAAATAGGTCAGTGATGTACAGTATCACACAGCTGTAGGACTAAATCCTCTAGAGCTCCGAAGGAATGATATAGTCACTATAAGCAACACTTTAAATTGTCAGTATCATTTAAATGCTATATTCTTAATTATTGAAAAGTAAAAATGCTTTGGGAGTTTCTTTATAATAAGATTACATTCACAAAATGTTTGGACTTTCTGTTCTCTTCGGCATGTTGAGCTTTTTATTTTGCATGTTGTGAGCTTTTACTGCTGCATATGGAGCTTTTCTGTGTGCACCGTGGAGAGCTAATGCTAATGAAACTCCACTATGCCACAAATTGTAAACCCTTCTTTTCACTGAGTATTGTTGTTGTCAAATGTGAACATATTCAGCAGTTCCTCTATGAAACATCCTATTATCTGTAGTCCCACCTCATTTGCATCCACAAAAACAGAAAGAAACATTTATTTCACATGTTTACTTGAACTTCAATAGCAATACAAGACAATCAGAACACTTGAGGCCAATATTTACAAGGATCAAGGGTTGTTGCAGAAAAGTTCTGAGGTTTAATATGATTGGCTCTGGAGTCAAGAGTTCAGTTGCTATGACAAACTCCATGGCAACAACTTCCATCACCAAAAGTTAGTGGCAGAAGGAGGCAAAGGTTTTGGCCATGTTGTGAAATAGGATTGGTTGAGAGTTCAAAATCAGTAGCAGGGGACTTTCAGAGACCCCTTTATATTGATAAAATGCTTCACTGTGATACATTAATTATACAAGAATGATGTATTTACACACTGTCACTCACCCTTTCGCTCTCACAGACGCACCCCTGGCGCACATCATGCTTCAAGCTACACACGCGCCCACTGGCACACTTGAGCACTTCCTTCCTACAGTATGTAGCCTTGTAAAGCCACTAAAAAGTCATGCACATGTTCTTTGAAAGGATTTTTTGGCAACACACAAGTGCTTCTTTGACACACTGTTTGCTTGCTACAGGGAAGGGCAACACCCAGCCAATGAGCCAATAGAAACTGAGACAATGATGAGCTAATAAGAATAAGCACCAATGAGATGGGAAGACACAGCAGGGTTTAGGTGAAGAGAGAGGATGTGGGAGAGTTCAAAATGAATCACAGTCTTAAAAAAGTAACGAAACATGAAACGGGGGAACTCTCGTGGTGATCGGGAGATAGAAGCAGGAAGGAGCCATCAAAATCAACATTGTCACCTTTTTCATTGCACTAAAGCATAGACTTTACTTAAAGATAGACAGTAGTTT
This sequence comes from Rhyacichthys aspro, assembly GCA_036850595.1. Classification (NCBI taxonomy): domain Eukaryota; kingdom Metazoa; phylum Chordata; class Actinopteri; order Gobiiformes; family Rhyacichthyidae; genus Rhyacichthys; species Rhyacichthys aspro. The sequence continues at coordinate 13,149,725 of CM072148.1, read as the reverse complement.
AGAAATTATGAGGAACACCAGTTTGAGTCAGCATGGCCCTTTGTTTCCTATTACGTCACATGGATTGTTGATTGTGGTTTTGTCAATACAGGTATCAATCATTTGTGTTTCATGCAGATATATTTACGTATGTATCTGGGCATAGTTTTTTTTAAACCTTGAGGACCCCTAAAATACTATATCTAGACGCCTACACTAAACTACTGTAACCTGGATGAAAGAGAACTGTTACGGATCAGAGGATATATAATGAAGACTGACTATCTGAGAGCTGTCCATCTTTATGTATAGTCTATGCACTACACAATCATTGTCTCTGTTAATTTAGATCATAATTTGTCTATTATTCCATGTTCCTCCTCCTGCCTGCTTTCTATGCCCCGATCACCACCGCCCTAGTCACAGGCTCGTCACCCGCTGCATCTGTCCATCCTCTCCTTCGGAGGTGGGCTCTGATGTGTACACTGCGTCTCCATTAGATGCCAGCGGCGGTGGCTGGTAGAAGGTCTGCAGGTGATTGGGTCGCGGTCCAAGTGGTGGCCGTCCCAAGCTGTAGGGTAGCTCCAGAGCAGGTCTCTGCAGCTGTCCAGTGGGACTTAGCTCTTCTTGACCTTCAGGGCTGCTGTCGGGGTATGACATAGTTGGCGGTGAAGTGCGAGTGTAGAAGCGTGGAGGGGAGCTGCTGCGACTGTACACCTGTGGGGAGTGGCGCGAGTACAGGTTGTTAGGAGGCGAGTTAGCATCTCTTGGAGCAAAGATATTGGTTGGAGGAGAGCTTCGTGGGAAGATGCTGAGCGGAGGGGAACGTCTGTCCCCTGGGTACAGCGGCGATGGGTTCGAATCTTGGGCATAGATTGGCGAGGAGTCAGCGTCAAGGTCAAGGTCAGGGGTCAAAGGCAGAGTAAAGCTGCCTTCAGAGTCTTCTCGCTCGCCGTGATACCGCAACGACCCTCTGTCTCTGCCCCGTTTCCTTCCATCTGCACCGCTCTCTTTGCCCTCAAATGAGAAAGAGTCCTCATGGTCGATGTCCACTCCCCCTCTCCAAACATCCAGTGCCCGATCTTTCTGCATCTCACTGTCCCGCTCAGCCCCTCCCCTCCAACCATCTCTGTCTTTTAAAAAGGCTTTTTCTTTCTCCCTGTCCATGCCACCTCTCCAAGCATCAATCCCGAAATCTTTCTTCTGAGTTATAAATGTCTCCTCCTGCTCCGCGTCTGTTCCCCCTCGCCACACCTCCATCCTGCCATCTCGCTCCTCTCGTACTCTGTTCACTGCAGCACCCCACTCGCCCATGTCTTCGATGCTCTTCTGAGAGTTGAACGACTCGTCCCGCCTTCGGTCTGCTTCTTCCCGCCACTCCTCCAGCATCCCGTCTCGTTTCAACAGAAATGTCTCGTCCTTGTCTCGTTCCGGGGCCATCCATGATTCGACCCCCACCTCTCTCTGCTTCATGAGCAGCGGCTCCTCAAGAGCTTTGTAGAGGGGCTCAGACTCTTGTGGTGGTGGTGGAGGAGGAGGTGGCAGTGGACGATCCCGATAACGTTCCCTCTCTCGGTCCGTAATTCCACTGGACTCCACTCCGCTGCGGTGGCGGGACATGGTGCCGGGTGTGCGGCTGAGAGTGGAGTAAGGCCGGGCCTGGACTTCAGGCGGGCGCACCTGTTGCTTGTCTAGCAGTCCTCGACGGCCCAGAGTGCCTTGCAGCTGAGATCTGTCTTCTTTGTCAGCTTCTCCTGGGACACGTGGATGTGACCAGCCATCTTGTAAGCGTGGCGTTGTGGCGAGGTCTTGTGTTGCTCGTGCTGATGGGTGTGTGTCCTGGTCTTGTGTGGGGTGCCTTGCATGTGTCCATCCTTCTTGTGCATTTGGACGTGTCACTGGCTGAATAGTGGATGCCCAGCCATCCTGTGGGGGTGGAGCGTGTCGGGTCAGAGTGGCCGTGTGAGTGACAGCTGCCCGGTCGTGGTGAGGCCGGGCTAAGCTCCCGTATCGCTCAGGAGGAACTGGTAACGGAACTGATGGCCGCAGGTTGCTCTGCACTAGCTCAGAGATAATCATCTTCTCTAGAGCTGCTGCATCGGACAGGTTACGTCGCATCCCCGACCCGCTGCTCAGGTCTGATGGTCCGTGAGGGGTTAGGAGGGCTGGGGAGATGTCGTCTCCACCTATCCCCACTCCACTCTCTCTCAAAAGGTCAGTACTGCCCACCACTCCAGCTCGAGATCCTGGGGTGGTTCCTAAACCATGTAGGGTGAAAGTGTTGGGAGTGTAGCCGCCATTGAGACACATGCTGTCCAAACCGCAGGACTCCTGGCTCTGGGACACACCACCCTCTGTCAGAAGGAAAAAGCAATCAGAGAAGGACATGGACACAAAACATATGCTGCATGTATGCATGAATGATTCATGAGTGAATGAGCATAGATTAGAATTTATGTGTCATTTTCAGTATTTCTGATGAAATGTTTATTTCAGGTTATTGCCACATGAAGAAGATGGACATTATGTTTATGGTCTATGTGTTATTGTGTGCAAATGTTGCACAGAAAGTCAAGGATGTGGTGCTCAATGATCGGTTGAGTGAGCACGATAAGAGGAGAGCTCATACTCGGCTTGTTTCTGAAGGTTCCTACTGGTCCGTGTTAAGACAGAGGGACAGAGAAAGCAAATGTCAAAACAGACAATATAGCAGACAAAAAGTGAAAGAATAGCAACAGAAAAACACAACTACTAATACACAAATACAGCTAAACAAACAACACACAAACAAAAATGACAAAATAGTATTGATAACTTCAAACATCCTAAGCCCTATAAATAAAGTTTGTGGTGGAAATTGTATGATTTATTAATAAACATTTGCATTAGATATGTAAACCATTATTCCATGACTAAATGTGTTTTAATATAGATTTTCCAAATTTAATGTTGTGCACAGTTTACTTAGAAGAAGGAACCGTAACTAACTGCATTTCAGGACAGTGACATTGTCACAAAGATAAATAGTTCTACCTGTGGAGGTGAAGGGCTGGTTGTACCCTTGGGCCAACATTGTGTCATAAGGAGAAGCACCAGTATGGGTCTGCAGCACTGGATTAGTCAGGAAATGGTTTCCCAAAGCAGCTGAAATAAAGAAAGACAAATATATAAAAGATAAATGTTACTCTCTGAAACAAGAGAAAGTACATTTCTGATTTAAAATAAGAAAAAAGATCTTTACCCCGGTTAAGAGTGGGGGTGTTGTTAACATCTGCTGCAATAAAAGACGATTCAGTCTGTCTGCGAACAGTATCATTCCACATCCTCCTTATGCGGCTCTGAAATAGAAATATTTCTTCCAAGGTCAAAACTGATTCAGCCGATGAGTTAGAGAACAAAAAAAGGACGTGCAGTGTGTTGTAACAGACCTGTCTGTTCGCAGTGGCTCTTCGGCTCTGACTACTGGTGTAACGACTGTTGGATCGCAGAGCACTGCCTTTAACTGAGTCTGGAGAGCTAGTTGATGAAGGGACGCAGCACTGGGATAAACGCAGGCATCGGCCATAGTCCTTTTGACCCTGCACACGATATGTAACATACTGTGTCACAAATGTATGTAAAGTCAAAGAAAGGCACACGTGGGCACAAGGGATCTGACCTTCCGAGCGAGAGTGCAGTGCAGTATGGTGATGAGGAGGGCCTGGGCCGTGTTGAGGGAAGAAAAGAGGTAAGCAAGCAGCAAAGAGGGAGCAGACAGGAACATGAGCCCCGAGGACCAAGTGACGCTCTGCAGAAACAGCAGTGTCAGGGAGCCTACTGCCCAGGCCCTGAAAGGAGACCAAGAAAGAGGACACAACATCAGTCCTAAACCTCTGACAGTCACAGTGTGAGTCCATTTAACTAATGTCCTAGTCTAGCTCACACACCCAAATCTACAAAATGCCCATGAGCTAACTTAAATCTGTAACTGAGTACTCTGTGGGTAATAGTTACAATTGTCCCATAAGTGTGCACTACATTCACCAAAGGTATGCATGTATGAGCATTAATATTTTGCATTCATTTCAGTACATTTGTATATGCCACCCATGCTGCTAATTCATTACTTTAACAGACGGCTTACTGAACAGCACGAGACTACAGTGTACTGACCTCAGGTTGTCATGGCGACTGGAGTCTGGCTTCAGTGCAGCAGTACTGTGCATCTTATGTAAGGTCATTACCAAGACAACCAGGTTCAACTGGGATCAAAAAAGATAGGCAGACGTTATATGGTTAAAACGTGTCAATAAACACTATAGTCAAAGGATTTAGTATTGATCCCGACTAAACCTCTCACCGTGATAATGACAGCCACAGGTCCCAGAAAGCTCCAAATGAAGAAATTGTCTGTTCGTAGCCAGCATCTGTGTGATGAAAAACAAACAATGATGACGTGAGCCTTTAAACAGCACAACATATACATGTTACATCGACAAAGCTGTTCTTACGCAGTTTTGGAGCCATAGCCTCTGAAGTCTATGGCTGCAGACACTGCCACTACCAGCCCAGGAATAGAGTAGCCACACAGGTAAAAATATTTCCTCCTAGAGTGTCTTCCCTCAAAAACCTCCCGCTGAAGCAGATAAAGCTCCACTGCCTCCAAACACAACCAGCAAAACACTGAGAGCAACGAGAAGTGCAGCAGGCCAGCAATGATTGAGCATAAGACCTGGAAAAAAACATATTACCTTACATATACCAGCTTGACTTGATATGTACATAGTGTATCTATACTGGATTTCTTTCTATGTTAATTCAGTTTTTTCGCAATAAAGCAATGGGAAAAGTCAACAATTCCTTACTTACTATGTATTGCGCCTTGTTGGCACCAACAAGGAAAAGCAGTTCAGTAAAAAGCAGGTTGGCCCACAGGTTGCAGTGGATGGTACTATGGTCTGTGTGCCATGGCGCCCCCTGGCAGCAGAGTGTGGTAAGGCAACTAGCCAAACACACCAGTGCTACAGAAATGCCAACCCAGGAAACCACACTGACAAGAAGTTCCTCTACACCAACCCCAGACTAGGACAAGAAAAGACACATGTTGGATCTGGTTACATTGCTTCACATTCACAAAAATGAGTATGTCAGGTCTGAATTGTATTATTCACTGTCATTAAGTACTTTTTGTTCGTTACTCACAGCTGGCTGCTGGTAGGTCATGAGCACGGCATAGCTGGACAGATGATTACAGGCACATGTAGTGTGTGTTGTTGGTGTGCAACAAGCGACAACCCTGCGTCGACCACCTGCCGGCCCCTGAAGCCCCGGTCGCATTCCAAAAAGAACAGTTTGGACCAAAGTGGTTCTCCAGCTTGAGACAGATGCACAAAAACACATTTAAGGCTCTTTAATACATGTCCTTTGAAGGATGTTAACCATCAGATCTTACTCTGAGCTTTGTGTTTATATATGCAGCATGTCAGGAGACTGACTGGATGTGTGCTCATACAAACATGGACTATCTACCCGACATGAGGAGTGGACTTACCAAGGGGCGGGTGGTGGCTAAAGTGTATGGCTTTTAGTGTTCACAACATAAACTAATGGATGAAAGGGCCTATTCTATCATGGTGATGGACATGTGTGTAACTTATCCAAAATATGAAAATAAAATACATCATTTTAAACATTTTGGAACAAACCTGCAGGTGTCTCAAAGTGAAGATAACTGGCTCTGAGAGATACACTCTGTTGGAGCCTCTGTGCACTGAAGCGGAGATGACATGGGAGTTGACCACCAGACTCCGCCTCCTCACATCTGTCCCCTGTCCCATACCCAGTCCCATTCGCAGAGTGGAGTTCTGGGTTGTCAGAAAGGCACCCAGGTTCTTATAGAGTGCAAGGACCAAGTTGACCTGACCTGAAGGGGACAACATACTACATTGAATAATCACTTTGTCAAGTCATCCCACAATTTTGACTTTTTCGTTACTATCTAGCACATTGTTTTTACAGTGAGCAGTTAGTACTACAGACCATTGTTGCTGTACTGCTGCAAGGCCAGTGCTGATATCTGAAGAATGCTGTCGCTGTCGTATGAATGAGGAAAAGTCATGTCCTGTATATCTGCCTCTGTATTTAGTACATACACCTCCAGATCTGTGAAAACAAACTCTAAATCAGAAGGTAACATCAACATAAACACTGCTATTTAAACAAGAACAACATAATTACCGATATTTGGTGCTCTGTCACTGAACCGGCCTTCATATAGGTTGTTAGCCAATAAAAATGCTCCTTTCTCCACTGCATCTAACAGCAGTGATGCAGAGCGTGACTGGTCAGTACTGCTCATATCGGCCCAGGACATCAGAGCCTCGGGACCAAGCAGGTTATCGACTATCTGAACCACCGCCTGAGACAGACAGAAAATATGTAATATTTTTTCACAGCAATAAATGTTAGTATGGATCTATGCATTGATCTTTATAGCTTACCTGAACATAAGCTCTGCATGTGCGCTCTCTTCTGCAGCTGAAAGAAGAAAAGAACCTATTGTTAGAATCATCAACAGTGACATTTCTGCCGATGGTTCAGGGAAAAGGTCAAGAGTATCATTTACCTTGTTGTAATTACGTGCTGCTGATTCTTTATTGGCGGGTCTTAAGGCTTGTAGCTGGGAGTCCAGGATGTCCAATAGCTGTTCAATTAGTCTGACAGACATGCTGACATCACCAGCATAGATCCGCCCCCGGGTCAGGTTGACCAACTCCCCAGCGATATTGGCTGCATTCTCTCCGCTCTTAATCTGTAGAAAGGTGGGGGTGTTTATAATGTCAAATATTGTGACATTTAAGGTAGAAAAGCCAGTCGTCTGGCTGTGGGGCTTTTGCACAGTATGTGTGTTTGTGTAAGTCTGTGAATGTGCAACAAACCTTCTGTGCGATTTGGCTGACCCAGGGAGAGGTGCAGTTGGAAAGGTCAGGTCCTCTGGAGCTCCATCCCACTGGAGACAACACGCACTGATAGGAGGCGATACCTGCAGAGTCCACACAGAAGGGCCACAGAGAAGAGCCTTTTAGCCCCTCCAAAAACTCTTTTGGTAGTGCATAACCAAATAAATATAATACAGAATATTTCAAAGATTATTAAATTAATTTGAAATAAGAGTCTTTCTTGGTGTACCAATTGTGTGTTGCCCGGTATTCAAACAAGTCATGATTACAAAGCGGCAAAATTCTCCACAAGCATATCTATAAATACTGCATAAGAGCTTTTCACACAGAGAGAACTTGGCTGCAGAGTGAGAGGAAAAGCTGGCAAACATCATGTTTTGTACACTGTGCCCTCTCCCGTTTTTCTCTGCCTTTGAAAGTTCAAAGAGAGAACATCCGAGTACATTTCAAAGGAAGTCAAATAGGAGAGTCCAATGTAAACATCAACACAGGCACTCTCCCATCTAAAAGCTCTTACCCAGTGAGCCTTTAGGGCATGGTCTCTCCACCGTCTCTCCCTTCAAGGTGGGAGGCCATTGCACCCCTCGTGCCACCCGTCCCTCACAGCCTCCAACCTGACCAGGGCTCCCAGGGGCCAGGGGCACACGCAGAGGGTCGAGGGGTCAGGGGACCATGGCAGTGATGGGCCGCTGGTCAAATGGCGCCCGGTTAATGACTCCAATCGGGTGGGACGCCGAGGGCTGCACAGGGGTCAGTGACACTGTGGTGGTGTAGGAGCGAACCGTGGTCATCAACGACGAGAGAGGGCCTGAATGAAAAAATAAATAAAACTCTTCTTAGATATGATTGAGTGAGTGAGTCTAAAAAGCTGTCATATACAGAAGTTATGATGTAGTTTGCAGGCTTGACATGCATCTGTAGAAACAAAAAATGACAACAATGCTTCTTCAAGTCACATGTCACTGTTGAACAAACCTTTTGTGGGTGGTGGTGGTGTGAACTGCAGGGGATATCGAAGCACATAGTAGTTGTTCCAGACATACAGCTGGTTGTCTCTGGGGTTGTAGTCTATGGAGGAGATGTACTGGTACGGGTTGGGGAATGGTATTTGAACAGGCAGCTCTTGTCCGCGGCTGGTGTCATAGGCATAAACTACCATGTCACTGCCGACCCGCCCATCAGCCTGCCCCTCATCGTCCTGGAAGACGGAGCGCACGGCATACAACACACCGCAAGCCATGAAGGCATTGCTCGCCCCACGTTTGTCAAAACCAGTGGCCCATGTCCCCTCAAAGCGAAGTGTGTATGGGTTCACCTGCAAAAAGGCACAACAGAGCTTAATTCTAAGTCCTATTTCTCTTATCAGCACCATTCATCTGTTTTCTTTCTTCGTACCTGGCTGACCACAATGCGTCCATTATTGGCTTCGGTAGAATAGATAACCCAAAGGCCATTTTCATCCACGGCCAGATCAATGTCAGACTTCCCTCCCCAGCGGTACGGAGAGGTGTCATGGTAGTTGGCATTGACCACCACTGCTTCGCCACTCTTGATGCGTGTCCGCAAGTCATACTTGACCAGGTTTCGTGTCCGCTCCTTGTTGTAAAACACAGCACCGTCATACACCACAAAGCCTGTACCATCCACACGGCTCGGCAGTCTGAAAGTATAAGACACACATCAGTGACTTAAAGTAAGGCCTGGGTTATTTAAATATAATCATAAAAAAACCCTCTAATCCACATGTTAAACTCAAGACCCAGAGGCCAAATGCGGCTCTTTGCAAGGTTTTAAGTGGCCCTTCACTATATTTAGTGATAGAGTCATATTTTTGGCACTAGGTTTTAATTGGATTTGAAGATGTTTTTAGATGAATTTGATTTTTGCTACAAAGATAAATAAAATCTGTTCAAATACAACTACAAGCTGTTGAAATCCATTTGAAACCTGTTGAAATTTCACTAAAACCTGTTCAAATTCAACAAAAACCTGTTCAAATCCATCTAAAACCTGTTGAAATCTGCCTTAAGCCTATTGAAATCTGACCAAAACCTGTTTAAATCCAACTAAAACCAGTTTCCATAAGGGGAGGAAATCATTGTTTGTGTGATAACTTTTGTAAGACGGATGAAAATGAAATCTTACATTCAAAATTTAATAAAAGCTTCCAAATGTCACGAGCTTAAGTATAACTCACTTATAGGTGGTGGTGACCCTATTCTGTCGGTAGTCGTCCCACGAGGCATACTCATACAGCACTTCTGTCCTGTAAGGCGTCCAGGGCATGACGTAAAGCCGGTCGCCTGCCTGCAGTGGGTCCTTACACCACGCTCCCGACTGATGCTCCGCCTCCAGGAGAGACGAGGCCGGCTGGATGCTAAGCAGTGAGCCGGGACACACGAAAACTAGGAAACGGGAAGTAGGAGGGGTTCAAGAGCGGGATGTGAAGAGGAGCAGTGGGAAGACAAGAGAGAGAAAAGAGTGGAAAGGCAGTGAGGGCAGGTGCAGAGTGAAAATGGATTGATGTGTGAATAATGACATGAATTAGATACAGTTGATGCAGCGAGATAAGAAAAACAGAAAAAAGAGACAAAGAGAGGAATTTAAAACATCTTAATTTGTAAAGAAAAGAAGGTTGAGAAATGTAAAAGTGTTGCAAATCACACATTTATAGTGTGATTAATGTGTAATTCAACAGGGGCACTGCAATTAAAGCTGTGTGTTCATGTGGTTTGTGTTTACGCTTGTGTGTGCATGTGTGCGAGTTAGTGCAAAAAGACTGACAGAGTGTGAGAGGTAGAGTCAGGGACGCAGAAGGCGGGGCTAAATTTTGCCTTGAAGTGAATGAGAGGGCAGGTTAGTTTACGCCAAGCACAACGATTGGTCCACCAACATGTCACTGTATGGACACTGTTTACTGTACAGTCTCACACTGGCATGCAAATAGGCATGCACACACATTCACACAGAGAAGCAGTGCTTGATAAGCACACATCCAGACGGATAGAGTCACACACATTTGGTCTTATTTTTCCTATGAAGATAAATAAGGGGCTCTTCCTATAAGGGAAGAAAAGGGAAAATAAGCATGAACGGATGACTGGACAAGAAGGATTCAAGGAATGAAGCGCAGAGAGATAGAAAGAGGCAAGAGAGGAATATTTAAATCATATGTTTGTGTAGTTGTGTGTTTATTTGTTGGAGTGCGGTGTTTGTTGTGCAGAAGTAGAGAGAAAACCATAGACAGTAGTTGAATACTGAACCAACAATCTGTGACGTCACAGTGGGCCTCTGAATGTGCAGAAACATCAGACTGTGTTAATGGAACCAAAGTGATCACAGTATTAAGAAAATGTTCATAGTTTATGGAAAGTAAAGCAAGAATCCCTGGTGAGGTTTCCGGTTTAACTTCATAACTCTTGTGAAAAACACAATTTAGAGGGCCTCACTAGGAAAAGACTCTAACACTAATTATATTTTAATATACAACATATTAACATAATTATTTTAATTCTTCAAAAGAAATTCTCAAATATGTATTCAAAACTATAAGCTCTTGAACACATTTATTGCTCCCGCATCAACTACAACTGGATCTCAAGAAATGTAAAAAAGAAATAACTTAATTCAGACCAGAATAAATATCTATACATTTCCCAACCCTTTTTGAAAGTGTCTATAGGTGTCAGCATTCAAACATGAGTTTCCTTGTTCAGCAACTGATCCCATGGTCCACTATTCTCCTACTGTCTATGGAAAAGAGAGAAGATAGGCTAGGTGCAGAACCTGGATAAAACTGGATAAAAGGACGGATTTCCATACAACGAGAGATGGATAAAATGAGAAAATAGGATAAGGAAATGGAAAAAGGGGGCAACATCCAGCATGACTACGAGACAACGTCCTAGGGCAGGAGGAAGAGAGAAATGGTAGAATAGAGCAAGAGAGAGAGAGAGAGAGTGGGGTTGGGGTAAGGAGAGATCAAGATGCTACAATGTATTGTCTTTACCTTTTTGGTCCACTTCTACTCAAGCATAGGAAAAAAGAGGGAGAGAAAGAAAGAGCAGTCAGAGGATGAAAGAAGGGAGGAACAGAAAAGCAAGAAAGCAAGCCAGAAATAAGTAAAGAAAGCAAGAAAGATTGATAGACTGTAGGACTGCACAATATATCACCAAGTATTTGTAACCACAATGTAAATATGGCAAAGGACAGCTTGAACTGTAGTAAATGATATGGCTTACATTAATAGTATAAGTAGTAGTATTAGTAGTAATGTAAATATATGTGGTCAATCAGATGGACCCTTAAAGCCTCAGATGCCAGTCCCTGTAGATACTGCTTGCAATGTGTTAGCAGCAAACCCCAAGCAGAAAGATATTACTGCATTATTTTTCTTGATTTTTTTATGTTCAATTGGAAAAATGTTTCAAAAAAGAAATTCAAATATTGCACACCATATCTTTATCTCAACATTCAACAGTGATATGGCATTGTGAACAGCCATAATATTGTGCAGCTCTATTAGACTGAAAGGTATAAAGGAAGAAAGTAAAACAGAGCAAGAGGTAGAGAGAAAGAATAAGAAATGCACAGATAAAGACTTTGGAGCTCATTCTCGCCACAAAAATTTTAGTTCACATTTAGAAAGATGTACAGCCTTCCCTCCCGAACCCCCTCCTCCTACCCGACCGCCCTGACCCCCACCCCCATCCCACCACAGCCCACCATCCCATCTCTCCTTCCCTCAATCAGGCTCCTGTGGAGAAAAGAGAGCAACTCCTGTGGCGTAAATCTGAAAAAGAGAGCACACACGCATGCACACACCCGAGCTCACACAAAAGATACAGCTATGCAAACGTCTTACAGTTTTCTGTCTGTACTTTCTCCATCCCACTTCCTCAAACACACACACTCCCTGAGAAAAAAGAGACATCTTTTCTAGGCATCACTCTCAGCTGACATTAGAGGTTATTGAAACAAATAAAACAACATTGATTTCAAATTTAGGTGAAACTTTTTCATGCAGGCTTGAGTGTACACTGTATAACTTCTGACAATTAAACAATGGCAGAGGGGTTGCTACAATGAAATTGGTGCTAAATTTGAAATAAATACAGCAAGCTACTTATAGGACAATAATACAATTCAAGATCATGGGTGACAGACAAAGCTAGTCTCTTGTTTAATCGCTATTAAAGAATATTAATACACATACAATTATCTAAGCAATGAATTGTTAAATGTATAAAGGACTACAGTATTATAAAAAATATGTATCTTTTTCAGCTGGCAAAGCCAGCTTTATTTGTTAATAACAACTGGCTAAACAGCAGTCTTAGAGTGTAGATATGTTTCTTTGTTTATATTTGTGTGTATAATACTGTACATAAATTATGCATACTCACTGTAAGGGACACATTCATATTGGATCTCCAGGTACTTGTATGTCCCAGGACAGGGGTCGGGGAAGACGTCCACCCCTGCGACCACAACACACTGAGTCCTGTTGTTACACCTGGACAACAGCAGAAAGATGGATAGGTGAAGGGATGATGGATAAAAAAAAGAAAAAGGAGGGAGAGTGATTAAGAGACAGGAAAGGGGAAGGAAAGGACACTCCATTTGTCTACTCTCCCTCTACCTCTCAGTGAATATTGATCAGGTCTTCTAGGAAAACACTGCTGAGTACACCGCTAATGGTGCAGCCAGCCACTCACACTCAGCTAGAGACATCACTTGCACGCACACACACGACTTATAGGACAAGCACTGGCCTCCTCCATGTTTCCCCTGATGCAAAGCTACATGTATGTAGTACACAGTCCTTCATTGATTGACTAACTGCATTCAACATGCACACATCAGAAATGTCACATAAGAATATGGCTGCACAATATGCGGCATTAATTTATATTCATCTAAAATGTAATTTATAATACGAAAGTGAAAGCAATAAAAATCTAGCCATTTTTAGACAATTTAAAAGCATTTTCTATCCCTGCAATACAGATAGAAAGTAGTGTCTGCTATATTGTGCAGTTTGACTTAGTGATAAAAACATTACATTATCAAGTCAGATGATGTGAAAGCACACACCTCTGGGCCATGATCTTTAATGCATCTGGAAGGTAACACTGCGTATTCTCCATCTGAAAGGGGTCAGCGTCACAGATCTTGTCGTCAGTTCGTCCATAGTTTGCAGTCTCCACCATTACCACATCACTTCCTGGGCAGCGCAGCTCAATGGGGTAGCCCTCACAAGCCAGCTCCCTGCGTAGCAGCCCGAATGGCATGGCAGCCCGGGACATGGCAGCTTTAAGCACAAAAAAGGTGCAGGGAAAAGACAGGAAAACCATCATTTTCAGTTTTAAAATCTGATCACTTTTTTGCTCAATAACTAGACACTGTTTGAATTCTGTTTGAGTAAAATATAATAACTGGGTATTATTCTTGTTTGCTAAGCTTAGTGTTACTGTAATATGCTCAATAGTTAATATATTGATTAATATTTACGTATATAAAATGTAATGCCTTATTTTCTATCTTCCTGTTGTCTGTCCAACAACTTCAGTTTGTAAATATGGCCTACACCCAAGCTATATATCTTTAACATTGCATAAATTAATTAAAATGTGACAGTTGCTGTAATTGTAATATTTAACACACTTGACGAGTGTTACTTGGTAGCTGTTTGTGTTAACATCTGTGAATGATGACACTGGAAGGATTCCCAGATGCAAGCTGAATGTGACATAAATCCCACTGCACCTTCATTGTGACACCTACATTTGATGTGATACGTAGGTAGTAGGTACAACACAATATCTTGTGTTTTTAAGCCACTGAAAAAGATAACACCAGAGCCTGTCAGGGCCTCTGTAAATCTGCAGATGTAAGATTTTTCTTTCGATGACATGAAGCAGTGTGCATCTGAATAAGACACATTGTTGTGTGTGTATATTTACCTGACTGCCATAATAATCCATGTAAACCACGGTAACAAGAGAAAATCATATTACTTTCACCTTAATCCGGTTGTCCACATCAGCTCTAGTATTTGCATTTTTAAGATTAAAGCCTGGTACAAGTCAACACACTGGTGTAATCAGTATGCGGCTGCTGTACTGTAACTGTCTGTGACACTGAATGACAGATTGTTGATTAACTACAAGCAAAAGGCAGCAGCTGAAATACTCTATTTGGCAAGCTGCTCACTTGAAATGTCCCGCTAATCTTTGTTTATGTAGGTCAAAGCATTTCATAAACTTGGCCAAGATGACTTTGCCTTCACACTTTTTAACATTCTTTCAATTTCATTTTTTTCTAGACTGGCAATGATTCATCTTGCCATGACAGGTTCAACATCTCAGCATGACACTTCAGAGGGAACAACTTACCTTGGCCAAAGGGGACGACATGTGCCAACGTGAGAACACATGCTCCCAGGAACCACAGTGATGAAGCCATGCTGGCTGGGAAGAGTTAGGACGTCAAGCCAGCAGCCACGTTAGGAGAGCCTGGGGAGGAAGCACAATGAGTGAGAGAGATAGGAGACTGCACTTCCTGTGTGAACGTATGGCCTGTGATTTAGTCTGCACATTTATGGTAGACAGTAACACAGACAATAGAGATGGCACATGAGAAACACAGCGGGGTGGGAGGACGACAGAGAAGAGCGGCAGAATGGCTGAGAGAAATAGAGATAACTATTGAGCAATCGGTGCAGCAAAAAGTCCCTCAATCTGCTGTTACCATGGTGATAGCACAGTGCAGTCGGAACGAGTGAGATGGAGACAGCAAGCACGGGGATGTGTGTTTGTAAGTGTGCGCTGGGAATGGCGGTGAGTGAAAGCGAACGTGAGCAAGTACGTGTTTTACGTCTTTAATTAGCCAGTAGCTAAACTGGCAACTGACCCATAAAAGAGCCCACAAACACTCACAAAAAAAGAGTGCTACAGCTAGACCACTTTCCTGTAATCTTCAATAAATGATGCTGTGGATATGAGCCCTTGCCTGGCAGGGGTAATGAGGTAAACAGTGCGATGAGAGCACAGGTGATTGGAGGCCAGCGCTGTGTTGTGGAGGTTTACGAGGGACATAAGGGATGCTGGCAGACGGGCTGCTAGAGAAGAACAGTAATATGACTCCTTAATATAGACTGAACTCTTGCCCTCGACACAGAGGGAAGGATCTGGGCTGAACAACAACATGCATAGCTATCTTTTATTTTTTCTGTCTCTGCCCTGGGGCTGACTGTTATGACCTCCAATTTAAATATTGTAATTGATTATCTCACCTTGACAATAATTAATGAATGATTAAGGTGTTCACTAGGCAAGTAGTGTTAACATGGCCAATTATTGTAAATCTATGAGTGCAAATCTGCAATATTGCAATTCATTACTGTTACAATCAAAGCCAGCAGGATATTGTTGGTTTGAGAGTTTGGGCAAGAGATATTGTCAGTTTGAGGTTTTGAGTGCCAATTTACTTTGACAGCTAGCATTTAGTATTTAACCAAAGCAGTAATTGAGAGCAGCAGATTATTTTACTCACTGAAAATCAGTACGAAAACAGTAATGTCAGTTCTTAATATAGAGCTTTTCAAACCTTAATTGATCAGAAATCACAAAATTCTCCTTTGATTGCCCAGTGCCACCTACTATTGTGTCAGTGTTCAGGTCCATATGTGTACTAGCGTGATTTTCATTTGTGACTTTCTTTTTCTTCTAGTTAGTAATGATGGCGGACAGATTTAGGTCACTCTTCAACAAATGTCCAACATTCATTCAAAGACCCTCACACGCTTGTGCACAAAAGTGAACACAGAATAAGAAGAAAAGAAAAGAGAGACCTTTGCCTCTTCTTTAAGTCCACTGAACCAACAAGACTGTGATAAATGCCCCAGGACTACACATGTAAACACACCATCCTTGGTTTATAAAAGATGTTGTCAGAGCACATACAAACTGACACATATGCACGCGCACACAGGACACGTCTCATCTCCAAAACCCTTATGGCAGCATGTTCTTTTGCTCCAACCCCCTTCTCCTGCCCGACTCTCTCTTGAACACACACACAGCCCTGAGTGTTGATGTAAGTAGAGCAAGGACATTGATGGGCCTTGACAAAGCCACACACCCAGTCCCCCTGTTTCCAGTACCATGCTCCCTGCCTGCAACCAAAATCCAGCCCCAGGCCACCGGCCGGCCTACTTGGATGAGCAGCATCCGAGTCAGACTTAGTGCGTGTGAGTAGGGCCTGGAGAAAAATGCATTACACAAGCATTAATGTAACTGTATACATTATCTACATACTAATTAAATTACATTGTTTTTACAGAATGTTCATAGCCGACTGTAGCACTTTAACTCTCTAAATCCATCGATTTTACTTTTTGCCTTTTCTTCTATACGGTAAAGGACCATTAGTTAGTATTTAATAATCATGCTGCGTTTGAGTTTTGAAAAATACAATACAAATTGTTGAAAATTAGACTTCAGAAATCGATATACATTCAGCACCAATATGAGTTGCATTGTCTGTGTTTGCTGAAGCAGAACTGCAGTGCCTTCTTTTAAAAAAGGATGAATCCACATCGTTCCACAGCACAGTTTCAGAGACTAGGCTGCCTGCACTGCAGATGTGGTCCCTTTGTTTAGCTGCTTTGTCAAATCATCTGCAGCTGATAAAATAAGGATCTGATTGTCTGAAATAACATTTTACTGAACGATTAATCTAACATATAATCACATTATGCACAATCACAGTCTAGAGCATTTTCTCATCAAATATTTAATACTCACAATTGATTTGTTGCAAACTCAACTAAAAATAGACCTGGCAATTGATTCTGTGTTGTTTTTTGTTATCGCAATTAAAAGAATCATTATAAATTGGTCTCAAACTTTGGCCTAATCTTGATGTGTGTTAATTTCTTGATGGATTATCAGGGAACAAGTAATGGTTGGATTAAAAAAATCTACAATAGAGGACTCTATAGATTTTAACAAGAAATGATAAATTACATGTTTCTAACATCTAATATCACCACAATGAACGGTGTATTTGTAGTGTAAAAATGTTTTTTTCATCTTCAAATAAAACACATTAAGATCAGAAAACTATCATGGCCTGTTGTAAGAGCAAGCCTGTTTGAAACCGTAGGTCTCTACAGCTCCCCCAGGGCTCAGCCTACACACTGCAGTCAAGGCACTTATGCTGTGTTCACACCAAACGCGAATTGCGCGAATAAATCGCGCTATTCGCGCGTAGTTGGACGCTTGAACATTTTGAGTTTACTCGCTTCATTCGCGCGTGAAATTCGCTTCATTCGCGCGTGAAATTCGCTTCATTCGCGTCTGTTCTAGACGCGAATTCGCGTCATGGGAGGGGCTTCTGCCGAGCGAGTTTCCTTCCAGTCGCGTTGCAAAATGGTTGAGCTTTATTTTGTTATTTTTTTCATTTATTTTGTTTGCCACGGTATATTTACTTACTAAACGGCGTAGACCCGTTCGGCGCCGTTCCTGGGTCCATTGGATGCTTCAGAGACACACCCAGCTTGATCCAGCAGCTTTCAGCGGTACTTCCCACTGAACCGGGCCCAGTTCGATCACCTGTTGCCCCGTTTCGGTGCGAGGATTTCCCGCAGGAAACCAACTATTGACGCTCTATTCAAACTGCCTGTCCTTCTGTCTCCAGTCAGTAAATCATTGAATATTATGTGTGATTACAAGTTATTAATAATGATATGCTGTCAACTATAGTCTGAACACACCCATTTATCAGTACAATCAATGTTTAATAGCGTTATACCTATATGCCTACCACCTATATCCCGTTATTTTGGATTAAGCAATAATTGCTAGTCTAGAAAGCGAATGTCATCAAATAAAAAAGGTAAAGCATTAAATGCATTTTATCAAATTAGTAGTAAGTCAAAAGTAATATTGTTTTTACTGTAAAAAACTAAAGAGAAATGGTGTCAAGTATTGTCATTGTATAGCTGCCAATAAGGAACTACAGTCTGGATTTATAACATTGTTTTGTACATGTCTTTGTGTTTAATAAATGGAAACCGCCCCTGTCTTGTCCCGTTGTTTCTCATTAACACTGGTCCAGTCACAAGTAACTTTTCACTTTCTTTCTATACTATTGTGGGTGTTCTTGCAATAGGATATAATAAGAAGAAATATTTTAGTGTTAAATAGTGGACAAATAACACACTATCCACAATTAAATCAGTCTTAAATATTGAAGTTATTTTTGGGACAAATAAATTAATAAATCATGATCTACTATGTTGTGCACAATTAACACATCAAAACTTTATTATATAAAACATTTATTTCAAAAATATCTATGGTATACAAATATCATGCAAATTTACAAGTACCTATATGCAGGAATAAAAAGAATCTTGCTTGGAAGAGGAAAAAGTGAGGGTGAAGGAGAGGAGAAGTGATAGAGTGTCTGGTTTAATTCCTGCACTGACAGCTGCCTCATTTTTATACTATACTAACTACTATACAGTGGCTTTCAAATTAAGGAGAAGTCATAAATTAATGTATATATTTGACAAATTCTTTCATCTGAGACGGCAACCTCTGAAGGGAAGGAACCAGACTCAAGAGAGGAGCTCATCCTCTGAGTGTGTAGGTGAAGATGGAGCTACAGGACGGGTCTGGAGGGTTACTAGGAGGTGCAGCGGGTCCTTGGCCTTCTCTGGGGTCTTCTCCTTAGTTTGAAATGACACATGACAAAGCAGAAAAAGATTTTTATAAGAACTTATCACAAACCAGCAGGGTTGTGTGTTTGTATGTGAATGTAAGAAGCTATGAATGCCTACTGTAAATATGACTGTCCAATGTAAACATGGTCATATATTGCTTAAACCTCACACCTTCGTTATTGTCATGACAATATAGTAGTATAGAACATACTCTTACAATATATTACACCAGTCAGAAACAACAACATATATGCCCTGTCTGTGTCTTCATTTGTCAACACTCCTCCTGGATGTCCTGCTGCTGCTTCTGTCTCTCCATGACCTGCTAATGACCCACTGCACTTCTCTGTCTCCTTTAAATAAGTGTCCCTCTGGCTTTTCAGTTTCGATCTACACACTTACTCAGAATAAACTTAAACTCGTCAGCGGGAAAGTAGTTGTACAATACGGCAGATTAGCTCAGACTGGAGCTAGCTAATTTGCTCAATAAATATATCTCGATTTAAGTAAAAGGCGTTTTTTGCAACTTACCTGAGTTTCCGACCTCCACGCACACTTTCTTCCAGACAAGGGCCTTTTTATTTCAGTTCCTGTGAAATTACGAAGATGTCTCGTAGCCTACAGCTCCGGGTGCCCGCACTGCCCCGATAAAGTTCGTCCTCCATTGTTGTTTCGGACTTCTGCCTCTATGGCAGCCTCCGCTCGTTACGTAGTAAGTACGTCACTACTAGAGCAAGATCCTGATTGGTTAACGCGGCGCGAATTTTCGCCAAAGTTCAGATTTTTCAACTCGCGCGAATGAGGCGTTGGACGCGATTCGCGCGTCAAACGCGTGATTCGCTCAATTCGCTTCGCGTGATTCGCGCGATTCGCGCAATTCGCGCCGCCTCATTCGCGTCATTCGCGCCGCAGGATTTCTACTCGCGTCTAATCGCGTCTTTGCATTGACTTAACATGTAAATCACTCGCGCTAGACGCTTCATTCGCGTTTGGTGTGAACACACCATTACAGGGTTTTAGAGCCTGTATGTTTGTCTGGTCGATGCTTGACTCTGGGGAATGGAGGTGTCGCACTCTGTCAATCAAATACTAGTTGCAGGGCAGGAATGAAGGCAAGTTCAAAGCATTACGATGCTTCAAGACTGAGGCAAATGTTGTGAATAATGTGTGTAAGGACTGGGTAAAATGCTCATCAACTAATAATATGGAACTTTATAAGCTTTTTGTTTCTGTGGGTAAGAGTTAAAGATTTTGATTTTCTTTCATCAAGAACTGAGTGTTTCCTAAAAAATAAGAGGCATGTTGATTAAACACTGATGACTTTCCTCCCATATATATCATATTTATTGCTGTACTGAACACACACACTTTAGGCATTATCTCTTATTGCCTGTAGTGCTCTTTCTTTCTTCCTTTTAACATCCCAAGAGTGTGTTTATCATTGTCTGGATTATTATGCAGAGAGATACTATTCAGCTGATGTTTGTTCAAGCCTTGTTATAATAATGTAATATAGCCCATATGGCCTATATAGTGCTTCAGCAGGCTGGCCCATTTGGCAAGTGTTTGCATGAAGACTTCTGACTATTGGCAATGCAGATTCCCAGTGACAAGCCAGGTTTCTGGATTTATTTGTACAAAACAACTAGAAAACAGAAGGCTGTAGAGCACCTAGTCTACTTATGAAACTGAGGCCTTAATGATTTAGGAACTTTTTTAAACTGCTCTAGTAACTGTAAGTAGGTTAATCTTAATGAATATGAAACAAACAAACAACTCAAACAGTAGCAGAGTAGTGCTAGTAGGTCTTAGTTAATGAAGCTAGCCAACAGGCATTAGCCCGACTAATTAGATACAAAGCTAGCTCAAAGGGGGAGGAAGGAGGATCTGTGGTGCCTAAACTGAGAAAGGACAATTTTTATATTTGATAGTTTTACAGCATTGATCATACTCACCGCTGACATTTCTGCCACCGACATACCACAGTTATTTGACCGTATTTTTTTAGATAAACTTGAGCTTTTGAAGTAACGCTGCTATGACAACTCCAGGGGCGTGGCCGATGAGCGTAACAGCGCATGTCCAACGTAAACAAGTAGGCTAGCTGAATTTAAAGTGTCGAGGAATTTACTAAAATGTAAATTAGCAGTTCCAGGGATCTATTGCACTTAGTATCTTTCTCACTTACTCTGTGGGTCTTAACTGGCAGGTTTATTGGCGTTTGCTAATGCACTTTCGTGTGACTCGTAATGGCGCACCTAATTACGTTTTTGGAGGCGAAAGTCACGTGGTTCTCTTTGGTCTAAAGATGAAGCCAACGACTTTGGGTGAAGATAACATTTATATTCCTACAGGAAATTATAACATGTACATAACCTTATAGACTCCTTACATATTTTATTATACAATGATAATGTGATATGTGTAAACTATTTTATTGTGTTAACCTAAAAGTTAACTTTGAACTTATTGGAACTGAATGTGGAATCTGTTAGTTATGGCCCCTTCCTAGCGATGATCGAGTTTTTATAGGCCTACCACATGCTCTTAGTAGACTATTGTCATTATTAGTAATATGCATTAAAAATAAAATATAACGCTTAGATTTGTTGGATTTTGTATATGGAGAGCTTTTTTGTTCTTCTAGCAAATGTCCTAGCCACATGTGCAGTGAAATGAGGTATGAAATTGTAACACAGAAGAAAAAATCACAATAATTTTTAGTTTTCCAGCTATTTACTCATCCCAACATTTCCCAGTCGCTTGTCATAACATCAATAGAATGTTTCCACAACACAAGCAATGTAGTGAGACCACTTTTGGATGCCGAACATAATGTAATCCTAATGGTTATACCCATACATACATGAATAATATATTAGCCCCACACAACCACATTTAAAATCCCAGCTGTTGTCTCTTTCAGACAGTCTCCTGGTGTGGTAAACCAACCTGCAACGTGCTAAGCATTCACATAAATGTACATATTATAAGCTGAATGGCCCTGTGACTGTAACTGAAGCAGAGCGACAAAATGGTAACCTGTGTGAGGTGGTCCATCACTAAAGAGGCAAACATGGTGTGTTTTTACAAGTCAGATGACTGAAGTAGGCTATTTGTGTTTGTGTGTTTAAGCAAATCACCTAAGATTTTCTCCCTTTGGGGTTGATGTAAATGAATTCTATGTGTAAACCAACCTTTACCTTTGTTTTTCTATCCTAATTACCGTCTACAGCACATGCAAGCACAAAGCCACAGAGAGACACATTTTTTTCTCTCAGTTTTCGATCACCACCAGCAGATAGAAAAACACATTTACCCCACTGTTCCTTGCATTTTCTCGAAATACTAAATCTGAATCCTGCAATTATTAGGACACACATCCTACTTAGAGCTCCATCCTCTTTCACGGTCACACTGTCCCGCTCCTCTTGTCTGGCCTCCTCCACTGACCCAGTCCTCTCTTCCCCTCTCTAAAATATTGATAACGGACTCTCACTCAAGCCTTTCTTTCCGCTCAGGTTCCCATCTGCGGTGAATCAGCAAAGCAGACTGGCAAGCGACTGAGGCCTTTATGTGAGTCCATATTTACACCAAATCACACTGCAGCGACAGTAACACAGATGCTGCCACACCGAAAAAGTGCTCAATAATCAACATGGAGCCCACCTGGGACAAACCCCTCTCATGAGCCGTCATGGGACGCCCCAGATCATTATGCCACTTTTCCCCTTGCACTCCTCTGTGGCTTATCACGTGCTTATTAATATTTCATGTGCCTTACACTCACTCATAGTGACTCTTTTAAACAGCAGTCGAGTCGTATTAGGCCCATTGGCTGAGGTTTGATTTTGACCTCTGTGGGGGTTTAGCAATGGTGCAAGAAGACCATTACCCTTTTTCTAATTATAGTTAGAGATACTCTAGGCAATTAATAATAATAATAGAAATAAAAATGTAAATCAAAATTCATTCATCTTCTACTACTGACATAATGCTTCCTATGGATTAATTTGGGATACAGTCGTTTAATCCTAGATTACTATTAATCCAAGCTTTAATAGTAATATGGTGTCAATGTACTGTAATGAATGCACACACTGATGCCAGTATGGGAACGATGATAATAAGAAAAGATGGTTTTGAGAAAAAAGACTATAGCCTATTTTAAATATTATTATGTATATAACTATGTTACATTAAAAGTAACAATAACAGTACATTTCAAACATTGCATCAACCGCCAGGATGCTTTATCAAAGCCTTTGACCAGTTTTTTATTACAATATATGTATAAGGATGCTCACTACTACAATGGCATGTGGTACAGCTGTCTCTCTTTGGGGCCAATGTGCCTTTCTGAAGCTAATTTTAAGCGGTAAGCAGCTTTGTGTTGAGCTTATTCCCATGTTGTTTGCCCATTTAGACAGTGACACGCAACAATTAGTGGTAATTTATCAATCTATGTCATGAATAAGGACAATTTAGTAGTCTATTGTCGTTACTCTAATAGGTAGACGTCCACCCTTGACGAGGCCCATGCAGAGCAGCACATCACATCCCTGGCCCTGACTGATCAAATGGCCTTTGACAACAGCAGCAGCAGCGGAGGACGCAGGGCACCTCAGCTGTCTTCCCAGGCATTGATCATGTACGTGCACGAGTAGAGAAAGATACTGGAGGGGCGGGGTGCATCCCCATAGCCTATATCCATATCTTACCCTCAGTCCTCCGGTTTCCCTCCTCCTCCTCCTCCTCTTCCTCGTGCTGCTCTCTCACTGCGTCTCCCGCATGCCGTCTCTCAGCGTCCGCGCCCTCACCCACTCATCTTCCTTCCTCCTCCCTTCCTCCAGATGCATGAAATATGAATCAAATATTCAATAGCGAACGGTGGTGGCTCGATACCTTGGCGTTTTTTTACGTCTAGGCAGTCACTATCAGGCGGTCATTAGCGACAACAACTGGGCGTTCTCTTTCCAGTTTACAGTAGCCCTCCCTCCGCGTCCTGTCGAGGCTCGATGTCTTCCCCCGCTGCGCTGTGACCGTGCGTCACGTTGGTATCACAATTCCCACGGGTTTCATGCCCAGAGATGATGCAGGCCTGGTATAGCTCCGGTCCGGACGACAAGACAGAAATACAGCGAACAATACTAATTAGGGTTGAAGGCGCCGCTTTGTGCATCGATGGTTCTCATTTGGATTTTCCCATTGTTGTTATTCTACACGCTCCCGATGTTACATCCTTGCAGTAAATGGTCAAATAGCGTCGTCGACGTGATCTCCATATCCTTGAAGAATCGTGATAAGGCGCAGCACATCAGGATGGATGCGCGGCGGCTTTTCAAACGGAATAGAAAAAGGCTGTTGTAATAAATAATAAAAATGAAAATGAATAGAGACAAAACCGCTGGATGAGCAGAAGGGATACGGTTTCCCGCTTCTGGCCTCGCCTTGCATCCGTCCTTCTCTGCTTTCTCGCTCTCTATCTGTTCTGTCTCTCTCCATCCGCTGGTCCCGCTTGTTGCGCGTTCTGCACTCGAGAGCGCGCAACTTGTGTGCGGACGCGCGTGTGTGTGGCGCTTGCGTGAGGAGCGAGGGAGGCAGAAAGACGACAGCGAGGGAGAGCTTCGACTATATTATCAAGGTTTGTCTGAGTGAGCAACAATAAGCTGCTGTGTTGGCAAGAAAGGACAGTGGTATAAGTAGAGGCTACGTTTGTTTGGCCTGTGTCTTCTGCGGTCCCCAGTTAGCTTTAGCATTCAGGCTACCTCTCACCTGTCAGCACAGTGCAAGTTTCCTCCATCTTAATCTACGTCCTGGTAAGAATCAATTAGAAATCACAGTGGGTGGGAAGCCTATTGTCTGTGCTGCTGTGACATCTCAAAATTATGAATGGTCGCAAAGGTAAATGAGAATCATTAGGGCGCAAATATTGATAATTGACTGCCTTTTATGAAATCTGAATGTACTTTCATGTTCATTTTGGAAAGACTTACTTTTCTATCATTGGTTTCCATTTAGGCTTCTTTGCAATTTTATCATTTATAGCAACATATATCATCCATATATCATCCTTCAACGACCAAAATACATTGCACTGCATTGTACAATGCTCCTAACTTAAATTTGTGAGGCTTAGAAATGACTGTAAATGCATTTATAGCAGCACTATATGCCTATAAGACATAAATCACCATATCACTGTGTGAATCCCTCTTGTCAATCACTGGCTTCCACCTTTATTCACCTCTGAAGTGATCACTTGTCACCACTTTGGCAGCTTACTGTTGCTGTTTACAGACACATCTGTTAAAAGGTAAGAAGAAGCCTTCTCTGAGACGTCATCCGCTGAATGCTAATGAAACAGACGGCACAAAAGCGTCATCCGCACAGTTTACATATGCAAGAAGGGTCCTGAACATCATCTTTAGTGTCAAATAAGATGAGTCACATTCTGTGTTGAAAGTCAGATCGTGTTTCGTCATTTCACTTGACTGCTTTTGAATAGCTCTGATTGCTTATAGTCTTTAAAGTGGAGTGAAGCTTCATAAACACTTAAATACAACAGTCGCAAATAAAACTGTTCTGATTTGGGCTGTTTTTAGGTACATGTGGTTTTTCTAGTCGCCCAAACAAATGATTGAGTAAGACATACTGTACATTAGAAAGTTGTGTTGCTGAAATAGGGAAATGGTTGGAATAATGTCCTTGGAGCCATAAAACAAGCTGTAATAGCAAGACTTGGATCAGACCTAACCTTGGCGTGACTGCTTTCTTGGCATTCAAAGACAAACAGACAGCCAAGTGTAAACTGGGGTCAGCAATGGTTAGCAGCATTCACTGTTTCTGTTAGATTATTTTTATTGGATGTTGGCAGATCCATCCACTTTCTCAGAAGCTATAGCAGCAAGACACAGACATAGTGAAAAACAGAGCTGTTAAAAGAAGATCAGCTAGTTTTTGTGAGTTGGGTTTAAATAATAATAGGTTCCATTTGTATAGCGCCTTTTATGACAACCAAAGCACTTAATAATATAACACACATGCAGCATTAGAACTTTCCCAATTTCGGATGAATTCATTGATAACCTTTGTCTTATGGTCCATGCTTTGTGGATTAAAAGTGTAGCAAACCACGACAACAACAAATCTGTAATATATAAGGACAAGGGAGTAGTATGAAAACAACTGAAACATTTATTCATTCTTCATTAGTTTATATACCTCGCGATTTTGGCTTTATAGTCAGCAGGAGTTGATTGACTTTGAGGCAGAGGAAGCAATATTTAATTTGAAGTTTTTTGTTTGCTATATTTAAAATCTGACTATAAAAAAGAAGGCATTACAACCTTCTGTTTAAAAGACTGGTTATTTAAGGACCTCTTCAGTCACTAATGATGTGCTATTTTCTCAGCCTCTGTCACCAAGGTGACTCTCCTCCACCATCTCTGCCTCCTCCATCCACCTGGGCATCTTCTCCCCCTCCCCATCCTCCGCCCTTTTTCTTCTTCTTCTTCTTGTTTTCCACTTTGTACTTGAGTCTTCTCACAGGATCAGTGAGGCTCCTCATTGACTTCTCACTTATGTCGTCACTGATCATAAAGTTTCTGTCGATGATCTCGGCCGCCTCCTGCCAATTCTTGTAGCAGTCTGGGCCAAAGCGAAGGATCTCATCCACGGCATTTGGGATGAGTATGGAGCAGTCAGGACGCAGGACCACCACTGTGGGCAGCTCCTCTACATTAAACATGGTCTCCAGCTCCCTGTGGGCACACATTTTCAAATACACTTAAGTCACTCTTACGCTAAAGTGTATTTACTGTACAATCAGCCACCAGCAGCTTGGACACACAACACTGGCCACTCCCACACACCTCCTGTAGGGGTCCTCATAGGCCAGAAACAGGCACTTCTTGGGCAGCTCCTTGAGGAAGCTTTCTAGCTGTTCCTCTGACTGGTCCATACTGATGGATTAAAAAAAGGAAAATGACTTGCTTTTCGTTACACATGTGACGAAACTGTGCAACTCATGTATAAAAAACTAGACATGAGGTGAGAAATTTGGTCGACTGTGAAAAATAATGAAAATATCTGAACATCCAGTGAGATTATATTTTTGTAGCAGGTTATTTAGTTAGAATAAAAATGGTTGAGTGCTCGCTCAGCTTTACTGAAAAAGGAGGAAAATTGAAGGGCTTATTATGGAGAAGTGTTATGCTGGGATCCATAAAGAGAATTGGATGATGGATTTTTCTTTTAAAAATTACAAGATGTTGGACTGTGACATTTGGAGTGACCTTTCAGATAGTGTTTGTAGGTTGAAGGGTAAATGTGTGTTCATAGGATAAAGATCAGTCAATTTAATACACATTTATGTCAAAAGTCATGTAAATCCCAACAAATATCTTCTTGATTTGGCAAATATGGCATCTGTATCAATAGATTACATTTCAAAGATGCATTTGGTGCCACTGAACCAGACAAAATGTAGGTTATTTTTTATAAGAGCAGCACAATATAAAAAAAAACCATGATATACAAAATTGTTGGTAGACAGTAGACCGATTATAGGCTTTTAATGCCTAATGTATTGTATTTTAATATATTGTATTGCTTCTGAATCAGTTTAAAAACAGGATTTCTTTACAGTTAATCTTTATGTTTTGGGTTGGCTCCATCTGACTGACCAAATGTATTGAAGTGCAAATAAATGGCTGTCACATGAATAGCATAATTAATTACAGTTTAAGCAGTTTTTGTGATATGCATTGCTTATGTTGATTTACAGATATAGTGCAGAGGTAGCTCTCAGGTGTGTTTATAATACCTGATGTATAACAGCACCAGCTGAGCAGAGCGATCCACATAGAATTCATCCGTCAGCTGCTTGAAGAATTCGCTAAGAGTAGGAGCAAACTGCTGGCAGCTTTCACATGATGCAGACCCAAAGAAGAGCATGAGAATACGATTCTGCAGACGCATGACTATCTCACGCTCATTGTCGAGTTCATCCTGGTCCCTGTTGTTCTTAACCAGGATCCTGTCTACAAACAGGTCCACCATGATGAAAGTCTGAGCTATTGAAAGATATGAGTTGAAATTGATATTTATTAATTTATTGTAACATTTATGTTCTCTATCGTGTGTCTCAGGGTCAAACGTGTATACAATAATAATTTTTTTTAAATCTAAAAATTGTAGACTTCGTGTTAGTATTCAGCATTCGGAATATGTAGCTCACTATATAATCTCATAATCCTTACAGGTGCTTACCTCTAACAAAATATTATCTCCCGTTGAAGCAGCAAATCCACCAAGAACAACCTTCCAGATTTTTCCTTTAAACTCTTGCTGAATCGTACAAGAAGCACTAACAAGCGGGTCACTTCATATCACATTTGCTCACTGACCTCATTCCCCTCACCGTGCTGCCAGTGGCTGCTCACTGCCTCTTCCTCTGCCTGTGAGCAAGGATTGAGAGACAAGATGACAGCGAGACAAGGCACACAAAGTACTCACAGTCTGTACTTATCAAAGCACATGAGTAATTGGGAGAAATGAGTGAATCACAGACATATTTAAACATAAAAAGAATGAAGCGAGCCACAGTGAAACCTTTATTTTTCAGTCACTAATGAACACATGGACGCACAAAAAATATCTTTTTGTCATATACTGACTTACTGGAAACCCTTTTGTGTGCAGTAGTCATAACATCACATGAGTCACACTTGTCCTACGAAGTGCAGCATACTAAATAAGAGACTGCATCACCTGTAAATTGTATGATGCTGTTACACTGTTATTACTGTGTGTCACTATAACAAGGGTATAACAGAAAAAAACCTCTGATCTTTCTGAGAAAACGTATAATACTGAGTACAATATAAGTATAAGAACTTTACACATAGTGTTTAACAAAGTATATGTAATTTACACATAAAACACTGAACAGAAGCAGGTGCCAGCACCTATTCACTACAACAGATTGCAGACATCATAGTGTCTATGACAACCGATCATAAAAATGTTTGACTTTTCAAATTAAAAACTACTTCATCCCCAGCCTTCAACACCCTACTCACCTGTTACCATTTATGTGTTTTGTGACAACATCACGTGAGTAAAAGATTTGGTGGACATCAAATACTGAAAGAAATCCACATGATGCTCAGCCATTTTTATGCATTCAATACTGGTGCAATGTTTTATAGCAGGCTTTAGGGACTGGCAAGTCTTCTTTCTCTCTTCTGTTAGCTCTTTGATGTTTTCACCAATATTTATTACTAAATACTGATAGTGATGTTTTACAAAATATTTATTTATTTGTATTCCCAGACATAAAAAGGAAGAGTACACCCAGCTCTAGAATTCTCCACCGTGTAATTATCTCGCCACAACTTCTCACAAATCATTTGTATAAATTACAAGTTAGACATAATATCAGTCGTTTGCAGCAGTTCAGTTCCAGACAAAATCCTTAAATGGGTGACAAACCTGAAACAGTGTTGCTCTAAAGCATATTGTTAAATGTAATATTATATATAGTGATATAGTTTATATATAGTTTGTATTTATTCTAAAATGGCATTCGTGGGCGCTCGCAGCACTTTTCATCAAGCCTCCATTCATTCAACCTTTCACACACCAGTGTCGCAGACACTTGAGACAAGGTGGGGTTCAGTGTCCTGCCCAAGGACACTTTGACTGCGTGAATGGGAAGAGTGGAGCTTGAGCTGCCAACCATTGGGTTCTTGGATGACCCTCTCTACTTCCTGAGCCCTTCTTCTTAAAGGTCAATAACCCCTTGCTTTAACAAATGGACCAGGTATGGTTATGGGTTGGATTGTAGCATATTTTTATATAAGTCTCCACTTTCTGTTATCTCCCTCTTTTCTTTTTGGATCCCATGTCCTGTCTTGTTCTTCCTCATCGTCCTGTCCAGCTCGACCTCTGGTCCACGGCTTCCACCATCTCTTTTTTCTCTTATCGTCCTCTGTCTTGTACTTGAGCCGTCTCACAGGATCAGTGGCAGTTCGTAAATTGAGATTGTCGAACTCCTCGTTGAGCATAAAGCTCCTCTCCACAAGATTAGCAGATTCCTGCCAGTTGCTGAAACAGTCGCAACCATGCCGACAGATTTCTTTCACAGCGTTTGGAGAAAGAACAGAGCAATCAGGACGAAGGACTACTACAGTTGGTACTTCTGTCACTTTAAACATGGTCTGTAGTTCTCTGTAAGACACAAAAAGGACACATACAGTAGATTGTGGTAGTCCAGATCTCAAGGCTCAGCGATTTTATTGTTATCCCAGTGTTGTATACTTTCACTTACTTCCTGTATGGGTCCTCAAAGGCCAGGAACAGAGTCTTTTTGTGGAGGTCTTTGAGAAATCTCTCCTGCTGCTGCTCAGTTTGGTCCAAGCTTAAGAAAGTACACAGAAATGTAAACTTTATGAATGAGACTGGGCATGCTGTTGAATATGAAAAAGCAAAGTCCTAGACAAAACCTTATATAGATGAGAGCCAGCAGTTTTGGGTATTCGATGTATGCCGGGTCCTTTAACCTCTTAAAAAAGTCATTCAGGACAGGCACAAACTCCTGACACTTGCCACAGTCGGCCGAAGCAAAGAACAACATGATGATGCGGTTTTCGAGGATCCCTGTGATCTCCCGCTCTGTGTTCAGTTCATCTTGGTCCCAGTTGTTTTCGACCAGAACCCGGTCTAGGAACAGGTCCACCATGATGCAGCTAGAGAAAGAGGGATGCCTTGTGTGATGAAATATGAAGAACACTTTGTCTATATTTTGTTTTCTATATTTCTACATTCTCTATATTAGTTTTCTGTTTTTGTTTAGATGGCAGGGATGTGTCTGAGTGTGGAGCTAACCGCAGCAAATAAAAACGAAATATGACTTAATTATATGGGAGGTTCATTGCTAAAAAGAGGATATGAGATAGGACCAGGTTTGTTTACACACATCACCCTCGAGATCTTCCATATTGTGCCTGTAACATTCTATATATCAGAATATTTTAAAGTAAAAGTATCACCTTTCTGCAAGCCATTATTGACTGACAAGTTTGAAACAAGTGTGCATGAAGTTCACATCATTAGTGAGGCTTTTGCTAATGCTTCACACAAAACAGAAACTGTTACAACCTCATTTTTACACCACCTGCTGCAGTCTTTCCACAAAAGCAACGTGATGCCAACACTTTTTCCAAACATGATGCAGCACACATTTGGAATGGAGCACATTGTAAAAAGGTGATTTGGCTGAAAATATATTGCAAACAATGTTCAGAAAAAGAACACAGGACAAAATCCAAATTTAATTTTAAAGTGATGTGTCTGTAAGAGAGTTGGCTGCCTTTGTGCAAGACAAACAGCTGGATTGTGGACTGTTTTGTGCTGATTTTGTATATTCTCCATTCTCTCCTCAGAGCGGACAGACCACTAATTGATATAACTATTACAAGTCAACAATCAGCTCGTTCTTACTTTTTCAAACAGGTATGGCTCAGAACTAAAATCCTATGGGAAATACATTTCAGACACAGAAATAACAACAGCCCAGAAATGTGCTTTATCTGTCCTTCGCAGCCTGTATTTCACTTTTCCTGCAGACGCTGTGGGCTGTGAATTGACAGCGATAACCTCACAAATGAGATTTGGCCGTGTGGCTTTAAGCTTTGCCAGATCTATTTGAGACTACCACTGTGGACTGAAACTTCTACAAGAAAAATGTCTGAAACTGAGCAGCATTGAAGCCTGTCTGGAAAGAGATAGGATTTACTATACATCTCCAAAAGGTCAAAACCTAAATTATACATTTGGAAAAGTTATTTCACAATCATCTGGATTACTGCAGAAGCTCATCGATTGTTCTTGACATATACTTGCAGCAAAGGCTTGTTTTGTTAATAGCTAATGTTATTTATCATTGATCTCTGTGCTGTAGCAGCTGAATGTACCTTTACCTTAACTCCTGGAGTCTCTGGGAAATAAAGGCAATATGTCCAGAGCGTGTTCCTTATTTTAAGGCATTGTGTCCTTCCTTTGAGATTTTTTTCGCTTTCTCTGTCCTTCACTTTATCCCCTTTTCTTCCAAGTCTCCTATTTCACAGACACCTTTCAGTGGCCATTCAACCAGTTTACTGTGTTCATGGAGGAGATTACAGATACAGGAGCTGTAGGTGTGGCACTGCCGTAATTCAGGGCAGAGGTTGCTCCTATGTGTGCGCAAAGCAGAAAAACTCCGGCTCAACCATGGCAATCTTATTACTTAAAGAGTACATGGGACCAAGATGGGATGAAACAGGACTAATTGGATTGCAAGGTGGGAGTGACATGTGGGTCAAGAAGGGGATACACCGGACAGCTTTGTTTTATATGTGCATTAAGTCAAGCCCTCTGACCTGCTGCAAGCTCACCATTACACCAAACAAGAAATAATTAAGGCTTCAGCCATTTACTCCTCCGAGCTTAATGATAAATGTTTACATCCCGTTATCAAAGGTGTGTGACAGCTAGGAAGCAGACCTTTAAGGAAATTATCTGAGAAAGTCAATAGTTTGAGTTGAGTTGGGTTCTGCTAAAGTGCATCAGGTTGTACTGTAGAAAAGTGGCTATTGATCCGAGAGGCACTGGCAGAAAATACCTGGGTTAATCTCAGAGAGAGGGGTGAGGTAAATATAGCGGCAAAGGTAGCTCTAACAGGATTAGTCTGAGTCACAGACGTGTGCAGTGGCACGTGGTGCACACAGCATTTTTACTGCCATGACAAACAAACTGTGGACACATAGCACCTGCCAAAGCTTTGAATCCCTTTCTCCCTAGAGACAAAACTACACTGTACATGGCAACAAGGTGCACAAATTCACATTCACCAGAAACTTACTTCCCAATGAACACAATTATATATGTATTATATTCTGCGTTGTTTGGAGTACATACTAAAACTAATTGTTACTAAAAACATTTTATTTTTACATCTCACACACTTTAAGTATTAAAACTACATATGGCTCATTAAAGTGGACTGTATCTATTTGGAGTGTTGGTCATTAGGAGAATGGCTAACGACCAACGCTGATAATCTTCACCTGAACTGTAGAGTAGCACTAATTAAAATGAAGTGCAAGAAAAGACTTATTCCAAAACAGACCTGCCAAAAAGCTGTCCAGTCTGCAGATTTCATAAACCCATCATTTCTGCAGTGTTGTAGCCATTATTATTGCATTGATTTCAAGAAACTCACAAACTTTTCATTCTAAAAGTTTTATTCGTTCTTTAAAAAAGAGACAAACTGGGTCAACAAACATGTTATTAAAAATATATTTTCATAGATTTAAGGTTGATGTTAAAATTGGAAATGTACACAGCCCCAAATATTACGGCTGCTGGTAAAATGAACAAATGTTATAATAGGAGAACATGAGATACATTCATGAATAAGAACAGTGTCAAAGGTCAAGCAAATACTTCAAGAACTGTTCAATAAATAACACACTGATATGATGCAGAAAACATAGCTTGGCTTCGAATGGTATTTTTCACATGAGGCACATATCAGTCTTGTTTAAAAAGATTTAAAGCCACTGACAAAGGCAACCATACACACCATTTAGACATTATACTGATTCTTTTACTCTGTACTTTTCTTTCATAGGCCACGAAGAGTTGTAAAAAGCTCTCCTCATATTTAAAACTCCATTTTAAACCCCAAACTGCAGCTATAACACAGATAATGTAAAAGAGTGTTATCGTTGGGCATTTTATTGGAGCAATAAATGTGAATGTACTTCTAACTCACTGTGCACAGTTTTGCGGCCAAACACTAAAGGAGGAATGGAAAGGAGTCTTGGATGAAATATTATGAAAAATAATCAAAGTGTGATCCAGTAAAGCTGTGGTATGGGCTTTGGGTCCGAGGCAATAAATAACACAAGCTGCTGACTAACTGACTCTTCAAGAGTTAAGGCGACATCTAACCTCCTCCTTTTAGACAAAGGTCAAATGAGGGAGAAACAAAAGTACAAATGCATGCAATTACCCTCCAACCCAATCTATTATCACAGCTTTCAATCTCCATCAGTATCTGTCCTCTCTGTTCTTGTGTCCTAATGTTGTCACAGCTCGTCCCGTTTGCTCCACTTCTCTAGTTCTGACTGCAATACGTCTGAGTTTTGTGCCTCAAAGCTTAGTTCCTCCTGCTCCTGAGTTTTTCTCGACTTAGCCCTGTCCCAGTCGGTTTTGACTGTCTCATTGTCCCACACCACTGATGTTTCTGTGTCGCTGATGTAGCCGTGGTCTCCTGTGTAATGGGTTGGATACACCAGAAGTGGCTCGGCAGAAAATGCATGCAAGTCTCGTTGTTCAAAGGGCTCCATGTACTCTGACCTGCAAGTGAGAAAGAGACACTATGTAATAAATGATTAAAAGGGCAGTTACTTGAAGGTGGAGAATGACTGTAGTACTTACACTGGATGTTTGTTGTACATGACAGGAAGGAACTCATCAACAGGAAGCATTCTCCTCAGAGGGTCAGCGCTGAGGAGCTTTTGGGCCCCTTGTAAAGACAGCATGTAACCCAGTGTCCAGTAAGAGTAGTCGGCCTCCACCAGGTTGTGTATGTTTGGGACCGATCTCTCTGGATGGTCGATCTGCATCCGCTTTCGCCCAATGTAACTGTATTTATTGGCAGACAGGAGACAAAGTATAGCAAGCTCAAAGTCTTGGATTTGGAAAAAAACGTTCACCAGTACAATGTGACTTCATCATAATATATATATATATAAAATACAGATAATAATAAATAAAATAAACATTTATAGAAATTTAAATTTGAAAAGTAATAAATAGTCTTATTATATAAATACTACTTATGTATTTGAACTGGAGTTGTGTTTGCAAAATGAGCAGGTTCTTGTCTTAGCTATATTTTTATTTTTCAGATCAGTCATTGTATTACATGAGAGTTTCACACTCCATGAGCTGCATGACTTCCACACTCAATCTAGGCCACTTCACTCAATGAGACAGATCACATCAGATTTTTTGCCACAAAAATGTAGAAAAACTGTCAAAGTCAGGTTGCATGGAGATGCATCAATCAGAGTGAATTAATGTTTTTGACAAGATGGAGCTTAGCAGCAGCGCTGATGTGACGTGCCGCTCACATGTTCAGTATTTGTCTGTGGTTACTATTGGCTGTCTTAGTTTACTTTGGCACACTGTGTGCCTGGAATAATACATTTGCTTTTCAGAGACTGAGCTCCTCTGGGTGAATCACTGTCAATGGGAAAATACAGCAGTAGCAGCATGAGCGAAATTCAGACACATTATTCCCATGAGTGCATGAGTATTTGATCTGTGTTGTCTTGTCTGTTGTGACAGATATACACATTTCACTCTAGGGGGACAATAATCCTCTGTTTACTACAACTTATTCAAGTGAGAACTCACATGAGATCCCAGTCCAACTTGTGTGCTGTCACTTCCAGCAGCAGCGCCTGAAGACGTCGTTTGAAGAATACCTCGAAACGGAGGTCGTCCTCCAAAACCAAGGAGGTTTGCAGACCACGATCTACAATCTGTAAAAGCAAAAGTGAGTTTTGGCACTTTAATTACCTTACTCACTGTCCCTGTAAATCCTACACATTTTTTAATATATATTTTGTACTAAAATTTCACTATTGTTACAGAAAGGCATATAAATATTTATTAAATCTATTCAATAAAACCAAGTTACTGTATTGTGTCCATTGGCTGTGCAAAAAACCCACCTCCTTCCAGATTTTGTAATGAGAAAGGAAACAGCCCAGTTCGCCCTTGGTGAGTGGTCGGCCATGATAAGGGTCTTTGTACCCTGGCAGCATCTTAATCCCCATAGCATCAATATCAGTGGTGTTCAGAGCTCTCAGGTGAAGAGAAGGGATCAACAACACATTAGATATGGACACAACAATTTACATAGAGTAAAAATAGAATCTATTCATCCACTTTCACACTATTTACTTTCTACATGCTGAATACATGCTGTGCAAATTACTATAAATGGTGTTACATATAAAAAGCAAGCTGCTGAAAATGCAATCTAAAAGAAGATTATATGTGCTGCACCATTTGTGCTGTTCAGCGAGTCTTTAAATTACAATATGGACCCTGCTCCCTCTTTGCAACATGGCTGTTTGTCAAGGCTTTGCAGCTCGATGCATCACTCCACAGCACATGTTGCACACGCTCAAATCGAGAAGGCAAAAGCAATGAGGGAGAAAGAAGATGAGAAACGTACTTGCCATCCACAGCATCGACAACCTTACAGCTGAGCTCCTGCTCATAGAGTGTTCGCAGCATTCGCTCACGCCGGTCAGGTCTCCTCACCAGATTTATCATAAACACCTGAGTGCACAGAAATGCAAAGCCTCAAACACATGCTCATATTACTGCACTGAAGTGTTTGTGTGCAAGTGTGTGTGTACCTCATCAAAGCCCATCTTGTTAGGCTGCTTGGGAGGAACTGACAGTAAACTAGAAGGCTCCAATGGAGGATTTCTCACTTTTATGGAAAAAAGAGGATGGTTACAAATGCAGTAGATTTATTAAGGAAAAGTCCATAAATAAACCACACTATACTCTTCAATGTACTGTACATGAATGACCGTGGGTGTTGGATTTAAGTGAAGCTACAAAGTATATTTTTGCGAAGGCAAAGGATGCAATCTATTTACTATTTTGCATACTATTTGTATTTGAACATTTCGTTTTTTATATTGGGTCCTCTAAAAATCTCTTGTAAAGCACTGAAGGCCCAAAAACAAATGTTTACTTTTGTACTAGGTCCAAATCAAATGTTATTAAAGTGTCCGTTAAAACTTTTTTAAAATTGTAAACAAATAACTTTTCACCTGACTTACCCATGACCTCCAGCTGAGTGTGCAAGAAGCTCTCCGCCTCATCCTGGAGCGTAGCATGGGAGCGCATTGGGACGGGGAAATAACCGTACGTTTCCTTGTTGCACACGTACATCTGAACATCTATTATACAAAGAGAAAATGCTTCCATATGTGTGCACAAGAATTATTTATTAACACGTAGCATTTTCCTCACCTGCCATCCGAGCTGAGTAAGCAAACACAATGACGTCGTCCATGGCCCAGCTGTACTCCGGGTGTGGCGGGTAAAAAGCCAGCTGTCGAGAAGCCTCTTTTCGTAAATCCAGCAGGTAGGTAGAGTGTACCATTGGCACAGCGAAACAGCCACGCCGCTCCTGCTTACGAATAGGCATGTATGCAGGTGTCCTCTTGTAGTAACCCTGTGGATCACACACTCCACATTTAAACCTGATGCTAACAGTTTGGTCAACATCTAGTCCAACAAAAGCCAGAAACGGGCCTGCTTTCCTATTCTACAGCTCCCGCAGCACTATTAACTATTGAATCTATGCAAAAACACAACAGATGAAGTACCTGTGAAGTCATACCACACCAGAAGTTTGAATAGGCAGCTCTGGACTCCAACATGGGTGCTACAATGGTTTTGTTTTCTCTCATCAGTTTCCACAACACATCTTTATTGGTGAGCAGGTTGTCACAGTCAAGCACCTGCAGACAAAATGAGGGGCATACATCACTGACAAGTATTTCACCCAAACAAGCACAAGAAAGCTCACACAGTGCCATCCACTGCCACTAATGATGATTAATGATAATGACGGAATCCCTCTGCCGTTGTTTTATTTGCAGCCTTTACGTTTATACATCACTCAGCAAGGGAGTGCACTTTTATTTGCAGAACATTATGACTTGTTTTAGTGTTTTGTCGAGGAGGAAACAGAGGACGATTGCCAGATTTCAACATTTGTGAATGAACAGAGCGTGATCTACTCCACTGCGAGCACACATCCAGCTCCCAGAACGCATAAATGACCTTTGTGTCTAATATTTGTGGTTTAATGTTTCATACGGTTCATACTTTAAAACTCTAGCCTTAATGTGCAATGCAGTACTAAATGTTCATAGTGGCTCTCTCGTTCTGCTTTCGAAGATATTTTTATTCACCCCCACTGACTTCTATTTAATATTGTTGATTTAAAAACATTTCTTGCCTGGAAATGAGGGGGTGGTTTGAATCACACAACAGCGCACCTCAAACATTGCTTGAATCAACAGCTGAATCAGTACACGGTGTACATTAAAATGCAGGTAACCATGGCAACAACTCTTCCGCTTCTGGTATAAGTCAACTCTACAGTGAAATTAAACTCCATAGCTCTTAAACTCACCGCATTATGAACTGTCAAGCTGTGCATTGTGTCAAGCTGTGTATAATGAAAAAGTCTGCGTGTGTAGGATGAAGGTTTCGCGTATATGTCCTTACTTATCGTTCACTTCACAGACACAACAGAGAAACAGTACAATGGGTGCTTTGGAAGATGACAAACCAGGAGGTAGTCAGCCCAGATCTCGCGGGCGGTGTCCAGAGCTGCCTGACGAAGCTTCATCACATGTTCATAACGGAGATTATTCCAGTGCTTGGGTCCCAGCTCGTCTTCAAAAGAGCTACAACATGCAGTTACAGTTAGACAATGCCCCACCATCAGAAGACCACAACAATACATGAGCAAACACAACATACCTGTGCTCCTCATCAGGTCTCCACTCTACGTAATGGTAGTAATTCTGCACCTTAATGAGCCACTCTCTCAAGATGGCCGTAGTGTTGTCTATATTATGATCTGTCGCCACCCTGTTAACAAAAACAATGATAAATCACTAAATATGTTCAAATCAATGGCGCTGTGCACTTTGTCCTTCCTCCTACGCGTATTGGCCTATGGATTATAACTGATTCAAAGGGGCTGGAGGATTCATTCCCATGTGAAAATTGTCAAATAATCTGTGATACCCAATGCGTATCACTGGCCTGAAGACACAACAGACAATTAGTGAAGGAATCCATCTGCTTTTTTACTGTTGCACCAGAAAAAACTATTGAAAATATCTATCTCTGAAGTGCTACATTATCTGGCATCTGAATATTAGGTCTTACGCATTGTTTGCTACACTGTATGGATATTTGTCATCTGAGAATCAAATGGTTTAAAGCCCTTGCATTACATATATATGATAACTTTCACTATCCTTTAAGAACATATACAATGCAACATATTTACTGCATTAAAAATCATAAGATAATGCATATAGCTACACCCAGAGAAATGGTTTGTTTTGTCCTTTGAGGATGGTGCTATCACAGAGCAGAGGCAGACAATAGGGGCTGACATGGGGAGCTGAGGCATTTGCCTGCTGTCTGTGTGTCTGTGTTAACATAACAAATCAGAGTCTGTGAGTGAGGGGCAGAGGCAGGCAGAGCTGGAGAGGGGCCAAAGAATGTGTAAATATGAAAAAAAGATTTACTCCCAGCCATGTTGTGCAATGAGTGACATTCGGCGTGCTGCGGGTGTAGCTTCCCATGCGTCTGTTGTGTTTAAACACGGCTGTGCAATCCCAGCGCCTACGTGTGACGGACTCACCTATCCATCTTCTTCCTCTCTCACTCTGACAGAAACATCTGACTGCAGCGGGATTATGAATGACCGAATCCAAACGCTTTATAAAGAGTAAATATTTGGCATTGCTCGCGAGCCAGCAATAGAACTTTGCCTGAAGGCACTGAGAAAGCTGGGAGAAAAGTAGACAGATGAAAAAGTAAGATTTATGGTTTGATAAAAATCCATCCTGCATGTCCCTACAGAACGCACACACCATTAGGCACAGAGCATTCACGTGTATGTGTGTTGGAGCTTGCCAAGTACTCCATCTTAACCTGTCACAATGATAACTGCAGGTATCGACAGGTGGCCAGTCCCACCAAGTCTACTGTTTCATGCAGAATTTCAAAACCTCTTTGTATCTGCTCTTCCACAGGAGACAGATACAGTATGTTGTAGATCAAAGCAACTATGCAGTAAACTCAGCCACAGCTGCCATATGGGCATAGTTAGACTCACGTACTACCATGGGAAGAAAAAAAAACTCTCAGACTGAGACAATCTGTCCTGCTGCAGTGGAAGAGCAGGCAAATAAGGTTGAAAATATTCCCACTTGAATACAAACCGTTGAAATGTAATAGATGCTAGTGTTTGATATGGTGCCATTTAATACCACTGCTTTTCAAGTAATCCCTTAAACTGTCCTTTAGTACACCTCCAGTGAAGCGTTTTAATCATTATCTAACCTGTCAGATCTCAATGCTGATGAGAAGGCTGATTTTAAAAGCATCTATTGGCAGAGACTTGCAACAGATGAGGAAGTGAGCAGGAGACAAGAATCATCTGGAAAAGCTGGGGGCTGGGTGACTGTGAAAAACACAGCCAGAGGGGAAAGTAGACAGTCCCGCAGAGGTGTTTAATAGATAGCTTCACCATTCCACTCTGTTATACCAGTACTGTATGCCTCTATGCTTGTTTTTTTCCATTTGGAGGAGTCCTCTGTTGACTTGGGAACATTTTATGAAAGCGTTTGTTCCAGTCCAGCCTAGGAAGATGAGGAAAGGAAAAGAGGGAGGGGAAAGGGGGAAAAAAACAAAGGGGCGATGGGAAAGAAGATGTGTGACTGAATGTGGGTTTGAGAATACGGGCCATCCAGCTCTCTGTCCCGGGTTAAAGTCAAACGGACGAGCCCAAAGCTGAAACACGCAAAAACCTATTGTAAAGACTTGAATTGTTGTCGTTCAGTCTGTTTCTCTTTTTCCTCTTTCTCCTCAGTTAGATTTGACTAATACACAGCGGCCCCACCTGGCCAGTGCTACTAAGCGCACACGCAAGACTCATTCCTGCGTGAGCCTGACGTGTCCGGTGCGCCTCACTAAACCCAGTTACATCCAGTCACTTCCTCTAAGAGTTAGCCCAAACATTTCACTTAACACACAGCTTCTTCACTGTTTTCCTGTAGTGCATCCTACTGAAAAGCCAGAGGCACTCACCACAGCGCAATGCGGTCCTTGGGGTAGTTGAGCCGCTCGATGGTGCCGAGGAATAGCGGCAGAGAGTGCGCCGAGTTGCGGCAGACCAACGCGATGACAACCCGAGGAGCGAGGAGCGGAGACTCGGGGCTCCACCGCTCCTCGGGGAAATAGCCCCTGCTCAGGCCGGTCAGGAGGACGAACAGCAGGGCAGGCAGCAGCGAGGTGACCCGGGGCATGGCAGGAAAAGAGAACTTGCGGACGCGGCGGACAGAGAAGGACACAGGATGTTAAAGCTCATGCACAGGGACCGCTGTTGTGTTATGCCGACAGTGGTTACATGGCGGAGGAGATGGCTGAATTAAAGGGCGGGTCGGGGCTCGTTTGATGGAACTCTTCGTCTCGCCCTTTGTTCTTTTCATTTCCACTCATAGTCTGTACCAAACTGATCACACCAAGTTGTTCATGATTAAAATATTTGTTTCCATGTACTTTAAGCACTTCTACATGCCACTTTCTCCATACGGCACCTCTGCCCATCCCTTTAAGAGCTGCTCCAGTAGTAATCCATAGGAAGCAGATCCAGGCCAATGAGGGCGTGTAGTGTACTCTCGGCCTGGAAAAAGACTTTTGGAGGATATTAGTTTACAGGGACCGAGTCATTGTTTTCCACAGTTAAGTCTCAAGTCCCAGGTTAAGTCTTAACTCAAGTCTAAAGTCCTATACTTCAACAACATTAATATTATGGCAAAATTAAACAGCTGGTGTAAGCTTTTAAATCTGTATTCTGTATTTTACAAAAACAAAACAATAAAGAGTCATTTAAATTGACAAGTGCTTGTATTTCTATAGAATATTTAGGAAAAAAAAGTTTGGTGAATAGTAAGTTACAATGTGTGGGTTGCTTTACAGAGAAAATGTTTGTTTTGGGGGTTTTTTGTGCTCACTTTTCAGATAAGATTCTTTTAATCTTTGGGGAGACGCATGAAGTCTGTTCAAGTCCAAGTGAAGTCTGGAGTCATTTGTGTTTAAGTCCAAGTCGAGTTACAAGTCTTTTACATTTTCTTAAGTCATCAAATTTGTGATTCAAATCTGACCTGAGTCAAAGTCATGTGATTTAAGTCCACACTGCTGTGGTTTTCCTACACACACACACACACACACACACACACACACACACACGCACACAAAGCAAACAACATTAAACACCTTCATCAGAATCAATAAAAAAAGTTCTAATCTAGCTACTAAACGCAGCATAATCAATCCCTTGGTGAAAATAAAGCAGAGTGAATAATAAACGCTCTGTGGAAGTAATAGCCCTGTAATTTAGAGTACATAGTTATTACCTCCTTCCAACTCATTGAATAAAGTGTATTCTTCTGCCTCATGCTGTGAGAACATGGCCTCTTTTTACATCTTAACTAAAGCTGATGGACATGACAGAAGACAGAAGACACCGTGGCATTGGACAAAACAAATATGTTCGCTAATTACCACGGCTGGAGCTAGGGCTGGAGGATAAGTGTTAGAAGATAGATAGATGGATGGAACATTAACAGGTGTAGTGACAGGGCTGAAGGTTTCCAGCAGCGCATATGACAATCAAATGCTACAAATGACAATGATCTGTGGCCTGTCACAGCTTGTAGCATAAAAATAACAAGGCAGGAAAGAAAATGGAGGCAGTGTGGAGGTAAACAGTCTGTCAAAAGTCAGTGGTGGGCAGTGAGGTGATTGTGAGACAACTGAATGAGGTCTGCACAAAGAAAATCAGCAGGGAAGCAGTGAAAAGGATGGAGTCATGACACATACAAACACAGAGTGAACAGCAAGCTGACTGGCCTGTCCTGTGGAGACTTTATTTTTCTCCACCAACAGAATAATAAGCAGTGATTTTCCTCGGTGATGCATTCTTTTTAGAACATTTTGGTATAAAGTATAGGGCTAAAAAAATATATGAAGTTATTATGTGTCTATTCTCGCCTCGCTTTGATCCAGGCATGTCTGCTCCTGTTGTTTTGAAAAGTTATCTTAGGAAATACTTCTACCACGACACAAAAAATTAACTCTTACATTGACCAAGTTGACTGACTACTGCCATTTTGTCATTACACACTCAAAACAGGCCCTGGATTAGCAATATAAGGTGCGTGTTTTTTTTTAAGCATCCCACAATGGTCAGTTAAAGTTGTGCCGCGGCTGTCAGATGTACTGTTTTAAATGACAGTAACCTAAAACCACTGTAAAAGTAGTAAAAGAGGAATCCTAAAGTGCACCAACTCTTTGCTCGTACTTCATCCTCTCAACACGTTGGATTCAGGCCATAATATCCACTACACAAATAGGACGTAATGATGCTAAAATATAAATATCCCCTTGAAAATAATATAGGAAGTACTAATGTAAGCCTGTAGATTATCCATCTGATGATGTGATTGCTTGTTTATGGCTCATATGGTATAATTAATCTTTCTAAATGTGTCCATGATCTGAGCAGTTCACGACCAACGAAACAAAATACCTTCAACATTTCTCAGGCCTGACATACTGTACACGGAGTAGGTCAGCTCCCAACCCACTTTACTATCTTTAACAGGAGTCGACCAAAATATCTCCAAATAACCCTATCACACCTGTTTCATTTGCTGGAGTAAATTATTAAGACTACGATTTTTCTTGAAGAGAAATAAGTGACAAGTAAAGGCACAGGTATGAGTTTGGCTCCAGGACAAGAAATTATAGTGTCATAAATGTCAACAGTGACAGTTTGTGATATATGACTATATCTGGGCAAGTTTGAAATGGAGACTGTAAGAAGATCGGCTAAACTGCAGCGCACATGCTTCAAACTAATATGTCAGCTGCACATCAGCTACAAGCATGTATACATACTGCCCTGCCCTCTCATGTCCATCAGTTAGCTGCACTATGAACTCTCAGACAGAGCTGACGGCCTGCAGAAGTAGATGCACCATGGCCTGCTCATTTCCTGCAGAGGCTCAAGTCTGGTGTCCCCCTTCAGATGACCCCTCAGACTGCTGTGAGCAACACAACCAGACTCTGTCTGTCTTCTGTTTAGATGACCTGGAGCCTTTGTGTCAACAATGTGCAGCTGAGTGCCATTCACAACATAGAGTTTACCTCCTGACTGAAGCCGTAACTGACTGTAAGGTAGGAATCCACAGAAGAGTGATTGTGAAACTCCAATAGACATGTTAAAGCACTAAGATGTGAGATGTGTATGCAGTTCTGGGCAAAACTGAATTGGACATTGATCTAGTGTTAAGGCCTGAGGCCAGATCTAAGCACGTGGACTCTTTAGAGCCTAAAGTAAACTTGTCAAACTTAAGGCCCATGGGCCAAATCAAGGCCTTTTTGACACTGCTAACA
Source organism: Rhyacichthys aspro (assembly GCA_036850595.1). Lineage (NCBI taxonomy): Eukaryota > Metazoa > Chordata > Actinopteri > Gobiiformes > Rhyacichthyidae > Rhyacichthys > Rhyacichthys aspro. Next base: position 13,105,709 of record CM072148.1, on the reverse strand, counting down.
CTGACACTTCTGGTCTTAAGGGCGTTAGATATCTACAGCTTGAACAATCTGACTCCTCATGTCGATAGGAAGCAATTTATTTTTCCTCTTATAGAAAAGGTAAAAGCTTTTTTACAGATGCATGGCAAAACCTGTCTGTATATTCTTTAAATAGTTCTGCAGTCGCAGCAAAGAAAAACCTTGACATGTCTGAATCGTGCTGACTAACGCCCACTGCTCTGTCTAGCTGACTCAATATGCATAACTCTGAAGGGATAGATGCTCAGAGACTGGCTGCATCCTCAGGAGTTTTTTAGTATTGCTCATTTTAGGTTAGAGTGACACCAGATGGACACAAACTGAAACCAAACAGTTCACCAAGATGCTAAATTGTTGTCAGACTTTTCAAAGGCTTATTTAGCAACCCACACCAAGGCTACCAAGCACTGCTTGTGTACTTTGTCATTAGCATGCTCCCTGTGACCACAGCAAGAGGTTATTTAAACAAGGAAGCACAAAGCGTTTATTTTCATTTTGCTGCTCAAACAGATGCTGTCTTGTGTTAATCCAAGATTATTCAGGGTGAATTTACAGCAAGATTAAAAGGACTCTGAGCTGAAACCTGAACTTGTAATTAGTGTTGCTATCCTCACGTCACACACAGCACCAGCTGCTTACACACAAACTCAACCAAGAGATAAAGTAGAGGGGCGTTAAACACGTGCTTTATACAACATGAATTTTAATGTTGATTAGTTTGAATGTACTGCAACTTCAATATAACTTGTACAGTACATTTTGTTCTTTGTGATCAATACTTGGAGACACTTTCCTTGGCATTTTCTATTTTGACCATTAGGGGGAGCTGCATTCATCACTAAACAACTTGAAGGAGAAGATGAGTGGTTTTGAGAAAGTCACTCAGAGCTGTCAGCATGTTTCCAAACACAATGAGGTACAGTATGGTCCTAAACAGCCCAGTGTCAGTGACTGCTTCTTCTTACATTTTTGTTTCTGTTTTTGATATTGACAGGCTGCAGCTGAACTTGCTGAAGAGCATATCAAGAAAGAGTTTGAACTACTCCACCAGATATTGCTGAAGGAGGAAGCAGACAGGTTACTCATGCTGAGACAGGAAAAGGAGAAGAAAATGAGGGAATTACATGAAAGAACGAAACACATGGATGAAAGGGTCAGATCTCTGGAGGAAAGGATCCGGCTGACTGAAGCGGAGCTAGACTCAGGGGGAGATGGAGGGCAGTTTTTAAAGGTAAGTTTATGTCTAAATATGTTATTACATGTTTATAAAATACTCAGAACAATTTCTCTTTTCAGCACTACCAAGAACCAACCAAAAGGTACATGTCCCTTTCTCTTTCCCTAAATAAACCAATATGTGATTCTCCAAAATGTATCTGTTGGTGTTCTTTTTTTTCTAGACCATGCAACGATTTGAAGAAGAAGCCTCAGAAGCCTTTTCTCATAAATGTCGCCAAACACCTTGGCAATCTTAGATTCTCTGTTTGGAACAAGATGAAACACATCGCCCCCTACTGTGAGTCTCACTTTAATGGTTTTAATATCATCCATGTACCTCATTGTCCAGTCCCACTGATCCTAATTATTTTCTAGCTCCAGTGACTCTTGATCCCAGGACAGCAGGACAAGGCCTTGCAGTGCCTTACCATCTTAATAGTGTCCACAGTGTACCTGAAGCAACACAACAAGAGCTTCTTTGTGTCCCAGCCAACCCAGAACGATTCCAGCCATACTCCTCTGTCCTTGCAAGAGAGGGCTTCCATTCAGGAGAGCATTGCTGGGAAATTGAGGTATTTATAATGTTTTGCTGGAGTCTGACTAAAATAGATAATATTCATGGTTGGTAATGGAATCTAACCTAATGCCAAATTAAACATTAGGGTTTTAAAAGGCACCTCAGTCTAAACCATCTTCAACCATGTGATTGGTTCATACAGGTTGGGGACTCTAATAACTGGACAGTTGGTGTTGCGGCCCAGTCCATAACAAGACAGGAACATTTTGAGGCTTGTCCCGAGGCAGGTCTGTGGTGCATTAGCCTGCGTGATGGCCAGTACTTAGCTTTAACCTCCCCTGCCCAGACCCTTCCTCTGGATACGTCACATTCTCTGAAGAGGATCCGTGTGAGACTGCACTGGGACGAGGGGTTGCTGGAGTTTGGCAACGCAGACACCGATACAAGCATCTTCACGTTTACACACGGGTTCAGTGAGAGGGTTTACCCGTACTTTGAGAGTATATCGAAGGCCGGAAGTCTCTCTCTTGTGGCACAGGAGGCCAGTGTCAGTGTCACTTTGGATGGGATTAATCTAGAGGAGAGTGTTATTGCCGATGACTTTCAGGAAACAAAAGACAATTCCGCTGAAATAGACAGGTCTCAGGACACAAAAACTTCTAAAAGTAAAGAAAGGAAAAACAAGCAAAAGAAACTCACTATTAAAAAAGTCTGCATTAAAACAAAACCTGAAGTCAAGCAGGTTCCAAGTAAGATCATTTTCAGTGAGGACTACCATGTTTCACTTTTCAGATCTCTAAAAATCATCAACACTCAACACAATGCATGAAAATAATAAAATCTGATTCAAATATGAGCATGTTTGTGTTTTAAATTATGCCATTAGCTTTTGTGGAGTCATTTTGTGGCCTTGAATGAATAAATACTGGATGACAGAATACAAAAATAAATGTATTTTACATTTCAGACTGCCAACTCCTTGTAAAGCACACATTAAACAAGCTGCCTCTCTTCATCCTTGTCTCATAGACGAACCTTTCCCTCAGTTATGGCCTGATACAGTTCATCAGTGACCTTCTCATAGCGTCCAACATGGTTATCCAGGAAATACACCGTTTCATTTGAGGGTTGAAGCTTATATCCTTCTCTCTGCAGCCTCGTTTTTGTTATTTTGAAGGTACCTTTAAAGGGAAAGGTGTTACTATATCAGTGTTAAATTTGAAAGGTTGTACCTCTACATACGTGATCTAATATCCTACCTGTAGTTTCGACGGCTGGCATGAGGCGAAGGAAAAGTGGGCGTGCATAAGAAGGAAGAGCTTTCTTTACAGCAATCAAAAAAGCGTCCAGGTCAAATGAGCCTCCTGCGATACCTATTGCTGCCATACCGGCCTTTCCCTCGACACCTGCAAACAAATACATAAGATGAGTGACACAGGACACTCTTTGAAGCATCTGAAACTGTCTATGAATGTTTGGACCCGTGCCTGGTACAGAGACTCCATAAACTGCTACATCAGCATGTCCCAGCAGGCCGCTCAGGACGCCTTCCACCTCAGTAGTAGAAACATTTTCTCCTCGCCAACGAAATGTGTCGCCACTGCGGTCCTTAAAATATATGTAGCCATATTCATCCATCACCATGACGTCACCTGAAGGACAAACAGATTTTCACTTTGTATATCTCTTTATTTAAGTATCATTGATGAAAAGCAGATCAAACAATCAAAACATGCCTGAGACGTAAGCAGAGTCTCCCATCTTAAAGACATTGTGAGCTATTTTACTATTGGTCGCTTCCTTATCAAGATAGCCATCAAATCTCCTCAGTGGATCTTTGAGGTTGATGCGTCCCACTAACACGCCGGGTTCACCTGAGGACACACATAACAAGGATGATACACAAATATTATACAAAACATATGCGTTTGTGTGTTTATATGTTTGTTACCAGGAAGACAAGGTACACAGAGTCCCTGTGCGTCCCTGAGCATCTCTCCACTCTCCTGGATACGGATCAGTCTGACAGGGTAAAAACTGGGCAAAATGCGGCTGTTGAATCCACACGACCCAATCTGGAGAAATAATGATATAAATTTACATAAGAAATGTATACTTACGTAATTATTTATGAATCATTAGTTAAGTCTGAAGTTTTTAAGTTTTTTTTTTTAAAGCTTACACACACCTTTCCATCTAAGTTTATGAGGCTACAGTTGCATTCTGTTGCACCATAAAACTCCCCAATTTTTGGAATCCTGAATCTCTGGACAAACTCTTCCCACACTGATTCTCGGAGACCGTTTCCAATGGCAACGCGCACCTGATGATGTGCCTCAGATGGATGAACCGGCTGGGCTAGCAGATAACGGCAAATCTCTCCTATGTATTGGATGACCTAAATAAATACAAGATATAACATTATTATTTATAAAAACCTTTTTTAACCTAATCATTGTGAGTACTCACTGTGCAATTGTGTTTGGCACAATCGTCCCAGAAGCGACTGGCGGAAAACTTTCTCTTTATTACGACAGTCAAACCAAAAAGTAAACACTGACCCAGTCCCATTATGGTCGCTGGAACAAAATCAACCAAATAAGCTGAACAGATTAATCATAAATAGAAGAATTATATTATGCTGTATTCTATTATTGTGTATTAACTTAACAAATTACACTTTTTGGATTCTCACTACATACACAACAAAACTAAAACCCCACTCAGAGAAAAAAGCTTGCTGCTGTGAAATTTGAAGTATGACTTTTCATTTTTTTAATTCATTTTACTCTTTTTGAGCTGTGAAAAGTGAGTGAGGGCTACCTGCAGAGTGATAGAGAGGGAGGCAGCTGTAGAGGATGTCACTGGGCCTTAAACCAAAGGAGTGAAAACCAAAGGCAGCAATTCGGAAATACCTGAGACAGAAACATAACAGCAATGAGATTTGACTTAATATTCATCTTGAACTGCATTTCACCTTAAATAATGCGATATTTTAATAAATAAAACACTCCTACATTCGAAGACAATCTGAATACACCCACCGACTGTGCACCACCACAGCTGCTTTGGGCATTCCCGTTGTACCAGACGTGTAGATGTAAAACAGTCTGTCTGCATGGATAGACAGAGAAATACAGAAGGATTTACTCATCATTTTCAATTCTTTTTCACCAGCAGGGTATGCACCACCATTCCTCAAATGTTTCTATCTCCATAACTTTTGTAAGAGTGACAGACATTGCAAGCAAAGACTTGAGGTGAGTTCACTAAGGAATGTCAGGACATTACAGCGGCACAACAATGCATGAAAAACAACAATTAGAAGGAAATATTTACCTCAAATCATAGACCAGAACAAAAAGTAGTACATTGATTAGAGTAGAAATGCATCTAAATCTCAAACAATGTGTGTTTTTAAGTGTTTAGACAATTTATGTGTGTTTTTTTTTTTACCTGATTTTCTGTGTTAAAGGTAGTGAGAGCTGGCACTGTACTATTTACTTTGGCAGGAAAAGACTTGTGTTGCAATCAGTCTTTTAATATCAAATACCACTGACTAATGCTCAGGCAGACACTTACCATTAAACTCCTTCTTGAGTGTGTAATTTGGTGGGTGAACAGGTGAACGAGACAGTAGGTCATCCAGTATCAGGGCGTTGAGGTTATTCAGCTTCTTCTGCTGTGGACCAAAGCTAAATAAAAGCATCTCAGACTGAAGAGAGTGGCTCACCTCGGACACAGCTACAAAAGAAGAAGACGCTTTTTACTGATGTTAACGTATCGAAACCAAAGACGCTAGAATACACGGTCCTTTTACACCGATGACAGGACACTCTAAAAGGTCTTGTTGCAAAAAGAAGCTGGTGATGAGGAATGCAGTAGCTTAAAACTACATCTAGTGTTATAAAGACCTCCCGAGTTTGCAAGCTTTGAATCTTTTGTTGATATTTTTGTGATACAATGCTTTAGCGACCTATACATTTGATAAATCCTTTCATTACGTTTACATTACAGTCTCCATAATACAAGCCTTAGTTTATCTTCTAGTAGCTCCACTAATGTACTCATTCCTCGGTTGCTCATCATTAAAGCTTGCTGCCTCTCGTGTAATTGAAATCATTTGTATCTGAGTCAAAAACTATATAGTCCACTTTTCTCCTTCAGAAATATACTGCCCTACAAAGGCAGAACACAGAGAAAAACGAGAAAATGATTTCAAAGTCAAAGTATCACTGTGAATTTTGTAATTACTGCAAATTAACATCAACATTTCTCGGAAATTAAGCATAATCGAGCCATAAAACTTTGTCACCAAATAAAACTGATTATATGGAGCTCACTTTTAGTCTTTACATTTACTTTTCACCAGTCACCTTTCTAACACGTCTCTCTATATACTGTACATACACTATTAAATAAAAGGTCAATATCCTCAGAGTCACTCAGAAGACCGAGAAAAATGCTGGTAGAAACCTGATGTGTATGAAAAAAGCATGTTTACCTTCAGTCAGCTCTGTTCCAAACACCAACGCCCGTGCCCCTGACACTTTAACACAGTGCAGCAGTGAATCCATTCTGAGGTTATTATTGATAAATGCAGCCTCAACGCCAACCATCGCCAAACCCAGCCACAGAGCCACCACTGAGGGATGGCTTTCCAGGAACAGAGCTACTACCTCTCCCTCTGCCCAACCCTGTCCCAGCGCCCAGTGAGCCACAGCATGGCATCGCTCCTGCAGCTCCCGGAAAGTCCACACCTGAGGGAATCATTGCATTTTTACTCTGAGATAAGTCACTGTGCTTTAACAGAATTTATTTTTAATTTGTGTCATAATTACCTCTCCTGTGGGCTCATAGACCAGGGCAGGTTTGTCAGGGTGTAGTGTCACTGTGTGAGCAAACAGAGCAGGGACTGTGCTTCGACTCCACAGGTTGCGGTACATGGACCACTTCACTTTTAGTATAACAAGCAAACACCTTTATGTAAGAACAGCAAAGAATTTAAAAAAAAGCATTGGAGTTGGTTCATACTATGACACAAAGGCTACATTTGCACTGTCCTCAAAAGTGACTAATCTCATTTAGAGTTTATTCACCAAAACAAAACAGATTTCTTGACTTCTCAGTAATAAATGTGTAGACACAGTGAATTTGGGAGATTATGTTTACAAAATGGCTCATTATAAAACATGAGCCTTTATCCTGTAGTGTTAACATTGCTAAAGAACCACAAGCCCAGAGCTAGTACTTACATGAGATCTCTTTTGATGGTGCACAAAGCTACATGGATGAATCTTCTGGAGCCCCTCGGTGCCATGCAGAGCCCGAGCCCCGCCAGCAGGCTCCACAGCCAGGGCAGGCAGAGGACTCTTGCAGCTCCAACAGCAGCGAGGCACACCAGGACACCAGCCTTCAGACCCATAGTGCGTCCTGGGGAAGGTATAAAAAAGCGGCGACTTTGTTCGTCGTGCGTAAAACTAGATAAACAGCACTAGCTAATCATTTGTCTTGCTAAACTAATGAAATAACATTAAAAAACAGTATCCACGGGTCCGTAAACGTCTCAAAGCAGAGGAAAGGAGCTGTCAGACAGAGCAGCGCAAAGCAGGTTCCAACTTATAAACCTGGAGATGCGTCATCTGGTCTGTTCACTTTAGAAGTCAAGCACTGCTTCCGTGGCCCGAGGTTATCAGCAACAAGAACAACATACACCGTGAATAGTAGAGTTATTAAAGCATGATTCATTGTAAAACATGTCAGTGTATGCTTCATGACTACTTTTATTATGTATATCCCCAGTAAAAACCTGTCTTTTTATTACCTAGAATAACTGGCATCTCTCTGTGATATTGTTAGTTTTCTTTGATTCTTTAAAGTTACAATGGGAAATGAGCCCAGAGCAAAACTTTACAAAACAGAAGGTGTATCTATTAATAAAAATGCACTTTAAACAAGGTAAATATTTTATCAGAAGCTTTAATTCAAATATGTGTAGCTCATCGAGGAAAACAGTACCAATCATATAACAAAAAGTATAAAAATAGGCTCATATACCTTTGTACGTAAACACCTGAAGTAGGTGTATGGTTTTACATTCACAAAATGCTGCTTAAGGCATGTAGCTTTTCACATAAAAACACTATGCTATAAGAATATCAAATATACATGATAAGTACAAAGTGGTGCACACATAAGAAGTACAGGACAGTTAATCTGTAAAAAAAAACAAACAAAAAAAAAAACACCTCAGATCTGGCAAAATAAAACTATTGATTTGTCGTTCACATATTAAAACAAAAGATTTAGATCCATCAATCAACATTAATAAAAGTTATGACTACATTTAAAAATATATATTACAATTCTAGCTTTATACAATGTGTAAACTGTCCTTTTAACTGTAACAGTGAGGCTGGTGTCAAGTTTTCCTGAAAGAAAAAGTGCAGTAAAATAATTCAAAGCTGTAAATCCCAACAAGGACTTAAAGTTCAGTTTCTACAGACAAACAGTGTGCTCAGGCTGTAATTTACATGTGATAAGAAACATGGAATTTAATTCAGTAAACAATCTGTGTTTAACAGGAAGCCGAGGCCAAGCCCAAGCAATCATCTTGGCTAAGTTTATTTGAGTCCATTTCAAATGGCACAGATAGGCTACTGCGGAAAAAAGCATAGCTCTGACACCACAAACATATTCTTTACTTTGAGAGCTGTAAGTGACAAAAAGTCACTTACTTTGTTTAATATCAAGGAATAAACTGCTGAAACTCTCACAGTGGCACAGCTTATCTAGTCTCAATGGTGCCTGTAATTTGTCTATAATCTTTACATACACCAACCTTAAACAAAGAAAATCATTATTTTCACACTTTAAGTTGGCTTTAAAGGCTTCACTTGAAAATAAATATCAGGGTTTATCAGTATGACATTTCTCCCTGTAAGAGAAATACAGCTTATAGATTTGTCCAGAGTGAACATATACTACATATAATGAACATATCATAGTCATGAACGTTTGGCTCCTTTTCTAGACTAAAATCATCTGTTCCATAGGCTTACACTAAAATTTACTATGCAAAATATATACTTCCACACTCTAAAGAATAGAGAAAATGATTGATTGTGGAATGACTTATTTGTTGTTGTATTTAGATGATGATAGAAATTTACATATACTTTCAGGGAATCCCAAATCCAGTTTGGAATCAATGTTTTGCAACAAAAACAGTTCAACAGTAAATACAGACTAATTTTTTTTTCAAGTAATAAAAAATCTGGTGAAGCCAAAGGAGGAGTATAGATTTTATGGTCTGTTGTTGGGGAAAGTCCCAGTCTTCATATTTGAGATTCTCCCGTGTGCTGCCCACTTCGAGAGCCCTAAATGAACACAAGCAGGTGTCAGATGTAGGCAGCACATACATGTAGGAAAGGGCACTAATAATAGCGACATTAAGCTTACTTGTGACTGGCTGCTGGAGGGATTCGTACTGCTGAGCAAGTCTGAGTATCTCTTCTTCTGTGGTGTGCAGATGCAGGAGAAAATATGGGCATATTCCTCTCTTACCTGCAGAGGGCAGTAAAACGTCAGACAAGCAAGCGATCGGATCTACTCATTAAAAAAGGCCTGAAGAGATTTTGGAGATCATTTTACAGGTGGCATTTCCATTTATTCTTTTAATGTGTGGAACATATATCTCTTCAAGAACCAAATCTATCTTCAATTAGTGAAAACCTGATGGGATTCTGCTACTTACAACAAAAATAAACAATAAAACAAACCAAGGACATATTAACAGAATTTGTGTCTACATAAAGAAATGAATTAAAAGCATAAGATGATACTTAATGAGTCCCATGCAAGTTTTTTCCCATCGTTTTCTTTTACTACACACATGCACAAACCTAGTTACGTTCTCTTACCTGTTTAGACAGTAAGCAGTGCATGATGAAGACCAGCGCTCCCTGTAGGCTGTTGAGAATAGTGAAGATATATGCCACGGCTGGAGTTGCGGTCTCTTGGAACAGGAAGGCCCCAAACACCCACATGAGGCCCAGTATACACATCTGGGCTATGGCTGTCACTGTGAAAGCTCTGGAGCAGAACGGAGGGAGTGGAAAACAAGATAAGGAAGACAAAATATTATATATAAGAGTCCAGACGCATGGATGACTCAGTATGTGGAAACCCCCTAAAAACAGAAGGGGTTTTTGTACAGTAAATAAAGATAAGATACAGAAGAAAGTGCTTTGTAATGAGTCTTACAGATGAGAGAGATGAGAAAATGGCATGCACTTAAGCAGCTAATGGCAACCACCATGAAATACCACTGCTCTGGGCTGTGTTTTTCTCCTCCCCTGTTTCCTGTCCCTTCTCCCAATGACAATAAAAGGTAAACATGAATTCAATTATCACTTTATAGCGGTGACAAACAAGCAATCAGTCATATTAATCATTCAATTCTTTCTTTTGTAAATGTAAAATAAACTGTACTGTAAACGAAACCCTTTATAAGTAGCAATATATCTACTATTGTACAATTGTGACGAATCTTACCTTAAACAGGGAATATGCAATTTTTTATGCATTCGAAAAAAAACTAAACTAAACTAAAGGCTTGAGACATCATCTAGGCTTTATTATCAAGGATTTCAATAGATCAGTATTTTCTTACTGCGAGGTGTCGAGTTGTGGATGCTACGATTAGTCGATAGGGATAGGGTTAGGGATGCAACATGAAACAGGGATAAAGTTGAAGTCAGAGATAAAAGTTCATGGTAAGCTCGAAACTTCAGTTTTGTGTAATACATTTTTATATTTGTTATATATTTTGCGGAAGAATAATAGTTCCTTTCATTCATTCATTGTTCATGTTCATTACATAAAAGAGGGTAAGTTGTGGTCTGAGACAGAGACAGCAAAAAGAAAAATTAAAGTGTGATTCATCTGTTTAGCTTGCTGGACTGTGCCACTGATTTGTTCCTCAAGAATGAGATAATGAGCCCTGTCCTTGTCCTTGAACTGTCCTTGTTGAATTCAGAAGAGTTACGGCTGAAAAAACACCAATTATTTTGCTCAACAGTGTCTTGATTTATTTCAAAAGCTTATAAGTATGTAATAATTCCCTGTGAGCTTAGTGTAAGTCTGGTTTTCTTGAAGCCTAACAGGTTGACCATCAAAATTCCTCAGAATAAATTGGGCATCACTGATTCTTGACTTTGTGTATCCAAGGAATCTTTCATTAAAGCTTAGATTAATGCCGCTTAGTCTATGCACTGAGCCAAGTAGATGGATGGCAATGTTGAAAAAGACCGTCACTTTCTGCTATGAAAACATTCCTTTCATTTTACCCCTCAAAAAATGCTCCCTTTCTTTCCATATGTGCATTTTCCAATTCCCCAAGCTGCCAACAGCAGACTACCTCTATTTCGTGGTTTGATTGTTTTAAGTGTGATTAAATGCTGCTGCAACTAGATAAAACATCTCTACTCACCTAATTTTGTGCAGTTTGGACAGGTCTGGGTTGAGGCTAGCAAACTTTTGAGCCAGTTTCCACACGGTGATGATAAAAAACAAGACGTTCGCGATGATTATGACGCACACGGGCCCAAAGAAGCTCCAGATGAGGCCATCCTTCAGAGACAGCCAGCAGCTAGTTAGGAGGTAGAAAACACATGCTCTTGAATTCATTTAGTTTACATCACCACTTAGATAACAGAAGGTTTGTGTGATGCTGTAATGAGATTGCTATGTCACAAGCTTGCAGACACGCACACATTACAACCCCACCACTACAGCTACTGTACATTTCTATACTTACTACTGGTCCGTGCCATATCCTGTGGGTCTAATGACTGCTGATATTATGACTATAACAAGAGGAGTCCCATAGCCAACAATGTACATGTAAAGGGGTCTCATTGTGGCGTTGAAAACAAGCACCACCATACGATACAGCTGTACTCCTTCTAATAGCATCCAGGTGAACACTCCCAGGAAGAAATAATGCAGCAACGCAGCAACAAATCTGCATCCACCCTGCAATGTAACAAAATAAAAAACAACAGAAATGAGTAGGAGGGCTGGCAGACATAAACTGGACTGGACAAAATGCCTGCACCATCTTTAAATATCATTACAACAACTTATCAAAGCTTACAAATTAAACGCAAGGTTTCATTTCAAATGCTAAAACTGTTCACACATCTATGGGAAATTCAGGTTAAATAAATATAAGGTCAGTTTCCTTGTTTTGGTAGCTAAAAGGAAGAGGATACAAAAGAGACGCATTTAAGAGGAACAGGAACAGGAACAGGAACAGGAAACGCAAAGAGCCAAATAACTGGTTCATAAAGTGGCTGAATCAGAGTAGACTGTATCACGGGGCTAATATTCCCACTGAATATTTGGTAGTAAAAGCTGTCTGTGCCAGCCTAACTATGGCTTTTGTCTGGAGTCTTAAGAGGTGAAAGTGTGTATTGCCTTTGTCAAATAGCACATCTCTCATGGACGGTGAGTGTGAAGAAAGTCTGTTTATTTTAGCGCCCAAAATGTGACGTTTTCTCCTGTGTAAACATACCACAGGGTTAGTCTGTGAGATGCCTGAGAGGAAGACGAGGTCAGCCACAAAGAGGCAGATACAGAGATGGAGGTGGATGGTGGTGCGGGTGCCCTTTATGGAGTGGCAGAAGGTGAACGTGAAGATGCACAATATCAGACACAGCAGGGAGATGATCAGGCCTATTTTGGTCACCAACTGGAGCCCAAAGGTGTGCTAGTAGAGAGGGAAACAAAACAACATCAAAAAATAAAGAACCCAACTGTGATAATACAAAAGGTTTTAAAAATGGTTTGTGAAGCAGCTGTCTCATACAATGAAACAACAGCCTCTCCACCAGCTACTTCACTGTGGTTCATTCATTGCTGCACCCCTCTGTTTACTGTTTGGTCAACAGCAATCTGTCTCTAATGGATTTATGAGGCTTGTTTCATTGAAAACAGATGCCTGCTGCTGTTGGAAAATTTGGGAGGGTTTGGAGCAACACCAACATGACACTACAGACCACAAAACCAAAATGATGAGCAGAAAAAGGCTGAAGTTTTGAAGGAGGAATAGAGCTACCGACAATGGTAATGACTATTTGATGACTGCCTTCACACAAACATCACACAAAGAACTTTCTGTCATAACTGAAAATCTATATATTTTCTGATTGTTACCACATTTTTTCAACTTTTGTGGGGCTAATTTGGATGACCATTAACATGATTTTTACTTGTTTTCGACAACAGGAAATGTTTGTTCTCCATGTGTCCTTACCTCCATGGGATACAGAGCCATGAGAACTGCAAAGCTGCTCAGATGCTCACACTGACACACAGTGTGTGTGGCATTAGAGTGATGTTGATGGCAGCCATCTGTGGCCCAGGCCCCTCTCTCATTCCAGTATGCACACATGTACTTAACTGCTGCAGACTCCTCTTTAGCCTAATGAAGAAATAGCAAAACTTCAATAGAAAACTAGCAGTGTCCCTTTTTTGGATGCCTTTGAATTGTTATTCTTTACAAAATAGCTGAAATTGCTCTTTTATGAATTTATAAAGTTTTTTAATTTACCTGAGTATGTCTGAGTGTGATGTAGACTGGGTGGCTCAGGTTTTGAGTGGATGGGTTAGAGACAACCACTGTCACAACTTTAGAGTTAATTTGGAAGGATGGATCGACGCTGTGTTTTTCATGTACTTTCAGTTCCTCAAAGGACTGCTTTACATGTTTGTCAAGGTTTTTGTAACTCAGCAGTGCAGCCATGGCAAACCCTGTGAAAAACCACAAACAAAAGACAATGAGCACAGCACCTATAAGCCTTAAGGAGAAAAAAATATTTAAGATTTACCAGGGTAAGATCCTTCCCCAGATGCTGTTGTCCAGTCTGTGTCGAGGTGAGCATTTTCACTGGTCAGACTTACTGACCCAGTTGGTCGTGTGCTTCCTTTCTGCACTGCAATATCTGCATCTGTTCACACATTTCAAAAATTTGTTCTTCACAACCCATTCTCCACAAATGTCAAATCTATCTTTGTTGATAAATACCAATCTCTGTGGTCTCTATCCTGGTGCTGTTGTGATTGAGCTGTGGACCAATGAATCTAATTGAGTCCTCCACTGTTTGCAGCAGATTGCTCATGTCTTCACTGCTGGCCAACTGCTGAACGGGTGAGAGGATGGAGTCGGTCGCAGTGAAGAGTTTCTGTTCAAAGTAAAGAGGCAAGTAAAACGCCTGAAGGCATTGTGTGTCTGTGAATGTGTTTTTATATATGCTTTTCTTACCTCCAGTAGCGCCTCTCCATTAGTCTTCCCCTCATCAGGCGGGTTGGACAGAGCCAAACAGCTGTTTCTCATCATGGAGAAAATAGCTGCCAGGCCGCCAAGAGACTGAGAGGGAGACTGAAAGAGCAAAATAGAAAGAAGTACACTAAGGTTCAATTATACAAACCCTAAATAGACAGAAAAGCTTTTGTGCGTCATTAATTCTAAGAAACAGCACTTAAAAGTCGAGAGAAGTTACTGCAGTAAAAGCGGAGTTAAATGTGATGTGTATGTAGACAAAAATGTGTCTTACCGGTTCAGGTACTGTGAAGCTGTCACAGTCCAATTCTGTAAAAATAATAATGCGTCATAATGATTGAGTTTGTTGGTGTCTGGTACAAGCGCAGTGACAGCAACGTTGATAAAATCAGGCCAACAGTAAAACTTCTCACTATCTGGTGAGTTGTGCACCATGCAGATTATCTAGATCTAAAAAGTCCAGAATCGACAAGGTGACTGTTTACAGAGGAAGCAAAATGTGAGGAACTGAAATCAGGGCAAATGAATGAGCAGACGATCAGCAGTACTGCATGTGACACAGTTGAGAGGTTTGTATACAAAGGTGTGAAAATCAGGGCAAAACGAGTTACAACAGATAATAAATAATAATAAAGGACTGTACCCACCTGAACACGGCGTTCTTTTGTTTCCATAGTTTGTGTAGCCTTTTGGACACTTGCACCAGTAACTCCCTTCAACATTCTTACAAGTCCCTATCCCACAGATATCTTCTTGGTTAAGTTCAGCCTCCTCACATTCATCAATGTCTGTGAATCATAAAAACAACAACACCAAAGTAGAGCTTTGAGTCATGTGTTACAGTGGTATGAATTAAGTGTGTGAGGGGCAATTGTTTTTTACTTTAGCCTCAGTTCCCCTGGGGCTTTTCAGTATTAAAAAGGAAGTTTGTTCTGTAGCTACTGTGATCTGAATGTCTTTCAGAACAGCTCAGTAGGACACCTTTTTTTCCTCTCTTCACCCAATACTATTGTGTTATTAGAAGAGAAAAGAGCCTTGTTCGGAGTTTATTTTTATAGCTGATGTATACTCATAGATTTTGCTATAATTGGTGTAAAAATAACTAGAACTGAGGTGCTCTGGAATGTATTCTTCCATGTAATGTATAGCTATTAGAGTTACTTATTAAAGGTTATGAAGTAATAGCAAACTTCAGAGCAAACAAAGGCACAGCTGCCGACAGTCCATCTAAGGCTACATCTCTTTCTACAAATAGCTTTTGTATAGACAATGTGAAACAATGCCATGACGGTATAGCACACTGGTTCTCAAACTGTGATTTGAGCTCCACTGGTACTTTCCTGAGAGGCTTTCTTGAGAAACCCTTTGGTGCTTGTTGATGACATTTAATGCTGTGCAGTTGGTAATTTAGTCACTTGAGTGGTGTAAAGGATTTTGAGGTATAATAAATAATCATACAGGAATAAAAATGACCCTGATCAATCAAATTACACTAAACTAACACTAAATACTACACTTCTCTACATCCTTCTGTTAAATTTCTCACTGTTGGCCAATGATATAATACAGAGTAATATAAATATTAAGTTTGAGCATCTATAATGTATTGTTATGTATTTTTTCAGTGATTACTTTGCACATGACTCACCTCTACAAGAAACGCTGCTGTCATTAACATAACCAAACAGGCATGTACACTTGTAGCTCCCCAGCAGGTTTGAACAAAGAGTTCCCCGGCCACATTTGTCCGTTTTATTCGTGCACTCATTAATATCTGAGAAACAAGAGAAAGCGGGTTCAGTTAGGAGAGAGACACACACATATCACACGCAAAGGCTATCATCACAAACGGCAGACTCACCTATGCACTGTCCCTCAGTGGTGAAGTTCACCATCCCTCGGTTATTCTCAAACCCCGACAAACACTGACAATAGAAACTGCCAATTGTGTTGAAGCACTTGCTATTATTCCCACATGGCTCTTCAGACTCCTTACACTCATCAACATCTGGAGATTTAAATAGGAACACACAGATCAATGCTTACGCTCCACTAACTGATTTTCCGTCACTGTCTCAGACTCCACTCGCCCCGAAAACAGCCTAGGGACCTCTCCTGCTTCTCTTTTATAAATAATAACAAAAAAGCTTAGCTTTAGCTTAGCTACAACATCAGCGTCAGAGTGGCAGTTATCGCCTCCTCATTAAGTGATTTAATTAACAGTTTTATCGGCGTTCTATGTTGCCTCTCTTTTTTCTGTTGATGCTGTTCTTTTCTGAGCTATTTTGCAGTGTTTTGTTTATTTGGTTTTTGTTTTTACTTTATTGGCATTCCACTTCCTGGAACATCAGATCACAAGTCAGTGTGGACCAATGGGAGCGTGCCTGTCTTTAGCACATGACTTTGCAAGATGTGACTGGCCAAAGTTTTCAGTTTTTCTGAATAAACAAATTCTCATTTGTAATAAACAGTAGATGGCATCATAAAGCATGTTTTTTCCAACAAATGATTACTTTTACAATATACTATTTGAGGTTTAAACATTTCCCTCACTAGAAGAAAAAATATCAGGTACAGTCTGCTTAGGCTATGAGAGTAAAGAAATGCATTTCTTCTACATTTTTACATCAGTTGAGTAGAACTTTGAGACACCTACTTCCTATAACAGACAAACATATATTATAAGCACAGAAGTCCTCAGAAAGGGGTTTTCTGATAAACTTAGGCACAGTCCAGGCCCATTGCATAATAAGCTGTTCTTGTAGTGACTATTTTGTCTGCCAAAGGAGTTACAATAAACAGGGGTAAAAGACAGTACAATTCAGAAGTGAAATGGGTTTATTACCGACACATCCACGGCCCCTCTGTGACATGAAGCCAATTGGGCACTGAGCAGCACGTTCTGTCATCACAAACATTAAACCTGGAAAAGACAGAGACAAAGACAGTGTACTTTCATATTACAGCTGTGCAAAAGTCATCCATTTTGAAAGCGAAACTTTTTTTTGCCAAAACCCTTAAGACCTAATTGTGGCTGAAGGGCAAACTATAACCACAATTGCAGAGAGCCAGGCACTCCCATCTTAAGTAAGAATTTGAAGCTGGATCTTAAATCTAGCGTAATATAATATTAGAGTCCTCTAAAGTATTTGCCACACTTTTACCCCAGAGAATAATACTTTCTGCAGATGGTTTCAATGGTGCCTGCTTTTTGCACCCTGTCAAGTTAGAGGACAGCAATAAAACAGGGACATTGTGTTTACTGAAAACACATAGTTTACAGGTTAGATGGAGGCCTAAAATGGTTTCAGGACATGGATTGATTACTGCGAAAACCTCCACTGAATTTACTTGTTGTAACACTTTCCAAAATGAGTCACACTCAAAAAGTAAACTAGGATCAGAGTTAAGTGTTGAATCAGAGAAGCAAAACTTTCTTGGAACTGTTCTGCCACTATCATCTGTTTAACTTCAAGTTGATCTAAATCATCACTGTGTAAAACCAGTAAGTAAGATTGATGCTGGTTTCCACACTTATCTGTGACGCAAAACATAAACATGATCATAAATTGTCTAGCAGGCAGTTTTTCTTTCACAAACCTTTGAATGTAAGAGAGATTTTGCTGCTTTCTAAATTCCAGTCTCTTTCCCATTCATATCAGATTACTGTCACAAATTATAAATGCTACTATATAGTGTGTAGTTTTTATTAGTGTGAGATAAACACAAGCCCCAAGTCTAAGTGTTTCCCTTGCTTGGTCACAATGGGGCCTGTGTTTTGGTGTGATGCAGCCAGCGCTCCCACACTATCACCACTTTAGGGAAAGCAGACAACCGTGAGACAGTGTGACCGACACTAACTTTATGACTAAAGACCTCAAAATACAGACAGAGTGACTTTGTGCCTGGCTCAGCTGACTTTCATTGACCAGTGAGCTCATAAACTCTGCTCTTCCCTCTTTTCTCAAGTTGTGCATGTCTCTTTTGTATGACTATTCTTCCCGTTTCGTACCATTGTTCCAAACAGAAAAGAGGAATTAGAATCACATGCATTCTTGTATCAAAGACCAAAACTGATAATGTCACTTATGATTTCTTTTTTATCTCATAAAACAACATCTTTTTAGAGTGCCAACATGAAACAGTATTATGCACCAATATTTCAAGAACTGTTTACTAAACTAATACTTGATCTTGAGGACTTTTGCTTTCCCTATTGTAAAAAAAACAACAAACAAACAACTTATATATGCTCGAATGTAGCGGGAGATGGGCCAATACTGATCTCCTGTAACTCAGCTTTAACTTTGCTCTCAAAAGAAATATATAATACTTCTTCAGTGAGCAGACAGTGTGATATTTTGCAACTCATTATTTTTGCAAACCAAATTCTAAGAAACAGGAAAAGAGGATGAGCTCATTGGTACCCCCAAAAAAGCATGTAACTGCCTTTAATGATATTGATTTAACGTCCTAGTTAGTATAAAAGTGTGTTTCCATTAGCCTCCACATATAACTTAAAGGCGGTGTCATTCATTGCTCCTGTTTACTTCTCCAAACTGGGACTAGCATCTCATAGATCCCTTTTAACAAAATATTGCACTATGCTTTTATTGTTTACTTGACTTTTGGAGGTCTGTAACCATGCAGCTCTGTTCAGGCCACTTTTTCACTTTGGTGTTGTTTTGTCTTGTCCGCCACAGTACAACAACTCTGAAAGCAGTGTCCATTTGAAAACAGAAGTTGTCCTTACTCAGCAGACACTCTGATCACAATCCAATCATCATAACATCATAACTGAACTGTTATTACATCTACTCTCCCACTGACTTAACCCACACAAATTACAAACTCTGGTTCGTGTTAACAGCCTCTTAAGACATTCATTTCGTAGCTGTGAGTAAACTGCGACCTGCCCAAAGCATGCCCCAACTTCCCTCGTCATTGTGTAACATTTTCTTTAAACTGCCAGACCTCGACACACTTATGTTACAGGCAAACTCACCGAGCAAAAGAAGCAGCTCCTTTCCAGGCTCCATGTCAAGGAATCTGCAATGAAAGAATCTGGCTGTGGTCCTTATTGCAAGAGTATTGTTCCCAGTGTGATTCTCAATCCCCTAAAGGCGCATGAAATCCATAAAAGTTTTCAAAATGTTGAAATAGGACGGCTTAAAAGATAGCTGCTCTGAATGGATGGCAGGGAAAATTCAGAGTGAACTTTCCCCAGCTTCAACTGCTCTGACTCTCACAGTGCACGCCTCAGTCGCCACCCCCTCCACCCCACTCCCTCTCTGTCTTCTCTTTCACTTTTCACGCTGGCCTCGTCTGTCTGTTTCAATTTTTTCCTTTTCTTTTCTCTCCCCCTCTATTCTCGATATTTCCACTTGTAACCCTGCCCGCGTCTCTAGCGTTCACGCACAACAACCCCCTCCTTGTCTTCTTTCAGATGAGATTTCCCTCCTCGCTCCAGTGGGCTCTATTTCAGGAGCTATTCACCACGCTCTCATTAGAGACTAAGGGGAGCAGAGGTTGGGAGGGGGGATACAGAGTCTGGGAGAGAGAGAGAGGGGCTGATGACTAACAGCTCCTCTAAACAGCTGCTGGTCCGCTTGAGCTTTGCCAGTAAGTAACCCTATATCCGTTCCAGCTCTCCACCAATTCACTCCAATACATTACATGAAGTCCCACTTGTGTTCTTTAGCCCCTTACCCCAAATTCGAGTGCATTTACTCAACCCCCTGAAAGCAAACTCAACAATGCGGGCGCAGAAGTACACCGACTTCTGCCTCATAGTTCTTTGGAAGAATGCTGTGTTTATGGAGAGCTAATATTTACTAAGATGAGGAGTATTTTGTTTTGTTTTGTTTTGTTTTTTTAACTGCATACAATAAACAAAATGAAGCTATTTCAGATGTTCGGTCTGCTTATGACTTTATGTGCAAAGTGCCGTTAAACGGGTCCCATTATGTGCTTAAGTGTCCGAATAAGTCATCGCTGCCATGAGACTTCTGCTGTTGACTCACCTTTGTGGCAATTCCCCTTTGCCTTGCTTACTTTTGTTTTGTATTTTCTGATATGACACAAAGCAGAAAAGGAAATGGAGATATAGCTACTTTGTTCAGCATTTGTACTTAAAGAGGATAAATGGAAGAGTTGTCACGGGTTATTCCGAGAAGATTGTTATTTATTAACTTGGTCCAGACTGACAAACAAATTGTTGCCTCATGTATGTGGTGAGAAAAGAATAAGCGTCGCAATACGTGAGAAGCCAAACATACACCACGCAGAATCCTGTCGTGACTGTATGTATGGTGTGGTGACTGTATGTAGGCTACAGTCTCTCAGATCAGTCATAGTGAGAGAAAAGCAAGCACTGGTGACCTCTTTTCCCCTTTCCAGCTCTCACTGGCCCATGTCATTGACTTTCTCAAGTGCCATCTTAAGTTTCGCTCATTTTTCATGACATTAGTGTAGGCAGAGGCCCAGACGTGAAGCAGACAGATGGGAAAATGCACGGAGACACACACATCATGAGCTCGAAGACAGGAAGACCATGAGACAACACAGTTTTTGAACATCTTCCTTCAGCATCTTGAGTAAACAACGAGCTAAGTAAAAGCAGACATAACAACAGATCTGCCGACAATGCATTGTGCTTGTTCCATTTTTTTTTCATATATGTGTAAAGTGGCCTGGTATGGAGCAGAGAAATCAGTAATACATTGTTTTAGTATTTAACTGTCCTTTCAGTGTGTGTTATTGCTGTCATACTGGAGCCAATAAACATCAGACCCTGATTTATGTAATGGTTGTCTGTCCTTTGTGACCATTGCTCATCAAAAAAACAAATCTGGGAAAAACAATATCTGCCAAAGAGCTCACGTTGTAACACAGAGCCTACAAGTGGTCATAGACAGTTAACATGTGCTTAAGTCATCTGTTTAGTGCGTAGTGTTGGGTCTGCGAGTGGTACCATCAGATTACATGCGTGCTGTTTGACATGTTACATAAGTCAAATCTCATTTCCTCCTTTTTTTGTTTCACTTGAACTCAAACTTAGTTAATGTTAGAATGTTATGAATTACTTCTATCTTTATTGAACAAATTATTGAGTTATATGTGGGTGGTCCCAGGTGGAGTCACATTCCTTAAACAACTCTGAACAAGAAAATGGTTTCAAAAGTAGCACTAAATGCACTAAAAGCAATGCAAATTTATCACACACACATTTAAAGTGGGGAAATGTATGTCTTCATTTTAACCACAGACTTACTTAAAGTCAATTCAAGCGTTTGACGTGAAAACTGAAACCAGCCGGAAAGCCAGCAGTGTTGTAAGTCACAAGATAACAAATGTTATGCGTGCATGTGGTAAAAAGTGTTGCAAAGTTTTGTACTGTGAAGTCAGGAAAGTCTGTTAGTGTAGATTGTGACGTAAAACACTTTGCATTGTGCCGTGGATCTTTAATACAAAGCAGCTGAGATTTAATGTCAATGAAAAGAGTTTTTTCAGTCAGTGTCCCATCACATCACTGCCATGACCGTGAGAAAGTTTGAAAACAGTTCCCACAAGGGTCACAAATTAATAAAATATGTATCAGCCGTTAAACTGAGAGGCCTGTCATGCAATCATTTAGCTGGCTACATTTTCCAAATATTTAGCCTTGATCTCTGGACTGCTTGGGTTTATTTAGTGGTGGTAACATCTGACTCACAAATAGATACCTGTGTTTTCATTTGGAAATAGGCCAGAGTAAATGGATCACACACGTAGCAGCTGTGCACATTGTCCTATAAACAGCTCTTCAGGAATATTGGTACATATTTTTTCTTTTTCCTGTGTCTATAAAACAGCATATTTTATGCATACATGTCCTGCAAGGCCTAAAGAGGGGAGAATGTTGTACACTGTGTGGCATGTGTTGTACACTGTTGTGCTATGCCTCAGTCCCCTTCTGCCTTTTTCCTTTTATGCTGCATATTTTTAACCAGAAGTGCTGCTGTAGTTTTTTTCTAAACCTCAAGTGGTTTTCATTTGACGCCACATCGGTGGTGTGTACCGAAGCCTGTTACCCTGCGACACACTTTGTGGTTGAGATTCTGAAAGTGCCATGGAAACAAAAGTTAATACCAAAGCAATAAGGGGACTTTATGTACTTTCACCGAAGTCTAAAGCGGTTGAAGTTTCAAGAAGATAATGGAGGACAGGACGATCAGCCACAGTTTATCTGATTCACCAATAATCAACATAGGCCTTGCATATGTTTTTTAATGCCAAAAAAGTGGCATAATCATATTAGATTTAGCTGTAAGCAAATAATTGATGTACACTGTATGTACAAATTGTGTTTTGTATGTCATGGTAAATAAGATGTTTGGCATGAGTCTGAACAGGACTGTTCAATTTCATGTAAATATAATATTTCCTTTATATGGCCCTATTTTGCAACATAATAACATACATCACTGTAGTCCTTGTTTGTTTTGTAGACATGTAATGGTCAAATAAGAATATAATTCACTTTTATGCATACTTCTTATT
Source organism: Rhyacichthys aspro (assembly GCA_036850595.1). Taxonomy (NCBI): domain Eukaryota; kingdom Metazoa; phylum Chordata; class Actinopteri; order Gobiiformes; family Rhyacichthyidae; genus Rhyacichthys; species Rhyacichthys aspro. Next base: position 13,083,069 of record CM072148.1, on the reverse strand, counting down.
AGGTCACAGGTGAAAACCACAGCAGCCACTGCACCATTAGTTGGAACATTTGCTCTCCTTCGATGTGGATACAGCAACATGACAAATGGCCTTTTCCGTCTGAAACATTTCCATACTCACCTCTTAAGACTAACATAAACAGTGCATGGCCCAGAGTATATTGTAATGTAAACCTACTGCTGCTTCTGAGCTTGCAGTAAACCATCTGTAAACACGTGCACTGACTTCCTAATTCTGAGACAACACGCGGGGTCCTATGAGCTTCACTGTTTATGTCACACTTCATTCCTGTACATACTGTAGGTACAAATATTTATACACACAATGACAGCCATAAACATCTCTCTAAATGAATAACTTTCTTTTATGGCACAGATTCACTACTTCCTGTATTCCACAGTAACTCCCATTCATTTCATTAAGCACATTTGTAGATGCCTTTGTTCTGCTCTCCTCTGAGGTCCATTTATTTTGACTGGCAAGGGGCTTGTGAAGTGAGGGGGTGGATGAAGGTGACAAAGGGCAGATATTTCCTCCCTATAGCTTTGAAGATGCTTGGAAAGATTGCGATACACAGCAAAGGGGCAATGCTTAATGTTGTTTTCTCTGTGGTGGCTGTCTTTTTATGAGGAAGGCCAGAGTCACAGTTCAGTTCGGGGCGTTGGTCTGGCAGCAGCTGTGGAAGCAGTAGCTCTATCCAACCAACCCCTGCCTCGATGAACCTTAAATGTCAAGCCAACACCTCATTTTAGGAAAGCTGCCTTAAATGTAGCCTCATGGGATCTAAGTCTTTTTCCAACACAGAGCGAACATTGCCTCTGCAAAACATTTATTTATGTGAGCAGACTTACACAAAGACATGTCAAAACCATGTCATTTAATGTGAGCAGCATATGGCCTCCAGTCGTTAAAGAGCGTTAGCCCTGCAATTAACTGGCATTTGTCCAGGGTTTACCCCACCTCCCTTCCTGCCCCCGTGACCCATAACAGGATAAGCAGAAGGACAGTAATAAATGAATGAACAAAAAGCAAAAATGTAATTCCCTCATACAGAAGGTATTTTATTTTATAGTTTTATTGTGATAGTTGAGAAGATTGACAACTCAACAATGACTTTGCAGAGAGAAAATCTTAAATCTGAAAGCAATTAACTGCTCAAGGTTTAGTCGGACAAACTCTTGAAAATACTAAAGGGCATCAAAACAAGCACAGAAAAGTGCACCAAAGAGCTCTCCATTACAAGAAACGAGGCAGAAGTAACAGTCAGTCAAATGCAAAAAACAATTCGTTAAAGTTAGACACATTACCACAACAAGACTTTTAACAGCATTAACAGCTCTGTTTGCTACAATACATTTATGTATTCAATATTTGTTGCATTGCAATAAATTTAAATGCTCAATATCAACAATCTAAGCCTGCAGCAACCTTATACAGATGTTTCATTATCATTCAACCACTCTGTCACCATGTTGGCTTAAGCTGAAAAAGACACACAAAAAACAGAGTATGAGGCCAAGTAGTCTAGTCAGGAAGCACAGATGATCTTCACAGTGGCTCACCTTTCACTGTGACTTTGGCGAGGGCCTCGCTGGAGCCAATGTGGTTGCTGGCTACACATTTGTAAGTTCCACTGTCAGTAACTTTAATGTGAGCGATGAGGAGTTTTCCATCCTTTGTCGTGTCTGTCCCCGGAGGCAGTGAGGCTCGGCCCAATCGGCTCCACTGGAAAGTGATGGGATGAGTGCCGTGGGCGAGACACTGAAGCCGCAGAGCATCTCCAGGATGCAGCCTCACCTGGTCAGGCAGACAGGTGGCATATGGAGGTGCTGTGTGGAGAAAATTAATAGCACTTTAAAAGGAGTGATCTTATGTGAGTAGCATTTCCATGTTTGCATGTGAGGACAATGACAGTTTATCCGTTGAAAAAGCTGTTGAAAAGCTATATCGCAATTTTATTTACTTCAACAAATGTAATGGAAACAAACATTTCAATTGGTTTTATATTATATGGAAACAGTTGCTGACTCACTCTCCACTTCCATTTCTGTGTAGGCCTCACTGTAGCCGTGTATGTTGGTGGCATTGCAGATGTATTGTCCCGAGTCCTGGCGGCCAACATCGGTCAGAGTCAGAACTCCACCCACCATTGTGTGTTTCCATGGCAATGGTGCTCGCAGCTTGGACCAGGTGATTTCAGGAGTTGGGGAGCCTAAAGGGAGGAACATAAAACGTGAAGTAAGATTGAGAGTAGCTGGGTGACAGTGAGAAGTATATCATCTGACCTGTGGCCTGACACTGCATTGAGATGGTATGTCCCTCAATCACAGTCATCTCAGTCTGGCTTACTGAAGCCACTGGTGCACCAGGCCCTCCCTCCACAGTCACCGCAACTTTGACCTCTGTCATACCCTCGATATTTTCAGCCTGACAAATGTAAACTCCTGAATCCTCAGGACGTACTGCAGGCCACTGTAAAAAACAAAACGTGCTGATCCAATTTCCTCCTAAATGCTGTGTGTTCAAGTTGCAGCAGTTTACCTGGATGGTGTTAACATCACTGGTCATTGTCGTCACCAGCTGCAAGGTGGAGCCCTGGCGTTTCCAGGTCAGTTTTGGACGTGGTCGGCCTGTGGCGTGACACTCCACTGACACATGGTCCCCCATCCTGACTCTCAGGGGTCCTGAAGGAGTCAGCCGAACTTTAGGTGGAACTGAGAGAAAACACCTCTGTTACTCACACTTGATACATCGGTAAGACATAATGAGAGAGGATGCACAGATGACTGGAATAACACAGACATGTGTCAACACCCATGTTATTACTGGAGATGGTTTACATGTCATCTACAGATATCATAAATGAATTACCTTGCTGTTATTTGCTGCTAGCCAATATAATATTCTCAAAGCTCTTGGGAATCCAACAGATTTTAAAAGTATGGTTGAAAACATATACTTATTAAGGAACTGATTGCACAAAAAGAAACCTTCATGAAGCCTACTTTTTTTAAATTGTTGCATCTGTCCCAGGCTCGGCTACAATATTCGCATGTCTGTTGTATGTCTATGTAGACTACTACCTACAAACTGGGACACCTTTTTCTACAAACCCATTGGCAGATTTTAAAAAATTATGCGTCACAAAATAGACTTATGTTTAAATCAACGATCATTTCATTGTTTTATATCAACAGTTAACACAAAAAGGAATGCCATTGGTGCATTAAATGTTACTTAGTCACTAAAAAAATCCCCAAAGAATGATGGCCTTTTCAGACAATAACCTAAGTACACTAAAGACCCACATTTCCCCGATGAAGCTACAGCCTGAGGTGGAATGTAACAGCCATTTATGGCCAAATAAAATAATGGCAAAGATGTTCAGGGACAAATGCTTGTTGTGGACAATTGTTTTGAAGTTTGCTGCTGTGATTGTGATTGTAGGGACACGGGACAGGGAGCATGAGAGTGGGACAGTCCCCTTTAAATAGGGACACATGGTCACCCTAACAATGACACTCACACTTGACGTTGAGGATAGCTGTGTCAAATACTCTTGCAGCAGAGATTCCGGCCACACAGCGATACTGGCCCTGGTTCTCGGGACGAACATTAAAAATGGTCAACACTAGATTATCTGGACCAATCTTTGCGTTATCTAAAAGAAAAAAGATGGTATTCATTCAAAGTTTAAATCATCTCATGCGACCTGACATGACATGCAGCCTCTTTCTAACCTGGCAGCTGTTGGCTGTTGGTTTTCCTCCAAACTACATTTGAAGGTGAGCCGCTGTTCACTTGGCATCTGAAGCTCACTGACTCCCCCTGGCGGACATTGGCTGTCTTTGGCTCCACAGTCACAGCAGGGCCTTGACTTAACACTGCAGAGGAAAAAAAGAAGAGAAAACTGTGGCCCCATACATGCACATACACACGTATTCAACTCAGTGAACCTTCAGAGAGGTCTGGCTAAAATACAAATACCTCCCTAAAACAAACAGCCTGAACAAACAGACCCAATGGACCAAAAGGACAGAGGATGACTAGCTTAAAAATATCAAAATGTTTAAAAATAGGTTGTTTCTTTATTAGTAGGAGCTATCCCTATAAGTAATGTACATATAATTTTGAGAACTTGTCTATCATGGCTCTAACTAAACAAAAGTAATATAATGTTAGAGAGATGTACATACTTTTGCATACGGCGGCTTCTAGAGCATGCACAGACATATATCATTCAACAAATGCTGGTAATATTGAAACACAATGAAGTAAATCTTGGTAAATCTAAAAAATTAATTAAAATAAATATAAAAGCAAACAACCTTTGCCCCGTTGTCATTAAAAGAAAAGTCCAGAACATACTCACAATCATCCGTTATTACCTGGAGATGAAAGAAAACAGAGAATTAAAGCACCCAGTAAAAAATCCATTTTGGACCGAGGCACTCTGGTCTCTCCTGCATGAGATCTGTCACTGACTCTTTTCAGTCATCCTTTTCAACCTTTTACCCCTTACTTACCTTTCGGCCCCTCCCCCACTCAAACATTACCCACATTGGTCAATCCTTTATAAAGTTCTTCTTTGTGAGCATGAACATGTTGGTAAGGAATTCAGCAGATCTCTGCCTAAATTGTAATGTGTTGTGTTAATCAATTGTGTATTGATCTATTGTACAATGATTACATTAATGTTCCTGTTACTTTGTGTGGCACTCACTGTATTATCAGCTACTGCAAGTCCTACAGATAAACAGCCCTAGAAAGTGAAAAACACAAAATCTAGACATCAATTGTTTTGTGCCCAAAAGACAAAATGCAGACTGAACAACTTTTACTTCTTATGACATGTAGAGAAATCACATGATACAAACATTTTAACAAGTTGTGTTTTATTTAACACTTAGCATACATGCATGGAAGACAAGGAACATGTTTATTTTCTTTCTCTAAACAATGATGGTCCTACGTATGATTAAGAACAACACGTCATGAAGCATGATGAAGCACTTAAGATGTTACACTACATATTTTTTAATAGATGTGAGAGATTATAAAGACATAAAACAGTTAGTTTGTGTCAGGAGTGAAAACAGGATAGGTCAGTTGATGCACACTTCCTATTAAGTGGGAAGATGGGACAACATCCTTTCATCCATCATTAGCCTTTAAAGACATGACAAACCATGTACTAATATTTAATTATGAGATTTAGCTGAATTAAAATCACTTTCGAAACAGCTTATATGAAATTCATTGAACATTTACATTATTTCTCATCTGCCTTTTAGTGAATAGTGATGTAAAACTGTAAATACGCACTGACTGACTGTACATAGCAGCATCTACATGCAGTGCAGCCAGTTAACAAGTAGAAAGGCTGTTGCTATGGCTACCCTTTGGATAGTAGGTTACCATGGCAACAGTGTGCAACCTCAGATACTCACATGTAGACACTGAGGTCAGACTTTATGACATCCCATCAGGAGTGTAACACGAGGTTGGGTATCCTCCTGTAAAATTTAAAGAGGAAGTGAAGTGCTTAGTTGCAGCAGTTAAGGAGCCAGCTTAACTTTAACTTAGAGGGCAAGAGAAAAGATTGTGTTGAGTATCGTTACCTGAGTTTGGTGCGACAGGGGAACTGGCTTGACTTGCACTAGCCTGTAAAGTGTGACCGGCATCCTCCACGGGTGTTTTCATGGTATACAGGTTTGCTTCTTCTTGGAACTTTACAATGTTTTTCTTATAACGAATCCTCTTATTTCCTAAACCAATTAGACACCTGGAAGAGTTTGGGTAAAAAAGCATGAACTCATGAAAAAAGTTTGAATGTCTGAAATAAAGACTGTGACTTCCTGACCTGAGCAACAGTAATAGAACACTTTTTGGACAGCTCTTCTTTGACCTCCTCGCTGGGGTAGGGGTTTACAAGGTGGGAGTAAAAATATTCATTCAGAATTTCTGTGGCCTGTTTGCTGAAATTTCTACGCTTCGCCTTAAAGGGAAAAAGAGAAAATGGACTAGACACCTCTGCAAAAGCTAAGCAAATATCTTTATAGCTGCTGGCACTAATAGGCATAAGCTTTTACCCCACTCTAATATTTTAGTCAATATGTAATAATCTTTTATCTTTCTGCGCTGATTGAAGATCAGTGTTTGTTTTAATATTATGTGATCCAGATGTGCACAAAGATCTGCAGTAATCAAAATGTGATGCCCTACTTCAGATGTTTGCTTTCTTATTTCCATTTTGCCAGGATAAAAACACAAATACACACTAACCGTGCATCCAGAAATCTGGAACGCAGAATCATCACAGCTTCACAAGTGCTCTGCTTCAGCTGCTTCTGTACGGCACTGAATGTGCAGTGGATTACAGACACCATGCATTCGATTTCTTTGGGTGAAATGGGCCGAGTACGGGACTGTTCCCTTAAGAGGTTCATCACATGACCTGTGAACTCCTTGCATGCCTGCACAAAAGCACAGCAATATTACAGTAAAGGTCACTGTTAAGTATTGTATGTGCTCAAATGACACACCTGTTCATATTTGTCCAGTTCAGTGTGGTAGATCTGTCGGATCTGTGCCAGCTTCTCTATGTAGTCTGCATGCTCTGAACTGTCATCACTAGACAATCCTCCAGCTGCTGCAGCCAGTGCTGCTGCTGTGGCGGCTCCACTCTTCTCTGGGCCGGCCTCCCCCTCTGCTAACAGCATGTTGTCCAGTCTCAAAACCTGAGGGTCAGGGGGCTCCTCTTCATGAACATCTCTGATACTAAGGGCTATGAGGTAAACATAGGGTCAGTTTACAGAGTATCATCAAGTGAAGGATTACTTATGCCTTTGTTTTTTTAATAAATAATGTTGTGAGGAGTCATTTTCAAGTATTAACAAATCCCATTATACCAACATCTTGTAACAAAAGAGGGAAGATAAAAAAAATAAGATTAAAAAAGAAATAAAGATACAATCAAAATACTGCATGAGATTACAAAAGACATCATCAATGATACTGTTGATTCCAGCCTTGATTACCATCCCATACCCAAAATAATCAGACACACACACACATGCATCCAAAGTGCCCACATCACACATTAAAGGCAGCTCTTAAGAAGCAACTAAAGAGAGAATGAACGCTCATTTGAGACGCCATTAACCGGTGCGCTTATGCAAATTAGGAGACAATTACAAGGTAGTTCCAGAGAACATCTCCTGTCCGTAATCCCACAGTAATTATGGACAGGAGATGACACAGCTACACACATGCACACATCCACATAGGAACCCACAATAAGAATAAGTGCACATAATGTAGTATAATATAAACACACACACACACACACACACACACATATTTGCAGTTCATAATGCCAAAATACTCTTTTATCCAGTTTGAACCCTGACCAGTCTCATTGAACTACCTGTATCAGCTCGCCTTTAACTGACCTATCATCATATATTATGAACATTGCAAAACAATTATGTAACTTTTAATAATTGTGAATGTCACTGTTTGTTAATTATAAAGTTAGGGACTATTTAAAGTTGGCTGACCTGCAAGAGAGTTTGTGTCAGTCATTTAAGATAATAACAAAAGTAATAGTGTCCTTATTCTGGAAAAAAGTTTAACGAAATGGTTCATTTGACTTTTATGAATCTAAAATACAATGAAAAATGATGTGCAAATTAGAGGGGGAGTGTGCTTTTTCTGGTATTTTTGCTCAGCTGCTGCTCAGTTGATTAATCGAATCCACTACACAGTTTCTGCTTCATCATCATATATTTTAACAACTGGCACATATTCCTAAAGTTAATCACCCAGATTAGTGGATCCTCCTGCTCCCATGATACTGTCAGTCAAAAGCGTCTGTTGTTATGACACTCCTCCAGTAGTAGCCTTCTCTAGCCTTTTCAGCATCTGAACATTTGGAGGCGATCATCATCAAAAATCATCAAGGCAGTCAGCAGAAGACGAGTTTTAGAAATATCTGAATCTGAATTCCAAGAAAGTGCGACACACTGAGCACAAGAGCAAAAGAGAGACAAGGTGTTAATAACAAATGACAATATGATGGCTGTCAAAGTCTATCTGGGATCAGGAACAAACTTCTCATCTGTCTCCCATCTCTCTCTCTGTCGCAGCTGTGTCATGTTAATGCCAGCTTTTCCTAAACAAATTCATGACATTACAAAAAAGACATTTGTCATTTTAATATTTCATGTTATTTGTTTATTCTGAATTCATAAATCACATTTTAAATATGCCAGGCTAGAAAAATGACATGGTGGATAAAGAGAAGTTGCTAAATTCATCTAAATCTCAATGTACCCAAAGAATAACCATGATTTGAAAAATAAATGATACCTGTTTTGTCTTTGATTTCACAGAGGACACTGAAAAGGGCGCGCTTCAGTCGATAGCAGTTTAGAGCATGCTTCCTATGGACAGGCAGGGAAAGTGGTAAAAAAGTCAGAGCTAGGTACACTTCTTAAATGTTAATGTTGTGTGTAACTATGGAGGAAAATGTAAAGAAGTGTGAGGAATACTAAAGTTCTGCATGTAATCCCACTAACTGGTGTGTGTAATAATATTTTCGTGAGCAGGTCACAGTGTTTGGCCCCCTATGGACTTATACCTGGCTTGGGCCTCGTCCAGACTCTCTTCTGTGATGGCCATAATCTGCTGGAGGAGCTCGCCAATGTCCTGCTGCGGCGGATCGAGGTTATGGTGACTCCTCATGCCACTGACATCGTTCACAACATCATGAGAATGTCCACTGAGTCCATTATGACCTGACATTGTGCTTTTAATGTAGCAGTTATACCAGAGTGGGCGCAAAGGGGTAACTGTCAAGAATAAAAAGGATGATCTGGAAAAGCCCAAAGTATGTTAAGCTGAAGAAAAAACAGTTTAAATCCTGAGAGGACTATGAGAGGGAATGGCTGGCGTTTCTTCCCCTCAAAGACAGAAATTGGTGTGGTTGAATGTATAGTTAAACACAGTTATTTGCTATTAAAACTGGCAGATGTAGAGTAAATAAATAGTCTAGGTATAAACTGCAGAGGACCAAAAGGACTTAAGAGCGAACTAGACAACCTGGAAATGCCTGTTTTGCAGTCAAAAATGTTAAAAAGGATATGCAGGACACAACTCACTGCTGTGCTGGGTGAACTATAGTGCAGTAACTTATTTAATAGTCTATGAATACAGTGTGTGTTACAACGGCCATCAGATCGTTTGATGCCACCGCCTTCTTCGCCTCTTTTGTGCTCGTGTTTAGTCCAGTATTATCTTTACGGTCATAAAACTGCACAAGACTTCAAGCGAACGCAATTTTGAAAAGCTCTCTGTTTCTTCAAAGTCCACAAATGTCTCCGAAAGATCTGAGTTAATTTTTTATTGTCCGCACTGTTTTCCGTAGGTTGCTCCGCCGTGAAAAAATCTGTCAAGGTACACATACTAGAGAAGAAAAACAACTTCCGCTAAACTCCTCTAAAATATCGGTTTCTGCTTTCATAAATACTAAATATTGGATTTTATTTACAGATTTTTTGTTACATTATTTCGTCCCGGTTGCATTTAATAGACATTTTGATGGAAGGACGACAGACAGTGTTAATATCATTTATAAAAAATAAAAAATAAAAATTGTAGGCTAATGTCGCCATCTTGTGTTCCGAAAACAAAACGCAGTGACGTCTATTCGCATTGAATGATGGGAATTGAAGTCAACCTTGATTCAGTACTTCCTGCTCAAAAGAGGAAAGCTACGAATTTCAGCTGATAAGTGAAAAGTTGTGTCGCTCTGTTGCTTTATCCTCTCGAAGAGAAAGAAGTGATTACACAGGCACGGTGAGTGTGTGCTCAGTTTCATTTACAAACAAGAGGCAAAAAGTGGCCTTTTAAAAGCCCTACACAGTCTTTTTCAGTGGAAATGTAGCTACCGTGATCAGCTTACCTAGTCATCGCTACATTTAAATTGACGGTCGACTTTTTGGTAGCTAACTATAATATTTCTGCCTAATTGTTTAAGTATTTGTGTTTAATTAATGTCTACTGCGATTCAACATATGCAGTAATCTGACTTTCTACACAAATCCTAAATGTGAAGTTGTAAGTTTTTTATGTAATTACATTTTTTCTTAGCCATCAAAGTCGCTATGATTTTGGGTCAATTATTTTGTCTTATTTTATGTTGCCTGATGTAATGACATTTTTATCAATTGACAGTTTTTGTAACGCTTAAAACTTTGGTAAAGAATGCTTGCTGCATGAAATCACACCCAGTTATGTTGGTCATGTCAGCAAAGTCAGGTCTGAATAGGATCTTGTGTCAAAATAGAACATTCCCACACTGAGTCATAGCAACAAGCAAAGCATTTAGCTTTGTTTAGTTCCCACTTTCTTTGACATATTGACCAATTTGGTTGGTATAATAAATATTTTAAATAAATGGTTCTTATTTGACCAGCGCTCCTCATTGTGACTATTGTGACATTGGTGCTATTTTAGCCTATTTATTCAGAATCAGAGTCAGGTTTATTGCCAGGTAAAGATTTTTTAAATTCTGATTCTAATTTTATTACTTGCCCAGATGTCCTTGATGATACAGAGAGAGGTCCGGCCAATCACAGCTGTTGCCTGGACGTCCAACAGCAGCACTTGTCCCAAAGATTTCACTGTGGTATGAACATTCTTGTCATTAAGAAATATATATTGCAAGTATAGAAAGAATACACTCAGTCACAGGAACTACAAGAATACAAAATTGAATCTACAACAGCCGTATAGTTTAACACATGCAGGAGTCTGGAAACTGAATGAAATGTTCTAATACCACGTGAAACATTTTAGTTCTTGACATGGTTTAAAAGTGCCATTAAGAATGCTGGATTGTGTAAACAGTGCAGGAACTAATCTTTTACTTGGATTGTGGCCTATTGTATCACTGTACCAATTGCAATAATAAATGGATCAAATACTTACAAATACCTTCCTTAAATAGTTTCATTCATTCAAGAACATATAATATCTAATCGACTAATACGTTGAATTATGTTTTCTTTAGCTATATGTCAACCTTTGTCAACTTTATTAAGCATGTTTTCTCTGTATTTTCTGCAGATAAGCATCACAGAAGACGGAGCTGCTGCAAACTTTACTCGCAGCTTTGCAATGAAGTCTGGGTATTACCTGTGTTACAGCAAGGTCAGATGTTAAATGGAGGGCAAATGAGGGACTAATGAATCAAGTGTTTTACTGACTTATTTGTCTTGTGTTGACTCTTTTTGTCTTTTTATAGGATTTAGCTGGTGGTATGGTGGTGTCAGACATTCAGCTTATTTCAGAAAAGGACTCAATTCCTCATGGTTACTGCTTTATAGCAGAGCATCTTGAATCAAGTGGGTACACAGTACACATACAAATATGGTTGTAACTTTTTAAAATAAGGCATACATTACAAAACAATGTGCAACAATGTGTTGTGTGGTTTTTGCTTTGACTACTAATTCTTTACTGAATAGCTTGTAATATGCATTTCTCTTTCTGTATATACAGAGACAACGGTTTCCAAGAAGAAACGGGTGTGTGTACGTGTTGTCCCCATCGGCAGTGTGGACACAGCTGTGTTGGATATCAAACTGACTGCCAAAAGCAAAATGATGTTACAGCATTACACATATGTGGGGTTGGTACTAATGATATGTTTTTGAAAGTATGACCTCCCATAAGTTTGTTCTTTATGTTGCACTATTTAGCTTTTAACCTGGCTTACTGTCCTTGATTAGTATTTTGTTTTCTATGCTATATTTCACAATAATGACTGACATGACAATCTTTTCCACAGAGATGTCCATGGCTATGTGTTGTGGTGCAGAAAAGGGCCTTTCTCTTGTCCTGTACCTCAAGCCAAACCACGAAGGGTCAGCCTGGACCTCCAAAAACTCTCGCTGGATCAGCCGACCCCTCTTTTGCCTCTCAGACCCAGGTTTGACCATCAATTAATATAAAAAGTTTTGCTCTTTACAACTAAGAACAAACAATTAAATGCATAAATAAATGCATTAATTGAGCTGTATGTCTGAGAGTTTTTTTTTGGTTCTGTCCTGGCAGTAACCCTCCTCCCTTGCCACCTGGAAGAATAAGTCAGAGACGCTGCAACCTCAATGCCAAAGGTGAACTCAACAAGCCTGCCGACAGCAGCATCCACGGGATCACAGGTACGCCACCTCTCCCTGTATGAGGAAGTGAGAACACATGAGCTTTCACTCACCAGCTGTCTATTACTCTGCAGCACTAGATGGAGTTCCCTTTAGTCTACATCCAAAGTTTGATGTCCAGACCAATGGCACAGTGCGTGTTCTATTTTTTACAGATATTCATTGTTGTTTAATGTATTATCTTGTTTTGTTTTTTCTTTTAAAACATAAAAACGTTTTGTTGTATTAATACATTGACAGGGTCCCCAGCTGAACTCTCAGTTAAACAGCATTCGTATAAAGTCCATCCAAGACATTGAAAATGAGGTAAAGCTGCATTTTTATTTGCCTTATAAACTAAAACATGCAATTGTTTGTTGCCCTGCTAACAGCTTTGTTTAATTTTATTCAGTATAACTACACATTTTCTGTAGAAGAAAATACTACAAAGATCGCCAAGCCAGTGACCGGTGTCTCTTCAACATCTTAGTGACCATTGCCATTAGTCAAGTGCTGAAGTCCTCTGTCATACAAACTGGTACAGTTGCAGAGCACCTATGGATGGTATATTGTTGGATGGATGGTTGGATAATATTGATGTTACATAGAACATCCATGTTTGTTTGTTTTTTTTAACTTATGATCAGGGTTTTTCTAAAAAACCATGTACAGTGAGCTGTTTCTTTGTTGCTTTGGGATGCATTTCTTTAACTCAAAAACATGGATCTGTCCAAAACATTGTTTACCAGATGAATTTATTCCAAATAAGATTATATGTAAATGTTGTATAGTATTTTATAATATGAGGAATGCAAGTTTTAAACATGCGAACAGGTTTAATAGATGTCTGTCTTTGGTTGTTTAGGACCACCACTAATCTGCACGAGTAACTACACTTACCCCATGGTTTCTTAAGATCCATTGTGAATATATTTACTTAGCTTGAGTTTGTGTATATCTACAGACATTTAAAGATACATTTACAATATATAAATACTGTAATAACTGTTAAGCGAGAAATTATTTAAAATGCATGCATGCTGTTTTTAAGGGTGAAGCTACACATCCGTCATTGTTCTCTAAATATATATATATATATATGGGAAAAGGTGGACACATTTTAATGAATGTCTTTATCTTAATGATCATATTTGTTCTTTTATTTGAATACTAAGCTTTTTTATGCATGAAGGAAAAAATAAAGTCAGTCTAATATTATTTTTGTTTGTACGCTGATTTCTCTGTGAGTCTTAAAATAACATGGTTTGCAGACAGCAGCGCCTCTTTGTTGTTTTCCGGAAAAAAGAGCTCTGATTTCAACCAGCTGTTTCCCGCCTCACACGGATCAGCTGCGCACATATTGCACAAACACATAGTAGTAGGCGGAGGCAAGACACCACACACACATTGGAGGGAACCCCATCAGCTGTGGCGAGCACACAGACTGAATTACTTTATTTTTCTGAGTCTATAACTGACCCAACTTCTTTTTTGCTGCGAGTAAACGATGCGCAACTGGGATTTGTAACAAAGCTTCGACCAAGGGTGCATTTTTTCTGTCCCAAACGGAGCGACAGATAAAGAAAAAAACATCACGTTATTCAGGTGGATTTGAGAGCATGGAATATTTCATGATGCAGACTGAGAAAATGCCGTCCTTACAACACTTCAAGAAAACGGAGAAAGATGTTATTGGAGGCCTTTGCAGGTGTGTGCAACAAGAAATGGCTATCATTAAGGCAGTTCATGTATGATTGCATGTGCGATGTAAATCTGTGTTGAGTTAGCACACTAGCTTCCTTGGCATCGGAAGCAGAGCTGCAGAAAATAGCACCTTCTCGTCTTGTCAGTGGTTGCTTCTGCGGTCATATATGCAATTTTGGTTACTTTCTGTAACATCTTGCATTGCCTGGGTAATGTTAAGATGTCAGCGAAGCGTGTTGTAGCCATTTAGCTCTGAAATACGTCCACCAACGTGATGAAACTGATACATTTGAGTCCGCAACCACGTGGTAGTTAACGTGTCCCCTGTCGCTTGATCACACTTAGCCATAACTATACATTTCTAGATACATTTACAGAAATTGGTGTACAACTTTATTTAGCATGTGTATCAATCCCAGTTTACCAAGGAGATGAAGTTTCTTAACGAGGCTTTAAGGCGCAGCTTTTGCCATGTCATGTGCTGAAATTAGCTTAGCTTCGCTAGCCTGATGGTTAGCTTCAATCGCAAACAGTGTTATCCCACTCGGACTGTTTTGGTATCATTTTCTCTCTTTAGTGTACACAGTTATTACTTTAACATCACATTAAACATATCATGAGAATAAAAGTCGCGCATTGTTAATGTGGTGAGTAGTTTTAGCGTTTTGTGTAATAATGGTGGAAAGCATTGTTCTCCTTCTTGCCAGGGCCCTGCTGTTGCTGGAGTCACATTTCACTGTTGCTACCGCTCAGTCTGTTCAAAGCGCCCTCCGCCGGCCATGTTGGAGGTCCGCGTCTCCTGGCAACTGCCTAGATACACCAGTACTACACATCATTTCATGTGGAAATATGTGATTGTTATGTCATTTATCGTGGGCTGTGCAACTTGTGTGTACTGGAGTGACTAAAGTCAAATCCGTAATGTATGGCAACAGTAAATTAAACTGGTATTGCCGCGCAAACTTCAATTAGCCATTTCCAAGACTAACTAGATTTAAAGTGTCACGTGTCATGTTGTACATTGCCTTTTGAAAAAAAAAAAATGCTTATGCTTTAGATGCTTATTTTGTAGACATCTAACCAGGTTCTGGTTCTTCAGGCTGTTTCCTCCCAACTCTATGTTACTCAACATTTTCCTACAGTGTGTGACACAATGTGATCCAGGTTGCCCAGAGTTCAGCTGAACTCAGGGACCTTAAGGCAGCATGACTGCAGAATGCAACTTAAGTTGTTGTTGAAAGCCTGACTTTTTCTTTATAACACTTAATCTCATGTATTTTCTAAGGTAATGCTTTCCAAGTGGATTGGAAAGCAATACGGTAATCGTAGTTGTCAGTAAGAAGACTTTTCTCTCCACTCTTTAGCCTTGCCAACATCCCCCTCAGTCCAGAGACCGCTCAGGACCAGGAAAGACGAATCCGTCGAGAGATTGCCAACAGCAATGAGCGGCGGCGAATGCAAAGCATCAATGCCGGCTTCCACTCCCTCAAAACGCTCTTGCCACATGCAGATGGAGAGAAGCTCAGCAAGGTGCAGCAGCATAAACACACCTCAACACAGACTAATTATTGTCAGTTAAAGGTAATAATAGTATGTTGTAGACATGATGACTAATTTTTCAAATGTTTTGTTGCTTTGTCCATCAGGCCGCTATCTTACAGCAGACTGCAGATTACATCTTTACTTTGGAGCAGGAAAAGACCCAGCTCCTGTCACAGAACAATCAGCTCAAACGCTTCATCCAGGTAAAAGGTCCTTTTACCTTTAAGATCTGATTGCTCTATAGCCCTTTTCACACATGTCCTCCAGACTGTCCCCTGACCTGTGCATTCACACTTGCACGATAAGAGCGGAGGATGTTCGCAGAATTCTCATTCATACATGTCAGCAGATAGTCCAGGTGGTTTTACTGAGCGGAAGTGGAACAGCAGTGAACAAAGTGCTAAGCAGAGGAGTAGCACGCTTTTATTGCAATGGCTTACAACATGAACCCGGTTGACCACTAAGCAGTGATGACAGTTAATTTGATATTGATACTAGGTGTATTTGGTAATGTTCAAACAATATAAAGAAAAGAACACAAGCTGTACAAGCTGTACTCCACTCTCAGTGCCCAGCCACATAGCATACACATCATCAGTTTAGCACACTTCTCGGATGAGAAAATTGAGTGCATTGTGTTTACACATGCAACCCCGTTTGAAAATTCAAGCATAAAGATGGGAGGATAGTGCATGTGTGTTATCAAGTGACACATTGGCTCACTCTTTCTTGTACAAGCTCACTCTTTCCTGTACAATTAACCTGTCTGCTGCATTTATTGTCATGTTGCCTCTGTGTCCATCTAGGAGTTCAGTGGCTCATCTCCAAAAAGAAAGAGAGCTGAGGAGAAGGATGAAGGAATTGGATCTCCAGACACCTTGGAGGAGGACAAAGTAGATGAGCTCAGGAAGGAGATGCTGGAGCTCAGGCAGCAGCTGGACAAGGAGCGCTCTGCTCGGATGCAGCTGGAGGAGCAGGTGAGACAAAAGCATGAACCGGGATAGGAAAGGGTCTGTTGACAGCAATAGCCCAGTCAGACTCTGACAGGATTACATTCTCGACCTACCTGATGAGCAGGTTCAGTCAAAGAGGAGCTGGATTGGTACAGCCTGAGGTCTTCGCAACAAATTTAACAGTGATACATTTACACACTCAAGATACCAGACAAGCAGGTTTAGACAGAGGAATGAACTGTTGGTTTAGATAAATGGAAACTTCTGAAAAAAGAAAGTAAATAGTACGTAGGTGTGGCATGGTGGCATGGATGTCTAATCTGTGAACTGAGCAGTAATTCTAATCCATATTATAAATTAAAAGATTATTGTTATTTCATTTATATGCCTTTGTTATATTCCTGAAAAATGAAAATATATGCTGCAGTTGTGCTTGACAGTCATTCATAGGTATTATTTTGTGTGTATCTTGGTGCAGGTGCGTACCCTGGACAGCCAACTGCACCCAGAGCGTCTGAAGGTGATCACACAGCAGGTAGAGGAGGAGCAGGCTCTAATCCAGAGCCAGACACTGTTACGACTGCAGCAGATCCATGCAATGGACAGACAGACCCACACTTCACAGGTTATAACTGCACACAGATACTCACTACGCTTAAATACCATTAGAAAATTCCACTTATTGTCTTGTGTAGAGCAGTAATTTGAATTACATATTTGTTACTTATGTTATTTCTTCTTCTTCTGTCCCTCCAGGTGCGGGCTCCTTCTGCCCCCCCAGCCCCAACACACCACCCCACGGTCATTGTCCCTGCCCCAACGCTAACTCAGCACCCCCAGCATCATGTAACTGTGGTTACCATGAGCCCGTCTGTCCACACCAGCACTGTGTCAACATCCAGGCAGAATCTGGACACCATCGTCCAGGTACATGCTTACTTTTGCATTATGTTGTTTGAGACATTTCCTCTTTGCTCCAGCCCATAGCGTCTGTTGTCTATTGCTTTCAGGCTATTCAACACATTGAACGCACTCAGGAGAGAAGAGCCAGCGCTGAAGAAGAGCAGCGGCGAGCTGTTATCGTTAGCCCTAGCCATGTTGCTATGGATGCCACATGCTCAGAGACGGACACAGACACAGAGGGAGAGGACTGCTCAATGAACTGAGCCACTTGTCAGATGAACTCAACTAGCAAACACTTAATACCTGTTCACTGTAAGATTCATCCAGGAGCTTGACTACTTTTGAAAAACAAACCCTTCTTCGGCATTATCCAAACTCCAGTAGTAAAGCTTTGTCAGGGGTGTTCTGCAAAATGTAAAAGGCTTGAAAACATAGAACAGTGCTTGAAGGGGATGGAATTCACTGTCTTTGCTTGAAAACCTTTGAGGGTCTCCTTTTGTTAAAAAGGCTATTGGCATCTGTCTGTGTATTCTGTGTACACACACACTTGTAGTCCTGGCACACTGACAGTATTAACAAAAAATGAGATTTGAATGTAACAAAACATTAAGCAAGCAGCTATATCAGTTATTTTTCCAATCTTAATTGTTTTATACCCCTCCCTTAGTAAGGCTTGTCTGAAACTGACATTTAATACTTTAAGCTTTATGGGGCTGTACCAATAGAAATCAAGATAATTTGAAAATTAAAATTGATAACTGGAATAAACATTGACATATCAAGTTAGCTCTTAAAATAAGCTGTTAAACAATTACTTTATCTTGATTTTCTTTTCTGTTGGTTACTGAATATAAAAGGCTTTGAAATTTGACATATTGTTGTCTTAAACAGATTTGTGATGTTTTTCAAGGAACAGGAGTCTAAGGATGATATTCATTGGAGACTCTTCAGTCTATTTATGTTGGACTATTAGATACAGTTTGCATGTAGGCTTCCTGTTTCCCACAAAAAATTGGTCTTAAATTGACTTCTTTAGTGACTATGCACTATATCTTTTTGTATTTATGCATTTCTATCTTCATTGCATTTTCTTGGATGAATTTATGTTAGAAGGTGAAGATATCTATGCACCGGAGGTAGGTGTGCATACCTACAGAAAACTCATGAAACTTGACATCATTATGCTGAAGAATGTAGGCTGAACGTAAGGGTAAAGTACATAAGGTGCATTTGCCAACTTAGTGTTTGGCACTTTCGAGCCCAGACAAAACTTTCTGCTTTTTATGTTAACATTGACTGATGCAGGAAGGTGTTGATAATTGACCGTACATGTTATTGTGATGTAACTTCTGACCAAGCTTACAGTTATGTTTTTTTCAAGAAGTTCATGTAAACCTTCAGAGAGCACTGCACTATAGATTTTCATCCAGTTTTCTTTTTCTGATTGCGCCAACTTTGTCCGCCTCTTATTTCGTGTTCTTTCGTTGTCGCAGGAATTTGACTGGAAAACCCTGCTCCGAGCCTAGTCTCTTCTGAGTGACTTTATGCTGTAAACATTCCATTTATTTGGATAAAGATCTGTCATACATTATGTTCTATTGCCAATTGAATGCATGTTACTAATCATTGCTAAAAGTGTCCTTTTTTGTTTTGAAGTTTTGTATTTTTGCTAATTTACCTTTTCCATGTTATGACTCGAGGCATTTAGTGTGAGAATTCTGGACACATGTATTGGGTGTTGTAGGTTGGCAGAGTAGGGTTTTTTGTTTTTTTTTTGTTTGTTTTTTTTTGCCAGACATTGGGAATCTGTTTGTGAAGCTTTGCTAAAGGGTGGGATAGTTTTTGTTGACTTCTAGGTCATTCTCTTAAGCTGAGATTTGTCATTGGTCACAGAACTCTTTCTCTTGACGTGGTTGTAGCAATGCTGTCATAAATGATTTTTTTTATATGAAGCACTTGTCATTCTGTACTGCCTGAATCAATACTGAAAAAGAAATGTCATTGTATTTTTGTAAGCTCTTTGCTGTGACACATTTTAACACCTTATTGTGTTTTCTTTATTGTCTTGTCCTGTTTTTTGTGTTTTGGTGACAAGCATTTTGTTTCTTTGATGTCAAGAAACTGTTATATTTTGTTTAAAAAAATTGGGGTAAACAGACTTTTGTAAAAAAAAATGGCAAAATAAAATTTGTACTTTTTCTTAGACCCTGTGCTTAGCCTTCTGTTTTTACAGTGTGTGTCATGGATTGTCCTGTCCACAAGGTGGTGATGGTAAGAGACTCTGCACATCTCATTTACACCGATCAATACAATTCATTGTGCATATTTTCAGACAAAAGACTGACCTGTATTATGGTAAACTATATACTTTTGCTTTATTTTATTTTCTTATTTGACTTGTTATTGACCCAGAGCTACACACGCAGAAACACCCCTCACATGTGAACAGAAAAGTGGTGAAAAATAGGCAGAAGCCAGTAGATTTACAGATAAATGAATCTCCACATTGTTCTAGTGGTGTTCATTGTGGAATAAAAGACATTTTCAGGATTCCTGCCTATCTTAAAAGATTAATAGTGGTCTCTTTGCAAATAATCTTAGTGGCTCAGAACATCTCACAGTCTTCCTGCTTCCCTTTAGTGCTTGACGTTCCTGATTGGGTCAGGCAGCTGACACACAGTGGCAGATTTGGGTGATCTTTCTGTGCCCCGCCTCTGCTCATGTGCCCTCTGACCTTCAGCCACACTTGTATATATAGCCGGGAGAGACGAGGAGAAGGCCCCTGGCAGCCAAAATGAAGTCTCTGGTGTGGGTGTGTTGCTTGCTGTCTCTACTGGCCTTTTCTGCTGCAGGTAGGCTTACAACAATGTGACTAATTCATTTTTGAAACATAGGTGTGACAAATGCATCACAGCGCTCTGGGTATCATGTAAAATGGTGTGTAAAGTGGACCAGTGGCAATATTCATCTTTATTAGCTGGTGATTATTGAATACATTGACTGATACAGGACCAACAGGAGGTCAGAAGACCAGATTCTTCATAACATGGTCTAAATGTTCATGCAGTACATATTTTATCTAAGTGGTATTCAAATGAAAAGAGGCTGTGTTGGGGTTAAAGAGAGAATACTTTTTGTTGCTGTGTTTTGAAGAATGGGGGTCTCCACACGTCCCCCAGTCGCTGCGAGAAATATGTCCCCCCAGAAGCTCTACTAACAGCTGCATGTATGTTATTTCAGCAGTCAGCCATCTAAGTGTGGTTTCTGGTCTTTGAAAGTTTCTTCGGACGTCACAGTTATTATTCTGCTTGTGTTAAAAATCACACTTTGTTTCGTTTTTGCATTGCTAAGCTGAGGCATGACATAACCTTGTCTGCCCTTGTGCTCGTTCAGTTTGTGCCACAGCAGTCTCAACCTCTGTTAGTGAAAAAGTTAAGATATTTTGATAACGAAGGCCCAAACTTGGTTATTTGTAAATGTAAAGCGCTGCATTTAATAACCCATCAAAGCTTCATCACCTGCTGCAGCTCTCCTCTAAGTGCATAGTCACTAATCTGTGATTCCAGAAAGCAGGCTCCATGTCCAGGGGATGTCCCAGCTAAAACAGGCACAAGAGAGCACAGTAGAGGGCATAGGACTGGGTACAGTAGCACAGCAGCTGTACCGTTCAAAGTTACATAATGAGATAATCAAGTACTATTAAAAACTTTGATAGATGAAACTGCAACATGAATAGGCTTTCCTTTGGAGGTTTCTGCAGTGTCTTATGTTTGATATTTGCCTTCAGTGTTGGCAAACCTTTACTGTTGCATAGAAACCATGTTTATTTACCTTACTTTAGCATCTGCATCAACAGAATTACTTTTATCATCAATTTAAATACTTTAATTTACCAGCATGAGCTACAGCATTTGCGGTTACGCTTGGCAGCTGGGTCTGAGCACGGCAGCAGCGCTCTATAACCCCATCTAGAGACACACAGCCATGTTACAGTGGTCCCGAGACTGGACTTTCTGAGTCTCAGTCAGTGTGACTGTCAATGATGTATTTGATGTAGTATGACTAAAAACTAAACTAAAAACCCCTCTCATACATTTTTGGATATTCCTTAAAGGGATGTGATAAAACTTTTTAGCTGAAAAGAGTTTGAAAGCCACTGATATCTGGGTTTAAATTTACATGCCAATACATAGCCCTGCTTCTATTCTTCTTGATTTAGAAATGATGCAAGAAGACTTGGTTAATGCTATGTTCAAGGCAGTGACCTACTGTTGCACTGGGTGTGAGCAATATTGCAAGAGTACAATTTGCAAAGCAGCCACGACAATCACAGGGAAGAGAGGAGCGTCACACTTCCTGAAAATAGTAGTGGAATTATCCCTCCTTCTTTTCACCCTCTGACTCATTGTGGGACTATTTCTGTCTCTTAGAGGTAGCACTCTGCACCAGGCACCTGTCCCTCTCTATCCTCTCTCTGTGTGTATTGAAGCCGACAGCTACAGCAAGGTCCCAGGAGGGCCCACCTACAAGAAAGACATTGCTATTGGCTTATATTATTACAGTAAGCCTGGAATCGATTTGAAATATTTTTTACACGATTTACATTTAAATCACCACTACTACTGCTTGATTTTTCATCACTCTTTTGAAGATGCACAAATATAATTATTCAAAGAATGTAGTGTGGCTTCATAGTCTCCATAAAATGCAAGATATGGCTGTAGCAATGTATGTTTGGGCCACATCCAAATCAGTGTGCTTCAATCAGAACAGTACCTAACACCCTCTTCATGTTACCATGTACTAATCCTGGTCTAATTCATTTCTCTCAATTACAGGCACATTTTATCTGAGCTACACTGAATGTCAAAAGCTGTAGCAACACTGAATTAGAACATAATTACCTTTACCCTTTCGGAGCACTAAATGGCAAGAAGGTATTTAGCCTTAGTATTCTCCTGATACTGATAAAATAAACATCTTTAATTTATATGATTAATTTTTAAGACAGAATTTCGAAAACCAAAGAGTGCTTTTTTTTCTCCTCTCTGCTGAAGACTGTCCCAGTGACAGCTGCTGATGGCTGTCGACCCAACCTTGTGACACTAACTGTAGACATACATGTAGCAGCCTAATATCAAACTTTGTACCAGTAAGTGTTCCTGGGTCTTAAGACCTTCTGGACAGATATAATTAAACAGAGGTCATAACCTTGTGCTCTTTGTTGACAGCGTCTGTATCGAATGTACATTTAGGCGTGTGGTGCAGGAGAGTGTCCTTGTTTGAGTAGATTATGAGTAGAAGAGAGATTATGTACAGTACAGTAGGAACTGAGAGATTGAGAGTATAGTAGTCAGTAAAGTGCTTGTATTTAACTACATTTACAGCGTAAAACATAAAAGCATTTCATTTTACAACTACAGGTTGTATGTTAGCAGCAGTAGCTTCAAGTCTGTATTATAATCCTGGTGATAAACGCTCTTCTCAATTTTCAGCTTTGCATTAAGGACATATTTGTCACCAGCTATTTTTCACAGTGATAAGAGAGAATATATTTTATCCCCGGTCGTCTTATCCATTCAGCCCTGTCCTTTTTACTTTGCCTGTCCATTACAACTGTCCACTGTATGTTGGCCTTAAATAGCCCATGTTTTTAGAACAACCACTAAAAAAGATAAAATTTGAATTGGATAAGTGCAAAACTGTGCACATTTCACACTGTGCACATGGCCCCTAACAAATAAGGTGCAAAAAAACCCAAATCAAAACTAAGTATAAAAACTGTGGAGCAATATTGATTTAATGAACCAACCTCGAACTATGAGGACGATAGAAGAAGATATCCTGTTTGTCATACAAATTTAAAATTGTTTTGAGGATATTTATTTTTAATTTGCAAATTTGCAATACTACTTTACATTCATCTTTTATATAAGATTGAGTACAGATCCAAACATGTGATCCATGTGTTTTTACATCCTTTTCTGTACTGAATTTCTGAAAATCTAGTGTTGCTTTGAGTCAGCTAAAAACACTAGTCTAGATTTGTCTGAATGAAAACATTATTGTGTTCTTCGCAGATCTCTTGGCTGAGCCCACAATCAAAGATGAGGAACCTCTAGTGCATCTACAACTACAACAGCCAGAAGGGGACATTTTCACTTGTGGATGTGACACAACGGACGAACATGGAACTCAGAGTTCGTCTAATGACACCCCTGCCCCCGAGAGGCCCCTGTGTCAGCCATGTAAACCCACACCGGCTTCAGACACCGCAGCTGAAGATGGTGATGCTGAAGCAAATGAGCAAAATGAGGAAGTACCTAGTGAGGAGGAGCCTAGTGATGAAGAAGCTGCCTCCCTTAAGGAGGAAGTAGAAGAAGAACAGCTGCTGGAAGAGGAAACAATGATTGAAGATGCCACATTATTAAAGGAAATAGAACAGGAAGAGGAAATAGAGGCTACCCCTGAGGAGCTAACAAGTGAAGAAGAGGAGTCCGAAGAACAACAAGCTGAGGGTGATTCTATTAACGAACTAGAGGAGCAAGAAATAGAGCAAGAAGAACTAGCCATCATCACTGAGGAGGTAACAAGTGAAGAAGAGGAGTCAGAAGAACAACAAGCCGAGAGTGATTCTGTTAACGAACAAGAAATAGAGCAAGAGGAGCAAGAGGACACCATCACTGAGGAGGTAACAAGTGAGGAAGAGGAATCAGAAGAAGCAGAAGAACAAACTGAGGGTGATTCTATTAATGAACAAGAAACAGAGCAAAAGGAAGTAGACACCATCACTGAGGAGGAAACAAGTGAAGAAGAAGCAGCAACCCCTGAAGAAGAAAAGGAGGAGGAAGCAGTGGAAGAAGACCATGAAGAAGATGCTACACCTGAAGAGGTAAGTAACTGAAGTTAGCATTGCATTTTGTTGTTAGAAGTGACAATGGACAATTGACCTCAAACAAACATATACAATAAACTCAACCTCTACTGAGCTGTCAAACACACTTTCTGTCCTGCCAGTGTTCACCTGGACCATCAGGGTTTAAAATGTGTCGACAGTGGGTTTGTTTGTCATAGGTGCCCATAGTGAATGAACGTGAGGGAGAATGGTTGTCAGTCAGCGTATGTTTGACTTTTAAGTGTTAGCCCTGCGATTAGCTGTTGATTATCACCAAAGCCCCAAAGCGACCTGTGCTAGTTCAAGTAGTAATAAATCAATATATGAGCCTGATTGTTGATGTCACTTTTCTGATGTCTTCTGAACATAAATCAGTTTAACTTGTAAGATATAAAATATAACCTCTTCTTTAAGGAAATAGAAAACGAGGAAGTAGATTCTTCCACTGAAGAGGTACTAATGGAGGAAGAAGTCAATGCAGAAGAACAGGTTGAAGTAGAAGAAGAACATGGAGAGGAGGCTTCTGAAGAGGAGGTTGATGAAGAAGAGGAGGTGGCAGAGCCTATGACTGATCCACCAGCGGAGGAAGGTGTGGAGGAAGAGGTTGAGAGCACAGAGGAAGAAGCACAAGAGGAGTCACTTGAGGAAGAGGAGATAAACGAACCAATAAGTGATGAGACAAAAGAGGAGGACAGTATTGGAGATGACGATGACACAGAAGATGTGGCTGAAGATGAGGCAACTGAACCAGAACAAACTGTTGAGGCTCCTGTAGCTGAGGAGGCATCAGAGTCAGAGGCCACACAAGAGCCACATCAGGAAGAGGACACGCAGCTGGAACAAGACCCAGTTGTTCCTGAGCCAGAACCAGAGCCTCAGGTGATTCTGGAGCCTATTATCGAGGTCACATTAGACTCTACTGAAGAAGCTACTGTAGAACATGAGGAAACCATTGTAGACGAGGCTTCTGTTGTTGATGCCGAGGATGTGACAGAGAAACAGGAGCCAGCACAGCCTCAAGGCAAAGGTAAACAATGCACTGAACAATTTCAATGTCTAACCTTTCTGAAACATTTTATCTGCTGACGTATTAAAAGTGAAACCACATCATGAGGGTAACTTGAATATCCTCTCTGACACTGAAGGCTTAAGTGTCACCTCTATCCTGTTACACTAAATTTGTTCCATGCCTTTGCTGCTTCTGTTATTAAGGAAGCATGTCATTATCTGGTGTCTAGGTGTTGGCACAGGCTAGAAAAGATTATGAAAGAATCCTATAAGTGTTTCCCATGGCTCACTCTGATCCTGTGCCATTTAATATTAACACTAACAGTATATTATGTGGATATGCTCTATTCATGGACTGGTGTGTTGTTACTCCAATCCATTCAGTATGTCTGACAATTGGTATTTATACAATATTCAAGATCCTAACTCCTATGCACTCACACACATGCTTAGGACTGTAACACACAGATGTCTTCTCTATGTTTAAAGTCAAATAAATGACCGGATACATATTGACATGGTCTTTTCCAACTCCAGTCTAAATCAAGCTACATTCTAGCCACATGTATTTGACATAAGTAGCACTTATGAAAGAAATACATGCCTCCAAATGATTTTCACAATAAGTTACAATATGTTCTGACTAACATAAAACATGCCTTGTAGTAATGTGTACTGTGTTGCATGCTGTACTCCCAGAATATGACACTGTGTGTAGCTAAAGAGGAATTAGCAACAACGTCTAGTACAAAAATAAAAGGACCGAAATAGCAAAGGAACGGAATAGACTGATAGATGGGCAACAGCATGATATAACAGTTGGACCAAATGGTCAAGTCATTTACAGCTCACTGTACCATTTAATGGGGGAAGGGTAGCCATGTCTGCTGTCATGTGTCTTTACAATTCATGAACTGTAATTTCCTGTATTTACTTAATTAGATTTATAATCTTAGCATTAAAATGTCAGTGTTCTGTCCTATTCAGCACATGACGAAGCGCCAGCAGGTCCAGCAATGAGGGACCGCTCCCACATTGAGGAGACGCTGCGACTGACCACAACTGAACAGTCAGCTGAGTTTACAGGTAAGAATGGAAAAACTGTGGTTTAATCCTGCACATGCTCAAAAACAGACCATGACGGTCGAGCATGGCTCTGCTCTGACATTACAGTGACACCCAGTGTTTTAATGTAATGCTGACATTTGCTTTGAAACAACCTTGAATCTTGCGTTAAATTGGCCAAAAAAATAACTGCAGCAGTTATGGTGGCCAATGAGAAAAGAACATGTGTTTCCATCTTATGGAAAGGAAGCTTTCTCTCAATGATATGCAAACATGTGCTCTTTTCTCATTTTGGAAGCTTTGTGCTAAAGGTATTTAGAAAATTGCTTCATGATGTCTAGATCCCAGGTCTTTAATGTGCGTGTGAATGTGAGTATGTCTGCAGGCAGGTGATTAATCAGTACCAATGAGTAAGTGTGTTCTTCCATTGCATGAAAGCCTCTCTGTTCTCGTGAAGCAGATTGGTTCATTTCACTGTGGCCAGAATGCTGCAGTAAAAGCCAACCTCTTAAATACCCTGGTTCATTTCATCAAACTTTATGAGAGCGGTTTGTCATGTGCTGCCAAAGTATTTGTTGTTATCAGTTATGGTAGCAAGAGCATTAATAATGGGCTCATCCAACATCTCTTCTGTCCATTGCGTACCAGTTGTTCCGAATAAACCTCCTGTTTTTTTCTGTAGCTGCTTTGAAGAAGTTGTTGGACATCTATCACACAGCCATCAAGCCAATGGAACAAGCCTATAAGTACAATGAGCTCAGGCAACATGAAGTCACAGGTAAAGCATTTACTCTCTAACTTAGATATATGATAAAGTTATGCACCTCTTTGTTCTGTATACTAGGACTTTTTCACAGACATAGTGAAGTACAAATAAAGTTATGATTAAGAAACTCCAAAAAGCACCAGTTTCTGAGATTACTCAAACCAGACGCACCAGAAGCACAATAAAGACTCTGTCTGCTGAGTGTTTGAGGGGACGTTGTGTGGGCCAGCCTCCCTACAAATTTGTTCCATAGCACTTGAGGGCAAGAAGCATTATTTATGCAAAGAAGCAGGATGAAGTCTTCATAGTTATAGCTCTATGATTCTGGGACCCCTGGTGGTACAAAATGAAAGGACATGCTCCTAGGAAATCGCATTTGCTGGCTGACAGTAGAAAATCTATTCAAACTCAATGTGAAAATTAAAGAGATGTACCTAATGGCAAACCAGCACTTTTTAACAAGCAGCCCTTAAATATCATTGAAAAAAATGCCACTTAAAACAATACAATAGACTGCATATCAAACTTTATAAAATCTTCTCTCAATACAAAATACACACAGAACAATCTATATTCAAATGTCTTACATCTTGATGATGTCATGTTTTTAAGTGAGTGTGGTAAACAAAAAGGATCAGAGAAATACATCTAGTGGTTCTACAATTAACGCAACATGAGCTATATCTTAATATAAATAATATTATGTCATATTATATCTTGTTTGTATATAATAAATCTTGACATGTATTGTCCAACCATCCACCAATGGATGTTGTTTATTCTGATCTGTACAAACTGTGCAGATGGTGAGATTACCTCAAAGCCCATGGTTTTGTTCCTGGGACCATGGAGTGTTGGAAAGTCCTCCATGATTAATTACCTGCTGGGTCTTCACGGCACCTCCCAGGAGCTCTACACAGGTGAGCAACAATGAAATCAGATTTTTTAAATGTAGTTAAACTATATAACAATCATTAAAGTTAAATTTACCTAATCTTCATGAATCCCTTCTGCAGGGGCTGAGCCCACCACATCAGAGTACACTGTCATAATGCATGGTGAAAAGTTTCGTACTATTGAGGGAATCGTCATGGCAGCAGACAGCTCAAGGTCTTTCTCCCCCCTGGAGAAGTTTGGACAAGGCTTTCTGGAGCGTCTAGTGGGCATCGAGATGCCTCACAAGCTGTTGGAGAGGGTTACCCTTGTGGACACACCTGGCATCATTGAAAACCGCAAGCAGCAAGAGAGAGGTACAATCACAAATTTACACGATGCATGTTTGCAGTTGTTATTTCTCAGACACTAAAGACTAACCCACAAATATAGAAAAGGTGCCTTTTTAAACACATTCAATTATCTTCTGAACTTGCTGGTTAAACAATACCACCACACACAACAACCTGTTATTTTTTCTCGACTTATATAAGTTCTGTCCCTCTCATCACAGGCTACCCCTACAATGAGGTGTGTCAGTGGTTTATCGATCGAGCTGATCTGATCTTCCTGGTGTTTGACCCTACGAAGCTGGATGTTGGTGGAGAACTGGAGATGCTCTTCAAGCAGATGAAGGGAAGGGAGTCCCAGCTGCGCCTTATCCTTAACAAGGCTGACACTATTTCCACCCAGGACCTTATGAGGGTCTATGGTGCTCTGTTCTGGAGTATGGCCCCTCTGGTCAACGTCACTGAACCTCCTCGGGTTTATGTCAGCTCCTTCTGGCCACTAGACTATGCTGCAGACGCTAGCCGAGATCTATTCATGAAGGAGGAGACCTCTCTGCTCGAAGACCTCAATCAGGTGAAGTGTCATACATTACATTACATTATTTTGGGTCACTTTTTGGGTCTAATTTTTATGTCTTATGTGTTTTTTTTATTTACAGGTTATTGAAAACCAACTGGAGAACAAAAT
This sequence comes from Rhyacichthys aspro, assembly GCA_036850595.1. Lineage (NCBI taxonomy): Eukaryota > Metazoa > Chordata > Actinopteri > Gobiiformes > Rhyacichthyidae > Rhyacichthys > Rhyacichthys aspro. Next base: position 13,054,113 of record CM072148.1, on the reverse strand, counting down.
TGCTTTCATCCGTCAGCATGGTATCCGTGTGCGTATCCATGCCTTGTTGGTTGACCGCTACCTCCAGACCTATTATGATAAACTGGGCTGGTTCAGTGACCCATATGAGGTTTTCCAAGACATTGTCAGTGACCCAGACAAATATTACATCTTCAAGTCAATTCTGGCCAAAACCAATATTAGCAAGTTTGATTTACCTGACAAAGAGGCCTACCAGGATTTCTTTGGCGTGAACCCAGTTTCCAACTTTAAGCAGCTCTCATACCACTGCAGCTGGAGCAGCGGATGCCTGTTGGACAAACTAGAGAAGGCCATCACACAGGATCTGCCAGCTCTGCTCAGCAGTATCAGCAAGATCCCTGAGACACCACCTTCTCCAAAGCCCGCCCCCACACCGCCCCCACCTCTCCCTGGGACATGCGAGGGTCCCAGCTGTGAGGAGAAGCCTAAGAACCGCTGGAGGAGGCAGTGAGGTGGAGCAGGCCAAAGCAGAGACGACATGCCTCAAGAAAATCATCCTCTGTGCTGGTGGCCTCAGGTGCTGTGATCTTTCACGACTCAGAGTGGAAAGATACAAGAATAGAGTACACATGACACATCAAGCTATAAAAAAACAACCAAACTTTGATGTATTTATTTTTACCTGCATTTAGTATCGGGTGGATGAAATATGGCTGCAATAGGAGAGAGCGTACAAAAGCTAAGTTCAGTATTATTTCTCATTGTACTGTCGTTACACAAGCAAGCCATTGAAAAACAGTAAACCTTTAACAAAAGGCAAATTTATTGCAACCAAAGTTTTCACTCCAAAAAAAAATCCAAATATCAAAAATGTAAGATTTTTTTGCAATATGTATATAAAACAGAGGACCGTCACGGCTCGTACATTTTTTGTTTTATTTGTTTAGTCTTTTTCTACAGAGAAAGCTAATAATTCTACCTTCATTCTTCTACGAGTGAAATGCTGCCACTAATATGTTTTCTGTGTTCTTTACATTTCTATGAGTCAGATAAATCTGTTGTTAAGATTTTGTTTGTTTTGTTTTTTTTCCAGCAAATGTCTGGAATCAGTCTATTTATCATTGGAGGGTGCATAGTGGTAATATAAGGTCAGTAGCACAAATGTAAGGCAGTTGAGTTGATCGACCATGTTCATGTGTGGTTGTAGAAATATCAACTGTGAGGACAACTTTTTTCTCTCCAAATTCCTATTAAACATGACTTTTTGACTGTGACCTGCCACTGGCTGAGTTGTAGTTGTTTCTTTTATTTTTGTTGGTTTGAATCTCAGCCTAACTGTTTCTTTTGTGATTTCTTTTGAGTAAACAAAAAACATGTACACCTGTTGTGATGTTTATTTTGTTATAAAGCACACACATTATGGTAAATATTATAATTATTCTATTATAATATTATATGTGTGTGACATTTAATATTATAATACAACATTTTAGTTTGTAAATGTATGCAAATATTAAGAAAACAAGCCTGCTTTTGCCTGCAGCGGCCACCAGGAGGCGTCTGGGTTCAATTATCCTATCTTACTCAAAGTTAGTATTTCGAAATTCAAGGCAAAAATACATGTAAATCAGTTGAAAATAGATTTTTGTATCAGTGAAAAAACCCAACATAACAAATCTGATGCTGTCTTTAATTTCCTAATATAATAATATTTATATATTTTGATGTAAAATAAAATAATAAATACAAGTCACTATAACTTTGGACGTAAAATTGAAATGACATTAATCTGTCAAAAGTATGTTTCAGCTAATTTTGACCATATATTGTATTAACTTATGCTTATTTCTGTCAGCTATTTTCAAACGTAGCTTGAACTTTTTTCAAGTCAAGCATAATTTGTAGTGGTCCTCTCAACTATAAATAAAATGACAGAAAGAGAGTTGGATACTGTACAAATAGCAACACACCTGTGCATATATAATAAATACATTTGATGTTTGCACTCATATTGTGTGTGTAAACTGTGATTGCAGAGATAGGTGTAGCTTCCAAGTCTAACACAGTCTTATCAGTGCAGCTTTATCAACTTGACTAACAGGCCTCTCTTGTAAACCCTTAAACATGAGTGTGTGTGTATGGACATGTACACGCCACACACGTGCCATATGCACACACCCAGTGACAATGGGGATTCATTTAAAAAAGATCAACACTACATATTTCAGTTGTATGTTATTTTAAAAAAACAATTGTCTTGATTTTGAATTCAAGTTGTTTATTTAATTAAGAATGGACTATTGCCAAATACTTTCTTGTTTGCATTGTGGGTGTATCATGCTCCTGCCATCTCATTCTGGAAACAGGCACAGGTGTCAATGGCCTACTACTGAATTCCTATAAAGCAGCACTGTCCCAATCAGTTTTATAAAAGGGCCCAGGATTTATTGCTAATTTCTGTCTGTATTTACTTTGAAAGAAGTAAACTGTTGCATAGAGTCATTGAACAAGATCTACAAAATAATTGCTTTAACACTAAAAATTCAATCTCAATCAAGCTCTCTATGTTAGAACACAAAGCATCAAAAAGTACGTGAATAATGTCTATGTCTATTGGTTGCACATTGAAAATGAAAGATTATGCGCTCAGTGCAAAGAGGAGCAGTGTGAACAATAATAATTTAGGTGTTGTTTAACCTATAAATTAATTGGCTAAAATAAAACCAGCATTTATTTGTGAACTATAAGCGCTGTTAGGTCCTGGGGCTTTGACGCATGCTTTAAAGTGAGGAGGGCTCATAAATGCTCTTAAATAAAGCTTTTCGTACACTCATTTTTTTTTTTGTATCAAGGAAGACAATAGCAGTCACACACAAGCCGGGGAGAAGTGTCTTTTTCAAATTAAAGGCATCCTTTTACTGAAGTTTTAGCCCATTACTACGACATAGTTAGATACCGTTATGCCAATGTGCGTCCGGCTATTTTCATCCCCACCAGGTTAGTTAGAGTAGGTAAGTTTTTTGTTATTTTCTAAACGACATCAAACTGTATTCATTTTAGACCAAGCTACCTCGTTTAGGCTATTACAATACTAATACATTCTTTTTTTAAATTAATTAAAAAGTGTATATTTATGTGGTGACTAAATGTTGCTTCTGTAAAAAGTTAACAAATTGTTAGCTTAGCTGTTAATGCTAACTAATTCACGCCAGCCATGCTACTAGCTAGCTTTAATTGATTTTTAACATTGTAAAACATGTTAAGATACTATTTCAGTTAAAATAAAAAAAGTGTTACGTACATATAAGATATGTTTTTACCTTTACCCTTTCGCCTCTCAATGAAATATATTTAATCACAATTTTAACAGCTCAAAAGCCGTGTAATAAATAAAGTTAGATCAGCGTTACACACAGCTTTAATTTAAGTTAGTAATCACATTCGCTAAAACACAAGCCACACCTTCATCTTCGGTAGTAGGCTTAGTTTTTTCCTCAATTGGTCATTTTTCTCTTTAGTGCTTTAGTGTTCTGTCATGTTTTAAATGTGTTTGACTGTCACTAACCTGTCTAGGTATTTTTTGGCCATCGAACGGCTCCTGAAAAACCGGAAGCCGTGTTTTACCTAGCAGCCGCCGGCTTAACACTTGAGTCCCAGCACCACAACAGCTGGGGGAAGATTTCCGACCCAGGCGCAGCGATGGTGGCAGATCCAGTCGTAAAGGTATTACGTTTGCCTGGATAATACGGAAAAAACATCTCAAAGCTTTGCTGTGTTATCGTTTTAGGCTATTTATTTCCCCCACTGAGTTGTATCGGGGAAAAGGGAGGCAACCAGCAGCGGACGGAAGAGGACGCACTACAGCAAGAGCGCATAGTCTTGTGTTTGTTGGACACATGCATGCCAGCGAAAACTAGTGCTACCCTGACTAAAGGAACTGCTTGAGAATTGGAGATATCTGGTGGACAGTTTCGACAACCTAAGAAGGGCATTCAAAAGGGCTTTCCTTGTCTTCTCTTGGGACTTTGTACTTTGATCCTACGGGAATGTGGAGGGAGGAAATACATTCTCACTTCCAAATAACCAGAGACTCCTAACTGGGTCTGCTCTGAACGCAGGAAATACGGCCTGGGAAAAAAAAAAGTTTGGAAGATTTTGGAGAGGGGAGGGGGCTGTAGCTGACGTTTTGCACGCCGATTGCGAATATTTTAGTAAATCAAACAAATCGTGCCTGTTTTTTCCTCTTTTTGTGGAGTTTAAGAAAGATTAAGAAAAGCCATTGATAGACTAAAAGTCTATGTGCTGTTATTGCAAGAGTTTTGATCATCACTATTTATAGATCAGCCTGCTCCGACCGAGGCTGTTCCTCATAGCTCTATGTTTTGCCAACTGCGCGCAACAAGTTGCAGACACTCCCAGCAGAGGCAAACCTACACTAATTTGGGCCAGCGGATGGTATTTTTTGCGCTTCTCTTTTTGGCTTACGCGTCTTTGAATAGCACACACCCCTCCCGACCCCCTCTTTGGAAGGCAGAGGGGGAATACACTCCGGAGATCCGGAGAGGGAGTTCAGGAAAGGACGGGGCTGGATCCGTGGGAATAGGCCTGTCTGTCAGGCCTTTTATGATCTGGATTTCGGTCTGGATCGAACTCCAAATCACCACAGGCTTTAATATTTGCAAGTCCTCGTTGGAGTGGAGATAACGACGCACATGGAAATATTACTTGGCAATCTTTAGCACGTCAAGTCATGTATTAGCTGGGATGCAGTGGGAGGTAAAGAACAGCCAAATAATTAGATTTAACAGTTTAGCGCATTGGCATTAGTTCTTATTCGGACCATTGACTGTAGCCCACGCTGTACAACTAATGGTGAAAACGAAATCGGACTGTTTGAATGTGTAAAAGCAGATTGCTATTCATTTCGGTCACATTTAAAAATGATGACCTACATACATGATTATTTTAATGCTGCATTCAAAGTGGTGCCTAACAACAATGCAATTGAGTGAAGAGTAAAAGGGCATTTCGTGTCCATTTCAAAAGGGACGGTGGACAGTGTAACATTTGTGCCACTTGCTGCGCAGCTCCAACTGTTGACAGTCATCTGTAGCTGCTCACAGAATGAGGTGCTGGATCTAAGCGCTGTCTTTCCATGCAATCAGGGCTGTTTTGGAAATAACATCTGGACATTTTCCTCACGTCGCCTGCTGCACACATCCATAGGCGATCATTTCCAGTCAAGTACTGTCAGGACTTACTGGATGAAGGCGTAAAACCCATTTGCATCATTGAGCAGAGCTTTCCCAGAAGGATGTTCAGTTCAGGGGGCAGAAAGAGTGATGACACTGTTTTTTACTGCAGTTGGAGAGACGCCGGACTCAAACCAGAGCCTCTTTGGAGAAGGGTACGTGTAATGTGAGCAGTGACGCAAACCCGGGGCCAGATAATGAACTGCTCAAGAAAATGGAACGGTGCGTCTTGTGTGAGTGAGTGGTCAGGCTGCTGTGTGCGTAGGAAAGACGTTTGTACCGTGCTTACCATTCATGCAGTGTGATTATTCCAACAAACCCGTGCTCTCTGTCTACCCCGTTCACCGTGCCACACGTGCACACGCGGCGCCCACGCACGTCATGTAAGTGCCTGAGCGCCACCAGAAGATAGTTAATATTTAACGCGTCGTCTGCCTCCCCCTTTACCGCGTCACACCAGTCAATATGGCCACTCTGCAACAACACCGGCAGCTTCTCATGCACGGCACGGAAGTGAGCTGCGACTCCAGTGGGGATGGTGCTGTGACCGTGCGGAGAACCAACAACGCGCTACACGTGCATGGGCAGGAGTCACTGACGGCTGCCAACAGCGGTGGTGCAGCTAGAGGCTATGAGGCTGTGAGTAAAACCAACACTAACATCCATAAATACAGCATATCCTCCAGCTGCAGCTCGGCAGACTCCAGACATGCAGCCACCTCCACTTCCAGAGGGCACAGAAAGGCGCCACCTCTGTTTGAGAGGTCAGCTGCCCAATGCTGGGACCCTAAGTTTGACTCCCCTGTTCTTGAGGAGGCCTGCCAGGAGAGGTGCTTTCCCCAGACTCAGCGGCGCTTTCGTTATGTCCTTTTCTACCTGGCAGTGGTCTCTGTGCTTTGGGGTGTATACTTTGGTGTCAATAGCGACCGCTGCAACCCTATGGTCTTCCTCGTCCCCACTGCCTCTTTTCTGGTCCTTCTAGTGCTTCTCTTTTTGTTCACGTTTACGCAGCCTTACACACGACTCTATAACCAAGTTTCCTTGCTCCTTATTGCAGTCACATTTGCTTTGACGTTAGCTCCCCAAACACAGACTGCTGGTTACACAGAGCTGGAGTGGGCAGGTGGTGGGAATGCATCATATCAATCAAGAGAACCTCTGATAATACCATGCATTTCACCCGTGGGTACATTTTCTCTTTGCATGGAGGTCCTGTTGTTGCTATACAGTGTCCTCCATGTGCGCCTCTATGCCTCAGTCCTCCTTGGGCTTCTCTACTCTGTCCTGTTCGAAGCGTTTGGATGGTTACCATTGCTTCAAAGAGGTTATGACACCACTGGATTGGTGGGTTCAAAATCACACTGGGAAGAAGACACTCTCCGCTGGTTGGGCCCAGCCAAAGCCCTGCTCCACCTGTGTGCCCATGTAATTGGTATCCACCTCTTCATCATGTCAGAGGTGCGTTCTCGGAGCACCTTCCTCAAAGTGGGACAGGCTATAATGCATGGGAAGGACTTGGAGGTGGAGAAAGCCTTAAAGGAACGAATGATCCACTCAGTGATGCCTCGGCGAGTGGCAGATGAGTTAATGAAACAGGGCGACGATGAAGGTGGCAGTGGGGAAAACTCAGGCAAACGTTATTCCTCTGGAGCATGTTCTGCTTCAGCAGTCTCAGTAGGTGTTACAGGAAGTGGTGGAGCCTCGCAATCCCAAAGTGCCACTAGCCCCAAAAACCACCCTCACAGCAATCACAAAAGCAAGAAGACCTCTATTCCACGAGGTCAGATAATATTTCGACCATTCAACATGAAACGAATGGAGCCAGTCAGCATCCTTTTTGCAGACATTGTAGGTTTCACTAAAATGTCTGCCAACAAGTCAGCACCAGCGTTAGTGGGTCTCCTCAATGATCTGTTTGGCCGTTTTGACCGCCTCTGTGAACTAACCGGTTGTGAGAAGATCAGCACTCTTGGTGATTGTTATTACTGTGTAGCAGGCTGTCCTGAGCCCAGGCCAGATCATGCCTACTGCTGTGTGGAGATGGGTCTTGGCATGATCCAAGCCATCGAGCAGTTCTGCCAGGAGACATGTGAGACTGTTAGCATGCGTGTTGGTGTCCACACTGGGACCGTCCTATGTGGGATCCTGGGAATGAAGCGCTTCAAGTTTGATGTGTGGTCAAATGACGTAAATCTGGCAAACCTGATGGAGCAGCTGGGTGTTGCAGGAAAAGTCCACTTGTCTGAAGCTACGGCTATGTTTTTGGATGACCGTTACCAGAGGGAGGATGGACGTGTGGCAGAGAGAGCTGGCCAGAGTGCAGTGGAGAAACTGAAAGGTGAGTGGGTTTTTTTTTTTACATTTTATTTCTCACCATGGTCATGTCACTTCACTTTTTAGTCAAATGTTATGCTAATGGTAACGATCAGTGTCCAAGATCGTCTACAGTCCAGTGATCACATGTTTAATTATGTTATGATGCTGTGCTAAGATGGAGAAGAGAGCAGTAAAGATAAATGTGCACACAACTGCTTTGTCATCAGGGCTAGATAGGGTCACTGTGTCCATAGACAGCACTAAAACATGTTATCTGACCTGTTATTCCTGTTGAAGCTATTTACTAACAGAAGCAAAAGACAAGGTCAAAAGATTAGATCTCCAGGAAGAAAAACATGTTTTGGCTTATAGTTCAATTGAAAATCACAAAGCGGACAGTTGCTTTTATTGAGCTGTTTGCCAGTGCTGTGTGCTGTTTCTGTAACTCTGAAAAATCCATGTTATAAAACAAAAGACAATAGTTCATTGCCAGTCTGCTGTTCTGTTGTGTCTGAAAATTGCAAAATATGTGGTTCTACACTGTAAAATATGTGGTCCATATCTTAAGTCTGTTTCTTTTCTTGCATTGCGGTGACATCAACTGTTAAAGCGATTGTTGAGTGTTGAGTGGCTCTAATGTCCTGTGGCAGTATTGTGGTAAACTGAGTCAGATTGAACAGGTGTTCATTAGACTGCACGTAACATTAGCAGGATAAAACAGGCAATATAGACACAGGCTTAAAAATAGAAAACTAAAAAAATATGTCTGTGGGTGTCTTAAAGGTTTTTGTACAGTAAGTGTTAACAGACACTCACTTAGGGCAGCATGAATGAAAGTAATCTCTCTGACAGGGAATTCCTCGTGGGCCGTCTAATCTTAGCTCTCTTGTGAACAGAGATACTGTGTTCTATTGTCAGGCCTTATGTCAGAGTGTATTCACACTTGTCTGTAAATGGTGCCATCATTCTCTATTTCTAGATGGGTGAACACTGACAGAGTGAAATACTGACATGTTGCTTTTTGTTGAGGGACCAAAGCAAAGGGCTGGATTGAACAGAGACCTGAAACTTGCTGTTTACACATTGTTACCAGAGGTTCATAACTAATCGAGAGAAATATATGCTTTAAACCTAATCACATTGTCCGGCTCAGAATCAGTGCATTAACACATAAGTGTCTCAGCCTCCCACCTGTTCCTCAGGTCTATGCATGTGGTCTGTTGTGTAACTCTGCATCTGTCTCTCTCACAAAAACAACTCTAAACATGAGCTTTAACTATTCTTTTTAAAGGCCACACAGTGCATTACTTGAGCATTAATGGTATGTGTCATTTTGGTATGTATTAGACATAACTGAATGTATCATAATGACCTACTAGAATAAATTAGTCACATGAGATATAATTATTAGTCAAGCCTGATTTAGAAAATGCTGTGTAGCATGTGACAGACAGACTCTATAAAAGTCATTTAGGTTTACAAGCATCAAAAAGTACTCAGATGAGTCACTCCTCCCTTGCCCCACTGGTATACTGGCATTAGTAAGATTGTGCCTAATAGAAATATTTTATTCAGCATCAGACTTGTCCTTAGTAGCAGACCTAAAGCTACACATAACATTTTTTCATAAAATACATTGCGTCGTAAGCATGAACATAAATAGGCAATTTTTTTAATAATTCCCTGACACAAAAAGTAATGTATTTGAATATGTATTCTTATTTATAAGACTATGTATTCAAATACATTTGTCTCAATAGATACATATTGAGACTGTTTCATGAGAGTTTGAAGCAGTTCAGTTGACCTCAGTAAAGTTTAGTTGCTGCATCTCCTGAAATGCTACGTGGTGTTGCTTTAAATCTAATCTAATTTTTCTCTGTGCCGCCATGTATTTGCAAATATCATGACACTATCCTTTTTTTGGTTACCCTTCTGTATATCAGACTCATTTGTGCCTTTACTATTTGATTTGTTCCCTCACATAACAACAATACAACATCCAGTGTAGACTTGCGTGTGTGTATGTACAAGCCCATCCTTCCTGTACAGTGGGTTGCAGTGGGAAGTCTGAGCCCTTAGGCTGGCTAGTCTGTGCTAAATCAAACTTGTCACCTAAATATGCAGCCACAAATGGCATAGACTTAACTATAACCAGGCCAGCTCCAATGGGCCCACTTTTCCTCAACTCTTTATATGCTGTGTTTTCACAGAATAGAATCAAAATAGAATATTTGACTACTACCAAATGCTCCACAATCACACCAAGAGAGACACACTTTCAATTTCTCTTTCACTAATAGAAACTAAAAATTGTAATTTGGCTATACTATAAATATTGTTGCCATATGTATTAGTGAAAGAGAAATTGAAATTGTCTATTTGTGTGTCTATAAATATATGTTATTACCTTTTTTTTTTTTTTTGGAGCATGGAGCTAATATAAACCAAAAGCAGATTATTTTTAGTTCATCCTAACAATCCTCTTCTCTTTTTCCTCTTTTGTGGTGCCCTTTTATTCCACCACAGTGATTAACAGATATCATATACTGTATAAATGAAAATGACTTTTCCACAACTGCTCTCCAGTTTTATTGGCCTTTACCAGACTGTTACCACAAAATTTAAATGTAAACTTGGTGACTGATGTGTTTGCTTTAGGCTACTATTAAACAAGACAACTTATAGTTTTTAATTTTAAATTTGCTGTGCGTATACTCACTACTAAGTCACTTTCTCTCTAATGTATTGAAGTGAATTTCTGACTCTCTTCACTGTCATCTCAAAATATTTAACAGTCTGCAGCTCTTGAGTTTACTTAATTTTTTACCAGTGCCAACTATTTCACCAAATGTTTGACATTTCTATTGCTTAAGAATTTGTTGAGTCACAGTTCTTTGTGTGTGTGCATGTTAGTTGTTGATAACAGTGCCCAACCCAGTCTTAGCCTGTGACTTGAGGTCTTTAGCAAAAAAGCACACTATATGACTATATGAGTATAGATATATATGAGTAGTGGCTGTCTAATACGTTTGTATTTTCGAATCATAATCAATGATGAGAATCAATTATGAGAATTCAACCCAGAACTGGTACTATTACTTTGTATGCTAGACTGTTTGTGTTTTGACTCTTGTTGTCAATGTCATGTAACATTAGGTCATTTTAAAGTTTGCATTTTGCTTAATGTTTGATCAATCAAGTGGTTTTATTCATACTTGGCATTAACCCTGAGACTAAAACAGTTCTTTCTCAGTTGTTGTTGTTGTAAATATCATATTGAGAGGCTAACTATACTTCTCGATGTCCTTTCTCAGCCAGCAGTGTTGTCGTGTGGGTGTTTAGTTAAAACACAGCTGTAGCTAAGCATGTTGAAATTTTTTTATTTTTTTTATTCATTAATTAAAATATTTGAATACTGTCAATCATATCTGTTTATGTAGTGTGTGATTTGAAGAATGTTTATCCTACTACAGGTAGATTCTGTCAGATTCTGTTTTGTATACTGCCTAGTTGATTCACATCATGGTTGTGTCAACAGTTAAACTTTATATTTATTTATTTAGACAAGGACACATGTGCATCTCTGCTTCTTGACAAGTTGTACGCAACATGGCGTCTGTTTGACATTCCAGCTGTGTGTGTCAGCGTGGCTACAGCCGCTGGGTATCTCTACTGCATTCGCTCACTGTGTGTAATTTGCCCGGGGGCTAATCTCGGCATGCTGGAGTGTTGCTGTGTTAAACGGCTGTGGTGAATAATATATATGGACAGTGGCCTCAAGTCTGTTAAAAAATCCATGAGCTTCTATCGCACTGTTTTAAAGCTGAAGAACTGAAAGTAAAGGTCTTAGAAAGAGAATTTATAACCTACCCTGGGCAAAATCAAAAGATGGTGTTGAAAGTACAAAATGATAGATGGAGATGGATTTTTTAGTTTTAAGTTAAATGTTGGCAGAGTGGTTAGCAGTACTGCCTCACTGCAAGAAGGTTGTGGGTTTGATCCCCAGGATGGCAGACTTTTTCCTGTCTAACATTGCTGATCTGTTTTTAATATATTATACAGAGTTACACAACACACTGGCACAGATACCACAGATACAACACTAAACATTTGTCAGATTTATCAACACATTCTTCCAAAGGGGCATATTGGTTTTCAGTACCCAGTACCCTTCAACTTCAGCTTCTGTTGGGCAGGCCTAAACCATAAACAGCCTGTAAAGTGCTGGTCCCTGGTGGTCCCTGAAAGAGAGAGTTGTGTGACAAGGCAGAGAAAAAGAGAAGGAGAGAGAGGAGCATATTTTCTGGTCATGACCCTTTCCCAAGGATTTCCCACAGTCTATACTGGGCAAATGGGGGAGGTGTGTCGTACAGATCTTTCAGTTTCTATAAATGTATTAAAAATTGTATATGTAAAATGAGACAGAATGCACTGGGTGACCTCAGTAAACAAGACTACAAAGACTAATGTACTTTATAAGAAAGATGGAAGTTATTAAGCCAAGAACTAACCCTCATAATGGTCCTTTTTTTTATCCAGTTCTTATTTCCTACCTTTTGTTACTATTGAGCTCTGACTAATGTCTCATCTAAAGAATCAGTAGACTTTATTGGTGAGGGCTGCAGAGTGAGAATCGTAACCTGTATTGAGTGAGACTTGAAATAGTGACGCAGTGACAGTCCTAGTGCGTCACGGTTTCTGCATGACCCAAACTTAACAAACATTTTTACAAGAGTTTGATGGAGAAAGCGTTTCTGAAGTTTACATTGACTTGTAGATTTCAAAATGCTTCTACTCTCACTAAACAACATCTTGTCCCACTGAGCTATTGCCCAAAAATGCTCGATTAAATACCCAGAGAGTGATTTGAAGAAGATAAAGGAGGCGGAGAAAACATAAGAAGTTGGATTGGGATGGAGAGAGTCCCTGGGCTGAGAGGATGACACATGAGGCCAGAGGGAGGGATGGATGGGGGGTATTTAAAGGAGGATTGTATGAGAGTCTCATCTCTCGCTTCTATCAGCGTGTCCAAATATGGAGGCATCTGGAACTGCACACGGCCTGTTCTCAAGACCCACCGCTGACTGGGGAAAAAACTATGAGTTAGTTAGGAGAAAGCTACACACGTGAATTTCCTGTAACGCAAAAGATGATGATGGCTGAATATTAAATTGATATATACAATTATGTAAAAAGGAAAAGTTAGTTTTACTGCAACTTTCCATTTTTATTACTTACACACTTGAGTTAAAATGCTAATATTTGTGCGCTATATATTGACATTCACTGCTCTCTCTGTGTGGGACGCTGCAGGTCACTAGAGATGGTTTCAAATCAAGTTGAAAACCACCAGAAGGTCAAGGGTCATTTGTCAGGAAGTGCCGAGTCTGAATTCAGACGGACTGTCCTCTGGGCATAGTCTGAAATGTCATTTTTAATCTAAAACCTTCACCCGGACATTCTCAGACAAGGAGCCATGGGTTTTCTGTGCGCTTATGTCTGAGTGAGTGGAATGATTTCAGTTTGATAGGAGTGGCCTCTTAGGTGTATTAGTAGTTGGAGATAATTATATGTTTGTTTGTATCCTGTTCCATTTCTTAAAGCTATTTTAAGAAACCAAAGGGAAAACATGATTTTGGTTACATATAAAATATGAAGTGTAGATCACAAAGGCAGTATAGCTTATTAAAAGATAGCCTTTCTACTCTTCACAAATGCATTTATATATGGCTACTGGAAATCGCTGGTTAAAAGGTCCTTTTCTAATCTGCTTGTGTATCCAGTATGTATGCTTCTTGGATGTACATGTGGAATGTGACAGCACAGCTACACTTCCTTTCCATTAATGCCTTCGTTCTTCCATTCATTCATCCAGATACATACTTTATATTAACTTAATGTGTGTTTATGAATTTTTCATTGGGATAGTTTTATCACATGAGAGTATTAGCGAATCACACTCCAGATAAGTCATACGCACAGGAAATGCCAAGTGTGTGCTAGGGTAAACTATCTAAGTCCAAGTCTGAGTATATTGGATGGATATAATCCATTCTGAACACTTATGAACAGAGCTATAAACCATTTACTTAGCCTTGAGCTTTGAACCCTTCAGTGTTCTTTGTATATTCATCTTCTTTGTGGAGGGGGAGTAGCAGGCATTTTCCTGTCACTTTTTATTGTCAGGAAAATTCTTTTGCAGCTACAGGCATTTTTTGCTCAGCACGTGTGTTTTGTGTGTGTCGAAGTAGTACTTGTAGTGGCTGTCCTCAGCTGAACTGTCGCTACTCCAGCCAGATGGTCTGAATATAAATCAATAAGAATCATTGAGCTGCATTTGACTAGAGTGCTGGTGTCAGTGTCTTTCTCAGAGTGCTGCCTTTACAGAGATCAATAAACAAACACAGACACAAGAAGGCTGTTTAGCGCCTGCCTTAGGCCTTGCATAAATACACTGGACTAAACAAGGAAATTGTGTTTTTAATATAAATTAAAATTAAATAGACAGAGGCCTGTTTTAGAGTAGGACCATGCTGTAGGTAAAGTTAGAAAGCTGAAATGGAAGTTGACAAGGAATGTGGGTTATGCGAGGCATGCTAAACTCTGTGACCTTCAAAGCACTCTTAGTCTCTTCCGCCTCCTTGCCATCTATCCACCATTTGCCTCTCTGCTCTCTCCATCTCCACCTTATCTGTGTTTTTAACTCATCTGCATGATGCATGTGCAACAGCAAAAGCCATTCTCGGCTTTTCCTGTTTTTAGAAAAGGTATTGTGTGGGATTTAATGGCATCTAGTGGAAATGTTGCAAATTGCAACCAAATGACTACTATCAGTCCCTTATTTTTAGGTATGTTGGAAAGCCCTTAAAAGACTCTGCCGTTTGTGTGTTTGGCGGTAGGAAACAGTTTGGCGGTAGACATATGTCAAACACAGCAGACTGGACTCTAGGCACTGACCCTCTCTCTTGTTGTGAAGCACACTTGAATTAGCAATAATATTACTGCAATATGGTTGCAGTTAGTGTGCATAGTTGCTATGCACATAATGTTGCCAAGGAACACTACTGTATTAGTTTGTATATTGAATGGATTCGACCTCATAAATGGACACTGTCTTGTGCCTGGCATTATACTCATGTCTTAGGTTAGACCTGGTGTTTTTCTGAGGTCACAGTGCCTGCAGACTCTTCAGATACAGTAGGTGTATTAATGGTTATATAATTCAAACCTTATATGGCTTATGCAGACGGTGTGATGGGGCTCAGCACACAAACAAATGTATGTCGCATAAACTCTGGGTTATAGAATCATCTGGGACAAGATAGACTCTTCTTTTTCTACGTCCCAGTTTGAAGTAATAAACTATATAGATGAAATAGAAAATACTATGTCGCCGTCTGATGTGGCATGAAGATTATGCACAAACAAAGACAGAGAGACAAAGTAAAATAATTTGATGGAGCAGTAGAAAGGAGGGTAGTTTGATGTGACAGATGTTGACAGACAAAAGTATTAATAGTATGAATATAATTCATAGTATAGTGTGTACATTTTGAATGAATGCACCGTATTATTTTTTTATAACTCAAGATTTAATCATAGTACTTTACTTATTGAAGCTTTTTCAGTGTTTGGTTGGATAGGAGTTCAATCTAATCCTAAAATCTGAAAGTCTTCTATAAACTATAGCACTGATCTTGATAGTGAACCAACAAACCCTCTGGACCAACAGATTTGCTTCATGGCTTAGTGTAGTCTTTAAATCAACCCTTTAGCTGTTTGAACAATATGGCCTGTTAGCCAGGTTACTGTGTGTTTGGACAGGCTGATAGCAGCTGGCATAGGGCCACTGCTCTAATCCAATGTTTGTGTATTTCCTTGTTGGCCCTACACAAGTGTGAACATAGCCAACACACTGGGCTGATGTGCAAACAGACGGTCGCTGAAACACCCAGTATTGCATTACCACCTCTTTGGTGGTGTGTGTTTTTTTTAAACAACAAATAGCCGCTGAATGTGATTGTACTAAAAATACACTTCACAGATCATTAATTATTTATAAGTCAGGTGACTTGGATGATGAAATATGAATATTTAGCATAAACAAACTTCTTGACAAATCTTAACTTGATTTTTTATGTGTCTCCCTAGGACTAAAGACCTATCTGATCTCAGGGAGGAAATCGGAGCATGAAGTGCAGTGTGGCTGTTCTCAGGTGGGATTGCCAAGTGGGGATTTTGCTGGACTTAGGTTGTTGTCCTGTGTACAATCCCTCACACCAGACATTATTCCTGGTGGAGCGCAGGCTGCAGATCCACTAGTTCCTCACCAACTACCAGACAGGATCGGGGTGAGTCTAAGATGTTGTGATGTAAGAATTTATATTATTTATTAATTGTAAGTATCTCCTTGTTCTATTTTTTACTTCACTTCAACATCTAAAGAACAAATGACACTCTACAGTTTGCTACAGCTTGCAACAAAATGGCTGCTTCAGCTGATTATTCAGTCAAAGTCCATGTACACCCAGTTGTTTTGGGAATTTTTATTTCTTAATCAGTCCCTCTTTCTCCAGCCTGCCTGTGTGTCCCGCGGTGTGGTTTTATCTTCAGTGGAAGATCAGGGTGATGAGGTGGCTGTTCTAAATGGTGGCAAGGAAGAGCACAAGACCGGCAGTGCCAAAGTACAACACAATAACAACAAAGCTTTTTAAATTTGTGTAAGATATACTCTCAATGCTTGCGTCTCTGTATCACTTTCAGTTTATCCCGGGACACAGCTCCAGGGCAGTTAATGGCCTCCTGAGCCCACCATTGGAGGATCCGGTGCGGGCAAGCCAGAGCTCACTATGTGACATGCTCCAAGAGAAAGAAAAGAAGACAAGCACTAGCACAGGGACTGGCACCAGTCTGGGCATGGCTGGTGGCCCTGCGGGAACAGGAACAGGGATGGACCACTCTGCCCTCATCCAGCTGCGTGCCAAGAATTCCAGAGAGAAAAGTGATGCCCACTTTGTGGATGTTATCAGAGAGGACAGGTAAAGGGTTGAATGTAGACTTTTGGATAGATAATGCCATCTGATCTTGTTCTAACCAACTTCTACATAATTGGATTTAAGTTATGTTACAGAAAATATTATTTACACTCTCCATGCACAGGGCAATGGGAGTATGAGAGTCACAACAATTTCAAACTGAAGTATCAGACTTTAATTTTTTCTTAGATGAAAATGAAAAAAGACCATATTTTGACATATACTCTTCTAAAACTTTGAGTCAATCCTTAAAAGATAAACTGGTTATCAGCACATCATTTTGTTGGGTTTTCAGTATTTTGATTCAACTACTAAAATGCTGCATCTTTCATTGAGTAATATTCACACTTTTTTTTAAATGGCAAAAGGCTTTCATTTTGATCTTTTATGCTTTTAATCTTTGTCTTGTCTTGTTTTGCCAGTTTGATGAAGGATTACTTTTTTAAACCTCCAATCAACAAGATCAGTCTCAACTTTCTAGAAAGACCTTTGGAAAAGGCTTATCGTAGCAGCTACAAGGAGGAGGTACACAAACAGAAACAAACACACTGCTTTATATGAATATTATAAACATACTTTAAACAATGGACACACATCAGGCTCCAGGACACCTCCAGTGATGTAACAACCTAAACAGCCCTCTGCTGTTAAACTAGTGCTACTACACATCAAGAAAACTTACTGTATACCTTAAATACTCAAGTCAAATTTTTTATGAGAGTTGGGAGACATTTAAGTTATTCATAACGATTAGTAAATTATTCTACCTTTTGCTGAAATATTTTGTTTCAGGTGAAAAACCAAGTTCAAGTGCAGACCTTTGCCAGCTTCACATTCAGCTCGTTTCTGGATGTGCTCCTTAGCTGTTTCTTCTTTCTGGCTTTGACCCTGGCCTGCTTCCTCCCACCTCTGGTGAGCCCCACCACAGTGGGTCCTCCAGCTCCTGCCGCTCTCGCCCTGGCTCCACTGGCTGGCTTGTTGGAGCTCTCCTCGCTGGTGCTCTCTATACGGTGAGGTTATGTTCCTGAAATAAAGACATAAATGGTGTTAGTACCTCAGCATATCTACCTGTTCAAATAGCATTGGCTTAAAATAAAAAACTTCCACAGTCGACTTTAGCAGAAAGCAGCACAAAGAACCACAATGTGTCTTCATTAATGTAAAGAACTGAGTCTGCTACATATTTTTTCTATGTATGAGGTTTTTATTATACACTTATTTTACCTTGATTTTTTTCTTATGTCCATGTCTTACTCGTCTCAGCATGGCCTTTTATCTGGAGGAGGTGATGTACTGTACCCACTCCCTGCTCCTAGCTGTCTCTGGATGGATCCCCCGTCATGTGGTTGGAGCTGTACTGGTTTCCCTTCCTGCAGTCTCTGTCTTGTCCCACTTTACCTGCAGTCTACACCTCCCTCTCCAGGTACGTGTTCACCTGTTATTCAAAAGTATTAACACTAACTGAACAGTGCCTCTGTGCGCCAAACTGACAGTGTATTGTTTTTAATTACATCATCAGCCAATTATGTGCATTTATGACACCCCTCCATTTCATAATTCAGTCCTCAAACAATATATCTTTAAACTTTTAGACAATTTAATACATTTTATTTTTATGACATGATTTTTGGTCATTGGGAATTTTCTTTTTACTGCTATTTTTCTTCTAAACTGACATTAGCAGTTTTACTCCAATGTTGCTTTGAAGCTGTTGGATATCCACTGCCACATCCACTACTGGTTCTTTTCACTATTCAGCCTACATTTTTGACTACACTGCAAGAGTTCCTATTGCTGTTACTTTAGAGCCACAGTGTTAGAACAGACATTTTGAAGTATGAACTTGCATAGAGTTACTCAGCTATAATAGTTTGCAAATATTTCAAGCCAAAGTAATCAGAGGAGATGAGAGACTTCAGTCCTGGCCCGTGGTGTTCTGATGCCAGCCACCTAAAGACCAGAATGGCTCTTAATGGGTATTAGCCCTGAAAGGAACTGTAAGAGGAAAACAGTCAGAAGGCTTGTGGACCTTGGCACTAAAAATGTTGACATTTCTGACTCTGTGTTTGTGAGATTAAGAGCAGCCATCCTTTGCTGTATTTTGTATTGTTTTGTATCAAGGCCATATGCAGCTTTGCATACGCAGTCTTTCCACTCTCAGTCTCATTGAGGCTTGGAGATCTCTAGTCTTGGGGATGTTTGTTAATTAGACAGATGAGTTGTGAACTTTGAAGAAATTAAAACCCCATAACAATGCTGGAGGGAGCATGTCTGGGTGTGAGGAAAGACATTTAGCAATAACCAATAAATAGGTACTATTCTGTCAATGTTATCAGTAACAATCAGCAAACGGTTCCCAAATATTTGTGCATTTTGCATGTATGAAGTAAGAAGTACACATTTTGGGAGATAGCTGAGACATTTGTTTTTTCACGTTATTAACTATCAGAATGGCCACTTTCTTCCAGGTGACCATGTTCCTGTGCTGTGCCACCATCTTGGCCATCATTCAGTACTGTAACTTTTGTCAGCTGAGTTTTTGGATGCGGTCCGTTTTGGCCACTGTTACGGGGATCGCCCTGCTGCTGTTGTTATACAGCCCCATGCACAGGTGAGGTATCTCCCACAAAAGTATCTCCCAGTAATTCTTTTGGGACCACAGACAAATGTATTTATTTGTTAGATGTGTAAAAGTTTCATATTAAAGCAGTTATTTACATTATAGAACTCAGTCCAAACCTTTTAGGTTTGTACATGTATGAATTTGTGTAACTGCTTTTGAGATTCCTCCTGACGAACATCACTCTTTTCTCTTTCAGCTCTGGCAATAACAGCTGGACGGTTCATGGGTGAGTGTTTCCATGGAAACAGAGGGTTTTTTGACCGATGGGAGACATTTAGAGGGTCATCGTTAGTTAATGCTTTCTCTTAATATTTTTAATACATTTTGTTAACCTCTTTAAACCTAAACTCTCTGACTTTTACACTTTTTACCCTTCTACTTTTATTATTTCTTTAGTGTGTGCCAGTATTAGGGGCTGTTAAATGGCAGAAGTGGTAAAATGACTCATACAGTGGATATTGGCAGGAGAAGATTACACACGAGTGTTGAGTGATTTTTCAGGACAGTTTTCACTTCAGCCCACGAGAAAACTGAAATTGTGAAAAGTTATTAAAGGCAACTTAATGATGAATCCTCCTCCTTTTTCCTCCTTAGATTTAACCTCTCGACAAATGAGGGTGTTTTGGCCTTTGCTACTCCAGCAGCAGACCCAGACCCTACCCCACATCCTCTGGCTCTACTGGTCCCAGAAGCAGTCCTGGCTTTCTTCTTGCTCCTCCTGTTGGTCTGGTTCCTCAATCGGGAGTTTGAAGTCAGCTACCGCTTGCATTACCATGGAAACGTTGAGGCAGACAAACATCGCTACAAAATTCAGACGATGCGAGACCAGGCTGAGTGGTTATTGGGCAACATTATACCCATCCATGTTGCTGACCAGCTCAAGGTTTGTGCTGGTTTCCCATTTTATGTTTTAATGGATCATATGATCATTGTATATCATTATTAAGTTAAAAAATGTAATTGGTATCTTTCATGATAATATAATAGAGTTATCTTTTTTTTGTATCAACAGGTGACACAGAGCTATTCCAAGAATCATGATAGTGTGGGTGTGATATTTGCAAGTATTGTGAACTTTAGTGAGTTTTATGAAGAGAGCTATGAAGGTGGAAAAGAGTGCTACCGTGTTCTCAATGAGCTAATTGGAGACTTTGATGAACTCCTTCGCAAACCTGAATTTAAAAGTGTTGAAAAGATTAAAACTATTGGTGCTACCTACATGGCAGCATCAGGACTAAATGTTCGACAAATGGCTGAAAATGAAGACGACTCTCCTCATACTCACCTGAGGGAACTTTTCAACTTTGCCCTTGAGATGATGGGAGTCCTGGATGACTTCAACAAGAACATGTTGGGCTTTGGTTTCAAGCTCCGCATTGGATACAACCATGGGCCGCTGACAGCGGGGGTGATCGGCACCACAAAGCTTCTCTATGACATCTGGGGAGACACTGTCAACATTGCTAGTCGCATGGACTCCACAGGTGTGGAGTGTCGGGTGCAGGTGAGCGAGGAGAGCCACGCTGTACTTAGTTCTATGGGCCTAGAGTTTGACTATAGAGGCACTGTGAATGTTAAAGGCAAAGGTCAAATGAGGACCTTTCTCTACCCTAAAAGCGGGGAAAGTATATGCCAAGACCGAACTGAAATGGAAGTCAGTGTTGGTCTGTCACCTGTACCTTCAACTGCAAATATTACATTAGAATCTGTTTCCAAGGCAGCAGCTCCGCCTTCTTCATCTTTTTCACATATCACTGAAAGCCCTGAATCAGTCACAGGTAAACCTTCAGAGCTGAGGGATGAAGGATATAGGGACGCTCCACGGCTGCTTGAGCAATCCCCCACAACAGACTTTAACAACCCTTCTTCTTTTGAACTAGATGTAGAATCCAGTGCTGCACAAATGCTACAACCAGAGCAGCCTGTTCCTCTTGCACTTCAAGAAGAGGAAGATGAAGAGGAGGAGGCTAATGAGCTAACTAAACTTAACGAGGAGTTTTATGCTCGGCTTTGATTTACCTGCTCTCTTTTCTCTGTCTTCTACACTCGTGCTGTGCCCAGTTGCTCTCTACAGCTGTGAGCAGGTGTGAGCACTTGACCCTCCCTGGCACAAGCAAATGTCTTAGGCAAAGGCAAAATAAAACATAAATCGTGGCAACAGTGGCTCCAAAAGTGGATACAATTTAGTGAGCTTTCTGAAGCAGTGCTGACCTGTGTTGAGCACAGCGATAGAGGAAAAGGGAGCATTTTTGTTTTGCGTTGTTGAGGTTTTTCTTATTGTTTTGAATATTAAGTGCCTTCTGGACTTTTACAGTGAACAAATCTAAATATTGAACAAAGTTTAAATATCATGGTTTTCTCCCATGAGACACAGACTATGGAGTATGCTGTGGTTTCTTACTTAATGCTTTTATTTTTAATGCAAGTATTTCTTTAAGAAAATCATTATTGTGGTGCCATATACTTTGTTTTAACTTGATCAAAGTCTTGACCTTACTTAAGGGAAAATAATTTTAGAATATATAGTGCAGTGATGAGCAGCGAATTACGGGAAGAATGATGAATCATAAAACAGTATTAATGGGTGTATTCATGACATGAGGGCTTAATACAGTATTCATTTTTGCAAAGGTCTCAAAAAAAGGGGGCATGCTGTATAGAATGCTGCTTAGATTTTAGTTTGTGTCACAGCTAAATGCACATTTAAGCACAGGTGTTGCACAGCAATGTCTCAACCACTTTTTAGTGACATGGAATCACAAAAAGTACAATCACAAGCACATTTAAAATCATAAAGGAATAAATTCGAAAAATGAGAGAGTCCATCACAAAAGGCTCTATAAATATTGGAAAAAGGATGTGCTTCACAATATCAGTAAGTATAAGCCCCTGTGGACCTGAAATGATATTTAATTGTAAAATCAACCCAAGTGGTATTAGGAAAATGTGTCCAGTTTGGTTCACCTTTCCCTTGTCTGCCTTTATGCCTTTATTTTTCCACAAAATAAGGCCTCATGCCAGTCTTTTTCTTGCACAAATGTGTCTGCGCCATCTGCAGATTTATATGACTCCAATGTAGCTCTACAGGTGGGTCAGATTGTACATGTTGAATTTAGGTGGAGTATCACTTTAACTGGGACTATGAGGGACAATCACTGTGTATAATAGTAGCATTTGGTTAAAGTGTCATAGCACAGACCAGCTTTCTCCAATAGTCTGTGTACAAATGTCAGACTCAAAACATGTGAAAAATGTCAGCCCTTCATTATAGATTTTTATAATAGAGGTATTCAAAGTATTATCTGCATTTTAATGTGTGATTTAGCATTGAAGGGTTGGGACTTTACCCTTTCTACTGTATCAATATACTTTAATAGTGCTCTTTAATTGAGTGATCTACAGGTGCAGTGCAACCTAAACTCATTGATTGTTTTGTGGTGCCTAAAAGAATGACTGTGTTGTTCAGCATTTTGGTTTTCAAAAGGGTTATGTATTGTGCTGTCATCATGTTTGAGGCAGAGTTTGCTTTTATGGACTAATTCAATCTCACATACTCAATGAATAGTATGTTGGTGTTGCTTACTTCATCCCCTAAAAAGCACTTGTTACTGTTATGTGTGGAAAAGCTCCAGTTTTACATCAAGTACATAACACTTGTATTAATTTATTGTAGCTGCCTTACCACAGAATTACATACAGCTAAAACATGACACATCTCTCGGAAGCATTTGGGATAAAAATGTTGGCAATAAAATTATGTCAACACAGAAAACAAAGGAAGAACTGTAAAATAAATTTTATCTGCCACTGTGCATTAAAATAAACAGCAGTGCCTTTTAAATTGGAGAAACAATTATAATAAGTCTATTTGTAAGCATCTGTTAAATCTTACATTTTACTTGAAAAATCCAAAGCAGTTTGCCTTTCACACACTATTTTTTCTGAGGATGATGTCAAATGGATCATTGCAAGACTCACACATATCCACTTCTCCGTAGGTTAATCTCATCACTCCATTTTCAATAATTAAATGAACTATTATTCATGTACATGGACAATCACAAACATGTGAAAACAGTGAAATGTTAAATCTTTTGGCAACCCAAATAAGATCAACAGAGGCCCATTTTAGGTTCTTATCAGGAAGCACTGCTCTATATTGAAACAATTAAGTGCTCTAAAATGTTCCAATGTATTTTTAATGCGCACATGCAACTTCTTATTCTGATTACTATCATGTATATTTGCACATGCTCATTGTTGCCAAACTTGAACCCATATTTGGCCTTAAAAAAAAAGCATACAGTATCAAGTGACAATTTAAAGAATGTCTCCACATAAATTTCCCCCATGCTGTCTGCCTTATGTTGTTGAATCCTTCATTTTGGCTGTGACAAAGTAATCAAAGAAGTAAAAGACGACTGGGACTTTACATCGTCTCACCGATAGAGCAATGCATGTCTTTACACAGTCTACACACAGTGCTCTACTGTAATATGTGACAAATAACCTTGTTTGATCATTTTTTGTCTTTCCAGCTTAAGTTTAAAATCATAATTATTTTCAGTTTGTTTTATGAATGATGGCTTTGACAGAATTACAAAGTTTTGCTATGAACCCATAAGCAAAGACACACATTGTTCGAGCTAAGATCTAGTTAGTTACAGTAATTTAGTTGGAAATGTGATTATATTTTGTAACAGGAAATGAGGGACAATAAAATAATAAAGTGTTTAATGAGCTGTTATGTGTAAAAAAACGAAACAAACCGTGTAGCATCATTTAAATGTTGACAGCTCCACATCTAGCTGTTGTACATTTGCTGGTAAATGCAACCCCTATGTGTTTTCATTTACTCTGGGACGATTTTAAGAGAAAGCTGTTTATTTAAAAAGAAAAAAAAAAAAGAATTATTGTTTTTCATATGTTCATAAATAAGTTGTATTATGTATGTTTTGTGCACATCACTCATGTATCATTTATCAACACAAGATCATAATCTGTACACATTTGCACAAAGCACTCGGTGTTTGTACATATGCAGTTATTTTATGTCACATATGATTTTTTTTTATACATGTGCATGTGTCAGATTTGCCAGAAAAGAATGAAAAGAGACACGTATTAATGAAACTGAATTGATGTGTGTCTATTTGAGGTATGAGTGTGATGATTCCTTTTTCAGTTTGAGAGAAATAAATCTCACAACAGAAGATAGGTGCGTTCAGTCAATTAAAAAACAACAACAACAACAACAACAAAACAAAAACAAATTCACATTTCAGTCTAATTGTCTTTTGCTTGCTTGTTGATTTTTAGACAGCTCATTGAAATGCTGCTACTGTTCATAGATCCACATTGTGATGACCAAACCAAAGGGTCAGAAAAACAAAGAAGTTTGTAATCTATCTTTTAATTGCCTTTTCTGATTTAACTTGGTTTCTAAGGACTAAAGAATCATTAATGCACATACTGTTGAATAGTAATCATAAGTTGCATTTGAAACTAAAAGTTAAAACAGTTTTTTAAATGTATCAATAAATGTGATCATATATTTATGTATGAAATATAAATATATATCATGACTATGAATTATGAATGAATTATTTGAACCTAATTATGAATGAATTATTTGATCCTAAATTTTAGCTGCAGTTATCACTAAGTGCAACCATATTTGGCTGAACATTTGATATGTATGCAGCTGTTTCCTGAATCAGATCAATTCTACCAGAAAAAGGGTTCAAATTTAAATTTAGAAATTACTTACCTTCCTTTCAGAGCCTTTTCAGCTACTTGCAGTTTAAATAAAATAAATACATTTTGTATTATTTGTTGTATTAAAATAATTATATCAAAAATGCTTGCTTTAAATAACAAGAAATATTAACGTACTAACTTTAAGACTTGTAAATTGCTTCTACCACCATACTATACTAATATTAAAGAGGTAACCATTTTTATTGCATTAGCTGTGTCAATTGGGCCTTTAACAGTCACCTGTATTAAGTGTATACAGATCCATACAGCGGTGCTGTAGCGCCCCCAGCGGCTCACTGCGGCGGTGTTTTCACGTAGGGCGTGATTGCGCGGCCCCTCCCCCTCCACAGTCGATCTGGAAAAGAAAAAAAAACTTTTTTGTATCGAAGGAATCAACAGCCGCCATCTTGTCGTGGCTCGGAATTAGGATTTCGGTCCAACGCTGGTTTTAACGTAGAAATTGGACATCCTTTCCGCGATATGACACCGCCCTCCCCCCGAAAACGAAATCTTAACGTCGCCTCGGAGACATTTTGTGCGAAAAAACGGGACTCGGATCGGTGGTCGTCGGGCAGAAACGCTCCGTAGATCTGATTTCCCCTTCAGAGTGCGGCGATTCAGCCCCTGTCGCCGTCCGGGAGCCGTATTGTTTACCAAGCGGACAACTGGTCGTGGCTTTAAAATTGAATTGCAGACACGCAGCATTTTTGTGCAGTCGTGCATTTTTGAGGAGCTCCGTTGGATTTTTGCATGAAGAAATTTGACGTCACGCAAAATGGTTTCTCTGGACATTTAGTTTTTCTCCTCGCTGAAATGCAACAATTCACCTGATCAGACTGGATTGATATTTTGAAGCTCGGTTTTTACATGGAGAACCTTTTATTTGGCTTTATTTAACGATGATAATGTGGGTGTTGGGTGTTGGATTATCATGGGGTGAATGGCGGTGGCGAAGCGGGGCGCTATTGCATCTCTTTTGAAAGACTCACAGCACGAAGTGGCTAACTTAGCTGATAGCAGGCAATTATCAAGCTATTAGCCAGTTAGCTCACGTTAGCAGGCAGCCAGCTTGCTAATGTCTAAAGGTTGATACAGCAACGTCTTTCTGGAAATATTAAACTTAACAACGAAAGCAACTAGCTGGAAATTATAACAACAATGGCTGACAACCTGCTGGACGTGGGACCTCCCAACTCAAAGCGGCCAAAGCTGAATTCACCTGCGCTGTCAGCCTCTGATGGACCAGGTATGGGCCTCTTTCTGCATGCATTTGTAAACACTAATGTCACCAAGGTTTTACCCTGCAAACCTCTGTAGTAAGGCCATGAAAGACCGAAGCTGTCAGATGAAGTCGAAGTACGGTGTGTTTGCAGCAGCGGTATGGTTGTAGTGGTATGTACCCACATGGGTCAGGGCTATCAGCATTTACTTGCAGTTTATTTCTGAAGCTAGGAACATAGTAAACGCCAGTGAACAGTCCGTGATGGCAGTAGTTAAAAGTATGATGCAACACATTTGAGCAGCGGTGGATTCTACAACAGCTCAACATCAAGGGATTAGAAATAGTTAGGAGCAAGTCAGGATGCTAACTTTGGTGAACATCTTCTAGATTAAATTTATTTTAATGCATTTTTAGTTGTTGTAGGCCAATATAATATTTTCTCTGGTTGATTGCTGATTTTCAAGGTGTGTATGGCAACATAATAATTACCTATTCATTTTCCTTTAAGACATGCCTTATTTTCTTATTTAAAAAATATAATTCCAAGAAATATATGTAAATATTATATATATTTTTTGAACAACACGGCAAACCCATGGCAATGTTTATATGGTTAGATTAACCAATTTTTTAGAACACACTAATATAAACGGTCAAATCAATAGCCAATGATGTTTTTTCTGAATGTTGATTCATTACCCCAACATTTTAATCTTTTTTTGGCCTAATTTTTTCAGAGAATACTCTTATCATTTTACTTAATAGTGAACAGTTAAGCTAAGCTGAGATAATATTTCCTAAATTGTACTTGGCATGTCCTTAAAAAAACAAACCCGAAGTAGCCTTGTAACTCATTTAAAAATAAAGCCAAGCCACCATTTTCTTAAAATCTCCTGTAAAAAGTTAACATTTAGATTTACTGATGGTAATAAAACGTACCTTTATTGATGGGACTTTTTCTCTATGAACTTACGTGTAATGAAAATAAAATCATAAAGTATGTCATTAAATTTACTGTGGACGTACATTGTAATGACTGTTTCATTTGGCCTTTTTTTTTAAATAATCTGCATGAAATAAAAGTTGGACAGACCCCAGCAGTCACAACAATAAATTACAATGTCCATTGAGACACCACATGCCTCTTGTGATCAATCACTACTCCGCTTTCCCTTTATAGTTTTTTCAGGTTTCAAATAAAACCCAGCAATCCCATGGGACTGAACTGGGCAGCAATGTCATTAGCTATAAATTACTGCAGATAAAGAGTGAGCTGTCACTCTTAACGACCACCATGCACAGCTACATCTGGCCTCTACCTTTTGCAGAAGTAGGCTTGAGTTGCTCAGGTGTAAGGCTGCATGATTTGGGAAATAATGGCACAATAACAAGTGCAACTTGCCTTTGTGGTTGCTGTAACCTGCACTATACATTTGAGAAGGGGACCTGAAGGTGCTATCTGTAATACTCTCTTGCTGCCCTTTCTCCTCAGCACAGAAGCAGTCATTAGTGATAAAAAATGTTAAAGCGTTTTGACATTGCATTGACTTATTTCAGCTCCACACAGTAAAACACAAGCAGCTGTATGCCAAATGCAGACTTTTTTAGTCTTCAGACATATCTTGAAGAGTATTGAGCAAACTAGCGAGTATTTCCAGGCCCCACTGGTCTACAGCTCCAAACTAAAAATGATAACCAACACTTTAATTTATAAAGATGAAGGCAAAATATTACATTTTAACAATTTCTCTTTAAATACTCACTAAAGCCAAGCCAGGCTACTGAGTGTTTATGTGTACCTAATTTTCTTTTATGAGCTTTTTTTTGACCGTATTACATCTACACATACGTTACTCCTACTATACTCGATTAAGCCTTCACAGCTGGATTTCACACCTTGTCTGAATTTACATGCACGTTAATCAAAGTACTGTGTCCACTTGGGCTAATGCTGCACTCACGTGTCGTTCGTATTTCACAGTATTAGGCCTTTGTTTAAAAGATAAAAGATGCTAACGTTAAACTGGACTCATTTGTTGTGTTAAATGCACATATGCCTGGCAGAAATTCCAATGACTGCTCCTTCAATCACAGTCAGGTGTTTACCAGCAGTTAAAAACTCAAGGCAATAATTAGATTTTCTCTACCTGCATGTAAACGTACTGAGTTGTGGTAGTATTATGGGGACAGTCTGTTGCAGAGACTGTTTAAACTGCATTGAGCATAAAATTGGATATACTCGGTAAGCCTACTCTGTCTTGTGCTAATATCACAGATACGTTTTCTGTGGTATTTGTGGTAATTACTAGAGGTCGACCAATAGATAGATAGAATTTTTAGAGCTCGGCCATCCGTCAGGCAGTTTTATGAACAACTACTGACCATGTGACTGAAGTTTCTGATGTTAGTTCGGATGAAACGCGTTATAATATGTTAAGTCACGCTGGTTTGGTCAAATGTATTCAAGTGCCATGAAGTCAAACTAGGAAATAGTGGAGAGACCTCAACATATTGGGGCTTTTGAGTTGTGCTTTAATGACTCTGTGAAATGAATCTCACTACAGCTATTAAAAAGACATAAAGGCTAATTGCTAAATGCAGAAACTGGATGAATATAAAGGCCTTAATAATGCAGAGAAATGTACGTGGAATACGTAGTTAACGTCTAGTGTGTGTGTGTGTGTGTGTGTGTGTGTGTGTTTTTTTTTTTTACTGTACTTAATAGTTCTTGAATGCATTTTATTATTAAATAATCCTGCTACTTGACTTGAATGCACTGAAACCACTTTTACTCTTAAAGTTTGTGTTCAAATTTGCCTGTTTTGTACAATTTTAACTATCTTGTTGTTTGGAAGTGAAAAGATTATATATTATTATGATAGCACTTTTTGTTATGAGAAAATGCTGCGTTGCTTATTTGCGCTAAAAATTAAATAAATGTTATAGTATTGATTATAAAAAAATGTTTCATTTAAACTTAATAGCACACAAGGCTCTCTTGATTGCTATTCCATTAAAAAAGTACAAAACAAGGGAGATTCTTTTCAACATAACTAGGCAAAACGGTTTTAAAAAAAAAACAAAAAACTTTTTTATTCATTAATTTATGAAAATCTGCCCTCTATATTGGCCCAGAAACATTGGATGTGCTTATTGGCCATTGGCTGATTAGGTTCTGAAGACATCGACATCAGCCTTTAAAAAACCCATGTCAGTCGACCTCGATTAATTACACATAATTACACATTTAATTTATGCATTTAATAATGTTTTACTACATTATGTAGGGAGATTGGGAAAAGCTGCTTTCTCATAAACAAGACTTGAGCTGTATCAGATAAAAGTTGCAGACTTTTGCCAATAAAGTGACTTTGCTGTTATGCTAATTAGGGCTGCACATTTTGAGAATTTTCTTTAACCGATAGTTGAACGCCTTAATAATCAATAGTCGATTAACCATTAACCAGCTACATGGCGTCACCTGGTGTTTATGTTTTATTTATGCCCAAAAACTGTTTATTAAGTGTCAAATATAAATCATTAACAACAATTACGTAGCTTTGTTCAAACTGGAGTCAAACTAAAGCCTTTTTTATTTCTTATTAATGTTGCTTAATTTATTTTTAATTTGAAGCTCTTAACTCTGCCCTTCACAAAGCTACGACAGCCTTGTTTTTATGCATCACCTGGTGCTACAAGGCAGTTCTACCACACTTTATCAGCATTTTGTTGCTTGCCTTTAGGTGTTCCTTTTAGTTTAATTCACTGTATCAGCTACACTGCAGCCTATATTATAAACTAAGAAAACTGTTTCTGTTGCGTTAAATAGACGCTCGAGATGCAGCGGAGATGAGTGGCACAGCGCCTTAATTCAGCAAATGGGCACTTTCTCCTTTTTACACATCTCCTCCTGGTACAGAGGCAGATCTGACACATTTTCGAACTTTTTATTCACATTTTGTTTTCCCTTTACGTGTTTGTTTTAGTTTAGACCAGCTACAGTATAGAAAACTTAGGAACTGCAGCTCCACATTGTAAGACACTGGAGATGCAGCAGATATGAGGGCACACTCCGCGGCTACAGTTAAACCACTGCCGCAGGTCAGAACAGACTAAACTTAAATGAATTGTTCTGAGCGCTCTCACAGTGTATTACACTCCAACCTCTCTAAAAATCCTCAACCGCACAGGCTCCTTAGTCTCTTGCACTTTCCCCTCGGTGCTTGTGTGAGCGGCTAATGTTAGCCTGTACACACAGCAGTTAAAGCGACCCGCATAAATGCACACTAATTAATTAAAAACGCACACCAATTAAGGGCAACAGCAGATTTTCCATCAGCTGTGCATTTAAACAAACCTTTGCAGACACATTTATGTTCAGTGCTACTATGTCTTAACAGTGGGTTAAGAACCTGTACTGTATAGATAAAATGTATGTATGTCGGTTCATAAAATTTTAATCCGTCAAGTTCTTAAAAACAATGAATCGATTATCGGTTAACCATGGACACCCCTAATGCTAATCATACATATCAGCATCACTCTTATGTCGTTCTGCTTGTATCCACTGATTGTTGCTAATGGAGCTGTGAAGAAGCAAAAGATGAGACAGTGCTGGTTTTCTGGGGAATTGTAGCATTTACTTAAAATTCTGCAAACATCCTTCACTGCCTAATAACTGCTCACTTGTCACTTGGTCAAAGGCAGTGACACTCATAACTCTGTCGCTGCAGCACTCATTCAGCAGCTGCTGCCAGACTGTACACAAATGTCATTTATCCGTTACAGAATGCAAAGTTTCAACTTAACAATCTATTTCTGGTTTATTGTGAGACTATGGCTCTGCAAATTAGTCTATGGTGGGCCACCGTGATCTCTTCAATGTGTGCGATACACTTCAGATATACTGCTAAAACTCTATTCATGTCTATGTGAAGCACAACCTCTGCAAGTTGTCTCTCCTCCCTTTTGCCATTTGTCTGTGTATACCAGCCGGTTTAATCCACAGAGGTACTATATGCTGCAGGGGCAGATCAAGGCTGGTTTGTGGTGAGAACATGAACACTAGGAGTCTGTTTGAAAGCAAACCCAAACCAACCCGTGCACAAGCTTAAACAAACCATATTAACAACCAAACTTTAAACAACAAAATATTTGCGACCATGAGTTGTTTTGAAGTATTATTTTTTCCCAACATTGTATTGGTACTGGTTTATTTGACAAAGTTTTGTTATTGTTAAAAAGCTAGCAAATGTTGATTCAGTATATCAAAGTGAACTTGAACTTCTGGCTCTGAGTGCATTAGACTGATGTAATCTTGCTATTATCTCCATCTCGTTGATCACTGCCAGCATGCATTGCTAATATTTATTAGTGTTTTACCTTGCTTCCCTGCCTTGCTTTTCTCTGTAGTTTACTATGTTTTTTCCGTGTGCTGTTTAATAAGCCATAACCAGCCACTTGATTCATCGTTGACAGGCTTGCTTGTACACACTCAACGTACTCATCTGTTAAAATCCTTGTTAATAAAGCCTCCTTTCTGTGAGGAGTTTGCATGTCCTCCCCCGTGTCACTGTGGGTTCACTCTGGGTACTCCGGCTTCCTCCCACTGCCCAAAGACATGCATGTATAGGTCAGTTAGCAACTCTAAAGTATCCCTAGTGAATGAATGTGAGAGTGAATGGTTGTCTGTCAGTGTTCGTCTCTAAGTCTCAGCCCTGCGACCAACTGGCCATTGTCCAGGGTGTACGCCACCTAAGGCCCAAAGCTGCTGGGATAGGCTCCAGCCACCGAAAATGAATGAATGTTTTGTAATATTGTAATAATATTTTCAGTTGTACATTTTGTATATGGCATTTCCGTGTCAAATAATATAATGTAACCTGACTCAGATAGAACTGCTCTACAGAACCATTTAGGAGGGCTCCCTTTGAAAGCATTTGCAAAAGAGCAGGTACTTTCAGTGAATATCTGGCTGGTGATTGGATGTTTCATCTATGAGGGACCACAGTTGTATCCAGAGCAGTGTTATGTTGTTTACATTTGTAACGGTAAAACGGCCACCATCTTCAAACCTAAAACATGACCACACCAATCACCACTTTTATAAATCGGAAGTACCTTTGCTATTTTCATTTGATTTGGAAAAATACCTATGTCTTAGCTAACTAAACAAGAACTTAGAGTTGTATATGCTGTGTGAGGCCTATCATTGTCAAAAGACCCGCTCACACATGCAGGAGATTGGACTGTACCCCAGGGGGACTGGAATGTGTGAACACAATCCCCCCAATTTTCACACCCGGAGCTGGGCCTCAGGGGAGCCTAGTAATGTCTCCGGGTCGCTGTAATGCGAGAATGCTGTCAGGAGACGCTCCTCTGTGAGCTGATGACGCATACAACGCGTGTCTAGTGATGTGAGCCGGGAACACAAAGCGCTGAAGCCTTGTACTCTTCACAGCTGTTTGAACTTCTCTTTCCAGAGTTTGGTTATGTTGCTCACATGTTCGAATAAATATAGTATTATTATTAGCGCATTAATCACCAGGGGTGTAACAGTTCCACGATATATCGATTTAATGACCCAAGATGTATATGTATTGACGCAAAAAGTACTGCTACACGCTAAAACTAGCCTTTATTTTGAACTTTGCACAATGCATTTGTCTACTTCGGTTAATGCTGACTTTACAGAGTGTAAACAAATGGAATTGTGCTAATATAATTATCGAGAAAATGTCTGCAAAGATTGTATTTAAAGTTTTTTGAAAGATAGTCAGTTGTTAATTTGTTTGCTAAGCTCCTCCAGGAAACTTTTAACCTGACGAGAAAAGCTTGATGTAACAGTGAGGATCGACCAATATAATTTAAAGTTAGAGGTTTTCTGCATTAATAAAAACCTCTCAACAACACAGTAAGAGTCAGGACATTATCACTTCTTCTGAGACTCATGTCTGAGGTGGGAACAAGCAGGACTTGAGACTCTCTTGACTCAAGAGCTTGTGTTACTCTAAATATGAGTCAATTAAAACCATAAGCAGGAATTGAATTGAATTATTGAGTTGAATATTTTTTAAAACTTTCTATTTGATGATATGATGATTAATAAAATAAATAGTTTGCGTTCTATTTTTGTTTTTAAAATTGCGACATGGCATTGATATATTGAACACAGGATTCTAAATTCTATAAAATTGTTATCCTAACGTGAAAAGCTTTGTGATATTGCAAAACATTGTATAGTCAGACCACTGAATCAATTTAACATTGTGATTTACATCAGTATTAATGACAGTCAGCGGTCAGCGGGCCAAATCTGGACCTTGGTAAATTAAATTTGGTCTTAACAAAAATAGTAATTGTTAATAAGAACCCTTTTTTTCTTGCATCATGTTGTGCACTGAATAATGAACCAATGTATATGGTCAAGGTCAAAATCCCAACAATCACTTTGGGATGATTGAAACTGGCCTGGTTAGTCTGTTTTAGATTAAGTTTATGCATGAAGAAGTTTTAAGCTGTATTAAGAAAATGGCTATAAATGTAATTTGAATCATTATGATACAGCCCCCATCTCCCACACTGGAAATTTTTCTGGGGGAAACACTATGTAGCACTAGCTTAATGGCACTACATAACAGTGCATTTCAGACACTGCTGCTCAGGAGTCAACAGCACCTTGAAGGAAACAACCTATAGCTACTGAAACTGTTATCAGGCGTACTGGGCCCACAGTATTTCTTACTTGAAAAGGGCTATGCATTTGACTGGCAATGTCAAGCACTTTTCTTACATATCATCAGTATATCTTAAAACCTCAATATATTGCCCAGTCCTACATAGAGGTTGTTAAAATGATTATTAAAGAGTGACTAATAAAGGATAAAAAACATGAGATAATTATGAAATTTCACCAATTCAAAAGGCACCCGGAGGAGGCATAGGAAAGGACCTTACCCCACTCAGAGAGTCCCGGTTCCCTGCAGACTGCATGTGTTGATACCTAACCAAAACACTGCTTAGCATATTTGGTCTTAAGCCAAGAACCTGGGGGAGGGTTACTGAAGGAGAGTGTGAGCGTGTCCATTCAGAAATTAATGCAGCGCCATGTGTCCATGTGTGTAAGCTGAGTGAGCATTAGCACAAGCAGCACAGAGGGGTGAAGAGGATGAAGATGGATAGTTGCCTCCGCCTTAAACAAGCCGTCTCCACATGTAACACCTGTTTGCCTGATGCCTGGGACAGACCGAGACCTCAGAGGCTCAGATCTGGAAGGCTGTGTTTACTTTGGGAAGTCCATAGTCCAAGTGCCCTCGTTAAAGGCTTGATCTCTACAGAATCTCAATGAAGATATGCAACAGCGAGTGGCATATCTCAGCCAACTCAGTATGTTGCCTCAAATTCTGCAGCATTAACACCATGAAACAGTTTATAAATATGAGCAGAATATAATGTGGGGCGAATATACAGTGGTCCCTCGTTTATTGCGGGGGTTACGTTCTAAAAATAACCCGCAATAGGCAAAATCCGCAAAGTAGTCAGCTTTATTTTTTACAATTATTATATATGTTTTAAGGCTGTAAAACCCCTCACCACACACTTTATACACTTTTCTCAGACAGGCATTAACATTTTCTCACATTTCTCTCTTGTTTAAACACTCTCAAAATTCAAACCATCTTCCTCTGCCTTTTGGGTGCGACCACAGGTGCCTTTGTCGGTGCAGAACGTTTCGTCGACATTGTGGGTTTTGTCGGGGAGAAAACTTGCAAAAATACAGCACTTCAGAGTCACACTGGTAGTGATCAAACATTTATGTAAATTTGGCAAGTCGAACGCATTCTGTACTGTACAGGAGACACGGCACGGAGGAGATTGATTGACAATGGTCTACAGTCTCTTAGCCAATCAGGACGCAGAACACAATGTGTGAGTTCTCCCTTAGCCAATCAGGACGCAGAACACAATGCACGAGTTCTCCCTTAGCCAATCAGGACGCAAAGCACAATGCACGAGTTCTCCCTTAGCCAGTCAGGACGCAGAACACAATGCGCATTCATACGCTGTAAAAAAAAAAGCATGTAAAATTGCACTAAAAAAATCCACGAAACAGCGAGGCCGTGAAAGGTGAACCGCGTTATAGCGAGGGACAACTGTAATGGTATTTTCGTTAACTGATATATGGCTTGTAGCTTTTAGTTTAGTTGGTGTGTTTAAAGGACTTCAGAGCTCCGTTTTGCTCTCAAACAGTGCACCTTAATAAGACACACACAGACTTTCACAAACCTGGGTACTGTGTGCACATATCTGTGCATATCATATACACACATATCATAAAAAACTAAATCTACATGTGCATAATCAATCTCTAACAACTGGCAAAGACACTGTAAGCATCATTAACAGACTAACGTCAAAGTCCGTTTTATTGGCGCTTTATGGGGCAAGTACAGTAACGTAACATCTGCTCCTTTAGCCATTAGCATTATTATCGAACACATTCTGCCATTTTAGCCAATAGTTTCAGCTCTAGGGAGATGGCTATGAATTACTGGCCCAACCACAGCATGCAAGAACGGAACAAACTCTGAAAACACACTGTAATAGATACTTACACGGATGAATCGCTCACGAGTTCCTGGATGTTTCCTTTTCAGGTGCTCGTGCAGGCAGTTGTGCTGCCGTGCTTTGCCATCTCTTTGCACAGTGAGCAAAACACCATTTTATCCTGCTTCTTTCTGAAGTACTCTCATACGTTTGATGACCGCTGTCTTGCTTTTTGCGATAAATTGCCATTTTCAGCATGGCCCGGTGTGGAAGCCGCCGTTATGCAAGCTGATTGTAAACAATGTGATGTGTCGACGTTTCCCACGCTCAACGTCTTTTCGTAGTAGACGCGCCTTTGCAGCCCTATTTGACTTGAATACAATTTAAGTAATTTTCCAACTAACTTCTAGTGTTGATGATACTATAATGTTTGCTTCCATTAACATTATTGTTTT
Organism: Rhyacichthys aspro; assembly: GCA_036850595.1. Taxonomy (NCBI): domain Eukaryota; kingdom Metazoa; phylum Chordata; class Actinopteri; order Gobiiformes; family Rhyacichthyidae; genus Rhyacichthys; species Rhyacichthys aspro. The sequence goes on along the minus strand of CM072148.1, from coordinate 13,017,940 downwards.
AAAAGTAAAACACATATTTTTGTATTTTCTCACTGTCTCAATTTCTCATTTTATACTACTTTGTTTCTGTTGGCTTTCACCACTGTCTGCCCAGCGAGACCTGCTGGATTGTTGTCAGGCTGTGCTTTTTCAATCAGTAGTGACACGCTGACTTATGTTGCAGTTTTTATTCAGTGTTGTGCTCCAAAGACAATGCAACAATATGTCACCATATAGACCCTTTAAATGTTTGTAAACATTCCAGTGAATTTTGGTGGGCGGGGCTTAGCTGGAGGCAAAAGGAGGCCCTGGAGGCAATGTGTTGATGTTAGCTAATGAGCTGCTTTAGGGCGTACTTTAAAAAATGGAGGCGGAAACAAGTAACGCTAGTCATTTAAGTTTCAAAATATGTTCAGTCGCTTTCCGTGAGATACTGTGACAGTTATTTTTCGAAGCTAACGCTGGCGGATGGAAACAGACTGGCCGATCCTTACACCATACGGGAGTGGCATGATGACCTGCCCGGGCTGCCGAGGGTGAAGTGGCCGGACATCGACACCTACCTCATCGAGACACCAAGTGTTTACAGCCGAGATAAGATTGCCTAGTTTAGCCCTGGTTTAGTCCTGGTTTGAAGCTATTTTTATTACACCTAGTTTAGCCCTGGTTTAGTCCTGGACTGAAGCTACATTTATTACACCTGGTTTAGCCTGGTTTAGTCCTGGACTGAAGCTACATTTATTACACCTAGTTTAGCCCTGGTTTAGTCCTGGACTGAAGCTACATTTAGTACACCTAGTTTAGCCCTGGTTTAGTCCTGGACTGAAGCTACATTTATTACATCTAGTTTAGCCCTGGTTTAGTACTGGTTTGAAGCTATTTTTACGAAGACACTAACACTCGCTAATGTGGAAATGAAATGTAGCGGTAAAGAATCCGACATTCCCCTTAATGAATTCCAATTTGAACATAATAACCAATACAATATTACACACTTTTTTTTCTGACATCCGACAACACAACACGAATACATTTAACATGCAACGCCGGTGGTAGCTAGTTCTGTCTTCCTGTGTTTTGCCTCCAGCTAGTGTGGTGACGTCACAGTGACGTAGGCGGTTAAGGGGTCTATAGCATGTTGCAACATTATTATTATTTGACATACTCTTTGTATTTGTTTGAAATGGTATAACATGTATGCTCCAAGATGAGCTGATGCTGCGAACACTGTGGGTGTGGAGCTGAAACCTTGTACTCTCTGCAGCTTTATGAACTTACCTTAAAATGTTTTATGTTGCTTACATGTTTGAATGATTGGAGTTTCAATATTAGAATAAAAATCACTCAATCGTTTGTTTGTTAGCTTTGTGTTAGGTCTGTCAAGCTAATTATGCATCATCCCCCACTTCTCAGTAAAGCCATCTGCACTGTACATAAGATGTATGAACACTGACAATGTGGCTGTTTTGTGTGTGTGTATATGTATATGTATATGTATATATATATATATATATATATATATATATATATATATATATACATATATATATACATATACATATACATACATACATACACACACACACAAAACAGCCACATTGTCAGTGTTATTTATATTTATATATTTTAGTTCAATGAAGATGGTAAAGATAAAATCAGCTGTCCATATATAATGTCCAGAGCAGGCTTAGGACGGGCCGTTGTGAACACACTCGTGCACTAAACATTAGCAACCTGACAAAAGTTACTTTCTTCGCAACAGCTTGCAAGTTTTAGCTGATAAAGGTCCAGGTGAACCCGCTGTTTAATGTCTCAGGCTGAGCTGCACTATAATGTATTTTTAAAATTCCCTTGCTATAGCAGCAATGCTAACCTTTTTAACAAACTTATTTCAAACTGTACTGACCTTGTTTCCTCTCATTTTCCCTTCTAGATCTAGGCTCATTATCTTGGGACGATCTGGAGAACGACTTGCCAGATGAGTTGATCCCTAATGGTGGAGATCTCGGCCTGATGGGTGGGATGCCTTCAAATGGAGGAGCAGCAGGTGGTGGGCCCGGTGGTAGCACCACAGGTGCCAACGTTGTCCCTGATGCAGCTGCTAAGCACAAGCAGCTCTCAGAACTGCTTCGTGCTGGGAGCGCCACCAGTATCACAGGCACAGGGCTAAACTCTGCCAGTCCTCAGCCTGGTAACATGGGCCCTCAGCTTGGCACACCGTTGGGCAAAAGTCCTCTTGGCCAGGGTTCACCCAACAACCACCCGTCCCCTCAAGCTCAGAAAGCTGGAACACCAACGGGAGTCGCAGGACAGAACAACAATAATACTGGAACAATGGGCTTGAACACAACAGGCTTCAACCAGGCTATGATGAACAATAACCAGGGCCATCCAGGTCTCCTAGCCCAGGGAGGTCAGCCCCAACCTGGCCAGGTGATGAATGGTGGTCTTGGACCTGGGGCTGGACGAGGCAGGGGTGCAGGCGTGGCAGGGATGCAGTACCAGGGGCCCACAATGCAGGCACCACCACCTGGAGGAGGAGCAGGAAGTGCCCTGGCAGAGACGCTCACCCAGGGCCCACAGATGGGAGCACATGCTACCCTCAATGCACCACAGCAGACGGGAAACTTGAATAAGGTAAGTCAAGTACTTTTCAAGTCAACTGAAGTTACATTAGTATTTTAGTGTAGGTCAAACAAAATTTAAGGCAGAATCTTATTTTGGCTTTAAATAGCATATGACGTTGATATTTTTATCATTCATTTTGGAAGGCTTTGTGATATCAAAATACTTTGCATCGTCAGTGCATAGAATCAATAAAATGTTGTTTTATCACATGTTGTGATAAAACCTGAGATTGACATGTGCCTATGAACTACATTGAAAAACATTGCCCTGACTTAGGTGGCCTAAGGTTTTACCAACCTTGTTAATGAGGTATATTCAAAATAAATATCTATAATATAATAGCTCCAGAGCTAAGACTGTATTCACAAGAGACGACTCTTCCCCAGGGAGGCTTGTGTGTGTGTTTACACTGCAGAGCAGATTAAAGATCAATATTTGGGGAACGTGGATTATCTGGTGATTTTCCTTACAGGGCCTGACATCAACAGAAGTCTTCTGTAGTTGTCTGAATGTTTAAGCAATAAATACTGTTAGTCTCGTTGAGAAGAGTTTTCTTGTGCCAATTGCCCCTTAGCGATGGCATATGTCTGAAGGAAAGGTCTGTTTAAGACTTTAGGGCGCAATCACACCAGGGCCATTTGAACCCTTCCGTGCATGAGTACGATTGCATCCCCCACTGAGCTGCACTCACACATGCAATAAGAATCAGTGCCGGGATTCCTATGTCATAACCATGCGGCATTTGTTTACAAGAAACACAGAATGAGTCCATTTAAACAATGAGTAAGACGAATTGTCGTGTATATCAAGTCATGTACATGGCTTATAGTTCCGTTCTGGGACAACAGCAAAGACAATCTACAGTTGACTATTGCTATATTTCTGAAGTCTTAAAGAATTTTAAAGGATGACTGCTATAAAAATGAATGCTATAAATTTGGTTCAATTGTCGTTATTTTTGGATTTATTTAAAAAAAAAAATTTTTTTTTTTTTCAACAGATCCTGTTTAAAAATGCTTAATGTCAAGCCATGCTTTATTCACAGTTTTATGGGTGTAACTTTTTATGCATATCGATGTTTGTGAATGGCTGCTTTCATCCTTCATTGCCCAGCATTGTGTGAGTTTAAATACTACCATAGCGTTCTTCGGCTCATTATATGGCTGCTTGTCGTGTCAGTCTTGTAGGAAAAGGCAGGTATTGTTAACCACTTAATCAGTAAGAATGACAGAGGGCAGTGCAGAAACAGACGAGGAGGGAGACTGGCTCAGCTGAAGAGTCTGGTCTGGCAGCAGAGGCGTGACATGATAGTTGGCAAGTGTCCCGTCTGCCGATGTGTGGAGTGTGTCAAGAGGGTGGGGGACTGAACGAGTGCTCTAAAGAGGAGGGGGTGCGCTTGGTTTTGTGTGAGTGCTAATATGTGTGGCCGACTGCTCAGCTGTGTTAAAAGGCTGCCAGTGTCTGGTCTTCTCAGCTGGGTCTTTTTTTATCTGGTCTGTTGGAGCGATGTCAACAGCCGAAGGGGATACAGCCTGGTGGTAGTGTCTGGTCTACTCTCCCAGTGGCTGTGTGGATGGGCAGCATTAAGCGATCTGTGTGTACAATGACATCAACAGTGCACTTTCCCCTTTAATATTATGTTATTGTTTTGATTTATTTACAGGACACTTGGGCTAAATAAGTGGATCATTAGAATTAAAGGTCTGTGAAATCAAAGTAGAATATTGAAGGGAACAGGGGGACAAATAAGATAAATTGGCGCCGACTAGGGGTGGGCGATAATACAGTAGCTGTCTTGATTTGAAATGCTGGTCAAAGCCGATATAACTTCCATAGAAGTCATCCGCCTAGGTTTTGAAAGACACCATGAAATGCCAATGAGAATGCGAACAGCACAGAGAATAGCATTGCACTGAATCAAGTGCCTATGACAAAAGCATTGCAGGTTAAATAAAGGCTTGTGAAGCTGTTATTGTGGACAGAAGAAATAAGTTTGGCATGGTAAAAAATGTTAGTCATGGGTTGTTTGTGTACTCTAATTGTGTTCATTGATGAACTGGGTTTCCCTTTTAGTCACTTCAGATTTGAAATGAGCTCTACAACTGTAAACTGTTCAGCCTAAAAAATAGATATAGTACAGCTCTACATGTTAATGTTAATATTGATTGTAATCAGGCAAACTTTTGATATCAGTGCACTGCGAGCATTTGTGGTTTTCTAAACTAGTGCATTTATGTTCTTATCATTTCTCTCTTTCTAGATGGGCCTGGGCAGCAATGGGGGCCCATTTGGAGCTCAGCCCTATGGGCAGGGTGCTGCAGGGCCTGGGCAGCAGCTAAATCCTCAGCAGCAGCTCCAGAACAAGGCTGCCCTCACCAACAGTTTACCATCCTTCCCCAATGAACTAAAAGGAGCCGCTGTCACTAGTGTGCCAAACATGGTTTGTTCTACTTATGCTCTTTGGTCATCAATGCAATCAATACAAATGTTGTGTGATCAGTCAAGTGCATTTTTCAGGATCACTGAGGGTGTATACAGTTTTCATGTGTTGACAAATCTACATTTCTACTGAATCACAATAGATTAAAAAAAATAAATAAATTTAAATGTGAATAATGACAATAATGCAAATCATTTTACTAAAATCTGGTATTTACAGTTCACTTGACAGCTATATTCCTTTATTTATACATGGCATATACACAGTGAATACATTGTGTTGTTGTTACAGAAAGATCTTTTATATCCAACAGTTGTTTGATCTCTTCTTCTTTGTCAATTCAGCAACAGCTCCAGCAGCAGCCTCAGCAGCAGACTGCAATGCTGCCCCTGGCTGGCGGCGGAGGAGTGGCAGTGCCTTCAGCAGGCCCCACCGCTGACCCAGAGAAGCGCAAGTTGATCCAGCAGCAGCTGGTACTGCTGCTACATGCACACAAGTGCCAGCGACGGGAGCAGGCCAACGGTGAGGTGAGGCCCTGTGCCCTGCCCCACTGTCGCACCATGAAGAACGTCCTGAACCACATGACCCACTGTCAGGCCGGAAAGTCCTGCCAGGGTAAGTTTGATTTCAATCTGGTGGGACTTTGAACTGGACAAAGTTTATGATGATTCTAGACCTTGCCCCTTTACATGCATAAGAAAGCCATTGAAAAAACACAACAGACTTCTTCAGCATTTTACTCATAATATTGCCACCCTTGCAAACATAATCAAATGTATGTATGTTTAGCTGTTTTTATTTTTAATGTGCAGGCAACATCAAGGATGTTTTTTGTTATCTAATTCTACAGATAATCAGTGAAGTGACCCATTAAATGTGTAATGGCTTGATACACATTTTGTTTATTTGGCAATTGTGCAGTGGAAATGTGTTGATTAAGATAAACTTGATGTGTTATGCATATATCTCTTTGTGTCTTCTATTCCTTTTTTTTTTTTTTTTACAAAATATGTTAAGAATTGTTGCATTACCTTGTCTTTTTAATTAATATGTGAAACCCTGTTGCTTTCTTACTCTGCAGTGGCTCATTGTGCATCGTCCAGACAGATCATCTCTCACTGGAAAAATTGCACACGACACGACTGTCCTGTTTGTCTGCCGCTGAAGAATGCTAGTGACAAGCGAACTCAGCAGCGTAAGTAGATGGGCCCATCTTCTTTACATTCGATGTCACACAGTGCAATGTGAAAAAAATTATAAGAAATAAATAATAATAAAATAATACATGAGTCACAGTCTGTTCTGTAATCATTAATCTTGCTGATTAATGATTACAGAACAGAGTGTGACGCCAAAGGTGTTTGTAAATTGGTTATTTGAAGGAACCCTCTAGAGACTCATGGAGGCATGGCAATGGTTTTCATTAAAACAAGCTGATTCTGTTGTATTTTGGCCATTTGTTTACACAAGGGTGGCTTTGCACTTCTCAAAACTGCAAACTTTCAATAGGACCACAGTGTCATTGATATAAAATAGGGATGCAGCAATTCTCAATATAATATTGAACAGATAAGTACGGCCTATACGCACACATTCAATTTTGGTTTTGTGCAGGCTGTAATAAATTCAGAATAATTGAGTTGCCTTTGTTAGTGAGGGTGCCTGACAGACAACAGGTGAAGATGTGTGCCAGACCAAAATAAATAAAAACTGTTTATTCAGAAGAAGAAAGGCTAGAAAACTAATTTAGTTGGAGATTGCTTTATTGTTCGCATCAACATCACTTTGTGGGTTTTTCTCATTACATCTCATACGTTTTTGCAGATTTTATTGCATTTAATGCCTAATCATGCATATAAACATATACATATTGGAAAAAAGAAAATTAGTCTGAACATTTTTGCATTACTTTGAAAATCCGGATGCTGTTCTTGTTAGGTTTCCAGTTTGGTGCAACCTGATCTGTGCTGATTGATGCAAACTGCAACACAGCGGATGCTGTGGAAATGCTCTCATTGAATGCAACTGAAGCATATTTGCTGAGACGCTTGCAGGGAAAATTGGGGGTTACTCCAACTGGAGGGAGTAATCAATCAGATTTCTTAAAATCTGAGATAAATACCTGGATAATCACGTTTACATGATGTGCTCTTTATATGCATCGCTGTCCTCTGAATTTATTGAGTACAGATTTTGCAGTAGGTAATTTGTATGTGCTACAACCAACTGTGTGCTGCCATGGCTAGGTAACGCATTTCTTTCTTTTAGTGTGTTGTGCTTTATAGGTTTGTATGTATTTTGCATCATATGTTAACAGCAAAAAACATGCTAGACCAAAACTTATAAATAATAGGACAATCGCAAAATAAATGTATTGTTTTTACATTTGTCACATGTTGAAGATACTGATTGATAGAACCTATGAAGTACACCTGCTTCTATTGATTTTTAGATGGATGTAGCATATGCCAAAAATGTTTTTGAGTTCTATTTTTTCTGTGTTATGTGGCCCATAGAGCAGGCACACTATAGCCATTGTGCTAGGAGGATTTTTAACGAGAAAAAGTCAGATATAAAATATACAAACATTACAAAATCTTTCATGTGGCCTATCAGCCCTTCATCAGGCGTTTCTTTCTACATTGTGGTTTATGTGGAAAATCCTTTCTGGGCTACAAGGGATTTTTTTGCTGCAGTACCTCGATGGGCCTCTGGTAGAATTGGCGGCAGGAGAGTGGGGGCGGTACCCTATCCAGATCTTATTATGCATGTGCCATTCTCAGTGAAAATAAGGACGTCTGACCCTTACAAAGTTATTGGGTGCTGGCAGCACATACTGAGTACAGAAGCGAAAAAAAGTGTGTTTCTGCTTCATGTAGTATTTTATTCCAATGAATTATAATATACTTTCAAACTGAAGCTTCAGTTTATCAGCACTGTTCCAGAAAATGCCAGGTTGATAAGGCTTGCCAGTAGACTAGTAGTAGTAGAGTAGACTACTTCTTCTGTGTAATGAGTCCAGCGTTAACGCCAGTGGTGTTTACAACCTTCCTATTGGCCTCTCAGACACACTACAATGTTTCAATAACTTAGTGTACCTGTGTGAACATAGATTGTGATTGGCACTTTTCATTGTCGTTTAACGCCCCCAAAACACTTGGTGAGTAGGCTTTGGTCCTGCTGGGCTTCTAAACTTACACACGGGAGGTGTCAAAGAGAGTAAAAGGAGAAAATGTGCTCAACAAAAACAGAGCTTCAGTCTGTCTCTCTCATTCTCAAATACTATTAACACATTTTTTTCACTTTTCACATGGTTTGATTCTGTTTAATTTTCATGGTAAATAATATAACTCTGAGGTTTATGCACAATCAAATATAGAGAGCAAAATCATGAAAAAGTATGTTTGTCAAAATTATTATTTTAGTCTTTGTCATTGAATACTGAACTTAAAAAACTTTCTTTCTCCACAGCCATGCTGAGCTCCCCCAGCACAGGCCTCCAGAATCCCATGTCCTCAGTTGGTGTGGGCCAGACCAGTGCTCCCACCATCAATACCTCAGCTCCTATAGACCCCAGCTCCATGCAGAGGGCTTACGCAGCACTTGGGCTGACCTACAACAGCCAGACGACTGGGCAGACCCAGGTCCAGCAGGCACATGGTCCAGGACAGACACCAGGTGCCCCGAATGCACAGGCCCAGCAGCAGCAACAACAGCTTCAGCAGCAAATGAGACCCATGAATTCATTTGGTAAATTGACAGAAAGCGTTGGGCTTCATGTTTTTTTTTTTTAAGCTACCAATAGATGCATGTATATATACATCAACATTTTTCTAAAAGACAGTAAAATTATGCGGCGTATAAATAGAGAAACCTCGTAACCATCATCTCAAGACATAAACATGGTGGGCTCATATGCATTTGTATTTACAGGCAACCAGATGGCTCTTGGAGGAGCAGCAATGGGTGTGACCACTTCAGAACAGACAAACCTGCACTCAGAATCCCTTCCCAATACACTCAACACTAACAAGTCAGTTTCTTCCTGTGTCTTTTTCAACTTCAACTTCCAGAATGTATTGTCATTGTCACAGAAAACAACGAAATTCAGTTTAGAGCATCACTGCATAGTTTTATATAAAGTGCAAAAATTGGTGCAAGATCCCATTCAATAAATAAATAAATGTAAGCGCTCCGGGCCGCTTGCACACATTGTTCATTCATTAGTTGGGAATTTGGATTGTTTATACTGTTACTGAAACTGTATACTAAATAAAGCAATACTTCTTGTAACTAACTTTATAACTAACTCTGATTCTTCAGTCAGCTGCTGCAGGACGGATCAGCAGTGGGCTCAATGGGCAACCTGCCCACAGCAGCACCCATCTCCTCCACAGGCATCAGGAAAGCCTGGCATGAGCATGTGACTCAGGACCTGCGCAATCACCTCGTACACAAACTGTAAGTGCTTCAGGATTTTGCAATACTACACTGTATTGTCAGTTCTTTTTTGTGTAAATTGAAATCAGAATGTTTTGTTTTGACAGAGTACAAGCCATATTTCCTACCCCAGACCCGGCAGCTTTGAAGGATAGACGAATGGAGAACTTGGTGGCCTACGCCAGAAAAGTAGAGGGCGACATGTATGAGTCAGCCAACAGCAGGGTATGTGTCCTGAAAAAAATGTTACATATCAGTTAAGTATCAGTTTTTTTAGCCTAAATATTAACTGTGTGCTTTTACAATTCCTGTCATTTTTTCAGGATGAATACTATCACTTTTTGGCTGAGAAAATTTACAAAATCCAAAAAGAACTAGAAGAAAAGAGGCGCTCAAGACTACAGAAACAAATCATCAACCAATCTCCTATGACTGCTCAGGGCGCCCAGCAGCCTGGCTTACCCCAGTCTAATGCCCTGGGCCCAAGACCTCAGAGTGAGTTGGGTTCTCCACTGAAAAAGCTTCATTTAAGACCTGTGTACTACTTAAATCCTTTTATTTGCTTATTGGGAACAGTTGGGAGTAATATTATTGTTTTTGCCTTTAGATGGACCTGTTTCAATGCCCAATATGCCAAATCAGATTGCAATGAATCGTATGCAGGTTTCACAAGGTAAGACTTAAAAATTATTCTGGTTAAAAACTTTAGTGGAGACATTTTTTCACATTTGTGTTCCTATTAATTGTGCAGGAATGAACCAGTTCAACCATATGGCATTGCCAAACACTCAGATATCCCAGGCACCTTTGGGAGCCAGGGCTGCTTCACCAATGAATCACCCACAGCAGATGAACATGACATCGGTCCCGCCGGTAAAGACTCTTAAGGGTCTACTAGTGCCTGTATTTGCAAAGGTTTTGAACAAAATACACATTTTAGCTGAAAATATTAAATTATGACAAACAATGCATAAAAATAATGCAAAGTTAAAAATATATTGACTCATCATTAAACATTAGGCATCAGTACTTACTGCACTGTTGTCAGTCTGCAATCACATTTTAATAACACACACTTTTCCCTTCTGATAGAGGGGCATGTCTCCGTCTCGAGTGCCCCAGGCGCAAGGCATGATGGCTGGCCATGGTGCTGGAAACATGGTAGGCCAGACAACAAACCAGGGCCCATTTCTGCCTCAGACACAGTTCCCCCCTGGAACTGCTGCTGTTGCTGCCCCAGGGGCCATGAATGTCAGTGTGGGCCCTGGCATGGGCCAGCCACAGGCGCAGGCTGCTGTCACCCAGGTGAGACTCCTTTTAAGACATTATTTTACTTAGCTTTAGGAACTAAACTTAACCGATCACACTAAGCACTAATTGCTTTAATTTTTTCATACCAATCAAGAGGGGAATGTCTAAACCTCAAATCTGTGTGGTGTTGTCTGTCTGACCTTTGATCGTGTGTGCCTGTCCTGTGTATTGTGTGTCTGCCCGTCCCTTGTGTGTGTCCTTTCTCCAGCAGCAGCAGCAGAGCGCTAACCTCCCCATGAATGCACTTGGCCCTTCGCTGGGCCCTCAGCTAGCCTCCTCCCAAACCCCTTTGCACTCCACGCCTCCGCCTGCTGCCTCCTCCGCCTCCATGGCTGGGGTAGCCACTAACCTGCCGCCCCCCCAGCCCTCCAGCCGCAGCTCCACCCCCACCCTCCCTGGCCCTGCACCAGCACAGGGTGCCACCCCACCCTGCCCTACCCAGCCCCAAACCCAGGCGGAGCTCCCTGCAGCAGCACAGACGCAGGCCCCGCCACAGCCCCCTACCACTCCGGTGAGACTGAGACCCTCAGCATGCCCTCAACTCTTACCCCCTGCTCCCCTGCAGACTCCCATCCCTCCATGAATCGTCCCATCCACATTCACATCTGTTGTAGAACTGCATCTAAACTGTAGAATCCATCTTAATAGGAGGCTTACATCTTTCAACTTGAGGGAGCAATAAATTAAATACGGGAGGTTCTCATCTGTGGTCTAGTGTCCGCCCTGCATGCTAGCATTAATCAGTTAATCTGTTGTAAATAAAATAGCTATATTTTATGTTTTTCTCTCTACACTATCCCCTTGCCCCTTTTCTCTTTTAAAGCTGTCACAACCAGGAGCCAGTCTGGACAACCGCGTCCCCACACCAGCATCAGCTGCCAGTGCTGACCTGCACCCGCAGCATGTTGGAGCAGACCTGCCTCCTCAAGAGGTGAAGGCTGAGGCACACCATGAACATCAGGAGTTTGAGACCGCTGGCGGCAAAACTGAGCCTAAGATGGAGGTTGGTCTGGTTACATTGATTAGTTTTGCTGCCTTTTACTTAGAGTAACTCCATGAAATAAATTCTAGTTAAAACCCTTTTAGGCTTTATGATCCTTTTATTGGTATTTGGTTCTATCTTGGGTATGCACAGTGGCAGAGTGGTTAGCACTCCTGCCTCATGGCAAGAATGTTGTGGGTTTTCTGTGATAAGTCTTTATGTCCTTCCTATGTTACTGTGGTTTATCTCCGGGTACTCACGCTTCCTCATACCGACACTGAATTGGTCAATCTAAAATTGCCCTTAGTAGATGAATAAGAGAGTGAATGGAGAGTCTGTCAGTGTCAAAGTGTCTGCCCTGTGACTGGCCATTGTCCAGGGTATACCCCGCCTCAGGCCCAAAGCTACTGGGACAGGCTCCAACCACCCCCACCCTCCCTGGCCCTTGACCAGCAGGGCGACCTGTAACGTGACTAAGCGGAAAAAGATGAATGAATTAGGATGAAGGGTTCCATCTTTTTCTTTTTAGACTGAGGAGGACTCTGGTTCAACGCTGGTGAAGAAAGAAGAGCCTGAGGAGAAGCAGGAGCCAATGGAAGTGGAGGAGAAAAAGCCGGAAATGAAGACAGAACCCAAAGATGAAGAAGAGGGTGGAGCAAACAGCACAACTTCTTCCTCCCCCTCTCAATCACGGAGGAAAAGTTAGTCCAATGCATTTTTACAGTACACTGTGTCTTAATGATAACATCATTTGATTTCACAAAATGTCGTACAACTCAGGTCAGGATTTTTGATCACTTGGCTCTTATTTTACAGAGCAATGTTGAAAAAAGCACTCACAATAACCTGCTTTTTTGTATTGTTTGTTTTTTATCTATAGTTTTTAAACCTGAAGAGTTGCGGCAGGCTCTGATGCCGACCTTAGAGTCTCTGTACAGACAGGACCCTGAGTCTCTGCCCTTCAGACAGCCAGTAGATCCTCTTCTTCTGGGCATCCCGGTAGGTTTTCACTGTAACACAAATGCTGTTGTAAATTTTGCATACTGCACAGCTCTTTTACTACTTGTTTCCCTGTTTCACTTAACAGGATTACTTTGACATTGTGAAGAACCCAATAGACCTGTCTACAATAAAACGCAAGCTTGACACTGGCCAATACCAAGAGCCGTGGCAGTATGTTGACGATGTATGGCTAATGTTCAATAATGCCTGGCTTTACAACCGCAAGACTTCCCGTGTCTACAAGTACTGCTCCAAACTGGCTGAAGTGTTTGAGTCAGAGATCGACCCTGTTATGCAGGGGCTAGGCTATTGCTGTGGCAGAAAGGTGAGTTTGAAGGGGCAGAGCTCTCTGATCTTTAACACGTGAAACCTAATGTAAATGGTTGTAGCTGTCATGTGTAAATTTTGCCCTATGTCTATTTACATTTCCTTCTCCCAGATAGGATTTATCAAATTAATAAATGTAATCATCCTGCCTCTGTTTGCAGTACGAGTTCTCTCCTCAAACGCTCTGTTGCTATGGCAAGCAGCTCTGCACCATACCTACAGGAGGCACATACTACAGTTACCAGAACAGGTATTTGTATGTCTCTATGTGTTTTGATGCATGTTTTTTTTTACTTTCATATGTATCAGGTGTCATGAGACTTCACTGTTTTAAGGGTTTAAAGGTTTGGCAGGACTTTGAGTTAACTTTTTCATCCTCAGGCCTGGGACATTTCTCTGAAGTCTTAAAGGAGTCAATGCTATTCAAACAACTGAATTTCTAGCCAGATTTTAGCGTCTAGCTCTCCATATTGCTCAAAATGAAAATAGAAAAACACTGAAAACAGCAAGGCCCTGATACTTGGTTGAAATTAAATGACTGCTTACAAACATGCTCCCATGCACCCTCTGCTGCATGAATTATGTAACTGCAGGTCTGTTTTTTTACTGTCTTTGACTTGACACCACAGAGACAAGACCAATGCAGCAGCAATAGTAGTAGATACAGCATTGTTTGGCAGACAGTATTAAAACCCATGCAGCGCAGTCCATTGACACATAGTTCATCTGTTAAATCTTTTTCACCTAATAATTATAAACATACGTAACAGTACTTAAGATCAGTTACAGTTGTGATTTTAAAATTTACTTATTGTGTGTTATTTGCAATTTTACAGGTATCATTTTTGTGAAAAGTGCTTCAATGAAATCCAGGGGGAGAGTGTGACATTAGGAGATGATCCTGCACAACCACAAACGTAAGTAATCTCACATCTTATAAATCCATTAAAGATTTAATATGCATATTTTGACACAGAAAATGTCAAAGTGACTCTGATTTAAAAGTAGGACAAGAAAATACATTTATTTAAAAAAATCTAATTTATGTCTTGCTCTGAGGAAGACACTGAAAACCTGTGCACAATGACAAGTCTATTATCTTAACATCAGAGCGGCTCAAATCTGTTTTTTATAGTTAATCTTGTTTTTGAAGAGCTCTTGGTCTGCATATCATCTACTGTTCAGGTTTTTAAAACTGCAGTATCTCAGGTTTCTGCCTAACATAATTTAACTCACTTTTTTCCTTTTTGATTTTTAGGATGATTTCTAAAGACCAGTTTGAACGGAAAAAGAATGACGTTCTAGACCCTGAACCGTGAGTAAACCTTACAGTAAAAAATACTACTGTAGTTGCAAAAACACCATAGTCCTTTTTTCTGTATTTTCTCTGTTTGCATTCACATCTGGCTTCATTTTTATGCTTTTGCTGCTCAGACTGCATACTTTCACTCTTCACCCCCTGAGCTATCATTTGGCTTTCAATGAAACCCTAGGGCAGCTCAGCAGTGCCACCTGCTGCAGGCAACTTTCTGAGTTTGTTTTCAATTAGAAACAATTTTTTTAAATAGGACCTGCTTTCAACGTTTAAACCTCCCACAAAGGCGCACTTGCATTTGCTTGCTTGCAAGTACGTAACGATTGGAGGAACATTAAAATGAACAGAGATAATTATGTTGCTTGTTGCTTCAGCAATTAAGCCATCAACATTCAAATATGTTTGTATGAAAACCATGAAAAAAAATGTTTGTGAAAGAAAACACATCAGTACATATTTGTAATATTGTATGGATCTGGGTCTTTTCTTTTAAGGTTTGTTGAATGTAAAGATTGTGGGCGGAAGATGCACCAGATTTGTGTTTTACACTACGAGGTCATTTGGCCGTCTGGGTAAGTCAACCTACTAATGTCAGGTTTTCATAAAACAATTGCAAAATGAAAAAAATAAATAAATAAACACAACTTTTCTCTTTAGATTCATCTGTGACAACTGTTTGAAGAAAAGTGGAAAAACACGCAAGGAAAACAAGTTTACTGCAAAACGTAGGCTTTCATTTCCTTATTATTCAAGCCAAGGTCAAAGGTTATACAGCACACTGTAAAAACTCTGTATACAGCAAAAAATGTTGTATGAACTAAAAATAAAATAGCAAAACAGTAAATAATAGAATGATAATAATCTATTTTTAATTCATCAGAGTTTGTGACTGTTCAGAGCAAAGCATGCACAATGTGGTTTTATCTTTAATTTTTTAGGGCAAAATGATCCAGTGTAAATCGGTATTCATTATTCATAAACACCTCAGTTTGTTGTAATAAATTCTTTTCAATTGTATAGTTAGTGCTTTTCAGAGTACTTCAGACAAATAAAGGAAAGAAATATCCTATTAATTTTATAAAATTGCTACGTATCAAGGCAGCTTTTGTATTCAATGGTTTGCTTGCAGGGCTCCAGTCGACACGATTGGGAACATACATAGAGGATCGTGTGAATAAATACTTGAAGAGACAGAACCACCCAGAGGCTGGAGAAGTGTTTGTGCGAGTGGTGGCGAGCTCTGACAAAACAGTGGAGGTTAAACCAGGCATGAAAGCCAGGTGAGGAGACTCTTTTCTGGACTAGAATTTTAAAATCATTTTCAACATGTTTCAGATCACCAAATTCTCTGAAATGTCAATGAAACTATTTTTTACTTGATTTCAAAATACTAACATGTAATCAGTAATAACAGAATTTATTTTACCAAAGAGTATCTTGTTCTGCCCTGTAATTAATAAAAACAAAAAGGGTTGATTTTTTCAAAATGTTAAAAATATAGTATATTATTTATAATTAAGTGAACATATTCTGATAATAATGCTTTCTCATTTTTTGTGCCAGGTTTGTTGATACAGGTGAAATGCCTGAAGCCTTTCCCTACAGAACCAAAGCACTTTTCGCCTTCGAGGAGATTGACGGTGTTGATGTGTGCTTCTTTGGCATGCATGTACAGGAGTATGGCTCTGAATGCCCATTTCCAAACACTAGGTCAGTACTCATCATTACTTGTGCTTTATATTCTAACCATTGTTCTTGTTAATGTACTTGACGTTTTTTCTTTTGTCATGCAGACGGGTCTACATATCATACCTTGACAGTATTCATTTCTTCAGACCTCGGATTTTACGAACAGCAGTGTACCATGAGATCCTCATTGGCTACTTAGAATATGTCAAGAAATTGGGGTAAAGTGTTGCTCCACTTTGTGTGCACTTTCTAAAGCCTAATTTGGAAAGAATTGTTACCTTGTCTATTTCTTTCCTGACTTCTTATGTGTCTGTGCCCGTAGCTATGCCCAGGGCCATATCTGGGCGTGTCCACCCAGTGAAGGGGACGACTACATCTTCCACTGCCACCCTCCAGACCAGAAGATCCCCAAGCCCAAGAGGCTGCAGGAGTGGTACCGGAAAATGTTGGACAAAGCTTTTGCAGAGAGAATCCTGCACGACTACAAAGTACAAACAATCAATGGTTATCTACATTAAAAATGAAAATAAAGAAATGTGCTTGATGTATGTATTGTATGTATTTAATACACCTGTTCACTGTTCAACTTTTTGTTTTGTTTTTTGTCTTAGGACATCTTCAAACAGGCAACAGAGGACCGTTTAATAAGCGCCAATGAGCTGCCTTACTTTGAAGGCGACTTCTGGCCCAATGTCCTGGAGGAGAGCATTAAGGAGCTAGAGCAGGAAGAAGAGGAGCGGAAAAAAGAGGAGAACACAGCTGCCTCTGAAACTCCGGAGGTAAGGCGCTACATTAAAAGTCTTCAGCTCAACATGTGTTCAATCTGTTTGCTGAATAACTGCTAAGTAGTGGAGTCAAAGATTATGAAGTGTGTAATCTCTGCCATTGTATAACCCCATCAGGGTACACCTGGTGACAGCAAAAATGCAAAGAAAAAGAACAACAAGAAGACCAACAAAAACAAGAGCAGTGTGAGCCGAGCCAATAAGAAGAAGCCTGGGATGCCAAATGTAGCCAATGATTTGTCCCAGAAACTGTATGCAACCATGGAGAAGCACAAAGAGGTCAGTCTGCTCTTCAGAAGTGTATAAATGTTTTTGGGGTTTTTTGCTGCTTTATTTACCGCTTTCTCAAATCTGCTGAAGGTGTTCTTTGTGATCCACCTCCACTCCGCTCCTATGATCAACACCTTGCCACCCATTGTTGACCCTGACCCTCTTCTGTCCTGTGACCTGATGGATGGACGTGATGCGTTCTTGACTTTGGCCAGAGACAAGCACTGGGAGTTCAGCTCCCTTCGGAGGTGCAAGTGGAGCACAATGTGCATGTTGGTAGAGCTGCACAACCAGGGCCAGGATCGCTTTGTCTACACTTGCAATGAGTGTAAACATCACGTGGAGACACGCTGGCACTGCACTGTGTGTGAGGTGAGTATGCAACATTTTTTGTGCCTTGAGACAGTCTTATTCCAGACACAAATTAATGTGTATTTTTTCTTTGTCAGGACTTTGATTTGTGCATTAGTTGTTACAACTCGAAGGGCCACGAGCATCAGATGGTCAAGTGGGGCCTCGGCCTGGACGACGACAACAACAGCCAGAGTGGGGAAGCCTCCAAGAGCCCACAAGAGAGCCGACGCTTAAGCATCCAACGCTGCATACAGTCTTTGGTTCATGCCTGTCAGTGTCGCAATGCCAATTGCTCTCTGCCATCCTGCCAGAAGATGAAGCGAGTGGTCCAGCACACCAAGGGATGCAAACGCAAAACCAATGGTGGTTGCCCTGTTTGCAAACAGCTCATTGCTTTATGCTGTTATCATGCCAAGCACTGTCAGGAGAACAAGTGCCCTGTCCCATTCTGTTTGAACATCAAACACAAGCTTCGCCAGCAGCAGCTGCAGCATAGGCTACAGCAGGCTCAACTGATGAGGAGAAGGATGGCCACTATGCAGGGCAGGACCATGCCGCTTCCGTCCCCACCAGCCTCAGCTGCCCCCAGCACTCCCACTCCTCACGCACAGCCCAACACTCCCCAGACCCCACAGCAGCCCCTGTCCAATCAGCCCCAGACCCCCAACTCTGTGGGTGTAATGTCCCCCTCCTACCCTAATGCCCCGCGGAATGGTCAGCCCCAGGCACAGGTGTCACAGGGCAAGCCTGGCCCCCAGGCCTCCCCCCTCCACCAGCAGCAGTCCCCTCTGCCCCAGGCTCCACAGCAGCAGCAGCAGATGCCCCAGCAGCCACCCCTGGCTGCAGTCAAAATGGCACGTCACATTGAGATAATTGCTCAGGCCCAACAGAACCAACAAAACTACAGAGTGAACATGAACAACATGAATGGTCTACCCATGAACCAGCAACCCCAGCAGCGCATGACCGGCCCAATGCAGCCACCAATGCAGATGGTGCCAGGGCCTCGGGGACCACCACAAGTTATGCAGCCCAACATGGCCCCGGGACAGTGGCCTGGAGCCGCTGGCCCTATGCAGGCACCCCAGACTCAGCAGCCAGGCCTTGTCCCAGGACAGAGTCCACAGCAGGCCATGACCATGCAGAGGCCTTTGATGGCCCCTGGCCAGCAACCACAGCCAGGGCAGAGGATGCTCATCCCACAGCAGCCTGGAGCCCGGCCTCAAGCACCACAGAGGCCTGGAGCAATAGCTCCAAATGCTCTGCAGGACCTCCTCCGCACCCTTAAGTCCCCGAGCTCCCCCCAACAGCAACAGCAGGTTCTCAACATCCTAAAATCTAACCCTCAGCTCATGGCAGCCTTTATCAAACAGCGGACAGCCAAGTACCATGCCAACCAGCCACAGCAGCAGTCGGGCCAGCCTCAGCCACAGCCTGGGATGGGAGCGATGCAGGCGATGACAATGCCAGGGGGGGCTGTACAGAGGCCAGGGATTCCCCCCCAGCAGCCCCCTGCTCAGGGTATTGCTGGCTTAGGGGCTCAAAGCCAGCTCATGAACGCTGCACACAATGCCAACCCTCAGCTTCAGGAGATGTATCGCCGGCAGCTCCTCAGACAACAACAGCAGCAGCAACAACAGCAAGGCGTGATGCCTCAGGGCCACGGCCAGTTCCCCGCTCAGACCCCTGGACCCACCGCAACCTACTCCCAGCTCCGCATGCAGCAACAGCAGCAGCAGATTGCTATGCAGGCTAATGCAGGAGCAGCTGGGGGGCCTATGAGCCAACTGTCACCCATGAACCAGATGGGCCAGTCTGGCATGGCCATGGACTCCACCCAGAATCTACTGCACCAACGAATGCTACAGCAGCAGCAGCAGCAAATCCCGCAGCAGCAGGCTGTTCTCAAACAGCAGATGGGTTCTCCCGCTCAGCCCAGCCCGATGAGCCCCCAGACGCACATGCTGGCGGGCCAGCCGCAGGGCGGCCCACACCTTTCAGGCCAGCCTGCACTTACGAACGCCCTTACCAACCAGGTCCGCTCGCCAGCCCCTGTCCAGTCGCCTTGTCCGCCCTCACAACAGCCGCCCCAACAGCCACAGCTCCCACCACATTCCAGTCCCTCTCCACAGGTCCAGCCACAGCCCTCACCACAGCACCCGCCTCCGCCCCACACAAGCTCACCGCACCCGGGCTTAGGGGGCCCGCTAGCGGCCATGGAGCAGGGACACTTGGGGACTCCAGAACAGAGCGCCATGCTACCACAGCTTAACACACCTAACAGAGGGGGGCTGAACAGTGACTTGGGGCTGGTGGGAGATGCTACAGGGGACACTCTAGAGAAGTTTGTGGAAGGATTGTAGCATCTTTGCTGGGGAAAAAATGAACAATATCCCTCCCAGGGACCCAACCTCCTGTCCTCTTCCTAGTTTTTCCCAGACTCTTATCCTGTTTGAGGGCTTTGTTTGTTCTTTCTAAGACAGAGAACGTTTTTGTACTGACATGTAAAAAGTTTCCTCTGTGTAAAGACAATTTGGTCAAAGAATAAAAAAAATCAACACTTCTAGGGAATATAATTGTTTCCTAAACCCAAGTCTTGGGTCTTTTTTCCTTAAAAATGTTGAGGGATTTGCAAGTTGCTTCTTAAATGAAATTAAATCATAAAGAATATATTTTTTGGTTGAGACCAAATGTTTTCAATACTCAATTTATTTTTGTTTTGTTTTTTTGGTATGGTTTCATGCCTTCTTGTTTCTTTTTATTAAAGAAAATGTACAATTGCATTATTATATTCATATCTTTTATTTTGTACCTTTGGAGAAAGACCTTAAAGCATTTTTTGTGTTGCAACTGTAAAATATTTTTTGTCTGGGAGTTGGGCCAGGTGTTTGTTCTACTCTCAAGCTGTCATTCCTGGCGATTGTAATCTAGTGTTGTACCATTAGTCCAAATGATTTGTTCAGGGACAGAGACCGCTCCCGTTCTTTTTGTGTGTATGAAGAGCACTCGGTTGTAATTATATAGGAAATGGACTGCTTCAGGTTGTGTATACACAGGTGCACATGAAGACACTGACACCAACCCTCAGTCACTAAAAACAGCTGGTTTCAGAAAACAAGGACTGGCATCTCACTGGCCTGGTATTTGAAAAATCTGTCTTGCGAGTGTAGAAAATTGTTACTTTGAATTTGTCATAATTTGTTGTCATACAAATGTTGTAAAGTGTAAAGAGAGTTTGAGAAAGAGACTAGCCCCCTAAGCTGAGGAGGAATGATTGCTGGTTGTTTGTAGGCCACATCTTAAATGATGCCCCGGCTTCTAACTTTTACACTCAAGTTGTAAACGATCTAGAGATTAAGGGCACGTTTGAGATTCACCCCAAGGAAAACAAAACGTTATCAACCCTCATTCCTCTCACACAAAAACTTGAATTTGGGGGATTTACTTTTTCTCCTATTGTAAATCAAGTTATTAAGCAAAATACTATAAATATAAGGAAGAGAGAATGAAATCGCTGTATAAACTGGTAAAAGACTCATTTCTTACTTATATACCATATTGTTAAATAAACTGTGTGCAACAGAAGAACTCCGGTACTCTGTTGACTAAATAATGAGGCATTGCCCTTCCTTTTGGTTTGTGTTCATTGTTGCACCTCAGTACTGTTTTTTGAACCCTACAAGTTGGATTAAAGCCATGTATTTGCACGCACATTGCAAGATAGCATTCATTTTTAATTAGCTCTTCAGTAATGTTTTAGTGTTATTCATAGAGGAATTGTACATCGAGTTGGTATTACTTCAAATTGATATTTTACATTTTGCAATGAAGAATTTGTGTGCAGGTAAAATTGTACTGATAACTCACCTATTTTTTGGGGAGTGTCGAGGAACAATGACCTATGTTCCTTTTTGGATTGTGATAAAATGTTGAATATGAAAGGCAGTTAGTATTGCACTGAAGCTAGAAAAAAATTCATAATTTAATTTATAGAAAGGATCACTAGTTGAGAGTTTATAATGGGACCTAAAAAGTGCCCATACAACACATCTAAATCATTCAGTCTTTTTTGTTGAGAATCGCACCATAATTCAAAGCGTGATTTAAAAAAAATGGTAAATATTTTGCCTTGCAGTAGAAAAATAAAGCTCGACAAAATATGGGTAGGCTAGTGTCTTTTGGTAGCTAGTACCAAAGGTTAAAATAAAAAAAAACGTGTTAACATACTTACAGCATTAAACATATAGCCATACATTTATTATTTCTGTAAATTTTGCAAAGTAAAATTAACAAAGTTACGTCATAGGCTTCAAAATACTAGCTAGCTAAACACGAATTAGTCATGTGACCGGAAATTTTTTCAGTCACCTGACCGGAATAGCGAAGTTAAGCGGTTCGGTTGAACGTGAATTTTTAGAAATGAAAACAAACACCGAATAGTATTTTAATCTTTGATTTTATCGTTCTATTCTGGTACATAAACATGATAGTTTACTGTAACTGTTTCCCAACACAGTAGCCATGCATCGGAAAGCTAAGGAACAAATAAAGAGTGGGTGAGTGTAAAAAGTGTTAGCATGATACGGTTAGCTAATACAACACAATTTGTATTTGCTCATAGAAAAAGCTTTGTTCAGTTAGTATCACAATGTAGTTGATCGATGTGACATTTTTTCTCTCAGAATTCAGACAGGATCAACCAAACTACCCCTTCTAGAAGAACCTCTTTATATTAAATAAGGCATGTAGATATGACATTTTAATTCAAGAGGATACTATTACTATGGATGACTCGGACCAGGATTTTGTAGATCTTTGCACCAAGCTGCTCAAGAGGAACCGCAAAAAACCTGTGGCTCAGCGACAACCGAAGAAATCAACAGACCAACACATCAGTCAGACGACTGCAGGAGAAAGAAAAACGAGAAAGAAAAACAAAAGAGATGACAACACTGGGTCTCAGTGTACTGCCGCTGTTAGTGGTGCACAGTCAGATGTTACAGGAGGTTCCTCTGGAGATGCTGGACCCACTGTGTCTGCAGAATGTGGGATGAGTGCAAAAGAGAAGGTTCTCCACAGGATGCAGCAGTTCAAGAGAGCCAGTCCTCAGAGGATGGTGTTCAGTGACAACAATCAACCAACAGACCAGGAGGATCACAGTGAGTTTCTACCCTGGCAGTGTATAATGCTTTTTAAAAAGTCTTAAATGTTCAGCATTCTTTTAACACTAGTAATAAATATCTGTACTTAGGTAAACCTGAGTCTCACAGAACAGAAATCCAACCCGAGCCTCTGGACAGAGATGAGGCTTTGGCTCATCGTCTGCAGCAAGAGCTGGACAGAGAGGCTCGACTTGTGGATCTGGAGGACGAGGGGCTTTTCTTTTGTCAGCTGTGCAACAAAGACCTTTCACACATGACCTCTGATGGCCGCACACAGCACATTAACAGGTTTGAACTCATTCTTTCAAAAGTAAAATCATTTATGCTGTATTTAACGATATTGTATCTGGGATGCTTGACACACTCACCCCTTTTCCCTGCAGATGTTTGGATGAGAAAGAGGTCCATGCTGCACCCCCTCAGCTCCCTGGAGTCCCAGAGTGTCCCATCTGTGGCAAGAGGTTCAAGTCTCTTAAAAGTCGCTCTACCCATCTGAAGCGCTGCTCCTCAGATATGGGCGTCCCTCCAGCTGTTCTGTTGCAGGCTCTGCAGAAACAGGCAGAGGAGACCCACAGCATCCCAAGTACTAGCCAAATGTTAGTATGTCAGTCCACAGGGAGCTGCAGAATATCCTAAAACAGCTGTGTATGCTCATCTAATTCAAACCATGTTGCATCTGTTTTCTTCCTTCAGAACAAAGACTGGAGGCAACAAAAGGAAAGGCTCCTCTAAGTCAAACTTGCCAGCAAGTAAGAAGTCCAAGAAGAAGCCTGAAGCGTTGGATGAAGACACCATGGTGGCCATGGCCCTGTCTACATCGCTGCTGGAACAAGAGCGAGAGAAACAGAGGGAAACAGAGACCGAGAGAGAGATCATCATTGAGACCATTGCCTCAAACACATCCAGAAGTCCAACTCTAAAGTGGAGGCCACTCACAGGTTTGATGTGGTATAATCAATTATTGATGTGGTATGTCTGTACCAAAACATAATTTTACCTAATTCTTGTTTATATGATGATATTTTTATACTGAATAACGCTGCATGTCATTGGATAAGGACCTATCTAGATACATTTCTTCATTGTTATAATCCTACTTTTGTAGGACAATATCGGCATTTGATCTTTTTCTCTCGCTGCAGGTAAGGGGCGTGGCAAAAAGAGAAAGGGTGTCATGTCACGGTCCCCTCCACTGCTCTTGATTCAGGACGCTGAGGCTGCTCTAGCGAGGTTGGAAGAGCGCGTTTCTGCTCTCCTTCTACGCAGCCGTGCCCCCTCTCCTCCCACTCCCACTCGTTGTCCCTCCAGTCTCCGTGGTTGGAATGGTGCTGCCCCTCTCTGGCAGAAAAGTGCATTACTTGCCGACAAAGTGTGCTGTGTAGCTGATTTTTACACCCCAGAGCTCAGGGAATTCATTGTGCCTTGGGAATCAACGAAGGTGAGAAGAATATTTGCCATGATTTAAAGAAGATCTGTGCTGATATCTAACACCATGTTTTTTATTTCTATTCTGTTTCTAGACTATTGTACCCTCCTCTCTTGGTACTGACAAGCTAAACTCTACAGTGCATCCTCTAAGAGCAGGAACTCCTGTCACTATTTCCAGGGCCTCCATCCCACCATCTTCTTCCCATACGCCATGCTCCTCCCCGGCTGTCTCGTCACCGGGAGCAGGGCAGCACTTGGTGGGCAGCCAGGCCCTCAGAGATTTGATGGAGTTGGCTGAAGAAGGAATGACACTGACACAGTATGGCTACGCTACAACCGACCTGGTCTTAGGTGAAAAAAATCTTTACAAATGAAAATTCAATTTTAATATTATAAATGATATATTTTTGTTTATTTAAATTATTTTATACTTTTTTTGGTAAATTAGAATCCTACCCAGTGCCAGCAATATTGATAATTTACCATTTTAATTTTACCTTAAAACTAATGGTTGCATGCTCTAAAACGTTAACCATGATCCATTACTCCTGATATCTTGATATAACAGTTTTGTGTGGTTTCACAGACAAGCAAAGCAGTGCCGGTCAAGCCACAAACCTTCATTTAAGTGGATTTGTACCAGAGGAAGCAGAGGAGCTGAATGACTGCGGTAGGAGCGGCTTTTTACCAGAAATACACGATGTTCACATGGAGGACACCCACAAACATCAGTCAGGAAGGCCAATACATCAACGAGAAGAAGAGGAACGCAAACACCAATCAGTAAGAGTAACTCAATCACTTCTAATAATTCCATATTGTCTTTTTCACTAATATTTGATGCTGGTGTGTCTCTGCTAGGTGTCCCTGTCCAGACTGGCCTCAGACCTGGGCAGCATGGTAAACAACCCTCAGCTCAGTGATGTCCAGCTCCAAGTGGACAGTGGAGAAGTTTACTTTGCTCATTCCTTCATGGTATATGCTCGCTGCCCCCTGCTGGCTGAAATGGTAAACATTAACAAGGGATGGACAGATTTAAAAATGTATTTACTGATGAGAAAAACTAGCAAATAAGACTGAAGAATGTTAATAGACAGCTTTTACTAAAAATAAAATCTGTTATATGTATAAATTAATTGTTTTCATCCATTTTCCCGTTTCATCTGCATATTTATGTTAACCTTTGTGAAACGTGTGAAGTCCTGCATCATTCTGTTTTCTCCCTTTTTCAGATACACGAAAGTGGTTTTGGGGTACAGGAGGAAGGAGTACCTGCAGCACAAAGGGTGTTGTTGAGTGATGTCCCGGGACAGGCAGTGTTTGCTCTGCTGGAGTTCCTCTACACTGCGCACTGCTCGGTTCCATATTCACTACAGCCTCATGTTTTGGAGCTGGCATCCAGGTCAGTGTGAAAAAGTCCTCAGTCTCACTTTTAGTTTCACACAAATGTTATAGGCTCCTTAAATGGCCATTTTCTGTTTATTATTGCACAAATATCTTTCAACATGATACTTTTTAAAAATGGCAACAGTAATAGCATTTAGAAATGTTTTAATCCCAATGTAGACATACTAGGGCTTTGCGAGATTCTGCTTGCAATACATTATTGCAAACACGGCTCAACCTCTCTGTATAACATGTACCAGATGTGTTTGTTCTGCTTGATATGACAGCCCCTAAAAATAAAACACACACTGAGAGCTTAAGCTTTCATGGCACACAAAGACAAAAGCAAGTCCTATTGCAAAATGGTGGTCAAAGCTGGGGCATTAACATAGTGTAGTATATGGTGAACTGGGTGCATCTATAAAAGAGTGCCTACTCCTCTTTGTTTGTTAAAGATTAGAAGTTAAAAAGTTACACAGTGGGGTATTCCATGAAGTGAGTTAACTCACTAAGTTAGACTTATTTTAATAAGTTTAGCTCAGGGTTATCATGACTCAGATTGAATCCCCATGGAAATTTTTGAGTGAAGTTTTGCCTGAGTAGGTTTAAGGTCATGTATAGTCCAACATTTGATGAATCTGTGCGCTTAAAGGGAAAAGAAAAAACACTCATAGAGTTATATATATATATATTTTTTAATCTAACAACATACAAAAGAAATAAAATATGTAGCCTACTGAAAACTGCATAGAAATTGAATCAAAGCTTGACTTCAATGAACTGCAGACGCACAACTCACCAAGTCTGACTAGTGTTAGTCTCGCTGCAGGAGTCCAGACTAGTCTTCATGGAACCACTTAAGCCCCAACTCTTGTGCTCTTGTGTTAGAGTTGCTGCTAACACTAGCTGGAATTTGGGCTGTAAGCCTTGCTTGTCTTTGCGACTTTCATGAATCGCCCCTTCTGTTGCTCTAAATATTATTACTCTTATTGTCAGTTTAAAAAGACACATGCTGTTTCATTTCTATTTTTTTTTTAGGTTTGACTTGGGTGATCTCCAGGAGTTTTGTCAGCTTCAGGAAGAGTCATCGCTTCAGGGAGATGACACAGACCAGGAGCAGCATCCAAACAACCAAACAGACCAGGTCTTTGTAGAGCTGCTCCGCTCCATGTGGAATGATGAAGATGAAAATGAAGGGGCAAACACCTATATTGGATTAGATAACAGTAAGGAGGATCAATCTGATGATCTCCGGTTGGGGGACAGAGAAATTCATGAGGAGCAGGTGAACGAAGATGAGCTGGTGGAAATTTATGAGTTTGCTGCCACTCAGAAACAGAGAAACATAGAAGAAGAAGACAGTGTGGAGGAGGGAAAACAGTTCAGTGATCCAGAGATGCCTGACACAAAGCTGACAGGGGAAGAGGACCAGCAGAAAAATTATTTTGAGACAGATACCAGCCTGGATCGCAGCTACAATCGTCTTTTCTCAGAGTCATTGGGCGTCTATGAGGACGTAGCCCTCTCTGTTTTACCTTCAGATACAGAGAATAAACGTACCCCTCGATCACAGCATCATCGGTCCAATCACTTACCTTTGTCTGAATTGTCATGTAGAACTTTACTTCAATCCTCAGCAAGTGTAGTCGATAAACTGTCCCCCAGCCCTCCACCAAATGCACCCAACATGCCTGTCCCACGACTGTCCCCTGGTCTGTCCCCTGGTCCAGTGGATCGCTGTGGTGAGGATGAAAGAACAGCTGAGATCTTAAAGGAGTCGAGAATTGAAATTGTAAAAAGAAAAGACCATGGTTCTCAGGCTATTTGCGTCACAATTTCCCCTCACAGTTCTCCAAAAAACAAAGCACCTGAGCTCGTAGTGTTGTCTGACTCCAGTGAGGACATGAACGTAGATCTTACTGTTCTCAGTTCACGCAGTCCTTCGCCACAAAACATGCCGAGCTTCACTAATATTAAAGAACAACTCATGCCCGAATCCAGTGATCTAAACAAAGAGGAAAAAGATCCACTGGCTGTTTTAAGGACTGATTGTGAATTAAGTCCAGTAGATTGCTCTCCAGAAGTTTCCTGGCTGATCCCGTCCACCCCAGTCCAGTCTGGAAAGAGTGTCCGCACTAGTTCCTCTCAAACCAAGAGCAGTATCTGCAGGACTCAGCTGTTCCCCAGGGGTGACGCTTCCACCTCCCAAAGTCCCATTAAAGGCTCAATGCTCACAGACCCGATGGTGGGTAGCGTTTCCAGGTCTGTTGGCTCCATGTCCAGCTCAGAAAAAAGTGATAGAGGAACTAGCTTTGATTTGACAAAAGACAAAAAGTTGGACTCTTCAGGGTTTGCAGTACCCCAAAGCCCTGCTAATTATTCTCAAGCCTCAAACTCTACTCACCCACGGTCCCGTCTCAATTCCTCAAAACAGGACACTCCTCTCCATGTCCCAACCTATAGCAGCACACCAGTTCACACAGAGCACCTCCAGCCACCTACACATCCAGCAGCGTCCCCGTTAAACACAGAGAGAGTGGTCTCAACCTCTTGTCCAAGTCCAGAAGTCCACAGTTTTCACCTTTCTCCTCTGTCAGAGTGCTCTTATAATAAAAGTAAGCTCTCGGAAGAGTCCAGCAAAGACAAGAACAACATAGAAAATGAGCAGGCAAGCTGGGAAAGAAATGAGCCGCGTGAAAATATTTCTGAGGCAGACGGTGGGGAGTGCAGTTTCCAACAGAGCTTTATGGACGAGCCGCCGATGGCTTTTAATGACTCGTGGGGTCTCGATGCTTGTGCAGAAAACCCAGGCTGCTTCAGTCTGAAACTTGAAGACAGTGGAGGATCAGTTCAGCGGGATTGCAGCCCAGAGACAAGAAAAAAAACAACCATGTCCCTCACATCAACCACTCCTTCACCTGTGGCCCATAGAGAACAATGTGGTGCTGTGACAAACACCTGTACATCCCCAAACAGACAGACTCCATCCGAAACCAGAGCAAATCTAATATCTCTGCTCACTCCCTCGCCCCCTGTGGCCACGTCTCATACCTTACCGCAAAGCAAGAACAGCCCACTGGACTCTAAGATATGGGACAGCTGGGATGAGGAAGATGAGGAGACGGATGTGGCTCCTCCTCTTTCTGAGCGACTGAAACCCTCTGTCCATAAAACTCCAAGTAAGGACTTTTACTTCTGTGTCTTTGATTATTGTTAAATCGAACCTATCAAACTCTTTTTAAATAATATCTTTGTGCAGTAATGTATTCTGTGATAATCATATGAAATCACTCTTTCTTTTGTTCTCCAGTATCCAACTTCAAAAAGAGACAGGCTCTGGTGCCTATCACTCCCATGCCACACTACTCAGACATGGACACACCGGAGCTCAAGAACAAATTGAACAAGTCAGTTACCATTTGCATAAAAGGAAACGCAGAGAAGGGGCCTTTTTTCTTTTTTCTGTCTGGTCCTGCTCTGTCTTTTGCAAATGCCTTAAACAGACTTTTTTTTATTCGTGTAGGTTTGGAGTTCGTCCTTTACCCAAGCGTCAGATGATCCTAAAACTGAAGGAGATCCATCAGTACACCCACCAGCTGGTTAGTTCAGACTCTGAGGACGAGGCACCCTCTACAAGTCGTACCACTCAGTCAAAGCCTCCCTCGGGCTCATGTGCTCTTAACAGCAGGCCCATTTCCTGCACCCAGACAGCAAGGTTCAAACAGCCCACAGCTCGAGCTGCTACCTCCCCCATGAAACTGACCCGGGACACTGAGCCTGAAGCACTGTCTGCCTCACAGGGCTCCAACACCTCCTCGACTGCTGCCAGCGAAGAATCAGAAAGGTACATCCTAAGATCAAGGCTGTATACAGTTAAGTTTTAGAAACATCCAAAAAGTAGTTTTGTCAAGTCCAAATATTGTGATTATGAGGCACCAGTGCTGAGTAATAAGTGAATTGATGATTCTGTTGCAACTTTTCATTTATGACGTTTGCAGTCAGATGTTTCCAGTATTATTTCCAGAAGTCTTTAAATGTGCTTCAAGCAAGCTGACACTGTTAACTAAAATAATCATTTTTAACTTTATTTTTTAATTCAGATTTAAATTGACCTTTCACCTTCTGTTTACAGGTCAAACCCAGAGATTGTCCAGTTATCTGATGGAGACTCAGACAGTGATGGTGCCATCTCTGCTTCTCAGGCAGCCACACGTCTACAGGACCGACTCCAAGCAGTGCGAGCATTCATCTTGTCTGATTCTGCACTCTACAGCCAGATTCTTCAGTACCAGCCTCTGGTTTTGTCCCAGCTCCAGCAGCAACTAAAAGCTGCAGGGATTCGCCTTGGTGTTTCTAAACTGGTGGACTACCTGGACTCTCAGTGCATCACCTTTACTACAGCCAAGCCCGGTCAGTCAGCCCCCAGCCGGAGACGGGTCAAAAAGACAAACAAAGGGGCCAAGGCAAATGGTGAGAGTGGAGTGAGACGTAAAAAAGCCGTTACAGCCACACACTGACATTTATTTCATACCAAGTTGTACACTTTATACGTTATAATGCTTACAATGTGACAAAATATTTTTGTTCTTTTCTTAATTGAGATTTTACATGTAATTGTATAAGAAAAGGATTTTTATATTTTTATATTTATGATCAAATGTTTTTATGACTCTGTAAAATAAATGTGACCAAAAGGTTCAACCATATAAACACCATTTGAGTCTATCTAAGCACTAGACGAAGTAAAAGAAGGATTGACACAAAATCTTGAAAAACATTTTACTATTTGCTTTTCAAAATATTTCATCCAAAGATCAGCAAACAAGTGCATACAGCTGAAACAGGAGGCTTGTTTGAAACATTCAAGTAGAAAGAGAAATGGGCTTCAAGTCAACTGTCAAAGTTCACAGTCGAGAGGCAGTGTGTATTGCAGGCCCAGTGTTCTGCTCAGCATCTCCACATCCTAAATTACACAAGACTCCTGCCTGCATACATCCTGGACAGGGACGCTGCTCTTCTCCATCTGGTGAAGATGGTCATTATCACAGTGCTACCTGCTCTGCATTAATGCCTTGCACACTCATGACAAGTTGGCAATGTTGGCGAGGAAACGCTGAGCCCACCACTCCTCCAAGTCTATGGGTACAAAATCTGTACAAGGACAATATCAACAGTTACAATATAACCATGTTACGCAATAAAGTGGTTATTTTATAACGATTTTTATTATACTCAAATTCCTCAAAAGAAGTACCAGTTATCAAGTAACTTTAGTGCTTTGGCAGATGTATTAGAAAGCATTGCTTAACAACAGGCTTAATATAAAGACAGACTTTAACAATGAATGCCAAAAAAACATTTAAGATAGATAACTGTTTAAAGTAATATAAAGTAAGATACACCTAATGTGCGTAATAAGCTTTATCTATTCCTTCAATGTTTTAAACTTCCTCATTTAATAATCCAGCCAGACATATGACTTTTAATGAGGGCACGGTGCCACACATTTTGTGCAGACAGGTATCTGAGCACTTTAGAAAAGTTAAAGATTAAAAAATATTACAACAGTTGCCCTCTGGTTACAGACAGATACAGCCAAGACACATTAGGCAGATCATTCATTCAGCTTTTCTTTACTATTCAAGTTAACGAGGAGTGATAAACACATAGTGAGATTTGTAGTTCAAAGTTCAGCAGGTCACAAACGGGGGTGTGTTTATCTTTAAGAATGTAATAAAATGTGCACAGAAATCAGATTTACCCTGTGCTTTGTTCTCTCATTTGAAGAGATCTAATAAGATGTGCAGATACTCACTCTTCATTGCAGCACTTGGGGTCTTCTCCGTGTATTGGACAGGCCCTTTGCTGTCAGTCACGTCTCCACCATTCCCCAGTTTCTGCTCCACTTCCTGCCATGCTGCACGAAAACATACGTCTTAATACAAACTGGAATAATGTTACAAGTAGGCTAATATGGTAGCAAATAAGTTGGAAGGACCAGATAATACTCAAGGTTGTGGCCCTGTGGAAAGATTTGTCACTCAGATTAAAAACCCTACAAACACTAATAGAGTTTTTTGCAATTTGACGTCTATATTCTATGTTTATCTTGTGCAATGAACACAAGTCATCTTTGAAGAAAACGGACGTGCTCTTATACAACTAAAGTTTACAATCACAAAAAGAGCAGCACAGAGCAGTTTCTACTGGCAGCAGCCCAAGAGCAACAAAGAAAGCTGCTTTAAGTCCAGTCAGCTCTGCAACTCATTCATTCAGGGCAGAAATACTGGCAAGCACCTAAACGTGCTGGGTAAATTTAAGACATGGTTCAAGCTTGTGGCTTTTAATGATTAAGACTTTAAACTGTGCACAGATAGTAGTCAATCTGTCTTTGTGAATTTGTAGCAGCTTTAACCGATGAAACTACACATATAATTCAGTAAAAGCTACACATTTGATTAACTAACGCTCCTTTTAAAGATAAACAACAACGGGCACCTAACCTTCCCCTCTGCAGCGTCCCTTACCTTCATACACAAATTTGACGTTCTCCTCGTGTGCAGGCGTGAAGCCCTCGGCCGTGCTGTCTGTCTTCTCTGTGGCTGATCCACTGTAGCGCTTCCCATTGAGACGATGAAACACTATCTTTGGAGGTGGACAGCTGCAGAAATAAAGCCCATCATCATCATTTCGCTTTAGAAAGAGTAAAGTTGTGCCACAGACATCTCAACCCAAAAAAAAAACCTATTCAAATTTTGTCGATGTTCTATCTATTCAAGATATCTATTACTCCAAGGTTAAACGTATCTTGCTCATTTATTTTGGCATTGTCCAGCCCTACAAACATTTAGAAATCATATATCTCAATGGTTCTGTAAGCATTATCATGTTTAAATTGGCAAGATAACTCTCTCATGGCAAATTTTTTAAATGACCAAGAAAATGTTATCTATCATATAAAGAAGGTTTTTAAAACTGGTATAATAGCAACAAAAAAAAAAACCCTTATCCTAAAAGACTGGAAATTGCCCACTGTCCTGTCTTTCAACAATTGCCCTCAGGAAATGGTCTCAGTGGATGGTTCAGAATAATTATATTATATACAATATTAGACTTGTATATAAAAACATGGACACCGTTTTTGGCATCACTGGAAGTAAACTCATGATAAACTCAAAACATGGATGTAATATGATGCCTCCATAATTAGTTTTTCAATTATTTATTTTGATCTATTCTGTGTGTTCACTTTTTTTTTTGTATACAGTGGTGCTCCTTTTTTCCATCTTTCTAAATAGAGTACATGTATTTCTTTGAGACAATAATAATTTATCTTTCACTTAGATTCGTCATTTCCTAAAGAGACTTTCATGGAGGTCAACACTTCAAATACTTCCATGCACCACGAGAGGCCTACAGAGTTTTTAGACTCAAATATTTACAGACTGGACTAAAATCAGCTCTATATTATCATAGTCTCATGAACGACAGAGTTTAAGTACACATACGCAGCTCCACTGTCACATATCTCCCATCATGTAATGTACCCTCATTGTACCCCACAATGCGTTCACAAAGTCACCCATATCTGATCACACAAACGGGCCCAAGAGCGCTGCGTACACCGCCTTTAGTCCAAATACTTCCAGAACCAAAACCAACACACACTGCCATTACTTACTTTGACGTCAACCAAGACGTGGGCTTGAGCTTCAAGTCGCTGAACTTGCTCTCAATTTGTTGTGTGGGACCTTCAAGACAAGAAAAGTTTACCATAATAATGTCAGTCAGTCTTTACGGGCGTCTAAGATGTCGATTATTTCATGCAGGAATCCCAAACCCGAGTAATGTGACGTTACGTAGCACCATTACGCATTTAGATAAGACTGTGCGCAATGCTGCTAACTCACCTGTCCTTCGTTGTGTAACAAGTTTGCTGGGACCTCTGGTGATTGTGTACATCATGTGAACGCCAACAATATTAAGAAGAGAACTACTCTCTGTTTTTTTAATAGTAGTCTGTGTGAATTCCCGCTGCTGGTGCTACTGTCTGCGCCTTTAAACGCAGCCACGATAGACAAGACGCGTACTCAACTCGCCCTGAAGGCTGGAAAAAAAAAACGACAGCAGCTTGGACTTAAGGTGTTTTAAAGTCGTCCGTCTGAACTTAACCAGCAGGTGTCCGGCAACAATGAAGCGACGTCTACAGTTCCCAAGAGAAGTGGCGTGGAGGTCATCCAAGGAGAAAGCACCAGCGGCTCCACATGCTGCAGGAGGAGCTGTAGACTGGTTTTAGACCGTCCCAAGGACAGGACACTCAGTCCAGACCGAGAATCTGAGCTGTGCGCCGCCGCTGCTCCTGCTGCTTCAAACACCACACCGATCACAGACTGGTTACAAGACACTTGGATATTTACATCATCACGCGACCACGTTTTGATTCTGTCAAGTCATCGTGGCTACACACCGCGTTTCCGGTTCAAGAATTCAACATAAAGTCACCGATCAAACAGTAAAGTCTTAAAAAGTTTCTGTTTTATAATTTTCAAATGCAGGGGGGTAATGAAATCAAGGGCAGAAAATGTAGCCAAATCTTTCATTTCATTTGAATGTAATATTTGAAACAATAAGCTCATGCTGCACAGAAAGTAATTCAATAGTTCAGCCTTTAGTGACGTATGATGCAATGTTATGAGCTTATTACACAAATGACAGCAACTTTTCAGGACTGGTACCTGTTAAATGACGTTGTCTGTAACTGTGCTGCTGTAAACTTATGTATGCATTAAGTGTTAAATATGAGATATGTGAAACAATGTGGCACGCTCTTCAAGACCAAGGCTTGTCTGGGAGAGGGAATGACATGACATGTTGCACTGTAACCTTATAAACAGTTTCGCTGAAAAGAATATAGGCTATTAAAAATAGGCTTTATGATGCCATCTACTGTTTTCTATAAGGGATTTTAATAGATGAGAACCTCTATTCAGGAGCAGAAAACCTATGCCAAACACTTGGTAGCAAAGTCACATGCTCAAAAAAGGAGCGCTCTCATTGGTCGACACCAGCTTGTCATAAGTGTTTCCAGGAAGTTTAATAAGTGCCAATAACTATATTATTTATTTCTTTTAAATGCATTAGTATTTTGAAGAAGAAAAATTGGTCCAGCTTCATTTTTTTTAATTAAAGTAAAGCTACCTGATTTTCTTTTTGCCGTCCCTTTCTCAGATGCCACTCACCCTCAAAACAGCCAAGTGATCTCTCCTGTTTCTCTTTTTAATAGGCCTACATCTTGATACTATTGCACACGTGACATCAAATGACTGTTTATGCCATGCTTTTATTTTGCAAATGCGTCCAATTTCCGGGCTCTTTGGTTGTTTACCTCTGAAGGATGTCAGGTCTGCCCTCTGACGCTCACAGCATGCCCCTCAACCTTTCACCTATTAAACTTAACGCGGGCAGATAAGTCTGTTTACAGTGAGGGAGAAACTGAAATCAGACAAGACACCTGCAAAACGTGTGGGTAATATCATAAAAGAGAAGATTTATAGCAGACAGTACTATTTTTACATGTGACTTGTAGTTCAGGTAAAAATAAAACAAGGTGAGCTGATACTGCCTTAAGTAACTGAAGATCAGCTGTGGCTCAGACAAGCTTATCCCAGTGATATTCAACACTACACCTCCCCATTACCCCCCATTCAACTGT
Organism: Rhyacichthys aspro; assembly: GCA_036850595.1. Taxonomy (NCBI): domain Eukaryota; kingdom Metazoa; phylum Chordata; class Actinopteri; order Gobiiformes; family Rhyacichthyidae; genus Rhyacichthys; species Rhyacichthys aspro. Next base: position 12,982,730 of record CM072148.1, on the reverse strand, counting down.
AGGTCAGTCTCTGTGCCAAGATGCAATGCACACTTAACAAGCTTAGCATTAACATTAGCACCAGAAAGCCACCAGGTTTGTTTTTGTTGAAGACGTGTAAGATCCTAGCCTGTCAGCATCCATTGTGCAACTTACATAAATCAGAGCATATTATAAAAAAAAAGGTTACACAGTCCATAAATGCATTTATTATAATTCATGACTATGAAATTGTACATTAAACACTGTATATGAGAAATAACTATGTTATATAATTCTTTACATCATCATTACTTTCCAGAAATGAGCTGTAGTATATAATATTCCTTCCAATAAATCCAGTATTGCTGTTTATTTTTTCTGCAAATTGAAACAGCATTTAACTTTGGACATAAAACAAAAGAATTAAAATGTTAATCAATGTAATTCTATAATGTGGTCTTAAAGTGTGAAAAGCACATTGCATCGTTGGGAAATGTTGATACAGTCCTGAGTTGGAAATTACAGTACATTAAGATTGATAGTCACAGATGCTTTGTTACTTTTTATGCAAACAGATAAAGTTTCTCAGTGTGTCTGAGTGAATATTCTTAAAATCATTTATATTCTATAATCTTCAATATGGCACCCAGTAAGAAAACATCGACACATAACCTCAGAATTGAAAAAGTACAAAAACAAGTGTTTGTGGAGACAAAATACATTTTCTTACCTGAAGCCTGAGAACCTATGACAATGAGAGTATTTTAAAATGTAATCGCCCTGTGTATCGAAGTGTGTAGTGGAAGGTAAATTTCAGTAGTGTGGTTCACAGTCTTCCAGGAGGCTGTCAGTGATGTAGTTGACTTGCAGAAACTCTTGGTAATACTCCTTTTCTACTTTTGTGTTCACTGTCCAGGCGACTACTTCCACCCCTCTCTGGGCCCAGTATTGCACATAGTCCCTGAAGACAGTAAAGAAGTACAGTATTATTAAGTCTCCACTGATAAGATATAGCTTGTCAGAGATGTTTTCTACTCAGTTTGACTCTGGTCGGAAATGTTGCAACTCACGGAGAGACAAAGTTCTTCTGAATTAGGAAAGCTGATATGCCACAGAACTTCCACAGCACATGATGGTGCGCCCAGTCCAACACAACATCTAAAAGAGTCATCCAGTGGTGTTTCCATAGAGATGTGAACCTTGGGACCCCATCCCCAAAATGGCTCTGGCTCCATGGCCTATGTGTCAATGCTGTAACCACCTCAGGATCACTCTGCCTCATCTGGGACAGGTTTAAACAGAGGCAATAGAAAATTAATAAAACATGCAATCATTAATCCATGTGGCCAAAGGTCTGACAAAACAATAAATTAATTTGGTTTTATCTTTATGAGTTAATTTGTAACTCTGCAAATTCTTGATGTACTATTTTCATAAATATACACTAGTAGAGAGCAGTGCATTTTGCCTTTTAATACACAAATGTATTTCAAAGCACACTTACCCTATAAATAACTTTGGGCTCAAAAGAGCAAACAATGCTGCTGTTGTAGAGAACTGGATGCTTCTTATATAACACTTTCAGAGCAGCAGCTGCCTGTGAAACAAAAGAGAAACACAGTCAAATGTTTGTAATTTGTGTTAGGTTCACGCTTGTGTGTTTGTGTGTTCTCGACCACCACATTGTGGGAAGTGACAGCTGTGTGTCACAGTGGATCCTGAACTCACAAATACCACTGTCTGAAAAAACAATCAACTCTGCAATCCATCTTGAGGTCCAACACAAACTGTGCATTAGTGGTTAATAATATCCTGGTGTCCTTTTTTTTTCCAAGGTATGGCCCCATATTTAAAGCAAATTTAAGTACACAACCCCAGCATAATCAAAGAAAATGAAACATAGGCATCTCTGTCAATGTCCCTCAATTTACTCAGATGTATGTTTGGAGGTTTGTCCAAAGTCCAGTGACATTTCCCTGAGACTAAACTAAACTGTAATCAAGTTCTCTAAACCTACAGTTGCCGTCAATAAATGTTTTCTAATCAGATCACAGCTTTAATATGTAGCCAATCATATGATAAAATGGCTGATATTGTGATCCAATCAATTTAAACAACAGAGTAAACACTGTACCTCGTCTGGATGACCTTTGACATCGAAGTAAATGGTGAGCTGAAGTCTGATGCACTCCTCAACAGCTTCCTCCAAAGTCGGGATCTTCTCTCCTGAAAACTTGTTCCTAGCAGAACAAAGCACACCTGTTGTGCCCATACTAGTTTAATTTAAATTAACATTTCACTTTAATTATCAGATAGAAGTTGTAATATTTATCCATGCCTTTGGATGAAAAATACAAACAGATTTATGTTGTACAATTTAAAGACTAAATATGCATCGGTTAAGTGGGAAAATGAGATTTACTGATATAGCATTCTGTCTTTAAGATAACCTCACCATTTTACCTGAGCCTGTGTTTAGCAGCTGCATCCAGCTTACTCAAGTCAGAGAAGCTGATCTGATTGAGTGGTCCAGACCCGTTCGTGGTGCGGTCCACAGTCTCATCGTGCATCAGTATTGGTACACCATCAGCCGAAAACTCCACGTCCAACTCTACACCTGTTGCACCGTTATTACTGGCCTGAAGCAGAAGAGAGCCACAGTAAAGAAGAGACACAGACACTACACAGTTATAGCTGAGGTATAACAGTTGGCTTCACCACACTAAAGTAAACAGTAGTATTAACATTATTCATATAGTAAACTATATATTATAGCCATACCATAAGATAATTAAGAAAATTCTTCTCTTTTAAAAAAAAAAAAAAGTAAAAATATCACACAGTCAAAACAATGTACTGGTAGCTGCTGTCCCATTGGTGCAAAGTAATAAAAGGGCACTTGGGACAACACTTTCTTGCTATGTCTGCCTGATATTTCTTATACTGACACTTTTTCCCTTTAAATAAAAGCAGGTAGGTAGTTATTTCTTGCTTTTTTGTGCAACGTCTGTCTCTCATTACATTTTGACCCTCATCCCCCTGTATTTGTAAAGTTATATTAATCACTGGTACTTGAGTAACCAGTTATCTTTGTTCGTGTAAAAGGGAAAGGAAATACCTCTCTTATGGCTGCTATGGTGTTCTCGGGTGCGTCGTGCCCACCGCCCCGATGCGCGATAGCTGACACTTGGCCCGTCCCGTAAACGCCCCTGGCCGGGTGCAGCACCTGCCTGGCCCGGCCTGTAGGCACCTGGGGGAACCGGAACACAGCCACAAAAAGGTAGACAGAGACCGTGAGCACACTTGTCCACACCGCACTCCGTGTCCCGAGGAGGACCACCACGAAGATGACCGAGTACAGGGTCACTTCGTCCCCCAGCTGCAGCATTTTGGACCTCTTCCTCTTCTTTGGATTTGAGGGTCACACCAGCCCAGCTAGTAACACTTGCTAAATCTACGCCTGTCTGCAAGCTAACGTTAGCTTCCCATTTGGTTGTTTACCTCCTTCAAAAGCCCTACCTACCCGAGATAAGAGAAACCTATACCATATTTAATGCTACACTAAACACAGAAATGAAACCCGTTAGCCTTAGTTTCTCATGTTTACGTCTTGAAACAGAAGTAAAACTGCATATGTTGTCGTTTTGTTGTTTTCCTCCTCTCTGGCGAGTATTACAGCTGTTTCCGCAAACATAAAGCCGTCAACTGAAAGGTAAACATGTCACATATTATACTCTTCTGCTGTTCCTTCTTTACAGCATTTTGTATGAGTTCCTCAACCGCCTTCCACAAGGGGGCGCTCAAACAAAAACAATATGGCTTAAAATGACTTTTGAAGCACATCCGGGTTACAGTGTAAGCATGTCAGCCTAGAACCTTTGGAAAAAGATTGGACTGGACACTTGTGTTTTTAGGTTTTTGTGTGTTTGTCTTTGATTTTTTCGATTTTATTTTTCCGCAAAACACGGTAAGGATGCGTGTGAGTTGGATCTGTTATTTATTTTGCAGCATAATCAAAGAGCTATGTATGGAATTAACAGTCATAGTTCTTTTATGAGAAATTAGATTATGTTGAGTCGTAGCAGTCTACCTAAATTAATTGGTAACATTGTGTTGGCAGTGGTATTGTGGAACACTAAAAATCTTTAGTATAAAAGACTTAAGAAGACTGCTGCACTCTGACTTCTTGAGATGGTAGCACAGTCACAGTAACTGACTGGAGAAGTGCCTCAAGAGGAGTTAGTTTCCTTGTTTAATCAACCATATTTTGAGGTAAAAAGTTACACAGCGTCCCGGTAATGCCTATAGGCAACATTTAAATTGTCTTTGTTTTTCAGATCATATCGGTGATGCTGAAGAGACTAACGCCACACCTTCTGTCCTGCTCCAGAGGATGGTGTCCCCTCATTGGCTGGATGTCATGTGGTGTTCATTCTCACTCACTTGGTCAGAGGCCCATCCAGCAGAACTTCCTGGTACCCTCTACAGCTAAACTAACACCAGTGGTCAAATGCTCAAACCTATCCACACAGACAGACACAATGATCTACAGGCTGCCACACATCAAGCTCCTCAGAGCAGTGTCCAGACTCAAACTGCTTCAGACTTCAATCACGGTTGTTATTCTACCTCCTGTCTACTACTTCTACCTCCAGGGGGATGTGTCTTTCTTCCTTGTTGGTTACTCAACAGGAGTAGCTCTGTTTGCTGGAGTCATGCTGTACACAGCCAGTCACTTCTTCAGGAGAGTGGTTGGGATGATGTACTTAGACCCAACACAGACTACACTTAAAGTGTCCCATCTCACGTTTTGGGGCAAGCGCCATGATTTCCTCCTCCCTGTGTCAGACGTCATGACCATTGCTGATACAGGAGACTCTGCTCAGGAGACAATACTTAAGCTAAAGAGATACAGCAGTCCAGAGACATTTTATTTTTCCACTTATTATGGACGCATAGTAGACAAACAGGGATTTGAGAAGGTGTTTGGAAGTTTGAAATTTTGAGTTGAGTGTTTTTAATGTCAGTTTGTGACGTTGTGGACATGCTATAAATTGTTTCTGTAACTTCAATGATCTATTAGACGACGTCCCATAAAAATCTAATGTGTATATTATTATATATGAATATAAACCTGCCTTAGCTGCTCTGACTTAACTGTTTGAGAAGTTGTCTACCATCTGATCAACTAAACTGTTCTATTTATTTTACATTTAAAGTTTAAAAAATATCTAATTTATCAATATGTAAAAAAAAAAAATCCATTAAAAATCATCTGGATCATGACCTGTAGCAGCATGTATCACATACACTCGATCCTAAATAGAGCAGACTTTGTTTTATTCCCCTCCTAAGCCATTTTGGTCTGGCATGGTATCCCCCCACATGTTTCCTGTGATATCTTCAGTTACATAATGCACTTAATGGATAACACGTTTTAGTTGTTTTATGTTCTTTTTGTTAATGTTTGCAAAACCAAAATATTAAATAGTCAATATCCCAACAAATTCCAAAAATATTATAGTTATATTACAAATACAAGTTAGTAGTAACACTAAGTGTAGTAAACTATAAATAATTTGCATCAATTGAGTGCAATAAGTGCCTTTGGGTCAAAAACAGTAATGAAAATCTGTAATGAAATTAGTTTGGTCTTTTCTACTGAAGTAATGATTCCCTGTAAACACCAGGTGTCGCTACACTCCATGTTTTTGTATGGTTGCTTGAATGAAGAGACGTGAGAACTCAAACGCACATTCATTCCTAAATGCTATGGTCCAGAGAGCAGCAGAGTTTGCCCTCTTTATGAAACATGAATCTAAAACATGAATGAAACAGACTGATGTTGTACACAATAATGTTTAGTGTGTTATATCACAGCATACATTGTTTTCCTGTTTGGGGTCTTCTTCTTGAGACGTAAACATTAGTCCTGCTTCGGCACCAAATAACAATGCACAGGAACTCTTTATTTACTTGCCACTGTCATATTTTGTGGTAGGTCTTCCTATGGGCCCCAGTTTATATTTCAGCTAATCTCTACATCCTCTTCGTCAGATACATGCAGCATTTATCAATCGAGCTGTGTGCTATTGTGTGTTTGAGTCGCACCCTTTGTAACGAGTGCCCTCAATCCACCTATGGACTTGGAGAAGAACACTTGAGAACATAAACAAAGGAACAAAAGTTGAATTTTTTTCCTCCTCTGTGAAGCCTATTGGCAGGTTTTCTGGCTGCTCTAAGGCCTTCTTTCATGTCTTGAGGGCCCAGGAGAACCGCTGTAGGAAAGCCCCACTTGTACTTGTTGCTGCCCCGCTCCAGAAGGTCCAATTGTAGACCCACCTCTGTTTGTTTTTGTCATTGTTAATAACAAGACGAGCTTCCTATGATCAACAATATTGCATTGACCTTGACTCCACTGCTCCCCCAGTGATTTTGCTTTTATATTCAATACAATTTCCTGTCTTTATGCAGTTTTGGCTGCTTTTCTTTGACTCATTAGGCAAAAACAATATATAGGAAAGTGTCTTAGAAGTGTTTTGTAATGCTTGTAGTATGTGGACTTATTTATCGCAGAGGAACCTGGATACCATCATGTTTGCATCACTCCCTCTTGGCGCTTAACTGAGGCCATTACTCCCTTGAGTTTTCATGATAGTGCTATGAACAAGTGTCCAGTAATGCCAGGTCCCGGTGACCACACATTTGTCATGAGGTTATTTTGTTCCCTTATTGTTTGCAACATTCCTGATTGTTTTTGGCACAATATTTTGAATCTTTATTACACAAAAGGGAAACCTTCCTGTCTACTAGGATTTCCTTTTGTTTTTAATAATCAAACAGCTAAGGCGAAAAATAACCCAGGGCTGAACTTATATTGCTTTAATTATCAGAAATTTGGAGCTTATTATTTAGGGCTTAAAGCAGCGATGTTCCGTCAAATTAATACGTAACTATGAGCTATGTGTTTATTACATTTTGTATCTGTGTGATTTATAATCTAGACCACCTGCTGCTGAATTTGTATTTATTCATATTTTGGCAGGCTGTTTGTGCTTTTATTTCCAGGAGTAGCTCCCCTTAACTCAACAGACTATAACTGTTGACAAAAGTATTGTGATTCTTTAATGTTTGATTTTTGGAGACATTTAGTTCTTGCTAAAGTTACTTTTTCCCCCCATTAATAGAAATTCATTAAATGCGTCCCAGGTCTGTTTTGCTTTTTTGGGATTGTTGCCTCCATTTATTATAAAGAGACATAAACTTCTCAACCTTCTCAATGGGCTGCATATTATATCTCCATTTTATCCTTTTGATGCATCTGATATCTGGATAACTGCTTTATTTAGCTTGTGCAACAATTATTAACTGTTCATGTTTGCATAATACAGGGTTTGTGTGAAAAGGGTCAAATACTATCTAGATTAATTGAAGATTAATCATTGGATGTTAAAAAAATGGTAATATTTCAAAGACCCAGTGGAGAAAAGTTGGATGAGCAGGTATTTCTGACCTTTTGCATTACTCAAAGTGTTTGGTTTGAAGTGGAGTGGCAGCTACTGGCCATACTTCAGTGATTTATAGCCACACGAAGTGAACAGCTCAGCGTCTGTGGTGGGTTTTCGGGTGGGGACTCCGGACCTCGTTCCCATAAATCCTTGTGTCTATAGAGACCTGCAGAGAGTACACTTAGCTCTGCATCAAGACTATAATTGGAAACACACCTCGCTTCATTTGGAAGCAGGAAACAGTCAGGGACTCTGTGTGTGAGCGGCTAACAATCAGAGGAAAGTGTCCACATGAGGTAGGCATGAGACCGCAGTGTGTGATCATCCCAATAGTATGTGCAGGTGGATAAGGAGAAAATGAAGTCTTTATTTTTATCATACACTTTCATTAGACGTCACTAAGAAAAATGTGTAAAACATGTATTAACCCAATGAGAACTAAAACATAATTGGACTGAATATTTTGTCAGAGCTCCACACATCTATCTTTGATTTGAACAGAAATCCTACATTCACATAATACAGTTTTCAAAATAAAATGCGATATATTCAACATATTCTGCACAGTCTAAACTAGACATAGCCACTTGTCCCAGTTTAAAGAAATATTTCCTTGTAATTGAGATTAGCTTTTTACAGCCAGGTTTTTAGATGTGCTTCATGTCAGCAGTTGTTCTGTCTACAAAGCATCACCACCCCTGTGGAGCGGGCCAAATCCTGTCAAGTGGGACAAAACAAAGGGAGTCAGGGATCCACTGTTTCTTCCAGTAATAGTCCAGGGCATATGTTGCGGGGTAACAAAGGGTGAGGCTTAGGGAACTACACAATAGACAATCGAGAATCTGCATCACAACATCCATTGTGTTTTGAGTTGAAATCTCTCCAGGTCAGAATCACGAAGCCCAAATATTCCAATACAAGAGCTATTTTTTGTAGCAGCACAGCATTCTTTCATTAAAGAACCCAAAACAGAGAATATATTTTCATAACTAGATAGCAATGTTTAGAAATGCCTACCTTATTATTTCGTATAGATTTGATATGCCCAAATGCTTTCCAGACTCAGCAACAACAGCATCACATTCATACTTCACCATTTAAAATCCTACTTTACAAATTTGCTCCAATTCTTTTTCTACAAATCTACAAGGCCAAAATGCATGACCTGTTCTCACACTGGTCCTATAGAAAAAAAAAAAACTCTTTGGCCACCCATTTCTTTGCAAGCAGGTCCCATCTCAGCAGGGGGTTCCCTCTAAAACAAGAACACAGCCCAAGAGACTCATAATACAGGATGGAGAGAGGAAAACGCGTCTGCTCCCAACATTATGCCCCCAGAGTTCCAGTGGCGTTCCCATTCTCATAGGTGAGAACTAGCAGCTCCTCATCAGCCGCGTGTCACACTGGGACCGGGGCGAGCCATTGGCTGATTGGCTGTTTACGTTGGCGTCGCTCTTCAGACTGACAGTCTCCACTTTAACGCTGCAGGGGATTTCCTCAAGGTCAAAGCCATCAATATCAGACAATGGTGCAATAGTGAATGAGGGGCAGTTGGAAGGAGTATGGGGGTCCGGGGTGGGTCTTACAGTAGGTGCCCTCCTGTAGGTAGATATGCTTCATTCTTACAGCAGTGTGATTTTTGGACGCAGTACAATGAGGGAGTCAGGAAGTTTTAAGTATATCAAGAGTTGGCAGGTTTATGGCTCAATAATTGCACGACTGCAGCCCCATTGTGTGCACCACAGTTTATGAGATGTAACGGCGGACATATTTAGAATCCATCATATGGGAAGAAAACATCTACGGTTAACTACACAGCCATCTGAAGTGATGTTATTTCAATGTCAACAATGCACCTATAGACACATGACCCCAGCTGAAGCAAAAGGAGCCAGGATAAAGAGAAATAATAACCTATGAAACACTTCACACTGAATTCTTTTCGAGCACAAAGCACTTGCCAACAGGTAGTGCATGAACAGAACCCCCTCTGGCGTCTCCATTTCTGTTTCTCTGCAGTTTTGCCATATTTCATTTAATATCAGTGAAGGCAAGTTTGCATTTGGCATTGTCAGGTTTCAGTTTGTGCGCTGTGCTGACTCGGTCTTCTCAGATCCAGAGCCAAACATAGGGAAACTATGCACTAACCCATTAGAGTCATTATAGAGAAAATGCCACTGCATAAAAGGACCAATTGTAAAACACAGCAGCTACAGTTTGGACTTTTGTGCAGAAGAATGACCTCAGCACTTATTCATTTTCCAACATGATCTCTGTTAAAAGCGACATCTTTAGGCCTGATAAATATCAAGGTAATATAGAAACTCCGCATATGATGAATGTGTGTCTTCAAATGCTCTTCGTAAAGCCAAGAGAGAGACGAGTTTAGCAGAAATTGGCTCTAGCTCATTTAGACTGAGTGTGGTCATTACTTAAACACACAACTGTGGTATTTCATTGTGGAAGCAAGTGGACACCTCTTGACCTTTGTAAGCTAATAGATGCTGCGTACAGTATGTGGCTTTGGCTGGAGGCAAGGAGAAGCCTCAGAAAAAAATAAAAAGGTTTTTCATTAGTGAGTGAGACAGAATCTTGGCCTTTCTTTCCAAATGTAAGGTCCATTTACTTTGACTGGACTACACCCTCTTTAGCAATCAGCGTCTGTCACTCGCAACTCACACATTTTGCTATTTGAACTCCTTGTGTCCCATTTGTGTCACATTAGGGCACTTACAGACAGACTCCTCCAGATTCTCAGGGCCACACGGAGCTGTCTCAATGGCAGAATGGACGGTTCCTGTTTTTGTGCCTGTTCCTGTCTCCCGCTGTCACACCGAGGCGCGTCGCCATTGTTTCCTGGTGGAGCTCCGGAGGCCAGGGGCTGCTCCATCTATCCACCCGGCTACCCAGCGCAGGGAGGGGAGCGCTGGTCACACCTAAACGTATCAAGGATTTCTTCAGAGAAAGCCACTGCAGATCTACACGTCCACCTTTTGTTGCAGGGAAGGGGGATTCCAGGTTTGTAAAAAACACTGCAGGTAAACAATCCCAGTCTGGTACACAATGGTTCCAAGTGAGACAAATACAAACTTATTTATACTCCAGTGAACTGATTTTTTTTTGTTGGACTCTTGATAAACAGATCTGGTGCAATTTAATGGCACTATTCTTTTCAATTAGCCGGTGTATTTCTACTCAAAAACTCCTTATCAGATCAACGCAGGTCCTTAATATTCGGCTTCACATAAGAACACTAGTCTTCATTAAAATTCTAAACCCTCTCCAGAGGATTGTAGGCTACATTTGCATTAATGCTGTTCAACTACATCAAAGCACTCTGTAGGGGCCTACTGTCTTTAGGGTTACTCATCTACCTCAGACTGGGACAGGAAGCCATACTAAAGCTACAGTATACACATCTGTCACAACTAGATCATATCATCTGTACATATGGGAATTTGAGCTTTTTCTATGAATATGAAATGCTTAGCTTGCACGTTTGTCCTCACACACCTCAACTGGCAAAATATACACTTCAGTTTAATGCACAAGAGTCTGTTATCTCTATTTATGTAATATGATGTGTCAGAATTTGTGATATGCTTTCTTGTGAAACAGTATTGTGCCCCGTCACTCTGAGATCCATGCATTTGGTGATCGTCATTAATGTAAGCTCTCTTTTTTTAAGGTGAAAATGTACATTGTGTTGCTTTAAGCTGTGTTATGAATGTTTTATGTGTCTTTTGCAGAAGACTGAACACGGGGATGCCAATGGACCAGAGGTGAAGGTGAAGAGCTGATGTGGAAACAGGTGATTTGTGTCAAAATCAGACCCATTTGCACATGTGCACATCGTGATCTGCCATACTTATACGGACAAACATTATACATGACATCCACTTGGATCAATTTTACATTTAGGCGTAATGTCTTCAGAAACACCATTACTTTGCTAAAAAACAAAACAAAACAAAAACAAAACAGAGAGAATAAAAATGACTGGTCTCCATATAAGCATTTTGTTTTATTACAACAAATATGGTCATCTGTGTGGCCTTTAGCTCTTTTTCTGGTTAAACTTCATGTAACACTGTTGCACTGGAATTGTTGTTAGGATTTCATTAATATTTTAATAATTAAATAGCTTCCAGCATAACCTAAACCAAGAATATGTTGATTGACAGTATTTTAGCATGACAATCATCCTGAGTTGTACTGTAACAGTGTGTCTGGAGTATCTGTCTCTGCATTAGCTGCAATTTAAAGCTTTAGAACATGTGACATACATTATTACTATACAAACCTGCCAAAAAACTGTTAGATTTTTGCTTTCCACTCTCTTCTGTGCTGCTATTTGCTCAGGTGGCTTCACACAGAGCGACATATTTCAGACATGGTCAGCCAAATGTAAACTTTGACACCTTTAGCGCATATTAAGCTCATTTGACCTCACATAATGGCACTTTATCCATGTGTGTCTAAATAAACTCTGCTCGGGCCTCAGGGTCACAGGAAACAGGCCGACGTTATTAACGGGATTACATTAAACACTGGAGGGTATGTGTGTCCCTTTTAGGCTGAGTATGACGATTAGAGACGCCCATCTGTATCACATTGTTATCACCCACAGGTAGCGAGGTGGTAAGGCTTTGTCTGGAGCTGTGTAATTGGACATTTTCCACATCAGATCGGGTTCTTCGCTAATGTCCGATGTCATCTGGACCTGATGAGGAGAGGAAACACTCCAAAAAGCCTGTTCATCAGCGGGAAAGAGGTGGGAGTCTGTCCAAACAGAGGCAAAGTGTTAGCCATAGATCGTACTCGGTGATAAGTGGGTTTGTTTTCACTAAACATGAGCAATCTCCGCTCAATCACAAGCAGACGTTAGCAATAGGTCACAGGTCATAAGTCTTTATTAAACATACACACACTTTCACAATCCTCAGTAGACAACACCAGTGTAGAGCCTTTTTTTTAGACAAATCACATTCTCATTAACCTTCTATTACTGAAATACTTTACTGATGCTCCAACTGTACAGGGTGTTTTTATTATCTTTACATCATTCAGCTCAATTAAGAACAATCACAAATACATCTGACAAGAGCACCATGATTAATGCCTTACACTGTGCCCTTTTTACAAGTGAAATATACATATCTGTCCGGCACATGTGAGATTTTTTTAGACTATTTCCAGACCTCCTTTTCGTATGACTCAACTGCATTACAGATTTTTGCGATTGCTGAAGCTCGTTTTCTGAAACTTGGAGCGAAGTGTGGCAGATCTTTACACACAAACTCCAAAACTATGTGCTCAAGTAACAGAACAACTCAGAATGTGTGCAAAAATGACAAAATGTGCAAAAATGTGACAAACTCTCACCACATTTCGAAATCTGTCCATCAGCCGGTCATTTCCATTAAAATGGCTAGTTTTGTAATATTAATAATAAAAAAAACAGCACTGTTGTAAAAGATCTATAGCATTTTTTACATTAATGTTACAAAAAATTCTTCTCTGGACAAACAACAAGGAAACTATTGCCCAGAGTGGCAGCTTCTGAATCTGTGACACCACTGTGGCTCGTTTATAGGCCTGATATTCATATACTTTCCAGCACCAGCCAGAGAAAAACTCCTCAATGGGTTCAAAAAAGGCAAATAGGAAAGGAAAAAAAAACAACAAACATGAAAACATTATATTTATAGTGATCTAATTTCTGTGTAATCCAAATTGGTCAGATGTGTGAGTTCAGGTGATTGAAATGGAAAAAGAAGTCTCACTGACAGTGTATGAAAGTCTGCAAACCTAGTCTTACAGTTTTGAGTGATGTTGAGCTGTGTTGTGCAAAAAGTGATGCTGAGAATGTGTGTGTAGGAACCTTTTGTTGATTGAGTGTTAAGTTTTGAAATTTGTGCAATTATTTTGACTTTAGGGTCTAAGCAGTTACAAAAAAAAAAACTGTAAAATGTCCACAAGTGACTGTTAATATAAAATCAAGAGGACATGTTCATTATCACTTCTACAACTCAGCACCCCCGAGACTGTTTCTGGGAGTGGGTTTACTTAACAATTATCCCGAGCTCCACTGCTTGATTTTACTTGGAAATGAAATAACATCAAGGAAGCGCAGTAAAAGATGTGCTTGCTGTGTTTAGTCATAATAAAACCATTTCTCTTGTTAACATGGTAATAAGTTTGGGTTGGCATCCTACACTGCGTAGCTTCAAGGTCCATGTCAGAGGAGCGTACTTACTTTGGCTTCAGCTTTTTGTGAGTAGAAGTTGAACAAACACTTCCCAGTCCGACTCTGTTTACTTTGAAAAATTTATAGTTAATTGAATATGCTCATACTTATTAGAATGTTTCAAAACATATGATTTTATTTTATATATGGGAAACCTTTCTGCATACGTCCATATAAGTGTAGTCCTCCTCTCAACATCTTTTTTGAATTCCTTTCAATGGATTTCTTTCTTTCACCAAGTGCATTTTTAGACAAAGATAGATGGCCCTATTTGGTTCACAAGCACTTACACACTTGTTTGAACCATCCCAGTCAGTTTAACCTCTAAACCCATGTCCATTGACGCTGTGTGTTTGCCGTCCATGGCCAGTTGCTCTTTATTCAGAGCCTTGTTTCACTTGTATGGCTAATGGCTGCCAGAAAACATGGCAACATTTGGTCGTGTTCACTTAAACATGAATAATCACAAAGATAGCTAATCAAGAATAATGACTTTTTAACACCAGACTTTCTCCTCAGCAGTGATCTCTGCCCCGCGTGGAGCAGATAATAATACGGCGTTAACAATCGTCCTGTTGACTGAGCTGTCTGTGGAGATGCTTGGCCTGGGCAGACAGCCAGCAGATGGCTAAATGCTCCGTCATCATAGCAGTGATATGCAAGGCACATACTGGTGGCACCTCAATACAAACTGACTGCCTGGAGACTCACACAAGACAACAAACGCATAAATCACTGAATAATTGGCCTGGGAACACAAACGTAACTCTTCATTAGAGCCTTTGTTCTGCTACAAGGCTGACACCGGAGATTCTTTTGTCACTTTTTTTTTTTTTTTGCCAAAGATCTTAGCCAAACAAACCAGAAACATTACCACAGGATGCATACAATATCACCATTATCATCTTAAGTGTCCAATAGTATCTTTTTATGAAAATGTTTACAAAAAAAAAAAAGGAAAGAAAAAGAAATCTCTGCATTTTTGGAGTAAATTAAACTTATACTGATACTTATACTGTAATTTTGTGAATATTATTAAATACTGTATATTTCAACAAGAATGAATGGCCAACCTTCATTTTACTTTTGTCAGTTTTTTTTTTTTTTTTTGTAAATAAATGATTTACTGATTTACTCCTTTGGTCATTTAATACACTGCTTCTTTTAGACACAACTTCATTCCATTTTTATGCAAACTGTGGCTGTCCAAACCACTTCTACATTTTACTCTGATGCATGTGCAGATGCAGATCTTTGAGACTCTCACAGGACAGTGATTGAAAAGTGTTTTATTTATCTTCTTTGTTTGCACTGATAAAAAGAATTTGTGAGGATGAGCAGGTGAGGAACATACTTTGCTTTGACAAAATGACTTCAGATGTCTGTCTTTGCTCATCACAGACACTTACAATTGCTGTAATGCATTTCTCAACTTCAAAAAGATGGTTCTCCGACAAAGAATGTACTCTTTAATGACTTTTCTCATTTTTCATTCAGATTTACATCTCCATTCATTATTCTTAATGCGGCCTGGCCATCTGTAGATTAATCAAAGTGTGTTGGTCGGATGGCGGCGGCCCATGTGTAATCCTGTCTCTGTCTAGCCTCAGAGACGACCCCAACACGTTATGCATCTAGCAGCTGTTTACGAGTGAGGACTGAGGGATAACTGAAGCGTTAGGGAAAGCACCAGACTTTATTTTGGTTTAGTGGTCTCTTGTGGTCTTCTAAAATCCCCCTCAGAGCCACTGTACCTCGCCTGGACTCCCCTCGCGTCCATTCATTATCACAGAGATCGACTGATAATCACTGTTTACGTCCTGTGTTTTCTGTGATAGTTTGTTATGAACCTGTATTGTGTTCAGTATAAATTACATGTTACACAATGCATTTCTTATTCCTGTTTTGTGACAAATCCTATGTTCCAATGGTACGTGACCAAATGGTACACGGTACTTTTTGGTACCCCACACTGTAAAAAAAAAAATCTGTGAAAATTACGTTAAAATGCTGGCAGCTGTGGTTGGCAGAATTTTACAGTCTAAAATACAGTGACAATATAAACGGAGAAAATTGCAAATGTAACTTTTACAAAAATCACAAAAAATCCATTAGTTTTTGCTTGCCTTAGAATAATGTGTATGTATAATGTAAAGTTTTTGTAAAGAGAAACTATTCCAAATCTGTTTCTTGAACTGATTTGTTGTTAAAATGGTCTATTTTTCAGTAATGCACTGCCAAGGACAAACAAATTCAGTTCAGTTTTATTCAAAATTTTTATTTAAACTACATGTATTCAGAAGTAGAGACTGAAGGTGAGTCTGTGATGTTGTCTCAGCAGCTGGACTCTCTCTGAAGTCTGAGCTGCTAGCATGTCACAACCTTCCTTAAGATTGTTCATAAGCTCTGAAGTCCAAACTCTGCTTCTTCATTGTGAGTGTAGCTGCAGCGTCAGAGAGAGTTCAGGTTGTACTGGGTCGGCTTGTGAATGATCATTTAGTGAACTGAACTCCATCAGACGACTGTCAGTGTGGCTCCAGTCTGAAGAACTGTCCAGAGACAGAGATACAGCAACCGGCAGTGTCCAAGCCAACTTCAGGAAAAAGGCACATTCAAAACACAGAACAAAGTCACACCTGAAAAAAAGAGACTCTCCGACAGATGTACGTTACATTTGAAGGGCTCTATTTCACAGTGAACCAGGTGATGCTAAGTGTTTAGCGTCACCTGCTTCGCTGTGAAATGAAGCCTGGGGTGGAACTTTTGGTGCATTCATGTGGTCCTTGGGAACTCTGGAAAATGTTTATCCAAGTTGAAAAATGCACATGAACAACAGCACGGAAAGTTGGGTGAGTCGGAAATGATCAAGATTCTGCTGTAGGTTATTTTCATCATCAACATGGCCGAGGAAAAGCAAACGTTTAAGATATTTTAGTAATATAAGTCATACTGTTTTGCACATTTATAAGAGACAATAGACTCTTAAACTCAATAGGCTCTTATTTACTTAAGTTTCCTTCGAGACTAAAAATAAATCTCTAATTTGGGCAAAAACCTAAATTAAAAACTTGATAAAGGCTTAAGCTTTATGCCTCGTCTTCCATTTCAGATTACAACAACATGTAAATGATAACTTTATGCCTTGAAGTAGCAAATAGTTCAGATAAGGAGCCTTCAGACCAACGCTAAGATTATTTGCTAATTAGTGTCATGTGTGACAGTGGCTCTGTGCTCTTTTCTGTCTAAAGTTATTTATTTATTTACGTTGGTAGTTAGAGATTTCAACTTATGTTTTCAGTAAGCTTCCTATTCTTGAACTGCTGCTAATAGGTTAAAAACTGCTACTTTGACTGTATTAACTCATTTAAAAATAACATTAGCACATTTTTGACTTTGCGTCCATCTTCTTTGTTGTTATGGTTTAGAATGTTCTGACTTTTCGTGCTGAAATCATGTGAACACAATGACTTCCTAATTTGGATATTAGAGTTTCCGAGGATCACATGAATGCACCAATAGTTCCGTGTTTCCGTGCTTTTTTCCTGGTTCAAGGTTAACTTGGACAATGTTGGTTGTTGCAAGAGCCCCAGACTGGGGCCACACTGACACTCATCCATTAGAGACAATACACTAAATATTCATAACTGCTGCCTTCAACCCTATTTTGGAAACCTGAACTATGGCTTGAACTAATAGAACTTTGAAGAAACTCAATTCTTCATCAAATGTTGAAGCATGTGTGGTGTCTCCATCCAGTTTCTTTCTTTCTTGAGCCCAGACTCTTGAATCAGGGGCTGTGTCTTTGTTTAGTGACACTGGAGGAATTAAATCTGGGATTTTGTCGCTGTGTAGATTCCTCTCTGATGGAGTCGTTTTAGGTCTTTCTTTAGACTCGCTTCTTAAAGGAGAGGCTTTATCTCTGTCAGGTGACTGTGGGACAGGAACATTGACTTTGGCATCACGTATTTGACCTTCAGATTGGGCCTCTTTCTCTGATCTTTGTGATTTGGGGATTTGAAGAACCCAAACCTCTGAGTCTGAGTCTTTCTCTCTGTCCAATGACCTGGCGTCAGGAACAGCAACAGGTTTGGCTTCATGGGACAGACTCTCAGAGGGCTCATAATGCTCTGATCTTTTAGTTTTGCTGCTTATTTTTTGTGATGGGTCTTTCTCTGATGCTGCCTTTTTTGATCTTTTGTGATTCCAGACACTTCCAGACACTCCATCAATTGAGCTGGAGTCAGATCCACCATCAGATGTAGACGTGTTGACTTTTTCTGATGCCCTCTTTTGTATCATTTTATGAGACCAGAGATCGGATTCATCGTCTTCATCATCTTCATCATCTTCATCATCTTCATCATCTTCATCATCTTCATCATCTTCATCATCCAATGACCTGGAGGCAGCAACAGGTTTGTCACAATGGGACAGACTTTCAAAGGATGCAGATTTCTTTGGTCTCTTCGTTTCGGTGTTTTGAAGCGACCAGGCATCTGAATCAGAGTTTCCTTCATCAGATGGACTTGAAACTGCTGATATTGGTATTTTGTGGCTCCACATTCTCAATTCAAATCCTTTTTCAAAAGGTCTGGCGGCAGCTGCAGAATCAGGTTCGGGGAATAAATTGTTACATTGGTCGTCTTGCTCTGATGCTCTACTTTGTCCAGATTCATCAGGGGAATCATCTGCTCTGTCAGGTGACGAAGCGGCAGAGTTAAAAGCATTGGCATGTTGGACATCCTCTGACTTCACAGCTTGGTTTTGGACGTCAGAACTTTCCACAAGTGCAGCAACATCAGTAGAGCCATCAGCCAAACACTCCCTCATTGATTGTTTACACATCCTCAAACTGAAAATAACAGAATTAACATTAGTAACTGAATTGAAGAAACTTTACACAATGAACTGCTCTTGTGAAGAAACACAGACAGACTTACTAGTTGATGCCTTTAGGGTCCTGGGACAAGTGTGCCATAGTGATGAAAGGGTGCTGCAGGGCTTGTTGAGGCGAGAGTCGAAGGGCTGGATCAGGGTGGAGCAACCCTTTGAGAAGATCCACAAAAGCCTTTCTATCTTCATATTCCTCAGGCCCACACTTTGGAAACACCTGCATTTGTTCAACAAGTCAGAGTTAGAGTTCTGCATCTACATCCTACAGCCATGAACTAAATAAGTAAAGAACATATTGTGTAGTTTCATTTTTAGAGCTGAGGTCACTTACATGGACCAGATCGTCCAAAGACTGGGGTTCGTGGACATAGCCGTAGTACTGTTTAGGACTGGTCTTTGTGACTTTGGTGAACTCCTCTGGTGTCAGAAGTCTCCATTTTGTTGAACACTTATCCCCATCATCATCATCATCATCATCCTCTTCATCATCCTCCTCCTCGTCATCATCCTCTTCATCATCATCATCATCCTCTTCATCATCCTCCTCCTCGTCATCATCCTCTTCATTATCATCATCATCATCATCCTCCTCCTCATCCTCTTCATCATCATCATCATCATCATCATCCTCTTCATCATCATCGTCCTCCTCCTCATCCTCTTCATCATCATCATCATCATCATCATCATCATCATCATCATCCTCTTCATCATCATCATCCTCCTCCTCATCCTCTTCATCATCATCCTCTTCATCATCATCCTCCTCCTCATCCTCTTCATCATCATCCTCTTCATCATCCTCCTCCTCCTCATCATCCTCTTCATCATCATCCTCCTCATCATCATCATCCTCTTCATCATCCTCCTCCTCCTCCTCTTCATCATCATCATCATCATCATCATCATCATCCTCTTCATCATCCTCCTCCTCATCATCATCATCATCATCCTCTTCATCATCATCATCCTCCTCCTCATCATCATCCTCTTCATCATCATCATCGTCCTCCTCCTCCTCCTCATCATCCTCCTCTTCATCATCCTCTTCATCCTCCTCCTCCTCATCATCATCCTCATCATCATCCTCCTCATCATCATCCTCTTCATCATCATCATCGTCCTCCTCCTCCTCATCATCATCCTCATCATCATCCTCCTCATCATCATCCTCCTCCTCATCATCATCCTCCTCATCATCATCCTCCTCCTCATCATCATCCTCTTCATCATCCTCTTCATCCTCATCCTCCTCCTCATCATCCTCTTCATCCTCCTCCTCATGATCATCCTCTTCATCATCATCATCGTCCTCCTCCTCCTCATCATCATCCTCCTCCTCATCCTCTTCATCATCCTCCTCATCCTCATCATCATCCTCTTCATCCTCCTCCTCAGTGAAGAAGAGCTTGGTGTAAACCCCATTCAAAAGTAAGTAGTCTGGTGGACATCCTACTAACTCCACTATACGCCTCATCTGCAAAGTGAACACATAACATGAGCTGCCGTCCCACACCAAGGGTCCACATCTGTCTAAGGACAGGGGCCTACCATGTGGTATTCACAGTTAGTGGTGAACAAGTTGCGTCCGAGGAAGAGGAAGGCTAAGTTACAGCCCAAGCCCCACATGTCAATGGCCTCATTGAACATGTTTCCCAGAAAGACTTCTGGAGCCCTAAAAAACACAAACCAAAAAACCAACATATTGAGCACATAGTTCATAACAGAACCAGGAGAAAAGAAAAGTCATTCATATTGAGTCAAGCTGAAGCCACCTGTATCTACGAGGCTGTTTCCTCATCCCAGGCCTCACTTCAGAGGTGTGTGTGGCCAGACCAAAGTCTATCATTTTGACCCTGAAAGGCTGCTGCTCCATGTTGGACAACATGATGTTGTCTGGTTTCAGGTCAGTGTGCAGCACACCCAGACCTTTCAGGGCTTCTAAAGCCACCAGTAGCTGCAAAGACAAAAATAATAAGTTTAATAACTGCAAATGCTGATGTTTCAAATGTGTATGAATGATATTGATCAGAACATCAGCTGCACACCTGCTGGGCAATGGGACGGATCTCATAAAGAGACAGTGGCTTCCAGTCTTTAGATTTCACATAGTCAAAGAGGCTCATGTCCAGCATTTCAAACACGAGACAGGTGAGTCCTTTGTACTCAAACCTCTCCATGAACTGCACCAGGTTGGATTTATCACAGTCGATGGAGCTGAGTTTTTCCAACATGGCCACCTGGGAACAATAAAAACTCTTAACTATCTTCTGTCCTCAGTTTGTAGTTTTGATAAACTCATAAATGAAACTTGAGTTTAAATGCTTACCTCTTTGTCTGCCTCTTTGATGGCTTTTTGATTTATTAACATTTTTATTGCCACCATTTCCTTGGTTTGAACATTTTGGCACCGGGCCACTTTACCAAAGCTGCCTTGGCCAAGAAACCTCTGGACGGAGTATGTGGCAGTGTTTCCCTGCAGAGTCTGACCGACGCTAATGTCGTCTACTGTTAGACGCTCTGTGGACAATGGACATTAAAGTCTGTTAGTCCAGTGTCCCATTAAAACATTGGATGAACTCAACAGAACTTTAAACTGGGATTATTGTAACACAAACATGTTTTCTGTCTTTCATTTCTCTGTCTGAACGTTTTGGCCAATTAAGTCTTTTTGAGACTCATGATTATTATTTTAACTTTGTATCATTATGTTTGTGCGCCATACCATGTACATGAGCAAATAAATGATAAATGAAATGAAAAATAAGAGCAGTGACCCACAAAACAAACATAGTTCACAATAATATATATATAATATCTCTTGACTTTCTATGAGTAGGTTGAATATTAATTTTTGCCAACTACATAATTAAGGAGAAAAAGTCTTTAAATCTAAACTGAAACAAGGGTAAAATCCACAGGAACTCATATTTTTTAGACCTGTTTACACTGGAAACACATCAAATCAACCCAGTTTTTTGTAGAAGTAAATGTCTCCAACAAAACATGGAGTAATATACAACAGAATAACAGAATATGTGACTGTAACTGTTGATGTACCTGAGTTTTCTGAGAGCGACCACATCTTTTCCAAGTTGGGGACAGTCCTTAAATCAAATCCAGACTCAGTTCAGTCCTGGTTTAAAAGTGCGTGTGTCTCGTCTCGTGATCTCTTTAAAATGAACCTATTTGAACAGAACTTTCATAAATAAACTCCTAGAATTATGACCCGTGACCTCACCGTTATCTCCAGGGCAACAACCGGAACCCATCACTGCTTCCACTTGCCTCCAGATAATCCTATGTTAAAAACGTATTAAAGTAAAAATGAAATATTGACTTGTGAGTTTTGAAATAAGCCCTGCAAACAACATCAACATATTTTATAAAGTCAGATACATTAAGTGTATAGTAAACTAAGGCAAGGAAATGCATTATAGAAGTTTTGCGTGATACTCTTTGCAATAAATGTTTATAGTGTTTCTATGTATTGTTTAATGTAGTGATGTGTTAATTCATATTTTCAGTTTTTCATAGACCTACTGTACACCAGGGCTGCATAAGTATGGCCATTCATAAACAGTTACACTGCTTATAGTAAGAAAGAGTCAAGGTAACGCAACAAGCTTAATACAAAGAGAAAGTAAAGAGGATTAAAAAGTTTCTCTTGTGTATTAATTATTAGTCTAGTCCCTCTGGGCGGTCATGAAGGGTTTATAAGCAAATAAAAGTTGTGTGACAAAAACCTGAGGTAAAAATACACTTGTTGCTTGTGCCCATTGTCATCAGATTGCAGTCATACCTATATCTTTATTTAGCTGTAGTATTGTTTTATTCTTGTATGCATAATAAAAAGCATAAAACTCATGAGCTCTCTTAACAAGGTAGAAGTCCTTATATTAATGTGAGATAATGTGACCAGTGTATTTAAATTAAACAGAGCACCTGAATGTACTAAACAGTGTACAAAAGATAGATTTCAGAAGGTTTGACAATCTGCCAAAATTAGCCCAAGACTAAAGCGAATCAATCCGTCGAGCCGCATGAAAAATTGGAAATACACGTTATTGGCAGCTATTTAACTCGAGCATGTGATTGGCCAAAGTTTTCTGTTCCTGAATAGATCTCATCTATAACAAGTAAAAAGACTGAAATGTCACAATCATAATCACTACACAGAAAATTAGAAATCTGTAAATCAACACCAGTAGATGTAGTGTATATATAGGACCAACCCTCAAAGTGTTAACGCAACACTTTCAAAAGAGATGCCTGTTAGAACATCAACATAGTGTTATATGTGTTACAATATGAACCCTAAAAGAGTAAAATATTAACACCGATATGGATAACAAGAACACTGTTACAGAGGTTTCTAGCACTAACAAACTCTGACTCTGAGTTAAAATTATACACTGTCCTGGTGTTGCACACTTCAGAAAAATTGAAATCACAATCTACTTAACCTTAAGTAAAGTCTCTTTTTAAAATGATTCGTCAGATATAAATCTCATATCGCTACGTGCCAACCTCAGCGGCGCTGTTGTTGTTCACTGTTATATCTCTGTCCATTCATCATAACAACATGTCCACGCCTCGTTCCCAGTGCTCAGATTTTTCACAGGGGAGTAATACGTTGATTTGAAGTCGCAGCGGGGCACTAAGAGAGCTGTACGTGTTTGTCCTCGTTCACATCTATAATAAGTCTGCTCATGGCTCCCTGAGGAAGAATGTGCGGGGGAAAACCAAACTATACCACCCAAGGTAGTTCCACAGCCTTTGACCTATGTGGCATCCCATAATGCCTGTCAAATCACAGGGCTGTTTCGCCGCAGGAGGCAGTCACGGTTCAAGTCTGTCTCACTGCCCCATTTTATTGGTCTTTCCCTTCCACTGTAAACTATCCGGGGTTATTAGTCTGCTGCAGAAAAGTGATCACTTCGCCATAAAACTGTGTGTATATTTTCTGTTGTCTTCAGTTCAACTGCTCAATGCTTTTTAAGAGCGGGATTTCCATGTTATGAAACAAATTTGGCGAATCCAGCCAGCGGTCCATGTATTTCACTCGCAGTTAGTTTAAAGTCTGCAGTATAAAGCTGTCAAGTCTTCATTCATGAGAAATTTTCTCTTCTTGAGATGGACCAAGAGAAATAGTGTTTTTATTCGCAAAGGCCTTGTAAAGAGGTGTCTGCTGTTTTCATGTAACATCAAGGAGGACTTTGTTATCAGAGAATATTGAACTCTGCAGAGATTCTCTTGTGAGTCTCAGCCCTGGAAACTCTACTGATTGGACTGTCACTATAGCTTAATTTTGGTGCAAACAAAATGTTGGAAGAAAAGCAGTCTACGGGATAAGGGCAACCTCCTTTTTTGTAATTCTTGAAGAGTTAGTTTCCAGCAGCAGTAGTTTATTATTGGGTAAAGATCCTGGAAAATTATGACTTGTTGCTTTAAAACTGTATGTGACAAAAATCTGATTGATGCCTGACAAAAAACATGAGACACTAATGATAGATTATGTGAGAATCTCTGCTTTGACAGCTTTGATAGATCATTACTGTAAATACGTAATATAAGTATTGTACTTTTTCCATCATTCATGTGCAGTATATGAACAATAAGGTATATTGTATGTGTGAACTTAGTTTTAGACATCAGAAATAAACACTTGAACACTTGACACTAAAATGTCATAAAACAGGAAGCCAAAACACGTTGGTAGGTTTTCATGAAATAAGCCATGTTATAATAAAGGCTTTTTATCTTTTCATGTTTTTGAGTGCCTCACCTTCCTGTTTTATGTGATAAAGAGAGATCCCTAAAATGAAGAGCCCCAAAAGAACATATTTTTTCTCTTTTTTTCTTGGCCACATTTTAGTAGCACTCCTTCCTGCTATTGTTCAATTAAACACTTATGTATTTGAATAAAACAGCAGTCCAACCTTCATTGAGTAACTTTTCTCCACAACTTCCTCCGTGTAAAAAATGTGATCCTAAACTAAATGGCGTGCATTTGGACATGATAAATGACAGCCACCTGTTTCAAGCGATTTCCAAAGGGATCGGTGTGTTTACATGAAGTCACTTACTTTAGTAACATCACACCTCCAAAATGAGCCATTTGAGGCACAAACATATGAAACACATATCAGCACGTCACATTCCCTCTTTTTCCCAAAGTTTAAAAAAATGATAAAAACTTGACCTCTCATGGGTCAGTATAGAAAAATGTCCAGTCCAATATAATCTGAAAACGCAATGAAAGAACATTTTGGAAGCTTGTTTGTTTTTTAACACTGAGCCAAAGCCTGAGGAAATGGGCAAAGGGAAAGCAGCTTGTCGTTACCTGGCTCCAGTTGCCTTTTATTTTATATTAACTGACACATTTGGTAACATTATCACATATTTATCTTGGCCTTCAGTCACATGCACTTAAGGACCACACTACTTCATGTTTACATTTGAAAAATAATTTGGAATAAAATTAGTAAAGGAAATTTAGATTTGGCTGAATTTACTGTGTGTGAAATGAGTATTTAGTCTATTGTTTCTTAATGGTACTTTGAATGCTATGTTGTTTAAACTGACCGACCACATGAAAAAGAGGAGTAAAATAAGAGGCTAAATAGAAGTAAAAGTGAAGACATTGTTTATTCTAATCTGTGATGGAGAGCTTCCTCGAGAACCACAGAAGAAACTACAAAACGTTACGCGACACGGCAAATGACTGATACTATTACGCTCTCAGAACAGAGGTAAACAATCAAAAAGTTGAGAGAAAGCAGCCTCGGTAACTCATGTCGTCTCAGACTTTGGGAAGTGAATGATAACGTGCGTCGAAGAAAAGTTGTGGATCGCCTGAACTCTGCTCTCCTTGGTTCATCACACTTCAAAGTAACAAAGTCTCCAGCTTCAAATGTTTTTTAGTGGTTGCACTGTGAAAAATGTCTAGTCGTCACACAAAAACAAAAAAAAATGTAAGCTTTCGACATGTGTCCATTAGGGAAACATGTCACAAAACTGTAATATAATATAGGGAAAAAAAGATCACATAGGGGGCTTTTATTTTGTAGGCTTGGCAAAATAAGACTATTTTGCTTTTAAATCTAGATGTCGTTGCAGATAATTCACCTTAGATTAATAATATGTGATCGTGAAAGAGCTCAACACATTTTATTTGGTAATACTCATTAAATGCTGGTAAAAATAAATCAAGATAAAACTTTTACAGTGCAGTCATTGTAGTGCTGGTGTAATTGCCTGAAGCATTGCCTGCTTCACAAAAGGAAATAGCTGGGAAGTCAGCTGTCCCCTGAGTTAATGATGCTCGTCTGGTGAATGCCACGGAGGAGTCTGATAACCGGGCAACAAAGACACACAACACTCAGCAGCTCTATGCAGCGCACTGGAATGACTCATTAAATGGGGATCATTGCCAGCCTTTTGTACATGACGTCTTTTATAATTGCCATGAATCTCTTTATCTATTGTTTGTTACGGACCAAGTTTTTGAGTCTGAAATAAAGACGTATTCTCTTCTTCATTGTTCTCTTTTCCGCCGTTTCTTCGTTTTAGATTCGACCTGTCGCCGTGTGGAAACCTTGACCTCCATGTTTTTTCACTTTAAGCTTCAGGAATCTCTCGACTCTCGCGCTAAGATGGATCTGAGAACGTCCACGACCCCTCGGAGCTGTTCACACAATGCCTAACTGATGGAGAAGACATGTCTGGAGGGATATGTGGTCTGTAATCAGCCCCACATTTGCATTTAGATGAAAAGAGGAGAGGCAGCTCACACCTCGACAGCCTTTTAATGCCAGGGCTCGGAGATGGTTAATAGTATTTGTGCTTGGGCCGAGAGTTAGTCCACTGCAGGGGTCCAGGAGGGGGGCAAAATAGATGGATGGGGTCAGCGCATCGCCAGGGGGGACAGAGTTAAACACATGTGAGTGATAGGGCTCACAGTGTGCACTCAAGAACCACAACGTAAAAGAAAAATGTCAGTAATTTATAATAGATTTTAAAGCAACAGTAGTTTTAGTTTAGTTTTGACTTTGGCTGTGACACATACAATTATAATAAATAGACATGTATGTTGTGTTTTCAGCAGAAATGTCACACTTGACTTTTTTTTTTCACTTTTCGGGAAACCAAAAGAATTCCGTAGAGAGTCTGAAGCTGAGTGCTGACATGCTTCTCTGTCATTGTGACTGACACCCACCACACTATTGGGTCAGGTCACACTCAACATGTTTCTTATTACTTTCCATTCAGCCGCTGACTATTAAGTTGTTCGGAGCTGTACAGTGAAGAGGCTGGAATCACAGCGGACTACCCACAACCCCCTGCACCAAAGCAGCCGGGCAATTTGTTGTCCGACCTGCTTATGTTCTCTGTCTCAGGTGATTAGATTTGAAGGTTGGTGTGACTGTGAGCTGGGAATGCGCTTTTTTACAGGTTTACGGCACAATTTAATGATGATGCCATTATAAACGATGCCAAAAACGTTCCCAAATTCCAGAAACTTTTTCAGCTCAAACCCAGGTAAAGTACAGTTTGAACTTCAGGCACTGCATAAAACACATCAGAATCTAATAAACAGTAATGTCCTTCACCTAAAAATGTCATTGAACTGACACCATTTGTATCAACATTTATTGCTCAGCTGGTCAGTGTGCATCTGATTCTGATTTGAAGTAACCCACTAGACAGTTGTTTTATTAGCCTCGTAATATTTAAACATTCTGTAGAGACTTGCCAAAGTCCTGAACTGGATCAGAGCGGCGTGTCACTAAAATTCATATTAACACGAGTTCAGTACAGTCAGCTTTGCCTCAATCAGAGACTCAGCTGAGTAAGCACAGGGCAGAAATCCCTTAATCATTTCTGAATGTGCTCAAAAGGACCCAAACAAGCAGCTCTGACCCTGTAAACCCCTTGGTGCCGGTCCAAAGCGTGTCTCATGTTCCTCGTATGTATCTACACACGGGTCAGAGCTGTACCGTGAAATGAATCCGCTCTCCGAGGCTCCGCTTTATTAGAGCTGACAGCTTTATAACGCAGCATGTACGAGTAATGAACTAGTACAAATCAATATGTGAGGTGTTACGGTGTGGTCTGGGACTTTCGTGGACTTGTCTGGGACGGAGATTCTTGGATAGTTTTGGGAGAAAA
Source organism: Rhyacichthys aspro (assembly GCA_036850595.1). Classification (NCBI taxonomy): domain Eukaryota; kingdom Metazoa; phylum Chordata; class Actinopteri; order Gobiiformes; family Rhyacichthyidae; genus Rhyacichthys; species Rhyacichthys aspro. The sequence goes on along the minus strand of CM072148.1, from coordinate 12,954,944 downwards.
TGTCAAGTGGTGCTGAATTATTCATGGGTTTTCATAATGTTTTGTTTTTGTCCACTCTCGAGAAGCTGCTGCAGGAAGATGAGGGGTTTGTAATACACTTTATCCCACTTTTGCAGCCATAATTTATTAACTTCAGGACTTAAAAAATTGCAAACACTTTTGTGCTGTATTATGTTTTAAGATACACATGTCAAACTCAAGGTCTAGGGGCCTTTGCAATGTTTTATGTGGCCCTCCAATAAATTTAGAAGGTGATATTTTTGGCACTATGTTTTAATTGGATTTGAACAGGTTTCAGATAGAATTGTACAGGTTGTAGTAGGATTTGAAAAGGTTTTAGATGGATTAGAAATGCTTTTTTGAAGGATTTGAACAAGTTTTAATTGGATTTGAACAAGTTTAAGATGGATTTGAACAGATTTTAGATGGATTTGAATCAGATTTCTTTTATCTATGTATGAAATTGTTTGGGTGAAGCCAGTTTTTGCCACAAATATAAATAAAGTCTCCAACTAAAACCTGTTCAAATGCAACAAAAACCTGTTCAAATCTAGATAAATCCTGTTCAAATCCATAAAATATCTATATAAAAAGAGGAAATGAATGTTAATGATAACTTTTGTAAGGCTCAAATGAAGATGAAACCGTTACATTCAAAATTCAATAAAAGCCTCGTAGTGTCACAGTCTTTGGCCGCTGAAAAGATTCTTATTTACTATCGCGGCCCCTCACTACTTTGAGTTTCACATCATTGTTTGAAGAGGTCGAAGGAGTCCACGCCTTGGCTTTTTTCAGGCAAAAGTCAGACCCAGCTGTTTCGGCTGATGACTATTTTTCCACAGAGACACAAATAGACAAACACTGGATTCTGATTACATTTGACTTTATTAAAAAGAGTATAATATCCAAAATACTGACTTTGGCTTACAAAGGGGCTAATACATCTTACAAATACATAAGAATATGTGTCAGAAGCTGCCTCAAAAGAAATTTAATGTTAGTTATTTCACATTGTCACCTAGTTTTATTCATATTCTGGTAGCAAACACAAACATCAGCCTGTGTTTAACTGTAACTCTAGGTATATTTAGCAAAATTAGAATTAACTAGATTTGATTGGACCGGTGCACATTGAACCTGTGATATATAATCTTTTAGCTGGCAGTGACCAATTATAACATATGAACATAACAGAGCTGATAACAGTGACCACAACCATTGGGACTACTACGCCAAGTTCAGGGTAAAAGAGATGTAACTCTGTGGCCGAGGAACAATTGAGTGGAAGTGAAAAGAAAAGCCTGCTGGGTGCTGGGAGTGTCCAGATTGAAAGCACATGTTGGACGTTGGATCTCATCTCAAAGGTTGTGTTGCATTTTTGGCTCCGAGACCGGAAATACATCAATGTGACTATAAAAAGGCACATCAAGTGTTGGGACAGTGAGGTGAACCGCAAAAAAAAAAAAAGTTTTATTCCTCGCGTTGCATATTTTAAGTGACGTATCCACAAATAAACGATACATGTGACTCGTCTCATGTAACAGTGTGCCTCGCAGTCTAAGGAGAAACCTTCATTTAGTAGCTATCGTCTACTGTACATTGCATTAGAAAGCATTTAGTAAGATTATTCACAATAGAAAAATAAAACACATTTAGAAAAAAGAAACATCTCATCATAAAGTGGCTCAAATATATATATAATAAAATAAAAAAAAAGAGGATCCAATGATCTCGCCGCTAACAATATTCCCTTTGTCACATCTATCATGCAGCTGTTACAACTTTATTAGCTTTTCATTCCTACCAAGGACAGGTGTTGGTATGAAAATACTGCACATAAACTGTACTTTGTTATAAAACATATTTAGCCTTAAAAATGTATAGAACAATACAGTCTCAACCACATATAAATGGAGTCGAACGAATAAATATTTGGTCTCTCATTACCAAAAACAACATTCTAAGTGTTTCTCTATAGTCTCTATCAGTCGTATGGCCTCGTAGTGTAACAACTGCTTTCCTGCTTTTTTTTTTTCATCAGATCACAACCCCAAAAGTGGGACCTGTCAAAGTTTTGCATAATAAGTGAAATAATGCCTCTGATACAAATATACTGCATATGTTTAGCACCACAAGATGAGCGCTTGACTCTAGCATCTACTGTAAATCCCATGAGTGCAGCAAGTGTAAGACCTGTAGTATCTCCATGCCCTGATTGGTCGACTGTCACATGACCCTTTGGACCTGTTCACCTCATATCAGAAGTCATTGTTTACTTACAATACTTAATTCTAATATGTTGATGTAGCTATTGAACATTCTGTGACATGAAACTGACTCTAACTTGTTGCAGCCTCACATCCGCTGTCATTTTAGTTGATTTGGTTGATTGGTTGTTGAGCTGTCAGTCACACTTCGGAAAGGCTGATGATAACCAATGCATACTGTAAAAAGAAGCAACTATGGAGCTAGCTGCTTTATTCAAACCAACCAAAACATCTGACAACCAACCAACCATGAAGGCACCCAAAGTGAACAACAACTAAAAACAAATTAAAGATACGTATTACATATTTAAATGCTGACAGCTTCCATCCCGACGTTCCCAGTGAAGTTTAATTGCACTTGGGTTTAACGTGGAGTCTCGCAGGTGTCTTTGTGGTTAAAGTGTCATACGGTGAAACGGTGAAGCTGTGGATAGTTTGATAGAGTTTGGCGGTGAAGTGCTTTTTTTTTTTTTTTTTTTTTTTTTTAAACGAGCAGTCCAGCAGAGAGGCGGTCGGTACATACAGCATGTTTACATACATCCATAGCAGTGATAAGGAGGTATACGAGTTCACCCTGGAGCGGCCACGCCTGACGCAGTAGATCCGGAGAGGTTACAGCTTCTTGTTATTGCGTCTTCTGGACTTCTTCACCCTGAAAAATGAGACAGTAGGATTGGTTAATATGCCAGTAAGATGTGTTGTATTAGAGTGACAGCAAACGGACACTCAGTTTGACCACTAGATGGAGTAGTGAGTTACTGCAGCACTACGATTTCAGATAGTGCTTGCTCACTCCTTGTCTTATGTTGGGAGTGTTGCATTAATGAACTTGTGTGAGTTACAATAAGTGAGGGAGTGTTGTGTGGAAAGAGTTTGAAGTAGGAACAGAGTATAGAAAATTACATAAACCTATGTAATAATATTTTCTATGGAAGCAATCCATTTATGCGTTTCATATTCCATGATAAATGAATCAGCCGTATTGCTGCTGAAGATGGCACCATTGTTAGAAATGTCCTATGTTTAAACAGACTGTACCAGATATTTTTTTCTTCTAGAAAATAGTTTAAACCCCAAATATTATATTGTAAAAGCAATAATTTGTGAAAAAACAGGCTTTATGATGCCATCTACTGTTTATTAGAGAGGATTTTAATAGAAGAGAACTTCTATTCAGGAATGAAAAACCTTGGCCAATCACATGCTCGCAAAGTCACCTCCTAATGAAAGAAATGCTCCCATCACGTTCCAGGAAGTTTAATAGCTGCCAATAAAGTGTATTTTCAGCGCTGAATATGTACACATCAACAGAGAAAAGAGAGGCATGTAAAACACTGATAAATACTGTCAATTCAATCATGTAGTGTTTAACGAGGAGAAGATAATTACCGTTTTGACGCTAAAGTCGCAGCTAAGTTAATGCTGAACTCTAAACTTCAGTATTTTGTTGAGGAAAAATTGGTGTGTTTTAATAAAAGAGAAACAGGAGACTTCCCTCAGCTGCTTTTGGGGGTGAGTGGAATCTGAGACAAGGACGGCAAAAAGAAAATCAGGTAGTGGAGCTTTAAGGGAAACTATCTACAGCTATTTTTGTATGCTTTTCAATTTATTAACCCAACAGATTGTGTGCTGCTCAGGTGACAAATATATCTATATCTTGTGGAAAAAACAAATTACCACAGCACACTGCTTCATTTGAACATATGACACAATCCTCAATGCAGAGACTTACTAAAACCTAAACCCTATACAGTTACACAGTATCTCAGACTCATTAAACAGTGGCTGATGCTTTGGGTTTGTCACACTGTGCAGTTTTAATCAGATAACATAAGAAAACCTTTATTAGTCCACAGCAGACAGTATAGAAACAATAAGTATCACACAAATCAAAGTGAAAAGCCAACCTGGCCAGAATAAAGATGTAATTAAAACTATTCTAAGACAAGATAAACTAAAATAGACAATACATATGTACAATATTGTATAATAGTTATTGCACATATCAAAATATTGCACCGGTGAAAATAGTTAGATATAAAAAGTGTTCATTAAATCTCTTCTTCACACACCAAAATAAAAACGGATAACCCAAAATGTATAGAATGATAATATCTAATATACTTCAAGGCACTGGCAAAAACAGACGTGCAGGGGCCTCAGGTGTCTGCCAACAGTTCTGAGAGGTGCACAAAGAAGTATAACTGTAATATAAACAAACTTGGACTGAACATGATAAAAGGTGACGCTGACAGAGAGCAGCTCCACTCAAAAAGACCTTCAGTAGTAAGTCAGCGTTCTCTCATCAAACCTTTAATCATTTCAAACTAAAAAAAACGCCACTGCTTCTGGTCACTCCTCACATCAGTCGACATTGGGCCTCATTCGTGGAGTTTATTACTTTACCGTTGGTGTTTAGAGCGTTTATGAAGTAGTGAGAGGCAGACACGGAGCCTGGCCATAATCACCACCAGACAAATCATACTCCAAACATATTTTTACTGCATAGCTCATTAAAAGTGGAGCCGTTTATTGCGAACATGTTCCTCTACCACTCTGCTGCTAATGTGCCATAAATGCAGAACATGATTTTGGGTGGAAATTAAACACAAGCTCAAACAAGATCTTGCGTGGAGACTGAATACGTTTCAACCGATTCAGCTCTGTTCTGATCATGTCACAGATAATCCTTCTGCTCCTGAAGTTGGTCATTTCAAAGAGAAGCTGTCAGCAACTGTGGTTTATGTTGCCTTAAGTGGCACTCTGTGTGGACTAAAGTGCTGGATTTATGTCTTTTTCGGAGAGAGAGTGTGTTTTTTCTTACTTGTTAATGGCGTTCTTTAAGTACTGCTGAAGCCACTTGGTCTCGGGGTTGATGCAAACCTCCCTGTTGTTCTTCAGCTTGGCTCTGATGGAGAAAACACAGAATTACACAATGAAGATCCCAAACGGTAATAAAACACCTGTGGAAACTCAAACAAATGGAAAATCGTTTTTAAAGTTCAGAGGTAAACGCTCAGTGTTAAGCTCTATTCAGCAAAGCTTATCTCTTGTTAAGATTATTGTGAAAGATGTCTCCTGTATCTGTCAATACTGCATCCTCATTAAGATAAGCCCACTTTACCAGAAGATTAACTTAATCGCTGAAAGTCCAAGAGCATCTTACAACACATATTAAACTAAACCAAGAGATTACTACGACCAAAAACTGTCATGTTACTGTTGTTCTGGAGGTGAAACGGACACATATGTCAGGATAACGTCTGATGTGGTTTATAGAAGCGCAGCTCACAAACACCTCCGCTAAGCTTTCCAAATCTCAGCACATCCTACAGTCTGTCTGAGCTGCAAAGCCCAGGATTAGAGTCTTCACGGTTTGGGGATGGAGCAGTCAAAAGTGAAAAACAAGTGCCTCGGTACCTCGTGCCTCGTAAAGCTGTCTCTACACTGCCACAACTTTGACAGCTTTGTGAAATTCCTTGATCACAAAAAAGAAATGGCTGTTGTTATAGTATTTTTACATTATTCTGTCATTTTGCTACACACACTGTCCGTAACTCATTTAGCGGAGCATGAAGCGGCCCTAGAGCTCGTTTCTCATGAACCTCCTCGTATGAGTTCTTGTGAGTGATGCGTGAGCCAAATATTTATGAGAGGATTTCTTCTGTTATCGGAGTGACGTTTCAGACGTCGGGGTTGAGTGGGAGGCCGCCTGCAGTTGTCGGCACTTTAGAAAAACATGCAGATCTCACGCCTCTGTGGCAAAAGGTCGTGAATGCGAGTGAGAGCTCTGGCACCTCGCTGGATATCTGTCCTCCTCCTGTCATGTCTTTATCATTATCATGCCACTTCACAAGTAAAACATACTACTCCCTTCTACTCTGATTTCTGTCTCAGTTAAAGCAGCTGGTCCTAAGAGCTGGGAAAAGTATTTGTACTTAAGTAGATTTTTCAGGTATCCGTACTTTACTTATATTTTTTTATCTGTTGACTATTTATTTTTACTTCCTTCTTTTAAACACAAATATCTGTACTTTCTACTCCTTACATTGTATTACAGCCTTGTTACTTTTAGAACCTCCGCGGATGACAACATGACGTAAAAGATGTAACGAACAAGAGGCAAAGTCAAGCCCCGCCAAAATAAGGCAGTTGTTGCATGTTGTAAAATGTGTTATTCATGAAAACTAATCAACATGTAATACTGTTTGGTGATTGTGTGATTGTGTGGTGAATGATGCAGAATTGCAGAACAAATCGCAATTGCAACACTGGTTCAGTCTTGATTATTCTGTCTGAAACCTAAACTGAAACAGAAAACTGACACCGACAACAGATTGTTAATGAAAGAGTTATTGCAGAGTTATCACAAATGTTTTTTGTGTATAACTGAAGCAAAATTAAGTATATTTCAGTGAATGTATTTTATTTTTTTCATTTTTTTTAAGAAGATGAATCAGTACTTCTACTTTTACCACACTTGCTTTTATCTGTACTTCTACTCAAGTACAGAATGTGAATACTTTGGCCACTTCTGCCGGTCCTGACTTGACTACAATGTGATCAGTGCAGAAAAAAGTGGATTTAATTTCATCATTTATCATCATCAATCATCAGAAAAATACTTTATTTTTTTGGGATAATATGCCCCTCTTTCTTGACTCAAAAGGCTTGTCTACAGCTGCAAAGTATTCCTCTGAACCTGGCCACATTCACACAGACATTAATCTACCACACTGACAGATATAACTCTATTTAAAAATTCACACCACAAACTGGCAACATGTATTTGCAAAATCTGGATTAAAAGATGCATTTGGTCTTTAAAGTGCAGCGTCAAGCCAAGCATCAACCCTCAAATCCCTCCATCTAACCCACACCTCAGTGACCGTGTTTGCTTTTCTCCCCAGGTTGCCCACCCCCCTCTTCCTCTTGTATTTTATTAGGGGCGGCCCTGCTCATCCCTCTTCGGAGCGCTGCCTGTTTTGATGTGTCTCCCTTCATCCTGTTTATCTGTCTGGCCGAGCAGCTCAGAGCCTCCATCCTAATTGACTTGGCTGGAATTTAAGCGCTGGAGTTCCACGAGCAGCAGGTAGTAATTACTTCACAGCAAGGTAAGACCAACAACACGCTGGGATGCCTGTGTGTGTGTATGGGATAGGACGGGGCAGGCGGGGTTGGGGTAAAACCAGGGGGTAGTGTTACTGGCTGTCTTTCATCTGTCCCAGTTGAGATATGGGAGCAGCGCGGCACATTTCCCTCCTGTGGATCGGAGTGACTCGCTGACTCCTGATTGTGGAGCGCTGTGTGTGTCCTCTTCGACCTTTTACCACAGACTCACCCTTTTTTTTAACTCTCATTTATCCCTTTATTCTGATTTTGGCTGATACCCCCAAAGCCGTTTGATCAAATGTGTTGCAAAAGGTCAGGAGTAAGACAAAGGTAATCACTTTGACCTTTAATGATTGCTTCCTTTTTCTGAACAGAAACGGTCACTTTCAGCTCCGGTCATTTGTGCTTTCCTCTTTGGAAATGTCAGAGAAGAATAGAAGGATATTGAGGCCATGCGTTAACATAATTGCACTAAATATTAAAGCAAGGATATGCAATTTTTTTGTGATTACTTTTCAGCAATCTTTACACAAAGCATGACTCCAGACTTTTGCCAAAACAAAACTCACTCTTTACGCTCCAAAATGTGTCTCTTATGACCTATTTGGAGCTTTGTTGCACCTTTAATGTCATCTGCTTTGAAATATAGTGTATGGACTGGAGTATAAATGCAAAATAATAATGCTATTTGCTGTGAATCAATCCCCAGTCGTACAACAGCTACCCCTCCAGCTGCACGTACTGTGAACCCACCACAAAACCACGCTCTACTATCTCCTGATGCATCAGACTGATATGCCCCTAACATAACTCTCTGTCAGTGAATCAATGCACACAGTCCCGTTCACGAGGTGCACATAAACAGATACCATCTCCACGCTCACGTAGAAGCAGGTATTTAACCGAGGGTAACGAGTGTTGTGATGAAGCATGGACTCACATGACTTGGAAGGGGCAGTTGGGCGTGTGGAGGAACTTGAGCTCTTTGATGGTGCGCTGGGGAACCGTGTTGAGCGTGGAGCGGCACCAGCAGCGCTCCACCAGACTGATGGGCTTCGCTGCAAAGACACAAACATACGCTCGTGTTATTAAGAAAGACACAACAAAACAATTCCTCTTTTGAAATGTTGATTTGAAGGTGGGAACTGATTGATACAACGCACAACTTTTCCCGACAGACAAATGTAAATGTGTGCAGTCTGTACAAAGCTCGTATGACTTTACCTGCTTTTGCTCCGAACAACACATTCATTAAAAAGAGATTAGGCCTATTCTTTCTTTTCATTCATAGTGCATTCAGTCTTTTCTCAGAGACGAGGGCCCTCCACTTTCAATTTCCAATATTCAGGCTGATTTGTAAAGGAGCACTCTGCAGCTCGGACGCCATCACCGGCCCCTGTTCACCTCAGCTCAAGTACTTTCTTCAACTGATTACAAACAACCCTAGTGACTCTAAAGACGCCACACTCATCTTTGTAAGTCTTTAATATAAGTCTACCTGTGTTATTTTTCTTTTTATTTTGAAATTTATCCTTTTTTACTGACTTCAACGAGGCTGAACAAGTAAATCTGGCAAGCAAAAGGTCTCTTGTGGAATTTATTTAATGTGTTGTAAGAGATTATTAATGACTTGGAGCTTGTTTATCGTCCAATGATATTATTAACTAACATTCATAAACTTTTAGACAGAGGTCTGGCAAAGGGACAGAGATTTAAAATACCTCCTGCAAATAAGGCTGAAGAAAAAGCTCCGCAGAAAAAACAGATTCATGTGGTGGATTGCATTTGAGAAGGTTTTTGACAACTTTTCATGCGCACTGGTCATTTCCTAAGCAGACATTCACACATTAGCTCCATCCCTAATATGTCTTTGTTGTGGTTCCAGCAGATTGTCACTGACACGCACCGTTAGGATTCAACACCAAATGTCGTGCCACAAATGGCTAAATCCTGACTAATATCAGCTAATGACACCCGCCCATTCTCTGCTTTATTTCTCATGCAAACGAAGGGATCATTATGCGGCATGCAGCGCTATGGGCATTGTTTATCCCTAATTAGAAAGTCATTAAAGCAAAGCAAATACACACCTTTACAGCTAAGGCTTTAATATGCGAGGCTCAGCGGGGCCAAAATAACAAGCTTAAGGCGACCCGACAAATACAGATGGTACAAATGTGGGGTCAATGCAACACACTCAAAGGTTTCTCTCTAAAACCGATGATGTGTCTGTTAAAAAGTGTAGAACCGATGACACAATTAATCTAAAAAGACACAGTACCACTTACAAATAAAACCTCTAATGCACAAAATAATGCCATGGTTAAAATGATCCATCCTAAATCCAAGCAAAAGTTAATTTTTTCCTGAAATTATTAGTGACTTTTATCCCGAACCAAGCTTTAAAAGACAAAAAACACATCTCCCGACATCTGTATCTACTCAGCCCTATCTTTCCATGCAGCAAAACTCCTCCTGTCCCGTCTCAGGACTCACCGTCGGACGCTGGTGTGTGTGTGGCCAGGGCCAGCAGTGCCACCAGAGGCAGCAGTTTGACATCCATGGTGGTGGGCTCGCTCTCTTCTCGGGGGTCTGCTTCTGTGAGTATCCAGAGTTCGACTGTGTGCTGGCAGCTCCACACTCTGCGCTCTGTTAAATCTTCTGAGGAGGGAGTCCCACTTTCTCAGGACGGACCGAGGGAGGAGGAGGAGGAGGAGGAGGAGGGGGGTCCCGGCGTGGGGGGGGAAGGGGGGAGGAGAGTCAGGAGGGACTTCCTCGATTGTGAATGTGTTGGCTCTGTGTCAAGGAGAAAGTCTAGGGGGAATTCTCACATTGTTTCTGTCCATTTGAGTATAGTTCTCATTTGGTCGCAGCCCTCGCCCCTTGTGTTACACCACACGGCTTTTTAATATATCCCTATAGGAACTCACAGGTTTTGTATATTTTTGTGCCCTCATTGTGCCCTTTCCCATCTGGCATCCATTCATACCCTTGCCTCATGTCTTTATTAGACCTTTTAGGACGCTGCTGTCTGCTCTGGCTCTTATTATTCAAACTAAATTGTATTAAAAGTAGGAGACATGCTGAATTTTGGATAAATGTAATGAGTTGTGCCCTACTTCTGCGACAGTACAAAACTTCCCTGTTCATCACTGAAGGAAAGGACTTAAATAGCTCTGCAAATATGTTTTACAAGGCACTAAGGCTGTCCCAAAACATATCTTTGAAGTGGACATGGTCAGACAAGGAAGTTCAAAACTGACAGTTCCTGGCATCTGACATAAAATAAGCACATGATTATAGAGAATACTACAATCAATGTTTTGTCTGCACGCAAATCTATTCCCTAACCGTTCTACTTTGAATGTTTTTGTCCAATAACAGGAGAATTCAAGCTCAGGCTGATGACTAACCCATGTGAAAGTGACCATAGTATGTCGTTCTGCATACATCAAAACATTTTCACCCAGGACTGATTGTGATCACGTGAAACCTCATGGATAAATTGAATACTAAAAATTTGATTCACTCTAATAGGTTTAACAAAACAGTTCTTTCATGCTTTGATTCTTCTTTTATTTCAGACTATAGAAAAAAAACTAAAAAGGGACTTGATGACATTCTCTTATTTACCTCAGAATTTGCAGAAAATAATTTAAATAACAGGTTCAAACAAATGTAAATGCTTTGTTGATATTAATTAAATCATTCTTTTAATCTCAAAGTGCATCGGGTCATATCTTACCAGAACACATCAAAACAAATTTACATTTAACCTAAATATAATCAGATATTTACTGAGAGGTGAAGGTCCCATGTAACTTTTTTCCAGAAGCTTTTATTTTCTAATCATCACATTCTACACAGTCTATTTTACATTCTCTAAAACAGAATCCACATCCCTGGGACAGATTTGGGACACGTCTGGCACACATACACGTTTCTGTCCGCTCCTGTATCGATCCACACAGCTGCGTACCAGAACTTGATGCCTTTTCTGTCGAGCCGTTGGAAACCATTCAAATCCTCCCCTCCTTTCCGCCCCCTACCACCATCACCACTGTCACCACCAGCATCAGTTTCCCTATTAGAAGCATATGCCGCTCAAGAGGCTTTTGGCTCGTACTTTGTCTCCTCTGTGTTTACGGGCCTGTGTGCGCCGCGCTGCCAGACCACTCACAGGTGGAGCCCCGCTGCGAGCTGCTGTAAACCCCCGAGTTTACTATTAGCCACAAACTCCTTCAATATAACAGCCATTAACAACGCAGACATGAAACAAGGCTGTGGAGAGTTCACTGTCAAAGAAACTTGCTTCGGTTTACTTAAGTTTTCACACAAACACTGCATCTTTACTGCTTTATGTCCCGAGTAAGTAACAGCATAGACTTAAACGGTAAAGAAACACACCTTGAATCTTTAAATCAGGTCTTTCAAAAGACAACCACAGACTTTATTACATATGTCACAAAAGAATGGGTTTGGTCAAAGACCCACATTACTCGGTGTGTTAGACATAGCTGGAAAACAGATGTGAATTTGTAAGGTTTGATTCAATCACATGCAGTCATTCCCATTAAACTGTGTGCGTTTCCTCTAAAATGCAAAGAATGCCAACTCAAAACTAAAAACATCAGTCTTATCATCACAATTTTTACCAAAGAAGACAAATGTCAGCGGTACTTTTGAGGCTCAAGCGCTAACATGCCACGGATCACGCGGTAACAGTTGCTACGGGATACTGTAGCACACCTGGGGTTAAAGGTGAGTGTTTCATGTCTGAGTATAAAGTTACCAGCGCTTTGTTCGGCTCGGGTCGCGATAGACAAGCTCGCACAAATGGCCGTCGTGGTGAGAGAGCAGATGCAAAGCAGGCCACGTGGAATTAAGATCAGCCATTGAAGACTTATTAGGAGCAATAAAGGTCGTTTGATTTCCATCGCGCAGAGATTGCTGCTTGTAAACCCATCTTGATCACAACAGGATGCGGTTAAATGAGAAGTATTTGGGGTTTTTAATGAGGAACAATAAATACCCAAATGCTTTCTCTGTCTTATACAGGCTTAGGGTTTATGGTGGGATATGAAAGTGAGAATAGAGGACAAGAATTGTACCAATGTATGGATAAAGTCCCATTGTTGTGTTATTTTTACACCCTTTTGCACCCTGTTAGGACTGGATACCATTGGCTTTTTCTCCAAATTTGTCTTTTTGTCAACAGTGGATTAAATAAAACCTTGGCGTCTGATTAATAACACATTTTGCCTAAATCAAAAACTGAAAATAAGTTGAAACTCCATCACCTTTCATCAACAGGTGTCTCATATAGCCCTTCATTTCCCAAAACCACAGAGTGCTTTTCTGATCCAAATAAACACATCTAATCTTTGTGCTAATCTGCCGTGTGATGGCAAATCCTGACTTTTCCTGTTGGGATCTACTTGAGGAGATTGCTTTGCGGCGCTGGGTTTATTGTGTTTGTCCAGCAGTTTGAGTCTGGAGCTCACTTTTATTTTTATGGTGGCAGAGCAGATGAAAGGTTTCCATCCACTGAGCTTAGATAAACACTGGTAGCACAATTACAGCCCTAAGCCCGCTGCGAAAGGCTCAAATTGAGTCATATAAACACGCATTAATCAACATGTGCAAGAATTCTCAAGAGCAGCCATCGGATCATAAAAGGAAAGTGTTGAGTGGAGCCGTGATTATTGTGTTAAGTGTGTATTATATTCCATTAAACACAGATGACTTTGGGCTTTAAACGGTCAATGTGTTTATGGTAGTGATTTAGATGGGATTCCTCTAACAGGATAAACAGGAGGTTAAGGTGTGTAAAGAGAGGGGGAAGGGTGTGTGATGTGGTTTTTGGGGGGTCTCTGTTATCAGTTAGGACGCTCTCCACTGAGACAGCTGCTTTCACAAGGACTCACAAACTAGTAGAGCACAACAATGTTCTCAGTTGGAATAATAGATGATAAATTAAATAGATAACTAGAGTATCAGCAGAACCTTATTTATGATGTGAAATAATCTTGGGATTTTAACTAAAAACGAACTAGAAACTAAACTACTAAAACAAACCACAACAAACTTGGTTGAAATGGAGCAGTATTATAAACTGTACAAAGTTAAACTAAACTTACACTAAAATAACATTTTACAACTCCCTTCTAAGATGATAGTTCACTATAGTACATGACACTTGACTTAGATTAATGCATTACTTCTGTTCCTGCATTATTCCAGATTTGACATTGAGTCTCCTTGATAACCGAAATGAAGAATTAACCTTGAGTTTAACCTTAGTTTAACTGAACTGAACTGACACAGGGAAGTGCTTTGGTGGTTTACCTGGTATCACATGTAACACACATGTCAAGTAGACCATGTTTAACTTCTAACTACATGTCATCCCCACTTGTTTTCTGTCAAATAAAGGATGAACTATTCCGCCAAAACAAATCCAGTGCATGAGAAAAGATTATACAAATCAATATACTTTTACATTCATGGATTTTGCCCTAAATGTCATTTCTCAGATTCATTCATTAGGTCCTTGATTTAAAGTATTAAACCAACATGAATTATACTGTCTGAGGCAGACACTTGATAAAAGTACAAAATAATTAATGGCACAATTACAGCAAAAGACCAGCAGCTGCTTATTGACTAAATGGCCTGTGCTGCACAAAGCGTCTCATTAAGAGCACCTCTTGACTGTTTAAATCCCAGACTTCCCATTGCCATGTACAGCACATACAGTCAGAAAGCTGCAGCGCCGATAATAAAGACATTTCCATCTGAATCAACGTCTGTTGCTCAGGTCAAAACGTCTTCAGTGAGACTGAAGTTTGCAGCTCTCTTTGGCTTTCACTTTTAGGAGAAAAGCCTCTCGGTGATTAATCCAGTTTACTTTGTGGCCGTCTGTGGATGGGAGAGTCTGGCATGACCCCAAGTGAAACTCAATAGATGCTTTCCCGAACAAAAGGAAAAATGGCCGCCCCTCCTCAGCTCTCCTCACTTCCTGCTCGACAAGCACATTCAATCCCCCTCGTCTTTCATATATTTGTCAAGAGCATGGTTTCTATCTGACCCTGTCGCCATGGTTTCAGCTCCTGCATGAGGCCAGACATGTATACTGTATATATTATGGGATGGAGAGAATAGAGAGGGCGGGCTGGAGCGCTGCTACCCTTAGTGCCACTTTGTGTGCCTATGTTTTAAAGCCAAAATGTTTTCTGCTGCTTTGAAATATATACGTTTAATGGGAGGCCATACTTGAAAATGATCATGACAAGTCTAATCAGACAGGACTAATTGTGACCGCAGTGATCATCGATATAGTCAAACAATATCTGTCAGATACACGTGTACACCAGGATAAGAAGGATGAGAAAGACAAGAAACAACAGGTTGAATAACATTTTGTTCAAGAATACATTTTAATGGAAGACATTTATTTGCAATTGTTTTCCAAAGATTTTCCTACAGACAAAAAATGCTAGGGAGAAAATGTTATTCTTATTTTGACAATAACATTGTGACAATATTATTTGACAATAACATTATGACTTTTGGTTCTAATGTCTTGTACATAAAACCTGTTTCAGTCTTGTGACCAGTCCTAAGACTTCTCATTAAAAGTCTTTGCCTTTTCTCTCAGGAAGACTCAAAAATCAAGATCACAACTGACTCTATTTGACATCATTTGTTTGGTTCTGATCTGGTCTTGTTCTTTCCAAGTGCCACTCTTTACTGGCCTTGTCTTGGTCTTAGTGCACTCAGTGTTTAAGTTGTATTTAAATATCTTACATTATGTCACTACAGGTTGTACTTCCATGGTTCTGTCAGGCTTAAGTCTTAAATCAATCTCTTCCAGTATCAGATGCTCTTGACAATAAATAACTGAACCATTTGATACTAAAGTTTCTATCATTCATGAAAATAGTTTGCAGCGGTTTGAGTACAAATTGATTTGCCAAATGTAAGTGTCCAATAAATCAAGGTAACTTCTAGTCAAAGAAAGATTAGGCTGTCAGGTCAGAATGCTTCATAGTGAAATGTGAAAGAAAATACTGGATATTCACATTTCCAGGAAAATTTGTTACTTTTTTTATTTTATATAATACTGTTTCCAGTAAAGGCTTAAATATACTGAGAGACATCCAGGCATGAAAACTCATTCAGTTTTCTGCCTCAGCACATGAGGATGTCTTTGGATGCAACAGTTTTCATGACATCAGCTTAAAGAAAGACATTAAAGTTGGACATAATTGTTTGCTCTTGCCTTTTTTAATAGATTCTGTTCCCATGGTGATGGTGATCGATGATGCTGTTCCAAATGACCATGTTTAATTTCCCAGTTTGTCCAAAGCCAAAGCTGAGGCCGTAAAAAAAAGAAATGTAATTAGAAACAGCAGGTTTTAAAGTAGATAGTTTCAGCTTAAACAGTAACTCACAAAAACTTCACCTTCACTTTTTCCTCAATCTTTTTTCCCCAAAAGCAATTTAAGAAGATTCAACATGCAAAACCCTTCAGTCAAATGAGAAAAGGGATGCAGATCTTTGTGATGTAAATTACTTATAGTCTCCGAGGGCTTAATGGGCTCTGTCTGGCACATCAGGAACGAATGTGTTGGCTTTGGCGTATTCACACAACTTTAAACGCACCACACATGCCACACACATCCAATTCATGTCAGGCACTGGATTCTGATGAAGGTGCAGAAAACAAATAGTGAGGGAGCGCATCCAGAACTGGGGCCACACAGGGGTGACAGCCGAGCATGAGGCTGTAACACCAACAGACTGGACGGCCCGGATCAGTCTGGACCCAGCCCAGTGTAGAGCAGGTGGAAGGCGGGACATGTTTTTTGTTTTCATTTGTAAGGATACAATAGTCGACATGATTCAACGGGGAAAATGATCCTACGTTTTAAACACAAAGTCTGCTTTTCACTGGCTAAAAATGGTTACTGAGGCCAACTTAAAGATGTTGGGTGTTGTCATGGTTAAATGCTAACAAATCTCTTTGACTTTCTCATGTAGTTTTTTTTCTGTCCTTCATCAACTTCATTTTGTTGCTTTCTTTTTCTGCTCTTCTAGGGTTACTGCTCATTTATTCAGTTCATTTCCTCAGCAGGCATATGTTTACAGCATTACAATCTCCATCACCAGAGAAAATCCAGCACCGTTGATAGGATCTGAAGAAACCCCAGCCGTTCTATCAAAGTACTTAAGTGAGTGAAGAAATAAAGTTGGGCTCAATACGATGTGAGTGCACAATTTGTATAATTATGCATGGGTTTATTGTTAAGACTAAAACATTTATAACGTAATAGTGATTATCAATGTTGAAGTTTTGTAAATGATGAATTGAGGATTAATTAAGTTGTTACAAATGCTCAACTAGTGCTTAATGTGTGAGTTATTCTAAATGTGGTGTCAAATTCAAAATAGTGAGGGGCCGCAGTAGTTAATAAGAAACCTTAAGATGGAGACACTTGGAGAGCTTTTATTACATTTTGAATGGAAGGCTTCATCTTCATTTGAGTCTTACAAAAGTTATCTTTAACATTATTTTCTTCCTTATAGGTTTTAGTTGAATTTGAACAGGTTTTAGATGTATTTGAACAGGGTTTAGTTGGATTTGAAAAGATTTTAGTTGGATTTTAACCAGGTTTTACTTGAATTTGAACAGGTTTTGTTGGATTTTAACAGGTATTAGTAGGATTTCACAGATTTTGATGGATTTGAACAGGTTTTATTTATCTTTGTAGCAAAAACTGGCTTATCCTATAAAAAGAAATAAATACCACCTACTAAATTTATTGGAGGGCCAGATAAAACATTGCAAAGGGCCGCATTTGGCCCCCGGGACTTGAGTTTGACGTGTGTACTAAAGTGATACCGTTCTTACTGCTCAATTCTATCAGGTTCCAATACTCTTTCCCTCCAACATCAAAGACAATTACGTTTTAACAAATCCAAAACGCACTACGAAAACTGATGTCCCATTGAAAGTCATTATTTTTACGATACTGAAAGATTAGTTGGGAAAATAGGAGATGGTTATTGCAGGTCTAATCTGAAGTTCAGTATTAATTTATAATTACATGACAAAAAGAAACAACCTTTCTTTCATAGTTTACAATGAGTGTCCAACAAAGGAAATTACACAACGCACCATGTCACAGTTCTTGAGACGATATTGAACACAGATGTTCCTCAAGCTGTTGCTTAATGTTTATGGAAAAAAGTCTGAATTTAGATTAGTACTACTACAGTAACCAAGTGAACACCAAATAAATCAAAAACATTTGATTTACGGGTATTGGTTTAGACTGTATGCAAAATATCTTTTTAAATATGAAAACTTTTGATTCACAACTGTGTAAAAATAGACCCTAATCTCTACAGTTTATCTCTGTCCCATTATCCGTTAAAAAAACTTTTCATGCTCATAATTTAAGAGGTACACTCGAACAGAAAGTTGGCCACCGCTCAAATCATTTCTGCTGCTGAGCTTTTTACTACAGACCCATTAAGTGTTATTATGAGCCTCTCTTCTGCAGCACGGCCAATTTATGACCCATCTGTAAAAACATGACAGGGCTTTCTCTCTTTTCGGACGGAGGGATAACGAGAGGAGAACTCAACACGACCGCTGAAGTCTGTGGAAGATGGTTCCCAGATGGAAGAAGGCAGTAAATCCTCAGAATAAATGTGACGGGACACATCAAAGTCCACATGACACTGTGCTCTCAGACAGTGGCACAGGTTGGTCACAGGTTTTTACATGGTCTCTTTAGTGAGTGAAAACTAAAAGAAAGTCACATATGAGAAGCTTCACTTATTGCTGCTGATGCTGTATTCTGCTCCTATCATTTGCATTCAATTTTGTTGTGACGTTTAAGATCATTTATATCCTAAATATCTCTATGCCACATGAGAACTGTGATTCTTTTTCAGGTGTATTATAAGCAAAGATAAGTAATAAAATTGTGAAGAGTGAATTTTTGGCAAAAAGTTTTACTATGCATTTTAGACTTTTTTCTTCATCATTTTTGGTAGAAAATTTCAAAGCTGTAACCCAGTGGACCTCTATGAAGGAAATAAAGTTGAATAAAAAAAAAAAAGAATGTCAGATTAAGGCAGGTCTTACAAGCTTTGACCCTTCTGACCAATCAGAGCTGACTATGTTCAGAGGGAGGGGCTTAAAGGCACATATCTTAAAAGAAAAAAACCAAAACAAAACGGATTGTCAAACAGTTTAGGATTTAAAAAGTGATAATACAAAAAATAAATATTTGCATAACATCTCACACAATTTTTTACTACAATAAGACCACACACAAAACTAAAACTAGCAAAATACAAATTTACATTCAAACATATTTAAAGTAAACACATATTCCCCCTAAAACGAAGAGGACCACTTTCATGCCATACCCCTTAATCATTTAGAGATCGATCAAAGTAACTGGTTAATGACTCTGGGGAAAAGAGCAGACGTCCAGCCTTTTAGCTTCAGACTGTCCCTATTGATTCTTGTCGTCTGTGCAGCTTTTAGGGACCCGATCCCTCTGTGAGTGAAAACATGATGGATAGATCTGTGAATGTGAGCAGACAGGTCGTCCATAAACACACACAGCCCTCACACCTAATGGCGGTCGTGAAAGATGCCAACGGACTGGTCGCGGTGTGTGTCTCACCGTTTGAAGTGTCGGAGCAGAGGTCATGTGGCCAGGTCATTGTCCTCTGATATGCAGCCAATCAGTGACCTCTGATGCCAGGCCCCAGGCCGAAGGTTGGGCTGAACAGAAGAACAGATGGTCTAGAGGTGCCGTCAATGGAACAGGCCACGAAACAGAAGACAGACTTCAGGAAGACCACTGGGATTGTATGTCAACTTTGTGCTTCATTGTCAGTTTTACTTTGATCTCACTTTGAGTTGAAGCAGTTCATTACAGACACTGGAAGCATGAAATGGTATTGTGACCTGTTTAATGATCTCAGCTCTAGACCAGGGTTTCATTATGTGCATTATGTACAATATGAGAGAGCAACATCCTTAAAGACATGTATAAATAAACATTTTTAAAACTATGTCTACTATGATTTTTTTTAGCGTTCAATGTAAATGAAGGCCAAGATGTCTCTTAATCTCAAAGAACTACTGCATACCAGACTTCCCATCCTGAGCTCAGCAGCTTCTATAAACAGACAGTTTCCATTAGATTTGTGCCTGTTAAACCCCAGAGTGCTGAACTATGCATCATTTCTGATAAAAATGTGCCTTAAATAGTGGCCATTGCTGACCTTGGCTCTGCCTATTGGTACAAAGTTTCCATGGCTTTGGCATTACTCCAGGGAAATCTGTTCCCACATAATAAAACTCAAGTCTATGTCATCAAAACATCTGATTGCTCTCCTTAAATCAGTTCTGGACACCTGGTTTGTTTAGTCAACTTTGTGTGGGATTGACCTCGTGTTGACAGCTGGAGTGGACTGGACAACAGGAGCAGGAAGGGTTAATGGCTGCTGTGAAAGACTGGTAGATCTACCTGTATGCGTTTGTATCAATAAGACATCCATCTGTTTATAACACCTTTGTCAGAATCAAACCCAGGCAAACAGAGGCTCAGGTCAGTAACATGAACATTTATAATAGTTTGGTCAAATTGTCGAATGATTTCCTGAAAAACAAACAAAGCCACTCAGTGTGTTTCCCCATCCTCCCGTCCACACGTCAGCTGCGTGTCGAAGCTTCCTGCTCCATCTGAAAAAACCTTGCAGTCAGTAAACTATTTCGACTTCTGCAGTTACTGTGATGTGACTGGATGAGAGTCTGGGAGACATTATCATTTCTAAACTCATGCCCACAAGCACGAGGCACTTCACTGAAACAGACACGCACATGGGGGTTCACGAGGTCATCACTTCAACCGCGCTGCGCAAACACACAAACAGGAGCCGCTAGCACTGAACACACCACCCACACAAACACCACAGTGAATAGAGAAGACTGAATACCTGCCGGGATTACACGCTTCAGCTACAAGTGCATTTGCATTGTGGGCGTCCAGGATCCCTAAGTGCAGGCCTTTTGTCACTTTGTTTACAACATTTGATGATTTGACAGCAGAGGAAACAAGGAGAAAACCCTAAAATACTACAAGTGAATGCACTCATGTTTACTTTAGTTGTGTGCAGATGATAAACCCTTGCATATCAAAAACTATATGCAAGGGTTTTACTCTTACCATGGCCAAACAAGTGTAGTATTGCATTAAACATTTGGACTATCATATATTAAATGTATTGTCCACTTCCTACGAACTTAATATGGTTCAGCTGAAATTTAAAATAGGAAGAACGTGACTTGACAACTTTCCAGGAATGTTAAAAGCAAAACAAAACAAAAACAACATGCGTAACAGTGAGGAGATAAAATGCATCATTAGGATTCACTCATTTCAACAGAGGTGGCAAAAGTATTCACATTCAGTACTTAAGCAGAAATCAAAACCTGTGTTGAAAAACGACTGGTAAAAGTAGAAGTGCTGATTCAACTTCTTTACTCAAGTAAAAGTAAAAAAGTACATTCTGATAACTTTGCAGTAACTCTTTCATTAACAGTCTGCAAGTTGGTGTCAGTTTACTGTTTAGGTTTGAAGTTTAACAATTACGATTTGTTCTGCAATTATTTTCATTCTATATCATTCACCACACAATCACCACACAATATTAAATGTTGTATAAGTTTATATGAATAACATTTTGCAAAAACCATCTCTTATTTTGGTGGGGCTTGACTTTCCCTCTTGTTCGTTAAGTCGTCATCCGCGGAGGTTGTAAAAGTAACTAGGCTGTTTTTCCAATGTAAGGATTAGAAAGTACAGATATTTGGGTTGAAAAGTAGGGAGTGAAAGTAAAAAGTCGCCAGATAAAAAAATACTCAAATATACTGGAAGAAACTGGTGCTGCTGTTATCTGACTGCAAAATTAAAGTATGTGGACCAGGACTTTACACTGATGATCTAAATGTGTGGGTTTTTGTTTTTTTGTTTTTGTCTAAAATGAAGAACTGAATAACAAGTCTGAACACGGCCTGTGAAGGTTTAAAGCAAAACAGAGGAGGTCTGTGTTAGAGCTGTGTGTACTGGACCGTGTGAAGAACGACATGGAAGACTGCAATGAATGAAGATGAACCTAGGGGTTTATCATAAATATATCAAATGTACCAATCAAACAGAGTCTTTTCTGGCTAATTGAACTTTATCTAACAGATCCAATAAGATGGACATAGAGATAAAAATGTACTGTTTTTACATTAGGGCTTTATTGTCAAGTATATTGCATTCTATGTCAAGTTTGCTCATAAATCACTTGAACAAAGAGTAAAGTGTTGTGTCATGATTTTCTATTATACACATTATACATAATGTTGGGATTGTAAATGTTCTTTTTCCTGTGGGGACCTCTGTCAGTGTAAAATAGAAATGAAAAATCTCGAAGCTCAAATTGCAGAACCTCTCTTCTGGCTTCACAGTTTAGCGTCAGTGTCCATCTATCAATGTATCTAGTTTATCTGTGTGACTGTGTGTGCAAATACAAAGATGATAGATGCTGTTTCACATGCTGTGCCCTTGGATGAACCTCGGTACGACTCTTCTGGGACGAAAACAGGAACCTCATCTGCTTGAGCGCTCACCTCAAACACACACAGATAAACGACGGCCTCAGATTTGGTGATTAAACATATATGTGATGCCCAGTCTCCTGAGGTGTAACAACTGGATATGATTCATTACCAATAAGTGTTCCTTTATAAATGTTTGAAGTAAATGCACATAGACACATGCCCTCGCATTCAGCCCGACTTATGCTTTATGACCAAATCATCAACGCGTCATAAACTTTAACTCCTTCCTAACGACAAACCAGTAAAAGAAATTACCTCTGACAAAACAGGCCTTGAAGTATTTTTCCGAGCAACTCTCTGAAGAGCAGTTGGACACACTTCCTCTCTACAACCGTTCAGTGCGTTTTCCCATTAACGTCTCAGCAGGTTTTGGGCCACACAGCAAAGACCTGTCGACCAGGTGGACATCTGGAGGCACAACACCCGGAGCTGGTCCAGACTGAGTTATGGCGAGGACGGGGGCGCTCTGTGGGGCGCCACGACCCGCTGTGCTGTTTATTTACACTGCTGTTTAACAAGCTTTATGAATCATAAGTCAACGCTAGCTGCCTTTATGGGACCAAATATTTACGTAAGTTAGACCCCGGTCAGTACAGACGCAGAGACACACTCCATGTTTTCCCCCTTTGTGCCCGGGAGCTATTCCTCATCGTGAGCGCGTGGCCCCAAAACACCTCAAAGCAGACAACAGAGATTAGCCTCTGACGAATGGTTCTAACCCATGTTGCGTTTGTGTGCGCAGAACTGATTAATGAAAAGCGGACTGCGGAGTAAAGGGTTAAGAAAAAACAGGGAGTCGTGGAGAGTGATGTGCCGCGTATGATCAGCTCAGGCTCTGGCTTCCATTACGCACCAGCTCGTTTTTCACGGGCCGCCTGTGAGCCGCGGGAGTTCCACGGACACACACTTCAGACACACGTCAGTAGCTAAATAATGACACACACATTCAGCGTGTTTGTATTGTGTAGAGGAGTCCTGCGTATACCATTAATTGTATCGTAATAAAACACTGCACAGTTCTGTTTTATTTTGAAAGTAACAGGAATGCCCAGGATTTCCATGCTCTTGGCTTTATTCTTAAGCATTAAACATTAACATCGTCAAATAATTTTACCGAAAAAAGACTACTATCTGGTTGGATGGGTATATGTTTGTGCTTCTGTCGAAACACTAGCTGATGAACATGAGCAGAAGCAGATTAGTGCTGCCGTTGAGTATAATCTTCTCCAGACCTGGCCTTTATAACCCCTCAGAGCCCTTTATAATCCTGTAATAACCTCTGACCAGAGCCTCTTAATGGCCTTAATCGTCGTAGGCCAATGGTCAATCCACTTAGCACCAGTTTCTCCTCCATTACTTCCTCTTTATCTGGACATAGGGCGTAAATGTGAAGTCCTGGTCTTTGGAAGCCCTCACGACTGGTTCATGAAACGACGATTAAAACAACAGAAGATGTTCCCACACTGAGTTTGGACGGGTGTTAGCTGCTGTACTGATTTATGTCAAGATTAATCAGCTTTCTACAGAGTAAACAGTCGATTTCTCACTTTCTCCAGTGTTTGCTTTAATCAGAGCAGGGTTTCTGTGAGAAGCGCTGAATTACTGCACTGGGATTATTACATGTTCTCTCTGGACGCACCAGACACTGATACTGTGTGCATAGACATGAGTGATCATTTTGGGTTGGGAATGGTGTTTTTTTTCTTCTTGACTCTGATTAGGTTTAACAAGAATGTCAAAATGTGTGTTGAAATCACTTAACTGTTTTTATGAAGTGCTGTAACTGTGGGATTAATAAAGTCTTATCTTTTGGTGATGAGTAAATTACATATGTGAGAACAAGTCTACACATTCTCCCGCTTGTCAATTACAAATATCTTTGGCTCTTGATTTGATTCTTTTTCACTTGAGGCCATTCATCAACTCATCAACAACCCACTGGTCCAAGGTGCTTTACCAGAAAAGCAGATGCTGTCTTCTGGAAGTGTCTCAAATCTCCAACCTCTTGCGACATAAGCTCGCTCTTTAACACAACATTTTCAGCCCAAACTGCTAATGGATTTCACCAGACTGGAGCAAGACGTCCACCCAAACAAAAGCCGATCTAAAGGTCTCAATCACCAGTCAGTCTGTTTGAGTTTAGTCTCTGCGTGTTGGGAGTCTCGTCATGTGCCGTCGTGTCTCAGGATTAGGCCTCTGTTGGCATACACAGACTGGGCTCCTATAGTGCTCTATACTGCCTTTTCTACACCTTAATAAAGCGCAGATTGGAAGTAGCTAAAAGGCCCCTATCTCAAGTGTCCAGTCTGCCTCCTAGACATCCACCATCTCCACTGAGCTGCGCTGAAGACAGATGATGGAAAGATATTCTTGTGAAAGTGTTTTTGTTTAGCTGTAGCTTTTCTCTTTTCTCAATTGTAATTCTATTTATGCACCTGTTATATCACTGTTTGTGCTACCCGTTCACAACAAAAGTAGCTCCAGCAGCCCAAAAGGCCAGCACATTGACTGATCCTCCATTTTAGACTTTAAAAAATGTCCCTCCTTTCAATTCCTTCCAATATTTTACACAACCACAAATAACCGGTCCAGCTGATGGATTGTCAAAAAGTGTACACAGCAAACCCACACACGGAGAGAGTCAACAAGGAGCACTTCACTACAGGACACCCAACTGGACCCCAGCTCCCTCCAGAATGGCATTAACCCCATGACTTTCACACAATAGCTCTGGCTTCTATAGAAACCACTCTGAGGATGTTAGTTTTGTGAAGTTTCCAGGCAAATCGCAAACAGGAGTCCTCCTTTGCCCTTCCTTTTCACTCGCACATTTCAGCCGCACACAAACGGACAGCCATCATTCAAAACCCAGCTTGTTCCAGTGGTCGAGCCACAAAGGCGCTGAAGCTGCCATTCAGGAGGAAGACTTGCAAAGCGTTTTTATGTTTCTAAGTCCATGGTCAACCTTTGAGCAGTGGACTGTGAATAAGCCTTTGGTAATGTTCAGGCTTTTGATGAATGTCATTAAGAGCGTCTTGAGCTGAACCAAGGTCCAAAGGCCACAAGAGATGTGTCTATTCACCCCTTCACAGAAAACGTTAGGGTCATCGGGATCAGACCTCCACTTTTCAACACAATGCTCAATACCCAAGAACTAAGATTGACCATCTGCAGAACATGCCATTGCTTCAGACTAACTCTCCAGTAATTGTTAGTTTGAAATGTGCAACTTTTCTCAGTACGACATGAGAAATAACTCTGCGATAAAAGTCTTCAGTGTGGTTTGTGGTAAGGTGCTCTGAAACACATTTGTCACAGAGTTTTAGGAGCGTCTCTTGCAATTTTTTTTTGTTTTTGTTTTGTTAGGCAACCAAAAAAAGCTTTTGGGGGGGAGAAGGGGAACTCAGAAAAAAAAATTGGAGTAAGTTAAATATATATTTTTTTTAGGTGGCAACTAATTTTTTGGCCTTTTTTGGGGGTCAAGTTTTTTTCACCAAGTCAAAAAAAAAAATTTGGGCAAGTAAAATAAAAACAATTTTTTTGGGGCAACTCAGAAGAAACTAAATTTAGGGTGCAACTCAGACAATTTTTTTAATCCTTTTTTTTCCATTAACAGGAGAAAAAAAATAGCACTTAGGAAATGGCATGCAAATGATGTGCCAATTCAGGGCTTCTATATTTCTGTATTAGTGGGCAATTTTTCAACTTTTTTTCCCGCAACATCTGGACTTTTGTCTGTTGCTCAAAGCTGGACACATTTTATTTGATGTAAATCTTAAAATCCCAAGGGGAAATGAGAAGAGGAACATCTCTGTATAGTCTGTATATGTCAGGTGGGAGGTCTGGAGCTTATTCCTATTGTTCTTTCAAATATTTATCATAAAGTATTTTATGTTGATAAGTGTCTTCTCCTCATTCATGTGGGATTCTGCCTCTGTGTCTTGTAGTAAGTGTCACTCGAGAGCATTTATATTTTCACAGCTGGACTGCGAGAAGGGACTGAATATATATAAAACTACTTTGTTAAAATATTAAATCACTGCTCTGTTAAAAACTGGAACAAGGTGCTGAGAGGTGTGTTAATGTGAAAACAGGTCACGTCCTATTTCAACAATCATTCAGTCTTTCAAGGCCTCACACGGCGTCATTTTTAGCCTCTCTGGGTCTCATTTATCATTTATAATTAACATCCAAACAAAAGTCTATGACTAGCCTATAAAGGACTTTACAAAACTCATCAATGTTAATCGGACTTCTTATATCTGAACTACATGTGTCCCATTTGAAAACTGATGCAGTATGACATTGAGAATCCTCCCTTCTTTGGCAGAGGTGCACTGATTTAGATGTAACTTCACCATGTGTCGTGTAAACCATACGCAGAAATGTAAACCTGTTCCACTGACCCCTGTCCAGGTTTTTATGGACGACCCTGACCAGGTTTAGGTGCCCCTTCTAAAACTGTCACCTCCAATTTGTGCGCACACAGGTAAGAAAACAGCCCAGCGTGTTTGCTTTGATGGACATTGTGGAGAGGAAAGGTCAGCCACAGTAAAGTCTGACCAGTGAAAGGCATAAAGTAAACGGCAAAATGCACAAAATACTGCGCTGCCAGATGAGAAGCTATTACAACCTTTCCTGCTTCTTTTATTTATTTTAAAAAGGTAAAACTAGACCAATTTTCCACCACAAAATACTTATACATTACATTTAATCAAAGTTTAAAGCTTACCTGAAACATTTACTTTTAGACTTTAGACTGTAGTGATCCTGTGATTATTTACGTCAAAGCATTGGCAATATTTATCCATATTTAATTTGCTGTATTTTGCAACAGAATAATAATATTTTTCTGTTTATTTCTTTGGTCCTTCGTTGTTGACATCAGTTTCGACCAATGGGAGCGCTCCTTTTTTACCAGATGCGAGCTGTGATTGGCCAAAGTCCTGTTGTGGGCTGACCATTTATATGTATTAATTAAATATTATTATTAATTATAAAGCCTAGATCACATCTTAAGGTCTCATTTTTTTCACTGTTGATTCCTGTTGGTGATTAAACTGTCAAACTAAATAATAGCAAAAATATCTACTAGAGTTTTAATTATCATCATATGCATGTCATAATGTCACGGTACAGTTTTCATTTGTGTCAAAAAAGAGTAAACAGCTGAGCTCATCTTGAATTGTAGTATATAGTATATGATTTGTTATTTTATCAAATTACAAATGAACTGGGCATTGTTTAGGGAGGAAGTCGTAGATAGCATCAGTGTCCTCAAACGAATGACCTCAAACCAACAAACACACTCATTAAGATAAGATCAGATGATGTCCTAATGTAGTGATAAGTGGTGAGACCAAGGCATGTGTGGACACTCAGGGGAGATGTGGACGGGTGACGAGTTTATTGGGGTCTCCTCTAATCTTCACAGACAAGAAAGAGAAGAGGGGGGTTGGGTTTGAGGCCGGACGATGAGTTAGAGAGCTTCCGAACCACAGCAGCGTTTTTATTGGTCTCCCATAAACCTCTGATGATCCCGTGGCTGACAGGTTAGCCATAAAGTGATGTTTAAGAGCGTCCGGGAATGCTCGTGCTACGAGGGTAAAAGGATACCATCGGGACCGACAGCTTTATGAGAGCCCTCTTTGAAACAGACAGGCCTTTAGCTGTCTCCGAGGATGGACAGGATTCCAGTGCTGTTGGTGCAGACAGAGAATTCCAGGTCTTACTGAACCAGAACAAGTGAGATCAACACATCTCTGCATCAGTGACTCGGTGAGGGCGTCAGGATGGAGTCAGGACGACAGAGGAAGGACCAGACATGTTTACCTCCACACACCAACGCACAGCAGTGTCATGTCCCATCTATACACGGGACAGCTGGGGTTTTTTTTGTTTTTTTTTGTTTTTGTCAAAGAAGAAATAATGAACTATTGCCTTTTGAAATGATCTGAGGGTGATACTCTGCGTTGTATTTAAGCTAATGCACAGTTATGATTTATCAATCCTGCTCTTCAATGCAAAATTGAAGTTGAACTGTGGTAGAGAAGTACTTTTTCAATCATTAAGAGGTGATGGCCTTTCGTAATACGCCAGTTGGACTGAAGCGGTTCTGAAGTGACATGACTCAGTGGAAATAAAGCTTGTTTATTGTCCTGTTAACTCCACATGAGGAGAACAGATGGACACACACATCAGAGCACGCTTAATGTGACTCATCATTGACTGGTCTGATCTGGGTATCACATATGTCAGAGAGTTAATGCCAATTTGTGCTGAAAATCAAGTGTTGGTTATTTGTTGCAAGGTCAATAATGCTATGACTTCAAGAATGATTCAATATAGTTTTTTTCTGTTTATTAGAAATGACTATGTGACTTATTTCTGCGTTAGATTGCACTTCTGTTGAAGACTATCAGAGACCCATGAGCAAACACCAGCAACAGAAAAGAGAACTAATAGAATAGGAACTGTAATTGTAGATGTTTGATCAACTTAAGTAGTTGTAAATGCTGCAGGTTTGGACAGACCCTCACATACAACAGTAGAATAGCATCAGGCAGTGCATGCACCCAGCTGCAGCTGCACTGGGGCCCGGGGAGTGGGGCCCATGTGGGGAGTGGGCCCCTTGTCCATTTCAGGGGTTTATTGTGACAAATATGTGTTGCTCAAGTTTTCTTGTTCAGTATTGTTTATATGAGAGTTACAGATATGAACCCATTAAAGACTATCTCCCTTTTCTGTTTTGTCTTATTAGCAGTAAAACCTGGACAAATTGCAAACTATATATCGTTCTGGCAGTCAGTTCCTTGGATGGACTGTTTGAAGCAAGATAAAATGATCAGCAAGATTTTGAAATGCCAAAGTCAGAAACTTTGGTTTAAGGTCAGTATGTTTGAGACATTAGAAAGATTTCCTGAGTGCAAAGTGCTGTGGATTAGAAATAATGTGTCCAACTGTGCCTGTAATTGCAAAAGCTGAAAAATGCTTTCAAACAATAGAGACTCCAATGTTTGTGTGGTAAAGTCTGATTAATACCTAATTTCCTTTCAGCTCTGAACATACTTTTAACACTACAGCTGGCGCTCCATGGGTCACTGCAGCCAATGGGGACATAAGCGGCTCCTATGGGGTCAAAGGTGAAGTTTCTATCCCTCGGTGGAAATTTTTCCTGTGAGCTGCCAATCATGTGCAAGTTTGTTCTTTGCATGTATGTTCTCCCCCGGAGCTCAAATTAATTTCAGCCTAAAGTGTATTGGAGGGAAACAAATGGAGTGAGTGAAGCTGCTGTGGCGGATGATGTCATGAAAGACGTGAAAGAAGAGGTGCTCATGGGAATGTGTAGGATGTACTGGAGAGTTTTAATGATCACAGACAAGTAAAAACACACATGAAGCTGCATATGTGTTCTGTAAGTTCATACGGAGTTGTGTTTACTGACAGCGAAGTCTGTAGGACGTTTGACAGCTTTAAAGCCCGAGCTGCACATCTAAGCTTCTTATAGGCACAACAATAAACATCTTATAAAAGCAATATTCACTCTTTGTGGAAGCTCCAAGGGGGTCTCTCCTGAAAAACAGCTACATAATACTAAGTCTATACAGGATTACATTTCAATAAAGTAAGAAAATACTCTGCTTCAGCCAAATATCTGACACACTACTGCAGCGTCGGTGCAGGTGAATATTTGTGTTTCATAATCCATCAGATCTGTCAACTCATTATGTTTTTTCCTCCGAGGAGAACAGATAAACGAATGTAAAGATGATGCCAGAAAATAATTTAGAACTGGAGCAAATGTTTTCCCCAAGCACCAACTGCACAGTGAGCTACATCGGATCATTTGAACAGCAGAGAAAGAGTCCAAAAACAACTACTACGACAGTTTAGGAAACATTTCACGTTTAAGAAGCAGCTCTGTCTAAACTAGCTCAAATTGATCTGGTTTTAGATACTCGAGTAAAACAAGCATAAACGTTAAATTTGACGGAGCCAGGCGTCTGAATAGCAGCGGATGTCAGATTTGGGTCTGACTGGGACCAAAGCTGATGAGTGGTGTTTTTGAACGTTTATCTTACGTTGAACAATCCATCATCCGACAAAATCAAACAGTGAGTTCATGAACACAAGCCAAGTCTTATACACACCACCCAGTCACCGTCCAGTGTGTGTGTGTTTGCTGTGAGGTCATGAGGTATAACACAACCAGTCATGTGTGCCCTTTGTACGTCCGACATGTGTCATATGGAAAAGATCAAGCCGGAAAAACCTGTTTGATTTATCCTGATTCGAAGCAGCTGATGGATGTCAAAAACTGTTTCCGATATTTTTCTACCTTTGAAAAAGTTTGATCAGATTGTAGTTTTGAAAGTGGTTACATGTTATTATGCCACATGGTTGTACAGACACATACAGAATAAGAATAATGCTGTGTTAGGACCCTGTTTTGCTGATTTGTGGCATTAGATGGTGTCATAAGCTACAGTGAAGGTTCATTCAAAGGAAACATAAACACCACAGTTAATTGTAATTCAGAGTTCTGCAGGTGTGTTGGGAATACAGTCTCACACAGTACTGATTATGATTAAAAAAAAACAACTTTCAGAACTAAAATAACAGAAATACATTTGTAGAGAGAAAAGACAACAATCAAACTCAATTAAAGTAAAGTGATGAAACCAGTTCATCATCACCTTCCCAAAAGTGCATTTCCATCTAAATGTACAGTATGTATAAAGTCCGTTTTAAAGATGGTGCTATCACAAGATTAAAATCTGCATGCTCTACATTATCCGAAGCAGAGAGTGCAAATGGAGAGAGTTCAATCCTGTTAAATCCAGGTTTGTGTATTTGCGTTACGCAGATGTACTGAGCTGCACATCAGCTGTGTGATGACAGCTCCGTGTGATTAATGTGGCTGTAGATGTGACCTGCTCTGCCACAGGAGAGCAGCATGCCATATAGGTTTCTCTCCCTGGAAGTCTCTGTCCATTCTTGCTCCTATGTTTTTCCACTAAAGATTGCATTAAAGCTTTATCGAAACGCACGACATACGCAATCTTTAATTCATTGCTCTCGTTATTTGATTAAAATGGGAGTAAATGTGAATTCTAGTCTCAGCTGTTTAAACACAATGCTTATTTGATTTACCATCCGTGAAAAACCTTGATAAGGCAAACCACATTTTTCATTTTTAACATTAACAAGCGCCATGAGGTTAGCCACCTGCTGAATATACAGTATGATGAATTACAATAATGACAACTGGCTTTCACAATGGCTTCAATCCAAACTTTTCTCAAATATGCATTATTGTCACAAATGTATCTGAAAAAATACTTATAGATAATAGATAATAAACAGATCTGACAATAAATAAAAAACATTGGTTTCAGTGTAGTTTGTTCTCATTATTAAACAAATGTTGCATGATTGGCGCAATATTAGTCAAAATTTAAAAAATATACAACAGAGAGGAACTTGTGCCAGACACTCATACATCACCAGGACAGAAACTTCTTGTCACTTTGTCCCAGATCTGAAGAGGACGCCTCTGGGTTTCAATCACAGCACAACTCTTTGAAAGAAAACTGCAGAGATCTCTAGACATTCTTCTTTCAGTAGTATCTGGGACGTATAGTGCTGTATATAAGCCACAGAGTCAGAGTGAGATTCTCCAGAGGAACAAGTCTCCTGGGTCCTCATTCGAAACCTAAATGTTTATCGACTCAATCAAATTACTGCTGTGAGGCCAGTGTGATTCAGGGGATAAATGATTTCTTCACCGTAGTCACGGAGAGTCTGCCGAGTGGGAGATATGTAAACGCAGGGTCTCACATTAAAATGATGAAGAGCTTGTCTTTCAAATAAATCTATTTAGTCCATCCTCAAACTGCATGTTACCTGTGATAGTACGTTGTAAATGACAGTAAAGTAATATCAGAATAATATGAAAAGAATAACAGACTTTGGAAATATTATGAGAGACTAGGAATTAAATAGTGAAAGACGTAAAAGAAGCTTCTGTGTTTTTACCAAAATGAGGTCGGCAAGCACAAATACCGGGCCTAGACTAACTTGTTTCAGTAACAAAGAAAGTGAAATTTAACAGCAACTGAGAGAAACCCAGTGGCTTTTATCAACGTGTTTCTCATCATGACATTAATCTAATCATGTATAATTAAAGCAGTTAGCATGTTACTAATTACAACAGCAAACGTGAGAAATTAAAGAACACACTATCCCTGCATTACTTTTAAATGTTTTATAAAATCAACAAAGCAGAGGTTCACCTTTCTGCATGACTCATCAATGCACCCATTGTTGTGCAGTGCTGACTGTAACTGAACTAATCTGCCCTCACACCCCCATCCTCCCGTCCCGTATGATGCATGTCCACTGGGTTTTGCTTGGACAACAGCTGTCTGCATGCCTCCATTTGACTCACAGCCAACTGTATTTTTTGGATGTAACACCCCCATCATGTTTGGCTCTCACTCATCTCTATCTAACCATCAGTGTGAGGCTTTAGACCTTCGCCAAGCTTCCTTTTACTCAACTTTCTCTGGAGTAGGCTTCTTTATACTGTATTCTGTGCTCTTTTCATGATTCAAAATCCATTTAAGTTTTTCTAAATGGTCCGCACACCTTTAAACGAGGATTTTTATTGAATCTCTATCAGGTTTCAACCACATCCAAATACTATAAAATGCCTCAACACCTCATTAACATTTACCAGTCAGGATTTAAGTTTCCCCGCTATTTATAAGAACATAAAAAACAACTCTGGTTCTGCTTCAAAGACTTGGGTTGTGAGACTCCACAGAGAAGCTACACCTCTCCAATGATCACTGCTGCTACGTTTATTAGCACCAGCAGGTTTGTGTAAACTATAAAGTGGCAAATGTTCAGGGAGCTCAGCTGGTTTCCATTTTTCTCTCATCACAGTTGTGGATTTTATCACAAACTGCACCAAAGCATGGTGAAATCGATATCGGAGTGTCATAGTTAATGGTTAAAGTTCTTTATTTGTCTGACATGAACACTGCAGTTTTCTACCCTCTCTTTTTAAAGTGATTTACTGGTGATTGTTTCCATAGAGACAGCATGTTCCTATAAAAGTCTGTTCCCTAATGAGAGCTGTCTAATAACATGCCAGCGTCTCTAAATGCCATCTGTGATTACAAATATAAAAAGCTACTAAACTTTCTCTTCATTTCATCTGGTAGTTGTTTTTATGGCATATCAGCTTTAGATTTAATTGCACAGAAATAATAAACTCAGCTCTGGCCAAGTAATCTAAAGCTAACATGGACTGTGTCTCGGCAGTGACAAGTTGATCGAGGCTGGAAAAATGTTTGGGCTACAGCACTTTGCATTTGTGACGTGTGGCGTGACCAGAGTCTCAAAGAGCTGTTTGGAGAGTCCTTGTTTTTCATCGGTGAGAGCGTTCCTGTGTCTGAAAGATGTGGTGGGAGTGAAGGCCCTTAAAGACAGAGGGTCACTTCTGCTTTATGTTCACCTAAACCTGCTTTTGGAGGCCGCTTTTTGAATAAATCATACTTTGTCATCTTGCCTTCACTTTAAGACACATTTCCTACATGATCGTCTTGTCTGCTTTGGCAGTTTAGCAACACAAATTTATTCCTGAAAGTTTTCTTTTTTCTTTTTTTTTTTTTTGCAGAGGCCACCTGTGAACTTACAGTGGAATTTCACCTTTACAACCTCATATTTAACCCTAGCTTCTCAAAACAAATCTAAGAGGAGTTACTCATTCTTCTGGTTTACATTTGTTGTTTTAGTGAAGTGTGAACGCAGAAAGTGAAAGCCAAACCAAAGCACCACATCTGAGCCGATAAATTTATGACGACATCAACCACAGATGAATCTGTAGCGAACACTGTGCAGACACCATTAGGTTAACCACACAGTATTTTGACTGCTGTTCCCCCTTTGACTGCTGGCGTAAAGCATTTGACCACATAACTGCACACATACACTGTTCAGTCTCAACTCTAGGAAGCAGTATTATTTACAGCTCGAAATCATAAACTAAAAAAGCTGATTTGAATCCAGTCAGTAACAGTTTTCATTGATGCTTGCTCTGTTGGGCATTGATGGATATAATATAAAAATGTAGCGGCTAGCAGTTAAAATAATTTACTCAATCATTGCAAAGTATGATCATTTTATTTCCCAGTTCAGTGCAACTGTAATCATGGGATCCAAAAAGAGGCCTAGTGAATACATCTAGCAAATACAGTGCAGTTAGTTACAGGAAACTGAAGAGGTGGGTTATGGGAGCGGAAATATGTACAGCAATAAGAGTTTGTGTGGATTGTAAAGAAAGATGGGTAGGTATATCAAAAAATATCCTCCAATTCTGATGAGAAAATAAATCAACAACTAAGAATATCCAATCATCCCAGAGCTGCTTGATTTAAGAGGTGATTTAGTTGTCAGTGGGACCTCAGCAGTTCCATGATAACATGAGGCTGCTGCAGTTGGCAGGGCCTAAAGCACCAGGAGCTTCCAATGAGTCGGTCCTCTGGGACTACAACCTGATACGTCCCTCCAAACCCACTCTCCACGCTTGAACGAGTGCACTCACTGTAGCATGAGCGGCGCAGGATGGGGTTACACTGTTTGAGTTGGCAGCTCGGACTTTAACTGTGAAGAGTCAACTACTGGACTCTGAGCCGTCTGTTTGAATTCCTCTGGTCATTGTTTGTCCTGGACAATAGCAGCTTGAGTCACGAGAATACCTTTGCTCTGACACATTTCACAAGTATTATGTCATATACTGTTGTTGATGGTCACAGCTGTGCTCAATGAATGTAACAGAGGTCATTTGTGTAAATATAGTCAGAGGTGGTCATTGTTCAACACAGCTGACTCATATGTTAGTCTGTACATTAGTAATTACTACTGTCTGGTATTGATAAGCAGAAGAAACATAATCTACTGCATAGAATTTGGTCATTTTTTGCAGCTAGCATTGGATTTATCAAAGCAGTAATAGAGAGCAGTAGAGTAATATAGCCTCTGAATGGTCAGCTTAGTCTGCTTGATTAAATTAAAAGAGATTGAGTTATCAGAAAATATGACCCGTTACAAATGAGAGGGACTGGGATTCCTATGACTGAAGAGTTTATGAAAACTATTGTGTTTTCGATATTAAACCATTAAATAAATAAGATGCACGTACACTTACTGAAAGTGCATCGTGTCCACAGGGATAAGACTTTAGCAAATTCCCAAATAAAACATAAATGATCACAGTGAAATAATTGAGCAGAAAGAATGTGGTTGTTGCTTGTGTTTTAGTTTCTTTCCCGTGTCCGTCCTGTGAAAACAAGCTGATGAGGGGAAACAGCATTCCTGTGAGCCACTCTATACAAGAGATCAGAAACTATTTTTAGGTGCAACTCCTGTGTCCCACACAGGCACAAATCCCCCAAAGTGTCTTTCCCAGAGATCTTTGTGTACTACACATGCATCCTGGGTCATCTTTATTTATCATGTAGCACTCCCAGACCAAGTATGTGCCTCTCAAGGACATGGTCTGTCATGTGGAAGAGGGCAACATGTAGGGCAGCAGACATGTAGCGCAGCCAGAGACATGAGGAATCAGCCTGCTGCCTTGTTCATAGATTAACAACACACAAATACAAAAGACATCCAAGCGGTTTGATGTCTTAATCAAAACCTGGCCCCAGATGAGATTTCCGTTATTCCATATTGAAACATTTTACATCGTTTGTCAAAATGCATGTTCTACAGATGTCAGTGGTGGATTGTCTTCCAGATTTAGACAAGATCTGGACCTTCTCAAATGTAATCACTCGATCTCAACACAAATTGTGGCAAAGGCAGTAGCTCCATAGTTCATATCCTGTAGTGAACTTTTTAAAAGTGAGTCAAAGCAACGCTACATAACTTTTCTAACTTTTCTTAACTGTCTGAGCACAATTGAACAGCCACAACCTCACACTATTCCACTGTATTAGGGTTTTGATTTATTTAAGGCATTATTGCCAGCATAAATACTAAAAGTAGTTTTATTCTTTAGCCAGTCTAGGAATGTATTTATGTGACATTTTGTTTGAGGAGTATGTTCCGCTGCAGATATAAAGTGAGATAAAAGCACAATGCGTCTGCATTGAGTTTGGGCACAGAGCCACTCTCCTGTACCTTCCAAAAGAAGATGAGGAGGAGCACACAGCTACAGACACAAAAACAGCGGTTGCTCCCTGATAATACATAAATCTATCTTATTTGAATCTGCTGCCAAACTCTATTCTCTTAGCTGAATTAGTGGCTTTTTAAAGAGGTATTAAATGTAGCGGTAGAAGAAAATATAACCACACCAATGACCAATGAGCCAGTTGTCTAACCCACATTCAAGTCCGACCCTATCCACTCTCTCCATTAAAATATAGTGTTTCAGGTTAATGGTCACGATGGATTTTCTTGGAATCATGGACAGATCCTTACTTTATTTCTAACTTGTATCATCCAGAGTCTATCAGTGAGTCAGCAATAATTCTTTTGGACATATTAAACACGGTGTACCATGTTTTTATTCTTCAGGAGAAAAGAAGCATATTCCAAGTGCGAGTAAGAAAATCCTTTATACCGATCTAAAAAGAGAACTGACATTTAGTTGGCAAGTGTCTCAAAACGTCCCAACCCCGGTCTGCCCTCAGAGAAGAGATCTGAAAGCTTTTAGAGTCAATGGTTTATAGAGATTTTTTTTGTTTTTATGGGAAGATCTGGTATCGAGCTAGAGGGGAATTTTGGGAGCACTAGCGTTTATTTTTCAGCAGGTGAGTGCAAAAAAAACTACTGGGGTGTTTTTTTAAGTTTGGCTTAGGACCAAAGACACCACTCTCAAACAACATTTTTCCATATAATTTCTTTTTTTTTTTTTAAGTTTCACTGGCAGCTTTATTGAATTACTGTATCATAATTTTGCAAGAAGCACTTCATAAATTAAGGCATTTACGAAGACAGAAGCCCACACAAAGCAACAATGCATATGCTCTCATTTATAAGGAGTCAATTGTATTCTCATCTGTCTCATCAGGTTGCTGAGAGGTCAGTGCTAATGGTGTATTAGCTCACACATATAATGCACCTCACATTCATCTTTCTTTACGGTTTGTGAGGAGCGACTCATTAATCTGAATACAATCCACACTAATGTTACTCAGATTATTACTTCATCAAGGGACACTGTCAAAGTACATTTCCCAGAACTCCTTATCTTTCCTGGGACAAGTTCAAAATGGTGAACTCCCACTAAAGATGGATAGGGGACAGTAGGTGTGGTCACCTGAAGGAAGACACAAATATTGAATGTGAATCAATTAGACCAAGGCTTCATTGCAGTGTTTTAGTCAAGACTAGGCAAAGAAAAGTGGGAATAATAAAATACAAATGACATTAATAAACAACACAATGTAAAAAGCAAAAAAGAATAATAAAAAAAGAATAATATTCCACATTTTATTAACATTTTATCTGGGATCTCTGCAAATAATGAAACATTGATATCGTGTCTAGATTTTAGTCTCTAAAGAGCAGTTTGGCCTGAGTTGACCCCAGTATAGTCCAGTGTGGTCCAGACGTGCTGTGTTCAACGGCAGCTTGAGCAGAAGGAGTTTGTTTAGAATAAAGTCCTGGTCTGTTTTGTCACACAGACAAAGATAAATAGATGTGGGTCAGACCTCACTCAGATAACACAGCAACCCTCAGGGACCTGCACAGATTGAAACATCTTAAACAATACAGACCTGTGTACAAGTGCAAGGATTTACATTTCATTTGTTGTATATTTTGTAAATGTATGTGACAAAAATAGACTAGTGTAGCTGTACCTGTGACTTTCGATCAAACTGCGGTCATGAAGTAGCTGACCCTAACCACTCAACACATGGCATCAGTCACCTCATTAGCTTTAACCCCATTTGTCCATGTGACAGACTATTTACACAAACATGATGTTCCTGAAGTTGAATGTAGACCTCCATTTTTAACCGAGAAAGAGTTATTTCGTGAAGGTGGTGCAAAACAAAAAATAGAGGGTATAAGTTATTGACAGAGACATGCCTTGGTAATATGAAAATGCTTCAAACATGTTCTCACACATGTGACAGTTTTTGTTAGTTTACTCTTTGTGTTTATGGTTAAATAACTTCTGATAAGATTTGACCCTCATTTCTCTTATTTTTTCATTCAGTAGTTCATCTGGGGATGTGTATTACTTTAGTATAGTATACAGTTCCCACACAGACTGACAAAACTGTATTTACTACTGGCACAGATTTGAGGCCTGGACATCTTCAGGGAGTAACTGATATCGAGTTAAGAGAAGACATGGATATGTATGAGATAGACTAATGCTACTGTAAATAAACTTCTTCTGAAAATCTCAAACCTGGAATAAAAAGGACTTGGCAAAAATGTTAAAATATCACTCATTGATAAACAACATGCCATTAGATGGAATGGTTTTCGTCATAATACTACAGATGCTTCAAACTGCCTTTAGTTGTTCTCTAGACCTCTGCTGGCAATTAATACTGTCTGTCTCTGTTTCCACATAAACCTGGAAGCTACCTGACAGGAGCTAATGTGTCCATAACAGCAAAAACATAGATTTCTGGAGGCCCTAAATAATATTTGAAGGAGATAACTCTTTTGATTTACTGTTTATAAAAATGGCATGCTTGAAGAAACACAGAGATGAGAAATAGAGAATAAATCTCTGCTGGAAATCCGCTTAGACCTGAAGCAGATTAATTTAAAGTGATTCAATAATGAGAGTTTCTTTTGCTGCTCACAATATTGCGTTTAGTTTGTGAGCTTTAGTTTTTATTTCTGCAGGGCTCAGAGCACATCTCTTCTTTGTACACCGCTGTGTGTTTGTCTGCAGCCTTTGTAAATAAACTCATGTGGATTTGTTCGGAACATTTCCTGTGCATGGTCCACAGTGTTGGAATATTTTACGGGTCATGTACGAGGCATTTTAGATACTGACTGTTTCACAATGGCCACTGGGGCACAGGGGCACAACACAATTCTTAAGCAAAAAAAGTCTAAGTTCAACTCATGCCCTGAACTAACTCATTTAAACATTGAATAGAAAAGAAAAAAAGATGTGACATGATTTATGTTGCATTGAATTTTGTGTTAAACTGACATTAAATAATGAATTTTCCATAGGGCATATGTGGCATGATTAAAAACCCATAAAGACATGGAATCACTGCTCTGTGCCCCCTCGCCATGTATTAAAAGCACCTCCACAAGTCCGAATGGCATGTGCAATAAATCAAGTCGGGACCTTCGCGTTGAACCTCATCAGAATAAATGGATTGTGCCTGAACGCTGATTCCAATCCCCACCAGCCTCTGTACAAACACGGGGGGCTGCAAGGGAAAGGACGGGGGGCCGCGGGGATTGGGAACTGGCAGGAATTATCGACTGTAGTTTTTGAATCGCAAAAGAGACGGAAACATGTCTAAATAAACATTGCAAAAGCATAATGAGGTGAGATAAGGCAAAGAAATAGTGAAAAAGGGAGTTGAAAGGGGGTGGTTGTTTGGTTATGACCAGTGTGTCTAATGGACTGGAATCAGTGAAATCTAACATACTCAGTCATGGTTTAAGCAGCCGTGAAAAAAATAGGAATTTCTTCAACACACATATATGTAGTTAATGTGCAAATACCATGGCATTATGAAGATTTGTTAACATGATAAAAGAGGCGCTGGTTATGTATAGAGTGTAAAAACATCCATTTACACTCATGGGACAATATTTCTCAAAGTGTGTTTCCCACAAATGGCAATCTGCTCAGGACCATGTACTGCACAATCCTTTAATCTTATTAACTACAAATATGTATAATGGCTGTAACAACAATCTGCAATATCAACATCTCAACACAGTAAAAAAAAAAAAAAAGAAAAAAATAGACGGCCTAAAAAATTGATAAAAAAAAATTGAAAAAAATTTATTATTACTAAAAAAAAAGGAAAAAAAAATTTTTGAGGAAAAAAAATTTTTTGATTGGCTTAAAAAAAAAAAATTTTAAAAAAAAACATTTTTTTTTTTTTTGGCCCCAAAAAAAAATTTGTTTTTTGAGTTGGCCTGAAAAAAAACAAAACAATTTTTTTGTTGAGTTGGCCCAACTCAAAAAAAAAAATTTGTTTTTTGAGTTGGCCCGAGAAAAAAAAAAACATTTTTTTTTGAGTTGGCCTGAAAAAAAAAAAAAATTTTTTGTTGAGTTGGCCCAAAAAAAAAATAATTTTTTTTTGAGTTGGCTTGAAAAAAAAAAAATTTTTTTTGAGTTGGCCTGAAAATAAAAATGGCCTGAAAAAAAAAAATATTTTTTTTGAGTTGCCCGAAAAAAAAAAAAAAAATTTTTGAGTGCCCCAAAACAAATTTTTTTTTTTGAGTTCCCCCCCAAAAAATATTTTTTTTTTTATATCTTTTTTTTGAGTTCCCCAACAAAAAATATTTTTTTTTAGTTCCCCAGAAAAAAAAAAAAAATTTTGAGTTCCCCCCCCCAAAAAAATATATTTTTTTCAAATACCTTCCTTACTCATAAACATGTTTATCGTCTGTTGCTCAAATTGTAGATATAACGTGCTCCAATGATCATAAGTCAAGTGCTTCTTTATTAACTAGCTACAATTATAAAAGAAGGTATTGGTCATTTAAAAAACCTCTCATAGCATTTAGAATAAACATTTTTCCCAGTGTCATTCCCATGATAGCTGCCACAGAAAGAATGGTTTATGCATACCGGGCCACTCAAATAAACCATACCAACCTAATGCCACCCACATGCCCCTCAAATCAAAACAGCTTCACTCCGAGATGGATGTGAAATTCAAACAGGCTTTAAAGAAGTTTAGGAGGCTAATAAACAAACATCTGGGGCCTCGGTGTCATGGTTTATTTCCCAATCAGTCAATCTTTTTCCGTTGTTGCTGTTATTCTTTATTCTTCTTGAGACTGTCTCTCAGTTGGACATGGATGGTTTAAACACAGGTGAGGTATGACATCTAGTGGAGGATAACAAAGAAAACTGTGAGTTGATATTGGCCAGTCTGTGTCGTCTACATTGACAGCACATGTAGAAACCATGTATGTAGTCAAAAAAAAAAACTGTACTATGTGCTGATAAATGCATCAACCCCCTTAAACACAAGCCGTTTACTGCGATGCACAATTAATTACATAATGTGTCCCATGATGTAGTGGAGTGAAGCATAAAGAGAAGAATGGCGGCTTTGTTGTGACGGCTCAAGAATGAGGTCTCCCAACTTTTTGGAACCAGTGAACTGCATGTAAACCATGGCAACTTGTAGAACAGCTCTCCAGGATTTTGAATTGTTTCTCCTCAGACTGAAATAAAGTGAAAGTTTAAATGCTGAGAGGGACGTAAAACGAAGTGCTTTTGTATTGAGAAAGAAGATTAGACAACAGTTTATAGTTACTGTTTTAAAGTTGTATCTGTATGTCTTGGTTGTATTTAAATGCAGTAGCTTTTCTCTTTTCTAGACTAAATCAAGACTGGTGATTGCACAGCTAATGCATGCAATCTAGTGTCACCACTCGAGCAGATTAAAACAGTATAAAAGCTTCTCTTCCCCTCAGTGTCCCCCTTAAAAGCTGCGCAGAATAATGAGCAGTAAACAAGGGGGAGCTGGTGAGAGGGGAACGGGGTGGGTGCCCAAACTGAACCGAGGGGTGACTAGAGAGGAGGTGTTTCCACGGTGACTGAGTCGAGCATTTTGGATCACGTGGGCCCAGGTTTCTACTGAACCAAGTGAGAGAGAAACAGGCATTTGTAGCTCAGCTTTTAGTATCTGCGTTTGAGAGAAACCAATGGCAGCAACTTAAGCAAACCACAACTGGAAACAGGGATTATGGCAAACAGTCTCCATCTGAACGAGACAGCTGCTTGGGGACTGCAAGATGAGGAGATAAGCACAGCACTGTTCGGTATGATGCAAAGCAATCTATTTAATTGTTCTTAAACATACAAGGAATAAATTTTTCTTTTTTGCAGAATTTAAAGTTTTCAACATTGTTATAACTGCCTCGGCCTTATGCATTCTCGCCATTACCGGAGTGTACTGCATCACTGTATGCTACAATCGCACCAGGTAATAAAGGTTTGATTTGATATACATTTGTGAATATAGAATGTAAAGCTACAGATACAGAGCTCCAAACCTTAATGCTGCAAATTGTATGATGGTTCTTCTCAGGCAGTCCAAGAGAGCCCATGTGTACGAGAGCGCAGTGACCCAAGGTGAACCGGCACACCCGGTGTCGGTAAAGGCAGTGAAGAGGTCCACCAGCTTCATCAACCCTTTGGCTTTCTTGAGGAAACCGGAGGCAGCCAAGGACAACTCCAGGATCTACTACATCTACAGTAACCCGCTGCCTGTAGGACTGAAGGAAGACCAAGAGGTGGAAGTGGCTGCTAAAGTGAACTGGGATCCTGAGGAGAAAACCACACTGTCATTTGAGGAGTACGCCAGCGATCCCAACAGTGGGGTCACCTTGGATCCTCCCATTTTCTACATGCAGCTCTAGTGCCAGGAACAGATTTACTATATAGGATGAAGTATAATGAGGGAAGCTGCCAGGAAGTGCCTTCATTGTGAAAACAGAACAGGCCTGAACTTCAGAGTTAATCAGAAACATTTTAGCCGAATTTATTATTGATCTATGAGAATAGGCAGCTTCTCCATAGATATACTTTTTATTTGCTGTAGTTCATAATATTGACACACTATGTAGAAACAGAACATTGTTGACCGGAAGTAATTTGTTTGTATATAGTTTGTATATGATTCCTACGTCCATTTGTTGTATTATTTGTTTTAATCAGGCTAATGGTGAATGAAACACTTTGCAAATGAAAACTTAAGACACTAGTAGTGGCTATTGAAGAATATTGCCTGAAGCTTCATGATGTGAAGACGAACTATTTCAAACCCTTCAAAGAAGACGATTTTTAACGTCCTGTTCCATTTATACAGTATTAATATAAAAATAAATGCAACAATTCAATTGTATGTATAATTATATGAATAAAACTCAATCAATGTTTCTAGAGATAACAGGTTTGACATTTAATAAAACCGCAGATACAATGTGCTTTACAAAAGAAGCTGAATGTGAGACAGAGAAATGTGAGAAAAGATACAAACGATTATCACTGCACAGCAATTGATCGTCAAGTCGAGAAGGGATTACTGCATAATACAGAAGTCAGTCCTCAGACAATTGGCTGTGTCTCTCTGATGAGCCACTGCAGTGCCTCCTTTCTGCCCTGCCTCTCCAGCTCTGCTCCAATAACGTCCCGACACTTCTTGTGGTAATTTTCAGTCAGGATTTAGACCGTACCACAGCACAGAAACAGCTTTAGTCAAAGTCACCAATGATCTGTTAGTGGCTTCAGATAATGGACTGGTCTCTGTCCTAGTCCTCTTAGATCTCAGCGCAGCCTTCGATACGATAGACCACAGTCTCCTGTTGCAGAGGTTAGAGTCTGACATTGGAATCAGAGGATCAGCTCTCTGCTGGTTTAAGTCATATCTAACAGACAGACACCAGTTTGTCAGAGTTAACGAGCAATCATCAGCATCCACAGAAGTTAGCCATGGAGTACCACAAGGATCTGTATTAGGCCCTATACTTTTTACATTATACATGCTCCCGTTAGGCAGTATAATCAGAAAACATGGAATTAACTTCCACTGTTACGCCGACGACACCCAGCTTTATCTATCGATTAAACCCGATAAGATCAATCCTATGGACAAACTAGAAGCGTGTGTGAAAGACATAAGGACCTGGATGACGTTAAATTACCTTCTTTTAAACCCAGAAAAAAGGAGTTGATTATACTAGGCCCCTGGAATCTAAGAGACACATTATCAAACCAAATAGTCAATTTAGATGGTGTTGGTGTAGCTTCCAGTTCAACTGTCAGGAATCTTGGTATAATATTTGACGAAGATTTATCATTTAAAACACATATTAACCAAGCTTGTAAAACTGCATTTTTTCACCTGTGCAACATAGGGAAAATTAGGAATATCTTATCTAAAAGTGATGCTGAAAAACTGATCCATGTGTTTGTTACATTGAGGTTAGATTACTGTAATTCTCTGCTGGCAGGATGCCCAAATAAATCCTTGAGAAGTTTTCAGCTCGTCCAAAACGCAGCAGCTAGAATATTAACAGGAACAAACAGACGAGAGCACATTACTCCAGTGTTAGCTTCTCTTCACTGGCTTCCAATTGAATTCAGAATTAAGATCAAAATCCTCCTCCTCACTTATAAGGCCCTCAGTGGGAAGGCCCCGTCCTATCTCAGAGACCTCATAGAGCCATACCGTCCTAATAGAGCGCTTCATTCTCAAAATGCAGGGCTACTAGTCGTTCCTAGAGTTTCCAAAATTACAATGGGAGGTAGAGCCTTTAGTTACCAAGCTCCTGTTTTATGGAATCAACTTCCAGCCCACGTTAAAGAGGCAGACACAGTCTCTATATTTAAGGTTAGGCTTAAGACTTTCCCTTTTGATAGGGCCTATGGTCAGGATATATAGATTAGCTGTGATTTCTCTTGGCCTACATGATGAGGAAGGGACACATTGAGCTTCTATCCTCTGTTATATAATATTTACATTTCTGCTCAGT
Organism: Rhyacichthys aspro; assembly: GCA_036850595.1. Classification (NCBI taxonomy): domain Eukaryota; kingdom Metazoa; phylum Chordata; class Actinopteri; order Gobiiformes; family Rhyacichthyidae; genus Rhyacichthys; species Rhyacichthys aspro. Next base: position 12,910,121 of record CM072148.1, on the reverse strand, counting down.
TCATTACTGTTCACAAGTTGTTGCTCTTTCCAACTCTTCCCAGATGTCCAGCTGCTGTTAGACGTCCCAGTGATGACTGGACCTTAGCTGTGGCCCATCGGTGATCCTGTCCTGACCCATGGACCCATCCTGACCCAGTCCCTCTCACTCAGTTGAACTGTTCCTGCTGAGATTACCATGGACTTTATCCTTATTAACTTCATTCACTTGTATATATAATTGACTATCTGCCAGTTGACTTTTTCCTCACCCTGATGGAGGGTCTAAGGACAGGGAATGTTGTCTTGCTCTGCCTGTTTGTGCATTTACTGTCTTGTGTGTTCATTTACTGTCTTGTGTGTTCATTTATTGTGAAGCCCTTTGAGGCAATTGTCATTGTGATACTGGGCTATACAAATAAAATTGAATTAATCATTCACCCAGTCCCGCTGTGGGGCAGACATATCAATAAGGACTCACTGTGCAAAATGTTTTATGGTTTATGAATTCAACAGAGGTCAGGTTGTCTCATTTTTATAAACTCTTAGATCATGATGTGCTTTAACATTTGCTCACAGTGTGTTTTTTCAAAATCACTAATAAAGTGCCTTTGGGTGGTTCAGTGTTTGATGGTCTTGATTAAAATAATAAATAGGATTATTCCTTACCTTCCTCTGGGTGAGCAGCTCTGTGTGCACCATCTTGACTTGGATAGGAACCAGAGTAAGGGGGTTAAAGGTAAAATGTACAAAGAATAAAGTGATTTTTTTCTTTTTTGCAGAATTTAAAGTTTTCAACGTTGTAATAACTGCCTTGGCCTTATGCATTCTTGCCATTACCGGAGTGTACTGCATCACTGTATGCTACAATCGCACCAGGTAATAAAGGTTTGATTTGATATACATTCGTGAATATAGAATGTAAAGCTACAGATACAGAGCTCCAAACCTTAATGCTGCAAAGTGTATGATGGTTCTTCTCAAGCAGTCCAAGAGGAAACCGGAGGCAGCCAAGGACAACTCCAGGATCTACTACATCTACAGTAACCCGCTGCCTGTAGGACTGAAGGAAGACCAAGAGGTGGAAGTGGCTGCTAAAGTGAACTGGGATCCTGAGGAGAAAACCACACTGTCATTTGAGGAGTACGCCAGCGATCCCAACAGTGGGGTCACCTTGGATCCTCCCATTTTCTACATGCAGCTCTAGTGCCAGGAACAGATTTACTATATAGGATGAAGTATAATGAGGGAAGCTGCCAGGAAGTGCCTTCATTGTGAAAACAGAACAGGCCTGAACTTCAGAGTTAATCAGAAACATTTTAGCCGAATTTATTATTGATCTATGAGAATAGGCAGCTTCTCCATAGATATGCTTTTTATTTGCTGTAGTTCATAATATTGACACATTACGTAGAAACAGAACATTTTTGACCGGAAGTAATTCGTTTGTATATAGTTTGTATATGATTCCTACATCTATTTGTTGTATTATTTGTTTTAATCAGGCCAATGGTGAATGAAACACTTTGCAAATGAAAACTTAAGACACTAGTAGTGGCTATTGAAGAATATTGCCTGAAGCTTCATGATGTGAAGACGAACTATTTCAAACCCTTCAAAGTAGATTATTTTTAACGTCCTGTTCCATTTATACAGTATTAATATAAACATAAATGCAACACCTCAATTGTATGTATAATTATATGAATAAAACTCAATCAATGTTTCTAGAGATAACAGGTTTGACATTTAATAAAACCGCAGATACAATGTGCTTTACAAAAGAAGCTGAATGTGAGACAGAGAAATGTGAGAAAAGATACAAACGATTATCACTGCACAGCAATTGATCGTCCAGTCGAGAAGGGATTACTGCATAATACAGAAGTCAGTCCTCAGACAATTGGCTGTGTCTCTCTGATGAGCCACTGCAGTGCCTCCTTTCTGCCCTGCCTCTCCAGCTCTGCTCCAATAACGTCCCGACACTTCTTGTGGTAATCATTCACCCAGTCCCGCTGTGGGGCAGACATATCAATAAGGACTCACTGTGCAAAATGTTTTATGGTTTATGAATTAAACAGAGGTCAGGTTATCTCATTTTTATGAACTTTTAGATCATGATAGGCTTTAACATTTGTCCACAGTGTGCTATTTCAAAATCACCAATAAAATGTCTTTGGGTGGTTCAGTGTTTGATGGTTTTGATTAAAATAATAAATACGAATATTTCTTACCTCCCTCTGGGTGAGCAGCTCTGTGTTCACCATCTTGACTTGGATAGGAACCAGAGTAAGGGGGTCAAAGGTAAGACTCCCTCTATTTCTGTAGTTGTACTAAACAAAAAAACCCCCAAAAAGTTATATACTTATATACTCATATATAAAAATTTAGATGCAACTTTTTCCATCCGTACTTTGGGTTTAGCTGGAACAACAAGAACCACATTTTCAAGACGAATGCCAAATGAGCCATCTTCATAGTAGCCAGGTTCTAGAAAAGGACGAGAAGAACAATTATTGTACAAATATTATTTATCTTTCCTGAAAACACAAATGACAGCATGTCTAATTCTATGTAAAAAGTGCAATTGTAATTTGTAATTTTGTTTGGCAAAATCACCCACCGTCACTGACAATCATTCCTGCTTCCAGAGGTTCATCGGCAAATGTCTTGTAGCTGATGCCGCAGGGCCCCTCGTGAACATTGAGGAAGCAGCCTACACCGTGGCCTGTCCCGTGGAGGTAGTCTAGCCCTGAATCCCACAAGGCTGCACGGGCAAATGAATCTAACAAGTGCCCTAAAAAATAGTTAAAAATATGAATAAAGGCCGAATCTAAACTTGATGCAAAATCCTTATTCTATGCTAATATATTTTAAATGTCAAAGCACCTTTGGTTCCATTGGGGAAAACAGAGGCACTGACAGCAATGTGTCCTTTCAGCACATAAGTAAAGCACTCCTACAAAAAACAACATGCAGAATATCATTTGAGATAGACTAGAGCTGCTGTTTTTTTTCTAAATGTTCCAGAAAATATTACCTTCTCAAAAGCTGATGGTGTCCCAAAGTGCATGGTGCGTGTGACATCTGTGGTTCCATCACTGACAAAAGAAAACATGGATTCAAAACATAAATGTTGAGAATTACCACTGTACAGTAGTATCAATCAAAGTCTCGACTGGACTGGCATAAATAAACTTATGCTCTTTACATGTACTGAGCCCCAGAGTCTATCAGGTAAACTTCATTGATGGTAAGTGTTCTGTTGGTTTCAGGCAGTGGTCTATAAGGAAAAGAAACATCATAGTTAAAAACAATGCAAAAACATATTAACCTTTGTGGAAAGCAGAAGTCAAGCCAGACAGGTTTCTCACCTGTAATGTATGATTGCAGCATTTGGACCAACACTTGAAATGGTGGGAAAACTGAGGCCTACAAAATCCTTTTGCTGACTGAAAGACAAATGACACAAATGCACAATGCATTAACAGTGTTTTTTTAAATTATGCCCAGCGGCCACAGTAATAATTCCTCATACATTTCTTCTAACATCCAGCAGAGGGTGACAGAGGTTGTAATAAGTTACCCCCAACATACAAAGAGCACAGTATCTTTGAAATACACACTATTGAACATAAAAGGAGCTATGAGGATTAACTGAAAGAGCAGTAACAAAAACAACACCTGGGAAAAAAATTGCTTTATAAAACACCCATATCAAAAATCCAACCTGCGAAATTCTTCAGCCTTATCAGCTGCAGAAATCTCAGTCACAGTGCCTTTTGGAATCTACAAAACAAAAACCACAACAGCTTAAATTTACAATAAAGTATACACCTGACACCACGTTTAATACAGTGCTTACTTTCATTTAATGAACCGAGGGAAATGGTTCATTAAAAGAAATGCGTCAGAAACAATAGGCAAATTCTTTAAATCACTATTGTGATATTGTTTCAGTATACAAATGACAAGGTTTCACAGCGAAGGTTTAACGGAAAGCTGCTGTTTTTGGAGAAAATAGCAGTTTAAAATGTTTTCAGCCTCTTTTTACTATCAATGACTTGAACTAATGCCATGTGTATGTCCCCCTTATAAATGGATAATCAATAAACACATCTGACAATGATTTAATTACCTCTTTTTCCAACCAGGCAAAGAGTTCACACAGGGCAACCGCATCCTTGATCTGTGAGAAAAGTGTTTGTATATTATGATTAAAGAGACAAAAAAATGTAAGTTGCATCATAGTTTTTGAAATAAGTTTAGAGGATCTAACATGGGCCATCCTCATTCCTTGAATTTCAGTGGCATTCTTCACAGCCTTGGCCAAACAGAGTGGTGTGTAGGGAATTGGAGTTCGGTGGCTCTGAAACAAAGTAAAGTCATAGTTAAATTGTTGTGGCTACAAACTGTTTGTGGTGGAACTGTAATTTAAATAACTGTCATTAGAGATTTCTGCAACTAGCACGAGGAAACACAATGTGGCTCAATCCAGTACCTTGGGGATAACTTGAGTAAGGGCACAGCTAGCCTTGTCACAGATCCACACTTTGTCCTTGGGGCCAAGTGCAGCACAAATAGCCTGGAGTTCGGTGTAGACTGACTCATATGGGAACGTCTGGATGCTCAGCTCAGGTTTGATGGGCGAGTCCAACTGAAGGTGGGACTTTAGTGCAGGCTCATTAACCCTCTTTAGGTCTACAAAAAGTCTGAGAGAAAGGGTTAGTTAAAGCAGAAATAAGCAGACAGTGTGCATGTCTTGCTGAGCACTGTAATTATTTTAAAGGAATTGTATTCATATTGTAAGAAATACTGCTTAGAAAGCTCTTACAAAATAGTTACCTTATTGTGTTCATTCCCACAATAGCATATGCGAAGAAAACTGGATTGTATTCGATGTCTGCACCACGAAGGTTAAAAAGCCCTGATAAAAAAAGGAGAGCATTTACTACATTTGACCAAATATTGAAAATACATATGTTCTACATTTTTTGTTAAATTAGATGTCTTTTAGTACTTTGTTTTCCATGTGCCTTAACTAAAAAGTTAAACGTTGATTAAAACCTTTGCAATAATTTAATCTGACTTTCTTTTTTGTGGATGCCTGAGCAAATCCTTTTTAAATTAATGGCTATTGAAATCCTCTTGGCTAAATGCTACCTGATAACAATGATAATCAGTGTTACTCTAATTAACACAGACTCTCAGACCGAACAATCAGAAACAAGAGCTCATTAGGTCCAGGTTAACGAGGTGCTCCAATAGGCATCTACAAAGACACTGGTGAATCCTGGGGTCCTTGGATCGTGATCATGTATCAAACCTGACTTATGTAACAGGGCCACTATATGCTATGCTACATGTTAAAATGCTTATTTAAAGGAACTGTGACAGTTTAAGATTTTGCCCAGTATCAGTGTGTGTTATGATGCGTGTCTAGAGACATAAGCTGCTGAAATGAGTCAAATATAAGTTTCGTATTGTATGGTCTTAAATGAATTATTCTGCATACATGCAATCTCGTCCAATGCTGTGGCCACAAACCAGGTGATCTTCCTTTCTGTCATCTTTGCTCGCAATGTTGTAATCTTATCTTGCCAGGACAAACCTGCAGGAAAGCAGTAATTAGAGAGAATAATCACACAATTACTTCTGATAGCAGGGAACCACTGTAATGTAATGTTACCAACTTAAATGACAGAGAAATCTATTGTTGTACTGACCAGTATACTCTGATCCCAAAGTGCGTAGCTGAGTGCTGGGTCGTTCAGGCCTGTCTGCCCATATGACATCGATCAAGTTTTCCTGCACTGCCACAAGAGAGTGGCCTGCACTGGTCAGTGCCTTGGACATGTTCTTCCACTGATCTGAACATTTGAATGTTTTTTGAAAAATGTGATTAAAGTGTTTTGATGCTGACAGAACAGTATCAATGCAATATTTCAACTTGGCGCACCTGCAGCAATAATCCAGGGGTCAACTCCAACTTTGGAGTTTTCTGGAAGGACACTGATGAGCCAGTCCTCCTGAGAGGGTGTCTCCTTTAGTCCTGTATGAGATTTAAAAACAAAGTAAAAAAAAAAAAAAGATATTATAAAAGAACTTCTACATCCCATTCTCCAGTGTTGTTTTATTTAAAGTAATAAAACAGATATTGTACTTTGAAATGAACACCGGCTAAAGTGCATACAGAGGTTTGGGTGAGGTTTAATGAAGTAAAGATTGCTGTAATTACTTAGAAGTACCAAAGTACAGTTTCCTTTATGTTGGACATTACCCATTTTCATAAGAGTCCAGTTGTTGTCCATCTGTTGGCTGGCCTGGAGGAAATAGCGCCCATCAGTCCACATTGCAGCCTGTAGCTCTGTGACAATGGCTGTTCCTAGGTCATCAAATAGGGTAAAAGAAAATAGTATCTTTCACAAGGTGCATGTAAAATGATCGCTTAAAAACAGGTCAGTCATTTGGTAACTGTGCTGATATTTTCTTGTATGTCATCCAAAAGCATTCATGGCTGGGTGAAAGAAAGGTTTTGGGTAAAAGAAAGGTTTTGCACTAGTATTACAAAACAATGCCAACATTTGGATCAGAAACACTGATGGTTATCATACCTGCAGAGCCATTGAATCCAGAGATAAATTCCCGTCTGCAGTCACAAGGTGCAATGTATTCACTCTAAAAATATAAGGAAAGAAAGAGAACGAAAGCAGAGATCAGCTTCAGTCACTTTGAAATACCATCTTTACTACTTGTCTCACATCGTGACTTGTGCATGAAGAGGGAAAAGGGAGGAGCGGTTCGGTTGGTAAAGGGCTACAATTAATTATGAAGGTCAGCCAAGACAGACTCAATCAGAAAACAAACACAGTAACATCAGGGATTGCAAACTTAAACAAAACAATCAACAAAACAAACAAAAAACTAAACAGCAAAAATATAAAACGATTTTCTATATTATTTTTTCCTCAGTTTTCAATAGAGAAGGCAACAGGACTACTGACTTACCATAATTATCAGCATAACTATAGCCAGTGTGTGTTTAGATAGAATAATGAGTAACTGCAAATGCAAAATGAAAGTGATCATACCTGGTGTGCATCTCCAGACGGGACAATGTAGGCTTGTATGGGCTCAGAAAAGTATTTGCAATTTTTCATTGCTTGGCGGAGAAGCCTAAGCAGCTCTCCTGTGATCTTTGGAGACATTGTGGTTTCTAAGCGTGTGAGAGGAAATATTAATTACTTAAAACCCCTTTGCAATTGAGAAAACATAACAGGATAAGAAGCAAAGACCTATAAGAGAAAGGTAAATATTTAAAAAAAAGAGAATAATCATTTGAGCCTGCATGTATTATCATTACAGTACCTGGCTCTACGGAGGTCATGTTGACTTCAGGTGATTTAAACAAAGCACTGACTGACTGCTGTACAGTTTCTGACTATTAACGTGGAGCTCAAAGTTCACACATGAATCTTGAACCTGGTAAAACTTGCTGATTAAGCAACAAACTATATTGGGATTAAATATTAAAAGAATGAAGTAATATGTTGTTGTCGACAGGTTGGTTGACACATCTCCAATGCAAAAGATCCGTATTACATACTGACCAATCAGGTTGCAGTATTTTTCATCAATGAGCTCTCCCATTGGCTGACACTCCGCATGAGAGTCTTGTTTACAAGTTAGCCTCTAATGAATTGGTAACAGTTACATCCATCCTGATATTATATTTTTTTTTTTAGATAAAACAAACACATCGCCAAATATATTTTCAAACCCGTTCTCTTGGAATTAAAAATAAGGCTTTACTTTGTACTTCCCGTAACACTATCAACTAACACACGTTGCATTGCAATCTGTAACTTATTTAAGTCGCAAGTGGGTGTGGTAGCACCTGGCAAACACAGACAATTTTAAAATTTTACGCGCTTTTTTGCCAAATAAGCAGTCAGGGATGTGGTCTGTTTTTTTTGTCGCGGACAATGCCGTGTAGTCACATGCGTGGGAGTGGTAGCCCTTTGGAAACAGTCAACATCCCCGCGCAGTCACGGCTCAGGACGGTACATTAGCCCCGAAAACATTTGCTAGCTCACATACAAGTAGCTTCAAATGCGGCCAGTGTAAAGCTGAATACACACCCGGTAGTTTTGCCACGTAAATATGAGCCTTGCGTGAAAAACGTGTACTCCTTTACCAGCTTGGACCTTGTGTTAATTTACAAAACAGGAGGCTGCCATTTCGCTGTTGACGTTTCTGGTCACGTGACTGCCGTTTCTGCCAGTGAACGCAGAGAGTTGGAGACTCGCCTCTTTTCTCTGAATAATAGACCACACATAGCGCACAATCACTGGATCACTGGATGAATGAATATAATTCCACTTCACACCGTTTGTCATAATTTTGAGTGATTCACTTTCACACAGAGCAAGTTGCACTATATACTTACATAGTTTTATGAAAACAACTCTTTAAATCGAAATACAAAGACCTTCCTACTTCTTACATCACAGCCATTTCTTCATTCCGATTTGTGACTACTGTCAGATTTAGTTCAGGCATCTATTATTTACTAAATTAAACTAAATTATTTAATTCTTCCATACACAACAGGGACACATTGTACAAACATAATTAAATTTTATTCACAATTTACTGATATTTACACTGAATTAGACATGATCAAGAATCCTTGGCAGTGCATACATAACAAGAAAGATTAGGGAGATCAGAAGGCTAAGGCCCCATCCACTCAAGTCCACACAAATATGGATGAAACATCTGTGAAAAACAAATCACATGTAGGCTACAATCTACATTTATGATGAGTTGTTGATTGGTGAATGATTGTAAACAGCAGACGTAGTTGTAGTTAAGGCAGTTACAGCATTTGTTTGATTTTTAATCAGAACGCCAATTTAAACATGATCAGTTACAAAACATTTCTGAATCTGGGTTGTTGGTGGATGGATGAATCTCTGAACCTTTTCTTTGTTTGTAGAATTGATTTAGTTTACATTAATAAGACAACCACAAACAAAAGAAGAAGTCTTCCTGGCACCAACAGCACACCTGCACTTCCTGAAGCTATAAAATAGAAATATGTAATATAAATATAAAATACATGTATATGCATAAAGCCAAAGCACAATAGTGAACTTACTCATGCATGAAGCAGACTCTTTAAACAAGCCCATTTTCTCACTTGTTTTGACAGACATCAGAAGCTTGGGGCTGACATTACCTTTAAGACACAGACAATGTGGCAATCACTAATTAAACAAAAGTTAAGCTTACAATTACTTGTTAGACTTGATAATAATAGATTGTTGTATTTTTGGCAGTAGTTGCTATGAACTTGCTTTTCCATCAACAGATAAAATGATGACAATGCGAAGTTCCTAAAGTGCATTTATGGCAAACATTTTGACCAGAAGCATGTTTTTCAAATGCTTGGTGATTCATTTCAGACCTATTGCAGAGCTGTTGTCCTTTAATGTGCTTATCCAAAGATTTTACATTTTATTTTCTTTCTTTTTCTTCCTTAGACTAGTCCTTATTACAGTGGGTTGGCACAGTCAATTTTTCATACTTTAAGTTACATGCACATTTGGCCCAATTACTGATAATAACTGCAGGGTAAGGATTTTCTAGGACTTATACACTTGTAAACTCTCAACCCTGTGGGAGACCCTGGAGCTAATAAATGCCTGTCCTGTGCTATACGGTGTACAGGAACCTCTCTGTTCCCCCACTGGGAGACTGGGTGACACTCTAGTGTCAGGTTGCTGAGTAATTTTTCAGGTTTCTAAAGAATTTCAATGGGTGTAATTGTTCATTGTCTCTGTGGATAATGAGATGGCTACAGAGGTCCAGACAGGAGTGAGATAACAGAAATAGGACAACCTCAAGGTGTGTTTGTATGGTGCAACTAAAGGGAGGGTTTAAGTGCTTGCATCTTGATATATTGAAGTTAAAAATATGACAGACCTTAACTTGCAGTCAATTAAAACATTGCATAATTATTTATCATGATATTAGTGTTTGTGTTTTAGCCTTAAGTGCAATTTATCATGGGTCCTTCTTTTTAGAGACAGTGTTGCTGTTCCTAATTGCTGATAGCTTTGTGTGCATTGGGAAATGAATTTTGTGTAGTTTAACATAGGCAATGGTGTGTAGCCTTGTTGCCATATTGATGAAGTGTGAGTCTGTGCTACTGCTGTCTATTTTTACAGAACATGAGATTTTTGTCTGTGCTGGTGTTTGGTGGCTAGTGCAGGAAATGATTTTTTAATGCATTTGGATTTCTTTGCTGGCATAGTGGGAACAACTCTGCATATGTTTTTTTGCACATTATAACGATGGTAAAATAACAACCTCTCTAACATAGTGGAAACGGTACACACATTATTAGACCCACATTTACTTTATCAAATATTGTGCCAAAGTTATGGGTCTGTACAAGAAATCTAAGAATGAAAATGTCACCTGCAACCATAAAGTTGACTTTCTGGCAATTTCTATTTTCTGCAGACAGAGGAGAGACAGGCAGAATGGTGACTCTTGATATTTCTATCAGCAGTACATCAGCCACCCTCCTTCTGAAATCATATCTGCAAGAACAATGTAATGAAAATATACTTGTCAATGTTCAATCTGCTTTGTGTCACTTATTGAATTGTATTGACTCACATATTACAGATAACTTGTTTTGTTTGCTAAATGGTCTGAACACTTGAGAGAGACTTTATCATAATGTGACAGTGATATGATGGAAACTATAGTTAAATCCTATAAAGAATTTTCTGTACAAACTAAAAAGATCTTTTCACATATAACAATTCATTTAGCCAGTGAGAAAGCTGAGTCAGTGTTTACAATAGTTCAACAACAGAAATCACATGCATCCTCACCTGTTGAAGTTGGCCACTTTAGGAAAGGTCTGTTCTGCAGACGGGGATTCTGGGAGAATGTCAGCGCATGCAATGATACTGTCGCCATTTTTCACCACTAGAGATCGATGGACGACTGAAACCAGAAATTTCTGTCAGTAAATGTTTATATAAATGTTTGAGCAGTCAAAAACACACAATTAATGTACCTGTGAAGTCACCACTGAGCTGCACAATGCTGTCACTGTAGACCTGCCCATCATTCACACTCACTGGGCCCTTCCTTGTGGATAACTCCCCCACCACGCAGCTCAGGGGGGTCTCTAATGAACAGGTGGAGCTCTGTAAAAAGAAAAATATTTTATTAGTAATGCATGCTTTGCAAATAACATAATCATATCTGAGGAACACACAAGTAATATGCATAGTAAGGAGAATCTCACCATGGTTGTCATGTTGAAAGGATTATACATGCCCCCATGTTCATTGCATTTGTTGGCACCTATTTGGTTTGTCATGATGAACATGGATACATTGGTCTGCATGGGGAAGGTAAAACATAAATAGTGCATTAATAAACCATTGCAACTTTTACTGTTGCCTCCAACTCGAAATTTAAGGCATGTCTTTTGTTCACTTGTTATACAAGCCTGGCAATACCGTTGTGGCTCAGTCTGTAATGTGAGAGCTACCTTTCTTCAGAGAAACCAGTCATTACTTGGTAGTGAATGTACATCCTACATTGATATCACCTTTAGCTCACTATATCTTGTATCATCTTGTACAATTACATGCTCTCCTGTTACCTAGTCACATTCAGTGATCTTATCTATTTTGGTTCTCTTTCTGAATGTTTTATTCAAATATCTGACACTTGGAGTTACAGTATCTAATAATAAAATGTATGTATTACTTCATCAGTGTATATGTTTTGTGCTCAAGAGCACATGTGAACAGATCTGTAAACTTACATTTACTGATGACTGAAGGGTCACTTCTAGAGTAGTCTCCGTGCTGCTCCCATCAGGAAATATTTGCTGACGCTATAAGCAGAAAAATAGTGTCTGTTAGATCCTAACCTGAGATACCCTCGTGACCCTAGTGATCTAGCTATAGCAACAATGGTCCAAGACACCTTTCTTATCCAGACTCTTCACTGCTTAATAAAACTAACATTCAATCAAATGACACAAAGTCTTTTTGAAATTAATTTTGCCTTTACTCATTTGGACATATTGGCAATGTTAGTGCCCGCATCTGTCAGATATGGGCAGGCACAGTATGGGGGCTTGTGTGAAGGGCTGACACAGACAGCTGTTCCTGCAGTGAGATTCCCAGTTCAGGGTAGGTTTTTAACAACCAGGAGACAGATGCTAAGCTAAGCTAATGAACCTGGCCAGCTTCCCATTGCTCTCTTGTGCAGCAAAGAAAAATACACTGTCATGTTTTTGTGGCAGCGGGGTTCATAATAAATAAAAAAAATGGAACATGTTTTTCAGTGACACAACTATACAAGTTTAATCTCAAAAGCTACCACATACTTAAATGTAATCATAAATATTGTGCATAACAATATTGGTCAGTGCAATTATTTTGAAATGATTGCATTATATTGCATTAAAACTGTGCAGCAATTTAATGTTAGTCAATAGAAATAAGTGCTGACTCAAGGTTGCTGTTCTTAGTGGTGTTAACCATATTGGTTTGGCAAGAATGTGTTTTTATTTTGTCTTAGTCTAAGAGCTTTCAAAGAAACTACTTACTACTTCACTTTTTAATCAATTATCAACTAAATAAATACATTATTATTCTTTATTTAAACTAGGATGAAGATAAAATCAAAGTAACTCACATTATAATATGCATATGGTTTAACAGTAAATTTATGTGTTTACCATCACAACTGTCCCTGTCACTGTACTGTTGAAAACAGCCTTAGCAGTAATCCAGTGTCCATCTGCTTCTCTGTCTGCTGAGATGTCTGCACAACGCAATCTAGAAAACAAATGCAAACAGATATTTAAAGATGAGAGAAACCATGGTGTTTGTGATAATCTAATACTTCCACTGTTTGACTTAAGGTTGACTAGTTACTACCAGTCACTATTAAGAATAATGTTACTGTTTGACAATGGTGCAAGTCATGTATTGTACAATTATTTGGAACAGAAGTAACAGTTCCCATTATTGCAATGTGTCTTTTGATGCAGACAACTGAGGTCAACAAATATGTAAGTTAAATCACTTCTTCCTTAGATCTCATTGTCTTTCAAACTGACAAAAATTCACACCTCACCTTGATCCGTTACTGTAGTGGACCACCAAAGACCGCCTCAGAATGCTATATGGTCCAGTTAATGGCAGGTTGGCGTCTAAGAAAATAGCCTGATAGTCATTACGTCCAGTCAGCATCCCAAACTTCCCACTGATGTCTCCAACCTCATACTGGTCCAACGTGCCCATGCCGGGACCAGGAGACGTAGATATGTTCCACTCCAATGGATTAAAGTGACCATGGATGTTTGTGTCAGAGCAAGGCTGTACACTGCCAGGTTTGATGGGCAATATATGAACATGATAACCCCCAGCTTGAGAGTTCAGGTCGGTCAGGGAAACATTAACTGTAGTGGGACCTTGCGGAACAGACTGAGAGAACCAAATCTGCCCGCTTGATTTGCCAGGTCCATACCAGCTACCTAAGCTTGCTTTAGTTGTCCGCACCAGAGTAATATTGGCACAAGCAATCCTTGGTCCACCTTTCTCTGCTTGATGAATCACAACAGATCGTCCCATAATGCCAGGCACCCAGGAGGTAACATCGGTGAAGAAGTTTTTGGCCTCCACTCTGCCCACAGTCGTACCCAGGTTGACAGTGCTATGTTTACCGGAAAGGTCTCCCACCTCACAGGAGAAGGGTCTGGAAGGGTGGCAGTGGAGACTATAGCTGCTGTCCTCTGTGTCTCTGTTAAAGGGGTTCCAGTGGCCCGTTGTTGTACTGCAGCGCCCATTGCTGTCATCTCGCTCTGAGCTAATAGGATAGGTGTGAATATGCCAGTTGTGGTTTCTGGTTGGTGTTGTTTCTGGATTTCCATAACTCAAATCCAGAAAAATGGACATGTCTGAAAGGGGGTTGTTCTTCAGTTGGGTGAAATAAAACTCACCAACAACAAGGCCCTGGAACCTGGCTCTAGCTACTGTTACTTCACCGGGATAGCTGATGCTGGCACAAACATATCTTGACCCATCTGTTTGATGGATGACCACTGAGCGACCTACAATACTGTTCTGTCCAAACAGAGGGAGATTATAGTCTGAGACAACCATCTGAAGCTCGTTTTTGCCCACTAAAGACATATGCTTTGTGCTGAGATCCCCTGTTTCATATTTATCGTGTGTTGAACCAGGGCCTTTTGGATACGCTGGGTCTATCGTGTTTACTTCAAATGGATTCCAGTGCCCACCCACGTTATCATTTGAACACAATCTTGAGAGAGGGTTCCTGACAGAGGGGACGGGGAAAAGGTGGACATGGTATGGGCCAACTTTACCCTGTAAGTTTGTCAAATTCAGCCTTAGCTCTGTTATGCTGAAGGGAGAAGCCTGTCGGAAGCTAAAATATCCTTTGATCCCCCTCATATTTACCACAGCATTCACTTGTTTTTCTGGTAGATCATAGATTTGGGCACACTTGTAACTTGAGCTCATTTGAAAAAGAAGAAAGCTAGTATCGGTGTTGAAACTCTTCAAATCCAAATGGGTTTTCTGAGGTTGCAGTGGAGTTCCTACTTTTAAAACACCCAGATTCGTTAGAGATGAGGGATCTAAGCTTCCGAGAAGAACATCACAGTTTGCAGCAGTGCTCAGAGACCCAAAGAGAGTAACATTAGTTTGGAAGGCATTCACCTTGCCAACTGTAACTAGATCTGTGAGAAGCCAATGGTTGGGTGGCTCGGAGCTATGGCGTATATAAACATTACCAGCAATGGCTCCATTGAACCGTGCCTGACGTGTCAAGAGCTTTTGACCTTGACTTACAACAGTGCATACTTTAGTGCCATCACAAGTTTGAAGAGTCATTGAGAAGTCATACAGGTTTGGCCTGAGTACAAACAAGTGAGACACATTGATGGCTGTGTTTGAGGCAGGATTGGCTGTGAAGCTGAAAATACTGGAGCCAATGTTGGCTTCTGAACAGGGTTGATCAAAGTGGCCATACATCACAGGAAATTCACTGATAGACAGGTTAACAGAACCACATGATCCAGCACCAGAGACGTTGAGAGTTGCCATTTGGGAAGAGGAATCAAACTGCACCAGTCCCGTGACCCCTCCCATGTTCAGAGGAGCCCAAAACTGAACAGCACAGATAGAATCTAGAAAAAAACCCAAAAAAAAACATGAATGATAAAGTGGCTTCAACAAAATGCATGGCTAAATTTAAGTGTGTATAACTGTGTTCTATGTTCCTCTCTCTGCTTAGTATAATGTTATTCAATATCTCATACATATTACTGAATTAAGCGGCTTCAAAATACGCATAAAATAGTGATTTGTTTTTGCTGGCTAATCTGATATTACATTACTGAAACAAACTTAAATTCAAATATTTGGATATATTATTTATTACATTTATTAATATTAGATTTAGTTTAAGAGAGAGAGATAATATAAAGAGATAATATTTTATTCTTTACTAAATATGCTTCAAGTACAAATACAAGCACTGATTAATGTATTAGCTTGTGAAATCTTATCACAAAAATGTCAATAGAAACTAAACGTTAGTTGAATAATGCGGACATTTCATGTTAGGGGCCTTATCCATACATTTGAAGAAATGTGGGATTGTCACAGCTTTTCAATATTATCGGACACTTAGTAACATCAGTTACAGAAAAACATAATGTAAAATTATTGTTTTCTTCGAATGTAACAAACATGAACAAATTGTTGCAAGGTAGGAATGCCCTCCAACATCACATGCCTCTAATTCAATTATTTTATTACTTTGAAGCGCTTCGTACAAAAGTTGCATTCTTAGACTTTACCAAAATCTACGGCACAACAAATGAAACATAATAAAGTCTACAACACAGTGGTCTGCAACGTGCAGTTTTTCTATCCAAAGTACAAGAAAAAGTAGTTCACTCCTGACACTGTGTACACATTAATCATCAATGAAGTAGCATCATAAACAACTGTTGACAAGAGTGAAACACTTACCATATAACAAAAACAGCAGAGTAGCTGTCAGATAGCCCATGTTGGCATATGAGTTCAAGACAAACAGCAAAGACAAAAAAGAAGTGTATGCAGTAAAAATGCAATTATATTAAAACTTAACAGAAGTTAAAAACACCAAAAAAGCAAAGCAAAAGTATAGCTAAATAAAAAAAACCTGTTTAAGTGTGTGTGTCTAATAGCTCTCTCAAAGTAAAACACTCCCTGTCATGTCCCTGACATTTTGTAGCCAGCCTTGTGCCTGTTTCTCAGCAGAAGGCAGACCTCACTTTCTGCGTCAGCCTGTGATTGGTCGACAGGGCGGCAGTCTCATGTAAATCACTAGGGCAGGAGGGACAAGATTTGGTAGCCTGGATGGATGGAGGTGGCAGTTCCCTTCTTTAAGAGTAATGTCATATTTCAATTATTCACAGGAATTATTAATAATTAATAGCACTGGTTAAGTTTTAAACATTGTAAATGTTGGATTTGAGATTACTGAAAATTTATGAGAAGAGAAAAAAAAAGCAAAAAGCAAATTTGAGAAGTACAGCTCTTTTTGTACATTCTCAAACAAGTTGGAAAAAATGGCAATTAAATTACTTCTAGTAATCTAGCAATAATAGGACTAATCAATTCAATTATTATGACAAGACATACAAAATGAGAATGAAAGGCTGCCAAAATAAACAACTCTTTTTAGTTTTACACAAAAACCAGACAGACACTGACTACTATGGCTCCTGGAAAATATAATTTTAGCTCATCTTGTGAGACTCATCGTCTCAGCCTCTTCCCTCTCCTTAGATAAACATAACTCAGCTGTCCTTGTGGCAGAGTAAAAAAAAGGGATGGAAAATAGTAACATGCACTAAGAATAGCAGCTTGATGACCCATTATTACAAGCTGTTTTGGGTAGACCACGCAGCCATTTACACATTTTGGAGGGTCTTTGAAGTGGGTAAGGTCCTTTGCAAGATGACTGATTGCAGCACAGCTATAATCGTGATGTGACTGGGTCTGTGTCCCTGCATTCATACAAGACTTTGGCATCTCCACAAATAAACCACCAAGAGCAAAATGCTGAGAAGAAAAGCATTCACAGTATTTGAAACCCAAGCAGATTACCTTTTATTACTGACTAATTTCAAATGTAGACTGTGGATAACTTCCTTTGGCTAGTGTGTACTTCTATGACTTGTACAAGGATTAAGGTGTCAGAAAGGCACTTTAACTGGAATTTATAATCTGATAAAGCGATGGTAAACATCACAGTTTTACAGACTAGACTAATTTTTCAATTCAATTCAGTTTTGTTTATACAACCAAGTATCACAATAACACTTGCCTCAAAGGGCTAAACAAAAAAAACAGAAGACAGCAAATAAACAAACAGGATAAACAAGACAACAACCCCTGTCCTTATACCCTCCGTCAGGGTGAGGAAAAACCCAAACAAAGCTCACCTTTTTCTAAGGATGACAACACACAACATGCAGAAAGAATTCTTGATTCAACATTCATTCATTTACTGTAGCACTTGAATTATTCCCCTAAATCACTCGGGAATACTGTGTAGAAAATTGTTACCTGCTGAAAATAATCACTTTACTCACAATTTTCATAGGTTCTTTTATAATAGTATTGTAACATGAAACAGTTTGTTTTTTCAGTTGAATACAGAATTGGTTGTGTTGTAAAACAACCTATTTAGAAAAAGGAATGTTGCATGAAAAAGGTTTCTGACACAGTGCCCTAGCGTAACCTTAATATCAGATTTCTGTGCACCTTTAGTGACAAGGTAAAATTGTTTTTATTTGGGTCTTTTACTGCAGTGTATTTGTAGGCTATAAGATTTCACTTCTGCCACACCCTCTGAAAGCATTTTCAAAGAGCCTGTATGTAAAAAAGGCACAGAGTGTTTCAGTTTCAAATTAAGAACAGATATTATTCTAATTTTGCACATTATGGTGTTAAGTCTTCTCACAGGACAACCACAGATTTACTATATTTTATTTTGTTCTGTCATTGACAAACAGCCTATTGCCTGTACAACAGAATCCAAAAAAGTATGGCCAATAAAAGGATGAAACAGTATTTCCAAAACTTCAGACACTATTCTGCAGACTTACTTTTTGATTTGAAAAAATTTAAAAAACTCTTATGACAGTAGACACAAAAAAAGAATTGCATTAAGAAAAGATTGAGCTCATGTATAAGTACATAATAGACACAAAACTGTGACATGGCAGCTACGAGTGACAAAATGTGTTGGAAATGGGGGGCAGGAACAGCACAAAACCTATTATATATATCATCGTGTTTCTACAGCTATTTACTGTGACATGGAGCTTGAACAATGAGACTAACAAATAGTTCGCTCTGGACTACTTGAGATCACCCTAAACGCAACTGTGTTATTGTAGGTGCTAGTTAAAGCCAGCAGATGGCGCCACTGTAACTTAATATACCTATATTTAGTAGCGTATCTTCGAAAATCAGTGAAAAAGAAATTTCATCAGCTAGTTTTCTGAGTCGTAATCCACGCAGCATTCAAAACAAATGCTTTACGATCCGTGGGCCTTCACTTAACCAATTATTGACGGTTATCAAAATGATTTAATCGATTTACTTTTAGCAGCCACGAAAGAAGTAAGCTATGCACGGCGTTTAGCTAGGCTACATGTGGCTAATGAAAATTCAACGCGATAAGAATAAGGACGCTCTACAAACATGTTTTCTGCTCTTCTACATCACGTGTCTCAAGCTCAGGCAAGGGATTTGCGAAAAAGCACGCCCGTATGAATGAAAAGGACCTTACTTCCTGCCACAAAGTGAGCTCTTCGTCGGTTTCCGCTGAAGCCGGTGTTGCAGGCGCAGAGCGGGGCATGACGAGTGACGTGCGGTGGGTCCCGTGGGAGATGGGAGCAGGACAACAGCACCTTAACGACTGAACATCACTGAGAGGGGCCATAAAAGGAGCATTTGGAAACACTTGTCTCTGTAAACTGCCAGACTCTGTCCCTGTCTCTTCACACTGCAGGTAAAAAAATGAGATCTGGTGTGTTTTGATCATTAAAATGTGTCTTAGTGGTAGGCGATTGCTGATTAACAATGTTATGTGCAGGTGTCTTTTAAGTTGTTTCCTTGACTCGTCAACGTGTCCTCCTTGGTTTTACATAACGATTGTAAAGAATAGTCAAATTATAGGTCAGATTTTATTGGTGTTTGCATGGCAATCAACAAGAAGGTCATAGGTCAGATGCAGGGTCAGATGGGCAACAAGATTTGAATGTGCCTTTTTCCATTAAACATTAAACCACTATATTTTAATATTAATTAATTCATTTCAGTGTATTGATTGAACATAACAGTATTGGTCTGGTTTATTCTGACAGAGACTGGCCCGCCTTTTTCTCCTGTTTCTCCTTTTTCTTGCAGACTTTAGATTTGAAGATCAAAAGCCAGGCAGACTTTCTTTCTTTCTTTCTTGATTCACATGTTACCAGTGGATACCCCCTCAGCACCTCTGGCTTTTGGCTATTTCTCAACCTGTAATGATTGTCTGAGGATATCCATTTGCACATCAAAGCCTGGCTGCCTAAACTGAAAAAGTGTTCAGACAAATATTGTCTTAAAGGTCTGTTGTGCTGTGATGCTGATAAATTTCTCTGGATTTTGTACTTTGTTCTTTATTTTGTTCTCTGTAAATATGGCAGTGTTCACCATCTGGAGACGAAACCCAAAACTAAATTCCCCTCTTTCGGTCAGAGGGGCCCTGACTCACAGCCCTTTAGGGACGTTCCTTTAGAGACACACATAGCTTAGAGCCAGTTACAGAAGAGATAAAAAAAAAATGCATTCCAGCCATCTCCACATATTGTAGTTTCTTTTTGGTTTTGATCCAAGTTTTTAATGTGGCCTTAATAAGTATTGCATTCACATGAGACAGTAGGTTTTTGACTGTTGTGTTAGTTTGGCCTTGGGAAAAAAGGAAGTTCAGGAGTTCAGGTCTTGGCACATTGCTACTCTGAATCTGTGCCCTTTTCTCTTTGTGTACTTTCTTATAACATGTAATTAGAGCAATTTCAAAGTGGTATAATTTGACTTTCTTCTGTGTAAGAACTCACTGAGTTGGTTTTAACACAACACTGAGTAGGTGGCATAGAGCTGAGGGGCTTAGTGCACTTCTCAGAGACAGTCAGTGAGGTGTTGATGTTTGTTGATGATTTTAGATCAAAGAGATCAACTTATAAACCTTTTAAATTCTTAATTCAGGGACTCTGGGGTTATAGATTAGTAATAACATTCAGTGTGTGTATGTTATAGTTGTTGAGTCTGGGTTGGCTCTTTAGGCTGGAAAGCTAAATTAAATGTTATGGTAAAGTAATTTTGTATTGTGCAGCACACTGTTAAAAAGGCGAGTCTGAAGCTGTTTAAGATGCACACGGCTCAGTGCATTTGAACCTGTCCAGAGGACACAGATGACTTCATCATTACCTCACTCTGCTCTGCTGGAGGACTTATCAAAAACATGTGGCCCCAGTCTCCCAACACACTGCAAACTGATTGAGTTTTGGACTGCAGTGTTATTCCTTTGTTTGAGGATGTGTGTCTTTGCACAAGCAGGCTTCATTGTACTGCATTACATTTTCTTTGCTTTCTGTGGATTTTGACTACATCTGTCACTGGTTTGGCTTGCTTTAGCCTGTTTGGTCACACAGGCTTGGGACTAGCACTGCAGGGCAGGACATACACCATGCGTAAGTGCTTGAGCTGGGGTCTGTTACACTCAGTTAAACCAGACAAAGACGGTGAAGTGTTTTTTTTGTTTACCTATTTGTTAAAATATTATTAGTCAGATATTATTCTTACTTTTCTATGGGCTTTGGTGCTGTGTAATAAAAGCAGAAATACAAAGTTTGAAGTTTCCTCTTGTGCCATTCACTTTAAACAACAAAAAAGTAGAGCATTCAATTATTAACCATAATATACTGAGTATAAGCTTAGAGTTGAACTAAAATGTATTCAGATTGCAAGCAAAGGAAGTTGTAATTTTGTTGTCTCATTGCCACATGAACATAAGACCAGACAAATCACATTAGTGGACTTTTAAATTGACTGTAGTAGTGGTGGTGGTCTCTTTAAAAGAAAACACCTGATACTAATCCCAACAGATGCTTAACAAACCCAGTTGGTCAAATGTTAAAGGATAATCAAGCTGGTCTGTTTCATTCATTCATTTTCTACTGCTTAGTCCCGTTTTGGGGTCGCGGGTGGCTGGAGCCTATCCCAGCAGCTTTGGGCCTTAGGCAGGGGCCTGGTCTGTTTTAAACTGTTTTAATTAAAACGTTTTAGATCTTTCCTCTCCCTGCTCTCTGAACTCGTGTGATGCCAGTCAGAGCTGAACTGCCACTTGTGTCAGACTGTTGTACAGCCATGGTGCAGCATGTGCAGGTTCACTGTCCTCATCAGGTTAGAAAGACCTTATTAGACCTTGTCGAGTGGATAAATAACACAAAATGACCGCCTGCAGTGAAGCCCCACACATTTTTATCCACTTTGGGAAAGTGTTTGTCCATAAGGACTTTTTATTTATTTACTGTGTATTTCTTGTGATATGTGATTGCTGACAGCCTCTGCTTAACATGTATTTGTGTGAGAATGGGAGGGGGCAGCTGCTGGCAGCCAGCAGTGGGGCTTCCCATGAAATAGATGGTGTTTGCACAGATATTAGACTGGAGTCACCATGACAACAGGGTCAGCTTCGGACCATGGGAGGAGGAAAGATGCCAGGTTTTAAGTCTTTGGGACAGACAGTGCCCCCTTTGATCTTATTAAACGTTGTCTGCCAGGGTCAAAAATGTAAGGATTATTATATGTATTTCTTGCTGGGACTGAAATTGCAGATGTAACTACAGCTTTAAAATGTGCTTAAAACGGTGTTTACCAGTGAGCTTTAAAGACGACTGAAATGCTGCCATTAAAGAGAAACACAGAGTTTGAGTACTGTTTACTCAGAGCGTGTGCAGCCCCCAAATTTTTGGTGTGTGGGGGGGGTCCTCATTAGTTTTCACTGAGGCGTTGCATTAATATGCAGACGGGACTAAAATCTTCCAGGTCACAGCATCTATTAAATCCTTCTACTGTCATCTTGCACATTCTCAGGCTGAGGGCAAACCCGACCATCTGAAGCACTGTCTGTTGAGTTTGTCTCGATTAGCCAGTGTCAATCCATTCCTCACAGCATTCATGTGAGATCCATTGAGCTCATTTATAGCTGTGCGTGTCGGGCCATGTGAGCAGCTTCTATGGATGCCTTCATTACTGGTGTTGATCCCTGTGCTGTTTGGGGATCTGAGGACGTAGTGCCACAGATATGAGAATGATGTAAGGTCAAATTACATCTGTGTGTGTGTACGCTGCCCTCCCCATTACATAGAGACATGTTTCTTTTCCATTTTCTAGCCCTGCCATTAAAGTCAAGCTCAACAACATAACTCTGTATATTTAAGTTTTTACACGCAAAACTATGAGCAAGTAAAGAGTAAAATATATAAAATTCTAGAAAAAAAGACTTTATCACTTCCTTCTTAATTTATCCAAGTGTACCTCAAGCTTCCACCCATTTAAAAACTAATAAATGATACTAGTTAAATTGAGAATGAGAACATGGTGTGTGCTCAGATACAAATCGTTGTTGATGTCCAGGAAACACGCTTTAGTGCTTCTCTGACCAAACATCTACATTTACCACATCATCTGCCACTGTACCTCAGGCACACCCATGCCTTGTTCCTGTTTGTGGACACACACAGGCACAATGGTTGTGTGTCATCACTCAGCAACAAATCACTTCTGGCTGTGCTACCCTTGACTTGCTGCTGAGTCCTGTTCCTGGTGTGGGTATGTACTGTTTTCTTAGAGCAAACTGGGTCAGCTTATGAACTTAATGATTCTCATCCTCATGCATGTGAAATAAAAAAACTGCATTAGCATCGTAAAGCATGACCCAAATATGAAATAACTAACTAATATTAAAATAATTTGTGATCTCTTTTGTCATTTATTATTTATAGTGGATCGTGTTCCATGCTTTGTGCTGGTGTTTAATGGAAGGGTGTGAGGACAGCTAACCTGAACCTGAAGAGGCATGTTACAGTGTTGAAATTTCAGTAGCATGATGTTAGTGGATATCACTGAAGTAATGTTTCAGCTGGGTGTTGGCCTTGAGTGTGTTTGAAGTGGACTGACAAAGATAACTATACTTGCTATATTTAAAGGATATTTTAGCATCTCTTGGGGGTCTGTGAACATGTGATCCCAAGGACCACCTCAGTGCTAATCCACAGTTCATTACTTGTTCTCCTGTTGGATCACAAATAGACATGTGTTTACTGGATAGATTACATTGGCTAGTACAAGCTTTCATCTTTCCATACATGTGCTAAAATACCACTTAGGAGGCTACGTATTGAAGCACGCCACTTGGTATTGCATTTCAGAAGAAGTCATGTCCTTTGCAAATGGAGGATACAGGGTGTATATGGTTACACCATTGGGGTGTGGTTACAGGACAGTTAAAGATTTCAGATAAATAATAACTTACTTATTGTATAATTATATTATAATAGCAATAAACAAACCCCTAGTTTTTACCCAGGCCTGAACATGCTTCTCGTGAATTTAAAGGGTTTTCTTTCTTGACTTGTTTCAGTATGTTATTATTTAGTTCTTCTTTTATACTGTGTGGATTACTGAGCTTAAGGTTAAAGTGCTTTCAGAACTATGCCCAGATACCTTCTTCTGAACCTTTCATTGGACCTGGATGACTTCTCCACAGATATACTGTTGCTGAAACTGCTGTGGTCTCTGCTGCAGGGCATTAATTATCATTAGTGAGGCATTTCTTTTAGCAGCCTCGGGGCATTATAATGAGAGCATCTGTTTCTGTGCACAGTGCACATTTTACTGTATAAATTAGTGTGTCGATGATTTGGAGTAAGCTGTTAGGCTTCAGGACAAACATTGTGCCCTGTCAGACCCCATGTCCTGGGTCTGTTAACAGTTTATCTTACACAATGTTTGATGTTGCACTATATCCGGCTGTCAAGTTTGATTGTAAAAGATTGTTTTTGAAAAATCTGTTTTTTGTTTTCTTTTTTCTTTTTCTTGACTGTTCTTCAGTCTGAAATCAGAAAAAAATCTGCACATGAAATGCTGAGCAAAAAAGGACACAGCACTTTGTTTGTTATCACTGTTCCCTCTGATAGGAAGGCATGCACATGCACTCACAGTTTCCACTGAGGATGTATCTGGTCAAAGCAGAGGAGATACCAGCCAAATGTGAGTGTCATGCCTCTGAATGGGATGTATTGGGAAAGTAAAGGATATGACAGGATCACTGCTCCTTTTGTTTTGTTCTTCCAGTCGGTCACTGATATGCTCTGAGTGGGAAGTCTAAAACACAAAACATGAGGTCATGTGACATGTCCTGTGTTTCTGAGGCCTCCGTGGGCTTGTGATGTTTCAAGAAATGTTAATGTGGCTGTGTGAAGTCATTCATGTTTTAGGAAAATAAGTGGTATGCCTTAAATATGATGACATAAGTTTTTCCCATTTTTGCTGTGAAACAAAACTTGACCGATGGGCTTGTGGAGTTGTGTGGGTCACTGTAATGTCTAGCCAAACCTGCCCCAAGCATGGGTCACATTATTTGTCCATTTCTTGCTACTGAGAAACTTGAGTAATAGTGCTTTGCTGAGTGATAGTCCGCACAATTCACATACACAGCTTAAGATTTCACAATCCTCTGCAGAAGGAAATCACAAGTACATCAGAGTTTCACAGGCTTTTGTTTGGTTTGTGCAAATAGAAGCGGTAGTAGTGCAACAATATGAAGCTGTTCCTATTGGTTAAGATGATGTGGACATTAAATCTTCAGTTACACTGACCCTAAACCCTATGTGTTATCTCTTCTGGATGAACAGTATATATCATTATTCACACTGTTTTTATTAGTAAACCAAATCCAAAGGTAAAGTTAAACAAAGTGAGTGGTTACTGACACTTTGAGTACTTGAGTCATGTACTTTGTGTGAACTCATCTTTCAGTAGAACTGTCTTCTTGTTAATACAGCTGTCAGAGTGAAGGGCTTTGAAGAGTGTGGCACTAGTCCAACCTGAGAGAGGGTTAGGGGTAAATATCTGGAAAAAAAAAGTTTAAATCCTTCTATAAATGGTATTTTGTACAATGGAAAATGTGCCCATTGAGCTTGATGTGCATTTAAATGGCACCGGGTGTGTTTGGGTGTGGTTCCTCTAATAAAATGTAACTGTTAGCAGCATTATTACCTTTAAGACCATGCAGAAAAAAGAGAAATGTTTAGTGTGACTACATTTTCTAAGACCACAAACAGAGCCAAGATGTACAATGCAAAGATTTTTATTTTTGAATTACACCAAAAATACACAGTCCTGTTTGCTTTGACTACTTTGTAGGGTACATTTTCCTGTTGCATTTACTTGTTTTGTTCCTCTGCCATTTAAATTGACTGTATGACTCATTTCATGTAAGTTCACACAGATAAATGGGTCAATTTTTACAGTTCAGTACCAACATTAACAATCACAGTTCATCCCTCTTGCTCGACATTAAACTAGGCGGGGGCAATAAATCAAATTTAACAGAAACATTTTTTTTTCCTCTAACCCTGTGTTGCACACTGTGTTGTGGCTAATTCTGCTGCTAGCTCCAGAGCAGGTCAAATAATGTCTAGAACAGGGGTGGGCAAACTTTTTGGCTCAAGGGCCACTCTGGGTTTTAAAATCTGACTGGATATTTTCTGTATGTAGATAATGATGGTAGCTTTAGCAAAAGTACAAGGCATTGAAGGAAAATGGCCAAATATATGCTGTCTTAAATTATAAATAATTTGTAAATGCTTGGCGGGCAGCATTACACAGCTCAGCGGGCCGAATGTGGCTCCCGGGCATTAGTTTGCCCACCACCGGTCTAGAATGACTCTGACACTGAAGACAGTATACAAGGAGTCATATTACCTCTTTGATGCACTGGTTTGGCGAAGTAAAAGGTAACTGATCAACAGAAACAGCATCGCGCCTGTGCAGTGTCTTGCGTACTTTGTTGATTTATGCAAGTTAGCCATGTGTTCAGAATCTTTAGGCGTCTTTTAACAAGGCTTTGTGTCGTGTAAATTAGCTCTATGGAGACACAGAGGGGTCAAACTACAAAGTATTCAACCAAATCTGCTTTATTTTAACTCTTAGAGTAATGCACACTGCTGCTGCTACTTATATTATTGTTTTGTGTTGGCAGTGAGCAGAAATGAAATGTTTTGATAAAAAATACATTTAAATTATCTTTGTTGGTTAATAGAATGCACAAAAAAATGATTAAAATTGTAAATCATCTAAAAATCAAGATATTACAAATTGCCCTGCCCTTCATTAAACCTTCAATAAGTCAGCAATATATTTAGTGTTTAATGATAGAAGGTGATGCAAAAAAAAAATGTTTCTTATTTCTTACAAATGCTAAAATCAGTTAAAAACACAAAGCTGCCTATATAGAAATTCAAAACAGAAAAAAAATTTGTTTGTTTGTTTTTTTTAATTCTTGTTTTTTTAGTTTTCATTTTGCCCCTAACCTATTCTTAACTTGTTAAAATCTGTTTGTAGACACAGCTTTTAAAGGCTGGTTTGAGTTTGACATGGTCACACATTGAGCTAAAGCTTTTACATGAACTAGGTCTGTGTTGGAAATAAATGACCCAACTGCCCATAATAAGACTAATATGTAATGTTGACTTTATATAACGAGGCTGAAGGGGCAGTGACAGTGAATGGTCTGGACAGTCACGTCCATTAAATCAAAGTGAGCCTGACCCAGTGGTCAGCAGAAAACACTGTTGTGTAACTGTTCTCGCAGTCACTCCTTATCGCGCCCAAAGAAAATGATTAGTGCGTCAAGCCCAGTACCTGGCTTAACCTGTCACAGTTGTGTTTATAATGTTATACACACAGTCTTACATTCCTGTTGCACAGTTTTGTGGTTTACCTGGAGATTGTTGCAATAACAGAAATGATGATTATGGCATAATGGCTATAATGTTTTTTTCCTGCACCGAACAAACCTTTGAATCCCACAACAGACACTTAGATGTCTGTACAACATTAAGTGCCTAAAAATGTTCAGCACAAATGTTAAAATGTTTTGTACTCTTTCTGGTTTGGATGTTTTGCTGTTCTTATATTGCCTTATAACAATATAAATAATTGCTCAATCCCAAGTTCCTCCTGGACACCCGCTGTAAATCAACAATCAACAATTTTGGTTAAGAAGAGTTAAGTGAAATAATCCAAACATGCTTTTTACGTGCCGCACGTGTCCTACACTTTCACTTTCAGCATCTGTAAAACTGAAGGAAAGGGATTTAGAAGGTGTTTTTCATTCTTTTTATTCATCCAGACTGAGTCAGTGTGTTTCTACAACTGCAGCACTTCAGGTGTTATCCAAACTGTCATTCAACTTATAACACTGCCAAAATACACAGTTATTGTCTGCCTGCATCCTGTAGATGTATTAGGTTTAGACAAATTTAGAGTTTGTTGCGATGGAACTTATGCTGTGTGTTGATGCTATCATTAGCCCCACGTGTTTTCTCCTGGTGAGGCGTGAGCGGACTGTTGACACAGTTGGCTTTGTGCAGATGATGGTTATCAAGGGCACACTGCCTCGTGTAGCCCTTGGACCACTCCAGCTACCAATTACTGACTATTGTGACAAGGACACATGTAAAGCCCATAACACAAAGGGCAGTGAGTGGAGCAAAGCATTGTCCAGTTGAAATATGATAAGTCTTAAATTGAGTTTCCCCTCTTTGGAAAGTATGTGGACATTTTATTAAGCATAAGCAAGAGCATTTATATTGCTGTTTCTTCAACCTTGTATGTATCTATAGATGCTTTTTTATTTTATAAATGACTGACATTCATTTTAGTTTGAAGGAAACAGTTCTCTTTGATTAGCACTGCTGCATTCTGTTGAATTACAGAGCAGCCAGAGACTATAATAAAAGGTTTCTAGTTTCTTAACGTCATTGTCTGAGGTAATTTTTTTCTTTTTTAGCTTTATAATATATATAGTACAGCATATATAATACACAGATAATGTATGTTTCTTGCTGTGGATTATAAGCCTCTGATGGACAATTCAAATAACACTCAACATCTTTATGTCTGTTGACACGTTTAAGGCTTTTTTCACATGGCTCAGAGATCTACTGTAGACCCGATTCAGAAAGTAATAACATGTTTTTGTCTGTTTTTGTCTTAGTTGGTGAGACGGTGTTAACTGAAGCAGTCTCACGGGAGGTAAGATTTTTTTTACATCTGCACAAACCATTTCAGCTTCTGCTTCTAGCCTTTAACCACCTGTTGATGGCATCAACACCGAGCCCCTGTTGTCGCGTCTTATTTCACACCACAACACTCCAAGCCGGAAAATGAAACAGAAAATAGATGAAAATGTAGTGCTGAATGAAATGGAAAGTTTCGTGTCTGGTTTTCACAAGGACACAATGGATAAACGGGTTTGTAAAATCACACCGTTTCAGTCAGTGGTTATATTACAAACTACTTAATCCCTGAAAAAGTGGAGATGGCCTTCCTCTTTTTTATTTTTCTGTTTGTAGCTGAAGGATTGTTATTTAAGTTACTTTTAGGCCAAAAACATTAAAGTTTCACAGACATGTCCTATCTGGGCAGTCCTTGCAGTGTCCACTGGCTTAACTATTATGTACTTTTTATTAACTGCATTCTTTTCTGTCCCAGTCTGACACACACAAAGATGGTGCCATATTGCCCTTCTTGAATGTGTCATTGTCAGTGTTCTCAGATGCTATATTAATTATAACCAGCACTTGAGTGTTCTAATGTGTAGATGTTTGTCTTTATAGCACATGCAGCAGCTAAATCAGCTCTCTAAGCTCATAATGCTCCATTTAAAAAATTAGATACAATATAGAGTGGATTAACAGCTGTTGATGTAATCCCCCAATGAGTATCACTCTGCTTTTATAATTCCTTTATCAGGAATTATACCCTCCTTGGACATATAATGCTATTTTTTAGTTTAGGGGGCATGTTTCAAGCCTGGCCTTGTCCTGTTCTGTTGTGCTAACTAACTTGGCTCATTCCTGTAAACCAGTCTAATGTGACTAATGGCTTTGAGACAGTTGGTGGGAAAAACAAAACATTTATTCATCACACAGAGATGTACCCATGTAACCAAAAAACAAAAATGACACTTGAAGTACACGAATCTGCATAAATTATTATAGAAAGGTAAAAACATGGGTTTACCAAAACTGTCAAATCATTTTAGATTGTAATGTTTCATACACATATATCAAAACTTTCTGCTGGTCTTTGTTGTTGTATAGTTCCTGGACTGAAATTCTTCTTTTCTCTTCTCTTCTATCAGTTTGTATACATCAGCATTTCTCTCTGCATTCAATGTCACCTCATTCTCACCATTTGCATTAGTGTAATATCATTAGTTTCCAGCTAATGTTATTCACCTGGGTCTATGTAATTTGGGTAAAGTCCTTTTTTTTATTTGTTAATGTCATTACAACCAAATTCTTGAGCATATAATTTGATCAAAGTGATGATCTCCAGTCATTGCCTGTATAAACACATAAGGAGTTTGATGTAGCCAACACTGGGTTGGAATGTGAATAATATTGTTATTCTGTAGTTTACACATTTTTTGTGCAAATGTCAGGGACATATTACTTACCTGGTACCTGAGTTTCTAAATACATTTTTTCCATCATGTTATATCTCCAGTGCAACACTATCATCTGTTGTTACTGACAGACATAACCTTTCATAACATGATAAAGACAAGAATTTTTATCTTACTGACCTAAGTGAAATCATATGTGGTTTTGAAGTTGATGTTTTCTCTGTTGGAAGATCTGCAGAGTTTAGTACATTGCCCAACATTTGCTGCAGAGATGGGCTGCAGTTGTTGGACACAGATTTAGTGAAAGGCTGCAGGATGGGAGCCAAGTGCTGGATTTTCTACAGGGTGTAACTATAAAGCATGCTCTACTTGGACTGACTTTGGTGTAAATCATAAAAGGCTGAGTACATCTGACACTACTTTGTATAAAGATGTCCAGCCCAGCCCTTTAGCACAACCACATTTGATACAAGTATATTCTTGTTAGTTTTGTCAGATGCATTTAGACCTTTACAGAAAGTGCTCATGCGGTGCATTATGTTATATACTGCAGTCCTGTAGCACTCTGGGCAAGAAAAGTGATTTGTTGTAACACACTGATTCAATTAGAGTTAATTGGGTGTTCCCTAGATGAATAGCAGTAAATTGTAGAGAGATTGTTTGTGTTTGGTTTGTTTTTCATGTGTAACATGAATTGTTGGTGTGTGTTTTGTGAGAAGTGTGAAAAAAAACTTCTGGTCATATATCTTCAGCTGTTCACTTGTCTGTCCATATGCCATGGTTTTGTGGTTGCGTTTGTCTTTGACTCAGTTCTTGCTCACATTATACATAATCATTAGGCACATCTCGATGAAATGCATGTGGTCACATCTTGACCACATAAACAAACAGGCACATGGACACATACTGAATGGATGCTGTTGTTCATTACCACATACAGTAAAGCCTAAATTAAATTCTATGGACATGCATGCTTATACATTCGCACATACAGAGAATCTAACAGTTACTTTGAGCTGCGCTGGCCTGTGAGCCTTTTGTAGTGCTCAGATGCCTCAAATGGCAGCTTTGTGTTCTGGGTAGCTGGGAAAGCTCGGGCTCAGCGTCCACACACTCATGTCAAATCAGTGCACAGTGGTGCCTGGCTCAATGAGCTGATTCATTAGAGCCTTTTCATGACACTAGAAACGGACAGCAGTAAAAGGAGGGCAAGGACACAACTCAGCACAGGGCTGAGCTAGAGCAATGACCGGACAGCAGCCAGGTCACTCCCTCCACAGAAAAGTCACTTTAATGCTGATAAAATCTAACATGCTGCATCCTTCTATATAATTAATAGCAGGTATAAAATAATACAAAATGACAATTGCAGAAGTAATGCATTCTGCATGGCATGTTCTCTTAGTGTTTAACTTGTCTTAAAGGGGGTTGTGATTTTTTTCCTTTTAGGAACTTGAGGTGGTTTATTTTGGTAGTACCTTGTATGGGTCATTTTTGGAGCTTAAAGTATGCTGTTTCCTAAAAAAAACCCATAAAGGAATCTGTGACTATATTATGGCAAGTCTCATTGCAACAAAAAGCAGACTGACCTGAACGTCGACTTCCTGCAGTCGCTGGTTTAAACTCAAACCTTTAATTTGAAAGGTTCTGACAACATTATTACTCCTCTGTGTTCCTACTGCACCCAAACTACAACAACTAATCCTAAATTAATTCCAATTGCTGTGTAAAATTTTAAAGGTCATTTTTGTTTAATGTCATCATTACTGCAGCTGGCAGCCAGTGTTGGAAATGAGCTGTTGAGTGGGTGGGTGTAACGCCTCTTGGCAGGCTGTTGTTCCTCTGGATCAATCCCTACTGTCCCATCAGCCGAGCCCTCCTGGTGACCAGGCTCTTAGAGATGCACAATGTTTGGAAGACTTTACATGACTGTGATAAAAGAGGTTTGCTAGTGTTATTTAAAGTCAACCATTTAAAGGGGAAAAAAAGAAATCGCATACACTCTGAATATATCGTATCTAGCTCTACAAGCAGATACGCATCTAAGGCAGTAAGGCTTTAGATTTATTGACTTTGAAGCATCAATGTTTATGGAATATTATAACATTATCCGTCTTTTGTGCTTTGTATATATGTGATATGCTTGTGTTTATGTTGTAATGACAATATCTGATTGTTCATTGTTTTATCCTAACACCACAAACACAAGCCAATATTAGATATTAACATTATATGACTGAGCCATACATAAATGCTCCTGGTCACAGTGGATTTTGTAATGAGCAGCTCCTGACCTTGGGCCAGACATGAGCTCATTAGTTGAAACACTATGTTTACCTCTGTCACATGGTGTTACAGTCAAGACGAGACCCCAGCCTCCTACCCCACAGAGGGCGGCCCCTGGACAAGGGTCACTTCAGGACGTCAAATCTTTTTTATTCATTTTTTTTATATAAAAGGACAGAGACTTTGGGTGATTTTCTTTTATTACTGTTCAGTTACAACATGTTCATTTTTGAGTATAATTTGTTAACATGTGCTAATGAAGAAAACTCTCATTCTGAGACTAATCCTTTGGTCCTCGCTCGTCTCTGCTGGACACAGGCCAGTGAGCCACTGCAGGTGTTCTTAGTTTAGATTTTCATTTGTAGAGAAATATTAGGATTTTACAGCTTTTATTATTTATTATATCTTTTTTGTTCTTCTATGTTGTGCTCCTAACCCTGCAATATGTTACTTCTCTGTGCTGATCAGTTTCTGATTTGTGATATTCTTTTTACTTTAAGCTGCATGGTTTCCCAGTGCAATTCCTTTTAATATTATTCTTAAGGAAACAGCGAGAGTGTGAAATGTTTACTGGTATAGAGTTCAGAGAGGTGCTTGATGCTTGATGGCTGATTTATGAATGAACTTAAACAGGCTCAGATTATGAATGTGTGGTGACTACATCTCATGAATACCAAGCAGACTAGATTTATATCCTTGCAGTGAGTTTAGAAACTAGCTCCACGTGGACTCTATAATTACCTATGAGCGTGGGTGCTTATTAACCTAAAGTTATACACCAGCTGATGTTTATCCATCTCTACCTTAGAGGAGTAACTGCAGAGCTGCATTCCCTCTTATAAATAATCTACATGTGCATCTTTTTTTAACTCATGCAAACTGCCGGGCCCCTGCACATTTCACTGAAATATGTGCTAATGTTAGAGCAGGCATCCAGCCAGGCAGAGAGCACTTATTCTGGGACAGGTATGCACAGACTGAAGCACGGGAGAAGCACTGTCGGCTTTAATCGACTAATGGACTTAGTTTTTTAATTATTTTCTATTGTGATCCTTACTTAAATTACAGATTGAGTTGTCTTTTCCTATGAACCAATAGAAATACATAATTGTAGTTATCTTTTTAGAAACCGTCATCAGAGTTCTTAGAGAAAACCAATGGCATGTCAGGGATGTCAACGTGTCTATAAGATATCAAGACAAGACGAGTGAAGAACGTGCTCTTGCTTTTACCTCAATAGGACATTCACTGTAGTAAAAGTGGTTTTCGATTGAGTAACTTGTGGTGACTAAAACTGTCAGTGCAAGTTTGTGTTTGAACAATTACCCCAAAAAACTCAGTTTTATGCACTGACTGATCTTCTGCTCCACTGTCACAGATAAAATGAACTGCAGTTCACTTTTGATTAACTCTACTCTGAGTGTCCTTTATAAGTGTGTTTTTTCATGGTTTAAAATAGTTTCCAGTGTACAAGCATCACTGCCTTCAGACCTGATGAGCGATTGATCCTCTCATCCCACTTGCAGTTTGATATATAAATAAGCCACACTCACCGCACAGAGGAGTAGGGAATCCCTGCCACTTAAAGACTGACAGCTGGAAATACAGTAACATATGCAGGCCCACAATCCCTCATTCACCACCGTCTTTCCAACTTGAATAATTGATTGTGAATTGATCGGGGCTCAGCTGTTTGCTCTTTCTGCAAACCTCAGACAGAAGACATACATTATAATTATTGTCTGGCTCCTTTCTGAGCTAGTCAGCAAAAAAAGAGCATTTAACCTCTAAGTTGAAGCTTTTTCAAAAGAACAGCAATTAAAATGCATTTGAAATTTGTTTATCGCACTGTGTGGCAG
This sequence comes from Rhyacichthys aspro, assembly GCA_036850595.1. Taxonomy (NCBI): domain Eukaryota; kingdom Metazoa; phylum Chordata; class Actinopteri; order Gobiiformes; family Rhyacichthyidae; genus Rhyacichthys; species Rhyacichthys aspro. Next base: position 12,876,112 of record CM072148.1, on the reverse strand, counting down.
TAAATTACAGGCATTTATCATTTGCTTTTCCATGTCAGAGAAAGGCTGAGGGACACTTGGAAAATGTTGAGCTGTAAAAAATTAGATGTCTAAATAATATCCAAATGTTTTGTTTCTGCTTTGTGCATCAGTTTTGTAGAGTGAATAGCAGCTGACTCAGTTAAACTCTTCATGGACAGTGAGTGTGAAGTCAATGAGAGAGCCTTTCACATGCTAATCTAATGCCATTCCCCTCTCCACTTTTTACATCACCCCAATTTACAAATTGACCTAACCACAAAAATGTGACCACACTAATAGGAGTGGATTATGTGGCTCTACTCTACAGCGTCGTAAAACCCTAAAAATAATTCTTTTCTCTTTGTGGTCGTATTGTAGGTCATTTGTTTGGCAGAACCGTCGTTGTTGTGTGCATTTTGGAGGAGTAAATATAGGGGTACCATCAATTTAATCCATTGCAGAGGTCACCAATCGGACCTGTTCTGTGACGCTTGGTAGAAACGTGGCTTAACGGCACATTTGGACGGTCACATTGTGTATTTGTGTGTTTTAAAGAAATCTAGTTTGTTTTGACGCACAAGTGAGGCCCTGATTCATGTGATAAACCCCAAGGCCAATCAGATGTAAACATTTCATTGTCTCTCCAAAGAAATATATACTCTTCATGGCAGATTTAACAAATGTTTTCTGTATATCTCACCCCATGACATGTCTGACCCCTGACCCAGGCTTTGCCAAAAAGAAAGAAAAATCCTTTGATGATTTTGATTTTTTTGCTTTTGATTTCAAACGTAACTCTTTGTGCTTTAAGTTGAAGTGTCACATTACATCTCTGAAGATCTGAGTTTTTTTCCACAAGGGATGACTAAAGCACCCTGGGGGCTAAAAGACCCTGTCACCCCATGTGTGTGTTCATGAATTCAAATCAGGTTGGCCCCTCCCCCTTCTGCCACCTCCCTGTAGCAGCACCCCACTCTGCTCTGCATACTTGTGAGCACACCGCAGCCAATGCAGCAGATAAGTTTTCTGGCTCCCCCAAAAGCAGATAAAGCACAAGGAGCTGGGAAGGAAGAGCGGTGCGGAAGATATCTTTGGAGGGAAAAAGGCAAGTGGGAGGAGCTTAAAGGAGAGAGCAGAGCTAGAGCAACAGTTTTTTTTACAGCTACAATGGGAGAGGCGTGTTAGACGGACAGAGTGGAGCATTACGGGCTGGAGAGTCGCTGCAGTGCAGGTGCTCTGTGTACAAGACAAACCTCCGGTGGAATCTGCACAACTCTTACCGGCTGTCAAGCAGGTTTGTCAGTCTTTGTCCAATATTGTTTTGTCTTGTGTTTATTACTCATATTATGGACCATGTGTTCTGTCGTTAGGACTGTTGTTTCTCTTGTTGCATACAGACACAATGATCAGATTTTCATTCAGGTTTTAAAGATAGAAGCACATGTGTTCGGCATTTGATTGTGAGGTTAGAAAGTAAGTAAATTACAGGGAAAAAAAAAAAAATCTTGGGTTGCTTCCAAAGTGGTATTGCAGAGGCCCTGTTCCCTCCTTTTTAGATGGAGAGTTCTTTGACTGTGGAGAAGAATAGAGCTGGGAGCTGTGAATAGGCCTGAGATAGCTTTCTGTGTGCGTAAGAGAGGTGCCACCCTCTCAAGTGTCAGCATGCTTTAGTGGGCGGGGGTGCGGAGGGGGGGCCGGGTCCCAAACCTCTGGATTAGATTGATAAGAGAGATTACCTGTATTTGATGTTTTTAAGTTTACAATCTATGGATCTAGACAACGACCAGTGTTCCGGTCAAGTGCTTAAGTGTGTGTATAATAATGAGTGAGCAGTGATAAGGAGTTGCTTGTTTTCATCTTTAGCTTCTGTTTTCTGGGCATTTCAATGAAAGGCCCTCTTTCATTGCTGGATAACAGAGTCACTGGTGTGAAGTTGTGGTTCGGTTCATCTGAATTTGATGCTTCTCCATTGCTTGGGGTGGTTTGCATGACTTGGAAGTGGCATACCAAACCTCAAGGTTATGGGAGCCTATTTTGGAGATAACAATAGCTTTAAAATCTTAATTCAGACTTGGCTCATGTCTCCACACAGATTCACACGTAGTTGTCGTAAGGATCCCCCGGTGTGTATTGTGAGTCGCAGCCGTCTACAGGATTAACGAGTGAAGTAAACCGCCAAGTTGGATCTTGTTTGTAAGGTTGTCTTTGAGTTACAGTACAGATCTTTAATGAAACCCACACACCCACAGTCTAGAGCGAATTCAAATATGAACAAAATGTTGTTAAAATTGGTAATAGTATGCATGTTTCTGAGACAGTAAAAGCTCGTGGCAGAAATCTTTTTTCACACTTAATTAAAATGTTTTCTAAAGGAGCCACTGGCTAAATTCTGGCTCTTAGTCACGTTTTGGTTTCTTTCTGCTGAAGTAATAAATTTTGAGTCACAAGAGTTTCACCTGGTTCTAACATGCACACACATTATTTCTTACACTTTCACTGTAATATCATTGGTTTACCAGCATTATAATGATAATTAATGAACATTTCTTCAGGAATGTTTGTTTTATTCAACCAACAGTCCCACAAAGCTCAGGTTTCACTTTCTGCTTTTTCACAGAAATCTGTCTAGATGTCATTTTTTTCACACAGAGTAATGCAAATAGTATGGTACTGTTTGAGTCAGTATGACACAGTGCGGTTAAACCCTGTTAATCTTGTGTTTCCTCTGCAGTGTGTGTAGGACTGGCCTCAGCTACAGAAAAGGTTATAATGAGGCTTGGTCAAGGTAATTTCTGTGCTCTATGTGTGGTTCCTTTTATATTTTCTTTTTTGCAGTCTGCATACACTTTGTGCTCCCATGGCACTGGCTGCCATGGCAATGTCTCTAAATCCTAAAACGTTTCCCCAAATATTTGCCCAGAGGGGAAGAAAAGCTGTCCCCTTGCAACAGGCTTTGTTTTGGCTTCATCTTCTGTCTGTTCTTTGCACTTTTCTCATTGTTTTAGGAATGAATTTGTGTGCAGGGCCCTTGAAGAAAATATTGCCGCTCTAGGAGAGTGATTTGCAGTACTGCTAACCTTGACTTCCTCTCCAGAGGCAAATGTGTATCCATCTGAATTCAACACCACATGCTTCTTCTCAGGTCAAGGTTTCTCACATTTATCTTATTGCAAATGAAGACTCATTCCTCAGTGTTAGGCTTGACTTACAGCACTTTAGCTCTGGACACCAAGTTGGATAACATGCTGAGCCTGAGGAGGTGAACACACACAGCTCTATGGAGCATCATCCTGCTACACTGACCCACCACCTCCAGTTTCTGTCCGTCTGGTTCCACTTATGCACTCATGATGGATCGTCTGCAGACATGTGTGTCCACTTGCACGTGCGTTCTTGTTTGAGGAGTTTTGTGAGAACCTGAACTATTGAAGTTATGACCATCTCACTATCCATTTTGGACACAGGATAAGGTGTATTGTTACTTTAAAGGCAGGACTCGTAAAGCTTTGTTGGTGTGTCAAATAGCTTGGCCTGTCTGTATGTGATTATGTCATGGAGCATGGTTTCCAGCTGTCCAAGTCAGCCGCTTTTCATTAATCTGTGAAGGCACTTTGTTTACAGTGTTCATGAATGGAGATGTCCCTGTCCTTAGTACTCATCAGTGTTCATTTTTAGCACCCCTCTGTGTTGGACACAGAGGAAAAAGCTTTTATAGTGATTTTGTTAAGGATCTGACTAAAGACTGTACGCTTGCTTTAGAGTAAAACCAGATGTTTTTGGACAGAGTTTTGACAAAAGGACTTCATGCCAGATTCACCACACCAAGGCACATCATACACCCTGTCCCATCAACACAGGTTAATTCACACTGGACATTGGACATTTTGATGCTTTAAATGTGTGAAAAGCCTGAGATGTGTAAATAAATTTGTTGTCTTTTAATCTTCTGACTAAATAAGATCATTAATTAACATGAGTTTTTCTGTTCATGTTGGTCCCTGAGTCACTACTGTAACTGCTCCATGTCCTCATTTGGAACTTATGATTCACTGCACAGTGTTTACAGTACTCACAGTACTCCATATTGAACAAAGCAGAGAATGTCACTAATTAGGTCTTCTTCTAATAGTGAAGAGAGTAGCATAATTGAGCGTTGTCTGGTTGCTGACAGTGTGAATAGGCCTCTATTCAGGTGTAGTGCAGGCACTCGTGATTTTCAGAAAACAATCTAAGAATCCAAACAAGCTAATCCTGACCTCAAAACCTATTTTAGGATGGCATTAACTTTGGGAATGGCCGTCCACTTGCTTAGATCCCTGTAACCATTTTGTGATGTGTTACCAAAAACTATTCATAGTATAATTTGTTGTACTTGAGTATAAAAAGGTTAATATTGGTGGACTCAGCAGTGGCTTGACCTCTCTGTAGGAATCTGACCTAATATTCTCAGTTGGCCTTAAATGCAGTGTGCTAAGGTCCACAGGGTGCAAGCAATAAGGTATGAAAACTTGTCCAACATTATTTATAGACTTTGGCTTTGGTCAAGTCAGAGTTCATGGGAAAGCTGGACTCAGTCTGTCTACACCAAGTGGCTGGTGGTGCTGACATGTACCGTGACTTGTGGCTAAGTTTGTTTCATAGGGTTGTTATGTGCACATTATGCACCCAGTGTACAAGGCAGATGAGGTCAGTAAACTGTGAACATTGGTGTGAACATCTCAGTTTGCCAGGCTTCTGCTGTTTGTGCCGTCCAATCACAAGATGCAGAAAACGAATGCTTTAAATAACATGAATGGATCTCAGATGCATTCCAAACAGAAAAGCCTTGATGAGATGAGCTACATTTGTTACACTAATGTGTAAAACAGCCTTTGGCCTTTGGGTTTATCCTATCCATAAACCTAGATCTGACTGAAACTGACTTTTTTTTTTGGGTATTATGTGTTTTATAGGTTTTGTTTTGTTTTGTATGTTGATGTCTCTTCCTTGTGTTAAGAGTAGAAACCACTGCTGAGTCACTGAGTGTGTTTACAGCAGCCCAGCTGTTAAATGACCAAAACTGTGTATCACATTATCTTGATTCATTATTTTGTTTACACAGACTTTTTCATGCATGGTGTTAATTTATACCACCCCATACCCACCTAAAATATTGGCACTGGGAGTGAGGGGGCTAAACTCAGCCTTCCAATTTCCCCTTCAAATCTCCCCTTTTTTCTGTCCCTTTCATTCCATCTGTCTTTTCTTTTTCTGTAAGTAAAACCTGGAAGTCATTTACAAAGGCTAGGATTTCTCTATCCAGCATTTGATATGTGTGTGAAGAACAGAAAGTGAGGGGTGCACTGTGATGTCCCACCCCTCATATAGAGGAAACTGCATCAGAGTTGAGCCTAAGGTCTCTGACTTGGAACCATCTGTCCAACTAAATCTAATCTGGAGACCACAGTCTTTTGATCAATTAGTAACCCACCTTTGACACAGGTGCTGCGTGGAGGCTTACTTTCTCATTGAACTGTACAAGATTAAACATGCCTCAGGGGAAGAGGGTATGTAATGTGAAGTTAATGTTAGGTGGCTGCAGAACATTCAGTTTCTAAAAACATTTAGCAATATCTGTGCTTTGACCCAGCGGTTACTGTGCACATCATTCTGTCTCAGGTCTGAGAGTTTCTTTGTCTTTATAAACATTCACATTTGGGAAATCTTACTGAATTATTCTTTAATTCAATTATATGAAATTCCTGTATCCAGAGTATGTTGTGCAAGTGTCCACTTGTTAGATAAAGCCAAGAAAAGCCGGTTAGTTACGTTTCGCTCACATCTATCGTAATTATGGTTTGTACAAGGTAATGAGAGGATGTAAGTCATAAATAATAGCAGTTAAGATTATCACGCAGTGTCTGCTTTTCTGCCTTTCCCATGCATCACACTGTACATTTCAGAAAACAGGCAGCTCTCTTGAATAGGAGTTCTGCAGGGCTCCAATCCAAGTCCACTAATCATTTGAGAGAGGAACAGTACTATAGAGGTAACAAGGTGAAGAAACAGAGTCTATACATGTACGGCTCTATTGAGTTTGTGCACCGCGGGGTGACATATCAATTTCACGGGTCAAAGGTCATTAGTGTGTAGATGAAAGGAGGAAAGGGGCAGATTGAGAGGTTAGGTGGGAGGTCGAAGAAACCAAAAAAAGCGGGCTGGGATACAGGCAAGGTATTTGAATGAGTACGAGAGGCACATTAGGGGAGATGTTATTAATCTCTGTTGTTTTCAAATCATATTGTCATTTCCTCCACAGCTGGTCCCAGGTTTAGAGGGAAAGAATAACACATCAGAGGAGATCAGAAATTTAAACAGCGGTCCTGCTAGTGGACTGGGTGTTCCCACCGCTGACACATCTGTAATAAAACATATTGTGTGAGCTCATAATGTGGTGCTAATGAAGGTAAAGAGAAAGCCAGACAGTGTGCAGATGTGGCTTAATGTAAACAGCAAGAGTTCAGGGGCCCCAGTTAGGGCTGGACAAGAAGACAAAAAAAGGTTATTTTTAGTTTTGTTTTTTCAGTACAGATTGTAGTTACCTTCAACAGAAACATAAGTTGAATGTCTGAAAACTAAAGAAATTAAAAGGTTAATATCAATAAGATTTGGTTAGAATGAAAGTCATGCTCAAAACTGCGTCTTTTATCACAAATGAAGTGCACTGACTCTAAAACGTATTGTAGGACACAGTGAGTTATTGTGTATTGTTTTAAAGTAACTTTCAAGTGCAAAATGCAAACTTTTTAATTTTATCCTTGCATTTTGTCTCTAGTTCCATATAAAATCTCCAAAGGATCATTTAATCATATCACAGCATCGAAATCACAGGGCAATGACAGGCCCCAGTATTAAGTTTTAGTACAAAGATTTACTGCTTTGCCGTGGTCAGGTCAGGTCATCAGAGTATGGCCTTGCTGTTGGTGAGGTCATGGCCCCTTTAAAATCCACTCCTAACATGTTCCCATTGACATTAGGGTTTTGTCTGTAACTTAAACAGCACCTGTCCCTTCACAGTATTCAATGGCTAGATGTTTATCCACCAATCACACATCAGAAAACATTTTTCTTTTTGGCTCTTCTTCCAAGTTTAACTGTAATAAAAAGCCTTCCTTAAGCTACAAAGGGTAATGCGTTGGCTCGGACACAAGACACTCGTCATCGATGCTTCCTTCACGCTGCCTAAAGTCGAGTAGATAAAAAAGCCAGAATTATGGAAGTCATTAAAATTCCTTGGGAACATGTGGCCGCTTGTTTATTTTCCCGCCCAGGACAGGAGTATGGAGAGCTGCCAGGACGCTGCGCTGTCCTTCACTCAGTAAGACTCAGTGGACGGCGTGTGAGTAGAGGAGAACCTGATGGAGGATACGGGGGATGAAAGACGCACGAGGATGAATGAGTGAAGCAGAAGAGAGACTGGTGGAGAAGCAGACAGCCTTCATTGAAGCCTAAACAATGCGCTAAACAGAATGAGCACAATTTTCAGCAAGCCAAATCATGTTAAATGTTTCTTAGTGCATCTTACTTTGTTTGGTAGACCTAGATGCTTTCCTTTTTCACACTGTGCGTTAGTGAAACAAGCAGCTGCAAGTTCTGCAGGGCTCCATCCCAAGTCCACTAATGATTTGACAACACAACCCGGTCTTCTTGAGAAATCATGAGAGAGGGAAGTAAATCTTTACGTGTGCAGATCTCTTATGTCTGTAAAACTACCCGAAAATACCAAGTCAAAACATTATCTAACAGCTCTAAGTACAGCTCTTAAATGAAATGAATGTTGTCAAAACCTCAAAATTCTTCCAAGGATAGTTTTAAGGACAACTTGCTCAAGGACACAATTTTGGAAACTCAAGACGTCCTTTTGAAAAGTCTCTGCTTTTATTCTGCAAACACAATATTCATGCTAAAATTCGCCTACGGTGAAGGCATAAATCTTCCACTGCTTACTTTTAATGTGGAAAGATCCCTTCATGCCCTGATTTGAGATTCAGAAGGCCTTGCTGTGATGGTGGGGTGTTTCCTGTGATTGCTTAAACAGAGACAAGGACTTAAAAGGGATAATGGTGCAAAGTAATACCCAGGGGGACTCTTGTGTAATAATGTATGTGTGAGTGCCTTACTCACAGAAGCAGAAATGAGCCGTCGTTTTGTTCCGTCTTGTAAAACGAGTCAAGTCCTTCCTTTATCTTGGCCGCTCGTTACAGTTTGACCAGACGTTTGGTGAGGTGAACTGCTCTGATGTGATTCCCATTCATTCATCCCTTCAACTCTTTGTCTGTTTTGATCTAAAAGCAGTGGTAATGGATTAGGAGATCTTCGGGACAGAAGAGGCAGGAGGGGGTGAGTGATGGTGATGCTGTCAACTGGGGACAATGAAGAGAACGAAGGGAGACAAGGAATTTTTCTCGGTACATAGCTGCAGTATCGTCTTGCACAGCTGAAAAATGGATTAAGGTGATATTTCTCACAGTATAAGGTCCACATTTGGGTTAGGATTAAGCTGCAGGTCGTTCTCTATTTCCTTGGGTTTGATCACTCTAATTTGACGTGACACACTGCTATGTGTACCCCTGGGGTGTTTCTCCACATCCCACCACAGATCAGTGACTAATTGAGACGTAACATTAGAAGCTGTATATTCCCCCCTTGACTAAATCCTCATTCCCACATGGATTTGGCCTTTGACACTGATGCAAGTGTAGGTTACTTCAGTGGTAATTTACATCATTATCCACGATAGCTGTACCATAGGGCAGCTTTAAAATGAAATGTAGGCTGGTGTTAAGTAGGGCTGCACAATACATGGCATCAGAGCTTTAAGTTAAACTGTGGTGCAAGCAAAAAATAAAATATCCTGTGAACCAGTATGAGCAGTGGAGGTTATTTTAAATTGTAATACAGATAAACTTGCTAAAAGGAACATATTGCAAGCCATTCTGTCCTAGTGATATTTAAAATTAGCACATAGCACGCTTTTCTGATATCGTCCAGCACTTCCAGCTCTGAAATATACAAAGTGCTTTCATTCACAGGCAATGTGACATATTGACTTTGAAGTCTGACCTGAGATAATTCCCAAATATTGCTTTGGTCACATTTTGTAAATTCACAGCTAAGTGGATTGAGCCTCTAAAGAACTAATAGCCTTCACAAGATTATTAGTGTGTGAACTACCCTGGACATGAAAATGATCACAGATCTTTGTTTAAAAAGACTCTCCCATGAACTTTAGGATCTGCAGTTAGTTTCTTGCCTCATTCTGTCTTCAGTAGTCAGCATGTAAAAGTCACAGAAGTTTTCCTTCCTGGATTACATCACTTGTCGGCCGATTGTGGTCTCCGTAGTGACCATGAGTCATGTACCACCATTGGCATCAGAAACAATGAGATGCCAGATTGGTCCGCTGCTTCCTATTGGAGACCCGTGCACGTCTTCCTGTCCGGGAAAAATGACAGTTTGTGTATGTTTTGTTGCAGTGTTTAAAGAGTGTGTGAGGAAACAGCTGGACGCTTTTGTGCAAACACCATATCAGATACAAGTGTGCTGTAATTTATACAGTTGTTCAATGAGTAAAAAAGAAAAAAAATCAAAAACAGAATGAGAGAAAGTAAAAACTATAAATCCACCAAATGAAAATATTTTTACAGGCACTAACTTGGCTCTATCTTTTAGCAGAGATTCTTGCCAGAGTTAAGAGTAATTGATGTGAAAGATATCAGTCATTTTGGTGGAGAGCACGGAAGAAATCATGGAAGTAATAGTGAACTGAATGGGAAAGTGGGGAAAGCAGAAGAGATGAATGGAGAGATTAGAGAGGCCTCAGGAAAGAAGGACAAAAGTGTGCATAGGCCCCATGTTCTTTCTTGGTGGCCATCTAATTAGATCCAATTTGTATTGTTCAGTAGAGCTTTAGGTTGTAGTGATTTTTTTCAAGTAAGTTGGAAGTGGGAATTGAACTTGTCCATTTGATCTAAAACATTGAAATTTTGAAGCTGAAATCTATCCTGCGCTAAAAGGCTAAATACTTTATGGTGTTTGCTAAAAGAAATTCCTACCCTTGATAACCTAGTCCCGCTCAATGGTCAGAGCCGTCCGGACATGGGCAATTGCACATAAATGGATGCGCCAAGAGGCCACGCTTGCACACAATCCTCTGCGTTCTCCGTTCGGACAAAAACTTGTGACTTCTGGCATAGTGCCCCTTTCCCCTTGCTGGACCTTACATCCCAACAGGAAGCTTGTCCTTCCTTTAAGCACACATACTCACACACAAACGTCGACAAACGTCACAAAAGTCAATCTGTCAGAAAGGAGAAGAGAAGTGAACCAAAACGCTGCAGGCTACTCAGACAAGAGATGGAATTAATTTCACAGACCACAAGTGGAGGAAATGATGCCTAAATGTCACCGGAACCATTTAGTAAACAGGCCTGGCCTCATTCTTAGGCTTAACAAGTTCAAGAAGCCATGCAGTTTTTGTCTGAAATGAAAGAAATATTTTTGATTGAAGCTTTGAATGGAAAATGAAATTTTAAAGTTGCAGTTTAGGCACAACTTGAAAGTAATCCTTGCTTGCGTTGCTTTGTTGTGATGTTGCAGAACAGCCAGTAATCTTAATTGGTCTGACAAATCTAGTATAGCACAAAAACAAACTGTAATGGATCATTTAGAAAGTGAAAATGTACTGTACATTTTCACTATCTAAATGATCCATTACAGTTTGTTTTATTGCTATACAAGATTATCCAAAGCGTACAAACTACAATAATACTTTTGTGGCGCTGTGAAGGATCATGTGACTCAAAGACAACAGCTACATCCCTGTCTTTCTCACACGAGACAGAAATCCTTTCATCTCTGATCATCCTCTCGGTGTGAGGAAGTAGCCCAGCACTCGTGTAACAAGATGGCTGACCTTCCGTACAGACCATCAGCTTTACTTTGCTGCCACTTTCCGTTCGATGATGGATGCTTTGTATGAATTTGAGTCTCTGCCCCCGAGGTTGAAGCCTGACAGGGCCGGAAATGTTGTGTACTAACTCAACACACACACACTCACAGTAAGTGTCTTTTGGCCCTGAGCTCTGACAGCATGTCATCAAGCGGTCAGCTGGGATAGAAGGGGTCAATGCACAGCGCGGTGACAGTGACTCGCTCACAGGAACTTTCCTGTTGTGGTACAGCCGTGGTGGGATTTTCTTTCAAATTAAACAAAAGCTCATCAAAGGCCCCTGGCTGAATTCCAACATGATGAGACCACCCATCAGATCCACAGTCCGTGTGCCAACCCTCGCCTCACTTTTATGAATCATTTTGTGAATTTATTCACAGAACAACAGAATCTGCTTTTTGGGAAATTCATTTTAGATTCATCAATTCTTTTATATACAAAATCAAGGTATCCATTTTTAATGAACTTTACACTAAATGTGTTTTACTGCTGTCAGGTTATGTTGAGCAGAAAAGGCACTGCTAATCCTACGTGGGCACTTTATTACTTAGAAAAGGATACAGCCAAGAACAAGAATGAACTATACCCAACAGTTTCAAGCCTGTCCTAAAGTATAAACCCTCCTACAGATGAGTAAGGCAAGTAAATATCTGAAAACCCTGATGTTGAAGCGCCTCATACTTATTAAAGAGTTATATAACTGTATTTAAACTTGATTTGTTTTTCTCTACTTCATCTAGACTTGTTGTGGACCTAAAAGTACAGCAACTTAATTTGGCCGTAACTTGCTGGGATTTTACCCTATAGAAAATGCCAGGGGGTCAGGATTTCTGACCAATAAAACCTTTAAATACCAGTCCTCTGTTAATCTGCGGATGTGGGCGTCTTTGACTTTGATCGACCTTGGAAGTTTTTCAGTCTCAGTAACTGCTTTTACTTTGATACAAAGCAGAGTATCTTTTGTTCCCTTGTTGCCTTGGATTGGCAGCACTTAGATCTCTGAATAGACCTTGTTTGTGAGCTAGTGTCTGTGTGGTCGCTTGTGCTCAAAGTACGATTTGTGAGGCTGAACTATTCATGAAAGGTATAGGGGGCACTGGTGGGTGAGGTTATTGCACAATTCAGTAAAAAAAAGACTTTGTTATGTCAAAACAAAACTCTTTACATTGTTAATTGTGGAAGTGAAAGCAAAGCCTACACTTCGGCACACTAAGGGATCTTTATGGGGAGTGTTAAATGGTTGCATATGGTCAAGGTCTTTGCTTTGAATAAGACATGGATCACAGATAAAACAAAGCATATGCTGCTGCCAAACCCCATCTGATGTGCCTTTACTTTACCACTCATCCCAGCGCCCACTTTTATCAGACTTTTATGTTTGTTTTTGGTTCTCTGTCTCATTTCTTCCTCTTTTTCTGGGGTGGGGTCAGCACATGCTCATGGTGTTTGTTTGGTGTTGCCATGGAGACCGGAGTGAGTGTGCAAGAGTTCTGTGAAAGTGATGGGCTGCAGCCTGGTTTTGTGCGTAATGACCTCATCCAGACATAGACATATCGAATCCGTCTGCTTCCTCGGGTTGCGTAATAGACTGTCCCTGTGGAGCCGCCCATTCTTTTGGCCGACGCCTCCACGTTAGGCCCCAGTGCTTGGCCACACTTGAGTCATGAGGTCTCAGCATCAATTATACATCTCCTTTTGACAGGAACAATACAAGCTGGACAGTTAATTTGATTTCTTACGGGGCGTGAATGTAGAATTAGATTTATTAGATGTAGCTCTGGCAGGAGGTTCCTCTTTCTGGAGGGGCAAAGACCGTTCATGAACTGACAATGAACCTGTCTGTTAGTTAGTGCTCATCTGCGCCATATTTCATGATGTCCCACTCCCGTCTTATCAGCCTAGGTCAAACACTCGACGTTCCTCAGCTGCTAATCTCAGACGGTGTAAAATGTGGGATACAGGCCAACTGTTGATGTGTATTTATTACAACTGAACGCTTCAGTCTCTACAGGGAAAACTCCTGCTCTCTCTGGAAGATCTATTTCCCTCTAAAACGTAAATGTGCATGGTTATTAAAGGCTTTTCTGTTGATTTAACATGTGATTGCAGCCGTCCACTAAAGCATTGTATTAGTTGTATTCATGCCTTTGGCAAAGAGAAGAGCTCAGGGAGAAAGAAAAAGCTTAGGATGTTAAAATTATTGCATTAATAAAACAGAAGAACGATTCAGTAATATTTGCATTATGTAGTAATCCCATTAACAGTGTCTCTACAATTCTGATGTGAAATGCCAGTGATACCGCATTTATAACAACAAATCTATTAAAACCTGCTTGACTGCATGACTTCTCCAACCAGATGCAAATGAATCTTTGACATTGACATTGACAGATAACATCAAACACACTGGCATCTGGCCAAAACTACTGTGGGGTTGAACATTAGATCATTTGCTTATGTATATTTAATCACCCTAAGCAGATTGGCACAGAAAGCATTCTCTTTGAAAAAAAAAAAAGTGCCTAGCAGCTTCTTACTCCAATATTTGCTGCTTCTCTGTTTTTGCAAACATACAGTTCAACAAAGTTTTTCATAGACTGAAGTGGTCCTGATGGAAGCACGGTTACAGTTCATAAAGAGGATTGTTGCCATTTCAGTGATTCAGCTGTAACTGTGCAGAGTCAGAGCCACAGATTGTGATTTGAATCTTAAGCAGGTCCCATGAAAACAAGTGTTTGGCTTGTTTTCAACACTGTGCTGTAATAAAAGAAGAAATCCAAGGAATTTACCTAAAATATCTCAGCTTAAGGAAAATGTCACAGAAATCACACCAAAGTTTATTCAACTCTTGTTTTACCTCCACCACAGTTCGACTCCAGTGGTCCAACGGTAAAGACAGTGTCTGACGTAGTCCAGGAGAGCTTTGTTTTGTTAGTGTGGTTAAAACAATAGGGGATTATTGTCATTAAGCAGTGATTACACAATAATTAGGAGATAGTATTAAATGATGCTTAATCCCACAATACCTAAGAGTAATTTAAAGGCTCCAACATGCAGGATTTGTAAACAACCCCAGCCCTATCTTGTCTTTTGGTAAGAGTAATCGTCAAATCTGAGTTTATTCTGCCTATGAATGAACTCCTCTCATAAAATTTTGCTGTGTTTTCTTTTCTTCTGTGAGCTGTGAGAGCTGAGAGCTAGCCATTTAAAATGAGTGGAGTGTGTTACAGATATACTCACCGCCACATTTTTTACAGTTTAAGGAGTGGAATAAAGGAGATTTCCATTGAGTGTGGAACAATTGAATTTATCCTCCAGATCCTGCAGTTCATTTCTAGGCATCAGCAGAGTCTATTATATTTGACACCTTAGCCCTAAGCCACAATAAGAAATTGTAATAAGACAAAGCTTAAATTACCATTGTACTAGTTTTGCAGTTGTGTCCATATTTTTACTTGAATATGATATGGCAGCTGAATTGACATGGCTATTTTTTGAGGAAGTGATGGATTTGTTATCTTTTTTTTTCCCTGCTTTTGTGTTTAACTAGGGTGTGTGCTCGAGTTGCCCAACAGGGAGTGGACAGGTATACAGACTGTATGCAGTTATCTGATATGAGGGCAAACAGGAGGAGTGTTCTCAGTGATAATGTAAATAATCCAGTAAACAGTGGAAAAAGATCAAATGCTTCAATACAGAACCAATCGTGAAGAAATAACAAAATAATTTGTAATAAGCAATGCAGTCTCGACACTTTCCCATGAAAGATGAAAGATAAAATGTTCCACTTTATTGACCTAAAATGGCAGGTTTGACTTCCTCTAGTCTCCTCTAGGTCTCGTTTCATATCCATCACTAAAGGAAATGAACAGTTTAAGTGGACTCTGTACCACACATGAACAAACAGATGCTCTTTCTTGTCTCTTTAAGGCTGTACCTGAGCATTTAAAACAAGCACAGGCTCCATGGTCACTGTGAAGGGTGTGTAATAAAGTGTCTATGCGCCCTGCTCGTCTGTTTCTTCTCTTTGCTAAGTAACCCAGCTGCTCAGACAGTGACAGTATTGTTCTCAAGCAGCGCTCCAGGAAGTGAATGTGAACAGTGCGTTAAACATTAGCAGCTCTAAATGACTCTTTAGCCCTCAAACACGGATTAGTGCCTACTTAGGATCACCGTCGTACAAGTGTAAAACTAGACAGGTCGCTAAGAGCAGGATAACACAGAGGTGACAGATATGGGTTTTCTGGGTGGGTGTCCACGTCAGCAGGTGTTTAGTGTACACAACAGGTATTTAAACACAAAAAGCTAAAGCCTGAGGGGTTCAAATACTGATCATACTCAGACAAAGCTCTGACTGAGTAATCAGCGTCTCAGTTGACAGTTAAAGTTAATCACACACATGAACTGATATTAGTAGTTGATATAGTAAAATATAGGATTGTATCATGATTACGATCGCTCTGTTGTAAAATAGACCTTGTAGGCAGGCATTGTTTCTGAGTAATTGAGGGAACAAAATGATCTTTCTATGTCTTAATGGTTTCACAAGCTCGTTAGGACTTCTGATGGAACAACAGTTTATAGAGAGATAAACAGAGCATCAAGTCTGGAAGATGAGGTACTTTCTCCTTGAGTGCTCATGAATGCATCTGCCATGTCATTTGTTCCACCATCTCCAAACCCAGATGGACTAAAGCAAAACTTACAAAAGTAAAGTAAACTGTAAGTGTGTTTCTTTAGTTAGAAGTGGGGTAGATAAAATATATCTTTGCTTTTCCTGTGATATTTTCTGTGCATAAGCCTAAAGAACATCATCCAAACTCGTTCTAAATCATCTCTGCTTGTTCAGTCATATCACGGTATATAAAAAGTGACAGGCTATTAACAAGAATGATTTTAGAAGCTGTTGTATGGCGGTGCAGTCCTCTAGGGTACAATTTCACCTTCCTGCCATGTGGGCAAATGTCATTTGAAGTCAATGTAGTCAAAACAGAGAAAATGCTTTTCTTATGTCAGTAGGTTGCCTAACAACCATTAGCTGCCGGGGTTTTATTTTCTTAAGCTCTACCACATCTGTCGTCTTTCTTCTTTGGGGAGTATCTGGATGTCCATTTTTTTGGTTCTTGGTGGTAAAGAAACTAAAACTGGTCTCAGCGGTCCTAATAATGAGCTCAAGTGTTTGTGCATTCCTGAAAGTTAGCATCAGTGCCCTCTCTCTTTCTAAACCGCTCGCTGTTTGGTGGGAAACACTGAGCGAACACTGATAGTGGGGCTTTGGTGGTAAATGGAAACCAGCAGACGCTCCCTTCATCATGTGTGTGTTTTGTAATGCATATATGTGGCTTATCACGCCAGTTGAGGAGGGATGACTTGGACAGAAATATGGTACTGCTTAGCAAGGCTGTGGTGTGCTAAGGCCTCATTAATCATAAGGCTTGATAACAGTAGCATGGAGACAATTGCCTGGGTTTACATAGCCTAGTCTGTAACATGTCACATGAGGCAACCCCAAGCAACAACAGTCATTTAGGTCTCCACAAGCACATGATTAGCTATCATTAGGAGACAACACTCTGCACTTTACCGACCAGTGTTTGGACATGTGTTAAACAGTCATTGTTTCTTATGCCAGGGTTTTTTTCTATTTTGAAGTTTGAAATTCTGATAAAAAAGTGTTGGATTTTATACTTATGCTTAAGTTTCTAACCACAAATTAATTATTGCCATATTTAGTTTTTCACTTGGGCTTGTCATGTTATCACTAAATTATTCTACAATGATATTGCAGATTGTATGTTTTCATATTATTGTGTGGCTCTAGTTTGTAGTAGTTAATACTGCACTATACAAACGTCGCATTGAGCAGTAAGCAGAGGAAAGGGCAGTGCTGATTCCCTGAGTCAGGCCTGGCATTCACAGTGTCGAGGGGATTGGACATAAAATGCTGAGTGATGCACCAACTGTAGGTGGAGGAACAGCAGCCTTGTTACTTTGCCTTCTGGTACACTGCACTGCAGGTGAGAGTATGCACAAAGCAACCATTACCTCCCTCTATGACAGTTTTATTGACCAGGGCAAGATTTGTGGTGCTCGTGGTTTATAATCTTTCCCATAATGTGATTTCATAGACCAGCAGCTTAAATAATAACCAAGAAACGTTATTGTTCTGCAGAGAGGCTGTAGATGTGAGGAGAGTCGTCCTGTGAAGCCAGGGTGACTGACACAAACAAGTTGCACTGATTGAGCTGCATTTCTTCCCAAGCATGCAATGCCATTTAGGAAAAGAAAAAAGTGTTGTAATTCACCAGCAACAGCCTGACCACAATAAATAGTGCTGCTACTTCTAAGGTTCGAGCCAAATTAACATATTAGACACACATTTATTGGTTTAAAACAACCATGTTTTCTTTGTGTCTACTGTGGTCAGTGTAACAGGCTCTACTTGCACTCGTTGAACCTCTTTGATAGTCATAAACTCACACTCACATACCACTCAATGATCCTAAAGTTAAAATAAAGTGTAATTGGCATCTCTTAGACTTTATGAGCCACAATTATTTCTATTTCACTGTCATTTTTACAAAAGTACAAAAGTAGTTTAACTTCGCTGCAAGTCAACCAACGTTTATTGCTACAGTGTTGTACCATTTCATTTGGAGTATTGAAACCAAACATGTATCTAAACCAAAACGTGTTCTCATCATGTAAGCTGCCATTCAAAGCCAACTACAGCTTTTAAACAGGATAATCCTGCCAAAAACACTTGTGATGATTATGTCACCACATTTTTATGATGCCATTTTATTACCTTATTTACTTTTACAAGACAAGACTTTAGAGCAAATGTCACGTATGTGTATGTGAACATGTGTTACACGTGAATAAGCGTATTTATACGATTTTGTTTTTTTTAACAACACTGTGTAAACAAAGGAATTTTGCAACATATTTGATCCAGTGTATTTGACAGTGTTGACACCTCTTCTGGCAACATGGATAATTAGTTTTACTTCAGCGTGAATTATTTTGGACACATTCCAAGCACTACGAGGGGGTGTATAGTGTTGTATGCAGTGTTCGTTCAGTCTGCTGCAGCACAGGTCTTTACGGTGGGGTCTTTGTCAATGTATACATAAGCAGAGGGCTGTGACACACTGACGTGTTTATTGTATTCAGTTGGTTAATCTGTCTGTGGCAATGGGAGCTTCACTGAGAGCAAAAAATGTATGAAACTGATAAATGGATCATGATCCAGATGGGATTTGTGGTTTCTCATTTGGCTCTTTTTTGTTTCCAACAGGTCTACCCAAGTTATGATTGGTTGCCATTTGCTTAATCACTGTGGTCAATAATCTGCAGGGAACATTGTGACAATATTTGCGACCAAATCATTTTTCATTTGAAGGTTCATTTCAAAGCTTACAGTCAGTTCTCTGTTTACTGCCGGGGAATCGTTCAATCAGCTGATAATCATATTGCATGTGGGTGAAAACATGCCCTTTTTCACAATGATTTGTATCAGCACAGATTATGGCCTGCGTGGCATGGTTACAGTACCAACAGTCATACAGTTTCTATCTGAGATCATTTTCTTCTCCACAGCTTCAGCTGAATTAACTGTCCACAGGTTGTGTGGCGAGTCTGGAAATGCTGACCTTTAGTACAGTCGCCTGAAAGGGCGGTGGGGCAGTTTGATGGGTGGTGGTGGTGGGTTGAATGAGAGGCATAAAGAGACCAAAAGAGGAGTGTGGAATGTGGGAGAGAAAAGTGAATGGATCAAAGAAAAAACTCGACTAGACAGAGAGAGATGGAGGAGGAGGAGGGGTGATTACTGTGTGAGCCTGCCCTCTGATTGGTCGGCCGCCTGTACGTCTATGCATGTGTGTGTGTGTGTGTATGTGTATGTGTGCACCTCTCGCCAGTGGGCGGGGGATTAAGCCTCCGTCACGTGGTTCCTTTAGCTTCTTTTCCACACAAACGCACACATAGAGACTCTCTCACACACTCACAGCTGTTGATACTTCTCTGTCCGATCAACGCAGAGCAACGGAGCTCTCTCGAATCTGGGGAAAACAAATCTGCTGCCAGCACCTCTGCCACGAGAGAGGCCTAGCACAGGCAGTCTGGCCAAACGAGTTTTGTGAGACGTTTTTCATCGACTTTCATTTGCTTGTTGGGTTGTATCTCTCGCTTGTCTTATCCTGGATTCTGTCAGTGTTGGAATTTGAGCGCTGCAAACTAGCGACATGTGTTTTGCCCGGGCCGCCTGCTACTACTGCCTGTTGTCTCCCATTCACTGACCGAGGAGGAAGTACAAGGTTGGTTTGGTTTGTTTATTGTGCGATTGTATTGTTCAGGAGGGATTTGATTGCGGTTGAATGAACTGTCTACCCACTGGCTGCTGGGGCACGGCACTAAAGATTACTGTACTGAAAAGTAATTTGTAATTTTAAGGGGAATTCCAAGGTATTAGGCTTGCTTGCACGGCACGCACACAAAGATAGACAGGGCACTGATAGACACACTTTATAGCAGGGCACTGAATGTGAGCTTCAAGACAAGATTAGCTCTGGTTATCTTGAATGTAGACAACTAGAGCAGCGGTATGTGAAGGAAGAGTTGTTGGGAGTGTGTTTTTAATGTGGATGCACAGAGAGCACCATTAGATCTGAACAGAAACACACCTACTACTACTATGTTTGTGTGCATTTTGCATGTTATTACTCCCATTTACAGTGAGGATATACTTAGCCAATGTACAGATTCTTTCCTGGCATTGTTGTCATTGTAGTTGTAACACAACCCAATAGGCTGATTGTCTATTTTTAGTGGTGGTAGCTCTAAGGGACACAAGTAGCCACACTTTGAAGCCGCCCCCCGAGGCATGATAAGGATATGTGCGGTGTGAGTGGATGCTGTTCATGAGGTGGTCAGGAGGGCTTGTCTCAGCTTGTTTGCAAAGTCATTAGTCTTATGTACAGTCTGTATCTCGTTTGATTTATTTCCATTTGGTCTTTTAAGTATGCAAAGTGACAAGATAATGTGAAATATTATCACACGTGGTACAAAGTGAGATCAAGGGAGATATGACACAAAGCCAGACAAGAAGATGGGGGCGGCAGATACAGGGAGAAAGATGGAGAGATGGAGATGTTGTCTTAGCTATGGGCTCTTTTCCGGATACAAATGTCAGAGGAGCACTGAGGCATTATAAGTGGCTGATGTCTGAGAGATAAATGATAATAATAAATCACACTAAGGAAACAATAGGGTATAAAAGGTGAAGTATGGATCACATTTTACTAAAAATATTCCTATATCATATCTCAACACTATTATTATTTTAACAACCTTAACATTATTGCAAAGAATTGATTGAACTTTCCGCACACAACTGTCCAGAGTCTTAAATTAAATATTATTGCCACAAAAAGTAAAGATAGCGTAATCCACAACCTTGTATTTCTCTTTTTTTTGTTTTTTTTTAATGAATTCCACTTTTAATAAGGTAAAGGGAGCATTTAAATATCACAAAACTCCATTTCTACCGTGAATTATCTTAAAAAACACATAGAGTACACTTTGATTAATAGCTTCTTTTAACTGGCTGTTTGTGGATGGTGAAAGTTTTAAGTAGACTTCGTACTGATAAACACAGCTTGTGTTTTGAAGCTGTAGAAAAAGCGCCAAAGGGCTGCAGCTTGCTAAAGGTCATGGGGTGAAAGGTCACAGCTACTTCGCCTCAGGCTACTGTCACAGTCTAGCGCCCCTTGCCCGTCTATCTGCTGCATGGATTACTGTGCTGTGGCATTTCTTGAAAAGGGCAACTACTCTCCAGCTCCCATTCATATCAGTCTAAACCCAATTAGGTTTCACTTTCTGATTCATGAATCGTAACAAAGCATCTCAAGCCAAACAATAACTTTGGTGTATGAACTTTCATTCTGTTTATCATTTGAGTTTGTTATACCCCCACCCACTGCTCTCTCAAAACTCAACTGTGGATCTCTCTGGATGTGACCAGAGCAGAGAGGACAATGATCCCTTTACAAAGACACAGTTTGGGAGGGGGGCTGTTTCATGCTGCTGGAGCGGTGTGTCTTGTGACGGAGCAAGGACAGTGTGCCTGGAGTACAGCAGGGGGGCGGACAGTTACTGGGGGTGTGTATCTTTATTTTGGTGAGGTACAGCTGCAACGAATGCCACACATTCATCAAATTTCAGCCGCGAGCTCCAGCCGTCAGAGACACCTCCTCGGATATTGACATTCACCATTACCAGCACTTTATTTTAGCAGTCTTCTTTTTTGTACCAACCTCCGTTAACAGCTCATCACATTGTGGTCTGTGTGGAACTTTAGTTTACTTTAGCCCACCCTGTGCAGAACACTGCTGGATAAATTCAGTATCACATTACGTAACTCTGCTCTGACCAGCTGCTTTCAATTAAAAAGGATTTTTGGGCCGATTTTATCCATTTTCCAAGTATAAATCTCAGCTTTAGTAAAGGGGTCAGATGGAAAGGACAAGATGTTTGAGTGGACTCTCAGGTTTGCTGATAAGACAACATGGAAAATACCTCAAGTGGAAGACATTCAAAAACCTTTCTCTTGACTTGGTTCATCTTTTTAAGCCTCTCGCATTGAACTGTGTGTTGCTCGTCTAATCTCAACCATCATTTTAAGTGGCATCAGACCGGACTGAGTAGCTTAACAGTGTGTGTCAAACAGAAACCGGCCCTTTCCCCTTGTGTTTCCAACCAGAAAGAGTAGAGAGGGAGTCATTTTCTGGCAGCAGGAACCTAATTTGGTTTGGCCAGTTGTCAGATGACCACTGAGCTTTTAATGACGGAAAGCAGGAGGATCCCTTTTTCTTATAGCCTCTTGGCCTCGCTCTCATTCGTCCACTCTCCAAAGCCAAGACGCCATCTGGAGCTGCCATAAGCCACGCCCCTCCTTAATGTGACCCCGGCTTATCCTTGGATACTACACACTCTGACCATGCCGCAATGCATCCCGGACAGTGTATTGTCTCAGCATTTTTTTTACCTGTCGGCATGTTGAGGGATGTTCAGGGCTCTCTTGTGTTTTGGAAAACCAGAAAAAGTGGAATATTTGGGCCATATCAGTCAGAAACATTGTGGAAATGTTTTGACTTAGCAGGGTTGTTGTTATACTGTGTTTGTATTAGATTCATTTTGGTCTTTTTTAGGGTTGCCAACTCAATAAGTCCCAGAAAAGCCTTGAAAAGGAACTTGATGTTTTTACATAACCCCTTTTGTGTAACTGTCATGTTTCTGCTGTAGATTGACTGGTTTATGTAGTGTCTGTACTAATGTTTGAACCTCTGCCTTTAACACATTGGCCAAGCCAAGACACTTGTTGCCTTAACTATGACAGTTCCTGTATTTAGAACAGAGTTTGTTGTCATGCCAACTGACTTAAGTATGAATAGAAGTCATGCCCAACTGTTTTATTAAAACTTCAGCGGTGCGAGTGGCTCCTTCTCTGCACAGTTGTGCCTAGGTTAAGCCAAACACCAGGCACCACTGTCCACACAAGTGTAGACGTACTATGTGTGTATGGAACAAAAGCTGCTATTTGCGTCACTGTGCCACAAGGCTCGCCAATCTGTCCTTTTCCTGTTTGACAAACACTCTGATCATCTGCCAATAATGTACTGTCCATTATCTCATTTATCTTGTTTATGCAGCAGTTTTCCCTTTTTCTATTTTTGGCTAATTACATAATTTATTGCTTTGCATCAACAAATGGTGGTTCTGATTTCATTTGATAGGAGGTCACTGTCTTTTTTTAAATAAAAGTTGATTCATTGTGTTTTCTGTCGTCAGGTGATCATCAGAGGCAGCCATAGAGTAAGTGATCGGGGTGAAGCAGGCATGAGCGCTGACAGTCGTGAGGAGGTGGTCACTACCCCTCCCCCGCCCAGCGGAGGCACCAAGGAACGCTATTTCGACCGGATCGACGTCAATGACCCGGAGTACCTCAGAGAGAGGAACATGTCTCCCGACCTGAGGCAAGACTTCAATGTCCTGGAGCAGAAAAAACGTGTCACGCAGATGCTACAGAGCCCAGTGAGTTCACCTTCACCTCATTGACTATGTATAGTTGTGACACTGGATACAGAATCAAAGTAGCCAGTGTCCTGCTGAAAGCACCAGCGCCACACCCTTTCTCAGCCTCAACAAGAGTCTTGCAGCCCAGTGGCTCTTCTGCTGGCTCAGGTTGTGCTGAGGCAAACAGAAAATCATGTTGTTTCTTTCTATCCCCTGAAGGTCTAGATTCTTCAGAATGCCTGTGTTTGTTTTGTTAGTACTCTAGCTAAAGTACTTGACAAACTCTTGATTTACCTGAGGACAAGGTCGGGTTAACAGCTCATGAAAAAGGACTATTGTTGCAGCTGTCCTCCTGTTGATTTGGTGCCCTTTGAACGGTTGCGTCAGCTCGTGTACATTTTATTACAAGCCCCCAGCCTTTGAGAGCAGCCTGAACTCTATTGGTAATATTTGCTTTGATCTGTTGACTCAAGGCTGTTCTTTAACTGAAGTGCTCTACACTGTTTCGATTATAGGTACTTACATATGAAGATAGACACCGTGTGCATTAGTCTGAGCCCTACTGCAGTTTAAAGACAACACAAATAGATTTATAGTAAAGCTCAGGTTTAACGTTGCGTTTAGGCAATAAATGGTTTGAATGAATGTTCCACAGTAATAGATGGAGTCATTATATTAGCTCATAAATGTATGCAATTGATACTGGGTAGTGCTGATAGGTTTGACCTGTTCTTTTTTTAGCTTTAATGTGATCTGCATTCTGCACATGCCGGGTATAGCTAACGTGGCACATTTCATTTAGTCGCAGATGTCTGGCAAAGCAGAACTGGCGATGCTGATACCAGTTCACACACTCGATACTGTGTGATTGTGTGTGTGTGTGTGTGTGTGTGTGTGTGTGTGCATAACATGGGAATTGTTAGCAGAGTTAGTGAAGAGTGATCTAGACCGAACAAACCATTAGCATTTTCATTTGAGCATCTCCTGATAGTCAGACTCAGATGAAGTTAACTGAAGTTAAACAGTCAAAGGCAGATTCTTACATGTGTTAATTATTACAACCAGAAGTAGTTTTACACTGGTATTGAACATGTGCTCTCCCAATGCAGCCTTTTCTTGTTGTGTTTGATGTACCATGGCTTCATAACTCAAACACGTCAGCAGCTTAGCCTTGTTATATCAGCAAAAAAGAGATTTGATATTGAATTTACTTAACTAAAGGGTTGGTCATTTTAAGAAAAAAGTTTTTATAGGAAAACACCTCTCTGCAGCAGATGGCACTTTCTTAAAGTTCATTTGTCATTGAGTCATCTTTTATTTGGTCCTGCATCAGCACAAATATTATCATGGGTTTCACGAGTAACTTTAATGGTTTGCCCACATTTTTATCTATCTGCCAGTGGCGGTTTAGCTTGTAGCATGCAGTTATTTGAGTTAATTGGTCACTGATGGCTGTTATTTACCGCTATGTCAGAGTGTGTGCTCGTGCTTGTGCGTTACTCGTGTGGTATGTAGGCTATTTTTTTTTTCCCTCACTTGATGTGGTTTTTGAACGTCAGCCAAGCAGCGCTCAGTCGGCAGTAACAGGTGGCTCCCTGCAGGTCACAGAGGGTTGGGTAGCCTTTACATTAGCTCTGCCCATGTTCATCTCTAACAACAGCAATAATAACAAGTGTGCATCACCAGTGCTCCGCCCCGATCCCTCTGCCCTTCACTCGGTTTGTTTTGATTCCAGTGTAATGGCACTAGCCGCAGGTTTAGATTACATGTTTCTAGTACTCACATGGCAGCTTGTGTTTAAAGTGAGACCAATATAGACCAGGCAAGACAGCTGATTTCATAGACCCGACTCATTCACAGCGAGCCATTTTGACATCTGGCAAAAGTCTAGTTTGAGCATAAGGAGGCACCAGTCATCAGGATGAGATAATACTGAGATAATATGGGAGTGGGTTATTTTAAATTATGTCACACTGTTTGCACATGTGTTTTATGCCAGTGTTTTATGTCTTGTTTTTGTCAAGACCACAATTGGAGATGATGATACATAGAAAGAGATATAAGGGAACAGCTCTAAAATCCAAGCAAGTCTGATCCCAGCCATTTCTTCAACTTATGGCAATAGCAAGACTTGTACACAAGCACTGAAGGCACTTAAACAAGGCCAAGGAAGTGTTGTAGTTGAGACCAAATCAACCGAGACCCAGTCAAGACCAAGTACTGTCTGTCAAATTCAGTGGAAGAGATTTCATGGTGTAATTATAAAATATAAACACTCACATTAAAGCTCCACTATCTGATTTTCTTTTTGCCGTCCTTGTCTCAGACTCCACTCACCTCAAAAAGCAGCCTAGAGACCTCTCCTGCTTCTCTTTTAAAAAATAAAACCGGACCAATTTTTCCTCCATAAAATACTAATACATTTCACCAAACTATAGCTCAGAGTTTAGCGATAGCTTAACTGAGACTTCAGCTTCACAACAGCAATTATATCCAACTCATTTCTGAATTGACAGCATTTATCAGCATTTCACATCACTTCCCCTTTCTCTGTTGATGCTTTTCTTTTTTGAGCTGTTTTGCTGTCTTAAAAAACGTATTCACCCGAAAATACGCTTTATTAGCAGCTATTAAACTTCCTGGAATGTCATATGACAAGCTGGTGTCGACCAATGGGAGCGCTCCTTTTTTGAGCCTGTGATTTTTACGAGCATGTGGTTGGCATAAGGTTTTCTGTTCCTGCATAGAGGTTTTCATCCATTAAAATCCCTTGTACAACAGTAGATGGCATCATAAAGTCTCTAATTTAACAAATTATTGCTTTTACAATATACTATGTGGGGTTTAAACAATTTTTTCCAACTAAAAGAAAAAAACATCATCCGAGGTTAGCAAAATTATGATTTTTATCCATGACAATGCTCAACTGGTTTCAAGACTGACACAAGACTGAGTTCTGCAACACAAGCTTTCAATGATGAACAAAAACATAAAAAAGTGCTTAAAGAGAGAAAACAATGAAACAATGTGACCTTTAAAAAGTGGTCCTATGATCAGGATTGACAACACTAATGTCTTGTTTACCAGCCATTAGGGATTTGAAGGCATGTTGTGTCAAAGTAACCCTCATACATTATATTTATGAGTCTACTGTATCTAATATCATCAGGTTTGTTTTTCTTGTCTCTCATTAACCTCTGTTCATTATAAATGTCATATGAGAAGAGCAGAATGAATACAGAGGATAATTGAGCTGGTTTATGGCAGTGATGTCAGAAGCAGATAAAGAGTGTTTTGTGAAATGGGAGGATAGAAACTGGCCTGAGGTACTTTATGAGCCACAGCTGGTTGGTTTCTGAACGCTTGGGTACAGATTTCAGAGTCTCATGATGTCATGGCCGCTAAACGATGGTATTAATTTGTCTAATTTTGTGGTAAAACCTATATGTGCTCTTCTCACACTATCCATGCTGGGAAATGGTTGGCTGTGACCGAGTTTCAGTACAAAGAGTCAGAAGGTCAGGAGATGCATGAGATTAAATCAGAGAGAATTAAATTTGGCTTGTATGTGCCCTTGTGCTGATGTTGTTTTCTGCTCTCAAAGCTGCAGTCTGTTTATCATCTCTGAAATGATTTACTGATGCCAAGTCTAAATTTACTCGGCTCCTTTTGCATTCGTTTTGTGGTTATTACAAAAAGTCCCCTCTTGCCAGAAAACAAGTGGAAGGGGAGTTTCTGGTGCTTCCCTTAAATATGGCGGCAGTTGCTGTTTATTATGTTTTCCTTTTTTTTTTTTTTTAAAGGTCTCATTGGGTACAACATTAGTGGTAAATGTCACTCCAGAGAGTCTTTTGAAAAACCACCGCCTTTCCATCTCAGAGCTGAGCAGCTGCTTTTACACTCATTTTGCGCACATTTTACAACATCTTTCTCCCAGTTGGAGCGCAGTGAAAGCTCCCGCAGTGGAGTACTGCCCTCAGGAGTGGAGTATAACGCAATAAGTACGACTGAGGCCTCTCAAAATCAAAACATCAACACCTTTGACACTCACAGAGGTTGTGCTGCTTTTTATGAAGCTGAAATAGACAAATTCAATGTACACTTAAAGAATATCCTATTACTATTTAAGATCATTTTTAATATGATAGTGACAATAGTGACACTGCACTAAAGGCAAGTGCAAAGGAACATTATATGGACAATGGCCTGTGTTGGTCCAGTCTCCTCCAGACTGTGGTTTGCCTGCCCTTAATATAGGTTAATAAGAAATAACACATCTTTCATGAACATTATTAACTTAATATTTAACTTAAATGTTCACTTTTTCATTTACTTTGTTGTAAATTAATCTAAACAGATGCAAACCAACTTTTTAGAAATACCACTTTTGCCACAAAGTAGAAGCCTGTGGTTACAGTTTAAAGCCAGCAACAAAGCCTGAAGTAGTCACATAAAGGTAACTTTACAACTAGAGGCTTGGAGCACATAGTTACTACTCAGTAATGTGAAAAACTAGTTTTGCAAATAATATGGCCTTGGTCTTATAATCTGGTCTTGATACAATGAAACAACATGAGGCTTGCACTGTGCTGGTTTTGCCATAGTAAACAGTAACGTTAACAAGTTTTATAGAGTAAATTTTATGGTCTGTTAAAAGGAAGCTGTATGAATCAGTCTTGGGTGAACAAGCCCTTTAAGTGGAAGAGCTGAGAGTTTAGACACAGTGCAGGCAGCATGCAGGACCAGTTGCACTCACTGAGATGAGACTTGCAGAGTCAATAGAAGTAGCAAGTTCAACATAGCACTGTGCTACTTTGTGACAGTGAGGCGGGGAAGGCCTAAAAGAGCAGCATTGTGCTAACATAACAGCTCAGTTGTTTCAAAGTAAGGCTGTAATTACAGGCCTCACCTGCCCTGCCAACTTTTAAGAAAATCTGTTTATTTGTCTTTTAAGTATCTTTATGACAACTCAAATGCAGGCCTCTGTGTTCTCCCAAAGAACTGTGATTCACTGAGAGTGTAATTTTAACCTGCCAGGGGAAGTGACCCAAAACACAGCATTCACAGAAGAGCAGCAGTGACATTTAATATGGAGCATCTAAAGCCCTGTTTACGCTTTAAGAACAAACTGACTTCTGTTTTCAAGGTTTGTGCGTGAACCTAAACAACACACTTTATCATTTTTAACAGAACTGCAGCAAGTCAAAAGAAAGCGCATGAGGTAATGCTGAAACTGTTTAGCGTTATAGACATTTCTTTGATTTGAACACAAGCACAGACTTGCCATAAGAGCAATACAAAGTCCCATCTGCCTCCCCCATCAGATGACGTACAACTGTTAATGTCTACAACAATAACGGCAGCTCAAAGAAGGTCAACACAACAAAAGACAATTTCAAAGTCTCATGAGAGTAGCTCTTTAAAGACTTAAGTATAGTATAAAGAAAATTTGAAAATGCTCCAGACAGGTAATTACTGTAAGTCCTATTTTTTAATTTTCTATTGAAACTAATGTGCTGTTAACTTGCCTTGAAGACAAAGCAATGTAACATTTGGGTCAAGTACAAAATCAACCTTGGTGCTGTATTCATGTTTTCCTGGTCTCTAACTTAAGATTTGATTTTTATATTAAAACTTGCAAAGGCTCTGTTGTGTGTGCCAATTTAATGCTTTCAAAGTCCATTGCTGCCATTTTAAAAGATAAGCCTTTTGTCTTTTTGAACAGTCCTGATAACATCATTTGTCTGATTGGATCACATTTCCTCATCCAGTAAGTCCACAATCCTGTGAGGCAGTGATTTTAATCAGGACAGATTAACAATGGCTTTTCACAGGTAAATAGGCTCCATGTGTAAATGCACAATTTCACATCTCAGCAGATTTATGGCAGTACATCACAGCAGCAAAAACACGCTTGTAATGTTATTTTTATTGCTGCAGATGTGGAGGTTTTGCTGAAATACTAATGATATGATCCACCACAGGATTAATGTTTGAGATGATGGGGATCAAATCTGTCATAATCTGCTTGGGAATGCACACACACACACATGTGGAGCAGATGCCTAGTTGTGTTTTTGTCTGTTATACAATGGCTTGTCCTAAAACACTGCCTTTCAATGGAAGAATTGATCTTTCCTGGGGATTGTTTGCAGTCAAAAAAGTATTCCATATGAGCTTGTCATGTCAAGAATTTCAACTATTAAACTATTTAACTGTTACTAATTTGACCCATAATGCAGATACACACACACTGCCATCAGGTCTTAATCTGATATCTTACTCTTATATATTAAGAGACCATCCAACCTAAACTTTTCTAATGGAGATTTTATGGTTTTGTTTTGTCGGATTGTGTCTCAATCTTAAATTGTTTGTTTATTATCTGTAGGTGTACTTGTCCAATATAGGCTTATGAACTCATAGCCTAGGTTTGTAAACCTTCTTCCATACACTTTCAACCATGCTTCGATGCTCTTTTTGTCCAAACTAACCAAACCAATGTGGTTGATTTCAGTGCGGTCAGATGTAACCTTTTCTGATTTGACTGTGTTTGTTTAGTCTAAAGAGAGCTTTATATGAAGTTGAGACCTCCAATTCAAACAATTTAGATCTTCTGAAATTGACCTGAAATCAGCTGAGAATAAAATATTGCTTCAATTTCATGAGAAGAGTGTGAGAACGCCTCAGCTTCACCCCAAACCTTGCCCCAAGTGGAGACAGGAAACAATATTGTGTGTGTGTGTGCGTGCGTGTGTGTGTGTGTGTGTGTGTGTGTGTGTGCGCTCTGGCTCCAATCAACTGTGCCTTCAGTTCTGTCAAAGTGATGGCGCAACAATTCCTTCAGCAGAAATGCCCCAAACAACTTTAAAACAAACTGGCCAAAAAACCGAAGGCACCAGTGTGAGACATCCGTTATGGACGGTTGCTGTGGTAACCTCGCCACCAGAGACAGGAATGTCTGGCCTGGGTTCAGACACAGCGGTGCCCCGGGACTCAATGTAATGACTGGGGTGAGCTTTTATAAAACACTCGCTGTGGCATGAAACCAATGGTCCAAAAATCTAATCAAATAACACTAATGGAGGGTCCCATGGGGGCACAGAGGCGATATAGGCAAGTTGAGTGTCAGTTGTTTTGTGCACAACCACATCTCTGTTGGGATCATGCCGATTGCTGCATAAGCACTGGGATGAAAGAAAGGCATGAATATTGAATGTTAAAGAGGAGACATGGATGGAAATTGTGTCATGGCCTATTTTCACTCCGCACTGTGCTCATTTTTACCAGTCTGTCTTCAAAAAATCCATTTACCTATTGGATGTCAAATTTGATCGTCAGTATATCCAGTGGGAAGAAAGAGAATTTGGAATAAAAAATTGCAACTTTTTTTTTTCCATATTTACACAGCCTAGTTGAGCCATGCTGTGTGATATCTCATGTGGATATAAAAGGCACAGAGAAAATAATATTCTATATAAAATTTTACCATTGCTGGGTATTCCCCTGAGTATTCAAAGTCCAACCAGGAGATGTTGTCCTTTCACAGCTGATGTCAAAGGCCTGTATGAATAAATTCCTATAGTCTGCTTCCTGAATTCCTTTGCTCTGTTCTGTTTAATGACATTAGCCTGTAGAGAAAAAATAGTGTACCCCCAGAGAGACCGCTGTTTGAATATCTAGCTCGTCTCTCGTCTAAATTATCTGATTGTCATTGTACCATTTATATTGCCATCTTCAACTGTCATCCACTGAGGAATCTTGTGATTATGGTACACGCTTTTGATTCATAAGCTGTGAAAAATCTGTGCCATAAAAAAAAAGGAAAAGCATAAAATCATACTGTCATAGATTGTATGAGATAATCCATCAAGCTGTGTAGCTATGTGGTCTTGTGTAACATCATTTTAGCATGTACTGTATGCAACTGGCCATAAAGGATTAGCCATAAACTGAGTCACACCAAAACAACCAATCGCAGTCTAAGCTTGGAGCCGGTCAGCCAATCCCAGATTTAGATGTTGCAAAGCTGACCAATGGCAGTTAGAGCTCTCACTGGATGATTCAGATTGACACCCAGCAAGCACATCTAATCTGTGATCATCACGACTTTCAATCACTTTCCGTCTTTTTTCCCATGTCTTCTGTCCATAAAGCCATAAAAATGGACAAGATAGAGCAGCAAACTGAGTGGACACAGAATGAAAAAAGACAATGGGTTAAAATCCCCTGTGAATTTTATTGGAACAAATTGATTTTGACAAAGTGGTCAGACAATATATCATCATCATCATTAGGGTCATTTCCCGCTCATGACAATGATACAGATATTGTGGTATTTATTTGGTATTATTGCAGTGGGGGTAAATTGAACAAGTGGCATTTATCTTTAAATGAGACAAAGCTGAAACTCTATGGACTCCTGTGTTCAAATTTTGTCACTTACACGTAAAAGGAGGAAATAAAGTGAATTGCATCTATTACAAATACAATGGAATGTATGTATTGAGATATTATTATTATTATTGTGGACAAAATTATATATATTATTAAGTTATATCATTGAACTGAGATCTCTTATTAGCAATCTGTTTCATTTATTAACTTTTTTCCCTCTGTCTTTTATGTTGTCTCAGGCTTTCAAACAAGAGCTGGAGAGCCTGATTCAAGAGCAGCAGCGGAAGGGCAACAACCCCACTGGCCTTTTGGCTCTCAGACAGATCGCAGACTTCTTCATGACCAGCTCTGTAGCTGGCTTCAGCACCTCCCCTCTCAGTGAGTGCTACATTAGTGGAGTAAAACTCCTCTATACTGCCCTCAGAAACACAGCATGAGGTTTTTCAAGAAACCAATCCATTACTAAACCAAGCTTTTTATGCTTAAGGGCTTATATACCTTACAACAACCCAACCCCAGACTCCGGAAGAGCCACGCATTTTTTTGTGGGTTTTGATCCTGTAGTTCTGTCCAAGAATCCATATGTGAAGCCTGTTTTTAATCACAAAGCAGGAATGCACAACTAATGACGAATTACATGTCGAAAACTATACAGTAGCCCTGTCTAGCTTGTACTTAAAAATACAACCATAATGAGTATGTTCAAGAATGCATCAGCAGTAAACAAAGTAAAGGTTGGAATGTTGTTTTCATTCCCTCTTTGGGTAAAGTAGAGCCAGATTAAAATACAGGTGTGGGATAGTGGTGCAGCATACCACTGGGTCTAACAACACCATTTGTTTTCCTCTTAATTTGCCTCTGGTGTGTCTTTTTATCAGGTCTGGGAATGGTCACACCCATCAACGATTTGTACGGAGTGGAGTCTTCTTCGATGGTGAAGGGTGAGAAGCAGATGCGCTGCAAACTGGCCAGCGCCTACAGACTGGTGGATCTGTTCAGCTGGGCACACTTGGCCAACTCCTACATCACAGTAAGCCCTGCAGGAGGAGCACAGAACACTTTTGATTCATGAATAATGGATGCTGAATAGCCCAACTTTTCAAAACACTTTGAATTTTATTTATTTATTTTCCTCCTCTCTCAGGGTCGTGTCAGTAAAGAGCAGGACCACATCCTCATTTTACCCAGAGGTCTATCGTTCGCTGAAGCTTCTGCATCAAATCTGGTAAGAAATACATAAAATACATCTACATTCATAACTGCTGTCATCAAGTGAAGCGTTTCCTTTTCATTGCTCTTTTGACTACTACCACCGCCAATAATTTTCCTCCACTTTCCTTAATAAGCCATCAACTTCCTTTAAATGCTTCCTTGCATTGTTAAACATGAGAAATATTAGCTATTTGGGATGTTGAGGCAAATAATCCATATCAGTATTTCCAAACACTTTGCTTTGTGGCTCCAGGCCTAACAGATGCAGTAACTGTTCAGCTCACACAACAGACACACAAATATACCAAGTGCAAGTGAATGGAAACTTGAGGCTTAGCTTATACAGATTGTGACTTATCTTTAGCATTTCTGTCACTGTTAATACCCTACCCTTTGTTATTATAGAGTGTTGAGATGAAAAAATTGGTTAAAAGAAAGTTGTCCAGAATGAAAAACGTCAGAGTTCGAGTAAGGGTCAGCTGGGATGAGGCCTGAATCAGACTGATCTCTGTTGGCTTTGGTCATTTTCCATCTGCTGCTCCCTCTTAAGGATCAAGATGAAGACAGAGTGACTGCTTCTAGTCTTCAACAAAGTATATACAGAAAAGATATTTTAAGATGTCTTTTCCTCTGTTTGATATTCCTTCATAGTGCCTTTTATCAAAATGTCCTCACGTTAATTCACAGAAAGAGTCCTATTTTAAATACTATTATTGGAGATGCTGTGTATGTCATAAGAGCTGTGCCAGGATGATGTGATTTTTTTCTGGGCAGGGCATGTAACCCAGTCAATATGTTCAATCATATGACCTCCGCTATGGGGACTCTAGGCATACATGGGGGTGGTTATTTAGGCCCAGTTGTTGCCTTTCACTTTGTGCCAGCTGGGTGAAATACCAATACACAGTTGTCCATCGCACATCAATTTCTGGCTTATCACAACTCGGGATTTCGACTAAAGCAAAGATCAGTGGGGACC
Organism: Rhyacichthys aspro; assembly: GCA_036850595.1. NCBI lineage: Eukaryota > Metazoa > Chordata > Actinopteri > Gobiiformes > Rhyacichthyidae > Rhyacichthys > Rhyacichthys aspro. Next base: position 12,842,459 of record CM072148.1, on the reverse strand, counting down.
AGTATAAAATGGACCCTGCTGTTTATTGGGCTCTATCACAGATCCACATGTGGTTGCAGTGATTTCAACTTAGTGGAACATCTGTAGGCAGAGCTGTGTTTTCTGGTTGTCATTTGATTTTACCATCAGAGACAGCACCTGCTCTTAGTTTGGCGCACACTTCCTTTTTATTGTTATGCCTCTATCATGTTGCCTTTTTATAGTCTTGAGTTAAACAGTTATTTTCTCTTCATATCCACACCATTTTCTTTTTTGCTTTTTTTCCTCCAAATGTAATAACGACCCACTGCTGTGTGTTATGTGAAAAAAATTAAGTTGTCTTTGCAAGGCACAGCTTGTCCATCCATATACCACTCCTGTATAGTATTATGTTTCCTGGTAGCAATCCCATTCATTTCCTGCAGAGTAGCGGACAATATGGAGGAATCATTGCTAATGTGGTTCTACACTCAGTGATTTTGATCCCTTTTTTTTTAACAACTCCTTGATTAATAAAGTAATGTAATTATGGTCCAGGTCTAGATGGGCTTTAATGGAATACAGTTCATCTTTGCATACACATGAAATAATGCTAACATCTTTGTGTCCTCAGGTAAAGGTGAACATAATTGGCAACGTGATCGAACAGGGCTCCACCAACCTGCACATCGACCCGGCAGGATTCAGCCCACACGCTGCCATCTACTCCATGCGTCCAGACATCCGCTGTGTCGTACACGTGCACAGTCCTGCCACAGCTGCCGTAAGCTCACGTCACTGTACTTTCCTTTACAAGGACACAGCCAATTCTAGCTTTGAGATGTTGACGTTAAAAGTGCCTGTATCAACACATGTAAAAAGTTATATTTGTTTGTGGTATGTTTTACCCTCCTGAATCCCCAAACATGTTTTTGTGTTTTTTGAATTGTTTATGATTTTTTTTCTTTTTGCTTCAAGGCTTTCCTTTGCCTTAAAAAAATAGTACCACCTCACCTGTGTCCCTTCAGCATTTTCTTGTGCCACTGACTCCCATTCACTGCAATGTGATGTGGTTTTTTTTTTGTTTTTGTTTTTTTTCATTTACCTTTCTCAAAATCCCTTAATGTTTTATGGCAAAAAAAAAAAACACAAAGAGACTTTAATCGCTAAAACTGGCATTTAAGGGGTTAAAAATTCTGAACATTCATTTTGATCATCATTATGTACGGCCATAACTGAAGTAAAGATAATTGACAAAACTGAAAAAATATGTTGACACATAATATTTCTATGGCAACTTTAAAAGAGCATCATGTGAGAATACATATCTCTTACATCAACACACCACCACACATCTGATCAGAACAAAATTAAAAAATCATCCTTTCACCTTGATTCTTTTCTGTTTTTAAGGTGTCATCCATGAAGTGTGGCCTCTTGCCTATTTCCCAAGAGGCTTTGCTTCTCGGCGACATTGCATACTACAACTACCATGGCAGTTTGGACGAGCAGGATGAGCGCATAGAGCTACAGAAGGCCCTGGGGCCAACAGCAAAGGTAACACAAAACAAAACGAACCATTTTTAACTGTCGAGATATCCCAGGAGCTATTTTGAAAAAGGAAGGAATAGTATTTTTATAGCCCGTCCTTGAGGTCAAGAAAGGGAAATGAGCTAATTATCAGGGTGTGGTGTATTCCTAATAGGAAACAGTAAACCAAGGACCGTCAAACCAGCGCATCCTGTTACAGTGTCAGCCAGGTTTGCTTCAGAGCTAAATCAAAAAAAAATAAATCATAAATCATTTATAAATTCTGTATATTTGTGTGTAAGTAAAATAATCTATTAACAGCAAGACATTTATTTGATCCATGGTTTAAAACTGATCTCATACTCAACTTCTGTTTGCACGTTGCAGGTCCTTGTGCTGCGGAATCACGGTGTGGTCGCTCTGGGAGAGTCCGTCGAAGATGCCTTTAATCTCATGTACAATGCCCAGTTCGCCTGTGAAATCCAGGTAGACACTAAACACCTAAAAAGCAGTTATGTATGATACAGATAAGCTTTTCACAGAACTGAAGAAGACTTTTTGTTTCTGCTGCAGCATTTACTTTACACAGCTGAGATTATATTATATTTATGCAGTTTCTTGGTCGTGGTGTTTACTCACATGTTTTCAGATACAAAGCAACAGTGGAGAGCTGAAAATACTCTTGTCTTTGTTAGCATGGGTACATGTTTGGAGATCTTGTTGTATCCTCTGGTGTAACGAGTGTAGCAAATCTCCTGATTGACTCTCCACAGTCAGGCAAAAGAAAACATTAATCCATCCTGCAAAGCCCAGCTTAAATTCTATAAATAAATCCCCCAACTATGTTTGTTGTATGTTGTGTATTAAATGTATTTGTCAGCACTGTAGCTTTAGTGTTTTTGTTTGTGACATGTTTGGCTAAAGAACTCTTGTCCTTTAACATTTTCCTTTCTTGTAGGTGAAGGCCATTTCATGTGCTGGCAGTGTTGACAACCTGATAGTGCTGGACCAGGAGACCTACAAGTCCCAGGTTTATGACGTGGGTACAGCAGCCGATGTCAATTTGGGCTCTACTTTCAAGTGGAAGAGTGGCGAGCTGGAGTTTGAGTCTCTCATGAGGATGCTGGACAACATGGTGAGCTGAAACCACCAAAGTCAAATATTAAAACAATTATAATGATTTTAATAAACATATTTTTGAGTGTATAAACATTGGCTTCCCTTAAAAGCCTAGAGTGGCTGTTCTCTGTGTACTGTTAAACAGAAATGCTTATAAATATTCTAATGTAAAGGAGGCCTTTATAGAGACCTGCTGGTTTCCTTGACCATAGGGTTAGCTTTGGCTGTGGCACTGACATGAAAACAAAGGCACAAACAGAAAAGAGCGGAACATAACTGTCAAACCCAGTGTGGACACATTTCTGAGACACAGTGGGTCTTTGTTGAAAGGCATCCACAAAAAAAGTGGAAAAGTTGAATAAAAGAGATGAGAGAATCAAACAGGAAACCCCTGTGGAGCTCAATTCCCTGCATTCACAGCACTACCTTTGATTTTCTTTAATTAAATCACAGCCTTACACTACATGGTGACCTAAAAATGCAGTTTAAACGTGGAGCGTTGACCTTAGTTTCTTATATAGCTATTTTTGTGTTCTTTTTTGTAGGGCTACAGAACCGGCTATGCCTACCGACACCCCATTTTGCGAGAGAAGCCGAGGCATAAGAGCGACGTGGAGATCCCTGCCACTGTCACGTCATTTATGTTCGAGGAAGACGGAGACTTTGCCACAAGACTTCCCTTTAAATTCATCCAGCAGCGGCAGCAAAGGGAGAAGACGCGCTGGCTCAACTCACCCAACAGTTACACCAAAGTCAGCATGGAGGCCAGTGAAGACCGCTACAACAGCCGGACAACCACGGTAACTATCTGGATTCATGCAAAAAGTATTTTACAAGTGTATTAAGCTGAATGTGTCCAGAAAGTTAAATGATGTAGTGAAAATTGTTAGTCAGAAGACATTAAGCTGCAAGTGGAGGGAATTTGTTTAAACCTAGCGCTCCATCTGCTGGCTGAATGGTGTATTACACTTTTTGACTCCCATTTTTCGTTTACTTTTTATGTTAAAATTCAAAGCCTGTGGTGCAGAAAAATTTTTAATGTTTGCTTATCCAGTGGATGAAGGCAGATGAGATGGGAACACCAATCCGAATTGAAGACCCCAATCAGTTTGTCCCACTCAATACAGACCCTAATGAAGTGCTGGAAAAGAGAAACAAGGTAAGTTTTTCCCAGTTTGTGTGAATAACAGACATTTATTGTTGTTTGGTAGATTGTTCAAGTAGTGTGTACCTGAACAGAAACAGTAGGGGAATAAATGACATTCAAAGATGCAGCTGATTATTGGTAATTACAAGTTCATCAAAAAACTGCTTTTTAATAATATGAAATTATTCCTGGTGTTTTTTGTATGAAAGATAAGAGAGCAGAACAGATATGATATGAAGTCGTCAGGGCCGCGCTCTCAGCACCTCGCAGGCATCCCTGTGGACCCCCCACGGAAGGTAAGAATCACTCCTATTCAGATCTGAATATGTGTTGTAAAGTAAGCTCTAGAACATGGAGTAGATTAAAACATTTCAGTCCATTTGCTGAGTTTTCCTGTAATAAACCGATAAGGAAAGCCTATGGAAGTAGCTTGCCACTGAGCTTCAAAAAGCTGTAATAGAAAGGTGTTAGTTGCTGTAACAGGTGCAACTAATCCAGTTAACTCGGTCCAAACTATAAACACCTCACAGGCCTGACAAGAACACCCATTAGTGACTAAGTGGAACCAGCTGAGTGGGTCAGCAGTGTAACGTCCTTAGAGCAGTTAACACTAGTGTAAACGTCCACTAGGGGGAGCCATCTGAACATATTCTGACGCAGCTTCAAAGTGACCCTTGTGGCAGGCCAGACAACAGAAAATAATCCCATTAGTTTTACAGAACATACATTTGGATGACTAATTTGTTTATGGTTGGTGTCTTGTCTTAAAGGATGTGGTGCAGATCCAAGTCCTGGTAAATATGCACAAAGATAACATTTGCAGTGGTGTTTTATCATTATGTTAAACGTTATTTTCAACACTTTTGAACTTATTTTTAAAACGAAACAATGCATGTCATTGGTATGTAAGTTACAGAATTACATTTGGTCATATTTTGTGTTACTTTCACCTTAAACATTTATTTTAAGTCTTTTCTTGAAGCATGAAAGTCTTAGGATATGTTTCACAGAACTTAAAGCAGACATGTTGTCTCATATGTGTGCCATGTGTGCATGTTTGGAGCTCATTATCTCAGTGCAGTGGTCTCACTATTGTAAATTGCATTAGTACTTGTCTTGTGATATTTCCCACAGTCTGGTATGAACACGTTTTGGTTTGCAGACTAATTACTTGCGAAGAGTGGAGTCAGTTGATTAGATGTCCCCTGTGTGATGTGGTTTATCTTTATATGAGCAGCCTGAGATCTGCTGCTGTAAATTATTGTCCTTCAGTCTCGTAGCCAGGATTGGGTGTTTTTGCATGTGTCTGTGATTTGCTGTGATGAATTTGAGTGTGTTTGTTACCAAGCTCACCCATGTTCCCGTATCCTCCCCAGCCATACGTACCCACAGAGGAGGACCAGATGGCTCCCCTGCCTCCCAATCCTTTCAGTGAGCTGTTAGAGAGAGACTTGGAGGAGTACCACAAGAATGTGCACAGGAGACAACTGGGGCTCAGTGGTATGACACACAATGTTAAAACATATACACACAGCAGTTTATTAAGTTCATCACTGTTTATTCATTCGTACTCAAACTAAGACGAGCTCAAACTGAAAACAGCACAAAAGCCAAATCACACTGTGTGGCATATGGACTGAACACATGTATGGACACACACAGTGACAGGAGCCCAGAGCCAGAACCTGTCCTGCTCTGTCAGACCCATTTCAGTTCCCCACCAAACGTATTAAGCAGGTATAAATGTCTATATGTCAGCCACAAAATATTAAATCACAAACTGAGAACTCACAGAAAATATGATTTTAGTTTTTAGTTTTGTCAGTTTATGTAGATAACCATGTCTTTTTACGTGACTGAAAATGGCTTTTAGGCTTTAAGTTTATGTTTGACTTATATCATCCATTTTTTTCTGTTTCCTTCATTTTAGCCCTTATCCACTCAATTCTGGCAATTGAGAAAGGCTGCAGTGGAAGCTTTTAAAAATGATGTCAAGCTCCATCTTTTATGACTAGTTATTTTGTTTTTAATTGCCATTGTTTCATTTCACAATACAATATTCAAGTTTCATGGTTTTTGCCATTTTATTTGCAGTGTCTTGTCAGGCCTGCTAATCTAAATTCTGAGAATTATACGAACATCTCAGCTATTTTCTGATGAATCCTCGGCTCAGTGGTGTTGTTCCTAAGGGACATAATCCTTGGTGTAGTGTGCTGTCACCCTAGAGCCCATCCCAGTAGACCGTGATATCCATGTACACCTTTGGTACACACACTGACGTCTTTTTACATGAGTACTGGTCCCCACAGGCTCCACTGTCTTTATCTGTGCTAACCTTGTGTTTGCACAAGCACACTTGTATCCATCTGAGTCAATGCTAATCATATTAGACCTTTGCCCTGCTGCCTTTCAGAGACAGGGGAAAAATCAATACAGAACAGACAGTTGAGGGGGTGTCCATCAATCGCCACCAGGTTGAACCACGTTATTTAATATGCTTCTTTAATATGTACATAACCATGCACGTGTGTTCACGCATGCTTATGAAAATGTATGGGATACACAGTGTCCGTGTGTGTATGTACGTGAGGCCACGATGACTAAGATGGCAGACTGATCAAACAGCAGGTCTTCACACCCGCCACATGAGCATAGCCCGTTGCTATGACACTGTTGCCCCCACAGCCCCATGAATCCCTGGTGGCCAATCTGGATGCAAGCAGGAGATTGTCTGGAACAGCCTGATATAAGCCTGCGATGCACACATACACTTACATGCACTAAAGCACTAGATTAGACAATATGATATAAAGATATAGTATACAGTAAAGGTGCTTTGTGGCTGGCATTTCGACATGAATTAGTGACATCTGTGTGAGTGTTGGCAAAACATAGATACTCTTTGACTTCACCAGTGTTGCATGAATGAGCTGTGAATGACACCAACTGAATGTGCTAATGAATGCGTTAATAAAGTGATATGGGAATGTCACAGTTTCACCCTAATCAGCGTTTAAAACTAATGAAGTCAGAAATGCTGAGCTTATCTGTAATATTTACTGTTAGATAGTCCTTACATTTGCTGCCAGCAGTGGTTATACAAAGTGCTATGAGCTTTTAGTGTTAAATGACAAAAAGGAAATGTCAATTGCTGCATGCCTTAACATTTGCACAAAATATCCCTAGACAACTAAAAGATTATATTTCAACAGTGTTTTGGTTTAGTAAAACAATGAATAAGTGCTTTTACAGCTTCTGTTTAGCTGAACTGTCTCATGTTAACTTGATTCAGTCCAGAGCTTTTATGCCACTGTCTAGTCATTAAAGATGATGGCACATCTAAATATTTCCATGTCTGCTCAGCAACTAAAGAGACAGAAAACAACGCTGGGACAGCACTTTGACCACCCTGATCCGCAGCAGACGAGGATTTTGTGAAATTTGTGGCAAAGCAGCCGTGCATGGCCTGATTCTAACATGTCTCTGTTACTGCTAATCTCTCCCACTTCCTCACCCCCTTCGACCCCCTCATCCCAAATCCCTTCAACCGTCCCCTTTACCCCGAACCTCTCATCCCACTTACCCCTGCTGTTGTCCCACTACTTCAATCCTCTCACCCCTCACCCCCCTCACCCCGCCCTCCCTGCAGATGGCGAGCACGAGCTAACCTCTGACGACGGCTCTACTTTGTCTCAGTCTCTGTCTGTCACTCAGTCCCCGCAAAGCACTCCAGCTAAAGAAGGTATCACTCACATCGACTGGGCAGTTCATACTGATCTTCACTGCATTGCTTTTGTGTATTTGCATGGGTTTCAACCAAGAAGGCGATATGCTGATTTAATTATGGGTAAAATGTCGGGCCTTTGAAACTACATTCGGAAAATGTGACGGTGCAGGCAAAGAATGTGTTAAGTCAAGTTGATGTTAATTGAAGGAACTCAGGACATTTGTCTTCTAAACTCACATACAGGTTTGAAGAAATATCTTAAAACATATTTTTCTATCTTAGTGTATCTGTTTAACCAAATAGGAAAACAAAAAAAACATTCAGTCATCACTTGCAAATCGAAGTAGCCTTTTGGCTGATCCAGTGATACAGGAATTACACATTTAGACTGAAAATCACAGTGACTCACCCGATAAGCTTTTAAATATGTCAACAAAAGAAATATTAAAGAACAAAGATATTGAACTGATAACACAAAAGTGACATGAAGAAATCCTTTTACCTTATAAAACCTTCCTAACCTGTAGGGTCATGTGATGTCATGTAAACGTGTGGTATTAACATCATGCGTATTGCTCTGCTTGTAACATTAAAATTCCTAACGTTTGAAGTAGTTGGTATCCCTCCAAGTGAGGCAAAAGATTATAGCAGTGACTTTACAAGTGTGACACAAAGGCATTGACTTCCTGTCAGCTTCCCTCCAGCACAAACAGCCCAAACCACACAATAAGTAACAATTAACCCATGACAGCATATTGGCTCAGGGGACCTATATTTTTCTGACGCCACTGCAGTGAGGTCAGCCGGTTGTTATGCTGAAACCAGGTCAGCTGTTGTACAAGCTTCTTTTTAATGTTGCCATGTTTTTTTGTTAAGTTGAAATTAACCTGAGGAGTTCTGTGTGTTTGTGGACAGGGCAGTAATATGATGTGACTGCCCTGCATTCCCTAATCTGTTTGTTACAACCAGAGAAAGGGATGTGACACTAGCTGGCCTGTTACGTGAACGCTCATTAGGCGAATGGGTGTAGCAGCAGTTTAAAGCTCTGTGTTTGGGGTGAAAGGAGGACACACTCTCTAGGCTATCAGGTCACTAGGGTTTTAAGGAGGGATATTATGAAGTATGTAGAACACAGGGACAGTGTCTCTAAACACAGTCACAAAAATGTGTCACATACAGCAGTAGTAGCACAGGCTTGCATTTTTTTAAGAGGACGATGCAGCTATCTTATAACATTTATCATTTAGATGACAACTGGAAAAGTGCTGTAAAGGTTTAAACAACCATTTACCTTTTTGGGAGACATTTTATGGTGATAAGTGTTTGATGTGACTGACTGAGATGTAGCTGTTGAACAAAGATGGAAAGTGAAAGATGTTTTTTAGAATTGGAGACCTGAGAAAACTAATCTTTTATTTTAGACAGGCTCAGTTTAGTCTGAAGATTTTAAGACTGTATTATAGCAACATCTATACATTAATTTACTGTAGGTTTTTAATCTCAAATAAGGCCCAATTAGTTGATCATGGTTTTTATGTGCACAACTAAATGAGGACAAGATAGAGGTCGAAAACCTCCAGTCTGTCTTTGCCCAGCCTAACCTGTACCCCATGCCTCCCTCAGAGAACCACACGGGCTTAATGAATGGCAAAGACAACCACGACATAGATGAGGAGCTGTCCAAGCGCGTGAGCCAGCTGACAACCAGTGTCGAGAGCGTGGAAATTGTGGTGCGTCCCGGTGAAAAAATTGAGGAGGTGCTATCCCAAGAGAGCTCACCCTCAAAATCACCCAACACCAAGAAGAAGAAGAAGTTCCGCACCCCATCCTTCCTGAAGAAGAACAAGAAGAAAGAGAAGGCAGAGGCCTGAGAGTAAACACGCAGCCGAAGACCCCCTGCTTTGGAGATTCGGAGCAGAAGTCGCCTTTTCTGTTCAGTTCTGTGTTTTTGTCTCAGCTTTCAATGTCCTTTTATGTTTTTGTTTTTAATGTTATTTGACTTTTTTAACAAAAGATTTTATGTGCAAAAGCAGATGAAAGGATTACATGAAATATATTTTCTATGTTACAACTTGTCTTGAGACAAGTGTTTGGGAAATGATCAGGTGGGTTCCCACAAGTTGCAGTAGAAGTTGTGCAAGTTGTGTCAGCACACCTGATTAATTATGCAGTGCCCGAATAGGGCTCATTGTAAGCCCAAAAGGTGTCATTTGAGGCCATTTAAATCCTGAATAACAGGTTCTCCCTATGCTGTTTCCTAGCTGAATACCCAACTTGAAGACACTTTGTGTGTTTCTTATTTCAAAGACATTGAAATTACTTGATTTCTACATCAAGTAAAACTGTAAAACTGCACAACTTCAACTAAATCTCCCCCTATTTTTATGTTTTATTGCATAAGGAGTTCAAATTTGGAATAGTCACACTGGAAAACTGCTCTAAAGCAAACTAACCACAGGGTCAGAAATATTTTTTCTCTGCTTCATGGTCTCAGACCCTTGGAGCTTCTCTCAGACTATTGAGACAAACATCTCCTGAGCTGATTGTGGTTAAACTACAGCAGCAGCAGCGTTGAGTTAAAGGCACACTAGACTGGACTGTGTAGTGTGGACAAAAAGCTGGTGATCTATCACGACCACATTGACATTCTCTCAAAGATCCGCTGAATATTTATGTAGCATTTCATTTACATTCTCTCCTCTTCATCTCAATGCTTTTTTTGCCAAACCAACTGGAAGAAAAGACAAAACCGTCTCATTTTAGTGAAGCATTGCTGTCTGTCTTGTTTGTCATCTCATTGAATTCATTTTTTTATTGATTTGAAATTTTGTATTAGTCATCTCCATTTTTTACTCATTCTGAAGCTTTTACTGTCAAGCATCTCTGCCCTGTTTGTGAAAACAGAATGGCTGACTATGTCTCAAATCATATACACAAATGTACTATATAACACAGAAATATAAAAACTGGATGCTATAGATTTTAACTATATATTTTATTTTTTAATTGTGCTGCACTTTTCTTTCAGTATATAACACATTTTAATTACAGGTGGTTTCACCAGTGAAGGAGATTGTGAAGTGGTACTAAGTTGTGCAAGTAGCAAGCAAGGCATAGTAATGAAAAACTGCCAGGACACAGGAAGTTAGTTGTAGAAGGAGAAAAGATTTCATTGGTGTCAACACATGAGAAATAATGTCTACTTCTCATCTCACACATAGGAAATCCAGTTATTCAACACACTGCAGTCTCCAGCTTAAATGAGAATCATGGGTCGTGAAGTGTGAAGCGCTGATGTCTTTGTTTGGTTTGATGTGTATTTTTAAAGCCATATTGTAATTTTTACTCCATTATTTTTATGATGAGACAAAGGTTGCGATTCTGCCTGCTTTGGGCGTCAAACAAGACCTCTGTTAAATCAACCCAGTGACTGCATAGACACCCCTCAGGCTCCAAACAAACATATAAGAAGCCGCATTCATAGCAGCTCTAATTTTGCTTTATTTGTTGTTTATTTTACAAAGTAGTGATGCAGGCTGCCATCCTGATCAACAGTTCTGTTTTTTAGCTCCCTCTGGTTAGTATCTCTTGTAAACACAATTGTGCTGTAACTGTGAGGTGACCCGCAGTTGAACTCTACTAAACCAAAGTGTGATGAGTTGCCACATCTCCCCCTCAGCAACCCCTGCAGCGTAACCAGATGTACCAATATCCCAGCAAGCAATGTGAAGTATTGGATTTGGAGGAAGAAGGGGAGGGGTGGGGCGGCCGGGTTGTTAAACGAAGGCTGTTGGTCATAGAACCAAACAAGGGAGAAGAGATGTGAGTTTTTAATGGAAGTGCTCATGTGTGTGTAGAGGGGCAGCAGGTTAAAGACGACCTGACACGAGCACGCCATGTTTTTACTGTTTTTCTTTCAAACCAAGTTTCAATATTTTCATCTTCCATCTGTATCACAGTGTACTTTTTTCTTAGTTTGCAGAGAGCACTAGGCTTTTTTTATTAACTATTTTACGAGCATAAATGCTCCCAGATGAACTGAATGTGCATTGCATCCTTTTCATGTTTCTCTTCATTTTCCAGTGGTTTGCACCATGCTTTTACTAATGCCTCTCTATCCAACCTTTTCCCTCCTGTTATTAAAAAGAACGAGTTTTTGCTTTGGCATGCCAGAATGAGCCAAGCTGCATTGTGATCTGTGAAAATCCTATATAAATGGTTATCTAATGGAGTTGCTTTTAGATGTATTGCTAATCAGTGTAAATTCACAAATAAAACAGTATTTTAAGAAACAGCTCATTTTCATGTTTTGCATCACATTGCTCATTTTTACTACCTCATATTTATTTTTAATTTAGCATAACCCATACACACTTATAGTTTATTTCAGCCATTATCATGAAAAAGTAATATTTTTAAAATCCTGTTTAGCCCTTGTTATTGAAGAGTCCAGTGATGAAGCACTTTATTTTGCACAACAAAACATGTATCTGGTGCCTTCTGTTTCTCAAATGTTTATTGATGAAAAACTGGTATTTTGTCATTATGCTGCAGCACAGAGCATTAATGTAAGTATAATTGTGAGAGTCATCGTGAGCACATTGACACTGACAATTTGACACAATTTGTTTTAAATATAGATTTATTTACAAGTTATATTTAATTGCACGTTAGAGGTCTGACTTTATGACTGTGAGTCTATATTAAAGTCATCTTTGCCACAACATTATCATTAACTTAACTTGGCGTTTGTGCCAGTAATCAGGCAACAGCAGGGCTGTCAGCAGCCAATGTGCCTTGACTGAATTTATATCCTCAGATGCAAAACAATAATATGCAAACCCTCAATTTTATTAAACAGTGTATCATAACTCTAATAGCTTATTTTCTGTTCATACATAGATTTGTTTCATAGATTGGAGACACTAATAAACTTAACATTTCCCAAGGAGAGCATTTCTGCACTAGACTTCAAAAAGTCACAGACAATCTCTTTATGTCAGGTTTGAGACAATATTAATGCCTTTTCTGGACAAAGGACTTATATCAAACCAGAAATGACAAAAATTGTTTTAGGATTTCTTAACTTATTATTATTATTATTATTATTGACTAAGTATTCTACAAGAGTGGCATTTTATTAGATTGCCTTTTGTTTAGATTATTCCATGCTGGTTAAAATACTCAGACCCCTGCCAGACCAAAGTAAAGAGATATTACTGAGAGTTCATGACAACAGGGATAAATATCCAGAAAAAGTGAAGCAGCCATCTCCTAAGTCTTCATGATGCTAGGTTATCCTCTATATTTACAGTATAAGTCTATAATCCTGTTATGGTCTCATTGTAATATCAGTAAACAGCACTTTATTTCTGTTGTGATCCATCAAAACATATGAGCATTTATGTGACTATAGCTGCATTTTGTTGTATCTTATAAAGCACTTCACAAAATAAATGGATGTACTGTATGCATATCGACTGAATCTCTGATTCAAGTTGCAATTTGATTCACTTGTCTTTATTCGCTAACTATGTTGTATTGGACAAGAAAAATAATGTAACAGATTAAGTCATCGATTGGCTTGGGGAAATTGCATCGGCGATCAATAATACTTCAGCTCTCATTATGTATGGCTCTTCCTATAGAGCATTAAAATACACTGTAGTTCAGTGACTCATCTTGTTTTTGCATAGTTTTGTTTTAAATGTGCAAAGAGAGGTCAAGAAGCCAAGCACACAGACAAATAGAGATGCTCGAACACTTTATAAAGCTGCAGAGGGATACTTAGTGAGTATTTAAGAGGTGAGGAAGGCCCTCCTCTCTTCTCCACGTTCAGACAGCACCACGCTGTGAGTGTCAAAACAATGAGTCTACTTGTGTCCAGATGGATGGTCTGCACACCGAGTACAGAAACCATGATAGGTCTTTTTTAGGACAGACCCCACCCCAACACACACGGACTACAACACCCACCCTGTCCTCCAGATTCAGCCCGGACAGACACCTCTCGTAGAGCACAGTCATGCCCGGACGCCAATGGAGCGAATTAGGCCTTGATAAACAACATAGGGGTCAGTCAAGTGTGACCCGACCGAGGGACCACCCACAAACACAGTCGTAGAGCAGCAAGTGGACACCATGTTGTCCCGATGTGATCTAGTACAACGCTGACATGATTGTCCCCAGATGTCATCGAAAGCAGTTTGATCCAGATTTTTATAGACCAAACATGATAAAGAGTACAGTATGTCTCTGAGAGTGACATCCTGCTTATCATTGCAAATATTAAGACTATGATATAAATAAGATAAATCAGTGTTAAGTCCAAATGTCTCAAGAGTGCCTGTGACTTTACTAGTACTGAATTTCTGGTTTAAAAATATTCTCTTGGTCAAAAGTGTATTTACTGTGAATTTTCAAAAAATCCCATAAGCATCTCACTTACCTCTTTATCTCACAGTTTCTGACTGTGATGTGAAAATAAAAGAAGGAAATCTGTTTTGTCGAGGTGTTTTATCATTCCTGTGCAGGAGTGTTTCCCAGTGCAATTTTTCCACTCAACACTCAAGGGCATGAAGTTTTCTACAGTGAGTTAACAAAACAAGCTGTGATTGATATGTCATAGATGCTGTTCCCCGGAGCAACAAATTTAACAAAGATGGGAAACTAATTGTGTTTTCAAATGTAATTCAGTATTCGTTTTGCAGTTTAGATTTTTACAGTTTAGTCAGCACTCCTACGTTTGCTTTCTTCAGAGAACACATCAGACTTTTAAATTACTTTTACAGTTGCTCATGGGAGAAACCTGTCTTAAGGCCCTGTGAAAAAGGAAATGGCAGCTGATTGGTATTTAGCACAATTCCTCCGTGAGAAATCGGTAACTTTGAACTTGTCAATAATGATTAAATGTGAGCGTAAGAGAGTAAGTGTTATCCACTTGAGGTGCATCCTGCCTCACGCCCCGAGCCATGCTTTCTTTAAAGACATATACAAGACGTGCACAAGCCATTTTTGCCTAATTAAACCACACAAACTACATTCTGCTCCACTGTTCTGTCAACATGAAGGAGCACCATCTCTTTAGCCACTTCATCTGAAAACGAAAAGTGAACATTGATGTTTATTGGCGAAACCTCAGTGAACAAATTAACACGATGATGAAAAGTGTGGTGGATGAAAATCACTATTTACTATGAATGTTGTAAGGCTCTAAGGGACATTCAGCCATATTATATCTATCTATCTCTCACTAACAGCTCTGTGTACTATCTTACAATTAAGTTCTCCATGTGACAAACCAGAGACTGCTGAGAGGAATTGCTGGCGTAGATTGCCTTTCGCCACAGTATCATTTGTTCTCCAGCCTATTGACTCCCTGCTATGGGATATATATAGGCCACTCTGTCTCACACTCCTCCCATTGTACAACGGGACCTGGATCCTATTTACTATCGGAAATCTAATCCCGCATCAGAGATCAATAGCGCCCTATTTCCTCTATGCTCGGTCAAGTGTTCAATACAAGACCGGACAATAAAAAATATATTTGATTATAGCTTATATATTATCGTTTAGACTAAAACGGTGTCCTGATTGTGTGTGTTTCATTATGATGCAGCTGTGGAGGTTTGTGTAGGGGCGTGATAGACTGCAGTGGTTGTGCATCTTCAGCAGAAATGAGAAAAGGTTATGGTCAGTCACTGGTGATCTATAGCCCCCCCGTCGGCCCCTTCACACAGCCCACGCCCTTTAACCTCCTTATCACAAGAGAGCAGGGATCCAGGAAGGAAGACGAGGAGAGACGGCCGACGTGACTTCAGCTCTGATGGCTTTACTTTTACCCACAGTGCACGTCTTTTATTGCCCCAAGTTAAAATAAAGGGATATTGTTGGAGAGGAAAAGCTGTTTGAGGATTTTATCTTCGTGTTTTTAGATTGTGCTGTTCTCCATCCACAGCGAGTTGGCACAGATTACATTTAGGGATGTGTTATCTTTCTCTTTCTCGTTGTATTATTCACACTCTTCCCCCGTGTTTGTTTTCATTGACCAGACACTTCTTCAGCTTGAATCCAAATCCTGCACATTTTAACACGTTCCCACTGCGGCTCTGTCCTTGGAATGAACCTTTGATGCATGAAAAATTAATTGTAGAATTCAGAAGAGTCGGAAGAGATGTGTTTCTTCCATTGCTGTAACTTTCATCTTTGGGAATAATTGTTTGGTGCTAGTCACTGTTCTTCTCCTCCTCCCTCGGTCACATCAGACAGCACTCACCTTGAAGTTTGTTTACTCCACTGTTTTAGATTCCACTAGACAACAAACAAATGGTGATATTGTGGCAAGAACCTGTGCAATACAGATGTTGTATAGGGCAGCTAGTGAGTGGAATAAGTTGCCTCTTTAAAAAAATAAAAATAAATCTGAAAATAGTAGATGTTTTAAAAATCATCTTAAGACAAGGCTAAGAAAATGAGAGTCTTTTTAATCATGCAAACTGCATTTTTCTGATTTCTTTTGATGCATGCTCGTGCTAATTTTGTATTAGTTTATTCATTTGTTGAATTACTGTTTTGATGTATTTTATGTAAGGGACCCAAGGTAGACAATTTGTAAACTAGTTGTTAACCTGGTAGCAACTAATGGGGATCCATTTAAACAAATAAACAAATAAACAAATAGTGTTTGGCAGACACTCTAGAGTTATGATTTGTTTTGTACCAGTATAATCTCAAAGAGGGATGGGTCTGGGTGCAGCTATTTGACCTTCTCTCCCCTCTTACCCTGAACTCCAGCCACGGCAGCAATTCTCTGACCCCTGCCAGATAAATAATGCACACATGTGTGGTGAGTGTGGTCATATATCATCCTGGTGCTAAATACCAAGGTCAGGGGGGTGTCCTAAAGAGAGAGTGATATAAATGTTTGTTTGACAATGCCTTAATGGACACTGCAGCTTCCTCTTTATTCTTCTTCTGCCGTTCTTATTCTATCCTTTCAGCACAGGCTGCAGTGGACCGTGCAGCAGAGGAGGAGGAGGGGAGGGCGGCTGAGACAGACGCCGATCTACTTTACTTTCAAAAAAAAAGGGTGCCTCAGCCATAAAGCGGGTCAATAAGGTACAACTGCGCTACTGTGAGCCGAGTCTCGTGGGCTTGTCCTCCTCTTTTGTGTCAGCCCCTGTTTCTACAATGGAAGGCTAATGTGAGGCCATTCTTCTTTTAAGTGACACTGATAACTGTCTGAGGATGTATGTGTATCCTTCTGGTTCTTATCAGTGAGAGCACATACTGACAGGGCCTTGAAGTTTAAAGTTAAGTGTGCCTTTAAAGTTTCCACTATTTGGACTTTGATTGAAATGTCTCCACACATAAAGTTATGTATGAAAATCACAAGTAATTTTGTAATGGGCTGCTCCTTTGAAATAAAATGACTCTAGCAGATGTAAAATAAATGTGAGATAAAATGTAAATAGTGAGTTACCGGTGATTTATTGCATACATAAAAGAAAGAACCATTACAACTCAAAATGCCCAAAAGAAAGCAAACAAAAGTTCATGATGGAGTCTAAGTGTATCAGAACTCTACAGAGAGAGTTTTTAGTTTAAAGCCACATTATCTCGTCTTGTTGAGCAGTGAAGGTGATGTGGTGTGGAATGGTTGTGGCAAATGCGTTGCAAAGTTGGCATTCAAACTATTTACAAGGCAAAAAAAAAACAAAAACATGATCCTCCTTTCACCAAGACATGTGTCCAACCAGCTGATTACAACCAGCTAGAGCCAGGTTCACTCACTATTGTCTGCTATGACTCCTGGAATAGCTTCTTCCATCCAAACATATTCATGATCTTAAACCAGACATGGCCAAATATGGCACAAAGTGAGATTTTATGTGGGCCTCAGTTTCAATGATAAAAAGTAAAGTTAATGGCCCCAACAGCAGCAGCTCTGTCACACAGCATTAATGAGCAGGTACGAATCCAGCTAAAACCTGTTCAAATCCAACTAAGACCTGTTCAAATCCAACGAAACCCTGCTCAAATAAACAAAAACAAAAAAACGTTCAATGCTATCTAAAACTTGTTCAAAATTCATCTGAAACCTGTTCAGCTCTAACTAAAACCTGTTCAAATCCAACAAAAACCTACTTGTGGAATAACAATAACATCAGAAGACACTATCAGCCCTTAGAAATTTTCTTCTCATCAAACGTGGCCCTCGTATTAAAAAGTGTGGACGCCCCTGTCTTAAACTTGAGACCTGAGTAATCCAGGCCTGTTTTAGTTAAATAAATTCACCCGTATTGCAATCAGATCTTACAGATGAAGCTTGGAGGATGGTATTACTCACAGCAGCATTAGACAAACTGTGTGAGCTTCATGAAGCTATTCATCTTCACTTGAGCCGTGTGTTATGTACACACAGACGCTGCATCGTCCCCATGGGAGCTGCCAATCGTTTTGTCTGGCCCCGATCCCTCTTTTGTCTCTTGCCATCTTTCCGTCTCTCCTCACTCCAGGCTTCTTATCCCTCTCCTCTACCAACCCCTTGTCCTAAACCTGATATTAAAAACGGATTACTGAAAAACAACATGGGTAATTTCCTGCCGTCCTGAGAACTGTCCTCCTGTCAAGAATGTTTCCCGTCTCTATTTTATCAGTCCCTGTCGGTCCGCAGCAGATTTGGAGAGGTGACAACGACAGAGCTGGCGGGAGTGGTGGGGATGTGGATAAGGCCTTTTCCTGGTTGGTCTCTGCCCGCAGAGATTTGGAGGTCAACAACAACAACAACAACAACTCTGAAGCGGTAGAGATGGGTGGGACTCCCCTGTGACTGTCCTTCTGCTGCAGAGTAAACGAAGAGCAGCGACAGAGGGAGAGGAGCAAGGGAGGAAGGGCACAGGGGAGGAAGCTGGAGATGCAAGAGTGCCACACTGTGTCTATGCCTTGGTTCAGTTTGGCTGTAGCTCTTGTTTTGGGTGCTTCTTTGAGACATTCGTAGAGATACTACGGTTTACTTGGTGATTTGATGATAACTAATTATTTTGTAATTATATAAACATCGCCGGGTGCTCGGCCATTGTCTGTAAAAAAGAAAAGAAGTAATGCCTGCACACTCCAAAGACTGCAAAGACTGGGAAATACTTTTTGTTACAGACATGACCAAATGAAAGATTAAAGATAACAGAAATATAATAAATAAATATAAATATCAAAATAGTACTGCAGAATCTAAAAACACCTCTCAGTAAACAGCATTTTAAAAATATAACAAAGAAATAAAGAAAAAACAATGTCTTTCAAAAATATAATAAAGAAATGTATGTAAAATTATATGCAGATTTACACCATTAGGGTTTATAATTATATGATAGAATATAATAGAATATAACTATTAAAAATGTCTAATGTGCTCTTGATTTAAACCTTTTTAGAGAGGGTATAAATGTAAACGCTTTCTCTCTTTGAGAGAGTTGACATCTCTTTGGAGTTGGACATGTTCAATCCCAGTGTATTTTAGAGATGACACAGGATGTTGTTTTTTGAATCCTAATGTCTTGGTTTCTAATGCTGTTTCTGTGTTCAGTTTTTCTACTTTAAATGCTCTAAACTAGTTATCATATTTTTCGCCACTATAGCCTATATCTGCAGATCACTGTAATTGTCACAAATAATGTATTTTAGTGAATTTCTCCAAACAATTTCAGCCATGTTAGACCCAGACAAGAATGCTTCTGGTCTAACAGAGTCTGTGGAATAACAATGAGCTTGTTATCTCCTCATGTTCTACACCTAGACTGTCTGTGTTAGGCCTGATGTTAAATAATGACAAGAAAGTTAAATGGGCGTTTTATATAAAATATCCACTTTTCACTTTACTTTTCAGCGCGACTGTAGCCAGTGAATGTGTGTTAAAGGGGGAGGGGAGTGGGACTTGCTGTTGACTCATCCTCTGTCATATCTTCCCTTTACTTTTCAGGAGTCACAGTGACCTCCATTCACTCGCGCGCCACTAACGAGGGTCCCGCCCCTGCCCACTGTAATGCTACCCTCCGAACCCGCTCGGTACAACTGCAAGACAAAACCTTTTCTTATGCACTCCCGCACACTAATTACACACAATGTTTTCACGCACACTGACTGGAAAACAACCCATCCTTTATTCCTCTTCTTCTACACAAACAGGCCTGTACAGCGTAGACTACATAGTATAGTAAAGGCGTGCAGTATCTCAAAGTGTTGGCATCTGGGTGTACATATGCATAAATGTTTAATATGTGCATGTCTTCGAGCTTAAGCAGGAGCTGGTTCACACAACACTCAAACGCGACCCACGGCACTCACTTCTTATGTGCACACTCGAGCTTTTAGCAGAAAACACACATGCATTTTCCGGACTTTCATCAGCATTATGCCCACAGGCACCGCATTTACACAAAAGACGCTACGCAGCACATGCCCCCTTTTGACTAACAAACAATGTTTTCTCCCGCCGTTTCTGTCTTATTACACACACACACTTAGACTTGCAAACAGTACTCCCTCCCTTTCTCCTTGGTACTACGCTCTTCTGTACAGTGAGTGGGACAGCTGCCAGAGAGCCTACATACATCCCACTCCCCATTATAATGCACACATTGTGGTCAAATCCCCCCTGGATCAGGAGTGGGCTGACAAGCGCCTCACTGTGCCTGAGGTCCCTCCAGATAAGCCATTGTAAGCCTTTCAGTATCACAATATAGTCCCCCTTCTACAAGACGGGATATGGGTCATTGGGTCAAAGGGACTAAGTGCTGTGTATTACATAGGAATTATGAATGTGCCGCCCTGTCTCTTCCTCCCTATCTACCGCAGATAATCACCCTCAGATTATCCCTCATCGAACACTGGCCTTAATCAAACCGCGCTTAGGGAAAGTGGACAGTATGTTGTCATGTGTTGTCTATCGCCTGAACATGGGGCGGCTCACTGCTAATCAGAAGCACCTTGACCTTGTTATTCAACAGGACGAGGGATATCTTCCAAAATGAGAACAAGCTATCTCCATTTGACCAAAACAAGGCGGTGAAGCATTCCAGGTCAAGTGTAGGAGGAGTGATTACACCAATGTTCAGTTAATCCTACCAACTGCAGATTATGAAGTTGGTAGGAGTGAGGTGGTGTTACAGTATGTATTCTCACAGGATAGTACTGCGTCCCATTACTTAAAGTTACATCTTGGAGTATTTGTTGAGTTGGGTCTAAAAAATCCTTCTCAAACTGTACCACACACACTGGTGGAACTTTAGCTTTTTGAGTGGTACTCAGGGACCCTCAGAAGTTTGATTTTCAGACTGAAATTAAAAATGATAACCCAAGCTGCACTTTTTTTTTTCTTCAATGCAGCTCCATTATCTCCAACCAGAGAGAGAGAGCCCATTTTGATCATAACCTATTTTATTTTGTCCAAATAAAAACAAACTACAACTACTTAAATTAAAGTCCAGCTAAAACAGGTTAAAATCGATTAATATCTAACTGAAACCATTTAGAACATGTTAACGTCCATCTAAAATCAATGAAAACCTTTCAAAGATCAACTTAAACACCATGAAGCTTGTTAAGCGTGAACTAAAACTGCTATAGGCCCATTCAAGTCCAACAAGAAGCACTTAAACTGTATTTGTATTGAAGTCACTTTAGACCTGTTTTACGTCCATAATCATTACTATATTTGTAGATGGTACTTGGAGAAACTAATATATTATGAGATAGTATGTTTTATTGGGAATCACTGGCCAACAACCATCCAAATGACTTTGAGCATACATTGTTTTAATAGTGTTGTGTAATAGTGATGTTGTGTATTTCAGTGAAGTTCCACAGTGTTACCTCTAACCGTTGTCAAAAAGCTTCTTGTGCTCAGATTGTGTTTTCATTCCCAGTGTGTTTCGACTGCTTTGGCATTCCTCCCACCTTCGTAACCGCGCATGTGACCCTGTGAGGAGCAGGGGTCACGGGCCACTACTGAGGAGGCGTTGGGGTGTTCAGGGGGGTGAGGCCGGAGACTCTAAGCCCTTCTTATTATAAGGAGGGCCCCCCTGTCTGTCGTCTCTTTCAGCAGGGAACTGAAATGAACTCCATGGGAGGGCCTCGGCGCTCCCCTCGCAGACGTCTGCTTGTGGTACCCCACCCCAAAAGCCGAGGAGGGCCAGCCATCTGCGCCCTTTGTCTAAAAGGGGGGTGAGCTCTGCTTTTCGGCTCATACGAAGCATACGAACAAGAAATGAGATCTTACAAGTGGTGGAAGAAACAAACACCATTCACAGGGACACTGCTTTATTTAACATTTTCGAAAGTTTCAAAAAACAACTTTCCCCTTTTATTTCACCTCTGTTCTCTTCCGCTGGTTCACAATAAGAGGCCGTACTTGACTGGGAGTTGCCGATAGACTCACCCAAATTGTTCGCATAGCTCATTGTCTCTGGCCAGACATTTTTGAGGATAAAAAAAAAAACACCAGACACCCCTCCTTTAAGATTATGTCTGAATTATTCAGCAGAGTAATGACTTTTACCCAAAGTCGTTTTGATCAAACATAGGATTTACTTAAAAGGGACTGCTCCGATACAGCTGCTGCTCAAGTCATAACTCATTTTAACATCCAGCACAAGCAGAGGGTGAATTAGACACATTAGACATGTAATCAGCCATGGCAATGCGAGACTAAAGGTCCATTTCTCTGTTTTAAAAGCTTCCCTGTGAGTAAAATATCTCAGAGCAGGGTTCACGACCAGAAGGCTGAACAATACACATCAAATCACCATTCAAAGACTATGAGAGTGGGACATGAAAAGAGCTCTCGCTTTAAAACACAGATGTTCAATGAGACTGTGGAGGACCTATAACCAGAGCTGGGTAGTGTGTCCAAAATCTACGCTCAAGTAAAAGTCCTGTTAAAAATACAACTTCATCATATCAAATAATGCACTACTGAAGCATAGGTGCCAAAAAAGAACTAAAACATAATGTAAGTGAGGTCAAAAGTAACATTTTTCAAATTCATATCTTTATTCTATACTTTTCTTAGCCAAATCAGCTGAGTTACATATAATCCCTCAATACAAAGACAGCAAGGGTTTGCTTGGCACCACCATTTCTGATATGCCCCATACTACCCCTTTGTTTGTAAGGGCTGAAAGGAAGACCTAGTTTTAGTGGTGGAGGTCGTGGTCCTGGGCCTGTACTTACCCAGAGATAAGCAACACAAAGAGATGGTGAATGGCACAAAAAGAGCATCCTGCCACGATGTAATTGAGGCATGAAATATTTTACAGTGGATTATATACGTTTTGACAAACCTATACTGCTTGACAAACAAAAGTATTACAAAAGTATTTCATGTAATTGTGTGGGACTTGTCAGAATCATGAAGTGAGGCCACAACAGTATTTGCATGGGGCCATGATGTATCCACGGTGCTCTGCTTGGAATAGTTAAATAGATGTGTGACAGACAAATAACAGGCAAATCTCTTCCCTGGAATTAGCAGCTCAACAGCTCAATGTTTTGAATTAGCACAATCTTTTCAGCCTCATTATGGCCTTTTAGAGCTCATCCTGGCAGCTCATGGAAGGTGTGAAAGTATAATTGTCAACACATCATTTTCACTCACACTCCAGCTACAATTAATGCAGATTTTCATTTCATTTGTTTAGAAAATCACAAATAACACATTTTTCCGTGAGTCCCCCATCCTTGAATTCTAGGTATTCAAGCCTTTCCTTTTCAGTGATACATCTTACTCAGTCTAAAGGCCTGTCTATGGAGGTAATTAAGGGGCAACTTTGCATCGTAATTTGACATTTGTTGCCATGGTGAGAACAGACTTGGCTCATGTTAACTTAAAGCCACACACGATTTCCAGGGTAACGATTGTCAACAAACCTTGCCCCTCCGCCTATCCTTTTTTTTTATTGATCATCACAATCAAAAGTTTATTACCAGGTCGAGTGATTGTTTAGAAGTACCACACCACATTAAGAACAAGTAAAATACAATAAGCAATAACAGTGAAATCTACTAAAAGAAATACAACAAATGTTCACAGTGAAATGCAAATGATCAGCAGTGCAAAAAGTCTAGGTGTGCATGTTTAAAGTGACACATGTATGGAGTTACAGTAGCATTGGGCTGTCTGTTAGGGGGATGGGGGCAGTGTAGTAGGGGCCTATGGCAGGCTGGTTATTGATTTATAATTCTATTTGGTCTAAAGACATATAGCAAGAGGCTACACTGATATATTACTGATATACTGATTACTGTGTGTGGATTAGTATGCATTATCTGTTGCATGCCCCTTGTTCCAATATATTAACAATTTGATTGCAGATATAGGCTATTTATTTTGCTGACAGCACTCTAGGAGGATTAAGCTTATGGGTATTTAGCAGACATACAATTCAAGGGGAGGGGTCTGTTAATGTATAGGGAGGCAACAAATGTGTAAGCCACAAAGTAGTTTAAAGGAAGTGCATTATGTGATTTTATAGGATGTGACTTTATACTAGGCCTGTGCATTGACAGTAGATGTAACACATTTGCTCAAAGAGGCCCTAAAACAAGCATTTAAAGTGATGAGCACAGGCAGCATGTTAGCCCCATGTGATAATATTGTAAGGAGACCTGTGAGGGTACACTGTGATTTATTGACTTTGGCAGAGAAAGTCTCAAATGTCCGTGTCAAACATAAAGTGTTCTGCGGTGTTTTTGCCGAAGCTACTTGTATGTTTGAGTATCATCAGAAGACAAATGCCCTGCCCTTGTTTATCCATGATAATTGGATTTGACAGCCACCTTTTTGACATACACTCAGACCCCAGTAATTCTCAATCAGCGAATACTACTTTAGCGGGGAAGGATTACACAACTATACATTTAATTTCATTAGCATCAACTCTGAGTGCCTTGTTTGCTGTCACCTGATTTAGGTCTGCAGATGAAATATCACGCTTAACTTAGAAAACAAGAAGTGTGTCAACTCTAAAGAGTAGTTTTAATGCTCATTCTCGGTGGAGTGTCTGGCAAAGATACACAACAGCTTTAAAATAGACTATAGGTGATATCATATTGCTCCGAAGCCTAAGCTTGGCTGCAGTGTGTTAGTGTACTTCACAGACCAGCTCATGGAGGGATAAGAGATTAGCTACAGTAGAGTGGTGTATACATAACCTTTAAAATAATGGAATATTACTTTCTTGTTCAATTTAGCTTATGGTTCTACAGTTTTCTCGCTCATCCACCTTTTAAACTGAGTAAAGAGGATAAAGGGACACAGATAAACTCTTTGGATGATGTGGGATTTTTTAGACATATATAAAGTATTCCTATTTCGGGCACTAAATATAAAACAGCATATGGAAGGATTTAAGACAAAAGCGGTCTTTCGTTTTTAATATTCAAAAAGCAATATAACAAAGATACATTTATGTTGTGTGACGATTGAGAAGATAAAGTAATCCAGGTACATACCAAAACAGAGCCCCTAACAATCAAATTAAATGGTGTCCTTACACACAGGCACACAGCTGCCATCCCCAAGCAGCGCGCCCTGTCCTGCTGGGCCCTGTCTTGTCCTAATGGGATTGCCACGGTGGAAGTCTCCCAGTAATAAAAATAATGAAATGAAGCAAGGCCCTAAAGAAAAAGTTAGTGTTCCACTTGTAGTCAGGGCTCCCAGCCAGACACCCCCACCATAGACACCCCTCGGAAAGCAGACAGAAGCACTGAGGGACGAGGAGGGGGAGGGAAGCCGAGTAGAGCAAGCATAGACATAGGTAATGAGAAAAAAACTGACTGTGTTTTTATCAAAGAGTGGCCATTGGCAAATTGTGAGTTGCAGTTATGAGTTATATGTACTCCAGTACTCATAATACATCTCTCTGAAAACACAAGCCTGCACACCAGTGATCTGTAAACAGCACAGCAAAGAAAGCAGGGCAGCTTCGCTTTAAATATGCATTTTACAGACTGCTTAAGAAATACATGGTACAACAAAATGAAACATGTATAGAGAGAGGGTGAAAGAGAC
The DNA here is from genome assembly GCA_036850595.1 of Rhyacichthys aspro. Lineage (NCBI taxonomy): Eukaryota > Metazoa > Chordata > Actinopteri > Gobiiformes > Rhyacichthyidae > Rhyacichthys > Rhyacichthys aspro. The sequence continues at coordinate 12,816,908 of CM072148.1, read as the reverse complement.
CAAACAGTGAGACAAACAAAAAGAAACTCAAGTGTTGTGTTGTTGACGCAGAAGAACAGAGAAGTTCCTCAGAGACAGGAAATGGGAGCGCTGACAACAGGAAGTAAAAACGGCAAAGAGAAGGAGGATTCCCACAGCTTCTCCTCTCTTGTCTTTTCCTCTTCCTCCTCGTTGCAGTTTTCTTCCTACTATCCCAGACCTCCCCTCTGTTAGTGTGAGTGCACACAGTTGTCACGCTGCTGAGTCTCCAGAGGTCTTCGGCTGCTCGTCCACAGCTGCAATAAAAATCGGAGCAGAGTGCCTTGTGCTAATGTTTTCAGGCAAGAAAAATGCACCGCAAAAACGTTTATTTTAAAGTTATCGCCCCAGAACACTGACTTAAATGGCGCTGACTTACTTAGATACTATGTGGGAGTCGTACTTTATCCATAAGAGCAATATGCTGACATAGAGAGTATTCCTAAATGGTATTCCATTATGGTTATTTCTATTAGAATTTGTATTTTGTTGCAGGTCATTATCTCTTTGAACTATGCCTGTCTCTCCAACACTCACTTCCTTTGCTTCTTCTCTTTAATTTGCAGAGAAGACACAGTGCCCCAAGGCCCTTCTGGCTAATTTGGCAGGGTCCCACATCAGACACACTGTTTAGAGCAGAGACAGCAGTCTGAGACCCCCGTGGTTAAATGATGGGAACAGTATTGTGACTATGCATCATATGCTGTGTGTGTGAGAAACAAACATACCAACGTCATGATGGTATGCACTTCACTTGACTGATGATTGATGATTTTATATGATCTGATCTTCTCTGATTTAACTGTCCCTTTTGTTTCTATGTGAGTCCAAAGTGAGTGTGATTGTATGCATGTGTGGCTCACAGGCTCTCCTTCCTCTTTCCCGCCGTGGCCATTGTCACCAGATGACAGTGCCTGGGAACAGAGGCAAACAATGGTCACCAGGAGCCAAAGGCCAGTGGGTCTAGGGAGGGGTGACAACAGTCTGTCGTCTAACAGGTTTTACCCAATCTGTTATCTCATTGCAGGTGTGTTTTGAGGTGCAACTAAAAAGGGAGGAAAAAATGCTATTTCTGAGAGTGCTGGGACAGGAAGTGAGAATTGAGATTGAGACGTGCAATAGTAGTGGCATTAGCAAGGGTGATTTGAGGAACAAGGCGTGGTTCAACAGTGTAATGTGTTGTTTTGATAGTTTATCACACGGAAGGGCCGTGAATATCCTGAAGTGAAGATAATTCTCAGGAAGTCTTCTATGAGTGGCTGCACAGTTAAAGCCAAACATAAGAAAAGCTTGACAGCAGTGTTGATGTGAGGCAGATTAGTATCTTGCCTTAAAAACCTTGACACAGCAAGAACACCAAAGCTTAGGGCCCTTGGAGAAAATAAGCACACTCACACCAGCATGGAGTCAACGTGAGGGCAGTAACGTCGACTTCAACAAAAAAAGGGAACGTCACTCTCTTACACAGCAATTACAGGCACCTGTACAAGCTCGCCACTGCTTTGCATTCTCTCTGTAAATAATGGCGCTAAAGCATGTTGAAAAATAGCTATTTGTTGTGTAGATAAGACAGTTAATCCCATGATTTTCAAATCTGTAAAACACCAGGGTTGGTTCTCATGCAAACTATACAGGAATTGATCAGCAGAGGAGAGTTACAGCAGGCGGGACATCAGCGTTTGTGTGATTAGCTCTGACCTCCCACAGAGAACAAATAGCTATTGTTAGCGACGAGGACAGGACATAGAGGTTAAGGATGAGGCTCTTTTTCATAGGTCATGTTGACACAGCAGTGGACATCGGTAAAGACAAAAGACGAGAAGTTGATTTATGGGAAGAAAATGTTGCTTACATGCTCAACTCTTAGAGGATGTTGCAATTTAAAATGCTTACAGTAATTGCCTTGTTACAACTAAGTGAAACTCTTGTGAAGACACACTGAAACTGGCAGGTCAAAAGGCCAGCTGGACGAAAAAAAGGAGAATGGTTCTCTTGGTGATTCAGGAGGCAAAAGTAAAAGAAATATATCACATGAATAAATGCCCACTCTGGAAGTATTTATGCTTAAAAGCCTAACAAGGCCTAATAACTCAAAACGTAAAAAAATATTTCAACCAAAGCCATCTAGCCATGTGTCAAAAGCAAAATGCCACTCTTAATGCCTCCTCATTACTACTTTTCCATCTCCATGTGTGTGTAGGAGCATATAATAAATACAGACAAATTACCCATGAACAGCACTAGTCAACGGAGTCCTTAGAGAATGATATAAAACAATGGCATTTATAAAAATGTCAGTGAGTCTTCAGTTAAAGCAATGAGCAAAGAGAAAGACCCGTTATAACTGAGGGCTTTTATTGCATCAATATGTCTGAATGTTAGTGCCTGCAGAAGATTTGAGAGTTTAATTTTGCTGTGTTCTCTAATATGCCTCAAATCCACAGTGGCCATAGAAGACGTTGACTCAGTGATGATGCAAAATGGCTCAAGGCAATACCTCTGCAATTTCTCTTGGGTCAAATTAAATTTAGCAAATGTTCAATATTCTACATGAAAGTTATTAAAGATGCATTATGGGATAGTATGATCATCACCAACACCATCTCCATGTTTGAGGAAGCTAATCCAAGAAATTACATAATCTCTTTTTGTATTGAAACTGCATTTAAACATACATTGCAACCTTGTGTATTTATCTTTTGCTCTATACCTAAATATGTACTTTCTGGGCTACTGTACAGTCTAATACCTGGACTTGAAAATTCTGGTCAATGCAACATACAGAAAGAAAGTAAAAAATAAACAGCAGTAAATCAGTTGAAAGTAATTAAATCAATTGCTGGGGCTCATCATTTGGTAGATAAAGCATTGGTTCTGCCATTTAGCTGCTTTTTCCCTGAAATTAATGCATTAGCAGTGGTTTTAACTGGTCTCACGTCTAGAATACCTTGTCTTATTGAAAATATGTAACCTTTGACACTTTTCCTCTTGCAGTCTGAACTAGGTCTCTTTGGCTCAGGATGTTTTGGGTGTTGCCATTAAATTAAATTAGCTTTGGGGTTGCTTTAATGACAATGATAGGATAAGGGGGGAAAGGTTAAACACAATGAGCCAGTAGGACATCAAGACCCCTGAGCTATCGCCACTCTTAGTACTCTACCTTCATGAAGTTGCCTAGTGGGACACAGAACTCCCTCCTGTTTGTTAGCATTCTTCAAACCTATCTGCAGAGCATGTGACCGGATTGATCCGACTTGTGACCTGTCAGCCTAGCTACTCCTATTGTCTCTTCCTGAAGTAAAACGAATGCACACCTTAAGATCTGTGGAGGTGAGTCCTTAACATAATCGTTCAATTTTGTCAAGGCAGTGGCACCTGTGAAAATCCATACACAAGGACCATCAAATGGGTTTCCTTCCTATTGCCGCCCTTCACTGAGGGTCGAGAGGTGGAGCAGATGTGGGAAGGACCTTCACAGATTCCCCTGTGACTCGGACTTTAAAGTTTCTGTCCCTGTGAACTTTACATCAAACAGACCTGGACTGCTGCTGGCTCTTTGAAGTGGCAAAGGGGAGAATCACAGCAGAGCGTAGGCCTCTGTCTTGACATGTTCCAGTTCAAAACAGACTTTGGTACAGTTTAAAAACAGCTCAGCTAAAGGTCTACTGTGGATGACAAATCAAGGACTTTTACTTTAGTTACCAGTTGAGCCACATACAGGATCTCTATGAACATTTGTATTACAATAGCTGTTTTTTATCCATCTAAAGTCATATTCATTTTTAGTTTCTTACATTGATATCTTCCTTCTTTTAGGGTAACATTAAAAAAGTTATTTAGCAGTGTTATGTTATTATTATCTATCACGTGACTGTATTAAATAGTTTATTGTCTTTCAGAAAGTTAAGGCTTTGACTGGGTCGGCTTTGGGACCATGCGGAGCACCTCGGCCAGAGAGGGGCCGGACCTTTTCCCATGCACCACCATCTACTGACACTGGCCAGCGCTCCACATTAAACACTCCGCATTCATAAAAAAGAAAAAAGAAACGGGGACCCCTCTGACAACAGCAGCGACCACTGGTAATAGCTGCCTCGTTTACTGAGCTCAGCGTTACGCCGCAAACAGCATAAACTGAAAGCAAGATGGCCAAAAGCGAAAGGCAGAGAAGAAGTTTGAAGAGTGAGGAGTTCTTTTTTGATTCCGACGCGTCTCTCTTGGACCAGCAGGATTTCGAGATGTCCAGTTGCCCTTTCAATGACGTATTCAACTCCAAAGACTCCCACATGGAGCAGATCAACACTTTTCTGAAAAATGTTCAAGTTTTACTGGAAGCTGCGAGGTATCTTGAAAGCGCCGAGAGGAAGGACGGAAGTGAGTTGATTTGTACTGCGTTTGTTTCATTGCTTATGAATTTCAGGAAAAAACAGCAGCTCATTGTCAACAGAATCGGACAACAAAGGGCTGAGTTCAACACCACAGCTTTTAATCTCACACTGCATAGGTTTGTGAGAATAACGATTACAGTTGTGGCAGTGCACAATGTGCTTTCATCTGCCCTGGACTATGTTTTACCTGCAGTAAACGCTGGTTGGGAAGGGTACTTTGCATTTCTGTGCTTTCCTCTTAAACAAACCTGTATTTGGGCTATTTACGGCTTAGAAATATAAATCAGTAAGCTACGTGATAGTCTGATTGGATTTGTGTGTGTGTGCGTGTTGGCAATCTCCAGTATGATAAATTTGAACACATTGCAGCGCCCTCCAACTCTTTAGGATGATGTCATTGTGCCCGAGGAGAATCGAGCGAAAAAAAACCCCTAAAACTTCACATTCTTCTCTTAATACAAAAGAATTGCTTTGGCATTTGTTAAAAAAATGCATCGACTACAAGGTTTATTTAGCAAAATACTTTATCATCAAATGCGTGTAGGATAAAGGCTGTAGGGCACTCCATGAGGTTGAATACAGAAAGCTGCTCGCTTCATGTTGCAAGTCTTGCTTTAAATCCTTTAAGATTAGTCTCTTTCGTGTTTATATTTATGTTTGATGACGATAATTGTCAGCTTCTTTTAAAACCAACAACGGATTATAGATATGTTATAGATAAGTTATAAGTTCACAGTCAGACAGATTTATTCGACCTTATTTAGCCATGTCAATGCAAATCTAAGAGGCCATTAAAAGGGGATTATAGTGCATGTTTCGATGGGCCTTTGAAATGATCACCTTTTCTAATTCAACGTGGTATTGTTGCAGCAGCACGTCGCATCGCCTGGGCTCTCTCCTCCTCTCCTCTCGATTGTTTGCTTCCTGCTCTTTGTGGGCGTGTTGCGCTGGTTTCCACATGGCGCAGTTCTTTCTTGCGATTGGTCAGACGTTAGCCCGACCCCCCAATGCCTGTCAAATCCGGCAGCCAATCAGATACCAGCTCGACTGCTACGTCACGTGTTGCTGGGCCTGGCTTCGGCCGGCATTTACGCCCCACACTCGCAATGAATCATGGAAAATGTAGGACTTTTTGTGTTTCATACAAGACGGAATCACAATAATGAGTCAATGGAAATCAGTAAAATGAAGACATGAATATATTTTTAAATGCGGTTATTACATTTCTTCTTAACTTTCATTGATTAAACAAGCTATTTAATGCTATCTCCACAACACAAGGAGCTTCATTCAAATTTTACTAGAGAATAAAAATGGTAAATGTTTTATTGTATTAGTTCTGTTTGTTCAGTTCACTGTTTGTATTTTCAGTGATTAATGTTAGAAAAACAAATAAGATTTAAACAAGATGTAATTTGTCTACCCTATGTTCATGTTGAGACATAATTAGACTGCTGACAAAAAGCAACAGTTGTATTATAGGCTAAACCAACATTTTTTCCTGTACCACACCAACTTTGGCTGGATCTGAAATCACAATTAATGTATGGCATGGAAATGACAGTGAAAAAGCTTTAGACGTTGGTTTTAAAAACACAGCGGAGGACTCGGTTTCCCACAATGCATGTCGTTTAAAGCAGCCTCCCCTTCTGTTAGACTCCGCCTCACAGCTGTGCAGCTAGGTAAACAAACTGAAGAGCAGAGGATACGAGCGGGAGGCTCTTGGATGGCTCTAGTCTCCCTCGGGGAAATTTTATAATTTTTTTAACCATTTTTATGTAAAACGTCACTATCCACTTTGATAAGATTTTTTAATCAAAGCAAATCTGAGGATTTCTATCAAAAAAACATATTGAGGACTCGTTGTAGCGTGTTAGCTTAAAACAGCCAGTATTTTTCTCATCCGACAAATGCTGTTGATGAGCCAGCGAAGATTAAACAACGTTTTGTTTAGTCTTTTTAGACACATAGTTAAGGCATTATAACAAATGCACCGTCTTCCCTTGTTTCAGTCGAGTGATCGCTGCTTTTTGCACTAGTAACGCTGAAAAAGCACAGCAGAGGAGCCAACCTGAAAATAATGACCGCTGTCCAGCTCATTAATATCCAGAGATTATTGGAAGCTGCGGAATATTTAGAGAGGAGAGAAAGAGGTATTGTTGTAGTTAAAACTCGTAGAAACGGCATTGTTGTTGTTGTTTTTATTTTAATGTGAAGGCAAATTTGAGGGTTAATTTACAAAGTAAGGCAATATTATACGCAAACTTGCCTGATGCTAACCTCACATCTCTTTCAACAGAGTGTGAACACGGATATGCTTCAACATTTCCATCAAACCAGAACACAAACTACCAGCGGCAAAGAAAATTCCGAAATAAGAAGTTCAGCAGCAACCACAATAGGTAAGTCATGTTGTGTTTTTACTGTTAAATGTGTCTTATTTAGCTGTGAACCATATCCGAGGTGAACAAATTCCATATTGTTAATAGTACACGTCAGTAATTAGGTTGTCGTTACGCGTGGAGGAGTGGACGGATCACTGTGCAGTAGATTGAAATGCTTATGGTTACACAAAGTCTTCACTATCCGTTGTCATTGGCACCATTTATTTTACACGAAACCGAGATAATGTGTGAATTTTAACGTAACTGGACAAATGAAATATAAAAACAGGTTTTACGCACAGGTAGTAGTGTGGCACATGACGACCACAGTGCTCAGCTGCTGGTTTGGGGGAGGGGAAGCACCTGCAGCCCTTTTAGCTTTTCATCAGCTGATTGTCAACCAGCCTGCAGTCTCTGAGCATAGGGGCAAAAATGTTAAGACTCTGTTACTGCTTGACAGGTTTGTTTTGTGAATATATGTTTAAATATGTTTCTTTTCTTACATTTTGTTTTGGAGATTTTTACCCTGAAAAAAACTATTTAAACTAACATAACAAATCTTACAAGGAGTTAAGACCCTGTAGAACTGTGTTTGTAGCACTGCTCTTGGAGGTAGTCTGGTTACATTCATCTGCCATACTGACACTCATACATCAAACGAGGGCTTCTCTTTCTGTGTGAGCATTTTAATATTAATGTAAGAGCGGGCTACAAACAGGAACTGTGCATTACTCATCACGAGCGCTGAATACTGCTGCGTTCTGCATAGCAACAGTCATGATCAGATATAGGTCTGATAATGTGGTCTTACAGAGCTGTTTGGAAAATTGAGAGTGGCAACAACATAATGTTCATTAATTCAGGTGAACAACTCTATTACCAGAAGACTTTGAAGTGTGCAAGCTAAAAAAATGGCAGCAGAAGCCTGAAAGGTGCACTGCCACTGATAACACTCTACACGGATGGTGTTTGGCGTCATGTCCTCCTCTGAAATTGTGCTAAATGGTTCTCTGCCTCATATTGTCATGCAATTTATTTTATTCCTGGTGGAGTTGCACATCTTGCAAAACAGAAAAGGAGCTTTATTTAGACGTCTCTTGTGTCCGTCAGGGTCATCACTGGCTGTTGTTGATTTTAAAATTCCTATTTGCCCATGGTTTTGTGTATTATTCATGAATATCAGAGCATGTAAATGACAAGCTGAGGGTGAACTTGTCAATGCACAGTTCTTGACACTTTGATGAAATGTTGATGTGTTGTAATGAAACTAACACAGCACATTCTGTACGGCCAGTGCCACAGTTTCACTCTCTGGCCATAAGTGGTTACAGCTCCCAGGCCTTTCTCTGTAGCATGTTGCAGCTTAAAGTGATGGGCTTATCTTACTATGTCCTCTGCTGCGTACTGTTTATAGCAGGATTGTGTTATCTCATTGACCCACTCTCAGCGTATGTATCCATAGTCAGTCACACACATACTAAGGCCTACAGACCCATAGCTGTACACTCCTGTTATTATGTGTGGCCCTGGGTCAGTTCATAATCTGGATTGCTTTGTAGTTTATCTCTTGATACAGAAATATCTGATTGATAAAGCTGGTAAAGTGTGAGGTTATGATGGTAAAAGCCCTGAGGAAATCAAATGGTGAGTGGAGATAGGCTGAGCTCTTAACATGGACTCTTAACTTTATGTTCTTTGAATTATAAAAGACTTTGGATGAAGGTTGAACTGTGGCCTGTTCCTCTAAAACATGAACACTCTTCATTAGCAATATATATGAAAGTGTATGTATATATCATACTTAATTATGCCAAGTAGGGTTCTCTGCTTTAGATTGATTAGATTGTTTTATGTATGTGGCTATGCAGAGCCTGTACGTGCATGAGTGGCTTTATGGTCGTAGAATATGTAAGTTAAAACCTGTCATGAGCACACGTGTGAGCACTTAGGCCCACTTTTCAGGAAATGGCCCGTGCCCAGCTTACATTTGAACCATGTGTTTGCTGTGATAGCAGGTACACAGCCCGGCCCTTGACTTGTCATTTTACATCAAATATACTGCCATGGCTGACTTGACTTTCAGTCTTGCATAGCAAACTACATAAACCATAATGTATTTCACAGGCTTAACGGTTCTGAATAATTGAATTAAACAACCTTTTGGTGCAGTCAACATGAATGTTGCTTCCACATTTCATTATCTTTATTTTTTTCTATTAAGCCATAAATCTTTTTTTTTTTCTGTGGTGTTAAGATGATAGATATTAACCACAGACATAGCATAGTTTATATATCATGAATCTCTAAATGTTCCCAGTGCCCTTATCCATACACTATACCTTTCATTACCAACAGGAAGTTCAAAGTAACTAAACTGTCATGACCCCCAACCACCATCCATTTTATTTCTCATTTCTGTGTCAAATGAATTACAGGCTCCAATAATAATAGTCATAATTTCTGTAAATTTATGTTAAAACATTATAAATGAAAACCTGATACGTTAGATCCTTTCTAAAATAACTCAAACCATGTTTTTATTTCAGGCATGCTGTTTTTACCATTAATATACTAATATAGTGACAGAAAGACCAGTAGGATTGCTAACCAACCAGGCGGAGAATGTGGTTGACAATGACTCAGTACAGCTTCCATCCATCATCCTGCCCTAAAACATGTGTCCCTTGAGGTTAAGTGAAGCCAGTTCGTGTGGATAAAAACTTTGCCATTTAAGCATCAGGAGCAAGGCTTGTCTCCTTTCAGCATGTTGCCACACAAAGACACTCTTAGAGACCAGCTGATTCACTTTACATTATTAACACAGCACTGAACGCTGGCTGCTACGCTGTGTGTTTCTGTGAGTGCATGCTCATACGTACCCCACTGCCATTACTCTCTTATGTGCACTGGGAACTTTGCTGAACAAAAATGGCCACACACACACACACACACCATTTTTCTTGTGTATATTGTGAAAAAGAATGCCTAGTACATCCATCCTCCCTGGACTGGCACCTTAATGACTGTTGATGTATGGGCTTCAGTGCACTGGGCCTTGAGTGAAATTAATTATTATACAAATCAATCATACTTGCTCTTCAACTTGTCCTTGTTTTTCTTTGCAGGTCAACACATAATGAGCTGGAGAAGAATAGGTGAGTTAAGACTTTTTGAACTGTAATTACTGTCATATAATTGAATAAAAGGCACATGTATACCTTCCTTTTATGTATTTCTCTTGTACTAATGGTAGTTTGGGAAGATTCAAAAGTTTGTTTTTACTGGCCCCATTAACGGCCATACATAATGGGAACCCTGTGTCTTTGCTCCCGTCTGCTTCTCCAAACTGGGAGTGTGCTGACAATTACCCACCTATTCCTAATTATCTTATAGAGCCCTTTTTTACAATATACTGAAATATGTTAAAAGTCAACAGAGAACTCACTTGCAATGCTTAAGGACACCCCAGTTTACTGTTTACTCTTTTTAACAACAGCTTGGTTTTTTTAAATACTTGGGTTGGTGAGACATGAAGAGTTTCCCACTAAAATCAGAGGGTCATAGCGTTTTGTGATAAAAAAAAAATTTCTCATCTTGTGTAGTAACTACAAAGTCACCAGGATGGGCACACACACACACAAAGTGGTTTTTGTGGTTTTCACACTGAGTTATATTTCTGATAGCATCAACACTGGAAGAAATGTAGAGACCTAGATGCTTGTCACACAGTCTCCACCACCTTCTGAAACAAGCCAAGACTGGTTTCTCAGAAGCCCTTATCTGATTGACCTCACCACTTAAAGACGATGCACACTGGTGTTTATAGTCTGTGACTTTGCAGAATTCAAGAGTCAAGCTACTTCTAAGGGTTTTCTTCAACCCCAAGAGTGGCTAGACTTGCAGGATTTATGGTAACTAGAAAAAGCTTTCCTTCCATTTCATTATCTCTGAGGGTGTGGGTACAATGAAAGCATGTGGGAGGCCGGACCCATTCAGTATAATTGCATATCACCTCGGCCTGTGTTTCTCAGCTTGTTCAAAATGGACAGGAACATTGGAAAGAGAGGCGTCCATTGAGTTAAATATAGACGAGAGATGATGTGTCATCTTGGTGTTCATATGAGATGCCACACAAGGCCAGCCGGTCTGCTGACTGGTCTTTGCAGATTGTCGCACCCATGCAGGCTTTTTAGTGAGCAACCCACACAAATATATTTTTGAAAACCCTTTTTGTTGCAAACCATGAGCAGTTTTAGTCATTGCTCCAACTGTGTAGCACTTAATAAAGGACTTTAATGGCTGTCTAGTTTCCACAGCTTTATCTACTATAGTCAGTGTGGTGGAAGGCTAAATTGAACACAAATTATGTGTATAATAAAAATAATACAGGCAAACAGCTGGCCAGAGTACAGTTATCCTACAAGTGCTCCTGTTCCTTTTCATGGCCCCACCTTGGTGTTGTTCATAGCCGTGACGTTTGGAGCAAGCTGCTACAGAACAGAGCCTTCCCAGAACAGCCTGTCCTGTTCGACACCACTGTACCAAAGCCAAATAACTCTGACATCTTGTTCGTCCCTACTTTTGTCTTCTCTGTCTCTCAACATACTGTGAACTGTTGTTGCCTATTACTTAAAAAGTACTAGACTAATTCAGTTTTCCATTTTCAAAGAAAGAGGGTGAAAATTGAAATGGTAATCTATCTTTTTAGAAGTGCACTTAAAGTCAGTATCATTTATAATCCGCCCTTTTTTGCCAGCAGTTAATCCTATTCCCTTTAAGCACAGCCCCAGCTGTAAGCTATATGTATCGTGCACAGAGTTGTTCACCCAAGTGTGTCAGGCTTAAGCTACGCCTTTTACAATCGCAGCAGCAGCGTTTGTTCCATTTCAGCTCACCGCTCAGTCTGTAAATTGGGCACTGCTCCTTTACAACCTGAATATGGCCTTGTTAAACAATGCATATCTGATCATGTTGAGACAGTTTGCTGTGCATGGCTAGGGCAGGTCTAGATAACCCCGTGACTACAAGTAGACTCATTGTGACAGTGGAGACCGCAGGATGCAGATAAAAAGGCTCCAAAAACCCACATTCCAGATGCTCACACAGTGCAGCAGGACCAGATAATGTGGTGAATGTGCTGCTTTGATCATTTACCTTTGATATGCCTATTCTACATGTCACCACTAAATTATACTGACTTAGTTGGTTGTAACAGTCAAAGCTCCACCATCACCTTTTTCACTTTGATCTGACAGACTCCAAATTGTTTTCCTTTAAAAACATGTTCATTTTAGGTCCTTGATCATGTTTTAGCTTATGTTGGTTGTTGTTGCTGTTGTGTAGTGTTATAATAGTAACCATATTTGAATACGAATTGCAACAAAGAATAAACGAATAACCGACTGAAATTGAATGTTAAAATCACACCTCACCATAAATCCAAGAACGCTGTCTATGAATTTTTCCATTTCTTTATGTTTGTCTTTGTTATTTATACATTAGTTTAAATCCCCTTTTACTCAAACAGCGGTTCCTTGTTGGTCTTTATGAGGGAAGTCAAATGAATGTCTGTGTGCCTAGTGGATGAGCTCTTTGGATATTGACCACTTTGTTCCTTATCAACTTGTGTTAGTTTTCATGGCTGTCCATATTCTTTTTTGTCATTGTATGAATCAAACAAAGTAATGTTAGATTTCATTATGTTTTGTATTTAGCAGCTATGTTCTTTAAAGCAGACCGTTATGGATGTTATTCTTTTCAGCTCCACTAAATATTGTTGTTGGAGCCCTAGGCTTGAATAAGCAGTCAAACATGAACAAACCCAGGATACATTTTCTTCCCATCCTGTTGCTCTCTAAAGGAGGTTTGCGCAAGTGCACTGTTCTTTCTGTTGTCTGCCCAGTAAGTGTGTCCTGTTCTTCCGGTTGGCTGTAGGGCAGCAACAGCAAACTGGGACCATTTGTTCTACCCAACGTGACGACTTGTACGCTTTTCTTGGCTTGGAAAAGCAGCTTAAGGAACTTGATCTTTGGTCTAGTGAGCTCAGCTAGAGCATGCACACGTGCAGGGCCCCATCTCACAGGCCACCCAGTGCCAGCACTTAATAGCCAAGCTTGGCTAACAACTACATCCAAGGATAAAGAAGTAATTGACAGGCTGATGGGGTGAGCAGAAGGATTCCCACCTGAGTCAGAGCCTTGAGTAGCACGCAGGTCTCCTCTGTACATTCCTACTGTGTCAGTGTACACAGTTAGCATTTCTGCACTGTAATTACCAGCGCCTGCATCAGGGCGCAGTAAGCAACAGCCACTACAAACAAAGTCTATTCTTCCAACCAGGAGAATCTGGGCACTAGTGCACTATGGGGTTCTTTGGCATCATTCAAGGTGTGCCATAGAAGTATATCCTCTGAGAGCTACAGAATAGAAGAGTCTTACATTTTCACTTCTGTCATGTGCTGGTGTAGTTCTAGCCAGTGAAGAGAGGGATTTCATTGATTTCCCTTCAATCACACCTACTGCAGGGTTTGCCAGATTGTTAACAGTGAAACTTGTAGGACTTGGTATCCTCAGTAAACGTTCATATGCCTTTTAACTAAAGCACTTAACTTTTCCAAGACAGGAAACCCAAAGCTTGACTTTATCTCATCTGTGTCTTTGGGTAAAAAAAATTCTGAACTAATTTTGATATGAGCTTCTGGCATTATTATGTTACTATAAGTTTCTAGGAATGTCTTAAGGCATGAATGGCTAACACAATGGCAGTTATGGCTCCGTGTTGCTGTGCCCTTTCATTGCAAAGGACATTGTAACTAAATGGAGCAAAGCCAGATAGGTGTATGAGCTTAGTCAGCATGTTTAGCCAAACTGGTCAAAGCAGATGGCACTAACACTGAGCCTGGTTTTGTCGAAGGTTTCTATTTGTTAAAGAGGGCTTCCTTTTTCCTCTGTCACTAAATGCTTAAGTGGATTTGGTGGGTTTCTCCTTGTAATGCTGCCCTACCAGGCTATGGTAATATTTGACAATACAGCTAATTAAGTAATATTCAATTTTGGGCCAGCACAGATCTTAGATGTTTTAATCAGCACTTGGCTAAATAAATTTCTACTGTTATAAAGTGCTGCGGGAAGGTCTGTGTCTACTTTGCTTCCTTCTTCCCGTTGCAGCTTGTCTCATTAGCAGGCAAGCTATCTTAATCTGTGCCATAAGGAGAAAGAGAGAGACAAAGATAGAAAGTGTGGAAAATAGAATGTTTGTTGAAGACATAAGACAGACTCAATTAGACTAAATCAGACTATGGCTTCTATTTTTAGATGTACATCTGGGGAAAATGGGTAAAGCACCACAGCCTTCTGACCAATCAGAAGGGTTAGATTTTGACCAATGAGAGCAGAGCGCTAAAGGAGCCGTCGGAAGTTCCCTTACTACATGACATTGTAACACTTAGCCTAAAAAAAAAACAGGGTTAAATGCTTATGTAATGTAAATGTAGCAGTGAATATTGACATGCCTAGATTGCATTTCTTAAGTGCGTTCACTGCTGTAAAAAGCATGTACTCTGACAGTGCAATCCCTCATCCTTACACCTCACACCCTCCCCTCACATGTTCTAGTCCAAGTCAACATCTGGCTCCATCTTTACGGTTTAACAACAGGCATTTTAGAAGTCGGGCCCTATTGGTGTTTTAATCCAGAGCCTTGCCCTCGCCGATTTAACCCAAAGTAGAATAGTCGGGATATGGGTAGAGTTTAAATGAACAATAATTCAGATAAAAGAAAGTTGTAAAGTTGATGCTGAACATGTCATCCTAAAACGATCCTGTAAATCCTGCGAAACAATTGAAATATTCTGTTCCCTGTCTTTCTCATCAGGCTTTATTTTGATGGCCGGCCTGATTCTTGAAGCCTTTGTCTTTTGCCTTGTTTCTGTTGCAGTCTCTGTCAGTGGAGCAGATTAAAAGGCAGTGTGCACGTGTGAACTAATCCGTGCGTTAGTGATGGGTTTCAGCCCCTCAGTCTCTCGGCCCCGCTGCACAACAAGCACAACCCCCCACTCTCTTCCCCGGCTCCGGCGAAGTCCTCTCACGTGCATGTGTATTTGAGTGTGAGCACGTGCCTATGAGAGTTGCTGCTGCTCAACTATAAGGCATGTCTCTGCATCCATTTAGCCTTTAAAATCCACTCGGTTTTGTTCAGTCAGTGTCGCTCCTTTTACTTTCTGCCGCTGTGTCGTTTGTGGCCTGGAATGACTTCAGCCTGACAGCGTGACAGCAACATTAGTCTGCCCAGTAATCAACTGCGTTTCACTTTATTTACCACTCGCGGCCACCTGATTGGTTAAGCCGAGGTGTAGTAGGCCCAACGCGAAAACCACATTGATTTTTGAAGCCGCCATTTGCATTTTATTGCCCCCAGTTTCCAATCTGCTCCGAGCCCTGAATCCATGTGTTTTTTTTCAGCTCTTTGGAAACATAGCCCTCTCTTTGCAACTGTATCTCATTTTTTGGGATTGAGGTCACAACTGCCTGGATATTCGGAAATATCAAAGTCTGATTCCCTCCCACCCTTGTGCAGCAGCCATCCCCAG
Organism: Rhyacichthys aspro; assembly: GCA_036850595.1. Taxonomy (NCBI): domain Eukaryota; kingdom Metazoa; phylum Chordata; class Actinopteri; order Gobiiformes; family Rhyacichthyidae; genus Rhyacichthys; species Rhyacichthys aspro. Next base: position 12,801,531 of record CM072148.1, on the reverse strand, counting down.
CATTTCGTCTCTGTTCACTGGCATCTGAGCGAAATGTGGGTCATCATCTTGCATAGTTCCCATGGAATCCCAAGTTAGTAATTGTTTAGTTCCTTAGACAAGAAAGGGGTGTGTGGGAGAGATGAAGATTCCCCTCATTTGTCTGATCTCTTTTGTCAAATCTAACTATTGGCTGTCACTATGCTTGGAAGCAGAGGAGGAAAGATATATGAGCTGCCTAAAATAGTTTTCTGTTTTGTCTTTTGATGAAAAAATAAAGCTCTGGAAATAAAAGTCTCCACCTTTTTTGAGCTGCTTAACTGTCCGTACACTACTAGAGTGTTCACTGACCTTACAAGTTTAGGTAAAAAGCAGTGTGTCCCTCAACATGAACTAAATCCACACTTCAAACCACAAACACAATATTTATTTGTTGTTTCTATACCCAGTGGAAGTCCTAGTCTCATTTGTGCCCATGGCTCGTTTCTGGGCAGATTACATTCAAAGAGAGAGAGCGAACACCCACCTCCTTTTCCCCCCTCACTCTTTATATCTTTGGCCCTCTCTATCTCTCGCTCCGACTTTGCATCTATCCCATCTGTCGGCGTTTCATAAAAGAGACGAGGGAAGCATCAGTGTGTCAGAAAAGCGGGGCCTACGGTTGCTGTAGGGCAGAGATTGCTCTAATCCGATGTGTGTGTAGCGCGTGTGCACTAAGGAACGTGACGGGCAAATTGCTGCCTCAGCTGTGGTCCAAATATGACCTTTATCACACAAGTCTGAATGAGCAGCTCTTGTGTGAAGTGTGCGTATTGGTCACGGGATATTGATGACATTATGCGCAAACTTCATCCCGTGTCACCTTTCTCACACAAGCAAATTGACACCTACTTTAAGACCTACGTTTTTGAAGGGGCACAAGGATAATCACTCCAGAAAACAATTATACATGATATCTTACATTTCCTAGTGTGGCTCTTCATTAATTTGAATTTAACATGCACTGGCTTAGTCTAATGAATTTACCATTTGGATACTGATACCTTCAACACTGCAGAACTTTTCCATCTGCATTTGTCATTTCCTAAACCGACCATTTATAGGCGAGATAATAAAGAGGTAAGGGCACAGAGTTGGCACCAGTAACGTTCAAGCTTTTGCATGTGGCATGACTATTCCAGCAGTCATCCGAGTGAGCACTAGTTTCCTCTGTTAAAAACCTATTTGGTCAGGTGCCACTGTCTGTATGGCTGAGCATGTGACCTTGGCTACTAGCGTCATGTGAGATGACCACCCCCACCTCTCTCCATATGATGCTGAGGGGATGAAAGAGCAGACAAACCTAGAAGAGACGTTCTCAGCTAAAAAAAAAAAATACTTTTGTGTACATTTGCTGCTTTTATTCAAACAGTATATGTTTAGAATGAAAGCAGACAGCACTATTGTGAATGCATGCTAAAAAAAGCTGTTTTCATCATTATATTTAACTACTACTAAATGCACTTTGAGAAAGAACCAAATAAAAACTGGGCATAATTATTCAGTTAAAATAGAATAAATTGTGGTGTTTATCGAGCTTTGACTCTTAAGGGCTGCCATGTGGTTTAAGCCTCTCCTTCTCCATCTATATTGTATGTCACCATCTGCAGAGTATGGATCAATGTGCCACATGTTCACATGCTCTCTCAGTATGTGCAGTGTGGGAGTAGGAACAAAAAAACTGGACTATTTAAGCAACCAAGCATCTTTGCTGTTTTTTAATAATGGATTTGGAATCATTTGGAAGAAATAATCCCTTAAAAATGCTCAGAAAATATCCTTCCAGGTTTTCAGATCACCAACCTCCACGTAGCTGGGATGATTTGGTGTTAATTTAATATGGCGCTCAGTAGATATGGCTTAGGCTACGTTAATTGAGGCTTTGCTCATCAAAACACATATAATCTTTAGCATCACTGTGAATCATGATTTGTGATGTTCTTTAATGATCAATGACATTTTAAATGGAGTAAGGCAGTAAAGACTCAATGCCATTTCTTTGTAAAGTCATCTCTCCCAGTGTGTAATGATGGCTTAATTTGCCTTTGCATGCCATTTTAGTAGATTTACCACTGCGGCTGTCATCAGTAATGTGTAATTAGTGTAATAACTAGGTGAAGGGTCAGATTTCCTCTCCCTGTGCATGTGTTAGAAGTAGGTCATATTGGGAGTATGTTAAATGGTTTGAGAGAGGAGGGGGTTTGCTGAAGAGGAGTGAATTGACTGGTATCTGGCCTGAAATCTGACCCTTCCCTTTAAGAGCACGTCCAGTAATTATGTCAGACATCTTGGATAGCTTGAGAACTTATATATTATTTAACGTATTCACAAGTTTGGAATCTAGGGCAGCCATTTTTTCTCCCCCATCGCTTGTGCTTCCTCTAACAGTGCTGGTTCCAGCGAACGTTGAATGGAAATTATGCTCAGTTTGCTTTGTCTCTGCTGTTTTCAGCTGCTCTTGTTTTCTGCTCTGTCCATGTCAACCCTCTCACAATTTATGCCCAGGTGTTCTTTTATATTGCTCTATTTAATTCACACAAAAGAAACTCAAATGAATATGCCTTTTTTCCAATAGTGCTTTTTCAATGTCCGCTGTCCCAATCTGAAACAATTTACCCACCAGAGAATTGTTTGTTTTTAGTAAAAAACAAAAAACAATAAACCAAAGTAACAAGGTACCTGCTGCTGCAGAATAAGCATTTTTTAATAAATTCTGATAACATTACAGGCATTACAGCGTTTTCTGTCATTATTGCTTCACAATAATCTTAAGGGATTTTTATGCACTTGTGTGAATGAGGGAAAAGGATGAGCGAGGTGAGTGCAGGGCTGCCGTCCTCTGCCGAAGTGATGTACGTATGATGTGCGTAGGTTCAGTAAAAGCTGAGGTGGGCAGCTCTCTCATACCAACAGTGAAAGCTTCAAAGTGCTGCTTAAAAAGGACTCCACTTGAATCACAGTGGAGGCAGTTTGATGCATACAGAGGAGGCAGTGAGAGGCAAGGGGATTTCAAATATGAAAAACCAATCTTGATTTTAGCTGTCTGTTGCTTTGAGAGGTATATACAGTTAGACCTCAGACAGCATGGAGGTTTATTTATTTGATTTGATGGAGAAAAGGCTGTCTGGGGAGAGTGGACGACGAGGAAAGGTGTGGAGCACTGACCCGGGGCAGACTGGCTGCTCACTCAAAGCCAATGTCAAAGCCAAGAGGCAGACTGCCTGCCTGCGAACCCATCTGGGCCTCAGCACAAGCTTCAGGAGCAAACACATGCACAGAGCCATGACACACAGATCGCACTGGGACAGTGGAAGCACCCCACCGTCTCTGGATGAGAGCAGAAAAACAACCGGTTGTACCTGTGTTGAGCCCGGTTGTTACGTCTTTGGGATACAAAAGAGACACATTTAGACAATCTGACATGTAAAAAAACATTAGATTGCCGTTAATGTTGCATGCCACTCAAGATGACATCAAACATAAAGCGCCTTTAAGTGTATCTATAATGACTTGTGGGAGAAGCATCTTTTGGCTACTGTGCTGTTCGTGTTATGACCATAGTCTTGCTTAAAGTGTGAGATTTAAAAACAGGTGGATTTAAAACAGCCAGTATGGTTCATTTAATCATATATCTGCTTGCATCACCAGGACACTTGTTTCAAAGCTGAGAGAAACAAGGCCCTTCTGTGTGTGTTATCTTATTGTCGGTCATGGATTTGATGTCCCTGCTGTGCGTGACAGTTCAGAGCACAGGTCTTGGTAGCAACTGGCCACGTGTTATGTAATCCATCACAGATGGAGAGATATCCATTCAACTAGCTGGGCCATTCATTAGACACTGAAAAGTAGAAGCAGTCTGCTTCACTTATAATCTCTGTGTCTTTAGTTGGTAAAAGTTGGTAACCACACAGAAATATATTTCATACTATTAGAAGCCATATTTAAATATATTCAAATAACCATCTTTATGAAAAAATTCTGCTTAACCTTCCTAACTGACTGATCCTGTGGTGTCACTTCTTTCTACCAAATTTACTTAACAGTCCTCAGCTTTAGCAGCTGAAGTTATGTACCGTAAATCCTCCACTGTTTATGTAATGAGCTTTCTGAGAACTTCTGAAACACTAGGCTGGGCTGTGAGGTGCCCTTTGTTGCGTGATCACAAAGGGGGCGGAGCCAGAAGGGACTTTTGGCTGACATCTTACTTAAGGTCACCATTCATATTGTACACTGCAAAAGGCTTAGAATCTTTGGCTGAGGTTCTAAGTGACAGACAAGCTGATCACCAGTAGCTAGTAGCTTTGACCTTTGACTCCTTAGAGGGACAATTGATAACCTTGAGTATCTTTATTGTGTGTAGGGGTAGTTTAACTCTTTTGAAAAAAGAGACCATGTTTAACCTGTGTGTCATTAAGAAAATAAATGCAAACATTTCAAGATTCAAAGATTCAAGATTCAGAGTATTTATTGTCATGTGTACACTATAGAAACAGCTTTCTCCGTTTAATGAAATTCTTCCTTTGCTGTCCACAATGAATGCCAGGCAGAGTAAAAAATAGAAATAAAATAAAATCCTAAGTATAAAATAAATAAATAAGTCTAAATACAAATATACAAATTGAAATAGAATAAAGTAGGTGGAATAGAATGAAGAGGGGATTCAATTAAAAGCAGCATCTGAGAGGAAAATACTATATACATAACTGTACATCAGTAAAGTGCAATATAAGCTGTAAGTATCCAAACAGCAACAATAATTAACACATTCATTAAAACCTAAATTGGTTTTGGAAACTGGGCACGTGAATGCAGCGTGTTTCATAGTGTCCTTGTTTTTACTGTAGGAGCTCATATGTCTGTTGTCTGCAGCTACCACAGTGTTCCAGAGAAGAGCTTGTCGTGTAACTAGAGAGTAGGACAAATGGCACGTCTCAATAAGGTGTACAGAGAAACGCTACACTGGGAACACTGGGAACCTGTAGTTCCTGAATCACAGGACACAAGTTAACGGTAGAAAAAGAAAACTAAAATTCCTCCTCCCTTCTTCATCATAAGGGCAGGAGTGTTTTTACACTGGCTCAGTAAACAGCAGTGAATCAGCAGTGACTCCTCATGGCACACTCCCCAATAGAAGTCTGTCAAGAAACATAATGAGGTATTTTGGTCGTAGCCGCAGCTTGAAATGTTTTGACGACGTGCACTGTCAGTGCAGTCCCTCTCGTCTCTCACTTCATGAAAATATACAGCAGACTGTAGTGTTTGTGAGTGTTATCTGAGCTTGTCTGGCATGATTGTCAAGAAGAGGAGGTGATGGTGAGATGGTGGAACCTGGAGTTTGTGAAATGCTTTGTGGACGCTTGATAATTATGTCCTGCTCTGGCTTTTCAGTCATCAGCAGTGTTACAAAGAAATGTGTACGTCCTATTTTAAAATGATTGTAAAGAAAACCTTTCCACTTGCAGTTGAATTTATTTATTATTTAATTAAGTTTAAAGCCAATGGCCTGAAGTAGAAGCAGCCTAGTTGTCCTTTCTTGATCGTGTCCTAGACATTTCCCACTGGCACTGCAGCGTGCCATCCTCCGGCTGCCGTCAAAGAGAGGAGTGTGATTAATCGCCTGTTATGTGTGTGCATGTGCAGGAGAAAGATAGCAATGTTGGGGGTCACGTTAGGCAGACACAGATACTGATATAGAGCAGAGGTGAGTTCTTCTCTGGCCTGTGAACAGAAATGATTAAACACAGATAATGTCATTATTAAAAGTATTTTCACTCTAAAAGCATGTTAATTCTGTTCAAGTGTAACAAACTGGTCCTAATTATACCTGTGGATAGTTTAAATTTGAAGACATACCACATTATGCCTTAATGTATGCATCAATGTGATTGATATATTTATACAGTATGAAAGCTATAATTTATTTTATATGAAACGTTTGTATTTTGCTATTTTGTGCATGTAAATTGCGACCCACAATTTTAGCTCTTGCATATTGCTCTTATCAGCCCTGTCCATGCATAGTTTGACCTCCCTACACACGCACATACAGATAGTACTCCTGTCTCCACCAGTCTGAGCTCAGCCGTCTAGCCTGAGAAGTCACTGTGGTGAATTTCTCTCTTTCTCCCTTGGGTTTTTCCTGTAGGACTCCCCCAGTGATAGCTACAGAGTTTGGGTCACTCAGGAGAGTCCAGCACCTCTTAATGCATCTCTTCGGTTCGCTTCAGGCAAACTGAAAGGGCAGCTCCTGCTAATGGAGCACTGATTATGTTATAGCTTCAATTATCTCTCTTTACCTCTCAACTGCAGCCATTAGCAGGATAGATAGTACCCACGGTCAGTCTGCTGTCACTGAATAAGGAACTGTCAGAATGATGGAGAGCATGAGCCGAGCCGAGGTCCAGGAAATGCCATTACACCTTCCCCTCTGCCCCCACCACTGCACACTTACACCACCTCAGCTCTAACTTGGCTAATATTTGTAGACGAGAAGGTAAAGAGATACAGCTCGTGAGGATTTAGTATCTGTCCAACATGAAGACAGTATGTATCGTATGTGGTGTGTTGTCCAACTATCAGCTGATGTTTCTTGTGGCAGTTATGTAACAGATGGACTGCCCAAGCAAAATACATTTAACATGAGCCTTACCCGTACTAATGAGGTTTTATCAAGGAAAACACTACCTTTAGCTGCTCCTAGTATTATACCATTGTTAAAAGAGAGTTCTTGAATGTGAATGAGTTGTTAATTCCTATTGACATGATATTTACTATAAGGGTGTGGTGTCATCACAGAAACTGGTTTGTGGATTCATCAGCTGAAAAAAATGAAAAGCAGATAGCATCATGATGTAGCCCTGCCCTTTCAAACACTGTCTAACAAACCTCTTTCTGTTTTGCCTTGGCAGACGAGCACACCTGAGGCTGTGTCTGGAGCGGTTGAAGGCCCTGATTCCTCTGGGACCAGACTGCAATCGCCACACCACACTGGGCCTGCTCAACAAAGCCAAAGCACACATAAAGGTACAAGCCAAAGCTTTCAATTAAATAAAAATAACTTTAATAATAAAAAAAAGAACGTGACAATTACATGAGTCCTGACATGTGACTGAATAGCCCCCAGCGTAGTGTGCATTCACATAACCAAGAGACCAAGTATGAAACTCATATTGTTGCCTACCCAACACTCTGCTCTTCTGCTGCTGTCAGCTTGGTTTACCATTGACAGCTATTGTTTTAGTCTTTCTCTGCGAGTCACGCTCATCATTGTCAGAAGCCTTGACATAAGGTTAGAGCCAGAGCAGTCTAGCACCGGTGGCCACGGCCTTCAGTAAAATCAAATGTAAACTGATGCATTGGTAATGAGGTTGACACAGGGCAGGCAAGGCCGGTAGGGCACATCACTGAGCTGTTTTAGGTGGTTGAAATGATCAGTAGCTGAACGCTAAAAGTGGATTATGGCTGTTTATTTTATATTATTTCATGGTACTGTTGTTAAATAGCAGTGTTGATATAGTTGTTCTTCCATCTTGTAGCTCTTTTATGTGTTGCTTTAGTTTCTTGCCTGCAGTCCATTCATTTATCTCACTGCTAATATACACATTTCTCATTTGGACAGAAACTTGAAGAGGCGGACAGGAAGAGCCAGTACCAGCTGGAGTCCCTGGAGCGAGAGCAGAGGCACCTCCAGCGCCAGCTGGAGTTGCTGAGGGGCAGTGCAGGACCCACAGCCCCCAGCCCAGCAGAGAGTGAGAGGATACGTATGGATAGTGTGGGCTCTACTCTCTGCTCTGACCGCTCCGACTCTGACCAAGGTGAGCGAAGTGGAGACTGCAAGAGATTGCTTTCTTTTGATTCCCTTCTTCTCAAACTATTTGTGCCTGCAGAAGAGATTGAGGTGGACGTGGAAAGCACGGAGTTCTCCCATGGAGAGCTGGACAGTGTGAGCACGGCCAGCACCAGCGACCTGGACGACCACAGCAGCCTGCAGAGCATGGCCAGTGATGAGGGCTACTCCTCCTGCAGTGTCAAACTTGCCTTTTCCTCCTAGAGCCACACCTCGCCCTCATATTCCTCATCCTCTCTGCCAAACCTGTTTCCCCTCAATCTGTTTTTCCTCCAGCCATGCCTGTGTCAGCCACTCACCTGAGGAGCCGGCTACACCTCCAGCTAACGGCAGGGTGTCACTCTTCCCCTTAGCAGTACTCCTCCCCCTCCTGGCCTTTATTTTGGCCCTTCCTGATGTCCATGTGAGGCTGCCAATTGATTTTAATCTTCTTTAAAGGGAGAGCACACACATGATTGATATAAGTGTTGATTTTTAAACCCACGCTACTGCAATGAATGATTTCACTTTTGTTCCCTTAATTTAATTTCTTGCCCCTAATTGGATCCAAAATGCACTTAAATTCATGTCCTAGGAGAGTAATGCAAGTTTCTGTTATTTGTGTGTGTGTGTGTGTGTGTGCATCAGGATTTGGAGGGGACCTTATCACACACTGGGTGAACAACTTGCCATATCAACACAGCCTGTCCCAGATAAACATTCCCTCTGCCCTGAATAACCCCCATCTTATGTTTTTTATCAATACCTCTGCTCCACACTACAGAAGCTTGGACACTCTTATTGGTGCTATTGTCAAACAGACCACAAACAGATGAGATCCACCATCAAGCTTTCAAAGCAAACAAAGTGTGTATGCAGTGATTGTTCCTGGCCTCGCACGGAGGAAAACCACCACAAAAGCAGAGGAAAAAGAAAACATTCCTGTTGATTGTGGGTGCTCAGTGCGTTTTTCAATGACTGGAAATAGTAATGTGTGTGTTTGTTTTTGTTTGGTTCCCTTTCCCGTTGAAGCAGCTACAACAAGCTATCCTGCACTTGCCTACTTTAGAGCTGTCCATAGAAACGGCACAAAGCGATAAAAAAACTCACAACAATGAAAAGTCCAAACAAACTTTGGGATAAATGTCCATCCTCTTTCCAGCAGTAACAAGCAATAACTCATGTCTTTTTTGTCAGTTTGAACTCCTGTGCATTTTCTCCTTTACAGACCGTCCAAAAAAGTAAATTTGCTTGTTTTTGTACATACAAATAGCATAACTGAAAATGAGTTTTAAAATGGGAGAGCCCATGGATAGATTTGTTGCCTCCGTTGCTGTTTGCCCTGTTTTTATTGTGCATTTTAATTTACATTTTGGAAAGATTTTATCTTCAGAGTGGCATGGACACTATTATTTTACTCAGTTGGCTGATTGAAACATTTAAAAGTTATTTATTGTGTTGCTGCCTCAAGAAGGACAGAAATCCTCACTGAAAGTGACAGTAACTCGCCAACAGTGACAACATGACCAGTAGGACTTCTGTTTGAAGAAACTGTGTAGCGTTTGTATTTATAGGACATTTGTTTGAGAAAATGAATGGTGTAAAAGCTGTATATGGCGTTCCACTAGTGGTCACATGCGCAGGAGACGTCTGAAGTGCGAGCAGAACAAACAAACGGGTGTATGATGTCACCGGCTGTGCCGACCGTACTCATCCTCGCTCCCTCACTGGCATTAAGAGTTGCACTTCAACCACAGTCTCTCTGTTCTCACTGTCGCTTCAGCTCCTCAGTCTTCTTGTGTGAAAGAAAAATCACCCTTTTAAATATTTATTTGTCATCCCTCAGAAAACACACACATTGAGAAAATAACTTAACTTATTTTGGGTCTGTCTTATGTACTCCTTTTTGAAGCATATTCCTCATTCCCTATTTTCAGAAATGTATATTTTATTGGTTAATTATTATTTTTGTGGGGAGGGCAAACATGTAGCCATTTTGTTTTTATTATTTCTGATGTTTTATTCAATGGACACTTGAAATGTAATTGGCCCCTACGCTGCTCCTAGTGCTGAGCCTCGCCTAGTTAGAGTCACCAGCCTTGTTCGGAGCTTACCCCTTAGTTGTGCCCCTAAGACGCCTGCAACATTAATTAAACATGGAAAAATAAGTAATTGACAGATTTTCCCAAAGCAGGTACAAATACATAGTTAGTTTGTTTTTCTTTTTCTTTTTTTTGTCTCAGGCGCAGATAGGGGTCACCTCTAGAACCGGGCTAACTAAAAGACTTTACTGGCACATATTGAGCCAGCTACTATACAATAACAGGGGTCTAAAACTCCTCTTTCCTCTGTTAAGAGGATTGTAGTCTATTAGTCTTGTGTTTCAGTTGACAAAGTGTGTCTTATCTTTTAAATGCCTCTGACTGAGGATCTAAACAAATAAAGAACAAATTTGTTGAGAAGGACATATTCTAGGTGTTGAATCTAATCTGAAAGCTCATTTCAGAGCTCTGTTGAGGTTATTAAGACATGGCAGAGTCAGAATGTCACCATTTTGGTGCTCCATTATTAAAAAAAAAAAGCCAAACAACCTCAAACACCTCAGTGTCCTCTTTCTTCTTTTTGTGGGGACAGTTTACATTTACTCTGCCCCTTTAAATTATTAACTGTTCATCTTGTTTTTTCTTTCAATTATGGGTAACCTGCACTGTCAACAAGATAAAGGTCCCACTATGACAACAATTTTACATCTCACCTCGTCCAGACCTGAGTCAGACCTTGTGGAACTGAATCTGTAGTGTCTCCTTAAAATCTATAAATGATAGATTGGCACTGTGTTATCTGTTGTGGAAAATGGTTTTGTTATCCCAAAATGGGTAAAACTTACACCACATCTGTCCCATCACATGAGTATACAGTGTGTGGGCTTCATGTTGTTACTGAGGCTGCAGTAAAGCAGGACTAGTCTGCACCAAAGTCAGATGGGATGTTAGCTGCCCAATTACTCAGACATTATCTAACCATCGAGGAGTTTTACAAAACCCCATAAAGGTTTTATTGGTTAACGGAGTAGATCCTACACTTTGTGCAGTCTGGCCTGTTGCATTAGTCACAAGGTCTGATGAAGGGTTTCTGGCTATGCTGCAAATTCCAAAAACATAGCGTATCTCCATAAGCTGGTCATCACAAAGCGATATGTTTACCTCTGTGTCTAGGATTAGGTGAGTGCTCAACTGATTGTGGCTAAAGGTTAGTGTTAACTTTCCAGGAGTGTCTGCAGCTTGACTGTTCAAGTTCAGAGGTCAAGTTACCCAACCAAATAGAGGGAGTCCTCCTGCTCTAAACCTGTGGCCATCCTCTGTAAAACATGCACTCTGATGATGATGATTCTAGCTGTGTAAGTTGAAGATGCAATACTTACAATAAAACACAAAGATTTTCAAACCTTGATGACTGAAGTTGTCCATTTGTTTCTGTCTTCTTCACTGTTTAAGCCCAGTTTCCAACATTTTGTCAAAAGAGAGGTGCCAACTGATTTGTGAAGTGCACGACAGAGACATGCACGTGCTGTAAATCTGTTGAGAATCACATGATGTCTGTATGATTAAAGGGGTCATGTGGGAAGTTACACTGTGTATTTTTTTTCCTCAAACCAACCACATGAGTATCCTCAACATATCACAGCTTGTAAACATGTCCCTGTCACGACCTCCCATATCGCACAAAACCACAGAAAGAGATTAGGTATGTTTTCACAAAGACCGACACATGTTAACTATCTAACTTAGTATAACCATAGAAATATTCAGCAGTTGCAGTAGTTTTATTTTTCCTAACATTTCTAAGGCTATCCTGGGACAAGTTCTGACAATAGTTTCCTGGAATCAATTGTATAATTTATCAATTTTTCAGTTTATATGGTCTTTCCCGTGCCTTTCATTTGTTCTCAGATGTTAAATACAAATTGATATATGTGCAAAAAATGGAAAACTGGAGCATGGTTTCTTTCAGTCAACAATACGTTGCTGCCACCTAGAGGACAGTCTTCTCTATTAATTCAAAGCTCAATCAATTATGCTCGTTAATCCTACGGAAATGTCAATTTACACTTTAAATACACAGTTAATAAATGGTAATAAATGGACTTATGCGTGCTACAACGTGAACACACACATCTAACCTCATGATGAGAAAATGACAGCTTTTAAGATACCGGCTACAGCACTTTCAAACTGTGAAACTATCAAAACTGAATTGAGTGCAAACAAATTAATTTGCAATAACAATTACGAGAAAGCAGCATACTCTTAGTGAAATAAGTTAGCGGTCATGTTGCTTTGTTTATGAATGGTTATAAACTAAACTAAAATAAAATAAACTAAAACAAAATAACGTAAAATAAAACAATAAAATAAAATAATGTGGTGTGGCCCTGCATGTTGTCTGAAAAAGCTCCACTAGGTGGTACTAATGAGCTGCGGATCTACTTCATGCTGAACTCTCAACAAACGCTTGTGCAACAACCATCACAGCAACAACAAAATAATGTAATGGAAATATTATTCACGGGATGTTGTAACACAGCTATGTGTGAACGGGTGAGTGATAAGCACTGATTTCATTAGAAAATAACATTTTATCAGAAGTGATGACTCTGTGTTTGTGAGGCATTTTGTTGTCTAATTTTTCATTCAGTGCTATTATGTAACACTAAACACATAATGTCTTCTCATCATTTATCAGAGGAAAACCCACGCAGAGATTTCTGGGAAATTCAGTGTACCAGAGAAGAAAAATGAAACATTTGTCACGAGAAATCATTAACACATTTACAAAAAAAACAAAACTGTAAAGACGTTGCACGATTTGTCCTTTTACGTCGACGCAGGTGTCACGTGACTTAGTGATGACTAAGCTAGTGTTTGTTTTACCTTATATTTATGTTGAACTTTAATGGATGTTAAATGACACGTTTTTTTGAAAAATCTGATGACTGAAATGCACTGAGACTGAGCTGTCAGTGTGTCTATTTATGAAACGAATATTACAGGTAAATGTCTAAAAAATATTCTTAGTGCTAGCCTTACGTCTGCTTCCCCTTATGAGTCATAACTATAAATGTATCCATAATGTTACTGCTGCTATTTATCGTGTCCCCCGTCGATCTGCTTTAAAAGTGTCTTAAAACAGCCAACAATACCACAATCAGAGCGATATCAAGGCGGTGAGGGCGAATATGAGCCGGTGGCTGAAGCAGGTCAGTGGGGCTAAAGATGTGGGGAGGTGCGGTTCCTCCAGGACGCACATGACTCATCGTCCCTGGGCTTTTGACATCACCTCGGCCTTATCCCAGCAGCAAAGCAAATGTCCTTCACTGCTCATGGTCCACAGAGGGCACACAACATACACATCTCAATCTCAAGACAGTCTACACGTGTGTTTTTATCTGTACTTTTGGATTCATGTAATCACATAAACATTTCGGGCTAGATTTTGGGATTATTGTAACCTTGAGGTCGGCATAGGGTGACCATGTGTCCCTGTTTAATGGGGACTTTCTCACTTTCACGGTCCCATGTCCCAACAAATATCCATAAAAACAGAAATGTGTCCCAGTTTTGAACAGACGATGTCCCTTTTGTCCCCATTTTAACAAACAACAATCACTGCAACAAACTACAACAATTTTCCACAGACTTTTGTCGCTTACTGTAATTTATTTGGCCTTTCATGGTTTTTTTTTACCCATTAGATTTATTTTCACCCTGAGGCTGTAGCTTTATTAGGAACAACTTTGGTTTGTGTCAGAAAAGGTTATGTTTTGTTTTTGTTTGTTTTGTTTTTTTGTCCATCTGAACAGATGATGAGTAGATGAAGAGAACACGAAGACATCACAAAGGTTGTAAATGTGGTGAGAATTTAAATAACAAAACACAACCAACCAAGCCAATATTGCACAAGAATCAGCAAAGATTTTGATATGTGTTAACAGTGAACTGTAATTCAGAGTTCTAATCCTTACCTCCTTCAATAGTCTTAATATTTTGACTAAAAGATCTTAAGATTTATGATATTGGTGCATTAGACAGAATTTGAAATGAGCAGTTTTGAGAAAATATACACATACTCCTACACTGCAGTCAATCAGTGTTAGAGAGAAAAGGGCTTATATGGAGACTGGACACAGTAAAGCAAAAGCAGCCTGCAGCTTGTCCAATCACATAAGAGGGGCTTTGTGTTCCTTTGTCGTGGCATCATACCAAAATGCCCCTTGCAGCACGTCGCCCTCCCAGTCACACTCACGTTGCCCGCTCTCCTTGTCACTGGTTTTCACTTCAACACAATGCCAAGTGCCTGGATGGAAAATGTGGAAATGCAGTTGGTGAACTGTGAGTCACCCAGAAACAGAAACTGTCAAGAGCTTTCACACAATGCTCTTGTTAGCAGCATTGTATGACAAAAATAGTCCCCACATGAGGGACAATTATTTGCTTTTGCATTAGGGGAAATGATTCTCTTCTGAAGGATATTAATATATGTATAAAGGGCATTGCTTGTGATGTGAAAAGAGACAATCTAATAACACAACTGGTACCTGTCTACAATTCCCACATTTCCTGTGATTAGGTGCAGGAGCATGAAAAGACTCGGTCATAGCAGGTGGACCATTCGCCTGGTAAGCTTTTATTCTACCCACTCACCCATTGGGATATTATGTACATTTTTTACTGTAAATTAAGCACTTACAGAGTAAAAACCTTATTCCACTTTTCTTTACAATTTAAAGGAAGAGTAATCTAGTTAAATTTTTACATTTTGCATTGAAAGAAGTAATTTTAGCACATTAAACAGCAATAAATGTAAGCACTCTCAACAAACCAAAAGGGTGCCAGCAAAATATACTGTCTGCCCATGTTTGAAGACAACAGACAGAATCTTTTCTAAGTTTTAGCCTCTGTAAAGCCATATGTAACCCTTGTTTTGTTCCAATATATTACTTACAGCGCTGCCTTCGTGAAAACAGTAAATGTTTTTGTTGCTGTGTGAGAAAAACACAAGGCATAGCAGCCGTGTTCCCGGTGATTCACCAGGTAATTCTCAATGCACCAAGTCAGTTGAGTAGGCACATAGACACAAGTGGAAGTGACAGCTGCTTCCAGGTTGTCTCATAAGACTTCAATGGAAATTCATCTAAACCTCATTTCAACAGGGACTCTGTCTAATGGAGAGTATTAGATCAGGCATCAATTTGATGATCATATATGACTGTGTGACAGCTGCACACTAAAGTATGGCAAGGAGTGAATGTATTTTGGTGGTGTACTTTGGTTTAGGATTTAAGAATCACACAGACAACTGGACTAGCAAGGCAGGAGTTAGGTAGTTAAGTAGTGTATGACTGAAACTGGTTTAAGCAAAGTATAACTCATTCACTGAAGGGCAGTGAACAGTGGCTTACATCCCACTTGCTGTTTTGTAAAATACATTTTCCACAGTAGCCAAATGTGTGGACGAACACAATTTAATGTCAATTTATTTAGTAGCAATATGATTGTGAAAAAAAATGTAGGGATGTCATTCCAAAATACCAGTGCCATTACTTTATCTGACTGGCAGAAGCAGGAAATTGTGATTTCAGAGATATTCCTAGAGCTGAACCAAACCTGTCCTACGATATTACAATATTACTGTTATGATCAGATATAGGCGCGAGTCAAAATGTCTATGTAGAGATATTTGACTGGGGGCAGTTGCTCAGATGCATAGAAAGGGACTGAGACATCTTTGGTAAGTATGGTTGGCTTAAATATAACACATGTCATGTTTTACTCTTTTTTCATTTCTTCAAATCTTGAGCAGTCTTACTAAAGAGACCATTAAGACTTGTGCTTGTGTGATTCTACTGCAAAGAAATGAAAATGACAGTTCACCTCAGTTAAAAGCACTTTGGCTAACTTCCGGTCCACATCTCGACAGGATAGATGTATCCTTGTGGTTAAGCAGAAATGTCCTCTCCCTTCCCCCTTTAACCGTCCACTTGGCCGCTCACTTAAACTCCTCATTCTGCTGAGCGCTGTCTATTTTGATGCTACTGTTGCAAAAAGAGAATAGCACTTTGCTGATGATGTGTCATTTCCACTGTCCTGCCACCACATATAATCAGTCGAGTTACACTGACGCTAGTAGGCGACACATCCGCTGAGAGATCACTATGTCACTTACGCCACACGCTGACTGACCTTTGGCTCTTCTCAAGGTTAGCACAGTGTCTTTTGTTTTGCTTTCCTTCTCATTCACATCTGTGTCATTAATTCTGGGTCATGCAGTTCCACTTCGGCGCTCTACAGATTGGGGCGGGTGACACTGTCCTCTTTTCCCCATATTACCCCATCAGTCTTCGCCCACTAAGAATGAACATGTGACAGGAAAGTATGACAGTTTGAAAGGGTCTCTATTTGCAAGTCTATTTTTTGAGCCCAAGCAAAAATAGGGAAGGATCCTGACATCTCAAATAGCTCCTCAGTAGATCAGGAAATGGCAGAAACGTCCTCCCTTCATTTTCTTTAGATGTTGCTGATATTAATTCCCCCAGAAGCTGCTTGTTTACCCTCTTTGGATCTTACTTAAAGCTGGTGTACGTTCACTTCAGTTTTGAAAGACCAACGCAGGCCGAGGCGACAGTCGGCTGTAGCAGCTGCCCTGGACATTTCTCACATGATAATTATTCTCCATCTTGTTGTTGTTGACTCAGGGCTTGGCAGGTGATGCATTCAACCCAAGCCACAGAACGCGCTGTGCTGTCAAATCTATTTCATATAGACTCTAATCCCTCAGAAAACAACATATTAGGTGCATGTAATCTCTTTTCCGTTGAGAGATTTTCTTCCTTAAAAAAAAAGCTGCCTCACACCTGGTTTGCCGCTGATTCACCGGAAGTGCACCTGTTTTGTTTTTATGAAAGCTGATTTATGAATGTGGCGGTGCAGTTTGTTCTGAGTACGACAGCAAATATGTCAGACAGGAACACATCAAAGCCAGCAGTACCCAGAGAGAGTACTGACTGTGGCATAGCAGATAGAGTAAAGGTAAAGATGGGCCAAGTGACTCATCCGTGTTGTTGGTATGAATGACACAGTACCAGTCTAATCATGTTCCCGCCTCTTCTCTGTCTCATTCTCTCGCAGTATTTCTCAGCACCAGAGGCCCACGTGATGGAACAGCACAGAGCTGGAGGCCGCGTGATAGTCGGAACGGTTTGACAGACCTGTTTACACTGCACAAGTGTATTTAATTTCCAAAACAAGTTGTGGTAAGTTTCAGAGGTATGAAGCATTGTTTTGTTTTCTTTATTTTTAATCACCATACACTGCTGTATTTGTGGATCTGTGTGAAATCTTTAAAAAAACACCACAACTCCTCCAGCCTTTAAGGTTTAGAAGTAAGGTCTTGCTAGTCTTCTTAAATCTTCTTTTTTCTTTACAGACCTCAATGACATCACTGTGAGGTTTTCACAGTTAGAGCGGCTAAAGCTGATCCACCTCCTGATTTTCTCTGCGGAACTTGTAAATGAGAGCGACCTTACCATTTGTTTTGCTTTATGTCCGAACCCCCTCCCGTTCAACCTAAGCATGCAGCAGATGACTGGTCGGATGACTGAGATGACGTTCATAAAAGGATAATGACTAAGTCCCTGCCTCTGGTGCCCCTAATCTTCTCAGATTGGCTATAACACAAGAGTGGTAACTGCTACGTCAACACCAGGCACCCGCCCTCCACCATTTTTACAGTAAGAAGTCCCAATCGTGAGTGGATTTCTCTGTGAATGTCGTAGTGTTTAACTCAGTTGTCTTAGTTGCAGCTGGGCCTGGTCTTAATGCTTAATGCTTTTATAATACCCCATTACTATTTCAGTGTTAAAGGTCCCATATTATACTATTTTGAACATTATACAGTGTATTTTGGATACATTTAAGTTACCATATCACGTTTTGCAACATGAAACACACAATATTTATCTTATACAAGTGGTTTGAATGAGCTCTCATCATGAGTCCAAAGTGAACGGTCTGATTTGGCGCTGTCACTTTAAGGCTCAGCTCTCCCGTGTTGGCTCCGCCCACTCATGACGTCACGCTAGCGCTGCGCTGGAAACAGACTGAAGTAAACACGGTACATCGTAGTAATAACTTGATAAGCAATGGCTTTGAGAGTAAGTGAGCCGTATATCTTCGACCCAGAGTCTTACTCAGAGTTCGAAGAACATGAGCAAACACAAAGACCTTGAAGGCAGCTCATTGAAAGGACTGTAGCTCAAACTAAATAAATTACTCAAACATGCACGAATGATACAAAACACAAATTTGGGTATGTGTTTGAGGTAGAAACAACGTTAGAACATGGTTAAAAGCTCAGAAAAGTCAATTTAGCATAATATGGGACCTTTAAATATAGATTGTAAAGCATTTTTCAGTCTATACAGTCCAAAATCTTTCTTCAAATGCTAGAAATAAGTGAGGGACACGATATTAACATTGCACTATGAGAACTCTAACGCACTTTTAGAACCTCTTAACTATAGACTTCATGTTATAATAGGCTGGATTTTCATAAAGAATGTAATTCATTCTTACAAAAATGATCATCTTTTATTACACAGCTCTGGGACAATAAGGAAAGTGAATGCATCTGCCTGTATTTCACAATTTTCTTGTGTTGTTTACGCGTGGGGGTTGTTTTCCAGTGTGCAGCTCTCAGCCAATAACAGGCGTTAAATACTGCATAACTAAGTGACAGATGTCTAGAACTCATCTAAAAGAGAGTGAGGGCTTGGAAGTAGGTATTTACAAACACTTTCCTGGAAATCCTGCATATTTTGCCAACCCTTCGCACATCCCCCAGTGACTAGTCTATTAAGGAAAGCACCAAAACATGTTGATGGCAGGTAGGAAGGCTGAACCAGTCACATGTTTCTTGCTCTTATCTCCAGTGCTCTTGTGTTCGCTGCCCTCGTCAAACCATGTGCCACTTGGAGCCTCCCTGGATGTGGTCAACAGGAAATGAGAAGACGCTGAATCACATTGTGAGCACAACACTGTTCATTCCACACATCTTAATGAAGCCTTTGTGACAAGGCTTAAAGATGTGATGTGCCTCGTCTGAAGTCCCAGCGGCTTTATGGGAAACACAGTGGTGTTTATGGAGACTTTTTATGCATTTCTATTTGATTCACTCTGTTCTGCTGGAGTAACACTATCTATGCTACTATTTAATGTTGAAAACAATCATTACATCATTTTGTGTTAAGTAACTCACTGCGCATCACTCACAGTAAATGTCATCTACACAGAAAGCAGACATTATCCTCCATGAGTTAGTCACAGTGTATAAGATGCTGTATTCGTGTTGTTTCTCTGAGATAATGACATCTGAAATCAGCTGCATGGTCTTCTGCCTTTTTTCAATGTAAGTCACTGTATTTTCTATTAATTCAAACCTAATTCATTTAAACACTGATGTAATTCCAGATTTTTTAACTCTTGTGCATGACAAGAAAAGAAGTGTCTCTCCTAAAAAATTTGGATTGTTAATAAAATGAAAATATCCATTAGCTCCAAAAAGCTATAACAAAGTGTCTAAATATGAGGTCAAAGGGCAGACCGACTCTAATTTTCTCATTTTTATCTGGATGAAGACATTTAGAGCTATGCACATCAGAGTTGCAAGATGTGTTTAGCAGTCTTGGAACATGTTTAATGTAGATGATGATTGATGGAAGATCTGAGAGGGACTAGGACAGGAACTATAGAAAACCAAAGTCCTCCCATTGGTGGCTATTTAAAAGTGTCATGTCATAAGTAAAAATACTATTGTTTGGTGCTTTCGAGGGTAAAGTGGATGTCTCATATCCTGTCAGGGCAGTCTGGGGTGGTCGGTCATCATGCCATCTCAGTCCCTCAAGAACCATTGCCTTTATGTGACTGGAGAGAGAAAAGGCTTCAGCACAACAGTGTGTTAGTGTGTGTTGACATGAGTATGAGTCATCACTTGATTATATATTAATGCGTTCTTCTTGTGTGCACCATTTCTCTCTCTTCTTTTGAACTGCTCTTTATTTGAATTTTATTTGGCTCTATGTCTGTTTTCATTCATACTTGAATTGTGTGCTTAGATGCTCTCTTCTCTGTGAACACATATGTGTGCATGCTGACAGGCCTGTGTGTCATGTTTTCAAACAAAGCCTTACAATGTCAAATGACCTTTTATAGAAAGTCAACCATAGTTCTGCAATATCTTCTGTTTCAAACACAAAATGTTTCAGTTTCCTCAGCAACATCTTATGCAGCTGTCCACATCCTCAGGACACATGCACTTTGTTGTTTTGCTTGATGCTGATAATCATCCGAGACATATTTTGAGGCAAGCAGACAAAATGCCTGAATTAAATGAAAAGGCAGTGCGTTGACGCCTCACTGGACTTGTCATTACACATTACGCCTGTAGGCAGGTGCTCTGTGATGTCACTGGAGGAGCCAGACAAAGGATGATGTCTGTGCTGTCTGACGCTGGACAGACTTAGACGTGAGCTGCAGCCGCTGGCAAATTGTGCTGCCCTTTGGCATTTAGAATCATTCACTGGGTCCAGTTTGGAGAGTTTTTTTCCATATCTTTTACTGCCAAAATGTAAAGTAATGTTTGTAGCATTAACATGTCCTCGGGGCTCAATTCTAAAACACATCCGGCAAGGAATATGTAAATGATAAAAGAAAAATAATCCAATACAATCCACAGGAACTTAAAAAAATCAGTGTGGTTATAATCTTAAATAGATATATGGTTATAAAAGTGAATTCATAAAAATGTGTGCATGATGGGGGTTTTTTTTTTTCTAACTTACATTTTAGCATTCATCTTCTACCCTTAGGTCTGCCGAATGAAGCCTGCTGATGTGACGGAGTGATTATCATAAGTGAAGAGGCCGCAGACACTGCACCACGCGGCGCCTGTTGTGATGTGCGTCATCTGAGAATCCTTTAAAGACTCACACAGCTCATTTATTGATAGAGGGAGGAATACACACACATGTGCCGACACACACAGCGCTCACACCTCGCTATCTCTCACACATTCATGAGCACACACTGTTTGCATGCCCTCACAGAATGGACCACATGAGACAAAGACATGATATCAGCAGCACAGGAGTTCAGCTTTAACAGTGTAATGGTGTTGTGAGTGTAACCACCTCCAACATAATCATATACACCTCTACAAGCAAGAACCACACACCATTCACACTGCAGCTGTGGGAGAAGCACTGACTGTGCTCTAAAGCAACTCTGAAGAGAAACTGGGATAACACAAGTGTCTGAGCCAAATGGAAACAAGCATCACAGTGAAGTCAGTGCATCAGAACAGCCTGTGGGGACAGGGCTGGTGCCTCTGGCTGTTAAACCAGCACCGAACAGGAACAGCGTCAGAGTGTGAAGGGTGTGGATATGACACATGATAACTGATCACGGTTTCTATATCCATCCATTTCCTGTTTTACAGCTATTGCTGACCAAAAACACCACCACCCTGGGCTTTTCCCCCATTTATGATTTGACACCTCTACTGAACATATTATGAAGCATCATAACTGAGACAGGCCTAATGTTTGATAAACAGCCAGCAGCAAAGAGAATACAGAACATAATACTGTCGCAGTGAAAGGGTGTGTACATGACACAGGATGACTGATGGTGATGTTACTATTTGATGTTCCATTTAGTATTAACATCTTTTGCCAGAGATATTTAAACTTTATCCACAGAATATAACTGCTCTATCAGACTGAGCTTTCACTACACTATTACACTAGGTACGAAAGTAACATTTTTGCAGCAAACCATTTAAAAATGCCCTGAAACTAGAAGTGATCATAAATAAATAAACAGAGGATAGGTCTGGGGAAGTGAAGTGCTTTGTAGGAGTCTTGTTAAGGCCGTAGCGTCGTCACGGCTGAGTCAGAGCCTCGCCTCTGAGCTGTTGTTGTTGGAGGTGTCATCAGTCCTGCCTTGAGGCTAAGAAAGTCTCTATGAAACTGCATTAAACATACGTACACTCACAATCGACACACCTCTTATTTATTCCTAAAAT
Organism: Rhyacichthys aspro; assembly: GCA_036850595.1. Taxonomy (NCBI): domain Eukaryota; kingdom Metazoa; phylum Chordata; class Actinopteri; order Gobiiformes; family Rhyacichthyidae; genus Rhyacichthys; species Rhyacichthys aspro. The sequence continues at coordinate 12,779,549 of CM072148.1, read as the reverse complement.
GTTAGGAATAAAAAGTTGTTTCTTGATAGATTTTGACCATGTGTGGTAATATAGCCACAACACATTTACAGCTGTTCTCTAAATTGTTTATTTTTGTAGTTTCCTTTTAAATGTGGACAGAGAAATGAAGCTCACGACTCTTTCTTTTGCCTGACCATATTGTTCTTTTTGCCGGTGTGGTATCAGATGTTCGTCATCTCCTTTTCATTCTTTTCTTTGTGCCTGCCATTCGCTCAGGAGTCTTCCCTCCTGACAACTCTCCAGCCTGATTACTCACCAGCCCAGCTAACTCCACAGGTCACCCATCTGTTCCAGACTCTGCTCGTGTTTTTCAGTCTGCTTTGGTTAACTATATTGCTGTGGGCCAATACTATTGCACTCAGCACTTGTTATGCCATAAAAAAGATTGTATTGTATATGATTATCAATGAAAGCGGGAGTTTTTGGAAGAGTGTAAATCATATGGTGTAGGTGTTTCCCATTTCAGAGTTTCATTTGCTACTTTTTCCTCTCTTGTGACTTACTGAAGCAGAAAACCCACTGCGTATTTTCATGTTCTGAAGTCACACCTGTCAGCTGCCGGAGAGAAACCACATCCCCTTCTGCTCTCGATCTCTCTGCTGCTCATGAATATCCATCCATCCATTTCACATGAGCACACATATACGGGGCCCTATTAGCTACTGCACGTCTTCATCCACGCCATTTTGACCAGTCTGTCCCTCTGTGGCTGCAGGCCGTGCGGGCCAGAGGAGCACTGCGACAGATTGGCTGAGATTACTCACTGTTGTCGGACTCTGAGGCGAGGACTGTTTGTGCAGGATGTTGGTGGGTAAACAGACAGGGGAGAATCAACCCAGATGCCCCTCTCCCCACCCGCCCGCCTGCTTCCTTCCCCTCAGGAGCCAGACGAATAGGCAGGGAGTGTTCACCATTGCAATGATACACAAACCCTGGGTCAGTGAAATTTACGATAAGTAACATAAGATATGACGCACTTTTCTTTTCTTTCTTTTTTTTTTTTTTTGGAGGCACTTTCAGTTTGATGAAAATAAACATAACTGCTAACAATGTAAACATATTAAATTACACTCCTTCCAATGAAGCAGGATCTGATGCAGGTCCATCCTGAAACAGAGGCATGTTTATCTTTCACTACAACAGTGCCAACATTTCCTCCTCCCTTTTCTCCCTTGTTTCAAGATTATGTAGGGAATTATTTTAACACTTTTTATGGCTGTCACTGAATTTCAATATGATATGAAAGCTTTATACGTAAATAACTGGAGTAAAGTGATGTCAGAGACCTGCACCAATGCAACACAGGGTCAGTGTCATGTTTGCTGACACCTCCATGTGGCTGTCACATGCTTCTTTTGTGGCAACAGTTTATCTCTCAAAATAATTAAAAAAAATTATTTTAATACAGAATGTGCACCTTAAACTGAAATATATGCCAAGTGAGGCTGTCTGGTTCATTGCTGCCTCAAGCCAATTATGATATGTGAATTTGCCATTTATAAATTATCTAAAATGCACCAATACACAACCTGGCATAAGCACAATTGTTTTCCTATTGTGTTGAACGAATGTAGTCCGACCAGCTCTTTTTCTGGATTTACATTGAATTTTAATATTTTATCCAAGTTGGGGTCAGAAAGAAGTCCCAGAGACCTGCACCAATCCAACACAGGGTCACGTCCTGTTCTTGTTGAGTGTCACTTGCCAGAGCAGGAAGTCTGCAGCGTCCAACAGGAAGCTGGTCCGCTGCAGAATGCCAACATTGTCCACTGCTGTGTTTGGACAACCTCTCTAATCTGTCTTGTTAATGCTGAATCCACAGAAAGTGTTTGTGGGAAGTCCTTGTGGAACCTGTAAGTCCAGTTCTGTCATACGAGTCGAGTGTTATGACTTGCCTGTATTTCTGCGACTGGTCATGTTCCAGGAATTTGTTTATCACATGAAAACATTTACTCATTTAAGGTTTTATGAGCCTGTGGTGACACTGCACTAAAACTTCATGAGCCATAACAAGCATCACCACTGGAAACAAACAGACTCACTGTCCAACTTTTAAAACAAATACTTTTGTTGTTTTGATGTCTTTGTCAACAAACTGAAGGTGCACTTTTTTCTCATTCCCAGTGAGGTCGTTACATTGCCTCATGATTTTATCTGAAAACTTGTTTTGAAACTTACTCATTTCCCCTTTAAAAATGACAACTGACATGGTTTTCTCTTCAGGGGATTTCACTTCTTATTTGGAAAGTACTACTGAAACTATTTGAAGTACAGTCTAACCACAGCCTGAGATACATTTCAAATGTATTTCTATGAATTTGATCCATCGAAAAACCTTTTAGTAAATGTGGCATTTGGAAACACTATAACTTCTTGTAGTAGTCACATATTGCATGTATTGTGGTACGAGAACACGCATCATTCATCACAATCCTCTCAAACAGTGATGTATTTTATCTTCTCTTTTTCAATGAATGAATCCATTTTAGACCATCAAGACCACAGTAACTAAGACCCAGTCATGACCCAAGACAAAGACCAGCTACAACCAAGTCGATACCAGTGTGTCATACATATATCATACATATAACAGATGAGGAAACTGTTCATCAAAAGACCATGGCAGGTTTTAATCTCAAAATCAGAAGCCAACAAATAGACGAAGACCAAACCAGGTACAAATGTTTTTTGACTTTCAGATGAGTCACAGACCAATACCAAGTATTCCACAATAGCCTGACCAGTGCTCCTAATTATTTTTTCTATTTTCTACATATAATTTGTCTAGTCTCTGTTCAATCTCCACATGACAGTACCACAGCTGTCTCTAAATGCAAGTGGGAGGCGGAGAACAAACACAGAGCATTACAAAAACCCCACCTCTTTTTTGATAAACAATTATGAGGATTGTCAGTCAAATAGATACTAGATTCGTCTCACCTCCACACTATTGGTAAAGAAGCACCACAGAGGGAGGTATTTTAAAGCAAAATTAGAAACATTTTGTGTAAGCATCTTTAAGGAGGCACAATCATATAGTAAGACCATCTCCATCCCTGTTCGCTCCATGTGTTCACAGGCTGTCATATCTTGTCACCACATTGTCATAGCCCCCTCCCTGTCAAAATTAAAATCACACTAAAATGTAGCAATCATCTCGGTGGAATCTGACCTCACACGCTCATCGGCGCTGAGGTCAGCAGCATCATTACCACGCAGACGATGACAACCGCTAATAAGAGTGTGAACGCGGACAGATGGCTGCATGACTCACTGCCTCATGTCTGACCCCCCACAAAATGGACGCCGCTGCTTAAGAAAATGTGTGGATGTACAGGGAGGGGCTGTTTGTATGAGAGATGGAGCCACAGCCAATTAACTCCAGTGTCTTGACATCAGGTGGTCACAGCAGGTGATGCTAACTTTAGCAATTTGAGATGACATTTATCAGGTTTTTCATGGGTGTGACGGGTGAAACAAAGTGCAAGTTGGGAAGATGAGTCAAGAGGCAAGGTAATTGCCATCAAATGGGATAAAATAAGCTTTTAAGACATCAGCTGTCGTCGAGCAGCAGCGTGTCGGTGTGGTGGGGGTGGTCACTCATCTGACTCATTCATTTTGTTTCTAAAGGTCTCTGATGCATGCTATTCCTAGTGCATTTTTTGTATATGGTGCCTCTTATACTTGTAATCACCTCCTTCTCATATTAGTCAACCTGGAAGGTGTGTATGTCACAGTGTGGGCAATTGTAAAGAAGTACGTCAACCATTTCTTTTGTGAAATATGTTCACATGGTTTGTTATTCTGCTTGGATTTGAATGATAATTGAGTTGTTTAATGTCTTCAGGCCTATAGTCCAAGGTCAGGTCAGAAGTATCCAGAGGTTTATCCACATACAGAACAGAAACTTTAAATATTTATCCCATGGATTAGCTTCATAAAACATTTCTTTAGCAACCAATATTTTCAAATTGCTAACTGAGTCATAACCCAACCTCTCTCGTGCTGCAGGCTTTATTGAACCCATGACAAGTATTCCAGTTGACGTTCAGATTGTGCAGTCTATCATTACACTGGATGTAAATTATGCAGCATAACAGGCAAACTGTGTCATTAGACAAAGTAGTATGAACTTGGCTGAACTGTATGTGTTCAGTGCGCTTAGATGTCTATTCCAGTGAAGTCGAATCAGTTAAATCAATGCATAAATTTACACTTAGAAACCAGGAGGTGGGGATTGTGTTATGTCATGTATCTAACAGTGGTATTTTACAGTTTGGGTTGATTGTGATGAACACATCCCAGACAGTCTTTGATATGACATTACACATTTGAGAAACCCAAAAGAAAAGCATAAAACTCTTGGTTTATCACTTTTTAGTTATACAGGTTACAGTCCTCTCCAAGATTTTTACTGCCGTAGCACCAAACCCCACCCGACTCCTCTGTGCCGCAGACGTCTGCCTCCCCCGGCCCTCTTCATCAGAGTCAGTCCTGCTCCATGATAACAGGCTGTAGCTCTGTCCCTGATTGAATTCAGGTAGAGCAGCTCATTTCCAGGGCATTGATTGCATCCTTGATGAACAGACACCGCGGAGCCTTTCGTATCAAGACTCTCAACGACACGTTTGTGGTAGTCAAACACAAACACTGAACAGAGATAACTTAGAGTAGAGGCTATCTACCTTTGTTCATATCGAGAGAGGAAGCATCAGGAACCATCAGAGGCAGAGGTGCTGTAGATTAAACAGTCATTAGTGTGCGTCAGTGGCTCGACTTTAGGGACACAGGAAATTACCGTCTCATCTTGGACCACTTTGGGCCAAATTGATCTATCACTCCACCAAAACAAGCACAGGATGAGGATTTTTTTTTTGTAACAGTTTGTTTTTTTGAAGCGATTGCACTTTGCACCATTATATTGACCGCATACAGTGACACACTTTAGATCAGGGGTGTGCAAACTTTTTGGCTCAAGGGCCACACTGGGTTTTAAAAACCGAAGACGGGCCGGACCAGTAAACTAAAAATTCATATAAATTACACGAGAAAACCTGTAAAGTTAGTTAGTATAATGTTTAGTGAAAAAGTGGTGGCTGATATTATGTTCAATGAAAACTGCAATAGGTTCTTGGCAAATAATACATACGGCTACTGACTGGACTTCAGTTAAAAAATATCTCTGTCCACTCCATATTAAAAACTTGAAGCGTGAAAGGATATTTTCTGTGTGTATGTAGATATGATGGTAGCTTTAGCAAAAGTTTAAGGCAAATATATGCTTGGCGGGCCGCATTACACAGCTCAACGGGCCGCATGTCTTAGTTTGCCCACCACTGCTTTAGATAGATAGTGAGATACAAAAAAACAAGTTACATCTGAGTTATTACCTGTTTTGTGACTCACTTCCAGCACCTCTAAGAACAGGCATATCAACACAATGGGTGAAAGTGTGCCATGAGGAAAGAATAAAAAAGAAATGACAAAAAAGAATGTGATCTGTGGCATGTACCAGTACTTAGATAAACCTCTTGTAGTTTCATTTTGGCTGTGTCACTTCTGCATCGACTTGCCTGGTGTTAGTAATCAGTGACTGAATGAGAAACTCGCAGGGGACATGTCTGGGCTTTCTCTATCTGAGTGGGCGAGCAGGGGTTGAGTAAGGGAACAGAAATCTAAAATGCTAGTCATAGTGGAAGTCTTGTATTTTTAATTTTAAAATGTGGAGAATGTTTAATGTCAACTTCTGCTTTCAACAGCAATGGCACTTGTCACTTTTTGTTTTAAAGCAGAAGTGACAGTAAAGGGTTTCCCTGTCATTCTTCTCTTTTGCGTAGGCTGTGTGGCCTTTCACAGCTCATTTATTTCTTTGTAAGTGATATTTTATGAGTCACCAAAGACTGTCTGTAACGGTTATGAAATGCCAATGAAAAGGAAAGGGGGATTCTTCAACATGATTAACCTCACTTTAATCCCTGGACTGGGCCTGTGGCGATGCTTATCTGGGCATCCTTCCATGTTGTATGTTCATGATGTGAACAGATCAATAGAGGAAGGTCTTTCATGTAGTTCATTCGCCAGCGAAGGTCAAGTCACTACTGCAAATCAAAAATGCGAATAAAACACACCAGGGAACATTTGCTGTATGCTTAAAATCACTTAAACTTCCAACATGAAACAGTTCAGTGTGAGTTCATACATTAATGTTTTACAACAGGCTTCATTGGTGCAATTTCCCAATTAGTTTGCACCATTTCTTCCCATAACGGTGACTCTCATGGTGACAGAGATAAGTAGAAGTCCAAGTCTAACATAACAGAGACTCGGACATGTAGAAATGCAAAATCAGTAAAGAGCAAGGCGAGCAAGAGTTCTTATGAGGAACAGTGGTGGAATGTAAAAATACTTCAGTACTGTACTTTACAATTTTCAAGTATCTGTACTTTACTAAAGTAGATTTAAAAGAGGGTTTTACACTGCATTTTAGAGCAAACACCTGTACTTTCTACTACAATACATTTGAACACTGGTTTTACAAGTAAATTTGCATTTGTAAATTGTTGTAAATGTACAAAACCTTGAATAAAATGTTAAAGTGCTACATAACTATTTACCTTAATCTATAGCAAACTTGAATGTGGCATCTCTAAATTAAATCAATTTTCTATTGATTAGTTGTTGAGTCCAATACTTTTACTTTGACTTGCATTTCTACCTCTTTATCTGTACTTTACTTAAGCAGAGGGACTGAGTACTTCCTCCACCACTGATCAGGAATACGTTTTTGCATCCAACAATACTTTTGAAATAATGTTGTCATCGGGGGGGCAAAAACAAACAGAGAAGTTATTCCCCTTTATTGTTCTAAATTCAATTCAGTTTTATTTATATAGCCCAGTATCATAACAACAATTGCCTCAAAGACATCAAATAAACAAACAGGCTCAACAAGACAACACCCCCTGTCCTCAGACCCTCAATCAGAGTAAGGAAAAGTCATGGTTCTCCATTTTGAATGACTATACTTTCTTTTAGCTATCACTTCTGTCAAGCATCTTAGTCAGACTTTACATGTTTCATTCATTCTTGTTCTGGCACATGATTCTCAGTGAACCACCCTGAGTCATTTACAGCCTAATAGCAAATCCACTTGGCACATAAAAACATGACAAATAAAATTGATTTATGAGTATTGTGATTCACCATTTGCATGCTCTCGGTATCTGGATTAGGACAACAAAAAGCTACCTTTCGAACTCTAAAGTCAGGATTGTGCATAGTGTGTGGCTGGGTTTCATTAGCAGTGAGCTTATTATAAAGGATTTCAATTTATTCCTTTGTCTGGTAAACCTGAAATGTTGAAAAGGCTTCCTTCACAACAATATCTGAACCACACAGAATTAGTCCTGTGTAGGATGCTGCCACTTGAGCACAGCTGGTCTCCTGGCTTTGTCTATTGTCTGCAGCATCTCATCCTCTTCTGGCCATCCCTGAGCTTCTGCCAGGTCCTTATCAGGGCTATCCAGATAAATATAGCCCGTCATTGCATGTGATAGCCCCAAGAGGAGACGAAGGGTTGAATAGGAGGGAGGAATTCTTCTGCAGCAATAGGTAACAATGAGGAACATGTAGACACTATGTCCTCTCAAACAATGCAGACAGGCTTTCATTTATGGTCAGACAGTATGGGGAGTATAAGAGCAGAAAAACAGAGACATTTACAGCCATGTCTCCCTCATTCCCCATTCCTGATTGGGGAGAAGTAACATGGAGACAGACAAGGCATGAGTCACCAGCCCTGCCCCTACCTCATCTCCTCAGAGACATTGTTAAAGGACGGTATAGAAGAAGGAAATGCCAAAGCACTGGACCATCCGCCACAAACCATTTCAATCTCGTTTTGATTCATCCTTGACACCACACGCACAGTTATGTTGGATGCAAAAAAGAAAATTGTTTACCCATAAAATGACAAATCTGACTGAAATGAAATAGATTGTAAAAAACGGAAGAAAAGGAGTGACGTGATGGCAGCTGAGGCAGGACTGGCATGAAGACGTCTGTCAATCAAAGTCAACACGTGTGCCCTCTACTGACCAGGATTTCAGCAGATATTTCAGACAGCACGAGGGTTGATGGGATTTCTGGTGATAAAAATAGCCGTCGGCCATCGAGTTGAGATCCAGAGCTGTTTCTCTCAGCGCTGAGCCTTGTTACACATAACAAAGCGTCTCTGTGCATCAAGAATGACAAACCCCAATGAATGCTTTCCTCCATTTCACTGACTTCTTTTGATGCCATACCTTATACACTTTACATACATTAACATTTATACACTTCCTCTGACGTGGGCGCTCCCCAGTCACCAGCCGTTCCCTGAGCTCCTATCTCTCACATCTTTCCAGCCCTGCCTCATCTTTCCATTCGCTGAGTGGGAGAGCGTTGTGTCACCGTAGCGACCAGAGTCTGTCAGTGCAGGGGCATGTGTGTGTGTTTTGAGCGGAGCAGTGAAATCCCCAGGTCCCCAGAGTTTCATTTCACATGAGTGGATTTGGCTTTGTGCCTCCCACACAGGTGACGAGCCGGGAAGACAGACAGGATGGGGCAGAATAGATGGGACTGTGGGGGCTGGCAGGAGAGTGGGCTGAAGTGGACAATTTATGTTCCACTTTATTTGTGGACATCTGTCTGAGGAGGACTTCCCATGAAGGTTGCTCTCTCCCTTTGTTTCAGTGTTACGCGTTTTAATCACCAACTGTTTTTTTTTTTACTCCAATTGAGAAATAACACTATTCCACTGAGAGCTGTTCAAACTCCAGCTGCACGTGTCTTGACACATTTCTTATGTTAAAAGGTATGTGCCACATGGAACAAATGATGAAATATGAATAAATCACCACAATGAATAATTTCAAATATTGTTAAAAAGGTTTGTTTGCGAAGAGAGAGGAGAATTCACTTTAAAATTTGATTCTTGTAGTTAGAGTTACCATTAAGAGAAGTTTGGGTAAATCTGACAGACGGATGGGAAATATTTAAAGACTAAATATCCTGTGGAGCTGTTTTTATTATATTTTGTGACTCACTCTTCTAAAGCAAGCCTAATGGCCTTGTCTAAACTTGCCAAGATGTTGCTTTGCCTAAAATTAACCAACTTATTTCTAACAGGCTCATCCAAAAGACCATAAAAATGTTCGTACATATACATGCTGTACAGTAAACTGACAGACTTAAGTGTTTGGTTCTTAGCAATAGTCCAACAGCATCCTTAAGTCTGTGTGTTATGGTATGGTTTATTTATATACTGTTAAATCTTAAAAACACAACTACTTTTACTGTTTACTATTAACTTTTAACCACATCACATTCTTGTGTAATTTGTTCAAACCACAAAATACATAGATAAAGCCTTCTTTATTGAAAGCCTTCTCTGTAGTCATACTTTCACCTGTGAAATGTCCACACATGTGTGAGCACAGGCTTTGGATCCAGTGCCAGAATGAAATGAACACACAGAGAATGAACTTCCTTAAACAACAACGGGTGCTTAACAAGGCAACAGGAAATGTTCAAGAGAATCTGAAGGCTGTTTTGACTGTAAATCATCTCTTAAGACTTGTTTGGTGACATTAAATGAACATTGCACTGACTTTTCTCATTCTCTAAGCTCTATATTATATACACACAATATCCCATACCATTTTTGCTCCATGCATTCTGCCCTGATGAACACAAGTGGATGCTGGGATTTATTCTGCAGGGCACTCAAGTGATGATCCCATGAGTGAGTCACTGCCAAATCCTTGGAGATATGTTTATTGCCTCCACACAGTGAGAGAGTGATACAAATGCTTTATGTCAGTGCCATCACTGTTCACTGTGTTATCATGTGACTTCCTTTCCCCTTTTTGGTTGTCTCGAACACACCAACATGTTTCATATGTGTATTTATTATATTCATTTAAGAGAGTGAGCCAAGCTTTAATGCAGATCTGAATAGCCAAAACCAAATCATGTCCAAGGCTAAATTAAAACTCAGAAACCATTGGAGGGTTAGAGATGTTTACTGATGCTTGGTTAAGAAAGAGACTATTATAGTGTTGTTGAAAACACCAGGCGTAGAAATCCCAGTCCATTTAATCATTCAAAACAGGAAATGATGCTCATGTAACCACAGTGCCATGTTGTCTCTATTTTAACATCCTCCATTTATAGGAAGCAATGTCGGGTTTATAGGTGTAAGACTGTATAAGGTGAAGCCCATCTGCTGATTCACACGTCTCCATGTCACTGATGTTATCCTTAGAGATGTGTTAAACATGGACTGCTCGCACTAACCCACATTACCTTGACAACCGCAAAATGTGTTGAAACGCAAAGATAGAATTTGATCACAAGGACAAATCTTGTATTTCTGTTTCAGCTGATTTCCCATAGCACCTCTTGCAAAAACAGAGCAAGGCAATTCTGTCACCTCCCAAGGCCTCGACTATTTTTACGCAATGGAATTTTTATCCTGAAACCTGGAATGACTTTTCTTTGTACAATAACTGGGGGCTGAGTGTGTTTAATCCACTTGTTCTTGAGTAAGAGTTTGGTTTGCCTGGGAGTCATGGCGTGAGTCTGAGCAGTGGGTGGAAGGAGGGGTGAGTCAAGTCTTCATGTGTCTATGTGTTCAGCATGTGTCATCTGGGCCATCAGATCTCGACTTGAACTCGGGAATACCAAGCATTCCTGTGTAATAAGAAATGAGCCCATCTCGCTGACTTGTGCCTAGGTGTGTGATATGAGCGTCACTCACAACACTGACCACACAAACAAGTCACTCATCAAAACTATTTGCTCATTAGTCTTTATTCAAATATGATCACAACTGAGAAAACAATACTAAAGGATAGTTCAGTTTTTCAGTGGAGCTCTGTGAGGTTTTTCACAGTACTCATAGTGGTTAATGAATTATTTTGACTAGATAAGAACAACAACTCTCTAAAATATCTAATGCTCAGAAAAATGTATCCATGTCTATGTATTCAGTTGTGTGATAGTTTTGGTTCTGGAGGCATAGTTCAAACTACTTTTTTACTGTGAAAATCTACTTCCAAACATGGCACCAAAGGAATATAGAACAAAAATAGTACTAGACTACTCACTATTTTACTGATGTGTAAGTTATATTTTTAGTTCTATTTATGTATATATGAGTTAGAACTGTGTTTGTTGTGCTTTTAATCCTTGAGTTACACATTTGATGACATGTATTTTTACATGTAAAAACCAAATTATGTCATATTAAGTTACAACATTACATTCTAACAAAGCTTGCTATTCACCAACAGCAGTTATCTATGAGCAACTGCCAGCTGTATTCTTGTAAAACACAGTCATTTATATTTTTAAAATGAGTTTCCCACTCACTCTCCATTTTTCAGCCAGTTTTGAAGAGGAATTCAAACTCGCCGTCCTTCCAGATGAGTAATGTGGGCCTTATTGGGAAACAGCATCATCATGCGGAGGCTTCACCCGTTAACCAGGAAGCACCTGTGCAGCTGAACGCGGTGCGATGACGAGCGGGGCACATGGCGCCCTATTGTGTCTCAGTTCTTTTTATATGTCACATGAAAAAGGGACATTCTGAACAGGAAGTTAGTATTCAACACACTCACATACCACTGAAATGCAGTCTACACAGCAGTAAGAGGAAAAACATCAGCACTATGGACTCTGCAAACAATCAACAGTCACGCAGCACTGCTCGAGAATTTGGCGTGTGATACAAAAGTGTGAGTCAGTGCTGTATGATATTAGAAACACATGTAATATATTATGTTGAATTGAAAATATGTTAGAAGAAAAATCTACAATTTAAATGGCACATCTGTCAATACCATATCATTACTCAGTACTGTGCAAGCCAAATGTGAACTGTACAGAGAAAGGTAATTAGAGAGAGGTAATTAGGCGTGGTGTCTGTTATCATACCGTATATCCACCATGTTGCTTGCAAATTCGGTGAAAGGCTAAAATGAAGGCCACTTCTTATTTGCTCTGGTATGAGTTCATTCTCTGAGCAAATGCCCGGAAATGTTATACTTGTGACCCAGTGACATCCCCACACTTCTGACACACTTTGTTTAAATACTGCATTCGACACAGAAACAGTAACCAGGCCCCTTTGCACTGCTCTGTGATCACAGGATTGCCTCTGACAAATAACTTGCCTGCCCACTTCCTAAATAAATTAGATTTACTAGAGAGCCTCTAATATACTCGGGCAATCCTGTTAGAGAGATATGTATGAGCTCAGGCGCAGCAGGATGGAGGCAGCTAGGGAGGGAAAGAGGAAACTGGAGCAGAGAAAGAAAAGGCTGAGTGGAAAGCCACAAAAGCCACATGGAAGTGCATCTTTTTTATGTCGGTATGGCCTGGCCTCTTTGTCGTTCTTTACAGCTGACACTAGCAAACCCTGTAATGAAATGAAGGCTCAGGGAAGGATGGTGGGGCTCCCCGCTCATCGGCAGTGATGTCACGAGCCCAGATTAGATGGGACCATATGGCACGCTGCCTGCTGTCCTTGTAATCCACCGCCTCCATCCAGGCATTTCTCTTCACAAGTCAAACAAAATGCCATCTATTATTTTTATTATCAGTACACATCATTTGGTTTAATTCAGTTATCGCTCTTCCTTTCAGGCAGCTTTTTTATTCTTTCATCACAATATAGATTAACGCCAGAGTATATTTAGGTCATAATACAGCCATCTATTAATGTGTTTAATGTTAGCATTCTGTAGATGATTTAGGCTAATAGCATGAATATGTGCTAAGTGTATTTTGTACATCAGCTAATAAATAAAGTCAACACAAAACCACAATGCAGAAGTCTTTTGCTCACAGTTACAGTTACGCTTACTTCTCTCTTCTAAACAATGGCCATTCATTTCAGCATGTCATGTGCTTCTCACTCCAGACTTCTCACTGGATCTCTCCCTGAGATTATATGAATTTATTTTGGTTTTTAGCGTGTCCATCTGTGTCATTGTCCATCCATTTGGTAGCTTTGTGTTGTTCTGCCTTGCTCTCGTCTCACTCCCTTTTGTTTTCATTCCCACGCACACTGCCTCAGACACAACATGATGTAACACATATTAGTTGGATTAATTTGTCCAAGGAGACATTTAAAGCCTTTGAACAAATTAATTACATTGTGTTTACATTTCGAGCAGGGCTTGCTCTTTGAACTCGCACTGCATTATAATATGAAAGGTCTGAATGCATCCTTTATGTGTCATACAAGGATGTCAGGTTAGCTATCGCAGATGAATTCTTGCTCCAGTTATGACACAAAGGAAATGGTTTTGAGTATGATTAGCACCTAGACTATTACATGTTTAAACACCTACACACAAACAGGACCAACACGGTCTAGAGCTGCCTGGGTTGCCTCTACGTCATGTGCGGCGTGACGTTTAAATCTGTTAATTAATTTAGGGGATTAGGTTTACGTGGTAAGGGATATAAAGGTGTGTAGTTTACTGGGCTATATGGGGCTGAGCGGATGTTGGACAGCGCTTTTGCCACAGTTAAAGACAAAAACAACAGAAACACTCATGTGTTGCCACTCCTAATTTAACTTTTGATTTTCTATGTTCTAGTTTGCCAATCAATGATTTAATTGTGGTTGTAATTTTCAAACATTATAGTGCAGAATTCTTTCATGTATGCCAAACATGTCAGTGTGTTGTATCAAGCTACAGATCAATCAACAGAAGACGAAGAGTTGTAACATGTTTTTTTCACCACTAGATGAAGTCATGAGCTACTTTCAGTCCAGTCGACTTTACCACAACACCAAAGATGCTCCTCTAACACAGGACTTATTAGTGTGTTTTTTTTTGCTGTTGTGAAACAGCTGAAAAATTGTGAATTCCACAGTGGACATTAATTCCACATTAGGTAGCACATTTTGTTCTCACTTCGTGTTTCTAAAGCCTGTTTCTCCTCTGCAGTATTTTCATTGCCCTCAAATGGAAAAGAAGCACCTGAAACTATAAAGAGCAGGTGTAGGTTGTCAGAGAGCACTGTGTGAGTAATAAGTGAGCTATGAATCAAACACACAGCAACAGCAGCAGCGGCACTGGGGATTTATTTACCAGGACCGGGGGCGGAGTCAAAGCACAGTCATTGTTTGTGGGCGGGCTCTTTGCCGCGATCACGCCTCGTCACTGTCCAAATATGGTTCGTGACGTCATGCGCCGGAGGTCCCATTCACATAAAACAGATCTGCCGGAATCCCCTTGGAGGAAATGTAGGCACAGACGCGTACGGGCCACCTCTTTCGCCCGTATTACCTTTCAAGGAGTCAATCACTTCTTTTCTTCAGGCAATAATAATAATAAAACCAACTCTCAAAAGCGTCACGATGAAGGTGTCCAGCATTGACAGCCGGCGTCTGAGGAAAATCATTAGGAAGGAGTGCGGGAGCTGCCTTATTGTGGATTGTCGACCTTATTTTTCATTCACAAACTCTAGCATCAAAGGCTCTGTCAATGTCAATCTCAACTCAGTGGTGGTGCGGAGGTCGAGAGGAGGACCGGTGCCTCTACAGTTTGTTATCCCGGACGAGAGAGCTCTGTTTCGGCTGCGAGAGGGGAGCATATCGGTCATCGTAGCCCTGGATGACAGGACGTCCCACTGGCAAAAATTAAAAAAGGACAGTGTAGCACAAATAGTAATAAACACCCTCTCGCACTTGACGAGTGGGACAAGCATCTGTTTTCTGAAAGGTAAGAAAATAGAAGATGTTATTATAAGATTAAACCATATCATGAATAAAACAGTGAAAAGAAACTGTTTAAGTGTAATTTATATTCCAAAACATAGCTATTAAGACTAAATCTTACGACTAGTTTACCTTGCGTAAGTCTGATACAAGAGTTATGTTGTTTTAGAAGGAAATGGTGCTTTTCTACTAGCCTAACTTTGGCTAATATAACATATTAGAAGGACGCGTATACTAATACTAAATAAATGTCTATAGCCTAATAAGTGTAGTCTAATTTCATGAAATGGCAAAAGATCCACTTTGATTAATAACTGTTTGTGTTTCCCGTAACATTTCTGGTTCTTATATTATTTTATCTGGGTGTTCTTTGATTAGCGATACTGTTAAGGCCATCTCAATACATTTGAGTTGAGAGCAGCTCCACTTCTTGGAGAGATAAATGTCCTGCGTGCGTCAACGGAACGGATGAGTCAGAGTGGGAGAAATTGGTGCTGCAATGACTTTTATCATAAAACAAGGAAACAAAACGAAATAAATGGCCGGTACTCAGACCGTCTCTTTTGTCCGAGTTAATTCCTTGGGGTCACGGTAATGTGTTGAATCGCATCCATTTCCGTCTGTCACCTCTGAGTGCGCAGGATGTGGGTCTTAAAAGGATTACCGCTCCTTCCACGGCGAGGTGCTGTAATTAATTACGCGCGTATAATCAAGTTATAAATGTAATAATCTGCTGTTAACACCGTTTCATAAAGCCTGGAATTTCACAAGCTGTATGCAATGGGCTGTAACTGTGTGTGTTAGGAGTTGGGATTATGCTTTAGCCTATGCACAAGTGTTCATGGTTTCCCTTATTTGTTTCAGGCGGATATGAGAACTTCCACTCTCAATACCCTGAACTTTGCACTGAGGTGAAAACCATAGACCAGAGCGGAACTGAAACTGAGAAAAAAGTCAGCTGCAACAGCGAGATGCTTTCTCGCCACAAACCCGATTATGATCAGGTATGGAAACACCCTCACACAGCAGACTCACTGTCATGTTTTATTTTTAACTTCATCCAAAAGGGAAAAAAGCACCTAACACAACCCTACTGACATCAGAGCGATTTATATTTGGCATCAGCCTTCCATAACATTTTCTCAACATATGATATTATCTGACCTTCACTGCTCACCAGTCTCACTATATTTGGTTCAAAAGAAAGAGGCCACTCAATGCTGCCCTGGACAGGACACCTGTAGAGAAACACGCTTTCATCATGGCCTTTTCTCTATCATCCACTGCCAGGCTGCACACATAACACATATCTGTATCTGTATCTGTATCGTTTATTGAGGAGGGAAAATAAAATGCAGCAGTAGGTTTTTGTTTGCATATTCATATAATATTGAAGGTTGCTGGTTGGATTAGAAGTTGATATAGTCTCAAGGACTGATCTGAACTGCTCGTTTTGGTTTTATAGTGTATTGTGCATTTTTATTATTAATCTCATCTTGCAATCCTTTGTTTCTCAGGGTAAACCTGTAGAGATCCTGCCTTTCCTCTACCTCGGTAGTGCCTACCACGCTTCCAGACAGGACTATCTCAGCGACCTTCACATCACAGCCTTGCTCAATGTTTCACGCAGGGATCTGCAGCCAACAAAGGGCCAGTTTGACTACAAGTGGATCCCAGTGGAGGACAACAATATGGCTGACATCAGCTCCCACTTTCAGGAGGCAATACAGTTTATTGGTGAGCCTTTTATCCTCTTTAGATAAATATAAATATGAGCTTCAACATGTTCTGACATGTTGAATTTTGTATTTTGAGCAAAAATTAGTGGGAAGCAGTTCTGCTTACTAACCCAAATTAGCAAAGGACCACGGAATAAATAGACCACAGAGATTATTTTCCAGGAAAGCAGTGTCAGTATATTTTTAGTGCAACATCGCCCCAGGGAGCAGCAAAAATACACAATCTAAATAAGCCATTGACAATAAAGACAGGTATATTTGGGTGTTTATTATTTTATTGCTTAGTCTCTGATAATCCTCTCTTTTTAACAATCTATCACCTGCTGCCATTCACAAATACAGACCTAAAAGAAACCTTGCGGTAATCAGTTTAACTTGATCAACTGCTTTCAGTCTCCAGCCAGTCTGCTTTCATTCAGGATTTGCTCACTTCCCCTCCCTGACCTTCCTCTTTCCTCCCCCCATCTTAACTCGAAAAAGACGCTCCCATGTCGTCATTGCCTCTCAGACCTAATCTCAGTGGCTTACTCCTCCGGGTGTGGCCTGTACTGTGACAAGTGGGTGAGCTGTGCATGTTTAGCAATTATCGGGTGGAGGACGCACACACTAACAGTTGTTTATGATGTTTTGGTGGAGGATAAAGGTGAATAGGAAAGCGCTGTTGATGGTTGGTGGGATGCACCGATGTACTCCAGGGCAGCAGGGCAGTAAATATGGAAGGCAGAGAGTGGGAGGGAAAAGGTTCTCAATAATAACACCAGCAATAGATGTACTCAATGTGCTGGCTATTTATAGCAGACAGAGCCAAGGACAAAGCCCAGCAGCAAGTGCCTTGGTACTAGTCAATGACTGTTATATTGTGTATTGTTTGGGGCTGCAGTCTACATTTAGGATGTCTTTCAACAGCTCCACCTATTACGTAAGGCGGTAAACTGATCCAGTGACAGGTTTAGCCTACATTCAAAATTCTCCCAAATTAATGGACCATGCTAATGCAATGCACACAAATCTCTTAAATATGTCACCCATACAATTTTTATATTGCCGATCGTAAATCATTATGCAATTGAAAGCAGTACATTAAAGGAAAAATACAGCAACCTCGAACAAAAGCTATCACAGTTGATTTCTAAAGTGGTCCTTAGGATGATGCAAAAGTGGCCCTTGATGTTGCAATTATGCTAGGTGTGAGATGTCTAGAGACTAAACTTTACCCCAGCAGACAGAAAATCAGACATGTGGGCGTTTGCAGTATCATAGAATTAAAATCGGATTGAAATGTGTTATGAGCGACATTTATACAAATGAGAGAACAGAGATGATTGTGTAGGCATAAGAGCCCACAGATAAGTGTGTAGGAGTGCTGCTGCTCTAAATTAAAACATGCTCTCTACGCCACACATTCAGCAGCACCCAGCGCCCCCAGTGTAGGAGAAAGTCTATCACACCACTTTGTGACTCACACTCACACATTCTGTAGAGTATATTTGAGGTCAAAAGCTGTGGAAAAAAAACCCCCAAAAGAAACTTGTGATACGATATGGTGATAATGTCATAAAACAGAAAAAATGCTATTCCCTGGTATTCACTTTTTATTCAAGCTGATTCTTCATGACTTATTAACTCGGCACTAACATGGAAATGATTCCTTAAAACAATCAGTTACAAAAAATATTTTCTTTTGCTCTTCTCCTTTCAGATCACGTGAAGCAATCAGGTGGAAAGGTCCTGGTACATTGTGAAGCAGGCATATCGCGCTCCCCCACCATCTGCATGGCCTACATCATGAGGACCCAGCGGCTGCGACTGGACGCTGCCTTCGACATCATCAAACAGCGCAGGGCAGTTGTCTCGCCCAACTTTAGCTTTATGGGTCAGCTGCTGCAGTTCGAATCAGAGGTCCTCTCCACGGCCCCAGCTCATGCAGCCACTCCAGAACCAGCCACACCCTGCGCCCCGGAGTCGGCCTCCTTCTTTGCCAATGACTTCACCAATAACTTTAACACCAAAAACTTTGAGCCATCTGTGTTCACCCTCCCTACCTCTTGCCTGCACTCCCCAGTCCACCACCAGTTCAAACTGAGCCCAATAACTGCACTGCCTTAATATGAACTGTAGTTGTTACTTGAAAAAAATATGAAAAAATAATACTCTGTGTGCCGGGTGTTGGATCCAGCAAAGCAGATACACTGGAGATCAGCAGGAAAAAAAAAGATGTAAGATGATGTTGAGGCCTCTGAGGAGGGAGCACTGAAGCTGTTTTCCTGTCTTCTGAACTGCTGATGAAACACAGCACACTGATAGCCTAAACTGCAATATACATGCCTTAGGTTGATATTGTGATCTGCCTATACATTTGGGCATTGAAATAATTTATTTAAAAAGTACAGTCTGTCTGATTTTTATCAATGTAGATGTTAATATGTGTTTAATAAATGTTTTCACAACAAAATACAATTTGGTCATTTATGTGATTAAATAATTACTAGTACCATATGCATGTTGTGTAGTCGGGTAACAGGTACTATATAGTATTAAAGTTATGTAGTCAAGTGAGTGATGAATGAACAACCCAATAAAGAGACAACAGTGACATCTGCAGTGAAGTTTCATAAACTAAGTTCAGAAAAATTCCATAAAGAGTTGGGATTATATTACAATTTAAGCTTTTTTAGAATATGACGTTTTATGAATTTAATCTAAATCAGTGGTTGTCAGACTCTTCACATTAAGTACCCGAAAAAAATTTTTTTTTTCCAATTACTACCTTAATGCTGATATAGCTCTATGTCATTTTAGGTTTTATTTCAACATACCTATCTAGCTATATGAATGTTATGAAATTAATTTTGATCCCACTGCTTTTTAAGAGTCCAAACATTTAGAGGGATAACAAAGTGTATCACAAAAAAACTGTGGCAGAAATCAATAGACCAATCAATAAAAAATTAGCTAAATGCTAAATATAGCTAAATGCTATATCAAAGGACATAAAGAGATAGGACAATCCTCCAACAGTTTATACTGTAGTAGAAATCCAATGAATGGCTGCTTCAAGGACCAACCTATTTTCTGTCTTTGGCGCCCAGAAGGAAGGCCGCTGGACTGTACCAACTGCGGCTCTAAAGCTGGGGCTGTACAAAGAAACTGTCATGTAAAAGGCTTTACACAAGTACAGTTGTTAAATAAAGGCTGATCAAAATAAACCAGTATACGTTGCTTTTAGTTGCCAAAATCAACATCAATAATTTGATTTATTACAGAGTCAGTTCTCACTACCCTCTTTTAGCATAATGGTATGTTCCATGCTAACCCGCCCCCGCCGCCATTTTCCGTGTTATTCTCTGTTTCTTGACCGTGTTTCTCGCGAAAATTAATGCATAATATTCAAAACTTTTAGTCCTTTTATTCATAGCTTCCCTATTGCTCCAGCTCTCTGGGGAGGGAGGTTTATCTTCTTGTTCAGCTGAGAAGAGTTGGACTACTCAGACCACGATGTACATCAAACAGGTAAGATAACAATTCAGGACTTGTTAGCGATAATCAGTGGCCTAGCCAGACAACCTTAAAATTACTCGACTAATTGCGTTTAAGAGTCCAAAATGTTGCTGCCAGTCTAAAGTTAATTCCTAACGCTAGAAATCATTCACTTTCCCTTGGAAGGATGCTGATGCTAATGCTATCTTGCACAACTTGCGTTTGCACCCTGCACGGCTCTGCCCGCCTCCTTCACCGGATAATGCTAACAACCCAGTTGGTGCCAAGTAACTTCGCCGATTTCTTGGATTTCCTTAAATGCCTTATTTGTTATATTGCTATTGTTATTGAAATTGAAAACATGTCTGGGAAATAGGGCATTTGCAAAATAATGTGAGTTACTCTCGTCGGATTGATTGATAACCAAGGCCCTGCTGTGCCATTCATTTGTTACCTAGCTTTCTTCAAAAACTACTGACATATGATCTTCAGTGTAAATGATCTTGACCTGAAGTATACAAATTTGCTGTCACAGTTATACTAACTATCACGTGTCTGTAGGTCTTGATTAATTTTACTTACGAGTGTGCTTATGTGTTTGTAAAGGTCATTATTCAGGGGTTTCGAAGTTACAGGGATCAAACAGTGGTTGACCCTTTCAGTCCAAAACATAATGTTATCGGTGAGTAGACATCCCATTAGTCCTACTGAGTGTGATTAATAAGTCAACAGATAAACTCTATATAAATGACTACTTTACTACTGCTACTAAATTAACAGGCACACCATTTTTGTTTTCACAGTTGGAAGAAATGGGTCTGGAAAAAGTAACTTCTTTTACGGTAATGAAGCTAAAACTCTTTATTGTATTAGTCAAGCACTCAACTAATCTAGTTGTACTGTATAATAATTGTCTTTTTTCCTTTTCTACAGCCATCCAGTTTGTGCTTAGTGATGAGTTCAGCCACCTTCGGCCTGAGCAGCGTCTGGCATTGCTCCATGTGAGTACCAAACACAGCCACTGTTTAAATGGGCACAAATCATTGTATTTTCTATGGTTACAGTATTAATATTATTTAGAAAGCTTTTATTACAAGTAACATTACATGGTAATTATCCTTTTGTTTATCATGGTTTTTTTTTGTTTTTTTTTCCCCTCATGGCTTTTTAGGAGGGAACGGGTCCTCGTGTCATTTCAGCTTTTGTGGAGATTATCTTTGACAACTCTGACAACAGGCTGCCGGTAATATGACCAAACATTTAACTTTAAGCCTGTTGATACATTATATCTGTATTTTGATTGTTTTATTACCTTCAAAAACTAATCTACTCACTTTACAAAGTTTACTCCCATCTTCCGTAAGAAGATTTTAATACGAATGTTATCTATAGTTACTGTGACTTTTATTCGAACTTTGCCAGTACAATATATCAGTACTTTGTCAATTTACATAAATGAATTAGGATTTCCTGTTTTGTGTATTTTATGTATTATATATCAACGTCCTTACGTAACTGTATTGCTGTATGTTCTTTGTCTGACCTATCTGAAATCTTCATTTTTTCAGATTGACAAAGAGGAGGTCTCTCTTCGGCGTGTTATTGGAGCAAAGAAGGATCAGTATTTTCTTGACAAGAAGATGGTGACGTGAGTATTGCAGGGTCCATATCTCTTTGTAATTGCAGAAATAAGTCTGTAAATCCATGTAAATGTGTGTGATGTCTGATTTTCACAGTAAAAACGATGTGATGAACCTTCTGGAAAGCGCTGGCTTTTCTCGCAGTAACCCCTACTACATTGTCAAGCAAGGAAAGGTTAGTCAGTAATTGTTTATGTGTATATGCTGTACCTGAGGTGTAAAAACCACTGGCAGCAAAAATCCCAACAAACAAATTCATACATATTTATTATTTCATACAGATCAATCAAATGGCAACTGCCCCTGACTCTCAGCGTCTCAAACTTCTGAGAGAAGTGGCTGGGACACGTGTGTATGATGAGCGCAAAGAGGAGAGTATTTCTCTCATGAAAGAGACCGGTAAACATTAAATTATACATTTACATTTGATAGTACTCACATTGAGTAATATATATATTTTATCTAACTTAAATTGAATGTAATATATTTGTTTTTGATTTAATACCATGTGCAATGTCTTTTTACATGTCCTCTCAGTGCATGTAATATAGATCAAAGCAAGTATTTTTGACAGTGTTCATTGTGAATGAAAATGTGTTTTTATGTGTGATCCCCAGAGGGTAAGCGTGAAAAGATCAATGAGCTTCTGAAGTATATTGAGGAGCGTCTGCACACTTTGGAGGATGAGAAGGAAGAGTTGGCTCAGTACCAGAAGTGGGACAAGATGCGAAGAGCTCTGGAATATACCATCTACAACCAGGAGCTTAATGAAACTCGAGCCAAACTGGATGAGGTAAAGCTAAAAACCTAAATAATGCAATTGTTTATAAGAATCAGCAACCCATTGCCTTATGCTTTTATCCTCAGCTATCCACCAAACGAGAGACTTGTGGAGACAAGTCAAGACAGCTTCGCGATGCTCAGCAAGATGCTAGAGACAAAGTAGAGGTAAGTTTACATTTTTAACAGAATGCTTCATGATGGCTTGACCAGTTTTAATACTAAAAGCAAATACCTCCCCATTTTGAGTCTACAGTAGTTTTAAAAATTTGCTTTCTCTTTTGTAGGAGACGGAGCGTGTTGTGCGAGAGTTAAAGTCCAAGATCTCCGCCATGAAGGAGGAGAAAGAGCAGCTCTCGGCCGAACGCCAGGAGCAGATCAAGCAGAGGACCAAGCTCGAGCTGAAGGCCAAGGACCTGCAGGACGAGCTGGCAGGCAACAGTGAACAGAGGGTACGGAAGCCTCTATCTGCGTCATTCTGCACACGTGATCTCTGCACCAACAACCCTCTTGGGCTCTTTTCATTAACACTATATATTCACAAAGACAAGCCTTTTTCTTGCTATCCTCTAAAACTTTACATGACGTGTTAGTGGTCTATGGCTTTTAAGTGAACATATTTATACGTATGAATAGAATAGATGGTTCACTTTTGTGTGAGTAAAGTTATTCTGAGTTTTTCTTAGTCTCTAAAGACATTTGTTGACAAAAGATTAAAGATCTTGTGACTAATCAATGCTAAATACGAAAAGTAATTTTTCTGCTTCTGACTCATACCACCTACTTGTAGGGTTTTATAAATACAGAACAAAAGGAACTCATTAGCTCAATTATTTCTGAGACAAGCTGAGAAATAAAAAAGCAGTGCACCTGTTTGGATAGTGTACAGTCGACATCACAGCAGCTATACGTCAATCTTTGCACACTGTTATGTATACAAAGCTGGTGCCAACCGTTGCCCGTATGTCGCTTAGTTTTGTGTGCTTGTGTCTATCCATGTGTGAGTATAAAGACGATTATAGCTGTTTTTGGCTTAGTTTTTGTGTGAACTATGATGAGTCCCAGGCAGCATGCCGGCTGGTGCTTGGATTAGGCCCACCTGGCTATTGCTGGTGCATCATCATCCAAAAGTTATTGGAGCAAAATGAATAGCAAGGGAAGCAGAAATGCGTCACTAGCCACCAATAGCATAGGCTTTATTTGCATTATTTATCAGTGCTAAAGAAGCCAGAGACTGTAATGTTTGACATAAATCTGGTGTTCTGTATACATACTTGCTTGTAGTCTAGAATGACCATAAGAGATCATCCATTTCTTAGCAACCCCAAAAGAAATTTTGTAAAGACTATATTGTTTTGCTTTTAGAAACGTCTGTTGAAAGAGCGTCAGAAGCTACTAGAGAAAATTGAAGAAAAGCAAAAGGAGCTGCAGGAGACTGAGCCCAAATTCAACATGGTGAAGGAGAAAGAGGAGCGAGGCATCTCCAGGTAAGAATGAGTCATTCAGCTGAAGTCCCTGAGGCAGCTCTTTGCCAGGGAAATTTTGGTTCATTGAAATAGAACAGAAGTAAAGATAAATACTACAAATTATTGATAATTGTATGCTGAAATCATTATTTTCTTGTTGAAGTTTGACTGAATACTTGGTTACATATTTTCAGACTGGCCCAGGCTACACAGGAAAGGACAGATTTATATGCCAAGCAGGGTCGAGGCAGCCAGTTCACCTCCAAGGAGGAGAGGGACAAGTGGATTAAAAAGGAGCTGAAATCTTTGGACCAGGCCATCAACGATAAAAAGAGGCAGATTGCGGCCATCCACAAAGACTTGGAGGACACAGAAACTAATAAGGAGAAAAACCTGGAACAGTACAGTGTAAGACCAACTGAAAATGTATCTGATTGTGTGTGTGATTTTAGCTCACTCTTCTGACTTTTTCTTCTCATTCTTTGAAGGACATGTACACAAGGTGTTTGGTTGACCCACTTACAATTTTTTTTATATTGTTACAGCCTCAAGACACTAATCAATTTTTGAAATGGAATTCCTGTTGAACATTTGTACACACTGAATTGTTCTTTTTTATCTAAATACATTGACAAATCATGAACTCATTTTATACTTGTCTCTTTAGAAACTAGATCAAGATCTAAATGAGGTCAAGACGCGTGTGGAGGAGCTGGACAAAAAGTATTATGAAGTTAAAAACAGAAAAGATGAGCTACAAAGTGAAAGAAAGTAAGAAGTATTTTAATTCCTGTCATGGCTGTAACACCTATAAAAAAGGTTTTGCTTCAGATTCTGTTATGCACTAATGCATGGCCCTCAGTTTTTTGTGATGTGCAGTCTACAAATTTGAATATATAAGGGCAACATACAGATGTGTGCTGTTCTGTGTCCCGTCAGCTACCTGTGGCGAGAGGAGAATGCCGAACAGCAGGCCCTGGCAGCCAAACGAGAAGACCTCGAGAAGAAACAGCAGCTTCTTCGAGCTGCCACTGGCAAGGTCAGTGTGTTTCTGCATCACACTTTAAGAAGTGACACAACTTACATAAGATTAAGATGCTCAGCACAGTAATTCACATGAATTCTAATAAAGCAATGTGACATTCACAAAGCAATGGATGTGGTGACAGCAACTTTGCCAAGTGAAGCACACACAGAGCTACAAGGCTCATGTGAAGCAAGGTTTCAAGGAGATCAAGAAAGTGACACCATTAAAGTCAAAAGGCTAAAAAAAAAGGCAGCACTCTGAGCAATCTGAATTGAGTAAAAGGCTCACTTTGTGACTCATCCAATTGTCAGTATAAATATATCAAACACAATTATTCTTCTCCCTCTTGATTTCTAAATTTACTCATGACTCACTCTCTGTCCAATCCATTGCCAATCAAATATCACTTTTGAATAAGGTGTGCTAAGATAAAAATAAAAAAAAGTTATGGCTCTCTTCATGAACAAATGTCCTGCATTAATTTTATTTCAGTGGTTTCATCCCACTCATATTGAACTGGAGGTGTATACTTGAATGAACAATATGTTGCACAATTAAAAATGTTAATATATTGCGAGCAATTAGTAATGTCACTGAAAATGAATCATGTCTTATTTTCACATCAAGTTTAATCATCTTTTCTGTTTCAGGCTATTCTCAATGGCATTGACAGTATCAACAAAGTCCTTGAACACTTCCGCCGGAAGGGTATCAATCAGCATGTGATCAATGGTTACCATGGCATTGTCATGAATAATTTTGAGTGTGAGCCTGCCTTTTACACCTGTGTGGAGGTGACAGCTGGTACTAGGTGAGGGTATTTTTTTGTGTGTTTGAGTGAAACACTGTCACTTGCTGAGTTGTACACTTAAATGAAAACTGCCCTCCCAGGTCTACTTATGCTTATTTTGTTCTTTTCTCTGACTTTGTGTTTTTCAGGCTCTTTTACCACATTGTAGAGACTGATGAAGTCAGCACCAAAATACTGATGGAGTTCAACAAAATGAATCTCCCAGGGGAAGTTACTTTCCTACCTCTAAACAAGTTGGATGTCAGGGACACAGCATACCCTGAGACTAATGTAAGGATTTTGTTCATCTTACATAATGTTATTATTATGTTAGTTTTAAACTATTTGTTTTTGTTGTTTTTAATTCAAGGATGCCATTCCCATGATCAGCAAACTGCGCTATAGTCCCAACTTTGACAAAGCTTTTAAGCATGTGTTTGGGAAGACACTGATTTGTCGAAGCATGGAGGTCTCCACCCAGCTGGCCAGAGCTTTTACTATGGACTGTATCACTTTGGAGGGTAAGCTAATCTGCTTCTCAAGTTTGCCCCAACATCAATAAAATGCTGCTTTACTTAACAAATGTGGTAGTTGTTTCTTAAATAGGGGAAAAAAAACACTTTCACAAGAATTTCTATTGGCTACTTAAGAAAATACAGCCAACAGCTATGTAAATATTGGCACAGCTGTAACCTTGTATAGTTTTGCTTAAAACATATTATTAGTACATATGTGGCCTTCTGAGCTACATAATGTGTTTCTTTTTTACCTCAGGTGACCAGGTGAGCCACAGAGGGGCTCTGACAGGAGGTTACTATGATACAAGAAAGTCTCGTCTTGAGCTGCAAAAAGACATGAGAAAGGCTGAAGAGGAGCTCGGTGAACTGGAAGCCAAACTCAACGAAAACCTACGCAGGAACATTGAACATATCCTTTTTCCTCAAACAGTGTGCAACATAACATTTATTTACCTAAAACTTGGAAACATTATTAGTAACACACTAATGGAAAAAATATGTGAATAATGGCAAAGACATATGCCAGTATGTATGTGTCAGTTGCAGTTGACAAAGGGCGAGGTATGTCATTTTGTGGAAAATTGTCCATAATCTAAGACCGTCTTCAGTGAATTACAGGATCAGGCTATGGCACTAACTGGACCAGTATAAAAAGTGGTTCTCAGTGGCTTTATATGGATTCCTCAATGCCAGCAGGATACAGCAAACAGAAAGTGAGTGTGTAAGCAGGTCACTAAGGATTATACTGTGATGGGCCATGACTCATTAGTCCCCATAAATAAAGAAACGCAGCTCAGAGGATTTTATCTGCATCTGCACAAGGTTCATAGACATGTTCACTTCCGCGCAGGTGTGATTATCTAGGTGTTTGCACACCTGTGCATTTGTCTGTAGGTTCTTGAGCATAGCCATTAATATGTATTCAAGTGGATGTCTGCACCTGGGCGTTACGTATATTTTGTAGGCAGAGGATATGGATGACTGAGCTGATGACATGGTGCCTGTCCTTCACTTCATCAGTGAGTCACAGCCAATCAATTATTTAAAAGCCTCTTGTTCACTCTCACCTCTGCTCTTCCCATAAGCATGAGATTACAGTGATGCATATCACCCGGTGGGTCTATTTTTTCAAACTTATTTACTTACTTATTACTGTGAGAAATTGCCATCAAATCATAAGCGTCAAACAGTACATCTGTGTTTTATTCTCTGACCAATCTTTATAAAACAGATTGGTGTGAGTCATCAAGTTTATCACCCATAATCAATGTAATTGTAAGGTCCAGAATTCTCTGTGTATTTAACTCTTATGTTTGTCAATCCTCATTGTAAATGAATTGACATCGATTTTAAAATCTTGCAAGCCAGACTAGACTGATTGACCTTGTGTTTATTGAGTCTGATTAAGTCTCTCTAAAACCAGTGCTTTGGTCATAGAGGATCAATAAATGAGCTTAATGATGAGTATTTGCAGTCCTTATTAATCGCTGTTGATCAGTATTTTTGGGCAATAGATGGAAAGAAGAACTATAACTACATCAGCATGTCATGAACATTGTCAGTTAACGTTTGTTATATGTTGAGCAATAAACAATTCCTTAACACTTTCCTCACGTATTAACAACGAAATAGATCAACTAATGAACCAGATGCAGCAGATTGAGACGCAGCAGCGGAAGTTTAAAGCGTCCAGAGACAGTATACTGTCGGAGATGAAGATGCTAAAGGAGAAGAGGCAGCAGTCGGAGAAGACTTTCATGCCAAAGGTAATTACAGAGCTCATTGTCAGCAAAGAGTTAACATTTGTTTTTGTTTTTTTTTACTGATGTTTGTCTTTTTTTTCAGCAACGTAGTCTTCAAAGTCTTGAGGCCAGTCTCCACGCTATGGAGTCGACCAGGGAGTCCCTGAAGGCAGAGCTGGGGACTGACCTGCTGTCTCAGCTGAGTCTGGAGGATCAGAGGCGTGTGGACGACCTCAACGATGAGATTCGTCAGCTTCAGCAGGTCAGGAGGAAATTGTAACACAATCACACTGACATTGAGATATAATTAAAGAGGCTTTTCAGGTTTTAGTATAAATTACTTTAATGCTGTCAATGGATCTGCGGTCATGAAATCTGTTCACATGTTCATTTTTTATGCATGCAAGTTGTAATTGCAATTGGGCTGTTTCCTACATTTTGTTTCTGTTTCACCTCCTCTCACAGCAGCTGTGTGTGGGATGTGTTTCTGATCCAACATGGCTCCCTCTCTTGCCTCTTTCTCTTTCACTGCCAGCTGCTCTCAACTCACCATAATGAATTCAGCCATCATTGTGCAAATCCTCCCCCACAACGTGGGTCCTTCGTGTGTACATTTGCTGTGATAGGGGTTCTTGTGTAAAAATTTAGCAAGAAGATCTATTTGTTTTTATTCCCATAATTATTTAATAGTAACACTTTTTGTGAGAACTTCACAATCACAATTATTTGAACTGCTGTGTATTGTTGGCAGGTAATATATGTAAGAATACATATGTTCTATTTATTTATAATTACATAGGTCAGTAAAAAAATAACATTTACTTAAAAATGTTTTTTTCCACTCCAAGCATTAAGAAAATATTGTATCTATTGACTTTTCTGTTGTTTGGCTGCTACAGGACAACAGACAGCTGTTGAACGAGCGAATCAAACTGGAGGGCATCATGACCAGAGTGGAGACATATCTTAATGAAAACTTGCGCAAGCGTCTTGACCAAGTAGAACAGGTGCAGTTTTGCTTTTATGTGACTTTTTTAAGGTTGTTGCTACTTGTGGTGTTCTTTTGAAATAGTTGTTCTAACTAATTAAGGTGTAATTGAATTTGAATGACTGCTTTTGGCCTTGTTAACAGGAGTTAAATGAGCTGCGAGAGACTGAAGGGGGGACAGTGCTCACGGCCACTACATCAGAGCTGGATGGCATCAACAAACGTGTTAAAGACACTTTGGCACGATCAGAAGGTATTCAGTGTTACAAGAAAATTAATTTATTTTTTATAATTCATGAATTTAAATTATTTATTAAGTACTTGTATCAGAAAGCACTTTTTCTGGAATGAAAAGTATTTGCACATTAAGAACAAAATTTTCTCTTTTGCCCAATTATAAAACACATATTTATACCACATTCCAAAAATGTATTATACCCAAGTCATTGTCTTTACTTTTAATGCATTACTGCACCAAACCAAACATGTTCTAACATTTCTGCTCCACTTCAGAGCTGGACTCAATGATTGACAAGACAGAAGCTGAGATCAAGGACCACATAAAGAGCATGGAGCGCTGGAAAAACATTGAGAAAGAGCAGAACGATGCCATCAACCATGACACCAAGGAGCTGGAGAAAATGACCAACAGACAGGGCATGCTGCTCAAGAAGAAGGAAGAGTGCATGAAAAAGATCAGAGAGCTGGGCTCACTTCCACAGGAGGCGTTTGAGAAGTACCAGACACTCACACTAAAACAGGTAGGCAAGGCAACACATGCATTAGATTAAGGACTTCTAGCCGTAACGTGTCACAAATGTCATTGCTAATCTTTGTACACAGAACTTTTGGGAAATAACAAAATCTTTAAGGCCAGTATAATCCCCCTTACCCTCATAACATAAGGCTGTATCTATCTAACCTTTCTTTTTACTTGTGTAACATGACCTTTTAGTAAAGTGATATACTTCAAATTGACACCAAAGACATGACATAACAGTGGCCAAAATGCTAACTACGTAACATGACTAAAGGTCAGATGATGTGTGCATCCTTCCTCGGTACCTGCTTTCATATACTGGAGACGACGGAGACTTGGCTCTCCTAAAGAATAAAGCCCCTCACATAACACCTACTCACCACCAGTGACTCAGACTCTTGTTAGTGCTCTGCCTCTGATTGTTCAGCCTGCTGCCTCTGGTTTCATATACAATTACTTGATTGAACTTGGCAGCATCTTTCATAACTTTACATTTACATGTCATATAGCATCCCCCAACTTGACAATGCTGAAAATAGCTTTCTCAAACACTCCATAGTTAATCAATTTGCATAATTCACTCTTGAGATGTGCTGTGATGCCACTGATTGCTGAAGTGGATGAGTGGGCCCAGTAACAGTGGCAGTTGCTCTTGTTAAAAGTTTACTAGTGATTCAGATGGAGGAATTTATCATTGTAACATGAGTTTCTCGCATCTGATCCACATTAATAGTCTAAACTAATTAAGCTATTTTATTCTCAGGTCAGTATCTACTAATGCTGTTAAACAATTATTTATTTGTTATTTTCATTTTTTGTCAAATATGTATTGACAATAAAACCATATCTTCTCAAATACTGTAATGCAAGTTGAGCCCCTTGATTAAATGATGAAATAAAGTATATTGAGGAAGGTATTTCATGTGATCTTTTTCAGCTTTTCCGTAAACTGGAGCAGTGCAACACTGAGTTGAAGAAATATAGTCATGTGAATAAAAAAGCGCTGGACCAGTTTGTCAATTTCTCTGAGCAAAAGGAAAAGTTGATTAAGCGTCAAGATGAGCTGGATCGTGGCTACAAATCCATTATGGAGCTGATGAATGTCCTAGAGCTTCGCAAATATGAGGCTATCCAGCTCACCTTCAAACAGGTTGGTCACTTGTGAAGTTAAACTTCTGTGCTCTGTGTCAAATAGTATTTTCAGAACTAATTTTCTCCCAATCAGGTGTCAAAGAACTTCAGTGAAGTCTTTCAGAAATTGGTGCCTGGAGGCAAAGCTACACTGGTGATGAAGAAGGGTGATGCAGAGGGCAGTCAGTCCCAGGATGAGGGTGAAGGCGGTGCAGACAGTGAGAGGGGCTCGGGCTCACAGAGTAGCGTCCCCTCAGTGGATCAGTTCACTGGAGTGGGCATAAGGGTAATTTTTGACAGTAAAAATACAATATAATATACAATAATTATGGAAAAATTGTCTTGGATTCATAATGTGATCATAGTGGTTTACAGTAAACAAGCATTTCAACCAAAAACAATAATACACAATGATGACAACAATACTATTAACATCACAGCTACTCAAGAAGTAATACCACTGTATACATTATACTTCATAATTGATTTTCCCTGTGTCCTGTGTAGGTGTCATTCACTGGGAAGCAGGGTGAGATGAGAGAAATGCAGCAGCTTTCTGGAGGTCAGAAGTCTTTGGTGGCACTGGCCTTGATTTTTGCCATCCAGAAATGTGACCCTGCACCCTTCTACCTGTTTGATGAGATTGACCAAGCTCTTGATGCCCAGCACAGGAAAGCTGTCTCAGGTAAATGAGTCTGTAACTGTCTCAGGTAAAAAAGGCAGTAGTCAAATCCATTGACAAGTGATTTACAGACAGCATTTGAAAATAATAATAGCGTTGTTAGCAAACAAAGATTTCTTTTAGTTTTAAATTAGAAATCATTAAATAAGCACCATCAGATGATCAGCATTCATCTTTCACTTGTGTTTCTTTTTCATTACAGACATGATTGTGGAGCTGGCAGGTCATGCCCAGTTCATTACCACCACCTTCAGACCTGAGCTGCTTGAGTCTGCCGACAAGTTCTATGGTGTCAAATTCAGAAACAAGGTGAGACTTTTTTTTCCATTTTATTTAGCTTGTAAAGAGTCAAAAATAACTGGCTTTAACCAAAACTAGACAATCTGTAAGCATTGATGGGTTATTAAATAGTGTGTTCATGTGCTCTAGGTGAGTCACATTGACGTGATTACAGCGGAGCAGGCCAAAGACTTTGTGGAGGATGACACCACCCATGGTTAATCGTCAACGCCTCCTCATCCACCTGGCTCCTTCACAAATGACCAAAAGACAGAAATATCATCAACCCAGCACTCGTTCTAAGTTAATTGTTACAGAGCAGCAACTCGTCTTAAAAACTTAAGCTATTGTACATTACATTGCAACCATACTGGATTGGCAGTAAAGACACATTTCCAAATTTGCATAAAGAGGTCCTTAATAGAGCACTCAATTACTTTTTCTTTCTTCAAATTCAATTGATATGGGGAGTTTCATAAAGCTGTATTTTAAAAATCTTGACAAGCAGTCATTGGAGGATTTGCAAATGCAAATATTATCTTGTGTACAGTTTTCATATGAGTTTGTTCCTGATTTGTGCATTTGTTTTCACTCTAGACCACAGTTCATGCTCACTTTTACATTTTTGTAATGTATACTCAACTTGCTAAACAAAGCTAAATCTGACCATCACCCATTTAGCTTAAAAAGCTCTGTGGTTGCAGTTCCTTTTATAGTTGTTGTTGTATTATGTGAGTTTCCATTTTAGTTCATGTCAAAATATGAAAGGTTTAATTCCAACAAAAATATTTATTTTGGAAACAATATTTTCCTTAAAACTCTTGAAATGTTGAAGTTTGTAATCAATATAAACAATATTTAGGACATTTAAACTATCCACTGTAACTCCATTCTTCAGCATTTTTTTGGAATTAAACTCTTTGTATGTTGTAGTTTCAGGTCTGCACCACTTTTTACATGTTTTGTTCCTTTTTATGTATAACATTTAAGAAATAAAAGAACTGAAATAAGCTTAGTTTGTAAATGTACTTATTAACATGCACACTAGATGGTGCTGTGCTGCAGATAACGTGTGATTTAAATGGTAAGTGCTTCCACAGTAAAAGCTCAATGACTAAATATGATGTGTAATAAATTATAATGATGTGTAGTAAAACATTATGATGTGTCGTTAAAAATGTTGTGGTACACGCTTTATATCTCAATATGATTCCTACTGGATCAAAATGTCCATCCTGGTGACTTTAGATTGGAGTGGGAGTGTGGACACAGGCATTGTACACCTCTTAAAGTTGTGTTTACTTCTGTTTGTGATATCAGCCGTCTCTTTCAGTAACACTCTGCCAGAGCTAGATCCGTCATGTCCACAGACGCGTGGCTGTCATATTCGTGGGCCGTCACCTTGCCCAGACAGTCTGTGGGGCAGTGGATTTAAAAGATCGTGACCTCCTGAGGTGCATTCATATAACTCTGCTGTAAGACCACAGTCCTCTAAAGTATCCTGAGCTTCAGTATTTGCCAGAACATGCATGGTTCATTATGTCAGATGTTTGTAACTCTATTTGAGTTTTGGGACAATGATTCAACACTACTGAAAATAGATTGCAATACACAAGAAATGCATTTAGGATTTTTATAACTTTCTTTTTTGTAACAATTTTTTTTAACAGTATTTCATGTATGAAGTAAAGCTAGTGTATGTGTTCAGTTAAATGTATTGTGAGACGTAATGGTTAATACCTCTTGATGCTCTTGACTGTCTTTTTGACCTTTTGTTGTTTGAAATGAGCCAGACAAAGAAGCAGGGAGGAGTTTCTTTTTCCTTTTTCAACCATGAGAAAAATGTGATTATATAGAAAAGGTTGCTGGATAGCACTTTGTTGAGGTAAACTGAAAACAACGCACATTGCAGCATACATTATCAATAATACTGGTCACTGTTCTATAAAAATCAATCCCATTTAAGTTCCACTTTCACACATTATCATTTGTTGCTACGATCTACACAAAAACCTCCATGACTCTTAAAGTCTGCTGGTTGGATAACACAGAAGGTTTGTCAGTGAGGAGCGTGCTGCGACAGTGAAAGCACACCTCACCCCTGTGTGGCCCAGGCTGCCAGCACACACCAGATCTGGGCTGTTGGCTGCGAGACATTAACAGCCCTGCACCCTATCAGATGCCACGTCAGCTGACAGATCATCGGGATATCTAAGACCTACGCTTCAGATTGCTGTCAGCCTGGTTTAACATATTCCCATATTTCATCTGCAATTTGCGAACGAGCCAACTAGAGCTTACCCATTCAGGGCTTATGTGTTTCCACCTGGTTCACCACTGTTTAAAACTCTGGAAACGCATAAACAACCAGACTGCTGAGTTTTCTGCACCTGATTAAATAAAGTGAGGGCAGGATACTATTTTTTAAAAAGTGGGCTCTATATTAAGTGTTTTCTGTTTTTTCCGAAATTGTTTCTAAATGGTTTATTAATTGGTGGTTAACTGTTTGCAAGTAATTTAGTAAAAGAAAAATAGAAATGATGATCAGCTGTTTGTCATATTTTCCAATAACCCATTTAAAAAACTAGCTGTGAATCTGTTTTATTGCAGTTTCTCCAGCTGGAAAACAATGAATTTGTGTGAGTGAGGATTGATGTCTCCTTTCTTCTTTGTTCCTTACTGGACCACACACACCGACCCTCCGTCTGCTGTGGTTATCCTTCCACTCTGGCATCCTTTCTTCTCTCCATTCTCAAACAATAAACACCATATCTTTCCAACCCTGCGCTGCCCTGTAGTTTGAGAATGCAGAGGGGCATAATGAACAGATAATACCAGCTCCCATAATCAACTCCTTATCATAAAAAGACAAATAAAGCTGTCCACTTTTTACGCTCCACAAGTTAATTTGTTGTCTAACAGGTGTTGTTATTGGAGCGGCAGCAGAAGGAGCAGGGAGCAGTGAGAACTTGCTCTGTCCTTGCACTTCTTTATGGTCTGTGCTGTTCCAAGGTTAACCATATCTTTTCTGACTGCTTTGACTTTGGTCTGTAGCTATACCAAAGTTTATACCATTACTAAACCAGTGCTAAACTAGGCCTACACCAAGAATGAATTAACTAACATTTTACCAACTAAATTTTTGTAAATGACAATTTATACAGGCAGTAGGCAATCTGAGCTTTAGGTTGTTTGTGGGCTGGAAATATCGCAGACCTGGCAACCACGTGGCTATTACGTTTGTTATTTTAGATTTAAAATTGCTAGTTAGCTACGCAGTTTGCACAAGCTTAAACCTTAAGATCTTAAAACGTTTAAACGACACTTTGTCTGTAATGTTGTGTTTTTTAATATTTGTGGGAAAAAAATGCTGAAACCGTTTCCTGCTAACCAGTCACTGGAACAATTAGCAAGTTGCGTGTAGCTAGCAGCTAATCAAGCACTGTTCAGATTAATGTGGATCAAACACACATTTTGTTATACGACTATCTATTACTGTAATCCTCCACGTGCATTGCGCTTATTTAATAACTGAAGAACTTTTTACCCAACATTATATGTCTTTACAGGTCACCTCGGAGTATTGTTTGTTAAGCTAACCCCACTCTGCGTGACAGGCAGAAGGGCATGAGCCCCTGGAGCCCAGCTGGAGGCCCCCTGGAGCCCCGCTGGAGGCTCGCAGAAGACCCCCAGCTCAGACTGACTGGAACCACGGACCCCTGACTCAACAGAGGTGGGTTTTTTTTATTAAAGTATAAATGTGCATATTTATATTGGTATCTTATGAAGTGTACATTGACTTCTGGACAGCATTGGAAAAACAAGGCACAGTATTGAGTAGTTTGTTTTGGAGAATAATCTATATTTTGTCTTTATTGATGTTGGTTTAATCCACCATTTGTACTAACTCAGTTGTATTTTGTAAGACTGTAGCCAATGTCATCTATATAAGATAAAAGACAATCTGAACCAAGAAGAAAGATGCACCAAAAAGATGCAGAAAAAAAATGCTTGCAGATAGAAAGTCCTAATTAGGATTGGACAATTTAAAAACATCTTTAATAAACAAACATGGCACCATTTATTTATTTTACTTTACATGTTTCACTTTTGGTTGGGATGCATTGGGTCACTTCTCTCTACATTTAAGCTATGCTACATTTAATGAAGGCCAGAGACTTGTATGTAGTATGGTCTCATTGATTATGTTGTTTGAGTTATTTTTACATACTTCACATCCATTACAGTTTTACATCCTGTCTTGTTTCTCCTCTGATTACAGGATGACAGTGTGACGTGTCTCCTGCTTCTTTTACCATCACAGCACTATTGTGACACTTCTCAGGTAAGCGTTAATTTTCTTATGAAGGTAAGTGCTCCTTTTAAGTTATTTATCATGTAGTTAATAAGTGTTCTGGTCTAGTAGTCTCTTGCTTTGGCACTTGTTTTATAGATTTACCAAGCATCTGGTGCCAATATCTTTGGTGGCCTTATTGTTTCTCATGTCTATAAAGCCTGAGGTGTTAATGGACTTCTTTGCATGGCTGTAGCAAGCTTTAAAGGCATCCTAGTCTGAAATATAGCATAACAATAGCATAACAATTCATTCATCGTTTATTTATAGTGAGAAAGGTGTGGTGGTTAGCAAAAACACCACATTTAATTGTCCTTAGACTTTTTATTATAAAGCTGTAGGGAGATATGGCACTTGAATTAATTTGACTGTTGTTTTTATAGTTGTGTGAGACAGTTATTAAATAGTACATATTTTTATGTTTATTTTTATATGTTAAAATGACTTCTCCTTTTCCTTTGTAAAACATGTGACTGCGCCGGACATTTATCTTTTAGCTCAGCTGCACATCACTGTGTAAGTTTAGTCCAACAATAAAAAATACAACTGTTGTGAACAAAGGAATTTAGAGGCCGTTGTTTGTGATTCCCTGTGGCCCGCTCCTTTTAAGCTAGTTTTATGAGGTCATATGTTCTCTAGATCCTCGGCCAAATGGTGGTGCTGGTCATAACTTCTCGGAGTCTGGGTTAGCAACAGGACATCAGTGGCTATTCTGAGTCTTGTAAACTTTGATGTTTTTGTGGGCTTGTCATGATTATTTATGCTGATCATCAAGCTATCATTTGATCATAATCATGTGAGACTGCATGTTTCTGTGAGTTGGTTGCTCACTTGTTTGTCCCAAAAGCATGCGTACCACAAAAGAGGCACAATGAAATGGATACCCTTTTCTCATGCAATGACCATAGCCACATTTGACCTTCACTGTGAGTAGATACTGGAGCACATGTGTTCATGAATGACTTTGTGAGCTTTGGATTTTCACATACTGCAGCCTACTCTGTTCTCAACATAGAGGTCCAGTATAATGAGGCTAAAGGAAGACTATTAGAGAGGCTTAATTAACACACTAAGCCTGTCTAATGACTTCACACATGTTAGCTTAAATCCTTCACAAAATAAACATTCCCCGCTTCATGGGAATGCTCCGCTCAACAAAGGCATTCTCAGCTGTATGGGGAACATTTTCTGGAAAAGTGATCTCTTGGAAATTGAGTTGCCTCTTTGCACACCTACTTATCCACTTTGACTTTTGCATTTGTTATGTTTGTCTTCTTTCCAATTTTTTCTATCAATGTGAAACCAGTATAAAGTAATGAATATGACATACTGATAATACTTATTCTTGCACTTAGTTTTTCATCAAGTAAGATTAGCACAGCGAGACAACCGTCATGTGTGTCTTTAGCAAGTGAAGCTGGATATACTGTAAATACCCCTTAATTTCCCTGTAATGGCTACATGCATGGTAAGATATACTGTACTGCTTCCAAATCCCCACATGCCAATGTGGACACACATACTTTCAACTTAAGCACACTAACTCACACAGAAACAAAGCATTCAAACACAGACGGCTCTGGCACCATGCATAATACTTGTCTCTTGAGTCAGTTGTAGTTAATGGTTATATGACAAATATTCACTTACTTTGAGTATATATCAAAAATGCTTTTTATTTTATATATCTTTTAATTAATAAGTTGATTGATTGATTGTTCCAGCCCCTTTATTAGTTTTATAAAAGTTAGATAAGATTAAATAAGTTAAACTGATAAGTCTGAGTTCCTAAAATTAAAAACTTGTTGTAAATGTATGCAATAACAACTATTTAATGCTGATAAGAATGACGTTATCAACTGTGAGGCTGAGTGGATTTAAGTGAGTTAAAACACACAGCACTAAACTGTTACTTATATACACATTATTGTGATTATTATAAAACAATGCTAACAGTAGAAATCTTACAGCAACACATAAGCACAAATTCAGTAGTAGATCAACAGTAGTTCAACTGGGATACTAGGTCATTCTGATGCGCACCATTATAGAAACCTCTTCATGCTACAGTGGTATCTGCTTTCTCAGAGAGCCATAAATAAATTGAGGGATTGTTATTTAGAGTTGTCGCATGAATTTATGTATGTGCTTTAACATAGGCTTTTGTGTTACTAGGGTTTACCAGTGCTTGTCAGCTTCAGTGAAAAAGTTAATGTGAATGTAGATTGAGCGACTGAGCTAAGGCTTTTTTTTGGGGAGTTTGCACTGCACTCTCACAGTGAGAGGAAACCCGCTTTGTTTGTTTGTACGAAGGCTCGGCAAGATTACTTTGGTCGGTATCACTATCAGTTTTTGTGACATAATCATTATGAGTAAGATTATGTTAATTCAGTTTGAACTATTTTTAAATGCCCAGCCTCAGCTGATACATATTTTTATGAAACTTATAATAGCAATTTCATACTGTTAATTATTTTTTTCTGAAATATTTTTTACTTGGCAACAGTTGAAGCTACATTTTTATCTCTTTGCCTGAGATGTGGCAGCACTCATCAAACATCGCTACTCTGCTCTCACTCTTCACTGCTCTTCTAGCCCTAATGGTGATTTATGTCTGAGCACGTCCTACCTTTTGGCTCACAGATGTGAAACCTCAGCCTGCCAGACCATTACTAAATGTGAATAATCTGACACTGTGTTCCAGGGCTTGAGGCTGGACCCCTCCAGTGATTCAGCAGCTAAATTGATCCCAACAGCAACTGAGTGACTGATGGCATTCCCAGAAGTGCAGTGCCAGTGGCTTTGCGGGCCAGACTATGTAAGGCTGTGTGTATGGGCGGATATCTGTTTGTGTGTGAATGTGAAGGTGATAATCAGCAGTGGCTGGAGGGACTTTCTTGTCTCTTGTTGTTGTGCTGTGTGGAGCTGTCCCAGGCAGGGACTCCCAGTTGGTCCCTAATTTACCCCCTCTTGTTGTCCCCCTGAGCCCACCTCTTTGTTATCCCTGCTAAACCCTCTCTCAGTTGCTCTATTTTTTTCTTCTGAAGAGAACACACTCTGATGATCTTGACTTCTTTGTTGGATTTGGAGAAAGAGAAGTGAATGTATCAGTCAGTATTTAGGTGGAAACTAGGAAGAAAGAGACAGCGCTAAAGGGGGCTTTGCCTTTTTTGCTGCTGTCGATCAGGAGTAGCAAAGTGGTGGAGCCCCTCCTAAAGTGTCCAGCAGCTACTGCCCCCGACGGGCCATCCTGTCATCTGGTCATTGCAGTAAGACGAGAGAACAAGAGAGCAGGCTAGAGAAAGTTGCCTCATCAGGATTTGCTGTCTTTGGACTGCAGCAGTTATTTCTGAAGGGGGTGCTTGAAGAGGATAGGGGTGTTAAGGCTGCAGGTGGTGCTAGGGAGTTTTATTTTGCCATGTTGCAGACTTAGCAACTGACAATTAGTGTTGAGAGAATAAAGAAAGGCCACATAAAAATGTTGGGAAAAGGACAAAGTGGTGGATATCAACCTGAAACATCTGGTGAACACGTGCAGAGGTAAGATTAATTCAGTATCTACCACAAAATCAGAGAGTGTACAGACAAGCAGCGCGCCTGTGCCTCCAACGGCTGTGTGAAAAATGCATTTGTTTTGGGGAGATTTGAGAGATATGAGTTATGACATTTGTTAATACAGTGCAGACTGTGCTGAAAGAATTTGTTCATTGAGTCTTTGCCACCGGAATGGCCGGCGAGGTTAAATCTCCGGTTTGTATTTTGTGGATCAAAAACACATTTTATTACACTCTTAACCACTACGATCTCCATTTTCCACTTTTTTTTGCTCATTTTTGTAGAATTTACACATTTTCTAAAGGTTGAAATGCAGAACGATATTCTCACTCACTTAAACAAAAAGTTATAAATGAAAGAATATGGATATCTCCCTTAATATTTAGTTGATCACTGTTACAAAAAAAACGTATTCATATATAACTTAATTCAAAATATTTTGGGATAGAAAAACTGTTTTGTTTTAATGGTTTGTTCTAATTCCATTTTAAGTTAGTGAGAAGGTGCCTTAAACAGGTTATCAATAATTAAGATTTAATGGTTATTTATTATTATTATAGTTAATGATTAATGATTAATGATAGTAATGTAATAGTTTATGTTGCCTTAATGTGTTTGCAATATGTTCTCCCTGAGATAAAAAGATTGATTTTTTTAATTGCATTTTCAATTGCATAATCATGAACCTGCATTTAGATAATTTTCAGTTTATTTTTTTCGTATTAGCTGTGTAAAAGAGTTTCTAGAGCGTGTTCACAATAGTTGTTTTGTACATTTTTTTACATGTAAAACAGGCCTGTCACGGCTACAGGCCGTAGTGCTCAAGATGTCATGCAACTAAAAAGCTAAATCCTGGACTGTTTTTTTTTCAATTATATTACTGAAAGTAGTTATAAAGTAGCATGGGAAATGTAAAAACAATTTAGTTACAATTA
Source organism: Rhyacichthys aspro (assembly GCA_036850595.1). Classification (NCBI taxonomy): domain Eukaryota; kingdom Metazoa; phylum Chordata; class Actinopteri; order Gobiiformes; family Rhyacichthyidae; genus Rhyacichthys; species Rhyacichthys aspro. Next base: position 12,738,886 of record CM072148.1, on the reverse strand, counting down.
AGATTTGTGTTACAGCAAGTATCGAATGTTTGTGATCATGAATATTACCAGATTTACATTTGTTGAGTGTCTCACAATACTTTATGGAATTAGATTGAAATGGTTCTTGAAAATATCAGAAAAAATGTTTTTTTTGCTAAAGTGATCTGTGCAGCAGACTGTCCATAAACCTTCCTACCATTTGACCTTCACTGAGAGTGTTCACAGCATTCATAAAGCTAAGTGTATCCTGAAGGCCAAAGTCTGTACTGAGACAGCATCCATATTTTTGTAAATATTTACTGGGACATTCCTTAAGAAAAACTGGTTTACACCGCAGACAAGTCTATGACCAATGTCTCTTCAGTCAACTTTGTGACTGACTTTTATAGATTTTCTTGAGTACCCTCATACAGGCCTTCATTTTATCAGTTACACTTTTACACCCAATTTTTCGTCAGAAACTTAGTCTTGTTTCCCATCTGCTGCTTGTAAATTACATTGACAGGACATCAGGCAAAAGTTGTCACTGATCTCAAGTGGCAACCAAATAGCTCAACGTATGCAGTCTAGTCCTGCTGCTTTCACCTTGCTGTTCCTTAGGCCGTAGTCAGTAGCGCCTCTGCAGTCCTTCTTTCCTCACAGTACTGTGTGAAAATCCCACAGGATTTCCACTTAATTGGCGGGGGTCATATCAAAGGTGTTTATAGGCTTTTTGTTGTTGACATTGTGTTATTAGAGTCACAGCTACATGACAAGGCGAAAGTGCGCCAGAATCACCTTTTAACTTTGTAATGTCCCTTCCCAAAAATGTGTACAATAGACCCTTCACTTCCTGAGTAGTAAAAAATAAAGAGTGTTTCTCGAAGTGTGACAGCTTTCCCACACATCAAATGGCTTTGACTCTCTGAAGTTTGAACTTAGATCTGTTTTGTTTTCATGTGTTCATGACTGCACTGGCTTTATTGCTCTTTACATTTTGTGTGTCATACAGAAAACAAGTTTGATTCTTCTATTCAAACCTGTTTTTTAATTTTTTTATAATATCAAAGTTAAGCTCTTTTTTTTGTAAAGAAGATATTTGAGTTAATGCTTCTGGTCTTACATCTGGTTCCTTTCACACACCACCTTAAGCATGTGTTCATTACTGTGTTAACATGTGGCAGCAACTGTGGCTAATGCTAATGCTAAATGGCTGACTGTAGTAGCGCATCGGGCAGAGGACTCTTTGGCAAATTTTCATGGTCGTGTCAGGCCAGGAAGAATAAGCCAAGTGAAGTTACAATGCATATAATCTGTTTTAATCATGTTGTTTGGTGGCTTTGTCTTATGTTGTCAGGGAGGATAAACCTCAAATTCTTTTGTTTCTTCAGTGTTTTATCAGATCATGTGGGCATTGAAAAACGCTTATGGAAAGTGGTTACTGTTTACTATTGGGAACAATTGGACTGGGCAGATTTTAATAGGCTTAAATTGCTTTATTGTCTGCCGCAACATTAAAAGACAGATAGCGTTGTGAAATATTTCTCTCTGTATAGATTTACTGAAGGGATTTGCACTGGGATAAGTGTAAGTGATACACATCCGATAATCCTTAAATCATCACAGATCTAGGGTTTTGAGGGGTGCTATAAATGAAGCTGTAATGTGGCGTGGACTGTTGTAAGGCACAAAATGTCACTCCAATCCAGACTGACACTAATTGCTCTGCAAAGTGTTGCTCTAAACGTGACTTTGTTTTGTTTTTAAAGGGTTTATTTTTAAGATGTGTTTGTAATTTAGTCTAATTCATAGTTTTATATTCAGTCCAATTAATTCCATTAGATTTTATGAGGCGCTGTATAACTGCCACTGAACTCATTTCTTTGTGCCAAGCTCAAAACAAATGAGAGGCTTCTGATTCAATCAGCTCTTATCAGCAGGAGTTGGACAGGTAAATTGGACTTACTGACAATGTCACACTCTTAGAAAACCTTGTCCCCTTTGTTTAACAGGTAACATTATAGTGGGAACAAATGTATGTTTTTACTAGAGTTAGGTCATAGTAAAACATGCAGGTGTTATCTGCATATCTAGTTGCTAAAGACGTGACTTTTTTTAAAAGCCAAACTTGTCATGTGTCATTTGATATTCTTTTTTTATTTAGGAGCCTAAATGAATGGAAAGGCGTGGTTGTGGTCTTGGCTTGCTCTCATTTCCTAAAAGTTTTGTTCTTGTCTTGGTACTATATGCTTTCTGTCAAGACTTTGTGAGGGTTAGTGAGCCTTGACCACAATACTAGCTACAACATGTGAAGTCAGTTGAAGCAGCAATGTTTTTAGCAAATGCAATGTTGTGCACACTACAATGTGGACTATGCACTAGGACAGTGGAAGGGTATGTGAAGGGACCTTCAGGGGTATGTGAGATTAAAGAGAAAAAAAATAGATGTACACATGGATTAATTTCCAGTGTTACATTTCATTATGCTTAGGATGACTTAATCCAACTTAATCCTCAAAAATGCTCCCATCGAGGTGCGTAATTACGTGTGGTGTGTCTGCGAGGCTGTCTGTGTCTTCCACAGTGCTCCACACTGAGACACACTGTACCATTGCTCTTTTCCTAAGTGAGAGTGGCACATTAACTGTTAAACCGCTGAAAATAGACTGAGGCAGACCGCTGGACACGCACAGAAAGCACAAGAAAGGACGACCGACCCCATGAGTGCATTGGTGTGGACCCGGGTTCATAGCGGTTCTAAACACACTAAAGCTTCCCTTCCCGAGAGCTGAGAGCTGATAGGCTCATTCTACTGCAACAGACCAGGTATCAGTTCTACACGGTGTCCTCTTTTTGTGAAGGAGCTGGTCTGGAGAGGGTTGTAAAGAGGGTTGTATAAAAAATAAAAACTCCCGTCAGATAATCCTTATCACTGTCACTGGCTGCTGAGGTGATAATATCCTTCTTAGTGCTAAGGAACAGATTTACCATGAATTTAGTTATTGGGCAATAAAGGTTTGAAGTCTTTGAAATTAATTTTATATGTCTTAAAATTTGAATTTCTCTCTCTCTCTTTTTTTTCCCAACCAAAAAATATTTATGCTGATAGGGGTTACTAAAAACTATTTTATAGGGAGTACGTCTCTGAAAAAAAATTGCTAAATGCTAAATGTGCAGTTGTCATTGTCATCTTGCCTACAAGCATATGTACAGACAGTGTGCTCAGAAATTTTGTGTCATGTGAATTGGAAGATTTGCTGACGGTATGTGTTGTATAGTTGTGTAACTTTGTTCCTCATGTTGTTAAAAAAAGCAGACAATGAGGAAGACAATATGATCACATATGATGACAAGTTAGTATTGACCTCCTTTGTCTTTCCACCATATGCTGTGCTTTGATGTCACCCTGCAACACAGCAGAGTTCAATTAACAGCCTCAGCAACCAATTTGGAGAATGTACTGAATGCATGTCGCGCTCCAGGTTTGACAGTAGGGGAGCAGGGGTGTGTAAGTAACAGTGATACCCTCCCCTTGTTTTAGGCTGCCACTGACAGCTGAGGCTCACGAGATTGCATGTGATGTGCTCAGTACAAAGGCATTTTGTCCTGTCCACACAAGTAGTTTGCCAAAATACAGGAGTTGCATTCTAAGCCAGGTAAAGTCACAAAAAGAATTCATTAAAAGAAGTCTATGATGACTCTATGATTTTACAATTTCAACGTATTTGAGATGGTTTGAAATTGACCTAAAAAACAAACAAACAAAATAAAAAACAAGCGATAAGCTCAATTTTCACATTTCCGTTTTGTCTTCATGAAGGAGGTGGGGTCAGTTGAGGTTTCACAAGACACATAAAAAGGGAGAATGAAGGCATCAGTTCTATGAGGAGTAAAAAAACAGCTGTGGTGCCCTGAAAGAAGGGTGAACTGGGAAAGTAAAGGGATGCTTGGATATTTATTGACCGTAATTACTCATAATCACTTGATACACATTCCTTTGGTGATATTTTAACCTCTTTGTAAATTATTCAAATGATATGAGACCTTTTGAATCATTTTCAAGGGCTGAAGGAACATAACTGCCCCGAGCCAACCCTTTAAGAAAACACTAGTCATGCCTCAGATCAGGAGGTTGTCTTTGTGTTTATGGCCACTAAGCTTTTAATAATCTTCCCTTTGGTGGTCCACCCTTATTAAACAGTAATGTAATATCAAGCCCGCTTATAACTTTATCAAGTGATAAGATGTTGAGTAGTTTGTGTTAATGGCACACAAACCTCAAGGTCTGCTTGTATTAATTTAGCCACTAAAAATCTATTAGGAGTGTTAATGTTACAGTAGTGACCAGTGGTTTTTGGCCCGACCAGTGTGTCAAGACCAACTTTGTTTTTCCCATTTACAGATGAGGCACTTCAAACAATGGAGCATCAGATTACATCAAACAGGTGTGCGAGTCGCTTGAGTTTTTGACTGTGTTTGTGTCACATGGTTCATTCTGGATGGATTGTACTAGCTGGTTATTGATGACTTGCAGATAATAATTAAATTTAACAAAACGTTAACTTTGAAATAGAGGTAAAAGTTAACAAAAGATCAGCAATAATTTCATCAACATTTATTCATCTGTAGTTTACAAAATTTCAAAATAAATAAGAAAAAGTAGAATAAAACAAAACTTTACTCAAGCCAGGTTTAATAAATGAATGTCTTCAGCTTGGGTTTTAAAGTTGGAGAGTAATTTACTTTGAAGACATGTGACTGCAGAGAAGGGACACTGTAGCAGTGCTGTTAATTACAGCGTTATGTAATTTGCCTTGTATTTTTCAGCAGCAATATTTTGTTGCTCCTCATGCTTTGTCCACGCTGCTTTTTACCAAATTAGATTCATTAATATTAATTTAACCAACAAGAGCTGACAAATTGTGCAATTAACCAGTTCTACCAGACTAGAACTAGTCTTACACTCTAAGAAACACATAGACATCTGACTGTGCATTACCAGTGTATTGGTTGTTTAGGCAGCGAAGTAACATGTGTATGTTCTAAAACGAGCTTTTCAGCGTATCGTCTTGCTTGTCTTACAGATCTAGATTTATGGCTTTGGGGCCAGGACTGTTCCACGGGGCATGGATGTTACTTCTTTTAGGGAAGCACTATTACAAGCATCCTGTTGGTGTTTCTCAGCCAAATAACTTACCTTAAATGAAATTATATGATCTGTGTAATGTTATCATCTACATCAGTTTGGATTCTGATCAAATGTACCAGTGCAATTAAAGTTTCACTGTGATATGTGTTAGTGTCAGTATATAGTTGGACAAGTAATAAATAACCCTGTCTCATGTTGCCTTTGAATGTCTGTAGTGTTTTCCTCTATTTGAGGCAAAAGGCAGGGCTAGGCCAAGGCACATGATGCTTGACCCACTTTGGTATGGTCAATGAATATTTCATGTAGGATCACGCTGTGGACAGTGTATAAAAATCATGCGGTATAGCCTATCCTTACCTCACCTTGGTCCAAAGCTTTTCAATGGTTTCAAATTCAGAATATTAGAAACAGGCTGTAGTGTTGTACAGCCCAGATTATTTTCTACTACAGAATGGTCCATGTTATCTGGTATAGTGTCAGTCATGCTTCACATGCATGGCTCGAGCTCAGCTCGTTACAAAACAATGTTCGCATAAGTTGTTCAAATAGGGAAGGTTGCTTTTTGGATATGTTACACACTTTAGTAAATGAGTCTTGCCACTGACTGCCTCTTTAAACGAGCCTAAGTATTGACAGGCAGAGTTATGGACCAAGGGAAGAGATAACCTTGTGTTGATCATCAGCTTAAGTCACTAAAGGTCATTGCTACAGTTTACACCCAAAGATAAATTCACTTAATTATGATAAATGACTCGTCAGGTGTCAGTTGCTGTGGTTTTGTGTCTGTCTCATGGTAAAGGGTTCGACTTTGAAATAAAGAAACTCTTGTGCTGAAATGCTCTAGATACTGTTACATATAAAGTTTAGTACAATTTCCTCAAGGAACTTAAGCACTGTATTCACACCAATGGATTTTAAAACAGATTTATGTATAGGGATTAGACCCAAATGGGCTGAGTATGACAGCGATAGGAAGAGTGGTTCTCGTGAGACCACACTGCCACCAGTGAGAACCACTCAATCTGTCAACATGCCCACTTTGTATTATCTTTCTTGTAATTTAAAACCATGGCAGATTGCCAGACTCTCTACACCAGAGCAGTAAATGATTTAATGAGGGCCGCTGATTTCACACAAACCAGAAACTGAAATAATAAAACAATGGTTCTTTGTACAGTTGTGTGGGATCTGATCTGCCATGTTTACACAGTTGTAAGAGATTCAGTTAATGTGGATTATGATACCCAGAATGTTAAATTACTGAATACAGTGTGAAAATGAGCAAGTATGAAAACATGATACAAATGAAGATGCAAATGTTTTTGTCTCCACAAGTCCAGTGTTTTCAACTGGGTTTTTCTCATTGTTGACAATGTTTTGTCTTGGCCTTGAAGGTACCACATCACTGATTGAACCTCCCTTTCACTTTTTCCTCTTTTCAAATAAGCTGTGTTTTTATGTCTAGTGCCAGGCTTTGCAGTATCATCTTCATGTTCTGGTCCTGAGCAGACTTATTCAGTGGTGCAAGTTACTACTTACTACTACTCAAACCTTTGAATTAAACTCATACCTAAATTTTTCTGATGTTTTAAAAATAATATCCCCAAACCTGGAATACAGTAAGGCAGTTTAACAGGTTAAGGCATCTTAAACTAACTCTTAACTTTCCGTTAAAGTGAATCAACACATGACTGGCTTCTTCCAGTGATTATGTCTTTTCAGTCTCAGTATGTACTAGCTCTGTTCAATTGGATTCTTTCCTAAACTTTGACAGCACCAATCTTTCAAAAGGGAAAAGCAATATTATAAACTGAGTGGGAAGCTGGATGATTGGATTCACGTAATACTTTGTCGGGCTGTGGTGACTCACTTGCATTACTTTGTGAAGTGGGTCAGTGAATGAATCATTCTTTTGCTGATGTTTTATGTGAAACTCACTATTTTTACCCCTTGGTCTGTTGGACAGTGGTGATGGTGTTTTTTTTTTTTTATATGCTTTGACCTTTACAGAAATCCACCTCGTTCACACTGCTACGTGTATCAGTGTGCAATAGTGTGACTAATACCAAATATGTCCTTTTCCTGGTCTTTGCTTTATGGTGTAAGAAATAACTTAATGTTATATAATGTTAAGATACATGGTTTGTAAATACAATGGAAATTTCAAGCAGTGAAAATGTCAAGTGGTCTTTTGCGCAGATTAAAAATCAGGCACACTAATGACCCACACCCAAAATAGTCCACATGATGAGAGAGTAGGCCTAGAGAGTTCTTAGTTTATCAACACGAGGTCAAAACTCACAACATAAGGCTTTGTTTCAATTAACCTTTCTGCTAATCAATAGCACCTTAGGGAGGCCTGGTGGCACAGTTGGTGACCTATAATTGTCCCTTTGAGAAAGATGTTAAAGGAAATAATTTGTCATTTCTGACATTTGTTTTCTTTACAGTACATTTTTTTTTAAAAGGTAATGAAACACAAATCTTCAGAGGCAGTATGTGCAGACTACTTCACAGAAGCAGTCAAACAGTACAGACAGCTGTATTCATGTGAGGAAACAGTACAGCTGTTATTAACTCATCAGTCTTAGCACAGACACAGAGGCCGCAAGTTTCCTGGATCCCTGCTGTGTGGAGATTTACAGACAAACCGCAGATACAGCTTTGCCAGACTACTTGAAAAAGCTACCCTTACTTTTTCCACATGGAAAACTCATTGAGTTTGTTAGTTAGTTTGTTAGTGTTTGTATGTTAAGTATTTATTTCTTGAAATAATAGATTAACAGCCATTAAGTCTCCAAATAACTGCAATTAAAAATCTGACCTTGATTTCCAGAGAACTTACACATATGTTGTTTTATCCCCAAAAGACCTTCTGGATTATTTCTGAATATTCACAATATCTTGGGAACATAAGCATTATATTTGAAAAACGGAAATGCACAATTAAAAACGTCCCTGTGTTTTGAGGTTGTTTCTTCTGAATGACCAGTTATATTGACACACAAAATGACAGGCATAACATTTAGGGCAGTGCAAGCAGTCTTTGTATAATGCACATGCTGTTATTTTTAATAAATGGTAATATGTTAACACTTTGTTATTACCTTAACTACATTTGAATCAGCTCAGTATCGGTGACAGCTACCGTGTGTTCACCCAGATGTTACTTACTGCTTGTGTAACTGAATATTGTGCAAATCTGTGAGACATATGAAGACTTTGACACGTTGTCACATGGCAGTTTTATATTCATCATCTAATTTGGTCTGGCTTTAAAGGTTTTTTTTTCTGTATAAAACAACATACTTTATTTCATCAACTCCATAAAATATAATTTGGTAACTTCTATTGCACACACTACTGTGGTTTTTTCTCGTTTATAGTAATAATGACTCCTCTGTGGTGTAGAGGTTAGAGCTCTTTGGTATGGGAGATCGAGGGTTTGATTCCCCTGGGGACAACTCCAGCCACAGACCCAGTCTGTGCCGGCGCCAAACCCGGGTAAAATGGAGAGGTTTGCGTCAGGAAGGGCTTCGGATGTTAAAAACATTGCCAAGTTACTACCTCGCCGACTCAGTAAAGTGTGATGCCAGTGTGACCCAGTTTCCCGGGTTCAGACAAGTTTGGACATATGGGTGCAGGGCCTTTCCTTATCGTTAGACTGGCCTATACAGCACACCATGTGTGTTTGACCATGTGTGTTTGACGTGTGATTGGCTACTGTCCACAGGCGCTGTCTCCCATCTGCTTTTCTTTAATAAGCCTGTGCCATCTTCATTGCTTTGCTTTATAGCTTTATGTCTTAGTATTCATCTAGTATGACTATGTCATGATTATGTGCTCCTTTAGATTAAATAGAAAGTACTGCACGTCAAACTCAAGGTTCCTGGGAAAGCAAAGGGCCTGTGATTGATAAAAAAGCATGAAGGACCTACTGGATTGAAAACAGGTCTTTTCACTAAACTGTAATTAAAATTCTGCTAAAAGGTTAAAAGGAGTTTACTGTAATGGAACGAATGAGAGATTCACTAGTATATGATAAGGCTATGAAGACATAATTTTTAAACATATGGTCAATTCAGTCAAACTAGTCAGTTACCAACAGTATGTCTTCTGTCTTTGATTCTCATTTGATTCTTAAACGGCTTCAGTTTGACACCGTAAAATAGAGTATGATTTTAGTTCTATGGCTACCTGTATGTCAACATAAACCATATTTTAACACATGTATAGATCTATTCAAGAAACTAAGTAACCATTATGCATTTAACTAAAATCCTTCTTTATACTAGTGTTGCTGTTTTGAAACAAAACAACAGATAAAGTGAGTCCTTGGATGCAACTTTAGGGGGTGAGAACAGAGCTCTGCTGCTATTGGTCGGGAAGTCTCAGGGTAGGACGACTCGACTCCGCTGGGTGTGATTGGTATTTGTAAGCATGGCTGGGGTGACAGATGGCAAAGTGCACTGCTAGCGTTGGAGAGACACAGTGGAGAGTGAGGTAAGAATGCAGAGCAATGAGATATGAAGAAAAGAAGGAAGAGGAGAGTGCTTAAAGGAGGGGTTGTAGGAGTCATCTCTACGTCACCTTGTGCACCGATATAGCTCTGATGTTGCTGACCACAGTTGGGGAAGACTCTAGTTACGTGTGCTCTTCACTGTACATTGCAGTTACTTTGTAAAAGTATTCTGAGAGCCGTCGGAGGTTTTGTTTTCTCATGATTTAAAACTACACATCTTTTGTTTAAGAAATATTTAATTGGCTGATTTCTCTGGACAGCACCTATAAAGAATAATTATACAGCAAAAGAAAACAAATGGCTGGTGAGGCTAAAGTGGTCAGACACAATCCTCTGATGCATTATTGTATACATCTGACACTCTGTACCTCCTGTTCCTTGTAACCTCAATTTTTAATTTGTCCTCTTCAACATGTATCATTATATTTTGCTGTCTGATTGATTGAGGTGGAGGAGCGTTGTTTATTTGTCAAACTTACTGTAACAGGATCCAGAGCTGCTGTAAGGTTAGACTTTCCCTGCAGCATGTGCGGTCCCCATTTTTCATTTTGCCGACATCGACTTTGATTAGCCAACTGGAAGTCTGATGTCACTGCGTCTAAGTCCAAGACCGAGTCACCTGGCTCCCAGCTCTCAGCACCCAGTTTTACACTTAATGTCAGCAGACCTCAGGTAACTTTTTACTTAGCTCTTGTCAGCACTCTTTCATCAAAACTGACCACACAAAACCTGATAGGCCAGAAAAGAGAAGCAACTGTTGATAAGGTGTCGAAAAAATGGTGGTGTGAGAATTTATGGTTGATTTTATTTGTTTACTTTAGAAATCTATAGGAAGGGGTTAAACTCAAGTTGTTTAAGAAGTTAAAGGAAAATAAATAATTAAAAATAAAGCAGTTAGTTAAACTCTTTTTTCCATAACAAAATATTTGAATACAGTTGTATGTCTATGACATACAACTGTATTATTATTAAATACCTTTGTCTACATGTTAACAGTTTTAATCACATGATTTAATCCGGTGATTTGGTACGTCAGTGGATGTTAAAAAACTCGGGAACATGTCAGCTTTAGGACTAATTGCAGTTTTCCTGCTTTGTGACACATTTGCTGGAATGCTCTTTAAGTGCCACAGTTGAGAGGCAGCTGTCAAGTCAGAAGGTTCCGTTTGACCTGTATGTTACTTAATGACCCCAGTCGCCCATGTACAGCAGCTTAATGGTTGAAACAAGAGCACGCTCCACTACCATGTGCAATATGAGAGAGAAGTGGAGAAAAGGTTTCTCCAGAGCATTTTTTTTTCAGAGGTAGTAATGAGCCATGTGCAACAATGTATTAGCTCTACAGGCTTGTGCACTTAGTTTTATTGGAAAAAGGCCAAGCTGAATTCTCAAAATTATAAGTTAAGTTTATCTTTTGATATGACTGATCCCAATCATAAATCTGATCTTTTTATGTCCATCATCAGAGTAAGACAGTACGAGTCAAAGTGATCCCTAACTTTGACGCTGGCCTTAATGGGTGTCGTCAGGGTCAGACCCTGTGTCTCTGTGGCCAGGATATTGCTGCCATTGCTCGGTGCTATAAATCAGAAAGACTCCCCCACCATCTGTGGCAAATGTGGAGCAAGGCATATCCCCCTTTGCAGTGCTCTCACAGCCTGATGGGAGCTATGTGTTGGCTATGTGGACTGGAACCAAGTGTCTGATTTGATGAAAAGTTTAATTAAGGCTCAGGAATGCTGGTAACCGTTTATGCTGTATTTGGAAGAGCCAGTGATTGCTGGGTCTGGCTGTATGATAAGGGACTGGACTGAACACAAGTTAATGTGTCCACATGTTACATGTGTTTTTGTGGTTGAATAAAGGGTTTTATATACCATTAGTTTTCTGGCAGTGGAAATCAACAAAGCACCTTTTTATTTCAAAGGTGAAACATTTACATAATATATACTATGTGATAAAACATTTTGTGTGAATAGTGCCTAAACTAAAGTAATGCAGTTCCCACGTGCTGCTTCTGTCACACAGTCGAGAATTAGTGTATGTAGCACCATCTAGTGGTGGGTGGCCCGGGAAACGTTTTTAAATTAATTTGCTCAAGCATCATCATAGCTTTTATTATTTGTTATTATTTTTTTCTTTATTTTAGAACAAAAAAAAATTCAAGATGGTGATTATTTTAAACACTAGAATCTATTTATGTAAGGGTAATAATATAACATTCAAGTAATTACTTTGCAATATACTGAATTGCAAGATTACTTGTAGGGCCTTTATGGTACAATAATGGTGACACATATCTCATGATGATAATAATTGGGGGATTGAGTTTTTGAATATATACTCTCTTAATGAGGTGTTGTTGATTATTCTTGAGTTGTGGGCAGGCTCATAATCAGGTACAAAGATTGCAATTTTTTTAAAGGTGTATCAAAGTGTTTTATGTCATTTTTTTTGCAGCAAATTATTGTAAATGTCAATTATACTACTAGTGTATTTGGTACAGGGTTGCTATTTTCAAAGATAAAAAATTTGAAAACTATAATTATATCTATTTGATTTAGATTGAAATAGTTAACCCTGAAACATAAATTCTGACATATGAATTGTTTGGAAATAAATATTGATACAGCTACTGAAATTAGTTTTTTTTACAATATTATTGTTATTGTAGTATGGCAGGTTTTGGGTTTTTTTAGTTTTTTAACTACTACACGTTTGTACAAAATAGTTTTTTACACTTAGCTTATTATTATTAATTAGAAAATATTTATTTGTTAGGTCCAGTCAGAAAGGTTAACTATAGTCTGTAAGTAGGCAGAACACAAAGTGTAACACTCATTACCTCGGCTGTTTTTGTGCTCTCTGAAGTGTACTTTACCTCCATATGTGTTGGTCTGTGCTGGTGCCTGGACCACTTTTGTGTTTTTTTCACATGCGTAGTGTCTGAGCGTCTGCTGGTTGAGAAAGCAGCTTGTTTCACGGCTGAGGACCACTCACAGTGATGTCATGCAAATGTATGTGCTAGCATTAGTGGAAGGTCGAGCTCCGCGTCAGTGTTGGATGCCGGGGTCAGTACGTAGAGCAGCAGTCCGAAGGCTGTGTCCAAAGTGTGAGTTGGACATCCACTGATACTGTTTGAAGGTTTGTGCTTCTTGATAATATTCTATTATATACCAGCATTGTACAAGCCAGTTTCAAAATGGGGGACATAGTGTTTGCAGAAGTAATGCTTGCCTGCTGTGCGCTGTTTTGGTGAAGCCTTTTGTAAGTACAGTATATATTTGAGATGTGTGCTGTTTCCTGAATTATACTTTAGATTTGGTACTTCTCTGTAGTTCTCCTGGACTGTAATCTGTCTTCTAACACGTTGCCTCCCCCCTCGTGGCTCTGTGAACTGATTGGGCCCATGTGGCATTTTGTTATGACTACGAACGTGCTTTCATTGTTGTGAGGGGATTTTTGGTGGGCACTGCACTTTACCCTCAGACTTCAAATCAGAGAGTTTTTGTACACTTGATAGATTTTTATTTTAAATGTAAAAAAAAAAAGTAAATACAAATGTGTGTCTATGTGTTTTTTTTAATATTATATCTACTATTAGTAATTATATTATAATGTTATAACTGATTAAGCCTCTGCACATTCATGTCTTGTTTTGTTGTTGTAATATACTTTACTCTATTTGCGTATTCATGGAAATAGGTTAATAACAAATTACATATAAAATATTTTTTGAGATTGTTTAAACACTGCAACAACCTGTGTTTAAGTATCTCTCTTGAAATTATGAATTGATTTATTCGTATGAATTGTTCACGTTATGAAAACTTAAGTAAATAACAATAAATACATAATGTCCTTCTTTATTTTTATCAAATAGAAAGTTAAAACACTAGAATTTGATTTTAATTCATGTAATGCAGCAATCTGGCTATTGTCTCTAAACTGTGTCTTTTGTTATTCGACTAATCCTTTCCTTCCACACCTGATTGCTGTGTATTTGACACTCATATTTCATATAACATAAGATTGGTTTGAAGTGTCGAGCTCAGTGTGCCAGCTCCCCAGGAGCCCATATTAGTCTGTTAAGGACAGAGCATGTCATTAAAGCACAGGGCATTGCTTGTATTTATAGCTTTGAGTCACACGCTGGAATGGTGTAAGTGTATCTCTCCATCAGCATGCTTGTTTACTGAAAAGTGTCTACAAATGCAAAAATACTGTTTGTTGTTACCTGCCAGGACTTTTGTAATTATTTGATGAAGCGTGTAATTAATTAAGTGTAATTCATTAATATGAGCTCTAGCTGTTGCAAGCACCATTTATGTGAAATGTGCCTCTGTGACCCATTGATCTTGGTAGATTTTAAGCACTTAAAATGTTAGCTAAGATGTCCTCTATCTAAATTGGATATTGTTCTCTCACTTTAATATTTAATATTAAAAAATAACATATACCAAAAAAAAGTATTAAACAATAATAATAAAAAATAATTCAATGGCTTAAGTCCGTCCAGTAACACGTTCATTTTAGATCAGGATTGCTTCATATGATGTATTGTGGTGTACTACCATGTAGTATATGTAAGACAGTGCTATTAATGTGTTTTTATGTCATAAAGGAGTTTAAACTCTAAAGGATTATTAAAAAGTGGCTATTGACACACTGATCTGCTTATTTGACAGTGTATTTTAGAAGCACTTGTCTGCCATTGGATAGTTAGTATCTGACTTATGGTTATGATAAAAAAAGTTCATGATGTGACAATGTTATCACTCGGCTGGAGCACAATCCAAGTATCACATAAGAAGATAAATCCAGAGTTGATAATCTTAGGACTAAGTTTACCTCAGTATACAATTTCAGGAAGTCAACAACAGCCAGTTATTGCTTTGTTGTAATGTGGAACACAAACTTTTGTAAAAATGTTATCAGTTTTAATTGATTAGACTGTTTCCCATTAGCATTGCTGGTAATAAATGAGCTAAAGGACATAGTCCTAACATAAATTAGATGAGTTGTTGTTGAGTAGGCTAAGTTTAGACATCATGCAAAAGCATTCATCGGAAATGAAAAGAACTAGAAGCTCATAGCATATTTCAGAATATAAACTACCTGATATACAGACTTACTACAGTATATTTAAATAATTGTTGGTTTTATCGATACACTGAAGCCTTCCCAAATTGACATTAACTCTGGGTGTAGTTTACTCTGTGGTTTAGTCTGGATGTTTTTGCCTTTGACAATGTAATGTTTTTATTTGAACATACATCCAGCTTTACAAAACATCCCTATTAAATAAGAAATATATTATACATGATGTCTGAAAAAGAGTGGATAGAAGTCATTCATGGACACATTTTTGCAGCCTTAATTTGACAAGTATCATATTGCTTTTGTTTTATCTTAAAGTTGGACATAATGGGGTGAACCTTGATGGATGAATTCAGATTCAGATTCATTGGAAATAGGAGTAACCTCTACAGTTCAAAGTTTGAAATTTTAAATATTCTGTTTTTGCTTCTTGTGCTTTGGTGCTTAATATTATATTATAAATTCACACTATTACATTAAAACATTCAGGGCCAAATAACTTGGCTGTACGTATATTTATTATTTTATTATATAATAATGTGTAGTGATGTAAACACAAAGTACTGGTCACCTGCTGGTCTAATTTCCTACAAAACCTTTGAGTGTTTCACTTTTTCTAATTTGTTTTTCAGCCTGAGTGTTGGGCCTGGGGACAGCACCAGTAAGAAGGGTCTTCTGATCAGTGGCCAGCTGCAAGGCAATGTACCAGCAACAGCTCAGCAGCAGAACCAGACGCTCCTTCTGACCCCAGCCAGCCTTCAACTTGCACAATTACAGGCACAGCTGACCCTCCAGCGTCTAAAACTGGCTCAAGGGGGCAATCCAGCCTCTGCCGCTGTCCTCAATCAGGTTCTGTCAAATGTGGCCATGTCTCAGCCTTTGTTTAATCAACTACGAACCTCAGCTATGGTTGGAAACCCTCCAAGTACCTTCACCTCAGGAGTCCTAGGATTTCCTTCTACAAATTCAACATTAGGCGCTTTGACAGGAGGAGTGTTTAATCAAAACTCAAGTACGCTGCGAACAAACCATCACATCAGAGGAGCTACTGCGGCCCAGCAGACTATGGAGTATGGCAAAAAGTCAGGCTCAGCTTATCCCTCTGATACTGACAGACGTGCACAATACAACTTGATTGGAAGTACTTCTGCATCAGCTACTGCTATTGATAGACAGTACTCTCTCATAAATACTCAGGCTAAAAACTTGAACAATCCTGCTTTTCAAAGAGATGTGTATGGGCCGGACATGCAGGGACAGCAAACTGGGTTTAGTTCAAATGAGCAGAGTGTGTTTAACTTCACTGTAAAGAATGACCAATGGAAAGGCTCTGTGAATGCCAGCCACACCGGGAACAGTGAAGTGTCTAATGCGAGCCCTCTGTGGACAGCAGCTGGGCAACCTCTTCGCTCCAGATCTGAACTGTATGACCCTGAGGAGCCCACCTCTGACCCCAAGTTTAACTCTAGCGGGATGCAAGGATTTGGAGGCTACCAGCCACTGCAGGGATGTGAAGAACTCAGGTTACTTCAGCCTCACCAAGTCAGTGATTATTACGCAGTCACACCCTCGCAACTGCCCCACCAGTGTGGCATCTGTGACAAGAAAGTTTACAACCTCAAAGTAAGTCACTGGTAATATGTGAGTAATAAATTCAGCATCAAAGCTCCTTTTAAAACTCATAGAAACACATTTAGTTTATGTGATTAACCTTCATTTGTTTGAGCAAGTTTATAATGTCTGTTAAGAAAATTAGTCTTCTAGCAGTCTACAGTGTATATACCTATGTCTGTGTGCTTGAAGGACTGGGAGCAGCATGTGAAGGGAAAACTACATCTCCAAAACAGAACGCTGTACACCACCGAGGGGTGAGTATCATTATACCTACATGTAATACTGTAATCCCCACACCTCAAGCTTATGAGTAACCTTCTGTTAAAATAATGCTGAATGTTAAAGACTTACAATAGATATTTTACAGGTTCCACGTTTAGTCCTGGCTTTACTGAGGTTAAACTGATGTGGAAATGTATTTTGTGTGTTTGTATCCTTGTCCTTTTTAATGTGTGTATAGCATTATTAAAATTTAATTTTGCAATTTATGATGTTGTAAGTTTAGTTTAAAGGCAACATGATCTTAGACCTACCCAAAGTTCATTCTTTATTTTAAAATGTTGTAATATGACACACTATCTCTAATGAGTTCACATAAAACCTGAAGAAGGTACTTACAGCCAGGCTTTTAACATGATACATTTAAGTTACCATGGAGACTTTGCCCTGCTGAACTGCTTTGCCCCCTCTTCTCTTCACTCGTCTATATTTGTGTTTTATGGCTATCCTTGTCCCGAGGTCACAGCATCCTCTACTGATTTTTCCATTTTAAAACTTTGCTTATACACAATAATGACTTATTTTGTATCGAGAGCATTTTGTTTTGCTCCATATGCAGCTGTCTTAATGTTTCTATGAATATGAGCTCTGTCACAAGATATGAGTGGGCAGGGGAGAGGTAGCTAAAATCAGCCTTCCATGATTGTTGCAGCTCTGCTGTGGTATCGTCTGGAGCTGCTCACTACGCTGTAAGCAGGCCTCCTGATGGAGCTCTGAACTCTGGAAGCACGAACTCCATGATCTTTACCACCGCAGGTCAAGGTAGGATACCTCCTACACCAGCACTGTATCTTTTTTCCTTGGAGATATATAAATTTAGGGCTTTGTTTGAGGGGTTTTTGAAACATTGAAACATTATGATGAAGGTCACAGAGTATTTGTAGCGTCAGAGGCTATAAGACAACATTCTCGTAACTTCATGCATTATTATATCAAAGCTAAGGTGGGAAACAACATTTTAAATACAAAAATTAGTCTTAGGTTGGCCCTGTGTTAAAAATGTGTAGAGTTGCTTTTTATTTTTAATAGCATTAGCATTGTGGTTGTTTTTCTTGTATAAATTGTGACATTTGTGGACCACTTTTTTCTTTAAATATATATAATGTGGTTTGAAAAAAGACGGTTTCAATATTTAACATTAAATTGATGAGAATGCTCAATGCCATTTTGGACATTATTCTAAAAACTGGATTTGAAGCCAGCAAATGTAACTTCCTGTCACGCATGTTAAAATGTACTATATAATCCTTGTATGACACACTCTTAAAGTTTCAAACACAAATTATTTCCACAGATGTATCCTCAGGAGGCAGTACATCATATTTGCCAGCTGCAGCCATGAAGACTTATCCCATCTCAGACACTGGATTTACTTCTCTCCAGCTCGATTCAAAGGTGAGACAAATGTTGCTTTTTTGTAATGATATTGTTAGTACAAACAAGTTAGTTCACAATATTCATTTGTGAATGCATTTGCACAAACAAGAGGACAACATGTATTTTGTATTTTATAATTAATATACATTTTATTTCAATGAGTTTTGTGTTTTATTTGTGATTTTACTAGTAGTGTTTCCTGGTGTAAAACATAAATAGTTAGTCCTGGTAAACAGATATGACATGTGTAATGTGTGAAAGTACAGAGGTGTTACAGTGTAATGAGAGGCATATCCTCTTGTTGACAGCTGCTGATGCACTGCACCAGGTTTTGTCTGGGCCTGAATTGTGCAGGGTGGGAATGGGCATTGTTTCTACAAGTTTAAACTAAGTGTTGCGTTGAGTTTTAAATAATTAACTTTCAGCCCTAGTATAATGGTATTCTTAGTATAAATCTCCAGTGAAATGAAGCTGAGTGTGTATGTAGCTGCAGTGATAGGAGTAAATACATATCTTAATCTATGATTAATTTGTCAGATGTTGATGCTATAAAATGTGTAGCCTCTTTTTGTGTAATTCACTTTAACTGAAGTAAAGTGCACCTGTTTCTGGACTATTGCTGACCTTTAGTCATTTAGCCTTTACAAACATGTTGACCGTTGGCTTATGTTGAAAACCACCAGCTGTTGATAGGCCTCTGTCATGAGGCCTCAACTTCTAAAAAGCTCACTGTAGACGATGAGTGAGGGGATAGGCACTCAAAATCAACCTTGTCAAACCTGGAGAAATCTTACGCTGGGAACTGGGAAGCAGTGGCCACCTTTCATTGTTCACTCATAATTCACATACATGCAACTGTAAGAAGTATAAATGCTGAATTAGGTATTTTTTAATGTAAGTTTTCAAATCATTTTTATGTACTGGTATAGTTACAGTGAAACTACAAAGTAGAATGTTCCTATAGAGCATTGGACAATGTACAAACCAAAATAAACTAGTACATTTTTGTCGTTTACTTTGGGAAACATCTTGATCGCAAAGGTTAGCATTTGTGAGGCATAATTTGTGCTCTTAACTTGACTGATAACATTTTGTAGTAGTCTTCTGTTTTAAGCCTCACAGATAGTCACTAACAAACCATAGCCATTTATTTTATAATGGTGATTTATTGCATGTTTTTTCAGTAAAAACAAACAGCTCATAGGCATGCAAACCTCACAGAATAGTGAAATGTGATAAGTGAGAGAAAGCAAGTATTTGTGTTAAAGAAATGTGTTGCTTGCTTTATTTGTCTTTTATTATCTCTTTGGAAAATATGCATGGTATTTTAAATGAGCTTATGTTTGTAGTGTTAAAGATACACCTGTTGGAGCAGGTGGGTTTTATTGTTTCTAATGTATGTTTGAACAAGAACACACTCACACATATATTTTTATCATACATTTAAGAGTGTTACATTTGGATCAATAACTCTGGATCATATAAAGTAAAAAAGCTATTTAAGTCAAACAAAGTAGAAGTATTTTTAATGTATGTTTATTCACATACTCAGTTATGTACCTTGTGAATTCACATGCTGGCTGTGTCCATGAGCCTACCCTTAAGTTCCACAGTAGCGTCACGTGAAGACAGACCTCAAACGGATATAAACAGGGGATTACAGCTGACTGCTGCACAGAGCAGGGCCCTAAGGACCTCTGGGTAACACACGGACAGCAGTGTAGAGTTTCAGACTGGTGAGAGACTGGTAAAGTGATCTGAGGGCTTGGCAGGCAAGCCCTTGTGGAGGAACGTGTGGAGAAACTGTGAAACCAATGACCATCTCCCTGTATTCTGCGACAAGGATCCTAATTTGTGCAAATAAAAAAAACTTGTATTTAGAAGAGATTCCTGTTAATTTCTTTCAACATGCTGTCATAAAAAGTAAAACTTCCTCTGACAATTTTCATTTTCTTATTCTGTTATTGCTGACATTTATTGGAACACATGTAATTTTTTTGGTACTTCCCTTTTTTTTCTTTTATGATACTTATAACAACCTGTTCTGTTACAGTTTAATCATCTATAATCAGTAAATGAGTATAAACTTTATCCATCCATTGCTGTCGTTGCTGAGTTGTTCCTCTCATCTGCCATCTTAGTGTTGGCAGTGTGCACCTTAGTGTTGGCAGTGTGTCTCATCTGTGTCTGCAGTGATATGGCTTCCCTGGTTGTGGTCAAAAGAAACCGCCACTGTTGAAGGCTGAGCCAGTCCTTGATACTAATAGTTCTGCTGTCAGACTGTCTGCACTTTCAGACACACAGACAGATTTTTAATTATTAACGATCAACGAGAGTAGCAACCTAAATTCTTGTTCTTTGTAAAATCCCGGGACATACACAGCCTATTACTGGACGTGTTTATACAGCACAACCTGCAATGACCTTTATGTTTTCTGCTGTGGGTGTGGGTATGGACCTGTTAATAGAATTATCACTGTTGCTTCTTTGCACTTTGGTGCATGTTGCACAGAAACATTTACAATTCTTTAAAGACAGAATCACACTGATCATCTATTAAAGTGTACTGACCATTTTTTTCTGAGGTAATGCTGCACTTGTAATTTTAGGTTATCAGTCATCCAATCTAAACATAGTAGAATGATACACCTGCCTCTGATGGTATTACGACGTGTGCAGTAAGCCTTGACATTGTTTACAGGTGTCATCTTCCACTTTACACATTCTACACTTGACTAGTGTAAAGCGTATGTTAGTGTTGGGGTTTCACTGGACAAATTCCCTGTAAAAACCCTGGCTGCTGCTCTGAGGAGAGACTAGGAGCCATTTCCCTGCACATGGGCCTGTCTGTCAGTTCAGGGACAAGAGGAGGGGCTCTGGAAATATTGCAGTTGCAGCACAATGGTTAATGAAATAAGAGCCCATGATCTAACGAGCTAAATTTACAGCAGCTTTCGATACTAAATTAAATAATGATTAGACATTGGTAATCCTTATGGAAAGAAAAAAAAGTAGAGTGGACAACTGCAGGTGTGACAGTCATAACAGTACCTATGTATTCTTTACATTCAGAGTGACATTGTTTTACGGTGGCTACATTAGGTGTCGCACTGTTCACTGTTAAATGCTTTCATTTGGAGTTTGGATTTAGAGCACATATCAGAATAGTCCATCAGGTTGTAGGCTCTGTTGGTTGTGGTTGTATTATGTATTATTATCTAGAATACATGATAAATGACATTGTAAAGATTCAACATATGTCTAATATGAACCATCCACTTCAGATGGCATAAAAAATAATTGTTTTTTTTTTTTGGTTTACTGGACTCTGTAGTCAGTTGCAATCCGTGCCAAGTGACGGTAATATCTGAATCCAGTCAGCTGACACGTTTCTAAATCCAAACCAGAAAACTTTCATTATCTCAGTTGCACTTGCCAAGAAGCTATTCATAGACTGAACACTGTGTGCTCCACCAGTGTCAGAAAAAGATTTTACATTCAAACTGTGTATGAGAGTATTACAATAAGTGACAGGAATTTTTGTTTTGATTTGCAGCCATTTCCACCCAGAAAAGGGACAGCTGGGAGAGTTGTTCACATCTGCAACCTCCCTGAAGGCAGCTGCACTGAGAATGATGTCATCAACCTGGGACTGCCCTTTGGAAAAGTCACCAACTACATCCTCATGCGTTCCACCCATCAGGTTTATCACCATTAAAATAAGATATACATTATCTGTAACTGGATCACTGATTTGTGGAATTATTTGCGCGACAATAACCTGGTACTTGCTTGGCTAAGTTATAGCTCAGTAGTTCTCAACTGATTAAAATGTCATCATTTTATATAGTCACTGTAGTGATAATCAAGCCTTATGCATATATTTTTCCTATCAACAGGCCTTTTTGGAGATGGCTTATGTTGAAGCAGCTCAGGCAATGGTTCAGTACTACCAGCTCACCCCTGCTATGATTAACAATCAGAAACTTCTGATCCGAATGTCTAAGAGGTACAAAGAGCTGCAATTAAAGGTAAGATTTGGAAAAATGTGTTAACAGCCAATGTACTATTAGCTTGGTACTGACTCTTTTTTATTGCACAGAAACCAGGTAAAGATGTTGAGACAATAATTCAGGACATTACCTCTCAGCGAGAAAGGGATGAGATGCCAGAACATGACCAGTGAGAAAATGTTAAAAATAAAATTTTATTTTATTTAAAAAAACATGAAATATACAAAATTACTAATTTATTATTCTGTCAATGCGTCTAATCTTCCTGTAGCTACATGTCAGAGAGAGCACGCTCCCGCAGTCCCATCAGTCGTTCTCTGAGCCCTCACATCCACAGTCCTGGTTTATGTGATGCACCCCAGAGTCCTCAGGGGGCACTCTGCAGGGGGGCAGAACGAGGCACCAATGGCTTGGGGCCCCACAGAAGCTCTTGGGACTGGTCATCCCACCTGAGGAGAGGAGAGGACGAAAGAGAAAGGGAGGACACATGGCGCAATGGGGGTAGTGTGGATGAGGATCGGCCAAATGGATGGGGCCCTGATCGTCGAAAAACCTACCAGAAACCTACGGATCATATGAACTTGAGATCTGCAGATGAACGAGGAGGCAGGGACTGGCACCCACAACGAATGTCTTACAGAAACACAGAGGAAAACTATTACACAAAGGAACAAATGTATAAATCAGACAAGCCCCCCCGGCCCCCATATCAGAGGCACGATACTAAGTCAAAGAGAAGAGACGGAGGGGAATACCACAGCAGGTCTAGGCACTCAGAGTTTGACATGACAGTGGAGCTGTCCAGAGCAGAGGACAAGAGACAGAGTTCACCAGACAGAGGCAGGAGCAAAAAGACAACCAGGAAGTACACCAGTGCAGACAAGAATAGAGAAAACACTACTGAAAACACTGTGAGTATCTTTATAGTATTTTATAGACGGATACATAGTTCTCCCTTTTGGTAACTTAATCACCTAATTTTCTCAGGATCGGCATTCAAAAGAGAAATCTGCAACACCTCCACGCAGTAGTCAGCCAAAAGAGGCTCCTGATTGTAAAAATAAAGATTGTGTAAGTTGAATTTTACTGACATGTTTTACTTGTTTGTCGATTTAATATTGATCATTTTATATCTTCTTCTCTACTAAAGCTGTTGGAGTACTCACAGTATCTATAATGTCTTTCTGCAGGTGAGGGAAGTTGAAAATGAAGAGGACACTGATGAAGAATGTTGGTATCCAAAAAACATGGAAGAATTGGTCACTGTAGATGAAGTTGGAGGAGAAGATGACATCGTTGAACCGGACCTTCCTGAACTAGAACAGTGTATTTGTGGCCCCAAAGAGTCAGTGCAAGAGGAAGACCAAGAGCCTTTATCTTCAGCTATCAAAGTATCAGATGTGCAGGAGGCACATAATGGCAGCTCTTACCAGGAACAGTCCAGTGCAGATGCTGGAAACAAACCGGAAACACCTTTAACTGAAAACGTAGCTAATGATAAAAGTTCAGTTTGTCCTGAAGAACAAAAAGTTGATGCGTCTCCAATTACTGACTTAAATGAGTTTCCGTGTGAGGAGTTTAAAGCTGCACTAGCGGAAGCTTGCACTGAAGACAACACCACTAAAAATGGTATTTTACAAAAGCAAATGGACAATCACATTACTACCACAGAGGACAGCAAACCCCAAGAAACTGAAACAGTGATCAATGGGGCACAATACCCACAAGGTACTTCTACAAAAGGTGTTTAATTAGGACATGTCTTATATAGCAAAACATTAGAGTGGTTCAATGTTTTTGTTTCTTAATTGTATTATTTTAATGTGTATCCTGTACAGATATTGAAGCCTTGTTACCATCTTATGAGCAAGACAAGGCTGTCAGTGAACACAGCATCCCTCTAGGTATGACTTTGTTGAGTCAGGATTAACATATAACTAAACATAAAGAGAAGAAAGTGATTAGTAAAATAAAGTGGTTGAGGAGTAGTAATGACCATGATTAAGTTTTCCTAGCAGGGTAAAACTAAGACCCGGAGTGTTATGAGAGACTAGTCTGTGGTCTTTTCCCAAAGATAAAGTGTTCTCTTGGACACCATTAATAAGTGCACTGACAACATGAGGCATTAGCACTCTAATTGACTGGAAATGCTTGGCCACTTGCTGACCTATTTCTGTGAGCAGGTTGTGAAATGGACTCCTGAGAGATGAGTATTTATATTATCATTAGGGCTGGAATGACATGATTGAGCACATGGCCAACATTGGGCCTCTGATGGAGGCTTACATAAGCTCTGGTGCAGGGGTGCAACAACAAGCCAGACACTGAGTCTATTTTTGCTGTGTGATAGCATGAGAATGTGTCTGTCTGTACTCACTGATAACATGACTGAGACCAATTGGACTTTTGCTATTGGACTTTTGCTATTGTGCGATTTTATATTTTGATTTTCCTGTATAAAAAGGAACAAATATGTTTTCAGAACAGTACTTTATTGATTTCTTAGTTACATTGAGCATTTCACTGTAACTAAGAAATCAATAAAATACTTTTCTTCTGCTTTTCACTCTGTCCAATAGGAGTGGAGTTCATTGTGCCACAGACTGGCTTTTATTGTAAACTCTGCGGACTGTTCTACACTAGTGAGGAGACAGCAAAGGCAACACATTGTCGCAGTATGGTGCACTACCGAAACCTCCAGGTATGTACAAAAGCAAACATTCAGAGCTGCACATGGCACTGCACTAAGGACACAGTGAGTGTGGCCCTGTTTCAGTGCGGTCAGTTTGCTAAACTCTTCAGATGGCAACACCTGTTGTTGAGTCAATGGCTCAATGTCTCTGGCAGCTGTTTATACTATAACATGTATGCTAAACGTTCCTAAAAATTTGTTATCAGAATTGTTTTTATTAATACTTTTGTTATATGTATGTTACATAGTTACTTTGTTTTTCTACAATATAGAACAGCATTGAAATTTTATATGGTAAAAAATAATAAAATAAACAAATGTACTGACAGAACATATGCCCACCTACACTTAAGTACGAGAGTGCACAAGTGAAAGTGAACCTGCAGCTGTGTTAGGTTTCTGAATTTTGGCCACTCAGCACCAAGCCCGCTTGCATTTCTCTCGTCCCCGGCAGCACAGCTGACAGTCACAGTGCCGCAATTCTGTGACATTTGATGGATTACATTCCACAAAATAAGTTTTGAACACTTGTACCATCTGTCAAGAGCTGTTTGTTACACTTTAGTAATTACTATTAATTTGTAATGAAATGCATACACATTTTAACACTAAAGCACGCAAACAAATTCTCAACCAATTGAGTCTAACTAGATAATAAGATATTAATTAGATACATAATTATGTGTGTATGTTTCTTTTCTTCTTTGCAGAAATACCTGTCTCACCTGGCAGAGGAGAGCCTGTTAAGTAAATTCTCTGGACCTGCGTTCACACAGTGAAGCCAGTATAAAAACATGTTTCTTGTACTTAAGACAGAAGAGGGAGGATTTCTCTACAGTATGTGGACTGTTGGTTTTTCACCATCAACAAGATGGATAATAAAAAATCGTGGAAGCTAAAATAAGTGGATTGCTGCTCTGGTTTGAGTGGCACTGATTAGGTCAACCATCTCTTTTTGCAATGTTGTACATACTTGACAGTTAATGTAAAGCATAGCAACATGTTTATTGTAGATGTGGATTTGTCAGCAGTGGTTTGTTTCTTTGTTTAAATTAAAGAATCCAAATATGTGCTATTGTATAACAATAACTGTGTTAACAACAAAAAGGTGAATTATATGTGTATTGATTACATGAATGCTTGTTATTAAAAACTCTACAATCATTTTCTATCTAACAAATATATCACATGTAAAACTTGAATTTGTTGTGTCAGAGGAATTTTCTCCTCAGTTTAGCAACTGAGGTCAATTCTCAGGTTTGTGATATGTTTTTTTTTTTTTATTATATTTATGGCAGGTTGGGTTCTGTCTGATTTTGTTCAATGCTGTTGCAATAAGCTTCACACAGCTGTTTATTTTTTATGGTGTTTTGATGAGAATTTGCCGGATAAGACAATCCAAGCCCAGTACAGCATAATGCCTTAAATCATCAAAACTGGACCATGTGTTAAGTTCATGTCACTGTGACTACCTGAACTTCAAAGCCGGACACTATATATTATGTAAACTGTGAATCCATAAATCCAAAGAGTGATTGAATAAACTTTTAATATATTTTTGACTAAATAAAAACGTGATCAACCATTTTAAATGTATGTAAATTTATTGTGATATTTTATGTCAATATTGTGCAGTTGTCTTCTCTTTGCAGCTGTACTCTAACTTGTAAAAGAGCTCCCCCAAGTGTTGAGGTAATCATCTAGGTTGCCTACAGACCCATCGATACGTTTAATTTCTAGAGCTATACCAGTTTCCAGTGTTATTAGTGTAAATCAATGATGTGTGGGGTTTAACTATGCCCTGTTGCCCAAAAGGTATTTTGTAAAAAAAAAAAATCCAAAAAAACAAAAACATAAAAAATAAAAACAGTTTAAAAAATATAATGCAAATGACAACCTCACTTCAGCAACAAATACCAAAATTAATTTTAAGCTTACTAGTAGCTTGAAGAAACAAAAAAAATCTCATGGAGCACAGATTTAAATGGACATTGTATTGCTGGTATATCATTGCTGAGCAGGATGAATTCTGCTTCTTGATAGCACCGATAGGGGGCAGTATGTCCTGAGCCGCATTAACCATTACATCACAGAAATTGCCAGAAGAAAATCCCGTGTTGAATTTCTATTGGCTGACTTCCTTAAAACCCCTCTCGTCTTTAGCCAATCAGAGAAGAGAAACACAGAGGCTCGGGCTCTCGTTGCTGGGTAGATAAAACAAAAACAACGTCGTATCAGAGTTTGAAGCTTGGACACAGCAAACGGTTAGTTATTGATTTTTTTTTTGTGTTTTTAACAATTTACAGACATATATTAGTTGCATATGCATCGTAGTTTTGTGTTTCTAACGCACCTCTGGTTAAACGAGCTCTTTGACAATATAACGTTGACGGACTCGTAGATTAGTGTAATTTTATTCACTGGTATCACAGCGGTTAGGAAAAAGGAAACAATATTGTAGCTAATTTGTTTTACTTAGGTTTAGATTTCGTATAAGAACATTTATTTGAGTGCATGTTTACTCTAAGTCAGGGTTATTTCATTCGACGCAGCTCTTGCCGTTGACTCTTGGCTAACGTTAGCTTTTGTTTGTCAACAGTGACTTTGAATGAAAAGGGGGTCCTGCAGCTTTGGAGCTTGTCTGGACATGTTTTTGGACTAATTCTGCCTTTAACGTTTCTCTTTTATTAATGTTGCAGATATAATTTGAAAATCTCTTGCTGCAAAATATTTTGTTGTAAACATGGCAACTGACTGTCAGGCTTGGCTCAACGCAAACCCTGTGGGTGAGTGTTTAAACCATATATCTATCTATATATATATGTATAATATAATATCTTTTTTCAGGGCTATGGGACTTTTTCATGCGGAAGTGTTTTTTTTCTAGGTGCGCACATTGTGTTCAGCAAAAATATTTTCCTTTTCACCACATTTACCACAAATAGGTTTCCATTATATAAAAAGCTTCGTTTAGTGCACACATGTCAAACTCAAGGACCTCTGTAAATACATTTTGTTGTCCTAACTCGGTTGTTCACATTATTCCTATTATTTTGACTTCACTGACTCAGTGAGTTTACATTTTTGACACAGGAAGTATGATCTTTCTTCTTGCATTTCACTGACAGACCTAAATTTTATCACCATTTTTTTCCTGTAACTTTGCAGAGGCTGATGACCTGAGTGACTCTTTTGTTTCTGGAGATGAAGATAATGGGGAAATCAACAACAAAAACCTCAGTAATGAGATCAATGGCAATTGGCTCTCCTCTTCCAGCAACAGTATCCACGAAGCACGTCTCAAGGCCAAGGCCAAAAGGAGGCTGAGGAAGAACTCGTCCCGGGACTCTGGCAGAGGAGACTCACTCAGCGATAATGGGGACGTTGTTAAAGGAACCAGTGTAGCACCCACCAGTCCGAAAAGCAAACTGCTGGACAGAAAGTCCAGGCTGGGAAAGGGCAGAGGACTACCAAAAAAAGGTATGCACACCAAGAAATAAGTGTGCGCTTGGTAATATGAGCACTAGACATAATTAAGTGACCAATATAACTCCAACATCACTAACATGGGACCTGCTGGCTTCCCATCTAGGAGCTATAAACCTATTAACATTGAACAAATGGCCAGTAATCTTAATCTCAGAACAGCTAGTATCTTCTAAAGGCATTATTTTTTCTGGCAATCTGACATTGTGTAAAATTTCACCGGGGTGAAAATATGTGTGGTGAATTAATTTAGTTTGTAAATATTTGATGTGGCTTTTTGGACTTTTTGGATGTTGTTAGTTTTTGCACAAAGACCTTCCTACTAGATGTCATGTATTATTCAGCTGAATACTGACCAAGATGAAAGTTGCCATTTTTAATTGAACTCCTTTTTAAATAAAATCAAACCTGTAAAATAATCAATGTTTTGAGTGTAAAAATTTAAAGAAGCGGTTTTCTTATTAGCATCTTATGGTTGTGTTGTCCTGCACTGTAGATTTGGACTTTCCTATGGGCTGTGGAACTAATGCAAGTGTACTTTTTCTTGGCACCACATCCGTTTGTTTTGTGGTTGCATAACAAATGTACCACACCAGTGGAGCTCTGTTATTTGAGCTCTGACCTTTCCAGCATTAAATGTTCACGCTTCATAGCACTAAAAGTCAAATGCAGCTTGAATCTTTGGCGAGTGCCGATATAAACACTACGTTTTCTTCCTCTATTGGGAATAGAGCTTTGTGTAGCTGAGATTTTGCATAGATTTTGAATGTCAGACAGTGGGTGGGTCATGTGAAGCTTTAAAAGCATGTACCACAAGCTGCTTTGGTACTGGGCTGCTTCTTAAAGTGTCTGCAATCTGTTGATGCTGACCTCAGACGTAACAGACATTTGTTTGTGTAATATGGACCAAGGCGACCCTCCTTAAAGATCCCTTTCTAGACCCTATCAGATAATTATTTAAAGTAAAGAGAGACAGAGGTGGTTTCAAGTTTGTGCTAAAAGATGACACTGGTTTTCGTTTTTGCGGCTATAACTCTCTTATTTATATTTATATAAAAACAATGCCATGACCTACCATTCTTACAGAATGAGCTGATGAGGGCAGAAAAAGAAAAATACCAAAATGACACATTTACAAAACAGCTTTTTTTTATGTAATGTATCTCTTTAACTCCGCTGTCAAACTATTAAATCAAATTGCATATTTTTTATGATAACTTTGGGTTAAGCTTAAAGCCTTTATCTGGAAGAACTTAACTTGTAACATATAGAGTTGACTCTGCAATAATGTTATACTGTCAAGTCTTAAGGTTGTTATACCATCAGAATAGTAGTTTAGTCTTCTATATAGTATATTGATTTATCAGATATCAAACTTGTTCACAGGTGGGGCAGGCGGCAAAGGTGTGTGGGGCAGATCAGGGGAGGTTTATGGTCCAGAAGAGGTGGATGAGAAGGACCCCAACTATGATGAAGCTCAGGTAAACACGTATATCTTCAACATTGTTTAACAGCAATGTATGGCTTTGTTGTATCTTATGTGTAGTCTGTCCATCTTTTATTAAAGCAACACACTTCTGATATGTTGTATTACGGAAGCATTTCATGTAATTACAAATGTAAATACAATAATACTGTACATCTGCTCATTGATAAAAGCCCATACGCATATATAGTTATTGTCCCTTTAAATATGTAAATTCTTGTTGGCATGTTTGCAGGAAAACTGTGTGTATGAGACTGTGGTCCCTCCGCTGGATGAGAGGGACTTTGAGAAGACGCTTACGCCCATAGTGCAAGAGTACTTTGAACATGGAGACACAAATGAAGTAGTTGTGAGTAATGAAATGTGTAGTAAAAACACTCCTTATCAGTGTCCTTATCAGACACTGACTTCAAATGCCTCTGTGTTCAGGAGATGCTCGCTGACCTAAACCTGGGGCCCATGCGGAGTGAGGTGCCCTCGTTGGCTGTGTCACTGGCCCTGGAGTCTAAAGCCAGCCATCGGGAGCTGACGTCCAGGCTGCTGGCTGACCTGTGTGGGCCTGTGTTCACCCACAGTGACATGGAGTGCTCCTTCGACAAACTGCTCCAGGAGCTGCCTGATCTTGTCCTGGACACACCTGGGGCTCCTCAGGTGAGACAATCAAATGGAGTATGTCTGTGAATGCTTAAAGCTGTGCACCCAATGATTTTTCCCACTGGCATTTTAGAAATAACATAGTACGTTTTAATGCAAAAACTCATGTTTGACATAAATTACACTGCACTTATCCTTAAGGCCTTCACAAGATCTCACTGCACAATTGTTTTATTTGTCAGATATTTCTCATTGGCAATCTTTCAATTCAGGTAAAATGTATTAACCTTGGTTGTTATGTCTTTTTAAATTAGTTGACTTCATCTGACTGATTTGCCAGTCTTTGTCAAAGCAGTAAAATCACTCATCTTTGACCCTGTCACACTCCCTGACATACAGCCACCAATTTGAAGTCCCACGATGGCCAAAACTACTCTGTGTGGAAGGGGCTTTATATGCCAATGTGACCACTGTGACCATTTTAGTTGTTTTTCAGGAAAGTTTTAGCTCTTCATATATGAGGCTTTAAATTGTACTTAAATTGTAAGCCCATATGCCAGTATTTTCTAATTTATAAATCTTCTCATTGGTCTTAAATGGCACAAATCGTGACAAAAAAAACCTCTTTCATATTGATATGTGTGTGAGAGAAAAGAAAGCTCTAGTGTGTTGTGTTTATTTGAGCTCTCTGCCCTTCGGCCCGTGCAGACATGAGATCTCTGGCCATTGTTTGTCTGTGCTGGCAAAATGCTAGCTCAGCGCAGCAAGCTCAAAGCACATTGCCCCACATCCCTCATTTCACTGTCTGTCTTTGTCCCTCTAGTCAGTTCTCCCCCACACTCTCCGTTCTTTGTTGGTTTTATTACAACTGGCCGACCCCTATTATATTACACAGACCCTCGTTTTTTTTAATTTTCTTTCTGTAACTTACACTTTTTCGTCTTGTGTGTTTGTCACCATTTAGTCACGGTTACAGACAGGGCCAGTAATGAGGCCAGGGTTTTGTAGAGGCTAGAAAGGCAGAGCCAGCTCTTTTTTCCCCAAAGTCATGTGCTCCTATTCATTTGAACAAACATGCATGTATCTTTTTGTTGTTAGTTTTGCAGTTTGGTCATTTTCATAGATAATAAATCAGTGTAGTCCTGTGAATGCTTTATGTTTAACATGTGTAGTGGCCACTTTTTTCATTTTAATAAGGCATAATGTAAGTCAGGTCAACATAAATGCAAGTTGTGCTCAATGAGCCAGATAGCTAAAATGTAATGTTGTTTATTGTTTTATTTACATTTTCTCACTTTTTTTGTCTCTCAGTTGGTTGGACAATTCATTGCACGTGCTGTCCACGACCAGATATTGTCCAAGAGCTACATAGATGGTTACAAAGGCAGAGTTGACTGTGAATACACAAGGTCTGTGCCTTCTTTCAATGTGCTTAGCTGTATGTGCATCGCTGACTGAGTTTTTTGGGTTTTTTTTATCTCAGAGGATATTGCTTATTTGTAACGTAAAATAGCAAAAACAATACATAGTATTTTTGTTTAGAAGAAATGCAGGATTATGTGTATTTATTTATTTTTTTACTCAATGTTTATATATTTTTTAACACAGTAACAACAGCATGAGACATAATTTCCATACATTTACATTCTTTACATCTTACAACTGTCGTGGTAAAAATACATGTAAATATGTACCTGTAATAGGTGTACAGCACAGTTATATTAGTGATTTTAACACATTTAGTAAAAAGACATACAAGACTAATACAAGTAAAAAAAGAAAAAAATTTTGAAAAAACAAACATGGTTGGTATAGATCTTAGAAACAGCTATAAATTTATTGTATTAACGGTTATGTGTATTTTAAGAGTATTTTTGATTTAAGGAAATACTAGTGAAAAAAGGAGAGTTGGCCTTTAACAGAATCTAGATCAGCACTGTTGACCCAATAATCATAACCTCTTTCCTTCTATGTCATATTCAGGGCGGCGTTGGATAGAGCAGCAGTGCTGCTGAAGATGAGTATGGGTGGTCTTCGTATTGATAACCAGTGGGGTACAGGAGGTGGACAGAGACCTGTCAAACAGCTGATCAGAGAGGTAAACACCTGTTTTAGTTTAGAGTATCCCTCCAATCTTTCCTAACAATTTGATGCAAATAAGGAATGCAGTCTCAGAACAATAAACACAGTATGTTTGTACCACCTTTAATGGACTCACTGTTATCTGTTGAACGAGTTAAGATAATCAAATGTTTTTTGTTGTCTTTATTGTCAGATGAACCTACTCCTTAAAGAGTACATTCTTTCTGGAGATATTAAAGAAGCTGAGAGATGCTTGAGAGATTTAGAGGTTCCTCATTTCCACCATGAGTTTGTTTATGAGGTATCACCAACTCTTTTAAAAATTACTTCATTAAATATAAGTGGTGGATTCATTTCCATTATGGTGTTAATTTTCTTGCGTCTTTCACTCAGGCGATAGTAATGGTGCTGGAATCCAAAGGAGAGAGGACGTTGAATATGGTCCTTCAGCTGCTAAAGTCTCTCTGTGAAACTACCATCATCACAGTGGACCAAATGAGAAGGGTAGGCTGCCACCTTGTGTTCACATCAGTTACTGCAAAGTAGCGCTTCAGTCTCTTTTAAAAAATATGCAGCACTGTAGCATCTGGGTGTTTTTTCTTTTTTTTTTTCTCGCACAGGGCTATGAAAGAGTTTACATGGACATCGCTGAAATAAACATAGATGTTCCTCGTGCATATTTCATCCTCGAGCAATTTGTCGATAAAAGCTTAAGTTTGGGTATTATTGATGTCAAGTTAAGAGATCTTTGTCCCTCTCGGTAAGTGCACAACATTGTTCAGCTAAGAACATGTGTGGATTATTTTTTATAGTGCTGCAATCTCTTAGTTGGAGATGACTTTCATTTTTTTGGTCATTTTTTTCTCTTTCCAGGGGCAGGAAGAGATTTATCAGCGAGGGAGATGGTGGTGTTGTTAAACTTGAAAGCTACTGAAAAGTAATTTTATGTGCCCATTTCCATGAAGAAGATAAAGCTACTTTTCTACTTGCTTATTTTTCAAAATAGTTGGGTACAATTTTCCTCCTAACAGTAAAAGAATGTACATTTCTGAATTGAGGTGGGGTATGAAGAAAAAGCACTTTTGATTGCGAAGTGGATAACTGTCTCAAAAATGTTTAATGCAAACATTTACATAAGCTAGCCCTTAAAGTGCCACACCTCTTAGTGTCAGTCATTCCATGTTGTATTTGTACAGTGTTTTCTTGATTTCACTGCCAGTTATGGTTTTCTAGAAAGCAGTGTTTGTACAGACATGGCAAGTTTGTGTCAAGAGCTTTATAATAAAGGGGTATAACAAAAATAAAAACACTGTAAATATGTTGGATGAATACTGACTTTGAAACTAGTTGCATTTTCAATGCTGTGCACCGTTTTTGTTTTGTTTTATTTTATTTATTCATCTTTGACCCTTACATTCAGATGCAATTATTAATGATTATAAAATGAAAGTACAGTGCAAAAACAAAATGCAAGTTGAATAACTTCATCACTGTTTATTATTATATTTGGGCAAAACTGGTGTGTACACTTCACTGTTTAGTTCTTCATCTGGTTATTAAAACAAAACTTAAATATGACTAGTTAGTGTCACAGTAAAATGTTGCTTATGTTATGCTCTCACAAAATTTGACTAAACACAAAGCAACATTAAATAAGAAACATGCTTCTTAAAGCAGATGAGTGGCTTCATGATACTGCACCTAAATGTCCACACAACCACTTGTCCAACCAAAGCCTGATATCATTTGTGTGATCCATCTGTTCATTTATTTTTTTTTTGCCAATGTCCCAGCTTTTACTGCGACTGCTCCTTCATTGCCAGTTCTTGCTGTTTGATAGCCTCTTGAGCCTCCATCTGCATTTTCTCCAGTTTCTCAAGTGTGACTGACTTCAGTGGGAGCAGCTTTGGCTTACACAGTACCATGGTAGGAACATCTTCCATGGAAAGCTGCCCTATGGTGAAAAAGAAGAGAGTATAAAGAACATTTATTCAAATAACATCTGCTTTAAATGACAAAATATTTGTATTTGATGTAGTTGATTTATTTTAGTATTTCTTATCTACAAGGTGCTACTATTAAGACTAAAATCATATGTCAGTGCATTCATATGAGCATTAGCAGTAGTTAAAATACACAGAAAGAAATGCAAAACTCTGAACACATAGGCCCAAAAAGAGAGGTCTAAGTTGTTAATACAAAAGCTCCGCCAATAATGTCGGGCTAAAATAGACTGTAATGAAACAAAGCAGAACAGGGCACCCACTGACTAATTCTGCATGCTTTTGCAAAATTCTCAACAGTTCACATGTTGTACTGAGCTCCACAAACAGGCTATTGTCTCTAACTACTTCTGTCCAAATAGCTGACTGCTGGTACAGACCTTGTTTAGGCAGAACTTCTCGAAATATTGACTTCACCTCTGGCATTGTGGATTCTGGGCGCCCTGCTGACAAAAGGTAGTGATTATTTACTTAATTGGAAGTAGAATGTTTGAAAGTAGCTAGCTGGATTAATTATTTGTTATGGGAGTTTTACATTTTCAAAATTTCAGTAATTTATCAATTTAGTTCATCGGTCGCAAAAGTTACAGTAATTAGGTTTTAATCCAAACAATCACGATGTTTGTAATATTCCTGTAGCTAGTACTTTGTCATTTCAAGGCTAGAAAAGAGAACAGGGTGTTGAAGCGTTTAGCGTTGACAGGAGGATAACGTTAAAATATCTACAGTGGATAATACTATTTCTCTTATTAATCACAAACAAGGCTGATGTGTCGTGGTGGTGTAAGATAATCAGGTTGTTGTATCAGTTGTTCTCAAATTTGTGTGTTAACTGTTTTTTTTTTTTCGTTAAAAAGCTAATAACAATAGCAACCAAGTTAGCTAGCAAAACAGACTAAAATTGTATTGTAATCTGCAAACTAGCCGTGTGCGATAATTAATCTCTTTCAGGCCTTCAAGATACGTTGCCATCTACATGGATACAGTAAATAAATAAATGGTGTAAAATGTTCTTTGATAATCCCACCTTTAGCACCAGATAAGATTAGCTTCAGCAGTTGTCAAGACAACACTTCCTGGAAAACCACGTGATCCTCTTCTTTAGCTTCAGTTCAATGACAAATTGCTTTACTGACATCTAGTCGCTGTTGTTAAAAATTTATATTAATTATGTGTATTATTATGTTTTGTTTATAATTATGTAATTATTAATAATGTGTACTTTTATAGGCTAGAGTATTCTAATTAATACTATACATCATTACTCCGTTGTTATGATGAATTTTAAAAGCAACCTGTGGCTTTTTCGGTGTAATATGACTGTATAACATGCTTGCTTTCAATACTGCCAACATTAAGCATCACACATGGATCAGAAAATACCATATCAATGTCAAGCATCATATTATTTTTCCAGACTTTTTGCTAAACTATTGATGGATCTAAACCTTTTGAATTATAGGTTTCATTGGTCACCAGACAACACTTTGATGGAAGACCATTTTATGCATTAGTTTGCCAGTGGGCTTATAATAAAAAGTACATCCCTAAGGTCCGTACAAGTTCTTATATTTTTTAACACATGTTAACACGTGGCATGCAAGAAACAACATTGACAATTTTCTTAGTTTGTTTAAACCATTTATTGAGTTGTGTCTGAATAAAAAAATGTTCACCCTGAAGAGATAAGCCTTTGTGTGTGGAGAAGCTTTGGAGTAAGTTTACCCAAGTTTACCCTTCTACCCAATCTGGCTTGTCACATAGCCTAGGTTATAGACTCATAAAACATGTTTACTGTCATAATTTTAAATGTGCATATTGATCCTGTGTGAAGCAATCAATAGGCCATACCCAGAAACCCTCTCTTTGGTTTTTGGCTTGATAGCTGAAGTGTATCTGGGGTGGACACTCTGCATTGAAAGTGTAGCTACAGTACATTACAGAGGAATATGCGTTGTAGCTAAGTCTCGCGATAACAGTGGTGAGGCGTGTGAATGACGCAGTTTGGTGACAGGGGCGGGAGGGAGCGGAGCAGTGTAGGGAAAGAGGAGGAAGCAGCGAGGATGGCGGAGTCACACCTCTGAAGGTAAAATACTTATATTATCACATCAGCAGCGGGTCCTTTAACCCTGTTTCATCATTTCGTATTCTTTAAGGGATAATGCAGATGTCAGCGTATTGTAATAGATCATACACCCTTAAAGTGTCATTTTTCGGTGGCGAGTACGAACGCACTCTTTTGTTCAGCTTCGGAATGGCCGCTGTTTTTCACTGTGTTTTCTTTTTTTTCTTCGGCTAACTATCAACACGGGGACATTATTTAGACACTCTCTTAGCTTTACAGCGCGTTAAATACTCACTCTGTTGGGAAGCTGACACCCCCAGGGGTTCTCTTTAAGTGTCTGCCGCCGGTGAGCGCTCAGCTGACCGCAGCAGAGATCTTCTCTCTCGGTCAAACTCACGGAAGACGGCTCGGTGTGAAGTCACTATACTCGGGCCTACACCTACACTTTGCAATTTGGGCAATAAAAAACACAATAATGTAAGTAATTATGTTTGCGAAAACAGTGAAGGCAGTCTGTATTTGTTATTTTCGCAATGATCACAGTGGCACTGTCCCGTCTCACGGTTGACTCGAAGGATAGTTTGCTAAAACACAGTTAGCCGTGTTAGCCACAGACGTATACATGTCTATGGCGCTAGCAGCAGCTAGCTGTTAGCAGTTAGCTTATAGCAGTCTGGCATTACTGACGTTTGCTGTGCTGTTGACGTTAAGCTGAGCTCCTTTTATTTCCTGCCTTGTTGTCAGTCTCCGAAGCAGGCTTGGGTTGTGTATGCTTATATAAATGAGTTATAATGTATGTTCAGTAACTCAACTGTGCAAATGTTATACACTTTACAGAGTTTCCCACAGATATACTCATATGTAGGTACATTTTTATCGAACGACAAAGAAACATTAGGGATTAGTGGAGAAAAATACTACAGTCCCCTTTATTTACTTTTTGAACAGCCAAATAGCCTCCCATGGTTTATTGTTATTTTTTTTTTCTCTGCCAGCTAGTTGTTGTAGTGTTAAGTATTGTATTTTTACTTCAGACACTTGTTTTGTTTTTCATGTTTTTGAGACATTACGCTTTGTTCTTTTAAAATATTAATTTCATTTTGAGATTTTAGATAAGCTAAGTAAATTGTGTAGCCCCGTCATAGTTTTAATATAAATACTGCTTTCAGTATCTTTAGTCAGCCATTTTTACCAAAGACAGTCAAAAGGATTATGGCATGAAAGGTTTGACTAAAGTCAAAGAGTGTGATGTGTATTCCTAGCTTTTTACTGTCTGTCTGAATGAAGAAGTATATGTTTGATAGGGATTCGTCTATTTGAGTAGAACACTAATAGTTTCTGGTTTTAAACAGATCTTGGCGATGTAGTATGAAAGCACTATCTGTGGTTTTGTCCCAGTTTGGATATTTAGAAATCTGGTCACCCTTTGTACAAGATATGACACGTGTCTCTGCATATATTGCTGCCTTAACAATGACATGTTAGTATGGTGGTCAGATTATGTAACACTAAATCAAATAATCTCCAGGTCAGGAAAGTATTGACTTCCCTGACCTTGTACTATTTCGTCAGTAATCTTTTTCCAAGGATTTGTCATTGGCACACATAGCCTTCAAGCAAACCACATTTGATTGTTTTTAGAGTTTCCAAAAAAATATGTATCAGCCAGCCACAAGACTAATTTGTACCTAACATAAACTTAACTTATGACAAAACACCAGCAATGATTTAATACATTGCATGAAACTTAGGTTTAACTGTATATGTTGCATTATCACAACTTTAGCCTTTTATGTTTACATTTCTCATGCCTTTTGCCTTATTTGTTTCAATAATGTGTTATCTGATTATCTGCCATTAATGCAGTTCTGACATTATGTAAGCTGCATTATAATGGGAAAACAAAAGCAGGAAACGGCAAACAGTTGGGCTTAGGTATAAATGCACTGCACAGATGAACCCAAGCTAATTCTAATGGAAACTTCTTTACACTCATTTTTGTGGAAAATAAGTGCTGTAAAATGTCGGTGTGTAGAGTCAAAGGAGGAGTCTTCAAAGTTGTATTCACGTTCAGTTCTGGTTTGAACACACAGTTGGGTTTGTTAGACCCGGTTGCCTGATGCTGTCACAAAACCACTGTGGGATAGGGGCAAGCCTCAATATTGTCAATATGTTGCACTAGGACATGACAATATATTCCCAATGCATCATAATCACAGAATCCATATCGCAAAGACTGGCTCTGGTATTCCATATGACAGGCATTCACATTGTGGTTGTGGCCAGTGGAGTAGTTCTAGTTCTAGAGTCATGTATTTTTTGACATATTTGAATGTACTTGAATTAGGCATTTAGACATTGCAAGTATTGTGTGGCTGTTTGACACCAGAAGATGGACAGATAAAATAGACAGACAGACAGACACAAGTCTTTTATATGTAGTTTCTGTAAACATAGGTCTGTACCAAGACAGGGACAGACAGAGTGCAACCGTAAAAGGAAGTTGCTTGCACAGTTTAGTTTATGTGGCCCCAGTGGTTTGACTGGCCTGGCTATTCTCATTTTATGTTGATAAATATCTCAGTGATGTGCTCAGGCCCATCTCTCTGAAATATAAGACTGTGAGACTAATGTTTAGTCAATTTATTTACAAAAACGGTGTCAGGCCTTTAACAGGAAGAGTGGCTGCCATTGACCCAACATGTCTCTTACCCAAAGGTCATATGACCCGTTGTTGTGGGGACCTGGTGCTTTGAAGGCCACCTCTAAAGATTCCTCTCAGCAGTTCTAACCTTTTCACTTTGCTCTGATCCTGGGCCAAACATCCTTTTTCTTGGGGACCGCTGCATGTGAAGGTGGGGCTGTCGGCTTCCAGTAACGTCAACACCCACCGCACCATGTTTGTTTAGTTGAAGCAAGTTAGCCTTAGTTTGTACTTAGTATTCAACAGATCTGCGGATGTCTTAGTGTGACAAAGCACACACCCAATACCATACTGTACCTGTTCTGTCTGTCTGTCGTCAAGCTCCACACACAACATAAAGAAACGGTCACTGCACCTTTTACCTAAATGTTGCATTATCTGCAGAACTCAAAGACGCAGTCAAAGGTTGCTTAGTCCTTTACTGTTTTAAAGGGGTTGTAAATGACTGCAGTATCTGTGACAACCTGTTACTCTTATATTATAATATTTACTTGTATAGATTAAAAAAAACAAACTTTTTTTATCTATTGTTTGCGCCTCATAAATGACTATATATATAAATAATAATTCATGTTATGTGTTTTTATCTATTCTATTTATTAAATGTATTATTTTCTACAAAATACAATGATACTAGATCAATTTAAGATAGCACTTGTGAATTTCTGCTTAAGTGACAAATAGGCTAAATAGGCCACGTGACAAAAGCTGAAAATACAGTACAGAGATGTTTTTAACTTGAAAACATAAAAGTAAATAAATTTTCTTTCTGTTCTTCAACAGCACATCTACAAAAGATTAAACACAAACGACCTTTGCTGCCTGAAAGAATTTCTACCCGAAGGTCTTGGATTGTATGCAGTTCAAACTCTTAAGCATGTGGCCCATGGATGCCACAATCCTACTACTTCAAAGGATTTTTTCTTCCATGGCATTTTAACAAAGTATCAAAAGTATCCAAAAAGCCTTTGGATCACAAGGCCTTTACTTGAAGGATAATCAGAAATGTGTGGGCCGGCACAGGGATGGTTTCTCTAACAACTTTTTTGACTGTCTGTGTCCCCTTTTTCCTAAATAAGTAACCTGACAGAAACCCTCATGAGCACCTTTGCAGGACGCCCGATAACGTCGACATGAGTAGTACTTTAGGCAAAGAAAAAGAATCGAAAGAAAAGGACCCCAAAGGTGGTCCTGCAGGGAAAGAAAGGGAGAAGGAAGCTAAGGCTCTGGCCGGATTAGTCAAAGATGGAGGCAAAGAGACCAAGACCAAAGGGAAAGATGCCAAAGAAGGAAAGAAGGACACCAGCAGCGCCCCACCGGGCGTCGCCTTTTCAGTCGACAATACGATTAAACGGCCCAACCCGGCACCGGGGACACGCAAAAAGTCCAGTAATGCTGAGGTGATCAAAGAGCTCAACAAATGCAGAGAGGAGAACTCCATGAGACTGGACCTATCAAAGCGCTCCATTCACATGCTGCCCACCTCCATTAAAGAGCTGACGCAGCTGTCCGAACTTTACTTGTACAGCAACAAGCTGCAGAGTCTGCCAGCCGAGGTGGGCTGCCTGTCCAGCCTTGAGACTCTGGCCCTCAATGAGAACTCTCTGACCAGCCTGCCTGAATCTCTGGACTCCCTTAAGAAGCTTCGAATGCTGGATCTGCGGCACAACAAGCTGAGGGAGATCCCACCGGTGGTCTACCGGCTCACGTCCCTCACCACACTGTACCTGCGCTTTAACCGTATCACCACCATAGAGAAGGACATCCACAACCTGTCTAAGCTTATAATGCTCAGCATCCGCGAGAACAAGATTAAACAGTTACCTGCAGAGATAGGTGAGTAGTGTCTGAGAACCTGGGCTTACTGTGTCAAGTGACACTAATGCAATGATGTGGAACATGCCCCTGTTTTTTCTTGGTGCTCCTTGTGGAGAGAATATTTCACATGTGTGCATTTGTTCATCAAGCTGTGATTGTTGTATGTTTGATGGGTGCTCATAATCTTCTTATATGTTTGAATTTTTCTTTTCTATTAATCAGAAAAAGGATGATGAAAACAAAAGTAACAGCAGTGAGTGTGAGGGGGTGCATAGGTTCTTTACTGAATATGTACCGCAATTGTAATAAAATATGACTTCCATTTGTCCAGGGGAGCTATGCAGCCTGATTACTCTGGATGTTGCCCATAATCAGCTGGAGCACCTCCCGAAAGAGATTGGGAACTGTACACAGATCACCAACCTCGACCTGCAGCACAATGAGCTCCTGGACCTCCCAGAGACTATAGGTAGCCTCATTGCTAAGCCCAATGTCAACTTAGCCCAATGTCAACTTAGATCTTTAGCAGAATGCTTACATGGATCTTTGTTGGTGTTGCAGGCAATCTTGCGGGCCTAAATCGTTTAGGTTTGAGATACAATAGATTGTCAGCAATCCCCAGATCGTTAGCCAGATGTCGAGAACTGGAGGAGCTCAACCTGGAAAACAACAACATTTCAGTGTTGCCAGAGGTAAGCACACATTAGCTTAGTTTGTTGTGCTTTTCATTGTGAAATAATAAACTATAGGACTGCACAAAATGGCTCAAATGTATTGTTACAATATCAGCGTGTGCAATATTTGTTTCTCAAAGACTGTTTCAGCTGCAACAGTGTTATACTATTCAAGAAGCAATTCATGCTTCTCTCAAATGAGAAAGCAACCATGTGACAATTAATGACAGTCCAGAGCCCTGGATTTCTCTGTATTTCATTGCAATATTTATTTACTATATTGCACATCACATTTTACTTTGTAGGTTTCTGGTCACTGTATGTCTGTGACATTTGGGTTACACTCTGCTTGTTTAGGGCCTTCTGTCTAGTTTGGTGAACCTAACCAGTCTCACACTGGCAAGGAACTGCTTCCAGTCGTATCCTGTGGGTGGGCCGTCCCAGTTCTCCACCATCTACTCCCTCAACATGGAGCACAACCGCATCAACAAGATCCC
Organism: Rhyacichthys aspro; assembly: GCA_036850595.1. Lineage (NCBI taxonomy): Eukaryota > Metazoa > Chordata > Actinopteri > Gobiiformes > Rhyacichthyidae > Rhyacichthys > Rhyacichthys aspro. Next base: position 12,696,770 of record CM072148.1, on the reverse strand, counting down.
ATTTGGCATCTTCTCCAGGGCCCGAGTGTTAAGCAAGCTTAACATGAAGGTATGCTTAGCCACATTCCATTGATTAAAGAAGATCCCCACTAATGTGATCTGTCCAGTAAAAAGTCAGATATTGAAAATGTCTGTATTAAGCCTGTATTTAAAAGAATGATAAACAGCATTCTTATTTCAATGTTCTATTATCATTTGGTTTGCTAACGAACTGGTTCTACTGTGTGCCTCAGGACAACCAGTTAACGTCTTTGCCATTGGACTTTGGCACGTGGACAAGCATGGTCGAGCTTAACCTGGCCACTAATCAGCTGACTAAGATCCCAGAGGACGTCTGTGGTCTTGTTTCTCTTGAGGTAAGCCCCGAGCCCCTCTCTAACAGGCACTTGTTTCTGTCAGAGCTAAATAAGGCAAATTATAATTGACATTTTTATTTTAGCCTTTTTTCATCGCAAAGTGAAGAAAGACAGAGAATAGACAGAGAAAATGGAAAGGCATGGAACAAATAGACCTAATATGGACTGTGTCTCACCCAATGTGGCCCATGTGTCCTCCTCACTAACCCCTCCACCCCCCCGTCTATTTATTTTTACTTGTTGGATGTGGAAACTTTTCTTCAGTCACTCGAGCAAAAAATCATTACATTCTGTAAAATGAAGCCTCTTGCTTTGTTCTTCACTAATGTGATAACGGTTTTTGCTATACAGGTGTTAATATTGTCCAACAATCTTCTCAAGAAGCTACCACATGGAATTGGAAACCTGAGGAAGCTGCGGGAGCTTGATTTAGAGGAAAACAAGTTGGAATCGCTGCCTAATGAAATCGCTTATCTGAAAGATTTGCATGTACGTTTTCTACAAAGACACAAAGTCTGAAACATTTGACAAGAAAGTCGTAACATTTTCTAATTTGCTCTCCTCCATTTCCATTTTTAAAGAAATTGGTGTTGACAAATAACCAGCTGACGACGTTACCCAGGGGCATCGGGCACCTCACTAACCTGACACATTTGGGTCTGGGAGAGAACCTGCTGCAACACCTTCCTGAGGAGATTGGTAAGAGACTGTTGCAGTGTGTTAAAATTGACTGAATAGTCAGTTTTGCTTTTCCAAGACGGGAGTATGCTTCAAGTCTGTTTTATTATCATTTATTTCATGATGAAAGTTGGCGTTCCTTTAGGATTTAAGAGTTTTAACACACATTGTCCTATCTCTGATCCCACCTCAGGGCAATTGGTGCAGCTAGACTAGTCGAGTTACTGCCAAAGCTAAGAGTTAAGCTAGAGATTAAAAAGGTTGCAGAAGGAGCTAAAGGTGGGTGTATTTTTAGAGTATTCAGTCTGGGCACAGAATTGAATTGTACCAGTCACTTCGAGATGTCAAGTTGAGATCAGCAACTATGAGAAGTCACCTTTATCTCTTGAGTGGGATTTCCTCAAGCAAAATACATCATCTATCAATTTAGCTTTTTGGTTTCATCTGTTTTAAACATTTTTCTCCTTCCATACGCAAAACATATATTTCCATAATATCCTCTGTAGGGCTTTTACCAGGCTTTTAAGACAATTTCAAGTCAAGTGATACTAGCATTTCATTGTGTTACTTAATTTGTCATCTTTGGTGTGTGTTGCCTTTTCATTTCACTTGAACTGTACCAGAGACAAGGGCTGGAGCGATGTATTGAGTTTTTACGATGTATCAGTTTGTTTTTGTACGAGATATGGGATGGGACTTTATTGTAATTATGCATATATAGTTAATAGTCTTTGCTTGAGCACATTCCCTGTTATGGTCTACTTCCTGGTGTGTGAGACGATGCAGTGGAGTTTGTAGAAACAGTATTTAAACTTGAGCACTAAAAGGCTTTCTTTAAATCTCTACAAAGTTTAAATCCATTCCCTCATTTCCCGTGTCTCATTACGGGCAGAAAGCCCTGACAATGATGCACTTGTAGACTGTGAATGAGCATATTTACTCAGAAAGAGGGCTCTACTGCCACAGATGTATGATCATAGATTGGTTATTTCTCTGTGTATTTAGGGAACATTTTATAGCAACTGGCTGCAATTAGGCAAATGTCTTTTATTAATGCGATTTGCAAAAAATATAAATCGGGATAAAAATATGATCAAGATATGAACCAACGATAATATGACATATTTTGCCCATATCACTCAGCCCTCACTGAGACCTGAAAAAGGGAGTAACACCAGAGTTTTAACTGACTCGAACGTGTGAATTGTGAATCAATCTTAAAGAGCTTGTGGGATGGCATAATGAGTTCACAAGCTCTTAAAGGACTCACTTATTTTTTATAGAAAAGCTGTGTTTTTATATTATTATATATTATTATTAATATTTTTAAGGGAATCGGTTTGCAGTTAACTACTTTTCCAATTCCCTCTTGAGCTTAGCAGGAGTGGCTCCAGCGTTTGCATTATTTACAAGCTGATTTCGTTGTCAGGCACACTGGAGAACCTGGAGGAGCTGTACCTCAACGACAACCCCAACCTGCACAGCCTCCCGTTCGAGCTGGCCCTCTGCAGCAAGCTGACCATCATGAGCATAGAGAACTGTCCCCTCAGCCACCTGCCGCCGCAGATCGTCGCAGGAGGCCCCTCGTTCATTATCCAGTTCCTCAAGATGCAGGGACCATACCGTGCCATGGTTTGAACCATATCTTAGTCCTGCTTACCCCAACCCGACATGCTCTGCTCCCCCGGCCCGGCTGCGCCCGTGACCTGTATCATACACTGTAAAGAGAGACGGCAACAATCAGTGTGGGGCTAGATAACGCAGGCTGAAGAAGAGGAACACGTTTCTTTTCCACTCTGGGGCAATACACGGCCAAAATTTGGAGACTTGACTTCTTTCTTACTCCAGAGTTTATCATGAACACGTTCGGACCCCAGCCTCGCCCCGTTCATGTTGCATTCCGTACAAAGGAAACTATTTCCATTTCTTTGCCAAACTGAAGATATATAAATTTCTATATATTGAGTTACTGTGAGCTGAGTGGCAAAAGTCTTTGAACCATTTAAATCGTGCTCCCATTGCCAATGTATTTACAGTAATTACAAGCATCTATTATGTGAGCAAGGATACAACTGTATGCAAAGACACACACAAAAGTCTTTGAACTTCACATTTACTGCTGCTGCCGTAATTGTAACTTTGTCATTTTGTTCTCTTTTATTTGGATATGCCCTTTTTTTTACATCATCTTCACTCAAGGTATTTCTTTATTAGGCTCTGCGTCTTGACCATAGAGAACAAAGGTCTAAAGATCTCATTTTGAGTTCCGTTTAGTTTTTGTATATTTTTTTTTTACATTTCTTGTGTTTTTTTAAAATAATGTGCCTATGTTTAGAGTGAGCCAGTGGTTCATTTCTAAACAAAATTGTCCATACAAAAACAAAGAGATAAATTATTTCAGTAATTCTTTTTTTAATCCTGCTGTTTTTACTTATGTTGTTTGCTTTTTAAATGGTTTTCTTGCTGTTGCATTGATCCATTCAATGATATCAGTTGTAAAATGGAATGATTGAATATCCTTTTGACAAATAGCAGCAGTAGTTGTAAAACATGATGCTAGTAATGTATACATATGAGAAATGCCAATCATATGTGCGTGAAAAAGGCAAGATGGACTTTTCTCCAGAATGGTGGTTTAATGACCCACTCGACATTGCTTTTTATGTGACAAAAGGTATTGAAAGTCCAACATATGCAGGTAATGGGATAAATGAGATGTTTTTTTATATATGTATACCAATCCTGGTTGTTGCCTTGAGTGCAATTTTAGTTCTGTTTACTTGTTTGATATTATCTTCAGTGTTGGGCTGCACAGCTGTCATCCACTTGATCACTGATCAACATATCATGCGTTTTTAAAAGACGTTCTCAGTCTCTGGAGCAAGTGCTGAGTGTATCAAAGCTTCATAAAGGTTTAATAATAAAACATTGGCAGGTAACTCCTTCTCCACACTTCTTTTCTTTCTTTTTTTAAAGTTTCTCTATTTTTCAACAGGGTCATAAAAATTATTGAAATTGTTCCCTTGATTTCTAATTGTTACTTAATTTTCTAAATCTTTTGTCCAGCACTGTCCCAGCAATGCTGCTGCTCTTATGCACTTTTTAATACATTGGCATCCTCTCAATTCTGAAAACCAGTGGCCTCACAAGTTCTTTTGAATAGGGGCATTTTTAATTAGTATTTCAGTTAAGTACTTTTTCTGTTTGATCATGTATTTGTATCAGTTAAATTGAGGTTTTTAATTTGCAGGCTCAGAAAATACAGGTCACTTTCTCATGGGAAGTTTTCTCCTGTCAGTCTTAAAGGAACTTGCTCTGAACTGTAAAAAGGATCTTTGTAGCTATGAAATGATTTGCATATCCTTCTTCTCTGTTGTGAGCTGAATGGCTTATTACAGTTCAGGTCAGCATTGTTTTTTTGAAAACATTTCAAGTGTTTTGTCTTTTCCTTCTTGATAAATCATGTTTTTTATTTAGTATTATTTCTGACTGTACATTAAAGATCCAAACAAAGGTAATCCATTTCCTTTTCCCAATTGTGCATCCTAACTCCTAACCCCCATAGTGTTTTGTGGCTCTTTTTTTTTTTTTTCTTCTTCTTAGTAGTCTGGTGTGTTTTTCTGGGCAGAGCAGGTGGGGTTTGTCTGCTGCTCATTTACCAGCAGGACCTGTTGTTGCTTCGTGGACTGAAACACTCGCTGTATGAAAAATGTGTGGGGGGTTGGGGGGCACCAGAAAATCCTGATGAGGGACTAATCCTATGACCTCTTGACTTTTTGTCCAGTGCGGCTCCTGCCCAGCAGTTTTTACCCAGATCAAACCGGACATCACAACAAGGTGCATATTTGAGCTCAACGCAGTCACAGTACAAGACTGTCGATACAAATTGTAAAAAGGGCTTTCTGTGTTCACGCTCAACTACTCACTGGAGGCATTGCATTCCTGGGTTTTATATTAAGCTTTGGAAGTTTCTTTTCTGTCAACTTACTTTTATCTGAAAACAGTTGAAAGTGTGAAAATGCCTTCTAGGAGTACTCAGTGAGACTGCTGTGACCATTACACATTCAGACGTCTCTTTCCACTTTTTCAATGTGCTTTTTTGAGGTCAAAGGTCACACAGGACTGAGCTATAAGGCGCATTCTTTTAGTGGGAGCTAATTGTTTGGCTGAGGAGCATTTCTTTATTAGATCATGAATGTAGTTTCATTTGCTTTGGACAAGATGGAAGTTGCTCAGCTGCCGTTTCAATAGTTGACAATGTATTTAATCTTTGAGCATCAAGATAATTGGAGTATGAGTGATGTTTTATTTTGTTTTGTTGTTTAGGACCATGAAGAACATGACAGAATCCGACTTATTTCTGCTTTTTTGCCTCTGGATCATACTGTCTTTCTTCATTTGTACAAAAGCATGTTGAAAGCCTTTGACTGGGAAAGAGTTGGCTGTTCACAGAGAACTTGAAGCTAATGGCTATTAGGTGTATCTGCAAATGCTCCCTTTTTGTAAACTGCAAAAGGTATCAAAGCATTGTGTGCCAATGTTTATTTTACTTAATCTACATTGACAAGCAGCCTTAACGGTCTTTTTTGTGTTCATTTGGCTATTCCTTGTGTCTATGGCCACTGACTGTACTTAATGACAAGCAATTGGTTGTTACTATGTAATTTTGGGTCAAATTTCTTTTTGTCATTTTCCTTCTACTCTGTACAGTAAACTGATGTTTCAGTAGGCTCAGTATTAAAATCTGTAATGTGATTAGAGTTTTACAAAGACTACAGAGTGCAATTGAAGGATAATGCCATTATGCTACCAAGTGGTCTCACTTGTCTTTGGCATTAAAGGGGAATTCCACTGAAACTGACTTGATTTGTTATTCCACCAAGGCAAATATTGTCCAATGAAATTAACTTGTGGCTCGATTACATTAATGGAACATGTCTACGTAGCCTCATCTTAGTGAAGAACTGTGGTTGAGAATACTACCATCCTCCTGCTACAAACATACCAACCTCTGCAGTTGATTTCTCTTGTGTATTTATGAAAGCATCTCTGCCTAGATTGTACCAGCAGACAGAAGAACACTAATCACACACCTCCCTAGTCTCTTCTCTTATTGACTTGCTGCCTTATGCACACCAAGCAAACCTTTAGAAGCATTTTACTTTATCTGAAATGAATGCACATTGATGAATGCCACCTCTTCTCCTAAGTCTTTTTGAAAACATTACCCAAGATCCAAGTCTGAAGTGTTTAGACTGGTGTTGACCAGCGAATCAACACAGTGGTTTGTTTTATTTGGCATCACTGGAGTTTGTTTGGGATATAAGCCTCTATTCTAAGACGCAGCTGAAGATCTTAACCGTCTTGACAACAGCCAGTGGGTCTATATAAAACTTAAACTTCTCTAAACAACAAAAAGAAACCATTATATAGGTGCCACTCCTTACCTGCGCTGGAGATGAATCTGTTCCATCATCTTTCTTGGGATCATTGCCCAGGCTTAATCCAACTCTGCGACAGAAAGTGTCAGTTGTCAGTCAATATTCAAAAGTGAGGATATTATTAATTTGTTGATGGGTAGTATTGCTATAGCTGTTATTTTAACCATTCCTTTGTATAGTCTGCATGTTTCAGCAGCAGTATCCTGTCTAACACTGACCCCTGCTGGTTAATTACAGTTTCATCCGATGGCAACACATACTTGACACTTTTTAAAACTACCTCAGATACTTCAATAATCACTATTCCTGCTCCTTTTCCTTATATATATTCCTTATAGTGTAAATCCCCCGTGTGATTTTAAAGCCTTTCAGCGTCTCTTTTTCTTCTCGCTGACCCTTGTCACGTGATTGATCCTAGTGGCGAATTAAACCGTGCTGAAAATAAGACATCAGTAATAAGCGGAGGTGATGATGTGTGCTCTTTTTCCCCTTTGCTCCACTCTTTGAGCAGATTGTATTGAGCGAGGCTCTAGGAGGAGACGACAGGTGTCACTGTATCCTTGCGCTTTGTGTGCGCCCTCACGCCTCAGTGCGCGCCACGGCGAACAGAACCATGTGTTTACCAAAAACACTCTCCCAGGGACTGTACGAGTGATATTTTGCCAACCAGGACGGCCAGACAGGACGAGCCGGCTCTATGTTCACACTGGCTCCATAAAAAAAAAAAAAAAAAGTACTGTCTGTGACTTCATGTCTGTATTCAAACCAAAGTATTGTGTGTTAAATGTTTATGTATCGTAAAGAAAACGGGCTCAGTCTTTTCTGGCGTCTCCTCGGCAACAGGTGAGTGCGTGTGACGTCACCGCGCTGCCTCGTGTGTCGGTGAAAGTCCTGTTGACACTAATGGGCACCTAAAGGACACAGGCCTCAGAGAAGACGGGAAGTGTGTGTGTGTGTGTTTGTTAGCACTAGGTGTTTTTATGGTTTGAAATAGGGACATTGATACATCCAGGCTTAATGTATGGCTTAATACTGATAGCACAAAGAAAAAGTTTCAAGTGAGGCCATGGTCATATGTCTAGACTAGATAAGATAAGACAATTTAGTAAATATGCAGTGAAAATGTCCTGTAGTGCCAGTCAGATGTTTCTGCTCAAAAGCCATTCACTTAAAAATTAAAATGTATTTATAGGATTTTAAAAGGACTGGTTTGTTTGCTCTGATTTATTTAGATTATTGTATCTCTATAATACAATTATTTCTACTATCGGTTGCAGACAAATTCAGATTCTTCTGGTAAAGACAAAGCTTTTTAGTCCCTCCCAGTGTTGAATGCCTGCAGCCTTGTTTCAATGATGCATCAATAGTAAGTACCTGCACAACTGAAGAGAGAATAGAGAAATGAATTTGTTCTGACCTGAAATGTTGCTGTGACACAAAGCAGAGTTTGGCGTAGATCTGACCACACATGAAGATGATGAGGAGGGATGAAGAGGGGCTGTTCAGCACTCTGTGTCCTCCCACACTTTCACAAGAATTTCATCTTTCTCCGAAGGCTGCCGTATTCCCAGAGACTTATTTTTCAAATGTGAAACCACAAAACACAAACACAAAGCGTTTGATGAGATGTTACTGTAACTGTGAATCATCGGCAGCGTTCCCAGTCCGACTCTGGGAGATGACAGATCCCCTGACGGATCAACAATTGCTCCTGGTGCTGCTTTTTGTTTGTTTGTTAAGGAAGCCAGTCTATCACCAGTGACATTAGAGATACAGATAGTAGTTAGTTGTTAGTTACAATGAAATTCTCCACCATTTAAATGACTTTGAGGCTACATATTCTAGAGGTTAGACTGATGCTTTAAAGCAGGGGTGTCCAAACTTTTTACTGCGAGGGCCACATTAGATGAGAGGAGAATTTCCAAGGGCCGATAGTGTCTTCTGATTTTATTCTTATTCCATTAGTACAATTTTTTGTTGGATTTGAACAGATTTTAGTTGGATTTGAGCAGTTATAGTTGGATTTGAACAAGTCTTAGTTAGAGCTGAACATGTTTTAGATGGATTTAACCAGGTGTTAGATGGATCTGAACAGGTTTTAAATGGATTTGTACCTTTATATTAATGCTGTGTGACAGAGCTGGTGCCATTGGGGCCATAAACATTACTTTTTATCACTGAAGCTGAGGGCCGCATGGAATCTCACCTTGTGCCATGTTTGGCCCCGGGGCCTGACTTTGGACATGTCTGCTTTAAAGGATCTTCTTTACAAAGAATAAGGGATGACTTTTACCTAGATCCCTTGACAGTACTTATTAATTTGGCATCAGTGACTGGGAAAGTTTCCATACACTTGTTGCTCATATTACTGTATATGCCAGCCATAGGTTTAACAGCCTCTCACTTTAAAATAAATGCACGAGGCCAAGTTAAATATTTGTCTTGTTTGAGTTGACTTTAAACACCAGCTCAGCCAAAGCATGGAGCTCACGTTATCATGTTCCTCATCGTTTGTGTGCATTGACAAACAAGGCGTGGATATATACTGTAGACTAATAAAAACGATACTCTCAGCAAAAGCAAATGAGCCTCTCTCCTTCAAGGCTGTTTTCACAAGTCTCACTCACTCACCGCTGAACTCTTTCATTGAGTCTGGAAGAATGCTGAAGGCCATCCACTCGCTCACAAAAGGAGAACAGTGGATGGTGTAGACTTACCACATTACAGTGAGTCAAGCACTGGCACAGTTCTCTCTGGTGAATTTGTGTAACCAGAGTCAGTGTTTATGCCAGGTGAACTAGAAAAACAATAATGACAATAGCACCAATAGACCAAGTACTAAAAGATAAATACATCCAAATATATGAATTAGGATTAGTCTCCAAAACAACTACAAAATCTCCAAAGACAGAAGTAAGATTTCATTTTTTTGGTGAATTGTCTGCTGCAGTAAGTAGCCACAACATTTCTAAACTGTCCACTAGTTTTAATGGCACTATCAAGTAAAATAAGCTGGCTCCTAGTGGTATTATATTGTCTTATTATAATATGCATCGGTGTTATACTTTATAAATGTACTTGGCATGTATGAATGAGCCAAAAGAGGTTAAAAGTACATATACTCTTCCTCATTGTTCTCACAGGCCTAACACCCAATAGTATTGAACTATTTAATTGTCAGTTAGTAAATATTAATGAAGATCTTGCCCTGTTTCTTCCTTAGTATGTGAAAGGACGCCGTGCGTAAGTGTAACATGTGACATGTTTCCAGACTTATTATAACCCTCTCCTGTATTTTTATTTCATTTTTTTTTTTTTTTTTCCCGTGGGTTAATGTCACAGTGTCACATACAGTCAGTCTGTCAGACCCACGCTTTCACTGCTCTCTAATCTGTAGTTGGTTAGAGCCGGTGTGTGCGCGTTATAAAGCGAGGGAGTGGCGCTCTGGTTAACACTGAGGGGAGAGACTCCGCGCGCAGACAGCAGCACGGCAGCGCCCAGGATAACACGATTAGCGCTCTATTAGTCTGCTAGTGAGCACAACACACGGAGCACTTTTGTGTGTCTGTGGACAGAGGCGACAGGCGAAGCAAGAGAAAGCCTCCATGGATCATGTCCGCGTCATTCTGACCTGCGTTAAGAAGTTACGCACCGGACAGGACAGTCTTTCGTTTATGACCCTTGACATCTTGTACATTCGGTGAGTTTACCTTTTCGTCTGTTAATATATGCTGTGCCATATGCTTTAAAATTTAATTAACTGATTTTTTTTTCTTTTGTTATTGCTTTTTATTTCTAGATGAGGTGCCAGGCTTTTCAATGATACAGTGAGATTATTCACAATGAAAGAGGAAAAGCTTGAAAGGAGTCATTACTTGCCCTTTCCCCGGTTTCTTAGCCCTGCTCGGAGCCACTAGCTCACTGCCTTGGGTGGATTGTCTTGTATAACCTCGGGTGAACTCACATCTGCCTCCATGGGGTTTGACAATGACACCAACGGGACTGGGACTTGGGCGCCATTCAGCGTCCAGACGTCAGTTCTGCTCACAGTGCTGGTGAGCGTCATGATCCTTCTCATAGTATTCGGCAATGTGCTGGTGGTCATAGCTGTGTTCACCAGTCGGGCGCTGAGGGCTCCCCAGAACTTGTTCCTGGTGTCTCTAGCGTCGGCCGACATCCTTGTGGCCACACTGGTGATGCCCTTCTCACTGGCCAATGAGCTCATGGGATACTGGTACTTTGGCGAGATCTGGTGTGAGATTTACCTCGCGCTCGATGTGCTTTTCTGCACAGCTTCCATCGCCCACCTCTGCGCCATCAGCTTGGACCGATACTGGTCCATAACGCAGGCCATCGAGTACAACCTGAAGAGGACGCCACGGCGCATCAAGTGTATCATCTTCATTGTATGGGTGATTGCTGCCGTTATCTCATTTCCACCACTGATAACCATGAAGAAAGAGAAGAACGAAGAGCATCCGGTGTGCACCATCAATGACGACGAGTGGTACGTCATCTCGTCCTGCATTGGCTCCTTCTTCCTGCCCTGCATCATTATGGTCCTAGTCTACATACGGATCTACCAAATCGCCAAAAAGAGAACGCGAGCTCCAACTGGAGACAGGATGCCTAAGACTGACGCGACTGAGCAGAAGCACAATGGCCTAGGCGGGGGTAAAGGCGAGGATGTGAAGCTGAATGGCGAGCGGGACATTGAGCTAAAGGAGCGAGCCGGAGCGGCCGATGGGGCTAAAGGTGAAGTCAACGGAGTGGACATTGAAGAATCGTCCTCTTCTGACCACAAAGTTAACAACCCCTGCTCCATCAAAAAGAAGAGCTACAAGGGCAAAACCAAACTGTGCCAAATCAAACCTGGAGACAATGAGGTGCCAAAGCGAGCACCAAGCACCAAGGGAAGTCGATGGAAAGGCCGCCAGAACAGGGAGAAGCGCTTCACCTTTGTCCTGGCCGTAGTCATCGGAGTCTTTGTCATCTGCTGGTTTCCGTTTTTCTTTACGTACATGCTCAAGACATTGTGCGAATCCTGCTTTGTGCCACAAACCCTGTTCAAATTCTTCTTCTGGTTCGGCTACTGCAACAGTGCACTGAACCCTATCATCTACACCATCTTTAACAACGACTTCAGGAGGTCATTCAAAAAGATACTCTGCAAGCGAGACTCGAGAAGATATGTCTAAAAGAAAAATGGGACTTTTTGCTTTACTGTACAGAAAGTGTAAATAAGATGCATGGATCAATGGCCTGTGACTTCTCTTCTCACGAAAAACAATCTTCACTTTTCAACATCCAGCTTTTTAACATCTGCCACGAACTGTAAAGAGCACCACAGAGAAGCCATGTCTTTGTTGTAAATGCTATTTTTATTTTTTTATAAATGAAAGTGTCAATGTGTTGTAGGTTTATATTTGTCTTCATTTTTGTTCTTATGGTTATAGTACTGTGCCATATGAAGTGACAGCTGAATGTGGGTACATACTGGCTCTTTGTCATGTTTAAAACCCATCCTCTGAACTGGTTTCAAGGCTCCTCAGCAAGTGAAAAGAAATGGGTTTAATAATTGTGTAAGATTGACACAGCCATAATGTAAATCGATAAATATCAAGTGGCCATATGCTAATGAATCCATCTATCCATGTGTACAAATACAATTTTTGGCTGTTTCTTTTCAGATTCCCCAAATGAAATTCTTATCTGTTTAAAGTGTGTATGTCCAAGTCTTCTTGTAGCCTGAGTTCATAATTCATCATAATGTGAGGCGCAGGAAGTGCAGTGTTAACGGCTCATTTGCTGTTTTGTATTTCCAAAGTCTGTGTCATAAAGTAAAGAGTGGAGCCTGTCAAACCAGAACCTGATTGACTGGTCTCTCTGTATCATCATTATCATTTTATTCTGCTTGATGAAGAAAAAAAAAAGAAAAAAACCCTAATATCAGCTGCGGAGAGAGAATACATAAGACGGATCATTCATTTTCACAGTCAGGAGGCATTTGTACGACGACGCCTCAGAAAGCTAAATGGTTCTTCTGGGAGAATCCCGGTTCTGGAGCCTGCTGTGTGTTTGTTGTTTACTACTCCTGCTGCTGCTGCTGCTGCTGGAGTGATTCTCTGCACGTTTACAAAATGTGTAAGACTGTGAGAAAAAGGGTGCGTGTGGGAGAGTCTGCACGCATGTCGACAGCACGGATTAATACGCAACTAGAAGCTCCCACTGGACAACTCACACAACCAGTGCTGTTGCTCTATTACAAAATGATGTTGCAGATAAAAAACAAAAAAAACAAGAAACTTAAAAGCTACATGAACAGCTTCTAACATATGTGTGTATAAAGTTCATTTTCACTAAACAACCTAGACCCCTATTTATAGCTGACTTCTGTGGTCATTTTCACTGCTTTGCCTCACTGCAGTGATCCTTGCACACTTATGTAATCATTTGCAATTGTGTTTAGGTAATCATGATGTTTTTGAGCAGCACAAGACAGAAATTAGTAAACTGAATGCACTTTTACACTCTGTAGGAAGTATATGCTGGCTTCTTGGTGTCAGCACCATTGTTTTTCTGCGTCTCTTGTGAATCCAGAGCCTGAATTAGCAGCTATTTGTGAGCTTTAGTGTCAATTTCCACTCTACACAATTTAAGTCAGCCTAACACACACACAACAGGAGGGAAGCTAATTAACTGAAAACTTCTGAGAAAAAAAAAAAGATAAGGCATGAAAATTATCCATTTGAATTAATTTTTAATAGTGTGTATAAACACATCGGCATGATGCTGTTGGATCATTTGCATTACGTGATAGTGTAATACACAGATTAAATTTAGATTTAGATTTTCTTACCTGTTTTCTATGTGGCTATAGACCTTTCTCAGTCACATTACGTTTGGAGCGTCATATACACAAGTAAAGAAGCACAAATCTGTTCTAATTACTGAAAACACTTAGCTAGTTAAATGAAAGATATGTGGCTAATGATTGCTGATTGATGGCCTTCGGGTTTTGGTAATGTATTTAAAGTAAATTAAAGTAGTAAAGGACTTTGCAACTGTACTGCTGCAAATGGAAAGGATATGTATCAGATCTTTGGAGAGATGTGTTGATCTGGTGAGATATGTATTTACTGTGTCAACAAAAGAGAGCTTATTCTTCCTTTCTTACGCTGGGAACCATGAAAACAACAATATATTATATAAAAGTAGCACAGTGTAACTTTTAGCACAAAAATAGATATTTTCAAAATCATGTCGATGGTTCTTTAAGATGAGTTTGGTGCAGTCATGAGGAAAATAGGCCGATACACTGGACCATAGTAGAGTTGTATTTTCTGTTTCAGAAGACATGTTTTTTCTTCTAAACTGTCTTAAATAGTCTCTACTGGTAAACAAACATGGCCACCGCTGACAGTGGGGTTGCACAGACAGGGATCGGCGCCCTCTACTGGCTAAAAGTTACGCAAGGTTGCTTAATGGTCAGTCAGAACTAGAATTAAGATATTTTAGTCCCTGTGAGTCCAATTTACAAAAGGTGTGTAAATGTATCATTCATAAGTTGGCTCATTGTTCCTTGTGTCCTCAGTGGCCACAGGCAGCTTTGTTTATTTCACTACACTGTGGTTAGAATTGGGGTTATGCAGGATTCATGAAGCCACAGTGTTTTCTTTGAATCTGGAGGGACAAATTCTGTAAATATTTAATAGGGCAGATGTTTTCCTATGGCAGTGCCAAACGAGAATGCCAACCAAGATGGCAAAGTTGCATATAAACATGATCGAATGTTGTCACAAGAGAGTCCATTAAAATCTGCCACATCGTCACTGCCAACTGTACATACACATTTTGTATGCCTTAAAAGAAACACATCTCTTTTTAGTTTTGGCCAAAATTTAGGGAGAACCATTTCCTGTTCTCTTACTGTCCACGCTGCACATCCGTACCATTGTTCACTTTGATTATAATAAATAACACACTTGTTTTTTCACTTTTACTTTTAGCTCCTTGAAATGAAACATGTAATGACCCCATGTAAATTATTCAGGCAGTGACGTACTCTTGTGTTATTAATGTGTTTGTTTATCGGGAAGAGCAGGTGAGTCACTCAGAACCACTTTGATGGCATCACAGGCCTGTTGTGAGTTTAGTTCTTCTGTGGCTCCATTCCAGTTATCTAGCTAACCTATTATTAATGCTATGTTCACTGTCAATGTAGAAATGAGCACTGTAAACACCTTTTTGTCCCCTTGATTATAAATGACAATAGCCAAAAATACGTTCTGAAAATGAGGGGGGACCATCGTTCAGTCCACAGCACTTTTTTAGGCATTACCAAAAGAACAAATACATTTAAGACAGGATAAGAATGGTTATGTTATGATTATACAGGCTTGATTTAATGCTATAGACATTTATTGATGTTTTTCCATTGGTTAAAACTGCAGTAGCCATGGCAACTGTGTAACTGACGTCTACAGACATTAAATGCAAGCACAGCGAGTACATCAGGACACTCTTAACATTCAGTCATTCCCTTAGTCCTGTTAGGGGTTGTGGGGGACTGCAACTTTGGGTACACCCTGGACATGTCGTGTTCACTGATACATGCTTGACATAATACACTTGACATTGTCTGGATCAGGGGTGCACAAACTTTTTCCCTCGGAGGGCCAAAACAGAAATGTATAAGTGGGCCACGGGCCAAACGCAAGCAGAGAAATACTCTTCCTCATGGGTTTGTTTAAAATGCTGCTTCATTTTGTTCTGACGAAGTAATTGGAAGCCTCGAACCTAAGCTAAGTTTGACTCAGAACTTTCATAAATCCATAAAAACTGGCTGTGGGTTTTGTAAAGTGTGCAAATGTAGAAACTCACCCGAATTGTCTTATAATTACCTGTGTTTTTCTTTCATCTTTGAAGTAAATATACCCAAAGGCTCCTCTTTGATTAAATGGACCTTTACTAAAGGCTAAGTTTGCTTGATTTCCTGATAACCTGCTGACATAACCATAGATTATATTCATATTAATTATTCATTTATTTGACTTCAATGTCATTGTTTTTAGAGTTTTTCCTCACCGTGATGGAGGGTCTAAGGACAGGGGAAGTTATCTTGTTCAACCTGTTTGTCTATTTGCAGCCTTTTGTATTTGTTCAGCCCTTTGAGTAAATTGTTGTTGTGATACTGGGCTATATAAATAAATTTAAATTGACTGTCACTGCAGATAAGAACAATAGTCAGTCTGTAATTTGCCAAATCAAACCCATTGGCGGGTCAATTTTGTCACCCCTGGTCTAGATAGTCAGTGAGAACAGTCCACCAAATCAGGATATATGGTCACCCTATTATAAAAACGCAAAAAAGCAAAAGCTAGCTAAGTAGCATCAGCCTTATTACCACAGACCCAGGCTTGAAGTGAAAACTATGACAAAATCCTGCATATGCGACCGCCACACAGACCCATCACTTCAACAATAAATGTCCACATAGTCAACCTAACGGCTACCAAATGTTGTATGGTATATGTTGCTTCTCTGTCCGTCCGCCTTCTCCAGCTTCGCACATCAAACCCACTGATATCGTTAGGCGGATGTGCTCGGTGACAGCCTATTGGAAGAAGCCAGCTGTTAAAGTCAGCAGATCCCTGTTCTTTCTCCTCCTTCACTGACACTCACACACTCAGCAGTTGGGAACCAGGCCATGGATCATCAGGTTAGAGTGCACATCCGTCTCCAAAAGGCTACGCATGGTGGCTAAGCACGGCTACCAATCAAAAAGACAGGGATAAAATGTCACATGATCGCTAAAGAAGTTTTCTTCACGTTTTTGTTGCCCGTGTGCATGAGTGTGTGGCAGGTGGGCAGATAGGCGTGCCGGTCTGTGTAGGTGGCAGGGGTTAAAAGGCCATGACGATATGAAGGGTTGACTGAGGCACCCACATACTACACAATGTGCTTTATTATAGCGTGACATCCGCCTATTCAGGGCCACTGTAATATACATGATTATTCAGAGTGTTACTGATGACTCACTGTTGTTTTGCCCCGCTCTTATTTGCCTGTCCTCACTGCTGCAATTTAACCAGAGTTTTGCATTTGTCGTCCAAACAATACGGAACACAATCTAACATATCACCAAGTAGCATCATATTCTAAGCTTAATGCACAAAGTTTTACGAGGGTTTCATTGGTATCATTCAAAGTACAACCCAGGTCTCATTAACAACGGCTCGATTATCTGTCGGGCCTGTGGGTCTGATTGCAAACACAAGGACAAGCCACAGATATTTCCCTAGAAAACAATTTGTCTTGACAAATGTATTTTCCAGCAGCTCATTATGATCAAGAGCAATCAACTCCCATCGACGCAGAGACCACGCTGCATTATGTGACGTGATTATTAGACCCGCAAGCCGAGTCACTCATTCTGCGAGAGGGAAATTAGAATAGGTCCTGGTGCTGAGCTGAAAAACATTTCAGAGATGGACACTTAGAGGTTCAGTGTGCAAAATGGATTTTTAGTTAACACAGTCTTAATCAAATAGCTCAAATGTACAAACCAAGTTGAACCAAACAAATAAAGAGCTCAGTAAAAACTGTGAGATTATAGCATTTGACCTTTTATAACACTCTGTGACTTTGTGCTCTCATTTCAAATGCAGTTTTAGTGCTTTGTGTGATACGGCTACGACTAAAGCTTGTAATCTTCACCTTGGCAGTGTTTATCAGCCCAACTCCAGACAACAAGACATTGAAGAGGTAGATACCAATCACCTTCAGAAGCACCACTGACAAATAGACACAACTTAATCTTGCCTTAAGTGTTTTTTTTTAAAGCACAACACTGTTTTTGTCTGCAGGTCCTCACCATTGCTGAGGTGATGAATTACCTGTCATTATGGGACTCCTGGAAGTGCAACAAGGCGTTCACACTGAAATGGCTGATGCACATATCAAAGTGGTGCATGGAGCCCACTCAGTTCACCTTCAAGAACATCATGTTGACGACTGGAGAATGTGAGTTTACTTAGTGTGGTGGTTTGCTGCTGGGTTTTATAAGCTTTAACTGATCTTAGAGGTGAAATAGTGAGCTTTGACATGTTTGCATATGTGGCACAAATGCAACTGTAGATCCATTGGGGCACACATAGCCATGCCAATTTCTTTTTCTGCCTTAGTTTTGAGTCTGGTGGGGTTGATCACCTCTGTGGCACAGTTGGGTTTGTTATCAATGCCTCCGACAGAGCAGAACTCACTCGGTGGCTCTGGTGCTCGTTAAAAACTAGCTATGGAAAAAAAAAAAAATACATGTAAAAAGACTTTTATACAAATGCGGAACAATTGCTGAGCTCATCTAACAAAAGAGGTAGATTGCAATAAAACATTTTTGTATCCTTTAGCATACTGTGCTGCTTTGTAATTATCCCAGATGGAAGACGCAAGGAGTTAAACCCTTATCATAATTTTGGCTGTTTCCCGGAGCTGCCACTCTCTCTGCGAGTGACGGACAGCACAGAAGAATGTCTGTGCAGTGACACCGGGGCGGCAGAGTGAGTGCGAGGCAGAGGGCATTTCAAGTAGCTCGCTATAGTGTTTGTAATGAGTGTCTAGTGTGTGTTGATGGACAGGCCGGTGGGCGTATGGAGGAGATGGTACCTGAGCACTTTGCAGCCTCTAATAACAGGGACTTCACCAACACAGCTGCTTCATGAATAACAACTTGTTTTGTTAGTCATTCATTTGTCTAAATGTGTGCTTAGCATAAGGAGAGAAGGGAATGATATGCTGTCACAGCCCTATAGATCCATGACACACATGTTTTATGCAGGTCGCAGCGTTTGTGTCAATGTAAAACACACCTCCAGAAGTCCCTGCTGTTGGTAAATGTGCCGATTTCCTGAAAGCGTGACCATGACTCGATAAAGTGATTTTTTTCAGGCAGCAGGGAGTGTGTCACGATGGATAAACGCATGGAGCACATCTGCACAGGTTTATGTTTTAAAGCTGCATGTGATAACTTGATGATGTGGGTTTTTGAACATTAACACAGGCAATTGTCCCTGCTCACACTTTTTGAAAATACTTTTGGAGCCAACACTGTCCATGGAGCCATTGATTTGATCATTTTCTTTTTCATTAATTTTTCTTGCTTCTGCTGCCAAGACATCTGTGGATTCCTGCAAAAAGAAAAAAAAAAGTCCAAAAACAAGCTGATTTCTGGTCCCAGGGTAAAGAGAAGGATCTGGCATGTACATACAACTGCTCAGGCTTTTCTATGTTATTCTGCAGAATCATGCCCTTGAATGTAAAGATCTATTCTTGATGCTTCTTTGTTTACTATTGTTAAGTGAGTGTGTGAAATAGCTGCATCTCAGCGTCTTAACTTCAGACAAATTGTGTGTCTTCATGAGTCAGATTGCATACAACACAGCTGGGGGTATATTGAGATGTTTGTTGTGAAAGGCAGATTTGTAATAAAAGGCAAAGGCCAGTTGGGAAGACAAAAGCGTTGAGAGACAATCAGAATGTTAGCTCTATTTACAGCTCATGTTGATAGTGAAAGCATTAGCTTGTACAGTGTTTTTGAAAAAGCATTGGCAGCAGCTTAATAGTGTAAATACCATCTTATTTCCTTTCCTTGTTTCCTCATTAGCCATTGTCGATCCACTCTATCTACTATCTGCTGTAAGTTGTGCTGGTGAGTGTGACTCCAAATGCTGCAGATTGGAGTTAATATGTGGGAGTTACCCTGGCATTTATTGTTGTAAAACTGGGCGAAAGATCTGCCTCTGTAAAAAAACAAAAAAACATCTCATCGAGACCAGAGCCAAAGGGTCTTGAGGCTTATGAGCAGCAGGTGTGCATTTGACAGAGAGTGGGTGAGGAGAGAAATTTAGTTAGAGCCAGAGTGAAGTGAGTACACAAAGCACTTTGGCACGAACACACAGTCCATCTCATCTATATGCTAAAGCCTTTTGTCAGATCTGCATTACAACTCTACAAGCTCTGTCATGTTAATTCCTGCATATATCACGTCTTCGGCCAAACTGCATCGTCTCTGTCATCTTCTCATGTGACGCTTGCCTTTTTCTCAAAGCTGATGTGATTTTGCCCCCGGAATAATCCTATTTACCCGAGACAAAAGGCTCATCTTTCATATCAGTGCCAGTGGTAAATTAGCCGAAAACCCAGGCATGGAAAATGGACTTGATAGCCCATATTTATGGCTGAATTGGGTTATGTAGCTTGCAAACACAGATGGAAGAAAAGCACAGGTATCCTCTCTGGAACGTCCTCAGCAAATCAGGAACAACCAGTGTATACATTAAACAGTGCAGCGTCTGCAAGAATATGGGTGAGAAACCCCTGGGACGCAATGTACGAGTGAGAAGCCGGTGTTGAATAATCTGTGTAAACCGGGCGCCATAAAAGCTTCTACAATTTGTCTGAGTGCATTTCACAAAACTCTTCCTGTGGTTGTGGGTTTTAAATAAACACTCTTTCATTCTTTCCCGCGGCATGGCCTCTCCAGAAGAGCGCATAGCCACAAATTGAGATTAACGCTCCCCAGAGATATTGCTTTTGTAAATATTTGCACGGTGAAACCCACTTTTCAATAAAAAATCAGGTTAGAGTGACAAACCTTTGTTTTAAATAGCCTCCACTCTCCATTGTTCTTGTGACAGGAGAGGCTCCTTGTATTACAGTACTCTGGAAACATGAAGGAGTCTACAGTTAAAGAGGAGCATGTGGCACTGCTCCAAACCAAATAGTGCTATCTGCGATCTCCTCCCGATCCCTGTGCTCTTAAACTATGCCGACGAATTCATAGCATCCCTCTTCCTCAAAGGTCAACCTTAAAATGGCTCTGAGTACGTCCGTAGGGAGCCGCGTTATTTACTTGCGTTTCATAGGGCAGCGCTGATCAATACAGTCTCAGTTTATGTGTGTGTTTGCTCAGCCGTTAACGCGTGCACGTGTTGACTATGCATGAATCTCAGCGCCATGTGGGAGTAAGGCCGTACTACCCGGCATTTTCATCTTGCTTTCCCAGAGGCTCTACGCTGTACTGTGTACCTCCAGCTTTCCCCGTGAATAATAAGTGATAGTGAAAAGGGTTTCATTCATCCGGTACTTATGAGAGGCATATGTCCATCAGAAAAGGACCCACAGGCTAATCAATAATTTGTCACGGAGGCTGCTATTCAAATTGACAGTGATGAAAAAATGAAACTGCATCTGGCATTATGTTAAAAATGAATGAAAAAGACAGTTTAGGCTGATCAAGCAAATTATAATATTTAGGAATCTCAAAGTAGAGATCATGGAAGGCCTTAACAGTATTTGCACGTGATCTTTTCAAGCTTTATTCAAACAAAAAAAACAAACTAACAATAGTTCAATTCACTGTGATTTCATCAGTGTTGGTACTCGTTTTAAAAATCCACAATGATTCTGTTTCCTTTTCTTCCCATTGCTTTTTTTTCATTTGAAAGTGCAATATTGCTGTGATTAAAAATACCTGATCTGAAAGAGGAACTATTCTGGATCTCTGACAAATGAACCTGTTGCTCCTGTGTGTGATCCGGGCTGTTTTGAAAGATTGAAGACTTCAGCTCCTCGTTGGGAAATGCTTTCATAATTGTTTAAAAAAAAAAGAAAAAGTAATTGAAAGTGTCGCTGGTTTAACGTTTTGCTCTCTGGATGAGTTTACTGTAATGACTCACAAATCTGTGCCGAGCTCCGCGGTAGTGGGCGAGGAAATATATGCAAAACGTGACCAAAAAGGCGTCTTTTCCACCGAGGAGGCAGCAGCGGACAGGTAGTCAGTAGTGGCTGTGAATACTGATAGAGTAATCATGTATCTCCTCTGTGCATAAAAGAGCTCCGGCAAAAATGGTGGATAAAGCTTCTAGCGGGACAACATCTGGCGCCGTGTGTTTCTCCTCATCACGTTTTCTCGACTTTTTGTTTATTTCCGAGGGACTTAGAGAAGGCCGTGGGGGAGTTGTGAGAGGCAAATACAGACATCAATCTCCCACAGCATGCAGGACAAACACAAACACATCAAAGTGGTTTTATTGTGGCGTTAGTCGTGTATTACGTGCCTCTGTGCTCCAAAATGTATGGCAAATCGCAGCCTGTGTCCTCTTTTCGTAAAAACATTTGGGGATGTCAAAAGTTGATTGAGCTGAGCCACCGGATGTTTACACTGTGGCTATCGGTCAGGATTGTTCATCATTAGTGTTGCTGACAGAAGGGAATCATATGGATATTTGGTATTTTGGGATCCTTTGAGAGCAGGTGAGGAGCCATAGTGCAACATGTCTTTACAGTTACCCCCTCTGAGTCGAGTTTTGGTCGGTCCTGCTGCGATCTGCCCCCTGCACATGGCGCCTGTCCAGGGTTCCACAGTAGTTGTTCTCACAGGATTTGAACCTTCCAGCGGGAATTGCATGATAAACAGCCAGGCTTTTTCTGGAACTCCCCAACTCCTTCATCTCTTTAGTTCAGTTTTCTCTTCTTCTTCCTCCTTCTTCTCTTGTTGTTCTTGCAGTACTTCTCATACCTCTTTTATTTTTGACTCTCTGTGTTCAGTTCTATGCAGAAAGAATCGGCGAGGGCTCTCTTTGTAGGCAACAATCGCAAGGGGCTAGGGTTCTTTTTGTTTTGTTTTTTATTGAAAAGAATAAACTTCAATGACAATACAATACAATACAATTTCCAAGTAATACAAAACATATATATTATGCTGTTAACAAAGTAGCCAGGGTATTCAACATTGGTAACTAAGTATGTGAAGAAAAAAAAAAAGAAAAAAAAAAGAAGAAAAACAAGGGCTAGAGTTGTGAGGAAAAGCTGACTTCATTAAATAAAATAAAAAGCAGCACTAACTTTTCTATATTTGCAGCTGATTCAGATTCAGATGACTTTATTAATCCCACTAGGGGCAATTAATTTGAGCAGCAAATTAGGCGACAAACAGACATGACAACAAACAACACTAAATACACAGTTGTAATAGAATAAATAGAGGGAATACGATAGTCCTAAATGCTATAAAAAGATGAATAAAACTCAATTAAAAAGAGACTACTGGGAATTTAAAAGACAAATAGCTATTGGGATCAAAGATTTTGAATTTGTTTCACAATATGGTAAAACAAAGCAATGTCCCGAAAGCAACAAAGAAAATTCACATTTTAGGACATGTTTCAGATTAATTGCATTGGCTTTCTGGAGAATTACAGAAAGAGGTTAAGTCAGGTTAAGAGATTTCAGAACAGATTTGAACTATATTATTAAAACTATTCTTGTCTTTGAAAGTAAGTCTGTGAAACCTACAGATAAAGTCTCTCAATAAAAGACTGATAAAAGTGACAAAGTGACTGAGAAAGAGGACAATTTTCGCATAAGGTGAATTCTTTGACACTGCTGCAGACTCACGAGGGAGTATTACATCGGAATATCTTAGATGTGGGAAAGGTTTTCTGCGTTTGGTAAGATTCTTACAGTTTAGACTCACAGCGCAATATATAATGAAGCGGCTTCTCTTAAAACAGAACCATCCAAATGACTTTTATGTTATTTTATTAATTTTATGGTAACATAGTGCGGCTTTAGGGAGGTTAGATCTCACAACTAAAGTCTTTCTTCTTTCACACCACTACTCAATCAACTCGGGAGTAAAAGGTTACCCTAGTATCAGATATAAAAGTGGGTCTTCTTGTAGCAATTTTTTTTTTTTTTTATAAGGTCATATTTGCACTTAACATTTCCTGCTCTCTCATCCTCTTCCCCTCATGCATCTGCTGACCCCTCATCCCCAGTGAGCGCCCAAATAAGTGGGAACATGTTGCAGAAATATAAAAAACAGCCAGGCACCAGACACAAGGCAGTGGGACCGCTGCTGCCCGAGATAACACACAAGCTGCCTGCACGTCTGGATCTCCACACGAGGACCCTTTGGACCCCTGTCTGGGACACGAGGCCTTAAAAAACCCTGGTGTAGGGCTCTTATTGGTATTGTGGCGTCCTCTTACTTAAAAAAAATCAAAGTATAATTAATGATAAAATATTTGCGAAAGAGTAAAAGTGTAATTATGCAAAATTACCCATTACTGCAGCCCTTAGGCCCTGGTGTCGAATCACATTATTTTGTGCTCATATTGTCACAGTTGGATTTTATGGCACCTTTTTTGAAATAAAAGTGCCACTGCTTTTTTAATCCTCCTTGAAAAGAAATTCTATCTGCAAAAAACGAACCAAAAGTCTCTATTTGTCGCAGGATGTGAACTATGGTCTCCAGGGAAAAGGTCCCAAGTACGGTCTCAATCTGCTTCCTGTCTATTGAGGAAAAAGCTATTAAATCCCAATATCAGACAAAACAAGGGACAACACTTTTAGAATTTAAATGTGGAAATATATAAACATCTCCTGTATTTGAAACTGGAGAGTAGACCTGATTGGTACGACACTGAAACTGGGATTTGAGTCAGCCATGAAAACACAGTTGGAACACAGTGAAAAAAAATGAGGAGAATGAACATGTGTGGGAGCCAGAAACCTGCAGTTATTAGTAGAGAACGTGTGGTCGTTTTAGGAGTGTTGAGGTGTCTTGTATGGACACAGCCCCGAGCTATATTTGATTGGAGAGAGATTACGATGTTTACTCGAGGGAGAATCTGTCCATCATAAAACAAAGGTAATTGAATGAGTGACCGACAGAAGCAGAGCCCCGGACTGAACAGTGCGTGTGAGCCAACGGTGAGTGTTAGCCTGTGCATGTCATCTGTGTGCATGAATGTGGCAATGCTGTGGAACAGGTCTGTCAGTGCACGTGCCCCCATTACGTTGATATAAAGAGGTTTACATTACCGCATTTTAAGCTTTATAGTGACTTACTGTTGCTTTTATTTCTTTCATCCTCAACTCATCACTTTTTTTTGTTTTTTTGGGCTTCAAATAAATGCGACCTTGTGGTGAGCTTGTAAAACACAAAGCTCAGGTAGTTGGAACAGTAAAAAGCCCCCAGTTTCTGAAGTAGTTTGTCACTATTTACATAAAACGATAACTGTTAACATGTCAGATGACTTTTTTATCACAGAATATCCAAGTTATCATGAGTTGAAAGGTCCAGAAGTTAGAAATGTACAATTGTTGTTTGTTATTTGAACACCATTCAACCGCTGTACCTCTTGTACCTACTCATACCTCCCACAGATGAGATTTATTGCGAGCACAGACAAGCTGTACCCTCTTTAGCAGATAAACGTGAACGCATCCTGACAGTGACAAACTCAGGCATCTCTTTTTCTTAATAGACGGCTGGGCTCGGACAGCACAACAGTCACAATAAGTAGAATTTAACAAAGTATTTTTCACTCACCTTTCACTTTGTTTTTTTGCCTGTTTTTGTGCATCCATGGTCGTTATTAAGGTCTGGAAAGAAATGTATGACACAAGTGTAAAAACTGCCACACGAATGAGAAACGGAGCTGAAAATAAATCGAGAGGAACTGTATCCAGAGTCCATGAAAACCTTTAAGTCCCGACTGTGAAGCATGATTATCTGCTTTTGTTGGACATATTACACCTCATTTTACAATTTTCTGCTTATGGCTGGAACATCTAATGTCATTGTGGAGCAACATAACCACTGACAAAATGGTGTTCTTTTTATTAATGGCAGTAATTTGTCGGTTATGGCTTCAGCTTTTTGCAGCCACAACACATGCTTTTATATTGTAACATTATGCCTTAAACATGGTTTCTGCCTGCTTTCTGCCGTCACTTTCCTGGCAAGGATGAGTAAAAATCAAATTTGCACAAATGGTTTCATCAAATAACGCTTTAGCTTGTGCAATATCCGCTTGCCACTTGATGCATTGTGCTCCATTCATCCCTAAACAACCAGAGACTTTTCCTGGTTAGTGTTCACCAGCATTAGCAGCCCTCCCCACACCCTCTTTTCCACTCAATCTCCCCAAAGTGCATAGAGGTGATAGTCATAAAGCACAGCGTTATGTAAAAGGGGGCAGCCACATGAATCACTCCCTGGCTTTACTCCTAAATGGAAAAGTTGTCCTGACACACACAGGCGGCGAGAAACAAACCTCCCACTGCTGTGCACACATCATTGGCTCTTTTTAATAGGAAAAGAATCAATTTGAACAATTTGAGGCGATTTCATTTTGGCTTCGAAATGAAAGTTAAACAGAGCAGCAAGAAAGTGCCTTTTACAAATTTGCATTGGGAGCAAAAACACGGTGTGGATTAGTCTGGACTAATGCTAATGCTAAAAGGTTTTAGTTTGTCAGAAACAAAAAAAGCAGAACAGATTAAACATGTGTTCGCTGTAACGCTTTGAGCCGCATGAGTTTTATTGAATTTTTTTCTCCTCCACAGAGCTTCAGATTGACAGCTGAACAATAAATTTATATTCAGGAAGAGTTGCGACATTTATTCTAAAGTGATTCAGCCCCACATATTCAGATGCAATTGTATTTTTTTGAACAATTAGATCTAAAGTCGGGGGGAGGAGATTAACACAATTAATTTCCATGGCGATGGTGTGTATTTCACATCATAGCACTTTTCAATCTTTGTTTAAACAGCAAAAAAAAAAAACCCTTGTTGTGAGCAGCAGCCCCCAGGGACACACTTAAAGCTGGGAATAGCTGATATCTTCACGCCCTGACGTCATATTATTGGGAGCAAACAGCCTGCAGCACGACTGACTCATTTCACCTATCCACCGAGGTGAAACTTTGTAAGAGATTATCAATTTACAGAACTGGAGACAAAAAAGTAGCCAGCTTTGAACACTACACTTGAGCTGGTCTTTTTCAGCGCAGTATGATCTACACTTCAATGTTAGGAAACCTCTGTGTGGGGCCGTGACGTATAGTGCGTGATAAATGAAAGTCTTCCCCTTTATCTTCTCACACTGTATGTCATCGTGTGGCTGACAGATTCACACGCCAGACGTAACACATCGATATAATGGCCGTCGTGTAGGAGGCTCTAAATGTCACTGTAACATTTTAGCCATACATCAATTCCAACACACAGCTTTTCGGAACATTTTTACCTGCGACATCCTCTCACTGTATTGAGAAAAGGAACACGTTATGCTTCTGAAAGGGTCTGTGCCGTGGGCAACGCGAGCCTCAAAGAAAAGTTTGCTCAGAGTCTTCGAGGAGGCATTTAGAGAGAACGAAACCTAATAAAACCGGAGCTGTGAAGTCTGTCATTTGTCAGCAGTGGAGTATTTCATTACCACAAGACTGTTTATTTGCTCATATGTATATGGAGGACTTCCAGCAGGCACGTGCTGTTGCAGTCGGTGGTTATGAGTACAGGATAGACGGAGAGAAAGGCCTTTTATTGATACATCGGGTCTTTTTATGGAAATGATTATTTTGTAAAGGTGAATATTTACTTATGAGGCTTTGCTTTTATTGTGTTTGATTAATGGCCTCTGATGCTGAGGGGGTTTTTGGAGCAGATGAAAGCACGCTGCTTATAATGAAACTAAGCTCTTATCAAATAAAAGACTGAATTCAAACTTCTCTCCAGTCACAGTTCACAAACTTTTGCTTTTGGCACTGGAGTTAATCACTTTACTGTGGCTTTATGACAGCTACATCTGCTGCTTTTGATGGAGATTTATGTTTTTTTCTATCGTGTCTCAGGCCTCACCTGTATCTATCTCTATTCTATTTAAAAGGAGTTTTTTTTTTAATGCTGCCTCAGAGCTCTGAATCTCTGGATAATGCAGCCACTTTCTTCTATCAAATACATGCAGCAGCTTGTGGTCTAATTGCCCATATCAAAGTCATGAGCCGCTAAATGATAGTTGTCTCAAATGGCCTGTGCCCTCGACAGTCGCTACTGACATTTAGCACAATTCATTTATGCAAAGACAACAGGGGGCTGCTCTCTGCCTCACTTGGCCAAGATGGCTGCTTCTGTTATGTAACACGACCAGTTGACGCTTAGGAAAGCAGGACACACGGAGGAGGATATGTCACTGTCAGATAGAGCCCGAGCCGAAGCCATAGAGATAATTAGGCCGGCGTGAACGGAAAATCACAGAAAAAAGACTGGGGTTAAGCTGCTCAAATCTCAAGTCTGTTTATATTACTAAAGCTGTTATTGACTCCAAGAGACAGAAAAATGCACCACCAAGAATAATGTCCCATTGACCATTCACTGAACCAGCTCACTAAGTAGGAACGTCCAATCAGAGCTTAGCAACCACAACTGAGCAACTAGTGGCTCAGTAATGAATTTATATTAGATATTTAAATGCACAGCTGATAAAATATGCATTTTTATCTCCTTTAACAAACCGGCCAATGCATTAATGAGTTAGGAGCAAATCTAAAAGCATTTGAATATGATATTATTATGTACATATTTTTGTTTTCAGTCTCTCTCACAGTTTCATCGCCAAGAGACTGCTCAGCCAAATTGCATCGTTAGCATTAATTAGCAGTTAGCCACATTTTAATGAACCCTGCTGCATCCAGAAAAATCAATAGTAACTTGACTGAAGTGGAAGGCTGTTGTTTACTTCTGCCTTTGCAAATGAGAAACAAAAAAAGTATACATTTACAATTCCCCAGCTTTTCATGCATATCTAGAGATGCAGGGCTATAGATAACAAGATATAAAAAAGTGTAACTAAAGAGGCCAATCTATGAACAGTACAGTGACATGACAATTAACAAGTGTAAAATCACAGTTGCTTCAGGCACAGACTGGTCCGTGAGGGGACAAAGAAGAAAGCAGATTTCCATCATCCCAACCATGATTCATATTAGTTTTTGTAGAATACAATTATGGTTGTTGGTCCCGAGGGAAATTAATATAACCATTTGACTAAATACGAGGAGGCAAATATCAGGAAATAACACTTTGATTTATCAATATCAGAGCTTAGTATTTGAGGGGAAGGAAAATGAAAGAACAAATAATTTATTTCATTAAGCCCGACTCTTGTGAACGTGGAACAGGTGTAATTTGTGGTTAATGCTTCATGGCGTTTGTGTTTGTTTTGGGTGCGTTCAAGCTGCTCGGTTTTTGCTCCATCTGTCAAAAACAAACAGGCTTTCCCCTCAGGTGTGAGTTGTGCTCGTGATAGCCAACTTGTGTAGCTTCATTAGTTTGTTCATGTTTTACAGTTTCCCTCCTCACCTGCTGTTGTTACACGCTCAGTTCGTCCCATTCTCCCTCAGATGGTGCTTTATTACTATCTCAACCTAAAACGGCTCTTTAGCTTCTTTAATTTCATCTCCATTTGTTATTATATTGACTTGCCTGTATTCTCTAATGCTTTCATATGTTCCACATTAGGATAAATGTTAAAATCACATCTGCTGCTTGCCTCTCACCAGGTGCAGCATCCCACACAAACACGCTACCAGAGTATCTTCTCTGCTCCCGGTTCTGATGCTGCTTCTGTTCTGTTGTGAGCTGAAATATATAATCATCCTCTAGGCTACGTTGAATATCATGCGTCTCAAGGCTCTTGTTAGACTGTGCTGTTATGCGAGTCTGGCACGGCCCATATGATGCCACAGGAGAAGGGATGGATAGGTTGGATTCTTGGACACATTTCAGTCATTTCTCACACGGATGATAAACTGTAGCACAAGAGTTTAATTCAGCAATAAACACTAGATCCACCAACATTTTCATACTTTCTTTTTACCCCTTTGATAACATGGGGCAAGGGTGTCAACTCATTTTAGTTCAGGGGTCACCTACAGACGGGTTTGATCTGAAGTGGGCCAGACCAGCAAAAAATAACATGATAACCTACAAATAACAACACCATTTTTTCTGTTTTAGTGCAAAGAAGTACAGTTATAATGTCAATGTTCTCATCAGTCGCAACTGAAAAAGGCTAATTTTGCCAAATGCCTTCAGTATGTATGTTTTCACAAACTCACCCTCACATTATGTCTTTGATGCTAATGCTATTTTGGTTAACGATAGAGCCACGGGAGGTTATTTTGACAAAAAAAAAAAGTAATGGCATTGCTGCTTTCATCTGTTCAGTTCTGGGTCTCAGTGTTGTGTTATCTTCGACTTATACAAAAACAGTGGAAGCCCGGTGGACAAATTAGGAAAAGAAGTTACTTTAATTCTATGTAATTCTCACTTCAATCTCACTTGA
This sequence comes from Rhyacichthys aspro, assembly GCA_036850595.1. Taxonomy (NCBI): domain Eukaryota; kingdom Metazoa; phylum Chordata; class Actinopteri; order Gobiiformes; family Rhyacichthyidae; genus Rhyacichthys; species Rhyacichthys aspro. The sequence continues at coordinate 12,667,098 of CM072148.1, read as the reverse complement.
CAAATTCATTCCAAGGGCCAGATTGTAGCCTTTGTAGGGCCGGACCTGGGCTGCACTTAAACATAGGGTCTTAAGTCTAACACAAGTTGAGTATTAGCCTGCAGCCATTTCTTTTTTCAATTCTATACAAAAAAGGAGTCTGATCTGTGTGGATTTGAGCCACCCCATCCCATCGTAAATAAACAGTTTCAATTGGCCTGACTGCTTCTATAAGAGGTGGACATTGTTGTGAATGCAAGAAATTCAATAACCATTGAATTCAATTCAAAAACCCTTTCATTTTGCCAGTTTGTCTGGCAATGTAAATGAGTTTTAATTGCATTTTATTGTAGCTATAGTGTGATCTTCTACACTTAAAAGTAATACAAAATAACTTGTCATTTTTCATTTATTTGGTTGGGACAGTGCATATTAATAAATGTACAATGCAAATTGTCGTAATCACATTGGATTTAGCACAATGCTAATTCCTATCCATAGTCCAGAAAAAAACCCCAAACAAACATAATGCCAATACAAAAGATATACAGACATTACAGTACGATGCAGTACAATACAATACAAACCTACCTACGATTAAGCACAATTTTGCAGTACTCTAAACTGTAAATATGATATATTTCCAGTTAGGAATCTACCTATTATAAAGTTAAATATCATAAAATGCTTGTTATTGATAAAGCTAATTTGAAGTGCTTGCTTTAAATATACCTATTTTGAAATGTATATTTTAACTACATCTTAGCCCTAGCTACCTGTCCCTATATTGAGGATCTTTGTTAATATAGTAATCTCCAACTAGTGTGTACTGAATGACACAAAAATCACTCCCTGTGTGTTAAGGTATAAATTATCATATTTTCCCCAAACATCATATTACCAGTTAAAAAATATGTGTTATGCATGATACGCCTCATCCAAGAAAATTGTCAAAACAACAAAAACACACTGGTGTCTGCATGGCCATTTACACAGCTATCAGTGGGGTTAGATATGAATGTGTTTATCTGGTCATTGAACCAAAACAACACAGCTATCTGCTGCAAAACAGACTTCCACCAGGACTAAATGGTCAGTGCTGTTTATAAACCCATGTGGCCCATATTAACTGCTTCCGGCCTTAATGAAGAATTCCAGGGATAAAAATGTTTTATACAAACAGAGAACATCCACCAAATCATTTGCAGCAGAAGGAGCTTATTAGTTTCATATGGCGACTGAGATACTTGGCCATGGAGGGGTTGATGAGATTTATTCAGTAAACACAACAGAGAGCAGCACAAAATATTTCCAATTCGACATGGAGTGACAAGAATTGGTTTTATTTAACTTTTTTTTGTGTGTGTGTGTGAAGTGAAAACCCATGTGGTGTGAATGTTAAAAGCTACCAGAAAGATCAAAGATTTAGTTGTAATTGTGCTCACAGTTAGGATGTGCTGCCTCTGTCTGCAGTATCTAAGAGGATCCTTACTATAAGAGTATAGTTTCACTCAAGGCCATTACTTTTGAATGTTTCTCATAGTCTTCACAGATCTGACGTCTTTGATGTTCACGCCTTTGGTTTCACAGCCTTACCTGATTTAAGAGCTCTCAAAACTTGGCGGAAAAAACAACGGAGTTCTTCAATAGCTCAGTCGCTCTGCATGCACTGATGCTTTTCAGTGTCAGTCAGATCTGATTTGTTTTTCCCGAGGCAAGGCCTTGAGTCGCACACATAGACAGAAGACTTGGGATTGAGGAAGAGCAAAAACTTCAAATGAAATCTTATGTAATGAGCTGCAAAGCCAAATCTCTCATCACAAATTCTTATTCTTTTCTTTACTTGTAGCATGTTTTCTGTCCTGTTATTTACTTGTGTTGTGTTGCAATCAAGGCCGTCATGTCATGATTGAGAGCAGAGTTTGCCCAGACCAAGACAAATGCATGACAAAAGGAATGAGTTTCAAGGGGAAAAAAACACTGCAAGTCTAGTCGCTCTACCAATGACTAACACACAAGATATCGTCAGTAAGCCACACATTTGTATAACCTTGCAAGGCATTCTGTTATAGCAGTCTCCTTTTAACATTCATAACTGAGAAGGAAACATAGTCAGATTTTTTACCCACAGAGACAGTAAATCTTCTTACTCCAGTCATTACTTCTTATGATGTATCAAAAAAGTAAAAGTAGATATGAGAACGTGAACTGTATACAAGTTTGTCTAAAAACTATTCTTTACAACTTTAAAATGTCAGTCTGAGATTCCTTTTGTATCACTGCTGCTTAGCCAGACTGTTTCATTTCTTCTCATTTAATCCACAGCTTGTGGCCAGTAAAAGGGGACACTTTATATTAGTTTCCAACAAATAAAGCATGTATCAAAGCTCTCTGAAACAACAGAGAGATGAGTCCAATGGGATATAGGACGGTTTCTGCTGGAGGATTGCTTAAGGTAACAAGTCAAAGGCTCCTTTTCTTCAACCTTTACAAAACTTTTTGCTCCCTTTGTGCAAGATTTTTTGTAACTAATGCAGAGTCATTTTGCCATTGCAGCTTCTGACCTTCACATCACATCATTTTCAAACCGCGCAGAACTACTTTTTTTTTTTACTCCACTATTCACACAGCTCCTTTAATCAGCTGATGAGTCGACCTGTAACCAACCTCCACATTCCTCCAGCAAAGAGGTATTGTGTGCTTTCTATTTTTTATTTTACTGTAAAATACTGTGTTTAGTCATTCTGTGCCCTATCTCTGACATCACAATCTCTACATTCAAAACCACATTGATGAATCACTGTTTGATCTGAAGAGCCTGCCAAATAAGAACGTGAAGGACGCTCAAGTGTCAACAATGATGCATTCAAGTCAGGTAGGAAATCGGTTTTGTTTTAATAGGTTTTCGAGGATAGAGCTGTCCGAGCTCCTTAATAAATAGCACCAACTCTTTAAGGCATTGTACAATTCCATTTCATCTTAGAGCCCTTGTCTCTGTGACACATTGCCACAAGTGAGCGTTGGGCCTGGGGCTGTGTGTCAGTTGAGGTGTATTGATCGGAAAGTGGCGTGGTGTAGGTTACATAACCCAATGGATGTGTTGTTTCAGATGGCCCTTCCTTGACTTGCTTGGACTTAAAGGCCTTGGGTGCATCTGTTGATCTGGTTTTTAATGGCCTGTGTACAACATGTGCTTCACAGTTGTGTTGTAGTGTGTTTTGTTGACCAAAAGTTATCACAGCATTTCTAACAGAAGTGGACACTGCCTGAAAAGACATACTCTCCTGCTGCCGCTCAGTCCAAGGTGTGTTCTGTGCCCCGATCTTGGTAAGTACCAGACAAATTCTTGTGGTTGCTGAATGCAGATTTACAGTGGCCTGATGATGTCTCAAAGACTGATGGTCTCCATCACTGTGGTTCAGCTCTGGACATTGTTGTTTTTAACTGGAAATAATGATTTTTTTATTTTTTTAACTTTCGATTTATTTGCTTTGTGCAACATCCAAATTATTTTTGTCCACTAGAAAAATAAAAGGAGAGGGATATTAAAAAAAAAAATCTTCACCAAAAAAGAGAAGAAAAGCCATGTTTTTAAAATGAGCATCATCAAAATTGTTTTTGACCCCTCAAAAAATAAAAGCAGAGAGATTTTTAAAAATGTTGCTCAAATAAAGAAGCCCATCTCTCAAATTAACAATTAAAAAAATCCATTCAAATTAAAACTATGCCTGAATTTAAAAAGCTTGCCTGAAAAAAAAAAAAAAAACATTCCTCAAAATAAAAATAAAGCTTTTAAAAATACAAAAAATACCATTCCCCAATTAAAAATAAGACACCTGAAAAGGAATTGCTTTTCCCAGAATACCCTGAGTCACTGTGTGTAGGAACACATCAGAGAGTGGCAAAAAAAAAGCTCCCAGAAACAGTTGTTTGGAGAAAAAGTTCACAACAACTGATGGAGAGAAGAGTAAGTGTGAATGCCACTCACGTAATAAATCATCACGTAACACTCCATCCAACAGCTCGAGTGCTACATTACGGGCTTGTTGTGGTCAGATAATTAGAGATCATATTGTTTATAAGTGTCTACAGGTCTTTGAGAGACTACACAAGACTAGTGTTCTTGTCAATTAAAGCTTCTCTAGGCAAAAAATTAAAATTATATCCACAAACTGAATTCTAAGTGCCCATACACTATTGTGTTGGCAAAGTTCTGATGTAAATTGCTCCTTGAAATTTTTAATTCTGAAATTCAATTGAAATGCTGCCCTCCATTGTTTGTTAATGGGATGCTCTGCCATCACATGAAGTTGTTGAAATACTTGTCTTTCTGCCCCCTGTCTGTTTTCCATCAACACTTTTGTGGAGAATGACTGAGAGAGTGTATCAGAGACACAAAAACAAACACTTGACAGTTTAGTTGAGTGTATCCACTTGAAACGTGTGATTTTGTTTTGTTAGTTGTCCTCACTTGCTGAATATCCAAGAGCGGCAAAATAAAAAAATAATTGCTTCTTACACTATTTACCTTTGAGATGATAGCTGTGTGAACAGTGTTTGATCATAGTATGTTTATCACAGTATAAAGTTGTATATTGGTAGCGGTCTATGCTATTTAAAATCCCTCTAACAGCTGCACCTCATAAATCCTGTCAGTTTTCTGGTACTTAAAATGAAGCGTGAATGGTTTTATTACAGCTTTTGTTTCTCCCTCTGTCTGTCATCTCTCACTTATCAGAGTTGTTGAGTGCACTTGAACACTCTTTGTTTTTCCGCTCATGATTTTTTTAATTCAGTTGTGGCCGACCTGAGTGAAAACACTGACTGAATCACAACCACAAGTGGCAAAAGCATCCAAACATTTGCTCTTCGAACATTAGCAGCCTGGTCGCACACTGAAGAGATCAGACTGGAGCAGGTAGTTTGGACTTTGGTTTAGTATGGCGGAGGATGTCTTTTGTCTTTGTGCAGTGGTGTAAAAAAAGTGATGTGCTGTCATAAATGGTGACATGCACAAAGCAGATGATTGATGACTTTTACAGATGACAGATGTCTCATCACATAGGACCGGCTGTAAAATGCACAGCGGGATAAAATACACATCTCAATGTCCTTAGCAGTGACTTTGCAAACTCAAGAGCCGAACAAAATGATGAAATAAAAATACAACTCTGTTTCGTTTATTGAAATAGGTTTGAAAAGTCATGCACCAAACTTCACAGAATTCGTAATAATTCCACTTCAGGTTCAACATCAGTGGACTTCTGTGTGTGTGTGTGTGTGTGTGTGTTGTGCTCATCAATAGTTGGTCTATGTGATCTGAAATTGCAGTGTAGCGCTTTGACAGAGAGCAATGGTTATGTCTCATGTGTTCTTCACACTCCGAAGGGCTTGAGTTCATGCATGGAGCACAGATCTGCTCTTCAAGTTAATTTCCTTGTTCATATGTACACTAACGGTTATCCATTATGCAAGGTCACTGTGGCGGCTCTTATAGAGGAGCGATGATTGATGTGCATTGAAACTGAATTCTCTGGAGAGGTCAGAGGTTAATCAGTAGTAAATTCAGGATATGAGTGAGATTTCATGAGTCTGGTACTTTCATTGAATCAAACAGACTTCATGACAAATGAATGTATAATGTTGTTAACCTCAGAAAATCAGGGCCCATGGCTAAGTCTCACACACCTTAAACTCAAACTGAATCAGACTCAATACTGGAGTGTAGCATATCCTCTGTTAGTGTCCTGTTTATATGCAGCTCAGGTAAGAGCAGTCTATCACTCTCTGTCTGACTCACAGTAACAAAATTAACTTGGCCGAACAAAGAATGGCATTAACACTCTCATGAATTAAAGTTAGTTTGAATGTGTGCACACAAAGAGGAAACTGGAGACTTTTACCGTGCCGCTCTGCCACAGGAGGATACCTCTCCATCTCAGATACCTTTGACTGAGGTGGTTTCCATGACAATGATACAGTTCTGTGGGAAAAATGAGAAGGAGCTTGAATATAAACTTAGATTTTCCCCTTCCTCCCACCTTCAGGCAGTGAACTCTTCTGCGATGTGATGAGAAAGAGAAATGTGTCATTTGGAGTCATGTTTAATTTATAGCTCTTTAGTAAAATTAGTTTAAATGTGTACAGAGAAGGCTGGGCAAACTGTCAAATTTGTTTATTCAAAAAGGTGAGAAATGTACTAAATGTGCCATGCATAAAGCACATGTTATCATTGTCATTCATTAACAGTCTTTAGTACTATTTAACAGCACCATATCATTGTAGCTGAATTATATTCTTATTGTATTCTTATTTACTCTGTAGTTATTTACTCATGAATGAATGAATGAATGAATAGCATTGCATTCATAGAACATGTGTCAAGTGTAACCACTCACAACTTTGTAGTTGCTACACTACAGAAGCATTAGGGCTACTGTAAAAAAATAAATACAAATTATAAATAAACATTTTAAAAAAATTAATATTAATACTTCTTAAAAAAGTCAGAATTGTGGGCATCTGTCAGAAAAATGAATTTAGTCGTAGAGCCATGATAAAAACACCTGTTTAAAGCAGCTAAACACTGGTTTTCAATAATTATATAATACCACATTCAAAGCCACACACACCAACAAACACAGCTGGATATACATACTGTTTTCTACTTATATTTTTTTTTATCACTGTGGCTCTAATCCTCTTCCACATTACTTGTGAGCTAACATGCTAACAGTAGCTGCTCACTCAACTGGATATAAATATGGACAGAGCTCCAGGTCTGCTAAATAAAGCCATGCTCACTGTTGCCCTCTAGTGACTGGCTGCTGTACAGCATCATATAAGACCAACGTACATTTTAAATACATTTGTTTTGTCTAGTTGTACTTAGTTGTAATTCTGAGCACAGACACATTTTGTTACCAAAGGTGAAAATTGTGCTGTACAGGCCAAAAAGTCTGCTGGACGACTGAGAAAAAAAGATTGAGTGAAAATGGGGTATCGTTTTTCAGGGAAAAAGTAGCAGGTTTAAGATGGAGAAAGCGAGAAAATAAGGTGGAATTGGCGAAAAAGTGTGGCGTCAAAGAGGGAGAAAGAGGAGATGAAAAGGTTAGAGGGAGCATCTTCACTTGGCCATCAGCTGTAATTTCTGCACTCTTACAGAGGTGTCAAGATGGAGAGCACAGCAGCACGACGAGATTGGGCATCTGTGAGTGTCCGACTGAAGAAAAGGACAGACGAGGGAAGAGGGAGGACAAAACCCTAAACAATTTGAATGTGTGGGAAATAAAATGGCGGCTATGCCTGTGGGCTTCCAGTGATCACATTAGGCGACCATCATGCTCCTCGGGTGCCCACACAGTGCTCTCAGTTGAAGCTGTCGTTACACCCTCCCAACAGGTGTTTGGCTCAGTGATTTTAACCAGAGTAAACACAACAAGATTAATGGTGCGAAACAGCACACAGACCCACAGAGCTGCGGGGACAATGGTCACTGTGTCAATGAATGGGTTATTAATGTTGGGGAAGCTGCAGACAATGTCCTAGTGTTTCTGCTGATCAGGGTAATGTGTCCGGCTATGGATAAAGCATGCTCATATTAGGATAGGGAAAGGATTTACAGCAACATTACACGCTAACGTCTAATTCAATAAAAGCTGTTTCTTGACATGTGTTTGATTTTATTAGAGACTGGCGAATCTAGCCAATGCGTCACTGTTCACTTTAAACAGGATTCAAAGGAGGGCTATGCGTCAGAGTCAATAGTACATTTTGGCAGCGGACGCCCAGCCTGCAGCTCATTACACTGACCGGTGTTGTTTACTGGCTTTGGGCTGCCTCACCCGTCCTTCGTACCGTCGCGCTCTCCTCCGCCTCCCCTTGTTCCAGGATAGTATTTCATACAAATACTCCACACTCAGAACAACCTGCTCCCACTCAGTGTCACCAAGAGACACTTCCTGCACAGGCACATTCAGAGCCAGAACTAGCCATGCTCCCAAATTAGTCATCTTATTGTCAAGATGTCCAACCTACCACACATATATGACCTCATGTGTTCGGACTGTTCCTAATGGATTAACACAAATGATGTATGATGATTAGATTTTGATCGTCAGTTCATTTTGACCTTTGTAGCTAATCTATGATCTATCTGATATGTATTTGTGGGGCATGTGGTCTCTACTTGTCCGAAGGTGCTTAAGCTGGTCGCTCACAGTAACATTAACATTTAAAGCAATGCTTGACCTTTGGGCTTGTTGAGTTGTGCAGCCAAACCATTTACTTTTTACAGCTGCTCAGCTTTTCATTTTAGTTCCACTCATATTTATGTATAAAGCACCTATTTCCAAAAAAGTAATTTCAAGGCACTTAACATTAGGAACAACAAATTCCTCTTGAGCTGAGCTAAGCGACAGAGGAGGGAGCCAGCAGGAGTCAGAGAACAGGGAAGAGGCAAAAGTAAACAGTGTGAGTTCAAAATCCATCTTTAACTTCTCGGAGCAAAATATTCACGTCCGAACCCTGGTCAAACTTGTAGGCGTGTTGTAGGTTTGAAGATGTGGTGACTGTTTAATCTTTACAAACAACATTCTGATCAGACTCTGATTTGATTAAACTGTTAATAAATCTAATCACTAACCAGGTATTCATTGAAAGTACCTGCCCTTTTGCAAATGCTTTCAACAGGAGCCCTCCCAGATGGGTCTGTGGAGCAGACTATGTACTGTGGAGCAGTTCTATCAGGCTGAGTCAGGTTATAATTTTCTGTCAGTTTTTTATTTTTATTTGCAGTGCTTTCAGCAGTAGTCTATGCTTCAAACCTCGGAAAAGCATGTCCAGTAAAATCAACTGCTGACAACTAATCTAAAGTACAGCGTTCCCTGCTCTTTCCTCCGGCCTGAAACTCTGTGAATGCCCAGACATCCTTCAGTCATAAGTGTATGATTGGTTATGGGCACAGACAACCACAAAACAGATTTATATATTTGTTGCAAAGTTGAGGGACACTCACAGAACACACACAATGTCTGAACACACAACTACATAATCAAGCAGCGTTAGTTCAGACCAAGGTGATGAGTGTGTCCTGTTTCAGTGTTCTCCCACAGTTGTTTACCCACACACACACAGCGCCGCTGCCAAATGAGCCAGAACTGGGCTAATGCTGTTTGAGCTTTAGCACTTCAGTCAACTTTACAGCCCAATTAGGTCTCAGGCAAGAGTGAGGGCTGAAGAGGTGCATTATGGGAAGGAAACACCAGTGGCCTCTAGTGATGGGAAACACAGGAATCTGTCAGTTGTTTTAGTGTTTGATGATGAGCATAATTTTCTAGGATGAGGTGCAGAAAAGCTATAAAGCGTCAATGTTACTGTCGTTGTGCTCGAGAACAGTCTTAGCCTTCAGACCATTTTCTAAAGGTTTCAATCTCACACTAAACTCATCTCGATCTCAGTCAGAGACGTTTTTAAATCAAAACCAACCATGACCACAATGCTTTATTCGTCTGTCTTTCTTTTTTGGGCAAAAAACTCTAAGATTGATCTGAGTGCTAAGACTGGATTTTACAATAGGTCCCTGATATCTTTTTCAATGATTCCAATGAAAAAAATGGAGAAAATCACATTATTTTTTGATCAATAAAATATTATTACTTTAATACTATCATGAAGACAAAACAGAATCAAGCATCAGAAACATCTTATTGTTCTACCAGTGGACATCTGCTTTACCCTGTGTCTGTTGGACACTCTGGTCTTAGTCATGACTTGGTCTTGGTTGCGTATTGTTATTACTGATTCTATAAATGTGAGCTGAGTCACACTGGGACTGTCTTGAAACATGTCTGTAATTGTCTTTTTTCAATAACACAAAGGCAAACAACAGGTTTCGAAGCTTCGTCCAGATGTCTTATGACTGACACTTTACTGCATCTCATGTTTTTGTTCTGAAGTGTATTTTCTTCAAAAGCATAAAAGTCATGGTTGGAGTGGCTTTACAGGCTTTTTTGAGAGTCATTGAACCTCACAGTGAGCAGAGTAAGTGAAATGGCTGCAGTAATGACAGAGAGGAATGGAGAAAACTTAGACCTGCATAGATTTCTTCTTCGGAAACCTGCTAATAAATTGTAGTTAAATTGTGTAGAGGTGGCACACTCCAGACTGAGCTCTGTGGAGTTAAAAATCTCTTTTTATTTGGGAGTATCTAAATATCCTCAACAGTGAGAAACTTTTCTGACAAGCTTTCTGATCCAAGTATAATTAAATCTTGACCAGAAACAAGGCCAAAAAACAAACCAAATTTGTGTTTTTGAAATGTCAGTGTTTCAAAGACAAAGATTTCTGTGGCTCATAGTTAAATTTCAATTGCTTTGCATCACATTATCATCTAACCCCAGAGGATATTTGCATAATAAAACACTATTGCATAGAAAATAGTTCATTTTAAACCCAATTTGTTTCCGAATGAATAGTTTATTCAATCTGGCATTTGTTGTATGAGCAGTAATCAGCAGAGTTCACTGTTCAATATAATTGTTCTTATTAATTTATAAGCGTAATTGGACAAGGTCAAAAGGTCAAAGTCTATCCATTTGAGATCGTCTGACATCACACACAGTTTGGAAAATACAAGAAAAACACTACGCAGAAATGGAAAATTGCAGGAAATTGTGTGTGCCATCATTTTCCCACAATGCTGTTGTTTCCTGACCTACGTGGTTATGTTTTGGGTGGGACACGGAGGAAAATAGATTTATGGTAAATTGTAATCACAATACTGTTGGTTGCTAAGCAGTCTGCGTATAAAAAAAGATGAACGTTTTTTTGCATTGGATATTGACGTGTAATGTTGACTTTTTACATATTTACACAGACTATTGACACTTCTGTATGGTTTATATTTGTAATGCTGATGTGTTCAAGAAGGAAAACATTTTCACTGCTTCTCATCAATGACACAAATCGAGCTTCCACAAAAAAAAAAAAAAAACAGGCCTCAGTGAAGTTAGAAGCATTCAGAGAAGACAGCCTTTGCAGCTTTTGAGACTGGTCTTGGGGCTCTAGTCTGGTCTCAGATGTAATCAGTCTTGGACATAGAGGTGGACATATTTTTTTTATCAGGATCAGCTAAAACCACAGATGATTTTGTTGCTTCTTATTGTTTGACTTTCCTTGTCTTGGTCTTAGTTTGGTCTAAGAGAATTAAGTTTTGTTGTGAGACCAAAGCACAAAAACCTAATAGCATTATATCTCCCCTGATCAAGGCTTTTAAAGACTCCGAGGCTTTCTATTTCCCAGTGTGACCTTCAGCAAATCAGACAAAACAAATTCAAAACAAGGCCGGCCACATATTGAATTTTTCCAAAGTCTGTAGTCTGAGCATGTATCGGTAATGCCTGGAAAAGTGGCATCAGAAATTAGAAACATAAACATCAGAGCTTTGAAAGTTCACAGTCCCACTTGTGCATTAGTGTCAGAATCACACATATTATTAATGAAAGATTAAGGAACAGTCATTTGAAGAGGGAATAGTGCTCTCTCTTTGGAATGAAAGAGAATATGAATACACACATGAATACACAGTTGTGCATTGCCTTGTGACCAGCAGCTGTGCAATGCAATGCAAAGCAGCCCATTTACTCTCGATGTGAATAGAAAACAGATTGTTATTGACGCAGATGAATAAACCGTGCTGAAATTAACAACCTGAAACATGCATTTTAGGACACACAGACGAGTGTAGTATGTGGTTTGAATTTTCCAGTTGTCGTAAATTGTTACCTTAAAAGGCAGAGGCAGCCTGTGACAATGTGAGAAAATTATTCATTAAGAGAATTACATAACTTATAATTACTTTACTTTACTATCATAAGAAATATAACTTTATGTAGTATCACAGCAACAAAATGTAACAAAAACTGGCGCATCTGATGGTTTTATCAGTGGGCATCTGCTTTAACGTGTGTCTACATAATGTTCTCCAGTGTAAAAAGGATTGCTGTGATTTTTTAAAGGTGTCTTATTACTGTGCTTACTTAATGTGTGTGCTAGCGTTCAAGGATAACCATAATGATATTAATTTTGTCAATAAATCCTTGAATAAAAACCAGAAGATGAAAAGTGTTGGTTGCTAGAAATAAGTGTTGATGTTTGGGTCTGTATTCATGTTTATTCAGAGTGTGACATCACATTTAATTTACCTCTGGCATTGAGTGAGTGAGTGTGTGTCTTTGTGTTATGACATTTTTTTATTTTTTTATTTTTTATTTTTTTTTTGTGTTATGACATTTTTGACCACCTAGAAATCACTTTGTCAGCAAATTCTAGAGTAGTATGAGGTGCTTTTAATTAATGACACTTGTGTTTGCCATCATTTTATTGAATGGGTTTATTAATGTAAGTACAGATATTTTTTGGGCAGAGATAGAGCAGCCTGTAGTCTATACTCAATTATACTGTTACTTGTAATATAAAGAAGACAAAATTAGTTTACTCATAGCACAGATGTGGCCTTTTTGTGTGGACTCTGCGGGTGCTACAGCGTCCCAGCGTCCAGCGACATGCATCTGGAGGTGAACCGGTGACTCTGAAGGGTCTCTTTACATTACACTAAAACACAAACATGGGACTGCAGCAAGACGAAACACTTAACTGTTCAGAACACCGTTGTATGCCATTGTAAACTGTAGAGCATTTTCTGGAACAGAGATTTTGGAGCATAAAACAGTATTTTACATTTGTCTGTCAACTCTTTGTGAGCAGCCAGCAACCAATAGCTTTCTGGGACCGGAGTTTTATGTGATTGTTTTCACTGAGGACGCCTTCACAGCGCTCTGGGGCATTCTCAAATTCTCAAAACACATCCTGTGCTGGAAAAAAGTTAGCATTTTTCGGGAAGTGAGAACACCGTCTTTGTCGAAACAAAGGGTCTTGTAAACATTATTTCAGTTGCCCACAGGGGATGAATTAGCCTTGCAATTAACTGGTGATTCTTCAGAGTGTACCTATAGCTCTCACCCAGCACCCAAGCAGCAATCCGATTTGTTTTCAGATTAAGCAGACATGATGTTCGAAATCTCTCTGAAAACAAAAGCAGATGGTGAACAAAGATAGAATAATATGCGAAAAACATTCAAAATTTATTTGCAGATAAAAATGAATTTTGACCGTCCTTCCTTTAAAGAGGAGAGGTTTTCCTGATACAGAGCTGATTTCATTTAAAACACTCTGACAGCATAAAGATAAAACAAAAAAGAAAGGAAGAAACAGCGCAGTCATCATCCGTCACCTCTGAGTGTGTCCTGAGATGGAAAGCGATCGCTGACAGAATACGTGGTCATCCATCCTACTTTTTTCGTAGCAATGGAAAACCTCAGCATCTGTGTCTGGATTGAGGGTACAGGTGGGTGATTTCCCTGTAAATGCTACTGAGTTGGCAGCACATTGGCAGTGCTTTGCCAGGGCTCAGTGTAGAGGATTTGGCTGAATTGGAACCAGGATGAATATGTATCATGCTCCGCTGCAAGACTCGCCACCATCTGCACAGTGGTGGCATCCTTCTGGCAGCGTCCCTGGTGAAAAAGCAGACTGACTCTTGCATTTCTTGTTTGTATGTTAAAGTTGAGTGTTAAACTTTCTGAAACCTTCTCCCAGGACCACAGATTTTGAACATTGTCGCTGAATTAAGGGACAACAAGCAACAAGACGTGCATCATACGGACGCTAAGGTGTAATATAACATTGAGCAAAGGTGCATCCATTTCTCTTGCAATAGATATTTAACTACAGGTTTTATGTGAACAAACTACATTCACTGCTCTGTTTTTAATTAGTTGAATTGAAAGTACGAATGTAGAAAATACTTTGGGTCGTTTTAGATGATGTTATGTTTAAGGCAAGGTTCAAACTTGAGTTAATGTTAGGAGTGAGGGTTGTCAACTGCAGGCAATGTTGCACGCTGTTCCCTATACAGTGTCATATGTCATATTATATAGCTATATGCTGTTATTAAAAAAAACCCCATCCATATTGGAAAAAATGCGGTGTTAAATAAGCTTGTCTTGTTTACCACCACTGTGAGACTCTGGAGTGAATGAATAATGGGCTCAATTGTAAAGCTCTTGGAGTGCCTTGAAAAACGCAATTTAATCCATTATTATTATTTGCTGTTACACCATAGAAATAAGAATGAGCCTGATACACAGAGAATAATAAAATGGCATTTGGAACTATTGAGAAAACACGGCTGTAATATGGATGTTCACTGACTCCTAGTTTACTTTATACTCTCTCTATGATCCTGATGATAATAGACTGCTTATTGATCATGTGTGCTGGTATGGCCTGTATATTGAGATTAGCCCTTAGGCACTAAAGTGATGATATGGTCCATGTGATGACTAGAGTGTTACGATGATGAATCATGGATGAACAGTCTTAACTAATGACGTGGATTATGGATGTGACACTTACCGACGAACGGCGTGACCGGCCTTGGGGAAGATTACGAGTAAAGGAGGGGTCCACTGACCAACCAGCCGCTCTGGATCAGACTTCACCTCGGTTACGACACAGCCCGTAATGACAGCGTATGCAATCCCTCAGATGGTAGAGCACGTCTCAACCAGCCAACCTGAGAGCAGCAGCGGCGCTGGTAATGGAGGCCGAGCATCCTTAACCCCGGCTCCCCATTACGCATCCACTCAGCAGGCCATTTCAGCAGCTGTTCGCACGGAGACAAACACGTACAGAGCAAAACAGAACTTAAAACACATAGACAACAAGTAACGAGTGGATAATGGCAGGATGCTGATGGGCAGGGTCCATTATTTCCTCCATCATGTGTCATTTCTGTTTATGTGGCTGTCTTCGTAATAGGGAGTATTTTTATTTGGACCTAGCCCTTTACTGATGTCTGGAGCACGCCTCGGCCGCCGAGATGAAACACGTGTTTGTCCTCTTGCATTTTTTCAAACTCCAAAAAGCTTTTTAAAACATCCTCATCAGCGGATATAAAGTACTTTACCAGTACAATTTTGCACAGTTCATAGAAAATGATGTCATCTTACATTACCAAGAACTTAGCAGTTTTTTTTCCTGTATGAGAACAAGATAAAAAATGTCACCAGTCATTCTGTAGCCTATTATTATTTTTTTAAGGTTATGGAAGCATTCCTCCAACATTTCCATACCACTTCCATAAAACCACTGTAAGAGCAGCTGCCATATTTAAACAAGGTTCTGAGTCATCCAGATCATCACATAATAAAAGATTAAAAAGAAGGCACCTGGACACGAATTTGAAGCACATAAAGTCCCTTGGATGAAAGACGAAACATCTTCTTCTTCAAAACTATCTCCAGATGCTTTCTCTTTAATATTTTTAGTCTTGAAGTGAAGTAATTGTGACGTTAGACAGGGACAGGATCAAGTGAGCCTCTACTTTGACAGACATCTACCCCACATCTTCCATTTTGTGCTTGGATGTAACCAGCATTAAATAAATCTTTTGTGCTTATTTTTAATAACAATTTGTAAACATACATTTCTGCATACATTGTGTTAATTTAATCCGTTTTTTTCCGTGAAGTTTAAAAACTTATCACATCTGGCCAGAACTGTTGTGGAACATTTTTAATTATTAGAAATAACAAAAGTAAACTCTGCACTGGCTGTGAGCAAAATTGTAGATCAACATAACCTCCTAATTCCTGTTAGTATTAAACAGATCCTCCCACACGAACAAACAAGAACAATCATGCTCCAATACACTGCAAACATAAAACAGCCCACACAAACACACACGCTACACCAGTGTCATAGTGTGTCAAGATGAGAAATGACCGAAGTCAAGCTGAATCTTTTGCCACCAGTCTGATGCCACAGTGTCTAAGATGACATGCATAAATCAACAGAAACTGATGTGGCTTCACATGGTTTAACTGCCACACAGTGAGCTAATTTGTCTAACCGCTACAGTCAACAGTGAATTTAATCAAACACCGCGCTAAATGTTCCTGGGCTTTATTTGCATGTTCTTGAATAGAAAGATCGGATGCCATCAAAACACTATCCTGTATAAATCAAGCTTGTTCTGTCTTCAACTCTTAGTGACCTGCACTTTAGAAATTGCACTCTCGTATTACCATCTCAAAACCTGGATTGGCCTGAACATTGGAGTTGTGCTGTAACCTTTCTAATGGCTTGTCACGTAAAAGTTTGGGTGTGTGGCTGCGGCAAAGTGACCTTTTAGAATGGGAATAAAGAACTCTGCAATAATGTGTTGTGGGTTTAAATATCAGTGTGGGCTTTGGACAAGTGTTAAATCCTAATGTTCAATAAAAGGCCCTGGAGCATAATACAGCACGCTGGGCTGTGTATTTGTGTCAATGACAGACTCTGGGTGTTTTTCATTTCCATTGACCATATCTTCTCACACTGTTGAGCTAATTAGAGGATAAAAGCCAAGTCTGAAAGATCCACAGTGTGGCACTTGCTTCTCTTTTATGTCTTTTGCTGATGATGACAATCTTCGATCTGACTTGACCACACAAATCAATGGAAAGTCTTCAAGGCTTTGGGGTAATGGTGATGTTGTGTCTATTGAGTGAACGCAAACTTGATGTAACTTTTCAAATTGAATATATAAGCTTAAATCTTAAAGTTAATAGCCTCAAAATACTTTTAATGGTTCTTTGACATGGGAGTAAAAATAAATAAAAAACACTTCTCCACTGTCTATTCTTGAGTGAAAGGGGATGCTACTTTCGACACAAATTTCGACACATTTTCATACGCAGCAGTGCAGTTGCTTCTGGAGTACATGTCCTGTGTGCATTTCCTGAAAAGTAAGATGGTGGCCAGGGTCCAGTGTCCAGTGTCTGCAACAAAGTGGTCAAATTGGACTTATCCTATAAATAAGAGTTTCCCTTGTCATAGACTGCACCCTGTGTCCACTCCGTCATTCACACTCGATTCACACAATGGGTCACTACAACAATGAATCATGTACCAGTGAATGTCAGGGGCTGTGTGAAATGTGGGGGGAAAGTCAGTGACATAATCAATATAAGACTCATTAAACCTTTCATTTTCTGTAAAGTGTTTGAATAGATTCACACTTTACTGCTTTATTTTAGATGTCATTTTTGCTCTATTCCACATTGGCATAGCTGCTTCCATTGTCATTAAAGCGGTTCACACTGGGGATAG
This sequence comes from Rhyacichthys aspro, assembly GCA_036850595.1. NCBI lineage: Eukaryota > Metazoa > Chordata > Actinopteri > Gobiiformes > Rhyacichthyidae > Rhyacichthys > Rhyacichthys aspro. Next base: position 12,649,905 of record CM072148.1, on the reverse strand, counting down.
ACCATGTAATGACATTACCTCCTTCTGTCAACAAGTTTTTAATGTCAGAATTTAATCATATGCTTAAGAAAAGCCCATTTAATTCTGCTTAAATTTTGGTAAAAGTCACCCTCCGTTTGAGATGTCAGGCTCAGATGGGCGACTCATGTGGAGAGATTTTCTTGGATAATGTTAGACATGTGAACAATATGTTTTCTCTGGGGGTTGTCTGGACATTCTGTACCCTGTCAGCCTGTAGGAACAACTCTAATGAACTCAGACAGATATCACAAAAGACTAATGGCATGGTTTGCTTGGTTCGTGCCCCTCTTCACCTGTGGCTTTCATGGTTCATTTCCATGTCCACTGACCAATACATCATGTACTTGATGGACACGCTCCTTATGTAAGAGTTCATGTGTAGGTGATTTTTTTCTGGGATTATCTGTTATGTGTCTGGGTTCAGAAAGTGTGCACATAAATGTATTCATTGCCATATGTCAAGCCAATATATGTAAGGCTTTTATAATAAGAGTGAGCCACACAAGCACTCAGCAGAGTCATAAAGAGCATGAGAGCTCATTAACTTTTTTCTCTAAATATCAATGCTAACATCAGCATGAATTGAGCACAGTTTTAAGAGCTGTGCTGTTTTATAAAAAATGATAAATGAGTGTTATGTTTATTTTGTAGCTCCATAAAAGGCTGTTGTAATGCATATCAATAGAGGCGATAGGTCACCTGATAAAAACTAAAGAAAAAGAAGTATACAGTCACTAATATGGTGGTTTAATCTATTCAAGATTATATGTAATATATCATCGGACGCTATAGAGTCTTTTCTGGATTGACCAAGCAGCAAGGTAAGGGCAAATTCTGTGTTTTGTATTATTTTTAGCAGATGTAAGTCCCCCATAAGTATGTGTGATATGAAAATTGCATGGAGCTGTCACAGAGAGGTGGCTGTGACATCAAATGTTCTCGTTCTGGTATTTGTTTACAGCATTATTTCAACTCCCAGTCCCACAAATTCACGCAGTTCACTTTACTTTGGTGATAATATTTGACTTTTTTAAATTTGTAAAGTTGACTACTAAGCACTGTCAGCTTGTGTAATTCTTCTACTTTTCACTACAGCCCACTAATCTCTTCTTTCTGTCCCATGTGTGAAATATACCTCACAGCCAACTGTGGATTAATGTCTGCGCTGTGAGAGAAAGAGAGCGCATAAAAATGATCCTGCATACGCTTCAATATAAAGGCCATTTTAAATTAATAATGGTGGATTTTCTGTTAGGCACACGCATGAGCCATGTGTGTTTCGGCGCATGACACCGATTGGCGCCAGTCAGCAGGCATGACTTTTTTGCACTACAAACAAAAACAAGACATTATAAGCTTCCAAGTAATGATCAGATACTACTCACAAGCCTCTGTCTCACATGATCTGTCATCAATGTGGAAGGAGAAGGGGGAGAGGTACAGCATGCTCTGGTGAGCTAATAGGCAATTATCAATACTGAGACGGTGTCTGACATAAAAAAGACAAAACAACAACAACAACAACAAAAACTAACAAAAAACAAAACTGTGGATCATGTAGGCAGACTTTGGGCTCACATTGGATAGAGACAATAGAAAATGCTTATGAAAAGTGATTTTGTCTTTTCTCACAAATACTGCAAATACACTTATACACAGCCATTATTACACTTCACTAGATTTCTAACACGTTCTGTTTTTTTTCCTGCTTTGAGTCAATCTGTGTGACCAGTAGACTTCCGAGTTGTGGTTGATATGTGGCTGATTGACCCATGAGACTGGGACTGTGTATTAAAAATAACGTTTAGAAAGGGTATTAACGCTGATCATTTATACAGAGAAAATAAAAATAAGCATATGGACATAAGAAATAAAAGGATGACAATGGATTACAAACAGACCTCTTCCCAGTTGGACATTTCAGAAGGGAAGAGGAAACAAGACAGGACAGTATTTATAGGACATTTTTGGGACAAATGAAGAAAGAAATAAGGTGGAGTTGGAGGACTTAACCCAATACACAATACAGACACTTGGGACCTGGATGTCCGGTATTCAGGCATGAATGAATATTAATGAATGCAAACAAATCTGTTTATGTAATTATACACATGGCAACAGCGACCAGTTATTTTATTTTTTTTTATTGCACCTTCTTTCATTTTCAAATCACCAGCCACCACTGCATGTCAATAGTTTGAAGAGTAATGCTTTTCTCTGTGGTTATCAGAGGAGCATAGAATGCAGTGCAAAACCTACTCAAATAAGGAATACTATTTAAAAAGCTCATAAATCAAGACACACAGCATATGAAGAGATCATGACTTTGAACCGAACGTGAGATTGAGCAGTAAAGAGAGGGGTGTGTCAGTCTTCATGGAAGATAATAATTGGTAAGTGACCTTCTGACACGCTAACATCCTCATCATCTTGGGGAGTGTGACAAACACAGTGCTGCGGAATCACATGCCAAAAATATAAGCTTGAGTTCACTGTAAGTCACCCTTTGCACGCTTGAAGAGCTATTAAAACCCGCAGCCTGCAGCAGAGCTCTTTTGTATGTGTAGTGCCCACTTACAGCAGTTGTCATTCAATAATGTGTGCAATTACAGCTGTGATCAGGCATGATGAGCACTCAACAACTGCACTGCAACGTGATAAAGGGTTTAGATTTGCATGGACTTAAGGACAGTATTTTTTTTCCAGATTTAAGAGGATAAAATTACTAATCAAAAGGCTCCAATAATTAACCTATTTGTAAAAGTTTGAAATGGAAAATGGTGCGGTTATATACAAGTAGAGAATCTCAAATTATTTCATTTTAAAATGCATGTAAATGTCTGACTGAAGTGACAAATTAAAAAAAACGGAAAAATGTCATCTGAACAAACACACCTGGAGAATGAGATTCATAGTCACACTATTGCTGCGTGTTTACAGCTTAGTTGAGCTACGGTCAGACTGTGCTCTGAGCTCCAGAGGCGTCAAAGACACTGGTTCAGTGGAAAACAAGTAAATAAATGAGGAATAACTCATGACACTGCTTAGAGGGATACTCATATATTTAAAGTCCGGGGAAACACATGTTTTGTGTCTCTCTGTCGCTGTTTAACTTGTTATTCTTTTCATGAATCAGTCATTATGCAGCACTGTAGTGTAGCACGTTGGTCCACTTTTCCCTATAGTCTGAATGTAGCCCTAGAACATGTGACAGGTCTATTATATGCCAAAAAGAAAAGTGCATTCCACTGAACCGTGATGGGTCTTCTACCACAGCTTCTACAAATACCAGCAGCTTTATGTATGTGTACTTATCATGCAGAATAATTGGTCAAACAGGGAGATGAATTCAGGTCGCTACATTCTTTATGTACACTTTGGGTGTTGGCTTTGAGACTTTAACAGCATCCGTGTGCCCTCATTATTTTGTACTGAGGTTCAATCACGTAGAGTGTGACCACATTATTACTCTACTGATTCACAATGGCTTGAACATAATGCAAAGTGAAACATGCTTCAAATCAACCTCTTTTTGTGAGTGAAACAGTACTGGCCGCCTTCCAGTCCAAGTGTAAACAGCCTACTGTGCAGCACACACAGGAAGATGTGCTATTCATTTATGCATTGAGTTATGTACAGGGGGTCCTGGGAGAATGCCGCCTTTTCTCTTTGGCATTCACATCCTGTGTACTATACAATTGGATGTGTGAGGAACAGAGCTGAAGCAGATAAAAGTATCAAGCAGTAGAGACCTTATGGTACTATGGATTTGAGGTGAGACATTCACAGGTTTCTTTTAATAAAATCCCTTGTCAGTGGTGTAAAGGAGCTGCTGTTTCCTGAGCAACTGTAAACACAATAGGGAATGAATGTAATGAATATAAAAGGTGGCTATGGATGACAAAGGCAAAGAATGATGTTGAAATGTCCTTTTCAAATGATATTCTCTGCCTACTTCTGGACGCTGGCTGTGAGATTTTATTTTAAGGCCTGTTTATGTCAGTCTGTGGAACATTTTAGGGCAATGGGGGTTGAAATTGCCTCGACTGACCACTGACACTTTCAGCGACTGCCAGTCAAGCACAGCGATAACATCTCTGCACAAAGCCCAGCTAAATCAGGTAAAAAACAGCCAAATAGATTTGAATTTTACAAAGTCATTTCCTGATCCCACCGGGGACCTGATCATTTCTTCCTGTCGCCCCCATGCCCCAGTCCCAGCACACTGACAGTCATTAAAGTGATAATTGGACAGAGTAACAAGGCTGTGACGAGCCTCATCTCTTTAATCCTGTATGACACATGAAAATTTGTGAAAACACAGTTAAAGAGCCACCTTTACACACCTCAGTGTTTATAATTAGAACTCATCCACTGTGCAGCAAGTGGGAACAGTCTCTAATGATATTGTTATGGATGTTCACTCAGTCATTACCTTAAGAAAAAACTAGTCCTAAATGGATGTGAGCAGAACGGTTAAACTAACAAAGGGCCCTTGATACTTGCTAAAATAAATTATGTCATGTCATTCCATAAACATTCAGATATTTAATTACAATGGATTTGTGAAGTGAAGTCTTAGGCTGCATCCTTAGAACATTATGTAAAGTACTTTTGTTTTACAATGAACTAATCTATTTAATGAAATTAGCTGATCTGATGAAGTGTCTTGGCATGTCGTAATGTGTAAGAGATGCACTCTGATTTAACTAGCTATTCTGTCATTGGTTAAAGATGTTTGCCTGGGTCATATCCATTTTTATAGTTGTGCTTCCTTAAAGAGTACAACACTAATGTCACAGGTTCAAAAGCAATCATCATAAAATTTTCCTTTAACGCTAAATTCATGGCAATCACGGCAATCATAGCACTGAAAGGTTTCACATTCAGAAGTAAATGAGGGCCATAAATCAAAGCTGGTGCCAGTGAAAATAGCAACCATGCCTCCATCTGCTGTGAGAGCCAAGAACTGCACCACCTCTCAGTCCCTCTGTACGCTGGGATTTTTTTTTATCAGACCTTGCATTGTGGCTTGGTACCATGAGTCTATGTGACAATATGGCAGACATTGTATTTACTTTTATGAATGTTGTTTTTTTAATGCAGCAAGAAGTCAAATACAGGTCAGAACAGTGTGATTTAATGCTTCCCGTCTATTTCACAGAAAAGCCAAACAAAAACATTTCAAAGTTTGGGATACACAATATTTTCCTGTGGTGTATGTTTGCATTATAATTGACTTCCACAATAAATGAAAATATAGTATGCTATGGTGGCTTTATGAAGCTATGTAACCTCAATTAATCACACAATAATTAACGTTTAGAGGTTCAATCACTTTTTATTCATCCTTCAGGGAGGACTCCTCACTTTTGAGCTTTTGGGCAAAATCTTTCAGAACCGCGAAGAAGCTGCGTGGTGCTTCGGTCTCATCCACTTTAGCTTTGGCACAGAAAAATGGAGGCATGTAGTCCATGGGGTTATTGTTTCCAATAACCCAGTTATAGGTGCTGAAACAGACACCAACAGTTATTTAAGACAATGTGGGCTGTTGGAAATTATGTTACTATGTGATGGTGAAAAACTGAGAAGGTGGAAGATGCCTCAGACAACATTTAAGTCAATTTAATGATGGCTATGAACAGAGATAAATTCTGTGGTTTGTACAGAAAAGGACAGAGTCAGAGAGCCAAGCATAGGCAGACATGGCCTTGTTTTTACCTGATAGTGGTCCACCCAGATGCCGGGCTATAGGCTGTATAAGTCATAGGGATGCAGCCAACCTCAGTGAAAACTGCTGAGTATGTGCCTGAAAACATACACCAGGTTAACAGCAATCTGAATGATATGACTCAAATAGGAGTTATACTGGTTTTAAAACCCTTTGGTGAGTGCACAGTCAATAAAATTCTTACAAAAATCTTACATCTTTTCGCAAATTATATTCTATTATTTAATGTATCAGCTCCATCCATTGGTCAACCGGATTATTCAGAGGCTTGAGACATACTCCACTGTCACTGCTCTAATTTGGTCTCTCCATAAAGGCCCATTATGGTTAATCAAATATTCACAATAATGCTGAAATGCACTGATCGTAGCTTCGTTTATTGAAGATTTTGTAATTGATTTTAGATGTGTTGTCTTGTTTCTGTTGCTGTTACCATTTTCTGGCAGGAGTCCTTGCCATGTGTTCACTAGGACTCCCATTCCCCAGGACGACGAGGAGCCCAAGAATACCTGTCCCATCAGTTTGGCATCAGCTGGCACTTGCATGGGAATAAAAGCAGCGTCAAGGGCTTTCTTTTTGCACGAAAATTTTTTCCAGTTGATCTCATAGTACACTTTCTGGTAGAACAATGACAGATGATATAATATAATTGTATAATTGATAGACACATTTATTTTTACATTTAAAGATGAAAATGTACATTACCTGATTGAAAAGCATGAGCAGATCAACACTAAATGTACCGTTGTTAACTAAGCCAGAGTTTTTCACTTTTACTTTCTGACCAAAGTTATCGTAAGAGATGGATCCCATGGACATGAAAAGTCCATCGCCACCCATCTGCACAAAGAGGCATGTGTTTAGGATACGGTGCACACAGAAGGGCTAAGAAATGTAGCTTTAAGGCATACACACTCACCACACTGAAGCTTCCACTCATTAGCGGTGGAGATACTGTGTGCAGACAAGAGTTTAGAATGACCAAATCTTTTTCTCCATTCAGGGAATACTTGTTTTGTGTCTGTGCGGTCACTCACCACAGGGTTTCGGGGCTTGAGCCTGGACAGCAGCAGCCAGCAGCAGAGCGCAGAGGCATGATAACACAGCTGGGACGTTCATGTTGAAGAAAAGAGCACAGAAGAATATCACCCTGAAAACTCTGATGTCTCAAAACGCCACAGTCACCCTTATGTACCCTCTGTGGGACACACACCACGTGGACAGACCCCTTGGGCCCCATCGGGAACATGACAACTTTCCATTGGGAGTGCTGATAAGATGGAAAGGATTACTTACTTTTTCTGTTGGTACATAAAGATCATATAATACCATCATGTGCCTGTGCTACAAGAGATGAACTACAGTCGACACCTTTTATAACAACTTTAATAGTGTAATGCCATCTACATTTAAGCAACTTATTTTGCGTTTTGAGAACAAATCATCACGTTTCTTTCTCAATATTTGTCTCATAACCAATGTGTTGCAAAACTGTCAAAGTGTAATGTTCAGTGAGGCACTGCTCTATACATCAAAGCCCACAGATGTAAATAGTCCCATGTTCACAAACAAACCACAGCTGCTCAGTTCTCAGCAGCTGCCTGTAGTATCTGTTTCTCCAGTGGCTGTTATTCAGATGTTTGAGTGATCTACTAGTATGCATTTGATGATAATAATCATAAATAGTCTAGAACCTGGTCTTTATCTGTGTGCACTGACTGAAGTTAATGGCTAATATGATCAATACTGGATTAGCCACTCAAAGCTGCAGCTGACAAATTATGGCCCTGTAGGTTTGCCATAGCCTTAACCTTCAGCATATTCAGTTTTTAACTCCAGTGATTAATACATTCAATTGTCTAACATCATAAAAACATCATGATAAAAGCTCATCATTTTCTGCATCCATTGCCTCACTAATCAGCCTTTGTGTAACTGTTCATTTTAATTCAGACATGATGGACCCATATATAGCTATATCTACACATTAGCTAAAACCAGATGGATGGCTACACAACATTACTTTTATTTAAAGCAATGCATCTATTAATGGAGTAGTAATCAATTATAATGACTTTTGAAAAAAGCTAAACAATGTATTGAAGTGTTTAGCCTATTGAAAAATGAAAGTATGTTACAAATATGTAAAAATCAAACAGTGACAAACTTTCAGTTTTAAGAAGACTGGGGTTACATAAGTGACTTCCTTAATGGCAACTAATTTAAAGCGCAGTGGAACATAGCAATTTAAAATAAACTTATAATAATTAAATAAACAGTTACAGAATTAAAATGGTCAAGTGTGTCACAGCCAAGACTGGCTGGAAGTCAATGTAGACTGAAAAAATGTGTAATTTCCTTTTAATTTCATCGTCATCATCATAACCGTAACATCACCCAACCATAACAAATGCTATGCTTTGCTATTCTATGTCATACCAGGTATTCGTTAGCTTGGTTTATAAACATTTCAGTACAAAAATAAATGACTCAGATGCAGGATGCTGCATTTTACATTTATTTTTTAATATGCATTTTCAATAATCATTTTTTTAATTCTTTAGTTTCCCTTGTCACCTCTAGGTAGATGGCAACATTTTAAAAAAAGGAATACTCCCAATATTTCGGTGCAAAACAGCTAAAGCAAAGTTAATTAAAAGAATACACAAAAAAATAAAAAAGTTATTTAAAAGCTTGTAGTTAAGTCTTATAAATAATATCAAAAAGCATATCTAGCAACCGTCCATTTGTTTAGTAGTTTCCTTGATTTGCAGCCTCAGCTTTAAAAGTCCACCTTATTTAGGAATACTATTTTAAAATCATAACTCAGGTTGACGATTACTCAGGGTTTCTGCACAATTAAATGGTTGAAAATCAACAATTATATTATCAAGGTCTTCTAAACAGTATGTGTAAACTTCACACATACTTCTTTGTAGTGATATTTCTTTTGATCTTCTGACTGAGGGCAGAAAACCTGAGTATCCCTTGTTGTGATTGAACACTTGTTGAAAAGGCATCGTCTTTATGTGGCATCAGTTCAAACAATAAAAAATAAACTAAATTTCAAGCACCCAGGCATCAGTCATTCACTTACACAGGTTCTTCACACCATTCGATTCTCAGTCTGCATGTGTTTACTCAAACTGCAGCCAGTACATTGTGCGTCAAGTAAAATAAATTAAAAACTAAAATATTTACTCCAAATACTTTTGTGAATATACAAATGTCCCATTGATAATTTCAGGTTCTGTCGTTCCTGCTTCAGTGGTCCTTTTTTGTTAAACTCAACATTGTTGTTGTCTACAAGTTATAACTAAAGTCTTATAACTAAAGACTCCCAACAGTAAAGTAGGTCCATTGTCTGTCTCCAGTGTGTTTACCCTATTTCACAGCAGTAACCATAAACAGTCGTCCGGCACACTCAAACAAATACATTAGAAATGTGAGGACAGACTCAAAGTGAGTGGAGTGCAGTGATTAAGACAGAGACAAACCATGCACACTTCAGTCTCAGAAAAGGGTCCCTTTTTCATCAACGGGGTCCCACTAGTTTTTATCCGTATGTAACTCCATTTGGTTTCAAAACTGTTTCAGATCAGTTTGTTCATGTATTTTATGGGCACATAAAGATAAAGTGTTTCCCTCCAGAAAGATTCCACTGGATGCATGAAATGTAGTGATTTCAAAAGCTGCAGGAGGACCTATGTCGTGGTCCTTCTGTTTCAGACCTCTTCCTTGGCCCTCTGTCAGCAGTCTGACATCTCTGACATGTTGGAGTCACTGGCCTGTTTCCGGCGTTGTCGAACAGATTTCTCTTCATCCTGAAGAGGAGAAAAAGTCAACATCACTTTGGAGGTAAAAAAGGAATGATTTGGAAGACAGAAAACACTTAAAAACCTGCTCAAGCACTGCAAACTTCAAAGGCAACATGTTTTTATTAGTGCTATGTTACACTTTCTTCTTTCTTTTTAATACAGTTCCATCATTATAATTAAAACTTATTAATCCTTTCTCACCTTATAGATTTTCTGGTTGGGAGTTGTTCATCTAAATTTAGCAGGTAGCCTCTTGTGTTTAATGCTAACTTACTGATTACTGTAATAGCTGTACATATATAGGTCCCTTTATACATGTGCATGTATATGGTATTTACCGTTTGAAAGACTCCGTTTGACCCCCACTCTCCAGGTGAGTGGTCATCGGGCTCCTCCTCTTCCTCCTCCTCCCCCTCCTCCTCCCTCACTGTGTCCATCCCATCTTCCTCGTACTCCGTCAGACAGTCGGACTCCTCTGCTGAATGCAAAGATTTACAGAACATATTACAGGGAGTGAGATTTATTGTCTGACCAACTCGATTTCAGAGAGCGGCCATAAAACATCACGGACAGCTGCTACTGTGTGTCAATAAAAGAGAGCAGTGAAAGCAGCGACTGCACATTTATCACAGCCATACATTTCTCTGAAGGAGAGCTGTCTGTACGGCCTTGAATATATCCTACATGTACTTTGGAAATAATTCTCAGTTTTTAAATAAGAAAAGTGTTTTTAATAAGTCATTACTCACCTTCTGTGGCCACAAAGATCTGAACTGGCTCGATCCTGGAGACTATCTCTGCGAGGTCAGTGAAGTCTGCGTCCGGACACGTGCAAGACTAAAAAGATTATAAAAATACAGCATTGTAAAATTCATCAAATAAATAGATGATTCTATATAAATGTATGAAAGTCTTACATCAGTTCTCTTGCTGTCATTGTAATCAGCCGAGCGGTGGTCCTTCAGCATGTTGTCGATGATGTCACCTCGGGCCCAGCCGGTGAACAACAGCTTACCGTGCTGATAGCCCACATCCTAAAAGCCAAAAATATTTTACATAGTTTATAGAAATACGCTATTTGGACAGAAATTTCTAGCTAATAAATATAAAAAAATGTTAAATGTATGTTTTCAGCCCATAAAAAGAAAACTAATAGGGTAATATCATTTTCAGTCATTCTGAATTGTACATTATACAAAAGGGAAAATATGCTGTTAACATAAATATTTTCAAATCCTCATTAATTAATTCTTTTTCAAGACAGCTGCTAAAAAGGGGAAGATAACTTACATAGATCTCATCAAACTTCCCAAAGTCCATGGTCTTGAAGCGGTCGATGGGTGGTCTGATATACTCGCAGTAGGCACTCTTCTTCACCACCTCTAACTGCCGCACACATGACACGTAGGCCAAACGAGACTGGATCTCTGCCATGTCTGGCACCTGGGGACACAAATAAATGTGTGGCACTTACACCACGTCGACTGCCAGGTTTCAGCCCAAATAGAACATGGTCACAATGCACAGTCAACTTGTGGGCTACTTTACCTTTACTTTCTCTGCCCAAGGATTTATGCGTTTCCAGAGCAACCACCAGCCAGACAAGCAGTCACCATAGTTACAGAGGTCGGTCTCATCTTGGCTACCCACATCTATAGCAATAACGGTTTTGGCACCCATGTTCCTCGCAATGTCCGCTGTTGGATGCAACGCATATGCAAAAACATGTACAGATGCAAGAAGACAGTATGCAACAACAAAACTGATAAGACGACTGCTTCTTTTAGGTTGAAGAGGCTTCACTGAGACTTACACCACAAAAAAGCAGTATTTGGTTTTGGCAGTGCAATTACATATACATATAAGACTAGTGATTTTAAAAGGATGAGAACTTTCCAAAAGTACTCTGAAACATTGACCTTTTCTTGGTTTACTTTTGTTAAAAGGGGTCTTGGGGTTAGCATTTTTGTGGTGTTGAGCCCCAAAACAGAAACAGGAAATCATCCCACAAGCCCAAAGCACTAATCCAGTCCACTAAGAACAAGTATAAACAGCAGAGTGCAAACTCTAGGGAATACCAGAATAAAAAACAGGCAACTATAAAACTATAAAACTGATTTTACAAGAGTTCCTGTTTCTTGGATCAAGTTTGGGCCAAAAAGTAGCACATTTCACAAAGCTTAAATAGAAAAATTAGATTTCTATACTAATACTAGTCCAGCTTTGTGAAATGCTGTTGTCTTTAATCATTACAGACTATAATTATCCACACAACACAGAGACAAATGGACATTTTTATCTGTGCACCATAAGTTCAGAAAGAGTCAGGAAACAGAAGTACAGGAAGAAGATGCAAAGGTCCACTGACAAAAGTGCCCACATAATCCAATTTAACACTACTTTGTGCCTCAAGTTGAAATATTTCACACACTATTTATGTTCTGGACTGCGTTGATATATGATATAATTGTTGAAACTGGTCAATGTTGTTGAGGTAATGGTTCACTTGTTCCAAAAAGTGTATATTTCAACTTGAGGCGAGGAACTTAATTTCAAAATAGACAGGTGTCTTGTACTTTAAAAAAGTATTCTGACATTTAATTAAACATTTTATTGTTATTCATTTCTCAAACCATGCTGTTTTACCATTAAGCTCCACACAAATATGAAATACATTTTGATATTTCATATTACTATGTTTTAACACACTAAAACAATTACACAGTCTTCACATAATATTTAATTTTCATCTGAAAGCACATGCTGAGTTTTCACTTCAAACAGTTCATTAGCGGGGGAATTGTTTTCACTCATTAAGCTCTTTCAGTTTGCCTTTGTCCAGTTGAAGCGATGGAAACTCAGCGGTGCATCTAGACCTGCCTTGGTTTCAAATCAAGACTATAACTTCATACTTACCACTCTTCTACATATAATCTGCTTTCAGATCCTGAAATCATCCCCGTCCCTCACTCCACTTTATTGCTAGTGGGCTGGGAGTGTGGGGTTTACGGGACCCCGTCTACTTGCCTGGCAGGTTGTTGATGTAGCCACCATCCATTAGTAAGTTGCCATCTTTGGGGTCGCAGAGAGGCGGCAGGTACCCCGAGAGGGTCATGCTCGCCCGCACATAGCGCCACAGAGAGCCTGGCAGAGCGAGGGGAAGGAGGGAGGAGGAAGGGGGATAACATCTCAATACTGATCGCTAAACGGTTAAGGTTAGTGTCGATGCAGACCGCAATACCAACACCAGCAGGAGGGTGACCCCTGCTGAAGCTGGCACTGTGGTTCTGCCCACCTTTAGACTCTGCGCTCCACCACTGCAAACCTCATTACCTCGCACAGTGAGGTGTGCAGCAGGTAAGAAAGGAAATGGCATCCATCACAGAGCACCAAGGCTGCTAGAATCTCCAAACTAGGTCCCAACAAGATGCACTTCAAAATAATAGAAAATAATGCAATTTGTTCTGGTTGTAGCCCAGATTACAATAATTTGAATATTAAAAACAGTACTGTAATGACAATGGCACCTTGTTGTGACTATGTTTGGGAATCTGTCACCGTGAACATGACAGGAAACAGCCAGCCTGCTCTGCCCTTCAGTGCAGCTCAGAGCCAGCAGGGGGCAGGAGCAGGCTGGTCGCTGCATGGGTTGGAAGGATAACGGGCACCACAAAGAAAAGCCAAGGGTGCAACATAGCATGAAGTGTATGTGGACAGCGATTGGATGAACCTGAATACTCTTTTTGCAGACAAACTGAAAAACTTTTTGAACTGGCTAGAAGGAGCAACTGCAGGATCCAGAACACATAACCTATAAGTTATTTACATCATCAATATATATTCTTAAAATATATTGATGAGTTCATGCAAATAAAAGCAAGCAAAGCCCAAGGAGGAGGAAAAAGGCGCTGTAGAAAATATGGTTCAAACTGAATTTCACAGGGATCTGCTCTCACAGGAAAAAAGGGAACTGTTCTCAGACCACGGGATGAAAAACACTTAGGCTTACAACAATAAAACCACACGACAACACAGACGTGATGTGTCCCTAGTTTTATATCATACTGCCAGCTTTACCTACAGTGCTATTTCAAGCCTTGCTAAAAACGTGTGTACAAACGTTATGTAGTCCATGGGTTTTAAGGAATAAGGGAAGATTCATAGCAAATGAAGTTGGCTGAAAGTTGAAAGTGACTTGAGAGCATCATGCATCTGTCTATGACTCACAAATATCCAGACATGCATGGATATGTCACATTGAGTTAGCAATAACATGTCAATAGTGTGGGCTATCAATTTAAGACCATTCACTGTAGAATTGGAGCTGTGTTGTATAGAGCCAATCCAAAAGATATCAAGTGGTAATATAGATTTCCTTCCAAACCATGGTCTCCCAATGTCCAACTGGTCATGGTGGGTTAAGTTAGGAGTGAGACGTTTGGAGGGAGGAGGAGAGAAGCCGAGTGCTTGACTTCTTAAGGAGTAAAGAAGGAGTTTTGGGAGGTTTTTTTTTGTGAGCGGCAGTTTAAGAGTCTGACCTGGGACATTGTTAACATAGCAACCATCCACAAGCAAGTGGCCATCCTTGGGGTCGCAGAGGGGAGGTAAATAAGGGGTGTAGGAGGCGCTGGCTCTAACATAGCACCAGGCGCAACCTGTCGGGAAATGGAGATGGAAAAGGAGCAACACATCAAATATGGGCCGGACTCATGGACGTCAGAGATGGGACAGAGAGAAAGATAAGAGAAACAGAGACAGGTGCTAGAAGAGCAAGAGTTGGAGGAACAAAATGTGTTATGTAATAAACTAAACTTGATTGATATAAGAAATTCTTTAGTGAGACAATTTCAAGCAAAATGTAAAACCATTCTAAGAATATTAGCATTATACAGAGCAACAAATGAAGTATGGCCTGTCAACATGTCAAAAATGTACACAAGAAATGTTGGACTGTTTGATGTGTTTATTATAAATATCAAAATTAGCATTATTAGCAATGTTAGATGAGTGCTTCAATAAGCAACAATGTGAAAGTAGGACGAGCAGAAGGGAAAAAAGAAAGAGGAATAGAGAAGAAGAAAAGATTGCCCATCACTTTGAGTGTTGTTGGGCCCTCAGCTAGAAGATAAAAACTACAGGGCACACTGGGGTGATATTAACTACAACAGGTATTAAGTAGGGTACTGCTGGAGCCTATGACTACAATAAAACTACACAAGTGCTACACGATCTATATGACAAAGGCAAATGACAAGCACAAAGAAGCTGAAAATGGAGGTGCTGTAGAAGCATGGTGTGTTATTGTAAAGCAAGAGAAAAGGCAGGTGAAGTGTTCTGGATCCTACGTGTTGACACAGACACGAGGTAGACTTAAATAACTACCAGTTAGGTCTACAGCCTATCAGTAAGCTGCTCTGTGATGTGCAGAGTGATCTCAAGTAATCAATAGCATCTGGAAGCTTAAGACACACAATATGGTAGTGAAATATGATGGCAATTCTACAGTTTGTCAAGGAGTCATGTAAAGGTTTGATAAAATATAGTACAGTAAGAATGATGTGTTATAGCAGCTCAAATTAAGAGAAATAGAAATAAATGAAGAAGAATCAGAATATGTAAAAGCATTTTAGGTTGACAAACAGGAAAATAAAAGCTACTGGACAAAGAAAAAGTAAAGTAGAAGGTAGAGGATGGTATTATGATTGAAAATGGACACAGCTTTGCTCTAGCAGTTATTTCATCCACATGCCAAGATGCAAACTTTAGCATCCAGTGTTTCTCAGGCCTGCCAACACAACAAGTCCATCAAATCCAGCAACACTCTCTTTGTTTAAATGCATGTCATTAATTAATGTTTAAAAAATCAAAAGGCCTGGAAAGTTGTATACTGGATTTGTAAGGTTTGTGGTTTGGTGGTACTTAGTATTACTATTATTGTTCAGAGATGGTCTATTCAGGTCAAACAGTACACATTAATCAATACACTATTTAATACACTGCTATTCTTGCAGCAGATGCTCTTCTATGACTTCTCAGCCAACAGTCTCCAAACAGGACTGACACTGGAGTGTGTTTCAAAATTAAATGATGGGTTTTTAATTCTATTTTAGATGCGAGCCTTGTTCTCACATACAACAGTAGTTACCATATTTATTGTGCACTGACTGGCGCATCATCCATATTCAGTTTGACCCCAAAATTAGTTCTGTTTGGATCTTACAAGGCCTTTTTCACTGCAGCTTTACTAACATGCAGTACCAGCTATTCGTTTGGTATCTTGCACAGGGCATGCTAAAGTGCAGCGACATGCTAAAATATGTTTAATTAAGACCTGAGTTCACACGCAGCACAATTACTCACTAAATGATGTATTGATTACAAATGTTACGATCATTAGTCCCTTGTGTACTACTGCACTCTAATTTCTTCTATGTGGATGCATGTTGTGCTTATATTTTCCTCGATGTGCTGTTCATAAAGTAATAGTACGGGTTTCTGCAGCCAGTCACTCACCATCCTGATGAACTCGCATGGCTGAGGCTGTGATGTCTGTAGTGACGTTAAAATATGGCAACCACAGGTCCTAGAGAAAAACGTAATGATGCTTTATTTTCCTTATTTCATGCATGTGCTTCTTATTTGTGGGATCGATCCCTCACCTCTATTTGCCTGTCCTGGAAAACTTTATAAATGCTGGTGTTGAAGGCAGAACCAGAGAACATTGAGGTGATGGGATAAGTCAAATCCAGGACTGTTTTAAACACTGAGTTCATTGCCTGTTAAAGAAAAAAAGAAAGTGAAAGTAAATAGGCAACGTTTTATTTATTTATTTGTTTTTTTAGGTTTTTAAGAGAACATTTTCCTATTTTAATGCTACAGCAGATAAGTGAGCAGGAAGAAAATGAGATTTGTACCTTTGACCACTCCCTGGCTCTTTGTTTGGTCCTAACGGCACTCCTCTCCTCAGCATACAGCGCGCCGATGAATGAGCCAATCGAGGTTCCTCCAACTATGTCAATTGGAATTCCTGCTTCCTCCATGGCTTTTATGACTCCAACATGAGAGCAGCCTCTGAAAAAGCAAAAGAAATCAATATCTGCGTGCAAGATTGTTATAATGTGTGTTTCCAGAGGCACATCTTATGGGCTGCTCACCTGGCTCCACCCCCTCCCAGCACCAGGGCGATGCTGTTTCCAGTCAGGACCCGGGCCAGCCGAGAGAAATCACTGTGTCTGTCTGCTGTTTTCTCAAACACCTTTTCATACACCTCTCTCTATTTTATTAAAAAACAAATCTACATTCATATATTGCAACATAAAACCGCAGATGCATCAATGTAAAAATGTCAGAAAGTTTGTACCAGTTTGCTGGGACTGCGTCGGGAAAACACCCTACGAGGACACTTAAGGTGGAGATGACCGGAGCACCAGCTACGCATGTTGAGCCACTCGACTGTCCTGGCAGGACCTGGACCATCCTCTCTGTGCAAAATGACCAGCTTTTTGAGAGCTCGAACTGCCGTATTCTCCAACATCTGCTCCAGCTAAACAAGCACAAAAGTGTTAAGACAACATAATGAATTTGTACACTATACCCTTCTCTTTTAACAAAGATTTAAACAAACCTCTCCGAGTGAGGGCTCTTGGTCCCCAACGCCCACAATCAGGATGCAGTCAGCCTGACGGATGCAGCGCTGTGTCCAGGGGGTCATGCTGTTATCAGTTTGGTACAGTACAATTCGGTTGATGTCCTCCTGCTGGGCCAGCCAGCCAGACAGACGGTACTCATGGATACTAGTGGATTAAACACAAATGGCTGTGGTAGAAGATGTATATGGCATGTACAGTGCATGGACAATGGCTAGTAGGGAACAAAGGAAAGCGCAATAACATACCTGTCCAATGCAGAAGCACCCAGTCGCTCTCTAATTATGTCACTTGTTAGAAGTAAGGTTGGCCCTAAATCACAGAAAGTGAACAAACATTTACAACAATTTAATACATTTTTCCTGTTGACAAGACTGACAGATTACAAACTAATCAAATACACAAATGCGTCCTTACCGATAGCACTGAGGGCATGGCTGAGCTCTAGGTTAAATGCATTGATTGGCACCTCATCACATACAGGCAGCACAGCCACAGTGGAGAGGTTACTGGCAGGATTTGTCACATCAGCACTGGTCGTCACACTGGGCAGACCCAGAGCAGAAGCTGGAGGACAGTTTAAGTGTTGTGTGAGAAATTCTGTGAAATATTGTTACTTAATGTTGCAACATCTTAGAAACAACTCCTTACCTGTAAAAGGCCCCCGACCCTGCTGCAAGTTCCCCAAAATCTTTTGGCCTAATAAGTGGATTAACCGTGTCACCACCTGAAAGAGTATGTATACATTTATAAAACTTCTAAAGTGCACACAAATATAAAACTTTTAAAAGTTCAGTTATTTACCTGTGGATATCGTCTTTTGATGTTATTAAGCGTTCCCTCAGGGAGTTTGACCAGCTCTGTATCTCTAACAGCGTGAACAGTGGTGGCCCTCGGCTGTTTGGTCAAAGCCTCCACCTAAAGTATGAAACAAACGTATAATTAAAACTAATTCTATTATTATAACTATATTGTAATTAATGATGAAAGAAGTTATTTGCCTACCACTCCAATAAGGTCTCCTCTGCCATACTCCCCAACCAGTTCTTTTTTGCCATTTGACTTGCGGATGACAGACCGTAGGCGTCCATTTAGCACTATGTATGTGCAGTCTGACTGGTCACCCTGTCTGAAGATAAGAAATAACACAAAATAGCCACTTTAGAAGGCATAATATAATTTCAAAATACATATGAACACACATGAATATTTTAAAGTAAGGCAATATGACAATATGTACTTGGATAGACAGTACCTGTAAAGGGCTCTGCCAGCTTCCACAGCCATCCAGTCGATAGCAAAGTCCATCTGCCTGACAAAAGCAGACATGCGAACAGCCACTGTGTGTGCCGCACTCAGAACAACACTGGGCTGTTCCCTCATGATCCTGCAGGGGGCAACACACACAACAGAGGTGAGAAAATTAGTGTTCAGGCTATGACAAGACACAAGTGTTTTTAAAATTAATAGTAATTTAAGGCATCTATATTTATGGAAGTAAGAGATAATAAATTTGAATAAGAAAAAAAAAACTTTTGGGGGGGGAGGGGGTGGGTAAAATATCTAATTTGAGTAACTCACTCATAGAAATCTGATTTGGAAATCTTGAGATAAGTACAGTCTCGGACAGCTTTAATCGTGAAGATTAGTGGCTCTCCCGTCAATACAGCGAGCTGTCCCACCATCTCCCCTGGGTGGGTCACAAACAAGCACACTGCGTCCTGTTTGTTGATCATCCGCTGATAGACATGGAGACAGCCAGACAGGACAAAGTGCAGGCTCACATCCTGAGAGAGGTAACAAGATTTTTTTTTTAAGTTTATTATAATGTAGCTTTAATGCTTAACTGTATTTAAAGAAAAACACAAAGGTTTGTTTTGTTGTTTCATGAAACATACCTGGTCGCCTTGTCTGGCTAAAACAGCACCTGCTTTTGCATGATGCAGCGTTACTCTCCCGTTTAACAAGGATGGGTCCTAGGTTACACAACATAAGACAAAGAAAGGATAATAAACCACTGGTAATCCAAAGATAAACCAGAAGAGGAGTCACAGGTCAAAGACTATAGAGTTAGATATTTTGTGGACCAATACAAACAATTAGAAAATGTTAATAATAACAGCGTTAAAATATCAGGTCAATATTAATAAATATTTAATTGTTTAGGTTTCATTACATAAAGATATTTTAACTGTACATTTCCATACACTCATTCAGACAGTAGGCTAAATGGTTGACCTCCTTTTCACATTATATTCATCTTAATCTGGCGTCAGATTATGATTCTTGACAATGCACTCATTCATGCAGAAAAAAGAACTAATGAGTCTATTTTTTGTCTGTTCATGAGACAGACGATCCTCATTAGAATAACTGTAGGGCCACTACTCTTTCATAAACTGAAACAAACCTCAATCCTCATGAGTTTGAGGACCTCTTTCTGTGCTTCCTCAAACAGGGCAGCGCTGGATCGACCAGATACTGGTGTAAAAATATTGTCCACTTCTGGCTCCTCTTCGGGATACAGGTAAATTCCTGAAGGAACCTCGTCCACTGTCACCTTCCGCTCCCGTTGGTCCTGAAACACCACCATGACACATCTTACATATCTCATATTTCACTAGAGCCTGGTTATTTACACCACACAACTGCAACATCCACAACTGTCGTGGCAGTATAATATCTCTCTTCTTGGAAAATACATGCAAAATAAAAAATAAATTCTTTTAATTACCGACATATTCACCCTTGACGTTGTAGGAGGAGTGTTTCCATCTTCACCAGAGACAGAGATGCGCCCTCTTTCATATGCCATGTCAAAGTCTGATTTAAGACTTTTTTGAATACCTGCAATAAAATTATTTAATTTTAATTTAATTAATAAAAAAAATCATTTGTGTGTACAGCTTAAATTTTAAAATAATATCATGAAAGTAGCATACTACACTGTAAAAAAGGTTAATGTGAATATTAAATGATGACATATTCTTGGTATAGTTTGCCATATTTTTCACTGAAACTTGATTTTGCAGTTCATTCATTCATTTTTGTTGTGAGTTTAATCATAACGATGCTCAGTGTTGAGTTAAGACAGATGTTTCTGACGTAACTGTTTAGAGATTTAGACAATTTGTTGATCAATGACACAAATAGAGACTATTTTTGTGGTTATTTTAAGAAACACTCTTACCAGCGATATCCACAGGCATGGAGATGGCCCTGCTAAGACTTGGCACTGCAGCACCATCCTTCCCTTGATCGCCTGTATGAAAAAAAACCCACAACAATAAGTTCCAACTTTAAACTGGTGTAACAAAACGATTCAGAATTAATGTGGCGAAGCATTATTGATCTCTCTACCTGCAGCTTCTTTAACAGCAGCTTCTCTGTGCTCTTCTGGCACTGTCAGGCTGCTGAAGCGCTTTCCATGGCGGATTGGACTGGTTCGAATGGGGTGGGGCGATGGAGGTGGCAGACGACTGGGTTGCATTTCCTTCATACAGAAATGATGAGTGTGTAACATTTAGTAAAGATATTGTTTCTATTTTAACTAATGGAAATAAACTATAAATTGAAAATAGCACTCTCAGATGTGTGCATAAGCTAATGAGTGTGTGTATACTAACATGGCTGAAGAGCTCATTGGTGAGCCCCAGATAGTTGTGCAGAGCCAGGACTGTCACTCTTTGGAGACGAACCATGATTATCTGAAAAAAGACAATGCGTGCAACCATTTAACTCCACAGGAAAAGACACTCTTCCAAATAATTGTGATGGCATTTTAATCATTTTCTTAAAACAAACCCATAGCAGACGTATTCATACTACTCACTTGTACTACCCGCACAAGGCTCTCAGGGTACTTCTCAAATATAGACAGGAAGGCTTCTACAGGCAAACGTAGAACAGTGGAGACCTCCGCAGCCCGTGCCGACACCGTCCTGTAAGGCTTCTGGTGGCCCTGCACGTGGAACATGCCACACATACTTAGCATAGTTTCACACTTGAATAATATATTTTTAAAAGTTTCGTTCACCCAAATCTTATCAGCTGTAGATATTCTAGGTATTATCCTTTACTCTCACATGTTCTCAGTCAAACTATTACCAATCTACAAGGACACTGTGTCAAGCAATATGTGTCTTACTGTGATGACATCCAGGATGCTGAGGAGGCTGTGGACACTGTCTCCTGCGTACACCTCCTTCACCACACTCTCTTTGCCATCCTGTAAACATATCAGATGATGAAATAATAACCAGTGAGTAATATGAGCAGATCTACATTTGTGTGTACAACCAAAAATAAGAGCCAAAAAGACAAGTCTCCATTAAATATTAAATACTGCTGAAACAGGCTGAGCTATTCTTGTGTTATTAGTGGCTCTGTAACAATCCGTGCTGATGAGATAAGGTCATTCAAATGTTAATACTAGATGGTAATTGGCTTGATTAATAAACCACTGTGTAGATTTTTCTCCTGTGTATATTCAACCCATACCACACAATTATCAAAGAATAAAAAACAGGCACAAACGCACCGCTCCAGTAAGGCACAGTTCTAGTTTTCCTTCCTGAACAACATAGATGCTGCTGTCCGGCTGGCCTGGCCTGAAGACATATTCCCCTTGTTGGAAGCGCAGAAAAACCATGTGCTTACACAACTCAAGGAAAAGTGGCTTTTCAAAGTGACCCAGCACACTGCAATAAAGACATAGAGGGTTTAAAAGAATGAGGAGAGTCATTTATTACACACAAAACACTGCTTAGCTTTTCTTGGCTTTGTGACAGTCAACACACTTACCGGACGTTTTTTAGCATGTAGAGCACTTCTGAGGGGAGGTGGGAATTGGCCACATCAAACTCTGTGAGGTCTGCTTCGAGCACTGAGGGAGGAGGCTCCTTGGCCTGCAGGATAGGCACCTCCTTCTTAAAGCGCAGGATCCTGCACAGGGCAAGGACAAAAGGGATAATTAGGATATTTGATGACATTCGTAGTATTGCACATAAATTATTTTTATGTACTTTTTGGCAATGTTAAGCATCTTCTGCTTCTTTTTCAGGCGGGGACGAGAAGAGGTGGATGTACCCACCAGGGAAGAGGTAGACTGTGACATCTGTGAGGAAGCGTCGAAAAAAAAGTTTATAAATGGTTAAATACTAAAGTAACACAGCTGTGAATAAATGCGGCAGAAAAAATAAATGAGTAAAAATGTATTATTCGTTGTAGTGTTTCACTAAAGTACTCACTTTGCGCATAATTTTTCGTCCATAGAACATGACTTTGTCCCTTTTGCGGAAGCGATACTTCGGTGTTTCTTCAGCTTCCACATCTGTAACACATGAAAAATATCAATAAATACTTTTTTCGATTTTTTAGAACGCTCTGTTAATCAAAGCATTGGAAAATACTGACTTCGAAGCTGCATCCTCCGCAGGACAAAGAATATGAGGATGGCAATGAGAACTATGGCGATGCCTGCACCAATCACCATTCCCACCATCTGAGAAGGAAGGCAGATACAAAATAAATTGGCATAAAAAAGTTGAAGAGGCATAATGAGGCAATGTTTAGTAAGTTTGTGTTGAATGAAAGCTCATCTCACCATGCTTGTCTGCAGCTCCTCCTCCACAATCGATTTGATGTCATTAAACCCGTCCTAACAGAACAGAGAATTATTAAAACAATCTAAATTTTAGGCTAATACAATGAGCCTATATAGATACTGCCTCTAATTAACATCCAACATGGCTGCTGCCTCTATATTTTGACAGGAAAGCTTTGGGAACTTGGCCTAAAGGATTCAGTGCACTGAAGTGTAATGGAATGTGGGAATAAGGGATTTGCCTGCAGTCTGTATGTTTAGGGAAATATCCTGAAACATCACTTAATATGACCCCTTTTGCGATCTCAAGCAATTACTTTTGTGTTATTTATAGTAACCAAGTGAGATGCTTTCTAATGTCACAAGCAACAGTCTGGCAGTGAGCAAACATTGGCCTGCCAGTTCAGGACAGGTGAGCTTGTGAATTATCTTAAAAGGACTGAGAGGGCTGTGTGTGAGCAGATAAGCTGCTTGTTTTGCACAAGCAGAAGTGTGTAGATAGCACAGAAAACCAATAACATACTCAAAAATAAAAGACAATGGCTGAAGATAGTGATAACAATGCAGCATTAAACTGCTTAACACTCTGTTTTTATAACTGTGTTCTTGGCAATAACCAGTTTATACAAGAATGTATAAATGAAGACAGTCTAGTCATATATGTGCTGCATCAATCAGCAAAACAAAAGGAGTTAATGTAATATATTAGCTACAGAAAGGATACGTTAAGTAATCACTAGGTTCGTTTAAGTTCAGCAACTTCAAACTAAGCGCTTTTAGACACAAACAAGATTGAACTGTGAAGAAAGTGTGAGATAAGTTTGTTTGTTTACTGCTTATGCTGGCGAACTAACCATCAGATTGAGCATGGGTAATAGCTTTTTAGGGCTTGTGGCCTGAGGCCAAAGGGAGTGCATGTCTGTTATCAGTGGTTATTGATTAGAGTATATGGTGGCGTAAGCTGGACACAAGGGATATTAACAGTGCAGGCCAACAGATGGTGAGCTCAAAGGACCATGCACAAACACTTAAAGCCTTCATGTATTCTTATTTATGTGGTTATTAGCATGTTTGTAATTGTGGTTGTGCTGTCATTTTTCAGTTTGTACTGTTTTGGGGTAAGATAAACAAACCTCATGGGTCTCTGGTGGTGTCTCATGGACCTCTTGTTCTGAGGTACTCTGTCCCATTGTAACCCTGCTTCTTCATATGGATGGTCCATCAACGTCCACTGCAAACAAGAAAACACATACACAGTCAAGTCAATACATTAAAATGTTGTTGCGAGTTTGTCAGTCTAATTGCAGCACATCATAAATCATTCACTAGTATCCTTCAGTTATCCCATCCTTCGACAGAGCCATGCAGAGGACTCAGAGGCAGGCCTTTGTCTCTGCCCAGATAAACCCTTTCCAGATGGTAAGCCTTTTTATCCATCTCTCATCACTGCCTTCCCTATTGGATGATCTTCTGACATTGCTAATACATTTGTGTGGCACTTTTATCAAGACAAAATTATGTACTCTTACATTTTCTGCATGGGCAACAGATGTATATCTTTGAGTAAACATATAAGCCACGTCAAGTTTTCTAAAGTACTGTTACAGGTTGAGGCAATATTTTAATATAATTCCAGGCTGCTGCATACCACCACGATGCCCACAAAGAGTGATTCAGCTGACCCGGGGATATGTGCTATAGCATGGACAACAAGCCATTCAGTGTCTGTGAACAAATAAACAACAGATATGCTAGCTTAGCTCAACATTTCCAGCAGCAAGTGAGAAAAACAACACAGAGCTAAGGCTTGCCCAAGGCATACAAAGTAGCCTCCTGCATTAGTTCAAGCCAACTTCGAGGAAAGTGTCTCAAGAAAGTGGTCTAAGCTTTGGGAAATGGCTCTGCCCACAAACAGAGCATGGACTAATCAATAAAGCATCACCTAGAGATAGAGAAAAAATATGGCTGATGAAATACAAATGGCAACAAAATGTACTGTTTAGTATCATCGTACACTTACTCAGAGATCAAATACATGAGCACTGGTTTTCTATCATCTATCAAGCCCCAAACACAAAGGCTGCATCTTTGGTCTGAGTAATTTCCTGTTTAACGTGTGACATCATTGGCAGAGAGATGGTGGCCATACTGCTGTAGGAATGAAATTCAATCAGTGAAAGGCTCTGGATGGAGTGTCTTGTTACATGACGTGAAAGTGCCACAAACAGTGGCAAAGGATGCTGCTACAATGGCCATGAGGCTTAACACTGCCTTAACAACATTTCAATTAAATAAACACGAAGTGTCTCTTTAAAGTATATTATGTATTTATAGAAACCTAACCCTGCCTTTGGTTGACCAACAACTACTTGCAGTTTGTACATGGCCAAACTTGTTGCTACACATTTCCTCAGTTGTTTCTCAAGGTTTATGTAAACACACTCATTTATCCTCTGTGATTACATTTTTTAACTCTGTGAGAAAAAAATACAGTCACCAGAGGCAAATGGCAGACCAAAGAAAATACTTCATATATAAGTTTGTGTGGCACTATTGGACTACTGTTTGTGTTCTTTTAGTATGCCTGAAGCCTTGTGTGGGGTAACAACACTGTCAGAGAAGTCCTTGGTTTTGCACTGTAGTCAACCTCAAGCCTCCAAGCAGCGCCTCCATTCATGGGGCAGGCCTACACCCATTGTCCTCTACAAACAATAAGGCTTGTGTTGATGACCTACTGTCCAGTGGCAGACCCCAGCCAGCTTCACAGCCTGGACATGACATTTATAAAGGCCAACAACAAGTTTTTATATGGCTCATAGGAAGTCCCAAAAATATTTATCTACGGCCA
This sequence comes from Rhyacichthys aspro, assembly GCA_036850595.1. Classification (NCBI taxonomy): domain Eukaryota; kingdom Metazoa; phylum Chordata; class Actinopteri; order Gobiiformes; family Rhyacichthyidae; genus Rhyacichthys; species Rhyacichthys aspro. Next base: position 12,624,236 of record CM072148.1, on the reverse strand, counting down.
TGATTAAATTATGGTAGTAATTTGGAGTCAGTGTGTGAAATAGTTTTGTTAATGTATATAGGTTCTATGGGTAGTGGCAAATACAAGTAACTAGTAAGTACGTAACATATTCAATTTAAGCTTAAGTTTGCATGTTCCTTTAATGACCTACTGTCCAAGGTGAAGTGGATCATTTGAGCTCATATTCCCTCAAGCCAAAATAGTTTTGCATAATTTGCCCTCACTGAGGTGTTACCTTACTGACCCCTTGTAAAGGCCGAAGCGGAATTGTTTAGTTATGTCGTGAACAGCCCTACAGAGAGAGATTAAAGTTCAAAACATCACCCTGGTAAGACTGATTACAATAAATGAGTAATTACATCTCTGTGACATTTATATGATGCGCGTCAGTAGAGGGTGTTTTGACGCAGTGCCACAGGAGGACTGATGGAGCCAAAACATGCAAATAACATGACAATAGGCCTGTGTTACCACAACTATTAACAAAATGATTACAGCTACCATGGGTAAAATGAGTTCATTGGAAAATACATAGGAAGTCATTTACTGTTCAGGGATTTAATACCGTACTCTCTTCTATGTTGATATCTGTGGTGGCTAATGTTAGCTAGCTGAGAGTCTAATAAAAATAGCTTGGCCTGTAAGTGTATCGTTTCATTTTGAAAGGCAACCAAGAACAAATCGACCAAATGACCACGTAATTATTATCTCTGCCTTTCATTTTGACCTCCGCAGGAACAATCTGAGGCCATCCCATACACTTTTACTAGATCTGGATAAGCACTGACATATATAAAAACACATGTACAATAGTTTACTGATTCTAAAACACCACTGTCACATTTAAATCGAAGATCAAGCTTTATTAAAAGCATATTTTACCTGAGCTGATGGACTCCGTCAACCGCCGTTCGCTGCTGTAAATAAGATAAAACGGAAATCATCTTCAACAAGCTCCGCCTTTTGGTGTCCGCGAGACGTCCGGCCCAGACCAGCCAATCACAACGCGAGGATGGACTCTCTCTGCACCAATCAAAATGCAGCTTGAGGAAATAGACCTGGCAGCCCACTCCGGCCGAGCTCACTACATATTCGTCCTGCGACCTCTATGCAACATTTCTTATTTACAACCCATTTTAGTCTTTTTCTAAGGCCTGCGAGAACAATGTAATAGCGCTATGTAGATTTTGTTATTTATTAAATTATTAAAAGCTAAACTTCATAAAGGTCAAACCAGCACTAAGCACATTTTGAACTTTAAAAAAAAAAATAGTCTACTCTCGAGTTCAGTCCAAATATGTAAACTTAAACTACTTTGGCAAAGACAAAGGCGCCCGTAAACTCTATGAACTTAACACTCACATATTCACTTGTTTGTTATTGAGACAAGAACAGACAGAGTGGCTTCTTTTAATAATATATCGCGTTTTTTTAAGTATTAAATGTTGTTAAATTTGACCATACCTATAACGCACCTTTGAAGTAACATTGCCCCCTGGTGGATGATGGGAAACATTTAGGCATTTAAGAAAAAAACAAAAACAACAAAAAAAAACGTATACCAAGCAATTCGTTTTAAAATACATACTCTTTATTTTCAGTGGAACAATGGACAATAGGATTACAGCTCAGAGATAGGCTTGTGGGGCCAGTAAGGATTTTTGACCTTGTCCAGTTTGGTCTCTGGGAAGGTCTCATTAAGGTCTTCTACGGTCATCTGATCGAATGGGATCATATTCTTAAATTTATCCAGCTAAAAGCAAAGCACGGTACAAATCATTAGTGGTCACAGTCATATTCAAGGTTGATGAATAACAAATGCACTTGTGTCTCACCTCATTCTCATACTGAACAATGCGAGCCTTTGATTCTTCGACGTAGGCCAATGCACCCTTGTTCTGTGGAGCAGAGAATAGAGCAGAGATACGTGATCATGCACTATTTTTGTTACAATTGATAAAAAATTAAAAAAAACCCAAAATGAGTCATATTATTTTGCAATTTGCAGAATAACAACTAAACAATGAACTTAACAGAAAGGAGTAATTTGTATTTAATGTGACCACTTACAGCTTCAGCCTCCTGAGCATTGATGGTGTTTGTCTGTGTATCAACAGGTTCAGGGATCTGCAGCGCTTTAAACTGTGAAGAAACCAAACTGTTACCACCATGCTTCCAGACAAACTGTGATAATAACTGTCAGTTTGGATAAAAAGAAAGGGTATTTCTTTATCTATCTTTCTTTCTTAAGATATAAGATAATATATCTTATATCTAATCTTATATATAATGTAGTAATGCCCCAAATAAAAAAAACAAAACTTTGTTTAAAAAATAAAAAATAAAAAAATAAACCAAGCCAATAACTTTACCTTCTTCTCAAACTCATCAACCATCCCAGGTACAGCTACTGTTTTCCTGTACATGCTCCAGTCAATGGTAGCAGGAGCCTCTGGGAGAGAGGCTAGTCTAGTAAAAAGGAAATGGAATAAAACATATTATACTATACAAACAGGTACAAGGAAAAGATTACAGATTCAACAAGAATAATAATGATGATGAAAATGAAGCGGACCAAGTAAGCTGTGTGATATGTTTACCACAACTAAAATTTCCTGGATATAATAAAAGAGTCGGGTCACATTTGTAAAGAGGACGGTACAGTGGGTAACTCACTTTGCAGCAATAGCATCACTGCGGGTCTTCAGGGCATTAAACATGCCCCTCTGGTTGGGTGGTACTCGCTCAGCAAATGCCACCCAATCAATGGCTTTAAGTGCAACTCTGCGACCTGCCATTGTGACCGTCTGAAAAACAAGACAGAATGAAGGAAACCATGTTAGATCTTAATTTTGACTAAGCAACAAAAAGACCCTCAAATATCCAAATTCTATTGTCCAGTTCAAAGATATAGATGCAAATGTATTGGGCAATTCAAAAATCAATATATATCTAAGACACACTCTCTTTGCAATAGAGACGATATTGAGGCAACGTCACACAGCTAGAGTATTTAGAAAGAGCAGATAAATGTAAAAAGAGACGTGGTTTAAATACTGAATATTGCGCTTGCAACAAATGCCAAAAGTGTCCATGTAAGTAAACTGACTTTAGTTATTGCAGTAGCAGCGAATAGCGCCGCAGAGAGAAAGTCAGTGTTGTGGCCCGTCTAAACAACTTCATACTCCTGACATAAAAGAGGACGTTTACGAAGTAAATGTTTGTTTTTTGAAGGGCACGACGGACCAGGGCACTGACAATTCAACATTTTTGTTCATAACAAACCTTAGGAACATTTAGTTCGCTAGCTTATCTAGATCCGTTAGCTTGCTAGCCAAGGTCAGAGAAGATTTTCATAAAGGTCGGAATTTTCACCGTACATCGCGCAAAGGTAATGGTACATTTTAGGTTTATGTGTAAACTATGAGAATGCACCAGAAGCTACGTGTAGTTTTAATGAGTTTTAATTGACATTCTTTCATTCATCGAACAGCAGTATTAGCACTTACCTCGCTGAACCAAGCGTCGTCTGTGACAGGACAGAAAGCCGGAAATGGCTTTTCTTCTTTTGCAAGGGTGCAGTGATGGGCCCACTAGCGCCCTCTGCGGGACACGAAGTGCACACGTGTCATGTCAACGGAGACGACGGTGGTGGAAAGACTTTCTCAGAAACGGAATTCTGCCAGGACTCGACATCAAAATAACTAAATAAATGATTCCGATGACTAAAGTCAATATTTGTTTATGGCGGTCTGTTAAAAATAATTCAATTGCTTTCAGGATTAAAGTAGCCCTAAAGCTATTAAAATTTATCTAATTTAAATAATCATTTCTTTTACTGTATGCTGTGCATTAGACATTTCAAAAAAATGCAAGTATGATCTGTAAAAATAAGTCAATAAATACAAATAAAAAGAAAGGGCCTAGTAGTGTTTAAAAGTTCTTTCAAATGTTGATACTGACTACAAATTGTATTATTTGAAAAATAAAATAAAAAATAATTCAGTAAAATTCTACGGAATTTCAGTTTAATTAAAATAAAAACGTGCACACTGGAAACAATCTTGATGTCTGTCTTGATATGTTGATCTTGAATAGTGCACATTATTAGGGTTAATTTATTATAATACAAAATCATGGATGGGTTCTGTCTTGTTTAAAATAGTCAACACATACACATTTGATATGAGCCTAATTTGTTAAAGGAGAAGAAAAAAGTTATTGCAAAGAAGGACTTTTTGATTAATAATCAGGACTCTTGGATCTTGCATAATGTTTATTTACTAAAATCATTTTTTTTTTACAAGTTACTGAGCTTTACATAGAGATGCAGTATGTACACAGTACAGATACAAAGAGATTCAATAAATACCACTGTGCTGCTGCTCTTCAGAGAGGCACAGGCTTTATCCACAGTACACAGTGTGGCCTTTACATTTACAGCATAAGGTAAGGCACTCCCATAAAGAGCGTCTAATACACGTGTTCAAATTCAATCTACCCCAGTTTTAAATGATACAGACACTTAACAGTGACCGGGACAACAGCCTAGAAAAGAGGGATGAAGAGTTCAAGTGATACACTGCTCTTAAGGCACTACACCTTTAAGTACTTTGTTGCTTAAATCTTCCCGTCCATTATTGCGCATACAGTTCAAACATCCACAGCGAGAAGTTTAAGGCCTGTGGTTTTAACCTGATTTACACAAGAATCATTTCTGGATGAAGTCAGGACTTCTAGATAAAACAGGGCTCGGTCAAATCATGTCCCAACGTTTTTACTTAAAACAGTTTGATTTAAAAACAAAAAAACATGGTCCTTAGTGTAATCTTCTCACATACTGAGGGAATACTAGGACAGGTAGTACATCCCGTAGGCCACGGGCCCGCTGAACAGTCCTGGGACGGGCACGCTCGGCCTTGGGAAACCACTGGACGGGCCCCAGGCCGGGGAGCCCACGTGCGCTCCGAGGGGGAAAGGCAGGGCAAAGGCGGGCAACACGGGCTTGGAAGCCAGCTTAAACTTCTCCAGCTCGGCCTCCTGCAGCCTCTTGGCCTTGGCCCTGCGGTTCTGAAACCAGATCTTGACCTGCGTCTCGGTCAAGTTCAGGGAGTTGGAGAACTCGGCCCGCTCCGCGATGGACAGGTACTGCTTCTGGCGGAACTTTCGCTCCAGCGCCAGCAGCTGCGAGGTAGTGAACGGCGTGCGAGGTTTGCGGTTGTTTTTGTGCTTGCGCAGAGTGCACTGCGTGGGACTGGAGCTCCCTGCGACAGGACAACACAAAAAAGGTTAGATTGATCTGTGTTAATTAGTGCTACATGTGAGAAATATAAAATGGCAATCAATGTTGAAAAACTGTTTCCAAGGTAAAGTTATTACAAAGTACACACAGCCAGATGACCTTTTAGAGGCATATAAAGCATGTAAATAAATGTGTTGAAGAGATAATTCATAATTAAAACGGATTAATAAAATTGTAGCACAAAGAATACGTGCTTCACATGTCAGAAGCCAACTATTCTGTATTTTAACATAAGAACATGCCAAAAAAAGCGTGCGTAATTCCTCTACCCCTGAATTATTATTATTATTTTTCCCACAATTTATTTATTTTCAACAGACATCAGGTGTACCTAACACTCCTCTTATCCGCCACTCAATGGCATTCATCTCTTAAAAGTGTCCCGTTTTGGAGTTTATTTAAGACTTTGTGAGACTTACGCGGAGGAGTGGAGAAGGGGGCCGTCTGGAACCAAGTGCTCTGGTCTTTGTCGTTGAACTGCGCGCTGTCGTCTTTGGTGGAGTTGGAAGACGCACTGTGCACACTTTCTGCTGCTGCCTTTCTGTCTGAGTAAAAAGTCCTTTGGGGGATCTGTTGCTGTGTCGGTTGCGTTCCGGACTTGTTCAGAGTCAAGTCTGAGGGAGAGTAAGAAGTCCGACAGGTGGTCTTCTTAGAGATGAGCGACTCGACACTGAACGGGAGACTGCTGCCCCGGTGCGCTTTGTATCCTTTCTCCGCGCTCATGTCTTTGGGCTCCTCTGTGTCTATGTCCTCTTTTGCGTCTCGGGACGGCGACCCCTGTCCGGCATTCATGGTGACGCAAGGAAAAGGGGCCACGCACGTCCGTTCTGGCCCGTTCAGAGAAGTTTGTCTGAATGCGAAGTCCAATCTTGTCAGGCTTGTCAGTAGCCCTCACCGGACGGGGGTCGTCTATAAAAGGACAGGAACTGTTTTACTCCAACAAAACCGCCAATCGGCTTCTCGACGTGGCTTCGTGACGTTGCAGTGCTGGGCGCTGATTGGCTCACTGCCTCGCAAAGGGAACATCAAGAGGACTTTGAAAGGAAGGAGAAGTTAATCATACAGACCCCATGCAGTGCGCGCCCATTGAAGGCTCTCACAAAGTGGCTTAGACCAATTTTAGCGCAATTAAGCAGTGGGGAGGACTCCTGACCATTTCCATCCATTAGGAGCAGAGTCCTCTCCTACTGTAAGGGGACTAAAGAATCCCACTGACACTATCAAAGTGGGACTACTTTTATCGCACTTCAATGGGATGCGCCCTTTGAAGACAACCACTTTTTAATATCTTTAAACTTTCTTTAGAAAATGGCCCAAATGTGGAAAAAATACTATTCTAAACCCAAACAATAGCAAACAGAAATTGATTAGGTCTGAGCGTTGGTCACACAACATTAGAGCAATTTAGGAGCTGTCATTCGCTCGTCTCGCTGCACAATGGCCCCAGTTGAGAAGCAACAGGCGTTTCTCCTCTCTCCAGGTCAGAGCATTTAATAAGCCAGACGAATTGTGTTGTGCGAGGCGCCAGACTCGGCGGGATCAAAAAAGGAAGATATACCTCGCGGGGAGAGAGGGGAAGAAGAGGAGGGGAAATAAAAGAGGCGACCAGTTAACTCCACTTAACCAATTGTCCTCCAGATATTTCATAGTCCAGTGCGTGTAGTTCAGGAAGCGGGGGCGCACAGTGAACTTCACAGTATGAAAATGATAGCGTCAGGACATTGATTCCCTTTCCTTTTGCTACAGCCATGCTTTTCGGGGTGCAGCCTAAACAACGTCCCACGATCTGATCAAGTCGTACTAATTGGTTTACACAGCACTAATCTGATCCATCATCTACTTTTACAACGACTCCAATTAGTCTTAGTGACTGATTACTATTTTAGAACAGCCTACAGTTGCCAAAACAAATAATGAACACATGACTGAATCATTATGTTGCAGCTCCCTACATTACTGAATGTGTTTTCTTATTTCGTTTATTGAATTACTCCCATTCAGGGGCTTTATGAAATTAAGACCAAATCATGATCGAGCTAGGAACAAATTGTGACAGATGGTCGGGGTAATTTCAACTAATTCACAAATTTTTAACCTTTAATCACTTTTATGAACCAGCTGTCATAGGCCCTCAATTAGCATTTGTACAGCTTTTAGGCCTCATAATGAAACTCTGTCAAAGTTTGTGCATTTTGTACAACTGCGGGTTCTCGACACAAACAACACAAACTGCCAATGTGAGCTTTAGTTTGATGGGACGTTACAGACACCAGGCAGTTGTTGAAAGGCCAGGAGCAGTTTAGACTGGGGTCGATGATTCAACTTGAGTAAATCCTGATGTTTGAGTCCACTGCTTCATTTCCTTCGTGACACACTGGGGCCTCTCAGCTGGTTCGGCTTTAAGTCCCTCTCTCTCTTTATCTAATCTGTCCAGTGCTGTGCCAGGAGGGTCACAGATTCATCCGATACAGACAAATGTACACTGGAGGTAATACCCTCTCACCTGACCTTCCCTGGTGTTCTGTCCGCCGTATCCCCCTCTCCTTCGGCCCAAAAAACATTTCTGTAACAGCATGCAGGCGAGTGAACAGTGTCACAAGGTGTTAGCGAGTTTGAAAGCAGATCTGTCCGTCAAGGTCAGCAAAGCTCCATGGGAAGCACTTTCAACCTCCGCTGCCATTGCAAACATAAAGCTTTTCACATGTCCAAACGCACTCATGTTTCGACCGGAGCACTTAGGCGCTTCACGAAGTGCAAAAAAATGGGGTCATGATTGAGAATTAAACAAGTGTAAAACCCAATCACCTACTGTATATTTGTCAACTGTCTAGCCTCAGTTAGAGCGGGCTTTGAACTGTACTTTGTGATGTGGAGGCTCAGGTGAGTTGTTCTGTCCTCCGTCAACAAAGTGTCAAGGCTTTTGCAGAAGTGAGGCTCTCTGGCAAACAAACCAATCATTTAGTACAAAACCGAGTCTGTGTGAGATGTGTCGACAGCTGGACAAAACTTTGTACGCACAGGACCAGGGAGAGAACATCGACCTGAGAAATGAAGGAAAATCTGTTGTGATTGTTCTTTCAGAGGATCAGGTCAGATCAGGTTTACACAATATCAATCTAAAGTAATTACAATGTTTATATGGCAAACAGTCTTTTAACGGCAAGAATGTTAGCTATGTGTACAGATGAAGCCAGTGGGATCCAACAGGTTCTGTATGATCAGAAACCATTACTATGTCAAAGAGGAAATAGAAATGTCTGATTATAAAACATCATTGACAGTTATTTTCTTTAAATAACAATATTGCCCATGTTTCTTTAAGTGTGCAGCCCTAGATTAGATGTCAGCAGTACTGTTTTACTGTCAACACATGCTAACGGACAGGAACGCATCACAAGAGCAGGACGTTTTCTTGGTACCTGTCCTCACAAAAGCTCTAGCTGTAAACCGGTTTAGCCTGGTTAACTGTAACTTTAATGTATCCTTTAATGTTTCCTGTGTCAATATTGATTCCACACCATACTTTTCTGCCATATTATGACATTAAAGCTGTAGTCGTGATTCACATGAGGTGAACAACATGGCACTTTGAATTTAAAAGCCGTTTAAATGCTGCTTTTGGGTTTGCGCAATGCCATGGAAAATATTTTGACCTTTCATTTGACTTAACAAGTTGATCCAGTCCACATCAGACCCACTTCAATCCTGCACTTAAATGCCAGTTTGACGTGGCATGCCAAAACCACTTCCTCTTGTGGCATCAGAATGCACCATGTTCCATCGCAGCGTAATGAGGGAAATATTTTTGCTGTAGCAGAGTGAGGGAAGCAAATTGCCTTGATCATGGCTTCTTTTTTAGCCTGTAAAAAAGCAATTAGGCAATAGACCATCCTACTGAGCAAAAGTTTTAGATTTAGTTAAAGAGCAACAAACAAACAAACAAACAAAGTGATGCTTTCTTTTTTAAAAGCACTGTCCCCAGTGATGCAGCCAGATGCTGTTGTTACTCCTCTGACAGTAGGACTGTTAAGGAGAAAAACCACCAGAGGTGACAATGCAATTGGCAATTTAGTCTGGCTTGCCGATGGCCATAGAAATGCACATTCTTGAGGAAAGTCTGGAGACAATACGAGTGGGCGAGTTCAGTGGAGGACTGGGGCTGAGGAACTCTGTGTGGCTACTCTGTGGTCTCATTCACCAAACCAAGAATGTGGCCACAATCTCATACGCTGCTCGCAGCCAGAGCCCAATGCACTGTGCTCTAAGAGACAAGCTGCTCTTTTTACTGCTGGCCTTAGTCCACAGCAGCCCAGAGCAGAGAATTAAATGACTGCAATTTGGTCAATATTATATTTTATGATCACACAATAACAACATATCAGCTAATATTTAAACTGTGAAAAATGAACAGTTTGTTCTGGCTGTATGCTATATTGTTACATGCTGTTGTATCACAGTGTGTTTCATATACGAACTCTCCCTTTTGCACATTAAAAATGTGTAAATTTTAACAGTAAAAAATCCAAGTCTAACAGTGGACCTTTTTCTGTTTTGGGTTCATTGACTTCCACTGAGTCAAAAGCACAAGAACATTTTTTTGATTGTATTTACACTGATTTATAACATTTATGGCTTTGAAGCAGGTTTGTGAGATGTTACACAAATTGATTAATATAATATGTGTCAGAATTTAATCACATAGCCATGTCTTCTTTATGCTTTAGTTCTTTTTTAAATAGGCTCTTCTTTGTACATGATATAAAGAAACATACTGTCAGTTTCTGATTGATTCATGGCTACATGTTTTCTCACGTTAAACTCACAGTGGATAAATCAGCGCAGATCCAAAGTGGCAGTGCTTGTCTGATGGTAATAATGTTATTGCAGGCACCAGAGGTCACAACAAATGTGTGTGTTTGAATATCCTGAGATTACAATTTCAAAGTCCTCCCCGTGAAAAGTGGAACAATGGCACAGGGTGGGAAGTTAAAAAAGAGGGGGTCTCTTTCAAACAAACAAGCATGGCTCAGTCCTGAATAGGGCTTTTCCACTGAGCAGCCGGATTGGTTCTCAGAAGAGTCGGAGTGCCGTCTGTTCAGCAAAGCAGACCTGAATACAACCTGATCAAGCCTCAACTAGATTTAAACTGCATTTTATTATTCCAACTTTTTGTGTTCCCTTCTCTGCCGTGAGGACGGGAAAGTAGATGGGGGGTCATAGCTGCCCCCGTTTCTGTGCTATTGCTTAATGAGCCTGAAAATACAATTGCAGTGTTCTGACTGTGAAGGAAGCCTGCGGGCTAGTGTAAATTAGCAGCGCGAGGAAGCCCAGAGGCCGGGTCTTGCTGAGCAGTGAGAATAGAGAAATGGGAAAATCCTGTTAGAGCAAAGCAACTGCAGGAATCACGGTGCGTTTGAGAATCAACTAAAGCTGGGACACTTGTTGCTGCAAACACAATGCTGCTGTGTGACATTACTGAGGTTTTTGGCACAATTTAAAGCCATAATTCCAGTTCGCTCCACACAATGGCTCTTTTCAGCCACTGCTACAATCATCATTCAACTTAATTTTCCATTCTTCTGTAGATTCCGAGGCAGCGTCCCACACTGCACATGTCCTGCTCTTTTGACCGCTCCGCTAGGCATCTGTTGCCCATAGTCTGCCCATATCTGCATTCTAATGCACATATCCTGCTGGGATGTTAACTTAAGGCCTTCAGTAATTGATGGCTTCCACACTTCAACATAGTCCCCCCTTCTTCCTTCTACCCTGCCGATTGTTGATATATCTGAGTGGTTTGGGGGTCTTTCACTTGGCCATTGTTCTTTTATGGAGGAATTATAATAGACTAAAGGATCGAGAGAAAGGGAAGAGGCAGGGGGGAACAGGGGAGGGGATGAAAAAGAGAGTGGCTGCTGATATTTAGTGAACTCCGAAGGGAGACTTTTCATTCTCATTCTGCAAGTTTGGCACATGCCTTCTGTTACTAAGTGGCAGTGCATTGAAAGAGGGCCATGCAGTGGTCATTCTGTGGCTCCAGTAGGTGCCTAGACTTACAACCCTGGCAGCTGTTGGGCTGTCTATGCAGCTATAGAGCGCTCTCCACAGGTGAGCTCCTCTGCACAGCTCCCAGTCTCCACTCTGCTCAATAGGGCTTTTCTTAGGCTTTTATCAGCGGCAAGAGGCCACTCACTTTCTACATAGCAATTTACTTTATTCATTGTGCTGCTTTAATTCAAGATGATGTGATTCATATCTGATTTTTATTACACTGCCCCCTGTATGTTTTTCAGTTGTGTACAGTGGAGAACAATGTCCATAAAGAAACACAGATTTATCTGTTTATTTTGATAAAAGCCCTTAAATCAGCACATATCCCATTTCTCTCCTGTCACCACAGAAACGTGTGAAACGTGAAGCAGACTGCAGTGGTTGGCTCTTTATTTGTTTAATGGCACAAGTTGACTCTAAAAGCTCTCATCTGGATTGGTAAACCGCTCTAAACGATGTTGTTGTTTTGGTTTGGACATGTTTCCCCAGCTCCTCCTTTTCTTTTTCTTCAGTGGCAAAATATTTTGCTGTTTACTTTTGTCCTTTTTCCCCGTGATGCGAGCTGTTACATATTACTCCAAAGGTGTGGTGCCTCTTCACTCAAAGGCCTCCACTGTTTCCCCCAAACTGCTGCCAAGCTGGGCTATCTATTCATTTGGTTACTTAAGTGTAATTGCTCCCCTTTGAAGCCTCAGAGAGGCAAATGATTTGCTTTGGCCCCAGGGCAGTAATGGTCACCGAGCCAGCGCCCCCCTCCTGGTCCGAGAGCGTCGGAGAGACCGCGAGAGGCCAGCTCCCATACGGAGAAGAAATAATACGGCCAGGGCCGCTCAATTTCACCTCCCTTTTCATCCCATTCTTTGAAAACTTTTTATTAACAACAGCTTTCTCTCTCATAGCGGGCGCCAGCAGAGGGAGGGGCCGCGGAGAGGGGAGGGGGGCAGCAGAGGATATCAGCACGCTGTCCCCTGTAGATGTCTGCCGGTTCACACACATCATCAATAGTGACAGGTCAAGGAGGCACTGAGAAAACACCCCCCGCTTCACACTGCTAAACAGCCACTCATGTTTCATCTGCACAGCCCCAAACTGCAGCCTGTCAGAGCCACTCTGTATTTACTCACTGTCCTCATATCGACTTATTTACCTTATTGTGGACATAAAAGTGTATCTGATTCACTGCCAGGGCACTGTTCTTCACCAGTGACAGTCTGTGGAGCTGTACTGCGAGACGCTACACAAAGAGCCCATTTAAGGCTGAAAATTACTGCACCACTTACTGTAATTGTCACAATTCTGAGCGCATTGACATTGTAATCTCATAATAAGATAATGGGGTTGAAACTGTGTACAGGAGTGTGATTAGAGGGGTGTAGCTCCCAAAAAGAGGGTTAAAATGTCAAGGGATAGCATTTTCTTGTCCAGACAGAGACTAGCATATTGTGTGTTTTGTTGTGGAAGGCTGTAGTGACTAAAACATGTGAGTATTTCTGTTTTGTTCTCCAACACAAAGTCCTATGTAAAGGATTACCTCCTTAATGACGTGAAGTACACTCCTTCCTTCCTTTTAAAAGAAAAAAGAACGGTTTCTAAATCATGCGAGTTATCTTCAAGACTCTGTGGAGCCGAATCGATGTGGACAGGCATCCATAAAAGCCAACCTGGTTATGAATGCTGCATTTTACTTGTATCATTTTGACTTTGAGGTTTTTAAGAGAGAAGCATTCCCTGCAGTGGAGCCAGATGGTAACAATTCTTCGACATATTACGAGCTGCTCTCTGCCAAACAGCATACCTTAAGGCTATGTTTTCAGAGGGCTATAAAAGCCAATAATGTAATTTTGATCTATTTTATCAGATATCACCCAGGCCCCGCTACGTTTATATAAGACAACGTTTAAAATAGGACAAGAATTCTCTCTGTTTTCCTTTCACTCTGTAAGTGCATGATTTTCAATATATGACCCGCTGGGCAACTCTGCTTGTTTGACTTGTGAGTAAAGGCTGAAATGTGCGGCGCGGAGCCAAAATGGTGAGGTTCTGTGTCAAGTCTGGCATATGGGACCGGGTACATGTAAAAATACAGTGCAGTGATTTGTGTAAAGAGACACAGGAGCAGAATAGAAGGATTTTTGTAGAGGCACCTCCAAACGTTTGACCTTGGCATGTCGTAATACAACAATGACACAGTAGCAAAGTATCCCAGGACTGCTCTACACTCTCAAGGGTCCAGCCATGACTCAGCGCTGACCTTGTCAAACTCTCCTTTGGACCCTTTTAGGAAATCTCAGGAGACGGTCACACTTTTAACACACCTGAAGTTCGGCATTGGATTGGGTTGGTCTGGGGGACTTTTTAGTCACAGTTAAGTACAGATGAATAATAAAATAATCACTATCCCACAAAACAAAAAAACAACAGACTATTTTTCAGTACAGAGAGCACAGAAAACCTAATTATAGAGTGCGCTTCATGTATATTTTGTCTCGACTCAACTCTTAATTCACCTGAAATCTTGCACGACAACAAAAGCCATTCCATCCCATGTGTGCATATGTCTTTTCCCGATAATGTCTAAAGAATGCAATGTCGGCCACAACAAAGTGTCAAGACTGAGGTCATGAGCTCAGCTTTTCCATTGTGAACCCTGTCGTTTCAATCCTTAAAAGTATCACACGCACAACTGCAGGCCTGCTGTGTGGAATTAACTCGCGCTAATGGCACTACACACTTTTGTTGCAGGAAATCGGACAGCCGCGCTGTAACTGCTAAAACGGTGATTAAAAAACCCAAATTGCCTCATGATGTCGGGCAATTAAGGAAGAGAAGGGTAGAGTGAAGGGGTTGGGGGGGGTGTGTGTGTGTGTAAACAGCATGCAGAGGTCTCGCCTTGTCTATTCGGAAAAATAAGACTTTAAAATAACTTTGCCAAATGGGAAGGTAGCTAGTAAAGTATAATTAAAGATCACAATATTAAGCCTGTAATTTGCTTCTCAGTGAGACCATTAAGTGTCTCCCTGGCCCTGTTTAATAGGATACAAAGTGCACTTAATGAGACAAATAGAGAGCTGGAGTCATGCCTGGCTGAATGTTAGCTCTGGAGGCTGTGAAGACTAAACAAGTCAATTCAACCCTGCTTTGTACTCTGTTGTCTTTGGTTAAATACACTACATGCAGGATTTGTTCGTTTCTCCAAATCTGTTAGAGATGGAGCATGGCACAAGCCCTAAATGAACTACTTTGGTTAGCCATTTACACCAGAAAAGAGAGGCTATACTAAATATTTAACTGCATTAGTTTAATATTGAAAGACGCTTATGTAACAGGCTGTTGATTTGTAAAGAGGCATGAAGGAGTAGAGTTAGGAGTATTCACGGATGTTAGTGACACAGAGTATATATTTGCTGAATTGTCTCTGCACTTACCAGACCAAAATAAAACATGATGATGTATTTTCTGAGTTTTACTATTATGCTGACAAACCTTTTGGCCATGGCCATGTGTTTCAAAAAAGAATAGCAACACTGTCTCTCTGTATGTAATCACATCTGCACATTGTTCTTGGAGGAGCTAAAAGTGGAATGAGAGAGTTTTCATCTAAGTTTGGGAGCCTCTAGTCTTTGCAGGAGGAGAATGAAGGATGATAGACTTGATGAATGCAGCAGAAAGGAGACTAGCGTAGCTGTAGGTGCCACTGACAATCTAGTGGAGCAGCTTGTGATCAAACAGCGCGCACCAGCTTTTAATCATATCTGACCTTTTTAACAAAACATGGTACTCATTTAAGATCAGAGGAGAACTGTACCGTGAGGGTTTATCTCCTCATAGTCATATCCCCTCCACGCTCACTGTGCTTGTTAAGAGCCATTGTCAATAACAAACACAAACTTTTGCCATGATAAAGCCACTTCGACAGACAGAGCACTGTCTTTGTCCCTTGTCTTTCTTCTTCTTCCTCCTCCCCTTTATTTTCTCTGTGAATTTGTGGTTGTGTGCAATCCTTTAACAAGCTCCATCTTTGACCCCAGTTGTATGTTTCCAGAAATGTCATGTCTTGTAAGTCAAGGAAAGACTTTAATGTCCACATGATTTAACATTAAAGCAGAAGGATTTGAAAAGTGGGGCCCAGCGCCAGAGAGGTAATAATATACCCCTAAATGAGAAATTGTAAATGCTAAATACATCCTAGAGTTCATGGGAGCGGACTAAGGAACAGTGAGCTTCTGTGCAAAATTTTATTACTGATGTGCTGAACGAGTTTACTGTAAAATAAAATCTCTTGCTGACAATGAGGCAACAAGTTACAATCCTTTTTTAGTCCAGTAGTAGAATGGAGTCATATAGCAGCAAATGTGCAGCAAATTAGCCACATTTACAGCATGCAAAATATGAAAGAAGTGGATATAGAAGAGAGTGCTTTACTGTTGTTCCAAAACATGCACAACTTGCTTGAAAATAAGACCTAACTTTACGGGTAAAGTGGAGGCCAAAAAAGCTTATTTAACATTTTTTACAGTAAGACTGACTGTTGTAGTGCCTTTGAAAGATGAAGAGAAAAAAAGCCAGAGAGGGAAAAAAAAAAAATCTGAGAAGGACTTTGGTTTGTGAGTGTAAGTGACATGCTTGCCACGGCATTGTCTGAGGTTTTTGCAGAGCAGTAATCACGTTTGGAAAGGTTTGGAAACCTCACGTCACGGTACGCTCTCCAAGACACAATGATGTCCAGTAAAAAAAAAAAAAAAAAAAAAAGGATTCTCACACACACAGTTTATCCCAAATGTTTAGTTTTTTTCTTTTGTCCAACCTGTTATTCTCTTATATGTGTTTGTTTTCCCCTATTGCTCCAGGCCACTTTGACTTTTTCAGGAAAACCCTGCTTCAATTAAGCGTGATGGAACCCATGTGTCCCTTATCGGGGGCCACTATCTTCTACCGTTGGCCTTTGAAATGGCGCTGGCTCCGTGGTGTAATTGGCCTTTAAAGGGGGATTCTCCCGGGGTGCCGTTGCCCGTGCCTGTCAGAGCGGATCAGCTGACTGCGCCCGTGTCTGCAGACCTGTTAGGATTGACCATAAGTGGATATGCATGGAGACACTGGCCGCGGGGGTGATAGCGATCCCAGGAAGCAGAGTGGTTACGTACGAGGCCCCGAGTTATGGACGACCAGGAGGTGTGTGACTGGGTCTGATCACATTATATGGTTTGTCTGAAGTCTGACACTGTGTGAAAATAGATTTGAATCACACAAACATGTTGATTCACAGCCAGGTCTTTGATAATGTTTCAAAGTGCGGTGTGTTTCTCTGATCACATAAATACCAATACAAATAAATAAAGAATAGCTTAATGCCTCTAAAACTTCAGTACAGGTTATTTCATTACATATACAAACATAGCTGCCTTAAAAAGTGGCACAAGCCCTGTGTTTTTAAATCCACTTCATATGAAGGAAGAAAAAAATTTTGATTTACTATTGCTCCACTTGCTTCGTGTCAAATAAAAACAACAACAATTTGCCTGAACAAAAGACTTCAAAATAAAAGCATGTGACGGTAAGCACTTTTGGGGAGACAATGGAAAAAAAGTTTAAAGTTAGTGCTTGGTTGTGACACGAATAAACTGAACAGAATGGAAAATAAACTCCATGCAATCATCCCTCCTTGTCTTTGTTTTACTCGACACCACTCTGGCCTGCAGTGAAGTCTCTTTGTGCTCCAAATCTGCTTTGAACTCCATTCAAGTCCTTCTGATTGTGTTTATTTCTTTACATATCGTGTTTACCTTTGGCATATGCTTTTCAGAATCATTAAAGCACAAAAACACATGCTTTAGTTTTAAGCCTAACTGTGGAAATCTGCTCCAATGTTCTCATAATAGCACTTGACTGGAAGAAGCTTTTACGCCGGTGCAGTGAGGAGCAGCCGCGGGCTCAGAATAACTGTGTGCGCCGCCAACAGGAAGAGCGCGCTTCAAGACTTCAGGCCCGCAGCTTTAATTGGCTGTGTGCAGGAATTTCGGCTGTGGCAAACTAATTGACCCAAAACTCCCTGGTGCTTTATCAACACAGGGAAACGCCACTGGGCCGATAAGCAGCCAGCCTTGTAAACCAATCTATAACCAATGGCCAATTTGAAACACGTGTTATAGGCTATTTTACGACTGGTCCCCGCTCTCTCTCCACTCGGATGTTTAGGTGTGCAACAAGGAAAAGTCAAGGCTCTGATGCACATTTATTGCAGTGTATAATGAATCCATAGCCCATCGATTCCCTTTATTGATATTATTGATAATACTGCATTTCTTTTTTAGTTATTATCTGGTTTGGAATCCAGCCTTAAATATTAGAGGCCATTGCATAATAATCTGGGTAAATTTGACTGTAAAAATGGCATAAAATAGTGTATTTAGTATTAATTTAAAAACAAAGCACAATAGTTGTGTTGATGAATTCCACACATGGTTGTACAAAGTTTTAATGGGAAAGACATATTGCAATGCTCTTATAATCCAAATTATTTTGAATATTTAACATTTTGTAATTGTGTTAAAATGTAAATTGTTAATTTACAAAGATGATAAAAGAAGATACACTGAGGTATGAGGCCAGATTTATTCAAATTCACCTCTAAATCCTGCATAATACCCAGTCGTGAAATAAAGTCTGTGGTCAGAGCATTTTTTCACAGACCCAAGATTGTGAATAAAAGGACAAGGATAAAAGTCAATAAAAGTAAAAAAGGAAAGATTTTGTAATGAGTCATTCATGGGATGTGACATTTGGACTTTGAATGGCCACAAAATAAGCCCTGATTGTGAAACCATACGTGTAGCCCGGCACATGCTTTCACATGGCGTGATGAAAGCACTCATCTCAAAGGTCTACTACCTTCTAACAGAGCCGCTATTGGCCGCTGAGCTTTCTCTATTGACTACAGAAATGATGCCATAACTTCTGTGAGTGAGTGTGACAGGCCCTGATCAAAACCAGCTGCCAATTAACTTAATGACTGGATCTATCACATTCAATTAGAGCCGACCTATGAGCTGTCAATCCAGCCCGCGCACTGCTCGTTAAACAAAAACACTGACGGTGAACGATCACTTTAGGAGGCAGCCTGTGTCTCTGTGATCCTTATCTGACGGGCCCTGGGTCCTATTCAGGACCCTCTGGCCCTGACAGGTCCCACGGATAAACCGCCGTATGAAAGGCCTCACCTCAGCCTCTGGAATCCATCGTCAGCTTTCTGTCTTTTGCGGCTGACTAATGGCTTCAAACAGCATTCAAGGAGCTTTACAGAGGTATTCCCTGATGTGTGTGAGAGGGGGCAACTAGAGGAGAAGAAGAAAGGGAGAGATGTGAGTTAGATAAATGAAGCAAAACAAAACAAAGAATGAGAAGCACTTTCCCTCAATTGGCTCCTGCCCTTGGCAGAGGGCCTACTGTAATCCCCCAGAGGAGAGGGCTATCAGGCGGGAGCTTGCTCCATGGTCAGTGTCTTTAACCCCACATGATAACACTTAGCCCAGCCGTAAAGAATAGGCCCCTTTAACTGATCCATTAGCGTCCGACCCCTGAGAGCCGGACTTGCTGGTGTCTCCTGAAACATACCAGGAAGCCTTGAAGGAAAACAGCATGGCAGACATACTCCGAGGTCAAAGAGTCACTCCCACCCCCCACACCCCTCCTCACAGACGTCCAGCTCTGTCTCTCTCTATGTCCCACAACAAACTTCAGTTATTCCCTGTATACAGAAGAGTTTGTCTCACCTAAAAAAGTAGACGCTCAGAAGAAGGTGGTTACTACTGTCCCATGTGTGTTTGGATACAGGCTGTGTCTTCTGTTGTGTTTATATTGAATAATTACCCATTTTAAATCATAGATCAACACCATGTCATTTGTTGTCCATTTATATTCATGCTCTCAGTCATCCAGATCAGGTGACCTCTGGTTATCTGCGCAGTGACACTTGATTACAAATGGTAAAATTATGAATGAATGTTCTGTAACAGACAGAAGCTCATGTATTTTTATTCAGCCAATCCCTACAGTTCTGACACATCTTACAGTAGAGCTTGCTGTTTGTTAAGTTGAGGTTAAAAAGCTACAGTGGCATTGTATTTTAAATTCCTCTTGATGTTTTTTCCAGCAGCATCAGCTTGGCACACCCTCCTTTTTTTATCTGTCCATCCTTGAACCTCTTTTCTTTAGCATCCTTTTCCGTCTGTCTCCTCCAAACACAATCTTGCCTCCCTCTCCTGAGTACCGACATCCCCCGGTGGTTTCCATTAATGCCGGTGCACTGTACCGTTATCAATTAGTCGGCGAGTGCAGCAGCTTTATTTTAGTGAGCGTCGGTGATTTAGGGGCTGTGAAGGAGATGTGCTGTGATACGCAGGTCTGTGGAGGTCTGTGGGAACCACGTCTGGGCACTGTGTACCTCCAGGATCTGCTCTTGTGGTTTAGGCCCCTGCTGTAGTGTGGTAAAGCTTCGCTGAGATGAAAAGGCTTGGAGAGGAAGAGGAGAAATGCAAGGGAAAGAGTTAGTGTTTGAGATTTTCATATGTATTTGATCTCAGCCACAGACATTTGGGAGAAGCATCAGAGAAATGCTTTAACACAACCATTGTATTGTAATAGTATTTTTTTTTTTTTTTATTCTAAATTATATTAACATTAATGGAGAGTAATATAATCCTTCACTTTGGTTGAATGAGAAATTATCTTGTGTAAATTTTAAATGACATGAATATTTTATAGCTTGTGTAAGTGTCTTTAATTAATTAATGAGATCTGAAAATCAATCATATCCACAGAAATATTTACCTTGGCCTTGCCTTTTAGTTCAAAAGTTGAATGTCTCTTGAAGATAACTGTGGCTCAGACATATTTCACATTATTCAACAGATTTAGATTGAATACACATGACATTTCCTCATATCAGCAGCGCTCAGCCTTTCCCCGGTGCAGTACTGATAGTAATTGTGTGACATGCAGCTTTGACACATGTTCCTATCACAGTGGGAGACCACAGATCTGTTACAAAACCATTTGATACGGGACATGTTAGTGTATCGTCACAAAGGCTGTGGTTTGGCTCCGAACACAAGTGATAAAGGCTGAGGCCAGTATTAATTACTTCACTAATGACTCATTACTGTTGTTGTTGCTGTTTGTGAGTGAAAGATGAAAGATATAACAACAAACAGATCCGCACACACTGATACAAAAACATTTAGATAACTTTAAAACAGTACAACGCACTGTTTACTGGATCTGTGTTGATGTGAGCCAGGTGGGGGTCCGGCCTGTTACAAAAAACCATAGTGGGTTTGTTGACTTGTCAGTGCACGCAGCCAATGGCCTGTCGCCTGTCCTGAGCCCCCGCAGTGTCTCTCAGTGTCTTCTTCTTAATTACCCATCATTCCTCTCACAGCAAGGCCCCTCACAAATTACACCGCATTGTGTGCTGCCGATCGGCCTGTCATCGTACGGCTCCATGTTTCAGAGCGCGTCTCATTGTGGATGCAGCCTGGGACAGGCCGGGCCCATTAGCTCTGGTGCCAACTGACTCTGTGACCCAGACAGGTTTCTGCCATGTCAGCAGGGCCAGTGTCAGCGCCATGTTCGTGCACACACAATAAGGACAAAATGAACCGAGTGTGTGGGGGCAAGATATGCCTTGATGAAAGTCTGTGTCGTCTTTGGACTCAATGACTGGCTTCACAGAGATCACCAACAAAACATTATTGAGTTGCACTGAAATTTGGAATTGAATGGTTCATCGATTAATCAAATTTAAAAAATTTTTTGTTTGTTTTTATTTTTCCAGGAAAGTTCAATTAATACACTGCACAGAAGCACAAGGGGCTTTTTCTAAAGGCAAACATTATAACGTAGATCTACACGAAAAAAAATCATAGAAAAGTATGTTCATGTGTTAATGAATTAATGTTTATAGACTGTTATTGTATGTGCACACAATTTACAATATAATCCCTTTTTAATCCTAAATGCTTGTATACTGAATTTGCTGAGAAATGCTTAAATGTTTGCACCTATGCCCTTGCCCCATTCTCTTTTTGCAGTGCTCATTATTGAGTAAAAGTCAAATCCACTGGCCACATTCAAATAGTTTAGCTGTATTTTCTTCTTCTGTGATCTATTATTGGCTGCAAACTTCACAGTCTAAACACATCACTCCATTCACTTTCAAACATGTGGAATACAAATTGTGTGAGAATCCACTTTATTATTAGCTTCTTCTCCTCCTTATGGGCTTTTCAGATTTGCTCATATTCATTTTGCTGCCTTACTGAAGTTGTTCACTTTGACCTGTTCCTATTTAGGATGACACCATCTAACTTCATCCTCAGTTTAGTTATGTTTATCTACTCTGCTCCAATCTGTGCCATGTGGTTGCATCAGCCAACATTAAAACCCTACTGAAAAACAAACACATAGTAAACTTTAATGGCGGGCCTTGAGTACGAGGCTTTATTTTTTACAGGGTTTCTCTCTTATTACCTAAAAAAGAGCTAATTAATAATGACTTGCACATGCTTGGCGAAGTGTGGAGTTCATATAATCTAGCGTTAGTGGCAAATAGGATAAAAAAGTGCAGTTTTTAGCAGTGATGGTTGCTATAGACAGCGACCGATCACTCCCCAAATTGCTTTAATTTATTCAGACATTTCACTTGGAGATTTTGTTGCACAGTGCTGCCAATGTGAGAATAAAACGCCATGTGTATGAAGAATTTAGCGCCCCGCAGCTCCCAAACAAATACCTCTTAATTATAAGCAATTGGCCCTCCTTCCCATGCGACCACTAGCTGGGACACATGAAAGTGCGGGTAATTGTAAGAGTCGCTGCGTTTATGTGGGGAGGGGGGGAACAGTATGTGACGCGGCTGTAAAAAATAAAAATGGAAGGCTCTCATTGAATACGACGACTTCCTTCCTCTTACTGCCCAAAAGTGGAAAGAGGCGGGGCGGGAGGGGGGCAAAAATCTCCATTTGGCACTGATTAGGGGAAGACGCAAATGCAAAGAAGGAGGTTGTGAAGGTGGGGGCTCAGCGACCACAGGGGATACGCACATGTATCTGAAGCCACGACACTCGGGCCCCTTCTAATTTAGATGTCTAAGAATTTGCTCTATGTGCTGCCTCATGCCAGTAAGTCTCAGACTCACTGTAAATAAATGGCACAGGGCAGACCGCTCTCACCCCCATTTGTTAGCCATTAAAATATTTTTGCTGTGACATATTAATTGGGGCTGTTGCGTTCATGTCTTCTCGCCTGTGCTTGAACGGCCAGTGTATGGTGCAGTTATGCTCGATTATACACAACCGGCTCATCTGTAACTTATCCAGGCTTCTGATTTAAAACAGTGTCCCATAATGAGTCATACTGGAAATGGGAATGTGGCCCTAGTATAGACTAGTAATAAACAGGCCTGTAGCCAAAAGTTCAGACAAAGTGAGGTCATGATGCGCCTTTGTCAAACACAAGTCAATCCATTTGAGGTTGAGTCACTTTATGTCCAAACATGCAACTCTAATACAATACAGTTTTTGGCTTCTAAAGACCCATTAGATGAGTTAGCAGTGCACAGGGCAAAATATTTACAACGTATTCTGCCCTGTGTATTCCCGTTTGATCATTATTAAGCTAAAAAGGAAAACACACATAAATGCTTCATCTGCAATAATCGTCATTATTTTTGTCCAGTTAAATGAAGCCCTCAGATGCCTGTAAAAGAATATAAAAAGCAAAACATTTCTGTTGCTATGTTTGAATTGTGTGGCAGTCCTGTATACTGTATACTTCTTTAATGTCACACAACAATTTGGATGCACTTGCAAACGTGTTTTTTTGCTCATTATAAAGAATCATGAAAGCATTCTGCAAACTACAGGGACCATCCTCAAAACAGCGAACAGACCAAGAGCTACGGACAACACTGAACAACATTAACATCTTTGGATTAACCTGTCATGAATAACTGCATTATACAATCCCATATAATCCCTAGTTCATTGAAGTATCCATTTTAGGAAAAAGGGAGAATATAAGAGGTGGATGGTTTATAATTACTTCTGATCAGGTACATTTACATGACTAACGTTTTGGGGGGAAAAAGTACTTTATGAGTGACCTCATGCAGCAGCTGGATTTTCACAAGAAACAATACATGTAACTTTTCAGTAATGTTCATCTCATTTCATTTCACTTTATTCCACTTATTTGGTTCTTTTCAAAGCCTCATCTGTTTGCTTTTGTGTCTGCTATAGACTTAATGGTCTTAGGGGGTTTTCATTATATAAAAGTGAGCTATGACTCTTACTTCTGACTTACATCTTACTTTTGACTGCGATTGAAGTCCTGCAAGGCTTAAAAACTTTTAAATACTCAGATTAGATTCATTCATTCATAAATATTACTATTTGTAGCAATTTTGTTTTAAACATTTTCATATTGGCCTTGTTATTTGGCTTTACATATTTGCACAATTCTAAACTTGATAAAATGTCGTCAGAACCTGAATATTCCTTTTGATTTAACACTCAATAGTAATTTAAGTCTGGACAATAGAATATAGATTTAACTTACCTTCTGTGTGCACAAAGACCAACTGGGAGATGTAAAGATAAATCAAGAAGCACACTTTGTTTTGGAGCCGAGGAAAAGCCAAACCAACTTCAGCTTGTGCTTATTTAAACAGAGTCAAATTGAAATCAAATTTGTTAATCTTCGAGTGGCTTTTTGAAACAGATACAAACACAGCAGTGATTTCCCTCGAGCGTATCTTCTGCCTCTTGATGTGGATTATCTGTGTATCTCCCGTCCCGCTGGGAGAATTATGGCTCTAATAACGTTCATTCCAGGCCCCTGTAGCATCGCTAAAATGTTTACACCAGCAGAGGTCTTTAGAGAAAGCTCACGTTTGTTACAGAACCTTTGACTCAATTTAACATGTATAAATATATTCATTTCATTGTGGAGGCCAGTCAAGTATTTGTTTCAGCGGTTTCCCCCCCATATAATGTAAATTGCTGCAAGCTGTTGCACTTGGAAAATGTTTTCTCATAATGCCTTTGTGCTTCACATAAATCACAGCTAAATGTTGCATTCAAATGACTACAGACAGGCAATTTATTCTTGGCTTCCCTTTTGCCCCTCGAGACAGACTTGTGGATAGAGGGTCGCCACACATTTTAATAGCCACTGTCTTATTTGTTGACAGTTGTTCATCATCGTTCCCAAGTTTTTCTTTGTTTTTTGTGGAGTTGTGACCACTGTCAAATCAACAGAGGGTGAAACACGTCAGGAAACAGGCCACTGCTGAGAAAATGAACAAGACACCGTTCTATTAGATTTTTTATTTTTTTTAACATTTGACGGTTGTGTCATAGTGATTTTTTTTTAAGTGACTGTGACATATTCATTCCCTTGAACAGCAGAAAGTCTTTCCTGGTAGATTAATGCTGTGTGTCAGCTTTAACTGAGTCTCAGCAGGGATCGCCAAAGGTCCACTCAGCTGGGATGGGGTCTGGATCTGCCCCCTCATGGACTCAGTCAAAATAAGTCAGTTGTTGTAATCAAAGCTAATCTTGTGGAAGTCTGTTTTAGAGTTGCTCACTCGTTAAATGTAAAATACACCTTTTGTGACTCTGTGAATGTGCAATTATCTGGTTATTCTCTGTTTGTTGAAAAGCAGAGGGACTGGGACATCCATTTAGTGTAATACCCACTACAGGCGTGACTACTTGAATACTGAGCTTATATTGTCATAATCCTATTTTGGTTGCTCACATTTGAAGCATTTGGTCTCCACATTATTCCACGTCTTTAGTGAAGCTGTAAATATGACATTTATTGGATGTCCCAACTTTTACAGTGCCATTAATAAAATGTCCACATGTTGAATAAATAAACGTCCATGTGGTGTCGCAGATTGGTTGAATTGTCTGATGAGAGCTCATTTGTCGAAATGTGAAAAAAGTTTTGAAGTGTGAAAAAAATTTATGAGTTTGTATATGCTGGTGATCTGAATAAAGCCATGGACAATATTGGTGCTGATAATGATAGATTTGCACTCTTCATTGGAATTCTAACGGACTGGTGATCACTTACTGCTTCATGAAGGCAGATAAACAAAGAACATGTTTTGAACAGTCCATTGTTATGAATAACTCACCACAAAAGTTGAAAATGATATGTACAGTTGCCCACTTGGTTTTAGTTTCAAACTGCACAGTGCTGCTTTATTCCCTTTCCCCACAGATGATTGTTTTCTCCATAAAAGCTGACTCATGAATTCACCAGATAAGCATTAATAACATTTTGACCTTCCTCTCAACCACCGAGAGCTCATTCATCCCCATTTGCCACGCAGCTCTGCCGGCCGATAATTGTCAAAGCAAAACAAAGATTAAACCCAATTTGAATGGTTTCAACTTGAAGCTTAGCAGAGACGACCGAGCTTTAGCTGAACTGCACTTCACCGGCTCTGGTCCTCTGCCCGTCTGAGGCTTCACCACAACATCTAAATCAAACCAATCTGCTCCCACTGTTTGTTTTGTGCGGAGCATGCAACAGTGCATTTCTGTCTGCAATACCATCACTAATAGAAACCAACATTCAAACTCCATTTGTCTCATTAACCCATTAGCTTTAAGTTTTTAATCACAGGATGTTGTAAAAGGATTTGGACTATGAGTAATGACAATATTTCAGCTGCGTAATGGCCAGAACAAAGCAAACTGAAGCGAGCTGAAGGGAACGGGCTGTTTTCATTTCTCACGGCATGTCTGCGCCGCAGCTTTGGGACTTCACCTTGCCAGATAATTGTTTACTTGCGCGCTCTTTGTTGCATGAGAGCAACATAACAGCAGAATAACAAACTAATGACTAATTTCATGGCTGTTGAGTCATTTTAACAGGGCCATCGCGAGGATTAGCTTTAATGAGCAACTGTGACTAATCTGATAGCAGGTATAACAGAAGAGAGATGGGGGAAAAACTCGTAATGGTTGTGGCTTTGGTATTGTATTAGTGTCAGGGGATTGCATTTGGTACACTGTGTCTATGCCTTGAATTAGAAGAAGGCAGTTACAGTCAGAAGTCATAATAAATAAAAGGAATTGTTGAGTTGTAAATACCTAGAGTTGGTGCAATTGAAGGTTTAGTCAGTTATTCAAGAGGACTTGTTATTATTCACTCAAACACTGGAGAAAAACTTTTTTTTGTTGTATTGTGATTTAGTTATAGTGTTTTAGTTTAGGATCCAAACTGACAGTAGCATAATAAGCATTAATACATACAAAACTATACAACAGTTAATATATTTGTATTTATTTCAGTGTAGACATAATACACTAAAAAAAAAAATAAAAAAAATAAAAACATCAGTTCCCACCATCAGTAAGACTGGCTCAATGAAAAACATGTTCTCACCAGAAACATTCAGTCCAGACCAGTCTCTAGTAAATAATGAAAGTCTAGTGCTACATAACCATCAAACATCACATTACTCTTTAGATTATGATTGTCAGTTGGTGAATACATTGTGCAATAGAGCTTCCATAAAGAAAATGCTCCGGTAGATGCTAAAAAATCCTTAACTAAAATCGACATTATCCCAAATTGACGACTTTTCAAGGTGTACTTTAAAATGCGACTGCTGCACCAAAACGGGGGAGTTTGTGGCACGTTCTATTGTAGGCATCAAGGTTACAAGATAAGTGCTTCACTGAAACTATTGCCACTAACTCTTTAAGATTTATTGCACGTTAAATAGGCTTTATCATGTGTTTGGGGTGTCATTATTTCAGAGTGGATAAGGCATTCCACTGTGCAACCATGGGAGATGACCCCTAGGTGGCAGTGTACCTCATGACAACACTGTAACAGCAACATTATTGCAATTCAAAAGCTTCAATAGTGCTGTGTTTTATTTGCGCTGCAGGCACTGAAGCTGCATGAAGAGCGCCCCTGAAGAGCAGATAAGTTATGATCAGCTCTGGTGGATGCCCTTTAAACAGCAGCTCGATAGGATCAGTGAGGCGGCCAGTGTATGTATAATGTTACTCTCATCAAAGGCTGTTGTATGGACTGAATGGAGGATGATGGCTGTACTGCCTCTGCTTAGTGCAGGCATTTCCATCTGGCGCCAGGGCAGAGGAAACCCACTGAGACACACAACAACTCACACAGACACAGGGGTCATGCTGGATCCACTCCCCCAGCGCCTGCCTCCGAGCCCTGGCCCCCGCCGCCCACCTCCGCCTCACTGTTATTCCCAGGCCCGGTGCCTCTCATCTGCTGCCTCTTCTCCACCACCCTTTTCTCATATCCTCTACCCCTCAACAGCCCTAATGAGGTTATCTAATAAAAAAAGAGTTTAATCATCCAGACAACATTTAAATTACAGTGGCATTTTTTTTTTAATTGCAATAAAACAAGGGTAACTACAAGTTTCATTACATCAAGTGTTTTCTATTTGTGCCAAATAGCATTGTTTGAGATGAATGTTTTTGTTCCAACATGTCCAGATATGTGAGACCAAAAATTTTAATAAAATGAAGTTTCCACAATGGTTTTCCTATTTATTTTATTAATATTAACTATTGTTTATTCCTATTTATTTATTTATTTTTGTGTTGAATTGTAGCCATATCATACTATATATCAAAAATAACCTGTCATCCTTCTTCAAAGTCCAGAAGTTCTTCTTTAAAGTCTTGCTGCCACAGTTTTAAATAAAAAGTCATTTTAAGATCAAATACTGTGATCTGCTTACACTGTAAACACATCTTTGCACTTGCTTCAATAAAAAGTTCAAATAAAGTGCATCTTTACGTTGTTGTAATGTTAACGTATAATTTCTGGATTAAACCTGCTGTTACTGCCTTTTCTTAAAGCAGATAAATGTCACCATGCATCAATAAAAAACATACCAAGTACTTTAAGTATGTGATTTTCGGTTTCAAGCCAATAGATCAGCTGATCACATGACAGATTTATAAAGACAAAAGCCCATATATGGCTCTGTTCACCTGTGTTAAGATGGGCCAAAAAAATTCAGATAATTAATCTTATTAAAGTTAAGGTGACCCACAGATTCCACTATTGGCCTAAAACGTGCGCAGCCTCAAAAAGGACAGTGCTTACATCACTATTAGACCACCCTCCTTTCTTTTTCATTTGAGTGACATCAGATTCGTTTTTTTGGTGGATATTATTGGCTAAACCATTCTTGGCACGGGACACGTTGCAAGCTTTTGGAGGAATGCATGGGGACTCCAAGCGGTCAGGACAAATTAAAACACCAACCTGCTATTTCACTGTGCAGATATGATCCTGCTATAAAGCTAGGAAAATAGAGCTGGCTGATTTTATGTGATTTTCCCCTGGCCTCATATCTAAGCCTTTTTGGCACAACACGCTCTGCCTTGTCCAAGCATAGAATCTGTAAATGCCCCAATAAATTTTTTTTGCACGTTATTTAGTTCCATGCCCTGGGCCAACAGCATTTAAAGTGTGTCACCCGGGAACAGCGGGAGCTAAAAGAAGCCTACAGCCTAAACAGGGTGTAATATAGATTTAATTAACAAGCTGGCGCTCACACACACGCGAGGCATTAAAAATACTGATACAACACCTATACACACACGTATACTGAATATCTCAGCCATGTATGTACTTCTAACAGGCGAACACACACATGCAAACTTCAAGCCACACATCGCCGGGGTTCAAAACCAATGGTGTGAAATATGTGAGTGTAAATGAGATGCAGAAAGGCTCTTAGCAGTGAAGCAGAGACAGAGAGAGGATGTGGCTTGGCTTTGAATTGCTGAACTAAAGTTTGAGGAGATGTATGGTACATATTTTGAATTTTAGGCATACTGAAGATCTTTTAGAGTGTAAAAGGAACTGCTATTTTTTATTTTCCCCAAAACAGCAAATTAGTACAATGAATGAATACAGAAATCAAGGGCCGATGGTGGAACTCATTTAGGAAAAAGGATTTGCTCCAATTAATCTAGATGAATATTGAATGAATGTTTCATCTTTTAGTATAAAGAACTGAAGACTTGAAATGCATATGTTAAAATATTTTCTTGGTGCGACAGGTGACTTGTGTTGTGAACGAAAGAGCTCATCAGTGATATATTTAGGTTGCGTTGGTGGCATCAGAGCTGACGAGTCTCATAAAAAACTTGAAAACACAAGGCAAGCTGTTCAGCCATGGCACACTCTTCCTACATTTGCTCCAAAATAAACCCATATCAGAGACAGACAAAAAGGGCAATGCTTATTCGGTCAAAATGAACAATGCGGGAATAAAATGGCAGGATTAAAATCATTGGTACACATTATAAAGTTAAATCTGATACACAAAGGACAGTAATGTTACATTCACAAAGATTGATTATTGAACACTTTTACCATACTTGAATGGATAGAAACATTGCACATAGTAAATGACAACACTTTAAACTTGCATACATACATAAAGGCTGAAAATGACTTACATAGCAGCATAGCATATATACAACAGCAAAGATTCAGCTACAGAGGAAGCTTACTGTAAAGTGTGAGCTGCTAAAAAGACTAATGAAATTGTTTCATTACGTTGAATGGTGCTCTCATTCACTCATCATACACTCAGGAAAAACCCAGATAACAAAACTTGCTCAAATTAACTGATTTTTTTTTCTCTCTTCGCTTCTCTCGCTATAAAGTGACCATAACGTTTTTCAGAAGGAAATCAACCAGAATCTTTGCACACACATGAATAATAATATGAATAATAACATGAATAAACATAAACAGTATATTAGACAAAACAGATTTGTAAGTTTAACCTGAGTGAGCCATACAGTTTGTCCCCATCACCATAATAAATAACATTTAGGAGACCATTTCAATCAGAAGGACATTAACTGTTGTCATTCAGCAGCCTCATAATCGATTGGACCAGTAAGACTCATCTAACCACATCATCCTCTAATCATGGTAAACAGTAATATATTATTTAATATGAATTTAGTTTATGACATGTACATGCGCCTTTTAAATGATGAATGCAATTCCATTATCACCTGCATGAGTGTAATAGTCTTTTGTCACTCCCTGTTTCTTCAGCTTTATTAACATAAGAGCAGTCTTCAAATGTGCATTGCCACAGTTATTGCCCTATTAGACATTTTTTATTCAAATGTAGCCACTGTGACTGTAGCTCCTGCCAACAATGGCCTGATAATGAAGTCACTTTGCTCTAATTCTGCTGCCATCCTGATCAATACTAACATCAGCACAGTTTACAGCAAATGCGTCACAGTTAAAATTAGAATTAAATGTGAAAGCTTATTTAGTTTGTCGTCCATTTTTATGTACTGTAGTATTAAAAGAGACGTATGTGATATATTTTCATAAAATAAAGGTTTCATATCTTCACATTCACAGTGTAGACTGTTCAATGAATAAAGTGGATGTCCCAATTCCTCTACTTGAAATGTTAAAATATCAATTACCTCACCTCCTTTTTATCAAATTAAGTGCTCTCAGTGTGTACACTGGGTTTTAGAAATTTGCATTAATGCAGTGAAATAATGCCTCAGTAACACAGTACAAGCCAGGTACGTTCCTCAAAACCTTTACAACATTCCTGTTTCTAACCACAATAACATACAATACACACAATATTAGATTCATATTTAATAACTAACAATTTACTTTATCTATTTAGAATGACCGTAGATCACTTGTCGCTGAAGATGAAGCACCAGCAAAGGCCAGTAAATTCAGGATAAGAAATACAGAGGCACAAACAAACCCACTTGACCTGCCTTCTTCATCCCTGCTCCCCTCACTTGTCCTGGTCCATCATGCTCTGGAGTGGCTCACTGTCTTGTTTGCCGTTCTCGGCCTCCTTTAGAGCACTGATGACAGGTAACCATGGCGATGGTAACTCGCGCCCAGTGTTCTTGACCTGGTTTAGGGCAGAGAGGAGCCTGGTCTGGCTGCTGTGGTCAACAGGCTGCTGCTCTGTGTAGTACATCTCCAGAGCGGCCGGGCTGCAGTGCCTCTGCTGATAGGACACAAATACAAGATTTTAGGTAAAGGTGGTAAGTAGGCACGCTCTATGACAGCCTGGAGCATGCTGCTAAAATACATGGAGGCACTTTACCTAAATGATTTTTACCAAAAGACAAAGACGTTTAAAACTTTAGAAGATATCCTGGTGTCTGTTTTGTTGCACTTTTTTCTTTTTGGGCATAATTTTCTTTCTTTTTTCATTCATTTTCATTTTTTGTTATTGATTTTCTCTGTTTATTGTAATAATACACAGAAAATGTATAATAGAATAATTCATTGCTGTCTGAAAAGCATAAGCTTATTTCCTTCGTCCTTCCTCCTCACTTCTTGTATCTGTTTTTATGTTCTTAAGGTAAAAAAAATGCTCAGAGCAACTCTAACCAGAAAAAACTTCAAAAGCCTCATCGGAAGAACCCCCTCCCACTTTTCCCTCCATCGCTTCCCCCTTCACTGTTAAGCCTTTAATCACAGTTTAGTCACGCTCAGCTCTAATTAAAGACCCCTCTGATTCACAGGCGGGCGTCCCAATCTTTGCCTGAGCAGAAAGTGGGCTCAGATGCTCCCTCGCACTTTGCCACCCTCGTATTTTCAACTGTGAGACAGGGCTCTTAAACTAACATGCGTGGTAACGCAGGCTCGCTACACAATGCCTCCAAGGTGTCTTTTAAAGATAATGAGTTTGGGTTTCCAAGCTTCACAGCGCTGAGAATGCTGCTGAAATGACAGATGTGAGAGTGTGCTGAGAAACAAATGAGCATAGAAGTTGCAGAGTGGCTTTGGAGCGGCCAAGACTAACACAAGGCTTCATATACAATAACTAGCCCCATTGTGATATAAGCCGCTGCTAGTAGTTTTTTTTTTTTGCACACTTTGAATCTTAATTTGTACAGTTCTCAGTTCCAAATCAAGATTAACTGTAACTGTTTTGTATCGCAAACCAAAAATACATATTTGAGTGTGTACCAGTAATGGTGATCAAACAATATTATGGACTTTGGCCAAAACTTACTGATCAGTCTATATTCTGTATAGTACCTTAAGAACAAACCCCTCAGGGCAGGTCAGCTGGTCGTACCACATCGCCTTGTACATGAGCAGGAGAAGCAGACTGGTGAGGAAGGCCAAAGTGATGAGAATCAGACCAGTGATCTGCAAAACAATACACAACATCATTAACATTACCACTTTACAACTTATTCTAAGCAGTATTGTTATGTGAAGATAAATCTAAATGGTAAGGAATGCTGATGATTTTAAGCAACAGTTTACACATAATTAGAGTCTCTTGCTTTTCTATCTACTATACCTTGGCTTTCTCTGAAACACTGTTGTAGAAATGAATATTTAGCCTGTCCATATTAGGCACAAACAGCCTGCTCTTTTTCTTCTGCTGCTGCAGTTGATATTGTGTCGACGTCTTCACAATGACCTGTGGCAAACATCATGAGAGTCTCTTTTATTTTCCATCACAAATGTTGTTCAGCACATTTGTTTATTCTATAAAACAGGGTTCCCCAACCTTGAAGCTTAAACCAAACTTAAATCTTTAATCAGAGGGAGAGGCCCAATGATGAGAGGCAGAAGACATGACTGGCAACAAATAAGAAGCTACATTTAAAAGAAAATACCTTGAGTCACCACAACAGGTGATACACAAGCCCCAAGCCTGCTCTGTGGGGTATATTCTTTGTCACATTGAAACCAAGCACCCTAAATTAAACAAAAAGCCTAAGGAATTTTGTGAATGAAAACAAAGCAAACTTGAAAATCACAACATTCTGGATTAAATTACTCCCGAGATCGCTACAAAAAGACTAAAAACCATGCTTCCACTTTACAAGGTGTAACAAAAAAACAATGTTAAAATGGAGTGAAGTAAAAAGTACACGTATTTGCTCTAAAATGTTGGGGAGTAAAAGTCAAAAGTAACCCCTTTTACTAAAGATATTTAAAAATTGAAACTTAAGTATAGTAATGTAAACTGGAAAACTGTAGCCTAATATCGAAGGTGAATAAAATTATATCTACATAATTAGTCCGTGGTGAAAAAAGGTTGGGGACCCCTGTCGTGAAACACATTTCTGTACAGAAAGGCAGTTTTTATCTGTGTTTGAAAAAAGGTTAGAAAACTTAAAGGCCCCATGTTTTTCAATTTTTTTTCTTGCATTATGCATTTTGTGAGTCGTAGCTACCATTTTAACATGATGAAATCAATAAAAAGTCAAAAATATATTTTTCCTGTGCCTCTAGTTTGTTGCTGTTGCAGTATGAATACTACCTTGTCTACAAACGTCTGCTGGAGCTGGTTAACCTCCAGTGGAGTGATGAGGGGAATGTTATCAAAGCCATCATCCATCGAGGGCTGCTTGTCCAATTTATCAGACAGATTAGTGCCAAGCTTCACCATGGCTGCTACAAAAATGGAGAGATCTGAAAACAGAAAAGCAGAGGTCACAATGACAATTAGTTTAACTGGCGTCTCCTAAAAGTAACTGTGGCACCCTGCGCTTACTTTAAACACAGAAGACATAAACTAATTCAAGAAAGGCTCAATGTAATGCCCTATGAGTGGCATGTATTTTATCTTTTATCTCTATCTTTAACATGTTCTGTATTGAGTCAAATCAAATGTGTGATTTATACACTATTTAACAACAGGATCGTGTAAATGTGGAAAAGAGGCGATTATTCATACACTGCCAGTAACCATCTTCCATCTGAAGGACCCCTCAGACTACAGATGTCTGTGACTCATTGTGACGAGTTTGAGATGCTCACAGAAACCCCAAATGAACCTGTATTAACATTTTGTTTAAAATACAACATGCATTATGACAATGCCAAATCTTTTCATTATTCAGTGTTTGCTTTAGTAATACAGAGAAGACAATGAAACCCTTCATCTCACATAAGAAAGTGTTAATCAGCCCCGAATACTACTTTTGTTTCTTTGGTGTGTGGGTGGCTCAAGTGGTCATCTGCGCTGCTCTGACCAGACTTGGAGGAAAGTGTGGATGCAATGAATCATCATGAAACTGTGATAAACAGTTAACACTTTACTGTTCCTACTGACAGTAAAGCAGCCCAACAAATAAAGCAAATCTTTTTAAATGCACACAATTACTGAAAAATATAGACCTGGGCAAAACAATGAATAGGACATTTACAAAGAACATAGCTTTTATTTGCACAGACCTATTTTCTTCAGTTTTCCAAGCCTCACTGTTTAGCCTTTATTTGATTGAAGTTGCATTGAAAACACGCATTGCATCCAACAGGAATAAAACAATGTCTGTTTAAAAAAAGGCGAAACAAACAGCTAACTAACCAAAACAGCAATGCCACGTTATGTAACCAAAACATTAAAATATTCTGTATTTTTTTCCACGCTGACTTATCAAGCCATATCTCTGCATGGGATAGCCTACCATTATGGAGAGAGTGGCCATGCTTGTCAATTTAGCGCATTGTAACAACATAATTACCACTTCACGCTGATACCAGGAGAATTACTGCCCTTCAGAGAATCTATAGGCTTCAGTGAAATATATGAACAAAGCAGAACTTACATTTGTTGATAGTGCTCCGTTTGCCTCCGTGTTGCCGTGAATATGCGGGACCTGCCGATGCTGTGGGACTGGCCGTGAACGCACCGGTTGCCGTGGTGATGTGTGATTCACGGCAGGACTGCGCATGAAATCAGTACCAAGCTCCCGCCAGCGTGCGCTTCCGATGCGCCTCGTCAGGAGCTCGCGTAAAGACTGTAATGCAAATAGACTAAAAGTGAGTCACGTGGAACATGTGCCGGAGTTTTAACATTTAAATAAACTTAGAAAAATTGAAAAATAAGATCTAGATATAGATGATGCTAACAGAATTTGGTTAGGCCCCGAGTTGTAAGGATAACTCGAAAAATATTCCTAAAAAGTGTGTTCAGAATGTTTCAGACTATAGTTTAGCCTTCTGATAAATAATTACACATCTAAACTAAGAAATTGTATGTGCACATTTTATTTTATTAACCCCACAAGAAAATTCAGAAAATGGGTTTGCCACGGATAGCCTTTATTAGACATTTTAGTAATTTCAGTCGGCCTGTAATGTAATAATGGAACATAATAATTCAATTTTCCAAATGTGAGTCTAAAAGCTGAATAAGCAGATATAACTCTTAAAGATATTTTGAGGTGGAGAAGCTACTGGTTAATGGATAAAATGGGATTTTTGTGTGTGAGAATGGGTTGGGAGAAGGAGCCAGTCTTAGATGATCTTTTCATAAGGAGCAGACCCATGCTGTTTTTCATTTTGGGCCACGCCTGACTGTATAAATTCATGTCTTTAGAGGAGCATTGGCCCAAAAATGAGCAGCGCACCCCCGCTCACCCCTGCCATCCCATCAATTGAGTCTACATTTATTATTTTGACCTTTACTTTGAAGGGGGGTGACATCAAAGTAGATGCAGCAGTTGCCATTGTGTCGGGAGTTGGACATGTCATCCTCACAGTGTGAAAGGCAGACTGGCAGCACCCAGAGTCATTTAAATGAAAGTCAATTAGGCGTTAGTGTGCGAAGAAATATAGGAACTGATGCACTCCAACTGCGTTTACCTGGAGCTCTACGTGTGCGTTTTTAAACCATACAGAAATACAGTTTAATAGCTTGTAGTTTATTTAGTGTATTTTCAATTTTTTACGCATTTGGAATGATGCTCTTAATTAGGCTAAAAGAAACATTTTAGGCAAAAGTTGGAAAAAATGGTTTATCAAACAAAAAGACGTTTAAACTGTAGTTTGTGAAAAAGTGCGTAAAGTGCGTAAAAGATAATATGTCACTACAGAATCATTCCAACAACAAAAAAAGTTCTTCTGCAGTTCTTCTTCCTTTGGTGTCTGTAAATAATAATTTGGTTATTCAAAGCACTTATGATCAGCATTAAAATTCTTCAAAAAGGTAAGCGTTTTTCAGCTAAAATAGCCTTGATAAGAGTAATTCAAAAAGGTTTCAGTCTTGCACACTGCCTTAGCCACAGGGCCATCTACTGCCCAATAGTAAGTGCTGCAGTTGGAGTTGTCAAAGGAAATTTGAATCGGCTGCAGTGATATCTTTCAGACGCACTCTCTGCTGCATGTTTCATGAAAAGCTTTCAGTCTAAATGAACACTCAACAGTATGAGACATCACTGAGGCACTAACTTTGTTTTATCATGTAATAATAAAAATATACATGATGCACTCAGACAAATTTAATTCTTTTATTTCAGAACTGAAACAGTGAACTGTAATTTAATATTTAACAATAAACCTTTAAAATACATACAATAAAACATAAATATTATAAGGAATGACAGGGCAAACAGGGTGAGGGAAAAAAACTCCAGTGGTAGAATCTGAGGTGGAAGTGCTCATCTCCTGGAGTGAGATTTGGGTCGTCTGACTTCTGTATTAAATAAAACAGAGTGAGTTCATTCATATCTGTAAAAGGTCACAGTTGTGTTCTTTACACAAAACATCTTCATATTCTAATATTCTGTCTTCTATATAGGTTTCTATTTACATTTTATTTCCAGCCTTATAGCCTAATGTAGGAAATTGAAAGAGAAGGGTAAATTTTAGTTTTAAAAATCTGAGATTTAAGATGCACATTCATGAGAATAATAGGGATTAAGCTTATATATGTAAGACAATGTATAGTGTATATACAAACTGTAAAAGTGAAGGAATTAAACTCAAATATGATCTCTATATTCAGATCAGGAAAACTCAAATTCACTGCATAGGGACCTGATGTATTTAAATAAAACACACAAACACACAGGATACTATAAATATAAATACCTGGGATTTCATGGGGCCAAAATTCATCACAAGCTGGACATCGTGGCTCGACTCTGCCCTTGAAGTATCTGGCCACGCATGGGTTGTGTATTCTTATTCCACAAGTGGGACTGTCACAAATCTGGCACTACAGGAAAAATAAGGTTGAAGTCAGCTACAAAAGCATATTTGTACAGAACATTTATTGAGCATGTACCATATCGTCACCTGGAAAGCAATGTTGTGACATATGTGGCACACTTTGACTTGGTCTTCATACATCCTTCTGATGTACGGCTCCATTTCAATGATGCATCTGGTGGACAAGGTGTATTCTCCCCGTTTCTAAGGGCAAAAACAGTAGAAGTAGGACCTTGAGTATGACAGGTATCATTCTGTTTACGTAAGCATACAATTACAGTGAATGTGTATCAGTATTTCTGGTCATCATAAAATGACAACAGACTACTGTATTTTGAAATAGCAGTGGATAGTTACCACACTGAACCATTTATCCTGCACTAGCCGGTTTAAAACCTGTTCCGCCTCACTTTTCTTCAGTTTCTTTGTAGTCAGAGTATCAGCGATGTTCAAGACATCAGTGGAGGAAACCTTGCCATTTTCAGAGCTCACGATCAGATCCATCTGCATGAAAAGCAGAGGTTAGACAAATGGCTTTAAAAACTAAACTGGCAGACTTTCCAGCTCAATACAAAACACAAAAACATCTCTTATAATACAAATCTGAAAGAAATATCACACATGAACAATTATGCATCTTGTCTTAGGTGCAACAACCTAAAATATGAAACTCACTGTTTTCCTAAACAGCTCTAGTTCATTGTCAGCATAATCCGAGGACATTCTGGTAACATCTGTCTCAGCCATGTTCACCTAGACAGGATTGTAGAGAAATTGTAATCTACTGTTGGAACTAACTCCTGAATGTAATCAAAATACATTCAGAGTAAAAAAAAAAACAAAACTTACTAAGGCGTAGTATTGCTGGCCATTGTCTTCAGACATCCCTTTTCTAATCTGCATGAACATAGGTTGGAGTTTTGCATTGATGGCATCTATAAAGTCATCTAACTTGTCAGGGACATACTGTGCTGGAAAACAGAAAAATGAAAACTATTTTAAAAAATCTGTTTTTATTATAACAAGAAAAGTTGATATTTAAGATTCATGGTAGATCAAAAATATACTTCTTTTTTTCTAAGTAGAGTGAAAGTATGGAAACGTTTGTAATACAAATATTCTTACCTTTATGAATTTCACAAGAATACTGGTAAAGTGTCCTTGCCTCTTGTTCATCCACAATGCCACTCGTCATCATGGTCTGAAGAAACCTTCGGTGGCTGTCTCCCAACTGGCGTGACATGATCTAAAAATAAAGAATAGACTTTAGCTACAATACAATTTCCTTCAGCTAATACATAATAGCGGATAATAGCCTGTGTATTATCATTTTAGAGAAGCAGACAGGCTCTATGTTATGTATCACAGTGAATTTTAGTCAGTTGTAACTTACATAGAAAGCATTTACATGGGTTTATTTATCTCTGTGCAAAATTTAGACACAAGAATTCATAAGCCCTCTGTTCAACATAAACCATAGGTTCTGTTTCAAGAGGCAAATGGGTAGTGTGGCGATATCCCGTAGGTGTCACAAGTTTAACATAACATTGCTTTATTTTCATGTTTTAATAGTTAAGAGAGATCCCGGTAGTAAACAGCATTGTAACCGTTTTCAGTTGTCCTCTTTGCGTTAACCTACAGCTAGATCAACAAATGAGAATGTTTAAACCGACAAATGTAGGGATATCAGACAATTATGTCAACTTATACTGTAGCCTACCCTTTTCAGTTATGAGTTATTCTTTTTTATTTGCGATCTTATCGCTCACATAAACACTGCTAAACTACTTTACCTAGTTTTCCACGGTTTTCTCAACCCTCGGCGCGCTCTCCGGGTTTGTTTCCACTTCCGGCTTCCTTCCCTGCTGTTATGTACTTTAGCGCCACCTACTGCATGAGGGTCTCAGTAGGCTTTTTTACTTCTATGCTAAAGCTGCTTTTTTTTTTTTTTTTTTTGGCCCCAATAAAATATGCAAACTGTATATGCCATAACCTGTTCTTTGTCCATGTTTTGCTGTAAAGATGAAGCGCAACTAAAATAAAACAGCACAAAAAAGATTGTTTTTTTCTAAACACTTTATTACCCTAAGAAATTAAATAAGAAGATTTTGATAACAATAAAGCTTGTTAACATTATTTAAATACAGTATTCAATGTTGAAGAGATTAACCTAATATTCTTCAGCAGTTCCCTATTATTTCTGATGCTTTTCAGAGGGAAAAAACCCAACCCATAGGGTGCAACGACAGCCGAGTTATCCACATCAGCAGTATGTTTACAGGCACATCAATAACGTAATCCTAGTAAGGATCCAGCATCCTGGAAATAATGTAACTAAACCGTTTACAATACTCTTGAGTCTACAGAGTATAATTTTTAAGTTCAGTTAACTGTCAATGTGAATACATAACTCATTTACCACAGATTAAAAGTGACAAATGAGGTTTACACTTAATAACCATTTTAACAATCTGATCACTGCATAAGTGACTTCCCTCCGAGTGACTTCTTGCATCAGTAAAATCTTGCATCACAAAACCTGAAGTAACTCAGGTAAAAATGGAGAATACTAATGATGAGGATGTAAACTTACTGAGAGGTGTAGGCTGACTTAAAGTTGATTAATATATAGTATATTTTACCACAAATCTGACACTTCATATCCAAATTTAAATGCACCCAACACACAATGTTCTTTCCTTTCCCAATACCAGACATTAGTGTCAACAATTCAAAAATTATCTGTCATTTAGTAGTTAAATGCTTGGAATTCTGGGAATACTGCTCCAAGCATCATTTATTCTCTTCCAAATGTCTCTGAAACAATGACCATAATGGTCCACACAAGTGTGTATCTTACTGAGTGAGGGGAAACGCATCTTCAAAGGAAACAAAAATGCATGTGCAAAAGAATTTATCCATGTGTGACCAATCTTCCTTGATCTTAATTATCATACATTTTTTTCTCATTTAAAAAGGTTGGTATCCAAAATGTCCCTTGTTGAGTCAGTGTGCTTTGCTTCTCCTCTAACACAGTAAATCTTTTAGATGGCAGCAGTTGGCTGAGAAAATACTAAACCTGTCCATGAAAAAAAGAGGAGTAAAATTCACTGATTCATTGTCAGTTAGTTTATAATATGACAAAAAGGACTCATAAGTCATAGCATTGTTGCTTTCTGCTTTTTTCACTCTGAACTACCTTGTATTTAGTGACTGGAAGGAAACTGTCCGAGTGTGTTGATGGACTGTTGTAACTTCTCTTCTTTGGCCCTTCTGCTGTGGCAAAGCTGGAGAGCACAAAATAGTTGTTATATACAGCACAAAGTTTGTATGTGAACAAATCAGAGGTTTCCTGACACATTAGTGCTGTTAAGCCTCTTACAGTTCTTTTTTCCATGAAGCTTGTTAGGAACTCATCTATGTCAGTACGTCCTTCCAAGAAATTTTCTGCAGTCTCCTCGGACTCTTCCTCTGCCTGGTGCGCGGCAACTTTTAATCGAGCCTGAAGAGTGCTTAAACTGCAACTCTGACAAGTAATGAAACTGATTTAAATAACACTTCAGGTAAAGTGTATCTTTATACAGACATAAACTACTGTTTGATTTTACCATCGCATTTCATCACATATCATCATGTGCTGTGTAGCACTTACCTCACTAAGTTCATGCTGTCTCTGCATCTTTGTCTCAAAAGCTGACTTCATTTGAGTTAACTGTTCATACTGTCAGGTAAGAGCACACACAATGCCATGAATGGGGTTTGTTGTCTATGTAATGCCTATAAGTCTCTTTAAACAGAGCACAACTTACCTTGCAAAGCATCTCTTGTCTTTTACCCTCTAGTTGTGGCTCCATTTGAAGG
Organism: Rhyacichthys aspro; assembly: GCA_036850595.1. Lineage (NCBI taxonomy): Eukaryota > Metazoa > Chordata > Actinopteri > Gobiiformes > Rhyacichthyidae > Rhyacichthys > Rhyacichthys aspro. Next base: position 12,582,958 of record CM072148.1, on the reverse strand, counting down.
TTTTTTTCTTTAAGTTTTAAAAACAATGTTCTGTCTTTTAATTTGGACTATTTATAATGAATGACAATGCACAGGAACTGAGTTGCACTTACTAGCAATATTAACAATACTGGTGACAAGATCTTCTTTATCGCTCGCAACTTGTTTGAGTTGAGGCAAAGTGACAAAGAACTCCAGCAACACATCTTCGTTTTCAGACAAATCTGACAACTGGGTTAGACTAGAATTGGAACCAGAAAACAAATACTTCATAATAATAACAAATTGAAAAGACATTTGAATATATTTGCTTTAAAAAATTACTTTTTGTCACAAAGTTCAGAAAAAGATTCAGGGATGTCTGGCATCTTGTACAGGTGTCCATTCAGTCCGACCTAAAGGCGACAAAAGTAGTATGCTAAGTTAATGAGCACAATTCCTTTTAAATAAGATGTTGATTATTAGACTACTATATATTAGGCCATTAAAGCTGAAATAAGTAATGCTAATATATAACTTTAATGGCAATTATGACATTCACACATTTTTTTTGGCTTATGTGGGGTTTTTTTTAATGTATTTTTAGTAAATTAGATATTGTTCTCCAAAAATGCAATGCTTATTGCAAAACATATTTATTCTTATTTAGTAGGCTATAGGCCCGGTAAAATTTTATTGATGTGAACCTGTGAGTCTGCTGTAGGCACAGGCATTGGCAGGTCAGGGATGAAGCCACATGCAGCTGGAGCTCGAGGGGGTCCGTGCATACTTTCAGCTCCTGGGTGGGGCATAGGAGCTGGTGAAGGAGCAAGTGGCGGACTCTGGCCTGGACCAACATGACGAGGACCATAATGAAACCCCTGGGTTGGGTAAGGAGCCATGCCTGATGGCTTGTACATACTGCTGCAGTATAAAAACAGATTAGAAGCAATTACTCTATTGGAACATAATGTAAAAACAGATTAGCAGAGAAAATGTCCCCACTGGATATAATTTTTGACATTTCTGTAATACATCAGCCAATATTTCTGGAATGTAATAAATGTAACACATGCAAAGTGCATCTTAAATAGGTGTACTCACTATGGAAAGCCAGTAGGGCCAGAAGATATTAAAGCAGGAGGACTCTTCCAAAACTCATCTAGCAGACTCTGTATGACCTTACCCAGATCTGAGTGCATCCCAAACTGCAACATAAAAAAAATGTTAGAGGAGCAACAGCAAAAATAGTTTCATGCAAAATCAGTTGTCTACATCCTTCATCTAAACAAATGGTACTATTATCAAATGGTTGACTGGTTAAATGTAATATCCCAGTAACACCTAAACACACATTTGAAGTAGTTTTACTCTGTATAAAACTGAAGGAAAACAACGGATTATGACTATTATGATTCATTTGGCAACTTCAAAAGTCCCTCCTCCAATAACCACAGCTAAAGATGACCTTGGGTAAAAATTTGAATACTTACATTTGTTATTAGTGGGCTTGTTATTATAGTGCCATTATTGCTGTCAACTAAGTGGTGACCAACAGGAGGGTAGACACTAACCACCGGCTTTTCTTGAGGGAATTGTGGAGGCAGCAAGCTAGAAAAAAGAAAAGACGTTTAAGGGGTAATGGAGATTAGTACTGGGGTATTGAAGATATAAACCGAAAAACTACTAAGATGTTCATGTGGTACAGCACTGTTGTTCTTACGGAAGTCACCAATACAGTTGGGTCAACTGTCTCTTTAGAGCCGAGATAATCATTTTTCAGCAGATGTTACAGTTTAAATCATGTGAACATCTTAAGTTTAGACAGCCTTCTGTTTTCATAAATACCATGTTAATATATCAGAATGGGTGAACATATACTTACATATTAATGTTAATAGTAGAGTTGTTGACTGTGAGTGGTATCCTGTACTCCACATCCTTCTGAATTTCTGCAAGGCTGAGTAAAAAAAGACTATTTTATACCAAATCTTTACAACCGACACATTACACTTATTTGAGGCATAATAAAGCGGAGATAGTTAACAACATATAAACTGAATTATTAGTTTGCTAGTCTTACTAACCACATGGGACTATGAGATAAAAACAGTCACAGATGTAACGCAAGGACTGAGTAAACAAATGCTAATACTTTAATCTCTGTATCTAATTAGCTAGCTAGCCAGCCGCCGTAGTCACACGCCATGTGTGACTATAAGGGAACAATTTGGCCTGACAAACGCAAGGCCGATCACAGGACTAAACAGTATCAATCCTCAAAATACAGTCACTTGATTAAATTGGTTGGTTTCCTGTTTCAAATATGCTGTACATATTTTGTCTTTAGTCTTCCACATACACCCGAAAGATGCGAAAAATGTGCGACGGGACAAGCATTATATTTTGATGTTCTCATTAGAAAGTGAGTTGGGGTAGAGTAACTATCAATCTGAATTTGGGATTTAACGATATATCTACCTCACCCGGTGCACTTGGGCTAAATTTATACACGCCCGACAGTGTAAACAACAACAACAGTGCAAGTTAACATACACGACAAACTTCGATTTAAGTGGCTAAAGACAACATATGACTCACGAATATACTTGATTATAAGGCTTGGTTTCTCTTTACCTTGGGTGGGCGGCTTTGAGTGATTCGATCTGCCGCTGTCGTTGTTGTTGTAAGCTGTTCAGAGGTGGGAGAGGTCCAGATCCTTTGGACAGGGGGAAAAGCCAGTTCATCCTCTTCTAGCGAGACCAGCGACAAGATTTGGACACAGAAACAAGGACCTCTTCAAACAACTACTGAACCAGAATTAGGGATGGTCCTTCACTGTTCGCAGTGAGCTTTTCGGGGCTAACTCTAGTTAGCTGTTTTCCGACTCGACGCGTGTTCTTCTAGTAGAATAGGTACACCACGTTGTAGCGTCACATGGTATATTAGTGTATGGAAAAGAAGAAAGATCACCTTGTATTTTATCTTAGTCTGTGAATAAACAGATCACTGACACTAAATCACTGTAATGGCAAAGAGACTGTAGCCACCGAAAAACAACCTTGCGAGTATCCAGCAAGAGGTTGATCAACTGAGATACACATTACGTAGGTCTACGTAAGGCGCAACTTCCGGTTTAATTCTTACTTCTTAGGAAATAAAACTTAAGTAAAAGCTTAACATATTCTTTAGAATAGCACAAGTCTCAAACTACCCAATAGACAATAGTAGATCAGTCTTGAATATAAAAGATTGAAATCTATGTCTACCTACCTACGTCTTTCAAACGTAAAACTACTTTCACTTATTATGAAAAACCCATTTCCGCCTTTTAAAGTAATAAAAGCCTCACAGGAAGTCACAATTATGACTTTTTTGTTATGTCTTTTTATTTCAAAATCATGACTTTAAATTATTAATAATTTTGCGTTTTAACCGCTGTGGAAAAAAGAGTAAAGCCAACGAACTTAATTAAGTGTTTTCAGAGGCTTACAAGTACCAGTTTTATTAAACACATCTGAAAACCACTCTAACCACATTCCCTATCACTTCCTGTTCTCTCTGGAGATATTTACAAGATTAATAAAGAATACAAACGTTTATTGTATCCATACTGAAGGAAATATAAATACTTTAAAACATTAAAACTACAAAATCAGACTCTTACATAAAAAACATAACTTGAGGATTTCAATTTGTATCAGAAAACTGAATGTTTCCCTGTTATTACAATTTCAATTAAGTTAAGAATGGATTCGCGATATACCTACCCTCTATCTACACACACGAATAGCTTAAGATAATCAAGAATATTTTGCAGGGGCATACATTAGAACAATCACCATCTCTCCTGCTTTTCTTTTTTGGACAATAAGAGTAACCACTCTGATCATATTCCCCTCCTCAATACTCCACTAGGGAACACTGAACGTTCATCAATGACAGAGAACATATGAACTTAATCATTTTTCTCTATCTGCTTCGCGCTCAGAGGGGAATATCACGACTCATCATCGTGGCTAGCGAGACCAATCACTTTAGAAACACATTTCTCAAGTAAAAACTATAGAAATGATCCCTGAAAGTATAGTCTTAACTAGAATTGAGTTGACGACGGAGGTCTATTCACAGACACAACGTCCTCACTCAGGGTTACTACATGATGACCAAAACTACCAAAACATCCTACAGCCCAAATTCAGACTAGACTCAAGCGTAGCGTGAATCCCAAATCGCAATACATGTGTACAAACCGCTTTTATCCATATCTATCCATAAGAATTTTTGTTTCCCATAATCCTTTGCGAACATGTATTTCTTCTTTCTACGATAAATAACAAAAGCGTAGGTTAACTTTCTTTTGATAAGTTCCATGAAAAAATTCAGAATCATTTGGTTTCAAGCGTTGTTATATTATTTAGCAACATGATACCATTAAAAATTCCGTAAAGAAGCGCTGTCCGACGTTTTATTCCCACCGTTAAACACCGACAGTGACATTGGTACCGTTTGCTGTTGGATAAATTATCATACGCTCATCTTATGTTTGTATTCACAGCTCATCTAAAACATAAGATAAACAAATACGCTTCAAATGTTATGTTTTAGATAAATAATATACGTTATTTTGATTATTTTTTGATTAAGATTGCGCCATGTGGCTTGCCTTCTATTTGTGGTCACAAGATGGCAGCATTTGCCTAAAAACTATTGCCCTATTGCTCTTAAATGTAAAACTTTATATTGCTCTCTACGTGGTAAAGTACAAACGTTTCTGTTAAATGAATTACCTACTTTAAGTTAACTACTTACCAGAAGAATGTTTCTGGGCCCTTTTGCTTGTAACCGCTTTGCCGCGCTAACTTTGCACCATTAGCTTAGCAAGGTTTATATTTATTAAACGTCTAATGTCGGCGGTCATAAATAGACTTTTCAGGGCAAACAACTAACGTTTGCCTTTGGAGTTTGTTTTTTCACTGACTACAGTCGAAATGCTGGTTGGTAATCTATAAACTGTGTAATGTTAACCTCAAAGAGATTGGACAGCGCATGCTCAGTAAAGTCATGTCGGTAAATAATTTATTCATGCACATTTGTACACAAATACACTTCATTGTTTATAACAAAGCTACATCAGAGATAAATTATTTTCAGCATTGTACATTATAGTGTTAGATTAATATCAATATCAATAGTACTTTGAAATATTGCACATACTGTGTATAATGTCTGTGATGCTGTTACATTTATGGTGAGGTATAAGGAATTGGTAAAAGGCACATATATATATATATATATATATATATATATATATATATATATATATATATATATATATATATATATATATATATATATATATATATATATATATATATATTACATGCATCTAACATTGAATCATTTAGACAAAGACAATTTTGTAATTTCCCCTGTTAAAAATAAATATAAAACATTAACCAAAGTATTTACCACTTTTGCCAAAGTCACATTACAACTTCATTATGATTTGTAACCATAGCCCTCTGAAGAAGATAAAAGTGCAGTCAGCAGTTTATGCAAAACAAACACATCAAAAAGTAAGTATATAATCAAACAAAGGAATGTGGAATGCATGTTACAGATACAAAAAAGTAAATATAAGCTGTTGTAAATAGAGTATATAATCTGTCTTCATTTACTGTTGTGCTCTTTCAGGTCTTTGTGACTTGATGTAAATTAATCAAAGGAAAAAGGAAAGCTTGGTAAAACCAGTTGCATTGAAATTAATCAGAACTCAGTATATATCATGTCTTTTACAAATAAGTTTGGTCTCCTGTTTTTTATCCTCTCCTTTCTCTTCTTTTTTGACGCTTCTTCTTTCAGAGCTGGTGCACGTTGTCCTCTGCCTTCAAGGTTAAGGTAGTAGATGCATTACATTTTTACCTGGTGAAGACAGAAGAGAGAAAGTCATAAAGCCAGGAGTTATCGACATAAAAAATACTGCCAAAATGCTAACTGCCCTAAATGGAACCAGTCAAATTGTTACACAGAAGTTTGACTTGTTGTTAGCTGATGAAGATACTTATCTGTTTGCCAGCTCCTTCTTCAGGCACGATCTGAAGGAAGTGGCCCGCTCCACAGATTTATAGCCCTAATATAATAGACAAAACAATGGTGTTCATTTTTAGCAAGTGTTCAAACAATGTACAGTACAGCTGCCTTTCTCTGTAACAAATTTCTTACCCTGCCCCCCCTGTGCAGCCGGTCCTTCATTATACCAATGAACTCCTTGTACGACAGCTGGTCATCATGATCTACATCAAAGATCTTAAAGATTGTGCTGACAAGGTGACGTGTGAGCTTAAGACCAGTGGCTACATACACTGCCCTTGCAAACTCATCTAGTAAAAGAGAAAAGTTGATACTGCATGTGAAATATTTTATTTTTAATTCTTTGTTATGGTGGAGTTTTTTTTTTTTCACCTTGTCCAATTGAACGAGCAGCAAAAGTATACATCTGCATGGCTATGGCAAAGTCTTCAAGGTTGTTGAGAAACTGGAAGAAAGACCTGAACTCATCAAACGTGATTCCCTGAAACATGAATAGAAAGAATGTGTAAATGACTAGAAAGACAAAGTAGAGAAGATGATGAAGATTGTGTTATTTTGATGAAATAAAACTCAAAAGACACCAAAAACATGTGCTTATCAACAGCAATGGAGACAAGCCATTTATAAGGGTAGGTGCTCCTAATATAACATAGTACAAGGCCAAAGCCATTCAACATCTAGTGGACTATTTCTCCAAAATGCTGCAGATGAGATGAAGTGACCAGACCTGAAAATGCAAAACCACTACATGCTCTTGCGCTGAATCAAACTGGAACATATAGTCTAATACTAATATAACATAAGTAATAAAATTATTTGATTTACTTAAATGTTCAAGTCTTGAAAAAATGATTTTCTGCAGTGGCTGCTACTTGTTTTCAAAGGACAAAGAAAAAGGTACAGAGTCTAGCTGCAGGCTGTTTATTGTATGAGGCCAAGACCAACCTGCTTCTTCCACAGCATTGAAAGAAAATAAGGAGGGACAGAAAGACACAAGTGTGTTGTATGAGGACAGCTACAGGTTTCAAATGAGTATGACATAAAATTGTGTTGTACACAAGACGTATAACTTGAAACAGTAACTTTAGCCCTGAGCAGAAGTTTTGAATCCACAGAAAAGGATGACATTTTAAAGTACAATAGTAAATGCACACATATTAAGGTACAAATGCATTTGATTGCACTACCTTTTCATCAGGAATACATTGACGGACATTCTCCAGATAAGCATTGATATTCTCTACATTTGTGAAGCGCAGCAAGATTTTGGCAAAGTCTTCCTCACTGATGGTGGTCATCCCTTTTGAGTATGTCAGAAATTCTATTTCCAACACTTCAGTCTGGAGGTTATCCATAAACCTGAACAGAAATAGTAACACAGACGTGAACATATCGTACATATTTGGTCAGATCAAAAGCACATGTGCCTTTATTACCTATAAAAGTCATCAAATGTCAGCTCTGCCTTTCCTTTCTTCCCAAAGAAATGGACCAGTAGGGTAGTGTCAATTGTCACAGTGTCATCTGCTCGCTACGAACCAACAGACATTAAGGGAGAAATAGAAGATAAAACAGTCAGTAATATTTAAAGTAGCACTGTGAAACACAATCAGTGGGTAGGACGAGTCCGTCATCAATCCAACATAATAACCGCTGTGCCAGGCGAGCAGGAAGCCGGTTTTCTGTTGCATGTGTATAGAAATTAAGATGACAAGCAATAACATACATAGACAGCAGCCAGAATGCCTTACACAGACCAGTCTAGGCAGCCAGGGTCTAAGGATGTCAGGATTTTTATTATTTTTGAGTTAATGTGTAACTAAAACTTGACTGTATTTATTTATTCTGCTAAGCAGCATAGACTGGTGATAAAACTTGAAACATGAAGCAAAGCAATACAAGACTCAAAATACACAGTGCACAAAACACAGAAAGCAACACATGATAATTGACATATACTGGGCTGCAGTTAAAGGTTGTTGCCCCATCCATTAATAAGTAAAATAGGAAAGGTTACTGAAGACATAAACATTTTAAACTGGCAGATAGATAACAGCCATAACATCACCTGCATGCCCCTGTTATTGCCACATTTACTGACAGACCTGTTCAAAGCTTTAGGTTACACACATAGCAGACAAAACCACACAAAGGACAACAGCAGCAGTGAGAGCTGATTTCACCTTTTTCTGTTAACAAATAAGAATTGGCTGTGAACTATGTCCATTCTGTTTCTGTTCTGACCCCTATCTTACTCAAAGTCATTTATCCAACAGGCCTTGGGGAGTTTTTTCTATAGAGTCTAACACTCCTAAAAGTCTGAGCACATAAGTGTCTATATTGCAGAAAAAGGTGACTTTTTTGCAGTTTAAGAACATGTTGGCAGTAGGACAGAAAGAAAGTATTTTCTTTTTTCCAGCACCCAGCCATAGCCTCTGTCTGAATCAGCCATGCTAACAAACAGAAGACAGCAGACTGGATGTCATGACCCTCTAGGGAGGAAGAGCAGTTATGCCATTTCTATTAACATTATCCATATTGCTGTATCATTGTCACCACGATGCCATTCGTGGTTCTACCTCAAGGACATAATCCTACAGTCCAATGTGGGACAAGGAGAAAATGTCAAACAGGATGTCAGCAATTTACAAATAAAAAATCTGTAATTTTTCCAGTTAACAAATAAACATCTGTGACAGATGTTGTAGTGGCATTGTTTGCCATGACACAATGCATCAAGAATGACCAAATGGAGATCTGTGGCGCCCTGTATATTCTCAAAGTAGAATATACTGATGTGAACTAGGATATTGTTCTATGCAGCGAAAAACAAATGCTCTTGAGTGAATCACACTGTAATGGATGACAACAGGATACAAACATGTCTGTGGTTTATAAAAGTAAATAAGAAATTATTATTATTTAGCTAATAACAAATGACTACAGACCTTTTATATCTTTCATGTTTTTCATAGATGCTTTGATTCAACACAAAACACTTTTCAGTCTTTTATCTTTTCTAAGTGACACATTATTTGTTCATACAAAACTAGACAGCTTCCAGGTGTTGTGTTTTTCCAAAGAGCCCTCCTATCTGCATCCTAAGTGCTGTGTGTGAACGCAAATGCTGCTTAATAACTTTTATCATTCCTGGAAGTGTGGCAGCACTTGCGTGACCTCATCTGACTGGCTATACGTAATGGTTCTCACGCCCACAAGGCACGAGCCAACACCTGGTATATGCCTATGTCCATCTACGTTTGTGACTGTCTGGGAGCTTAACCAACTTTGATCATGAAGGTAAAAACAGTAATTACTGAAGCAAGCACTAAATGGTCTTTCTCACCCTCCCTGTGAGTAACACGTCAGGAAGAGCTCTTAGTCGCTCACACTGTCAGTCACACCTTCCAGGGATTAAAAACAACTTCTTTTGCTTCCCACGACCTGCTTTTTTTTCACTCTGTACCCCCTATCTACTGACTATTTCTTTCCCTCTTATCACTTCTTTCATTCCCTTTCTTCCTGTCCTGGTTCAAATTACCCTGAGTTCTTTTCTGCTTTGTCCCCCTGTCGTTTTTACCCGTCAGTACCTCCTTTACCTGACAAACACACAGGTGATTTGCTCTTGCCCTCCCTCTCGGCCTGTCACTCAGTCCCTCCTTCGCCAGACAAAAACTAAGAGGTATGGTAATGGTGACTAATCTGTTGAGTAAACACATCTTCCTTTAAATACAACCTGCTTCACTCTTTTCCCCTAAATGCACTTCCCAAACCCCCTCCCCACTTTGTTGTTTGACACTAGCTCTCTCTGATAACCTGATAACCTGTGTCTCTGATGATTATAATCTATAGATATTATAAATAAGATACTGGGAGTATGTGGGACAACTGAACCGAATACATCAGGCTGAAATACACTGATTCTCCATATGTCACAATTTAATATTTTCTTTTTATGTCTTCCAACCATCTCCTTCCCCCTTGTCTCATTCGTCTGTGTTGTCCGTCTGCCGCTGCGACACATGAAAGGCTCCTAAGAGTAAATACAAGGTCAGCCTCATTACACTCCACTGTCATTACCTCCACCTATGTTTCCGCTGCCACTAAAGCGCAAAGCCTATCATTTGCCAGCTAACATGCTAGCTAACATTGTAACACCGTGGTAGCTATTATTAATCATTACCAGCACCTTTTGAACTCCCTTTGAGACTGTCTGGATGAACGTGAAGTCAACTTTCAGGCAAAATGTGTTGTGCTGTGTATGAATTGACACCAAAGCTACAACACTTGCCACAACAAGTCACAGAAAACACAGCACAGATACACAAACGGAAGAATAATGATAAGACAAAACGGCACACGCAGGTTAGAAAACAAGTGTTGTAAAAGAACACACCTGACAATGAAGAATTAATAGCAATATGCATATCACTGTTCCCCAAATTCACCATAATTCACCATAAAAAGTGGAATAAGGCACTTGTCACGTTCGGAAGAGGCTCTTATATTCTGACTGTAGTTGATAATGAGTGAGGAATTAGTCATTCTTAAGATTATATAGTTTGTGTTGAACAGAACATTGAGGATTAAGCAAAGTATTTCCAAAAGAAATGTCCACACAAAACAAAATGATGATCTACCACAACAATGTCTATGAAGGACTATGACAGATCTAGGATATGGAGAAGTATTATGTAAAGAGATGTGAAGAAAAGCAACTGGAAATGCAGTAATGATATGCGGCAAAATAAATCAAAGTAAAAAAGCCAGGTTAGTCTTCATCAGGATCAGACAAAGCGCAGAAAAAAAGCTAGCAGTCGTACCACACCTTTACAGATGTGTTATTGGTAATAAACGCTTTTATTCTGCTCTTGTCTGACTCTGGACTATTACAATCCTACAGGGATGGTTTGAGGAACTACTAAATGGGAACTTAACGAAACTAATGTGGGATGAAGCACAAATGAAGGGACAGAGGACAGCTGGGTCTGTGTACCTCTGCCAGGTCAGAAAAGAGGACTTGACTGGCGCCTCGCCTCAGCACGTCCCAGTAACTCCGTGCCACAAACTCCTGACTGTCTTTTTTTAGCACCTGTAGGAGCGGTCAAGCAGGGCCAAGGTCAGTTCACTTCCAACCAAACCACTTCAGGAAGTAAACCACTCACTGCATGTAAGTAGAAGTTCATAATAAGTACAACGCCTTCTATAGACCTTTAACTAGGCTGGAGATGCTGTTATTTACAATGATTAACGTAAATATGGTGACAAAACTATTCTGCTGTACAGCTTGTATAATAACTGAGCATGTAAAAATAATACATAAATTTATAACTTAACATAAATATGAACAAGAAGGAACATAGAAATACAATAGCTATCATATCAGTAAAGAAAATCAAGCAAAAGAGTAAAATAAACTTTCCATGTATTATTCATAGCAGGTAAACCCGTGTGACATACTGCCAAAGTGTATGCTGCCTTCATAAGTGCTGAGGCCCTGACCACCCACTTTGTATTTCTCTCCAGGGAGAACGCCGCAGCGGCCATTTTAACGTGACCCCGCTCCACTCTTAACTTCCCAGTAACAATGCAGCTATCCATCACAACGCTGACAGGACAACGAGCGCGTCTGTGTGTGTGTCTGCATGAAGCGAGAGATAATCAAATAGGGCTGCACACTCTCAGTTTGTCTTCATAGTAAAATTGTAAATATTCTCCGTATTGTAATTGACCTATACCTTCTTGTTACATAAAAGGATGTATGTGTATGTAGCTATTTCGATTGAATGTCTTGATTTATGTGCATTGGCAACAAACAAAGAAGCCAGATTCCAAACAAATTGCCTAAACTGATCTCAAATGGGATTTTCCAGACTGTGTTTGGAGTTGTTTGAATTCATGCTAAATCACAACACTGTCTTATGATAAGAGCTAGTCTTTCCTGATCTCTCAAATCTATTTTTTCCACTTTTGTCATCCCTTGCTCTATTCATTCATCCCTCCGCCATCCTTCCTCGATCAATTACTGAGCTGCCCTGACAGATGGACACCCCTCTCGAACATAGTTTTGCCCTATGACTCTCTTTTCCTCCGTTCATTCACCCTGTCTACTGACTACATTGCACTGACTGCAGAGGATCAGGTGGAAAAGGTCAGGGTTAAGCCTGTATAGGACAAAAGTGGCTGATAGATATTAATCAGAAAGTCTTTCAAGTACTCCCAATACAAATGACATCCAAAATGTTCAGCACTTGAGAAAATTTATAATAAATAATCTGTATAAAATTGCTGTATGCCTCTGATAAGTCATTTATTGCCTTTCCCAGGATTTTTCTGTCTAAACTGAAGACCAGTTGCAGCAAAAAAGGTTTCATACTCATAGTATAACATTTAATTAATAATGTTAATGTGTCCACTTGTTCAGCATCATTATTGGCCATATATGGTTCATAAAATCAAACTATAAAACTATAACTTTCTACGACTATATCTGCCAACATAATCACACAGAATTATTTCTGCTGTTAAAATCAGCCCGTTTCTAAATTCTCTCCTTTATCCATTTCCATCCAAGGTTTTCAGAGAACAGAAAGACACTATTGGGGTTATGGTTTTGGATACATACGCTGTTCACGGGGGCAATCTGATATCCATACAGCTGCATAGTCTAACACAGAGAAAGAGACATGAGGAAGAAGAAGAAGAGTAGGACGGGGCATGCATTCACACAGAAGGAAAGGGGAGGAGAAGAGAAGGTAAGAGACATGTTAGTACATGCCAGGAAAGAGGCTGTGGATACACTCTACAGGAGGATGTGTCATTCTAACACATCTGGGACACACTTTACAGCACACAGTTTACTTTACAACACTGTCGCTTTACTTTTACTCTGCCCTGGTGTAACAATTGCCTATTTTAAAATGTGTATCATGTGCATGTGTTAAATCGTATGCCCTCTTCAGACCTTGTCCTTGTGACCCAATCTAATGTGCCAGCCTTAATGCAACACCTGAATGGGCTAAATACATCCTGAATGCATCAGATTTGAGGATGCATTTGGAGGTGGCCACATGTATGCGGGTCCTGGCTGTCACAATGCTATGTTTTTCAGCCAGTGTACCACTTACCATTTTATATAAGCTTTTCACATGTTAAAAATATGAGAAACAAAGCACCACTGACTTTTAAGGAAGTATAAAGCTTGTTACACATGAGTACCAGTGGTTTAGATTAAATTCAACAATTCTAAATTATCTTAAAAATCCTCTATTGGAGGTAATGCTCCAGCTACTTCTCCTAAACGGTCTAACTCTGTGAAGGATGCAGTAATTAACTGATCCCCTGTAATCAGGAATTACAAAGTGTCATGTTGTTTAGCAAAGCAGTGAGAGCAGTGTTGTTCTTTTTGTGTGTCCAGAATACACAGAAGACAGTGAGTATGTGTGCCATAGTTAACAGTATAGGGATGGAGCGTAGTTACTATAGGGGAACATGCATAGACATTTGATTGGCCCCAAAATTCTCATTAGCTCTTATATGATAAATAAAGAAGTGCACTAACTTGGATGATGGTGGGACATTTTAATACAGCTGTAGTTATAGTGTGGAATCTTTAAAAACACATAGTTACATATTTTCTCCTGCAATATATTAAAATGTGGAAAATCTTTTTCTTTAATCTTCACTGAAAAGTTTCCTCTAATGATTAAAATGTTTCTCCTGCTGACATCACAATTAGTAAGATAAAAACTGTCTTTAGTCTACGTAGTCTGTTACCAGCTTTCTTACCAACTGCGCTGATTTCTCAGCATCTCCTTTCCGCCCTTTCTTCTCATTTTTTTTCCGGAATATCTCTTGTAGCTGTAATGTCATACACAAACAGGACAGAAGTTAAAATTTGTTGGAAGTAAATTAACATACAAATGTCTAATCTCACTGATGATAGTAACAAGTCTCTTCAATAAAGAAACCATCAAGCACCATGAGTTTAAATGTTATTTTACCACGTCCTAACTGGACCATTGCTACACCTTTGCATACTCCAGTTTTATTACATTAAAAAGACAATACTAACATTTGGACGGTGTTTTTCTCCTAGTATTGACTACTCACCACTAAGAACTCCCTCTTGTCCACCATCTGGTTACCGTCTGCATCAAACATATTGAAAGCAATCTTAAAGCCAGCATGGGGCTCTGCAGAACAGGAAGCAGAGAGCACATAAGGTGAGTTAATGTGTGCTTATGAGTGTAAAGACTGTTTTGAACTCTGAATTAGAAGTGGTCTTTAAAACAAGCAGGACTTAAGTACCTACTATCTACGGAAATTAATAATTGCATAAATTAAACCAATATGAAAAGAAAAAAACATCAGCCAAAATGGCCCATATCTACTGTATAGTAAATTGAGATAATGCACAATTAATTTAAAACATAGACTATGTGGGATTTCAAACTTTTCTGTGTATAATTTCTTTCAATTGTACCTCAAAGGAAAGGGGACACCCATGAAGTTTGTGTCATAATTGTTTGTTTTTGTTTTTTGTTTTTGCAAATGTTCCTAGTGATTTAAAAAACTTACTTGTGAGGATGCAGAGCAAGAAGAGGTATTCTGTGTAGGAGATGATGCCTGGTAACGACACAAGACAGATAGAGTTAAAGAAAAGGTCACATTCAACTCATACACACACAATGTTTACAGATGTTCAAAGGCAGTGGCTCTCTTAAGACACACACATAATCCTTCCTTTCATGAAGATAGCATCTTAAAATGGGTCTTCTCAAGCCAAGCTGCCAACAGCCATTTGGCCACACACCGTTCCTTTTTCTACACCCCAAGTGTCCAAAGTAAAGACAGGGATTGGTTTGGGTCCGTGTGTGTTTGGATAAGCAAGTGAAAAATGTTTAGGAGGTGATCCTTTCTTGCCTCAGGCCCATTTAGGAATCTTTGTAGCTCCATCTCATCTCTCTCTCAGCCCTCTTTTTTCGCTTTCTGTCTGATCGTTCAGATAGTTCGGGGTGAGTAGCTTGAGTGTTACGGGAGACTGCTTTCCCATGTGCGACAATGTGTGTGCAGCTGAACATGACACCAGTAAAAACCAGTGTAAGCCCTGTGTTTTCCTGATGCTTGACCGCTTTGTGCAGAGGAGCTGGTTTGGAACTGAATTCTCATTTCCCTGTGAAGCCCGAGCTTGGCAAACACCAGGGTCATACACTCTCTTACGACTCAGGTTTCTGAAATATACTCAATATGTTCGCACTAACTTTCTTTAAGTGACAGAGTGAACAAAAGTGTTGTTACATCAACCTCTGGGATGAAATTACCAATGATAGAAACAGCCGTGTAGCTACTATGCAAAATAATGTGAAAGCCAATGCATCAAGATATATTATGCATGTATGCAATTTTGGTTTAATAACTTGTATTGTCAACATAAATTTCTGTTACTTTAGATACTTTGTGAGTAATACAATACAATACATCAGCTGCAAGTTCAGCATTTAGTTGTCTTTTTTTTGTTTCCTTCTTTTCTATCTGTGTGAAAAAACACTTAAAATTATGCTTTTGAGCTGACTTTGCCACTGCATTAAAACTAAACAAGGCACCTAGTCAACAGCTCCATGGTCTGATCATTTCAGGGAACAACACAGAGGAGGAAACAGGAGCACCATGATATAGACTTAAGTTATACTAGATGATTTCCACCTGTTGCAGTGGACTGAGCAAGTTCCTTTATATAATAACCACTATGCATATTTCAATGATATTTTTCCTGATAATGTCATTTGCGGATTATCATTTCTCCCACGTTATCCAAACCTTAAGAGCTCATGATCTTAAAAGAGATGCTATTGGAGGAAACAGAATGAACCTTACAGATACCACTCACAAACACGCACAGTCAGCTATTAGACAGCACAGTGCATTCCTCTGTATGACACACAGCTTTGTCATTCTCAGAAACATGAAGCTATTCCAAAGATTTTGACGTTCCTCGCTCATCATTAGGAAGATGAGTGTGTCCTGGCACCAACACAGACTTGAAAAGACCTTCTACCAAGGGTCGGGTTTTCAAGACACAAGTGGGAACAAACAAATGTTTTCTTTGGAGAAAATAAAACTTAAATTAGGGTACATTATGGAGTTTTATGTTTGTGTGAGAGCGGGTTTTGTGTGTGTGGTCCTGGCACTATTCCACAAACAACTGAACAGAACAATGTCTTCGTCTTTGTGGAAGACATAAGATAGCCTTGCACTTTTTTGTCTTTGTTCTTTTGCCTCTCTTTGTTCCATTAGTGTCTCTTTAATTGAAACTGAACAAACAGTACACATTCGTTTGCTTTTAACATTATGTGACCCCATGGCGTGCCTTTTATTACTGTCTACTTTGCATTGACTCTGCCCAAAGCTTTTTGAAAACACATTTTGTACTGTGAACAGACAGCAAACAAAAAGAGACTTGAAAATGTCAATGTCTGGTTAATGTTTTGAAATTTGAACAAAAAGAGGTAGAGGTAGCCTTACAATGAACATATGTTTTATTCCCAGAAGGTTACTTTGCTGTTTCAAGGTGAGTGACATAGCTGTGTTATCATAGCAGAATAAAGGAGCTGCACTGCACATGATGAGTTAAATTTATCTCAAAGTGTGTGTGGTTAATTATCACTACAGGGACGTTCTCGCTCTTTCCTCTACAGACTCCTGAAGCAATTGCATTAATGAGAGGGGTCTTCTCTCTTGCTCTCAGTAGTGCTGTATTTCTGTCCTCACTAAAAAGAGGAAAGGAGAGAAGGTTTATTTTTAGTTTTTTCAGCAGGTAGTTTGGCTAGAAGCAGGGACAGCATGGCTCCAACCCCGGATTAGAGACACCTACAGTGACACACACTTACACACAATATGCACAAAACTGGCACAAAATACAAATACTTTAAACAGCTCTATCTTGCAATCATTTGCTCTTACAATGTATGCAACTGTATGTATGAGTTTATTCTTCATATGTGTATTCAGTAAATTTTCACAACAGAGGTACTGACTATTTTGGCCTCTAATTTCTGTATTTACTCTGATAACAAATACACAAATGTAACAAGGTGTGTAAATTTGCAAGTCAAAGGAGCTCAAGGTGCCTTTGCCTCAGTGTGGGACCTTGCTTGTGTGTTTATGTCTGTGATGGGGCAGCCTGTCCTACCTCGTTCTCTCAGATTACGGAACAGTTTGGAGGATCCTCTCCAAACTGGGGGAGTCTCTGAAAGAATCTTTTCCAATTCCTGCAGATATAAAAATACTGTGAATTTCCAAAAATGGCATGTTGTAAAATCCAAAATGTCTTATGATGCCAATGATATGATGCCAACAATATGTGAAGCAGTAATAGGCATAAAACCATACCACAAAAGAATAAAAAAATATCAACTTCACATTATGTACGAGAGCCATTTAAAATCATAACAACTAAGAAATGCAGTAACAAGCAGGATATTTAAATAAACAGAATGTCTTTAGGACATTATATAAAGTGAGCTGTGACATTTTCTGAATCGTTATTAATCATACAAAAGCAAAACAGCAATTTTACAGAACATGCACAAAGTCCAATGTGTGGATGGGTAACATGACTATCAGTGTATTTTTGCACATGAAGAGGTGAATCTAGTTTTTGAATAAGTTTAAATGGAATTGGCACAGATTTAGCTGATGCTGTTAAACTGCTGTTTTATTTATGCAAAGATCAAACTCAGCATTCAATAAAAGCTCTAATGTATTTAGCCAACAACAGATGTAAAATGCAACAGATGCCTGCAATGTGAAAAAACAAAAATAATTTGGAGTGTGTTTCCCACCTGCTTGGTCAGGGACCTCCAAGGCCTCTTGTCTGCCAAGGAACGAGACAAAAGAGAAAAGAAAAGAAGAAGAGAAAGAGGAGAAGAGAGTTTGGGTGGGCTCAGTCAGATAACATCTGTATGATCTAGAAATGGGTCTTAATGTGCTGCGTACAGTCACAACAGACACACACGCACACACACAGGCATCTTCAGTGTATATACATGTCATCATTACAGGCCCATTTGTACTGTCTAAAGTGCCCTGTGCTTGGCTTTGTAGTGTGTGGAATGTCCCAGTAAAAGCACATACTACTTTTGTTCTGTTTTATACAACAAGGTTCATCTAATTCAACTTCAAAGGAGGCATTAGAGGATGTCGGCTGCTGAGAGGCTTTGTGAGGCAGTATCGTATGTCAGTGAGCCAGGGTAGATGTAAACACACACATACAGGTGCACAGTTTGCACGCAATACAATTACATACTTACTAGACAAGGCAAAAAAGTGTGTCAAGTTATATCTTCAACCATTTTAATCAAGGAAAATAAACAAAGTTGGATTTCTACTTTAGATATTTACTGTCAAAAAGATGAGCACTTGTAATTTGGACAAGAGGGGAGGTACAGGAGGCATGTCAGTGAGGGTTGGTCTAATGTTAACCTCAGACTAAACAATAGCTGTAAAGCCATCTGCTTGGAGGCTGGCTGCCCAGGTCTAATATTTTACAACTGGCAGCAGGCTGACAGCAACCAAGAAAAGTGCTACACCCGAGATTTTAAACTGATAAATGTGTGGTTCTAAGATCACCCTTTGCATGGTTAACTAATATTGCAGCACTAATGCAAACTAACTTAGTTTAGCCAAAATAAAGTACTAAAAGTCTCAATGAAGAAATAAAGTAACTTTGTGCAGTGTCTCAAATACATACTCCTGGGTTCACTCATAGTGACAGACTCAATGAAGTTCTGTGGCGTCATGTAGAGCTGGCCTTCATACTCGACAGAGCTGAACATGCGGAAACGATACTCATGGGACGACATATAGACATCCCCTGTCTCAAAGTCAAATGGATGTGCCTGCAGGAAACAAATATAATACAACACAGTAAGTAGGACTTATACATGAGTTGATCACAGGTCCCTTTTAATTATGTGCATCACTACTTTTGGATATCTGTTAACAATTAGAGTAAAGGGCATACATTACAAGCCCCAAAAAAGTGGCAGTTATAGCTGGTTTAGTACAAGATGGGATTTATCACAGTACTGTTTAAACATAAGACTGTGGTTTACAAAGAGCAAAATTAAAAGGCAGCTTTGATGGTACAGCCCCTCATACAAACTGCAGAAAAAAATACATGCACGACATTTTTTTCCATTTTTCAAATGAGTAAATCATCTTTCTCTATTTAGCTTCCAGAGATTGTAAATAAGAGTCTAACCTGGATAGTGTTAGCATCTCCTAAGAGAGCAGAATAATAACAGAAGAAAAAGGGTGCACGCACACACACGGATACTTTCTACTTGATTAGCATCTCTCTCTGAGCAAGGAGCAGAGGTTTCAACTTGATTAGGTGCAGTAGAAAAGAACAGACTGTGCCTCATGAAGTGGTGTAATTAGCAGAGAGGCTTTCCAAATTTAAACCTGCTTGACTGCAGGGCCCAGTGCACTGAGGTTCTTGCACAGCTCAGCCAACATGCTAATGAGCACACACATTCATTCATACAGCTTTGATGCTGCCATCACCAAGGGAGTTTTGGAGGGTATGAATAGGAGATAGGTGCTCCGCTTGACAGACATGCACTGTAATCAACAGTAAGAGTCAAGGCACTCATGGATTTGACTCTCACTAATGAATAAAGTTTACAAAGTTCTGCAAAGAGAGACAGCTTCACATGCAACACTGAAAACTACAGAAATGTGAACAGAAACTCCATGTCACCAACTTCAAAGCAGGTAAAGCCTGGTACTCATTTAGTGTCATGTAGCCAGAACAAAACCTATTCCTGCTGCGTTGTGTTGTGTTCAACTACACACACACAGCACATGCCCCAGATTTGTTCCCTTTAGGCATCCACTTCACTGCTGCAGCTTCACTTAACTTCAGGTTTACCAGTTGTGCAGAAACTTTACCCTGTGTTGAACACAATCTGATTTCTTTTCTTTTCCAGTTACATAGCAAAAGAATCTATATGTTGGCGTTATGTTACATCTTGAGAGACATTTAGGCCAGATTTCTCTTGTGACACAGTGTCAGCCGCTAAGCTTTGAGTCAGGTTGCAAAGCTGTTTCTAGACTGATGAGTTCCAATGATGAGGCCTATTTTCCAGATCCTCATTCTTCAAAACATTTTTGTCTCTTTCCAACATATCTCTCTTGTTATGTCACAGGGACACATTTGCTGGCTTTTATTTAAGTGTTAAGTGTTCACTGTGTCATCTGTTTAATTAGCCAACTGATTGTTATTATTCTTATTAATAAATAATAATCTGGACATCTGATTTATTAAAATGTCCTATAATGCGATCCTTAAATCTCAAGCTCATTATCACTCAGACTTGTCTTGGTCTCAGACAATGAGCTAGTCCAAACCGGACCACAGCTGGGTAATTTGTCCACATCTTTTATTTTATTTTTTTTAATTTAAAAGTTTCCCTCTAACTCTACCTCTTTCACCAAACACGAACCCTCCATGAGTCTGGACTTGGTCTGATTCTGGACCTAGATTATTATTGTCAGCTGATGACTGACCTGCGTTACAAATATTTGACATTTTGCATCCGCTCATACTTGGTTTTAGCCAACAACATAATACTTAATGGTCAACTGAAAATAAACATTTTCATAAGTTGCATAAGACTAATATGACTAGAGTCTTATTAGTAGAGTGCTTTGATGGTAAAACATGTTTTATAATGGTTTTTTTTTTATTATTTATTGTGGACTATCATTGTACAAAGTCATATGAATACCTAACTTGCACACATGGTACCTACAATGTTAGGACAATAATGCTCCTGATCTGAGGACAAGAGCTATATAACAGATTTAATGCCAATTTAATGTAAATTTAGAAGACTTTCAAATTTTAACAAAGAGCCCTAGTAGCTATAGTTGGTCCTTAAGTCTGTTGTCAAGTAACACAACAGTAATTTTACATAATACCAAGCTAATAAGTAAAGCAAATACATGATATCAACACAACAAAAATATTTTTATGGTTTTAGTAGGTCTATTGTATAATGTGTATTGCCCACAACAGCCTCCATGGCACTTACACATTAGCCTACTGGTGCACGATTAATAAATATGATTCACACACCACATAGATTGTTTTGGAACCCAACTGAGTGTTTCCTGCAGTATTTATTTAGTTTTAGTATCCTTTAATGTGTATTGCCCATACCCTTGCCACTAAGTTTGTGCACAACGTGACAGTACAAAGGGTCCTGTGCGTCCCGTCATTTCAGCACCAGCTCGAGTGGAGAGCGCCAGTCCTGCATCTGCGCAGTGCGCTGCCAAACTGTGAGAAAGTGTTTCCACTGGGCGTGCGGCTGGGAGTGAATGACACCATTAATCTGCCCCAGAGAAGAAAAACTGTGCCCAACCACACCTTTAAAACTGACTCGTCACAAATGTATGCTACTTGGCAAGCGCTAAATTTAGCAGACGTGACGTAAGCACCCAACGCAGTCCTCCCTCGTCCCTCTCAGTGCTCCTTTGTTTTTGTTTTCCTCTACAGACAATTAAAGACCCCTTCATCCCCAGTAGCTCTTAGGTCAACAATAGGACAGGACAAGAGGTCACAGCTTTGTTAGTGCCTAAATTTAAGTATCAAACACTGTCAGTCTCTCTACCTTATCTTTAGCTTCGACGGTGGGGATGGACGGCAGCAAACCCTGGCCATTGATGCCGCGTATCCCTATCCTCTTCTTCCTGGCTCTGTCGCTCGTTAAATCACTGTAGAAATAAAATGCCACGACGCCTCCGGTTGCTAGACACATGCCGGCTGCTAGACACCTCCGAGCTCGTCCTCCACTCGTCTGTCGGCCTGTGAGCTCGTTTTTCGCTGCCGACCAGAGGTTGATCTTACCGGCCAGAGCTACCACTCTGCGCAAGGCGGCCATTGCTGCAGCTGCTTCTGTAGCGCTGTGATTGTAAAGTAGAGGCATAAAACTATCGCGGTTGCCGCTGTCATCGCGAGAACTGTAGGAGTCGATGCTGATGCTGAGACCTCAGACCCACTGCAGGTATTTGATGTCACACACTTAAAGTTAGCAGTTAGTTAATAGTTTCCACCTGCTTCAAGGCAATGTTTCCTAGTTGTACGTTAGATTTGAAGGACGTTTTGTGCATTTAACAGAACATAGGCCTAAATGTAGTCCCAGCCTACCTCTTAAAATTCATTTAAACTGGTTCACCTTTCTTTAGTAAATATTTTCTAGCACCTATTTTTTTTAATTACATGGCATCACCTGCACGTATACTGCCCAGTCAATGGAGGTTTAATAGAAAATCCCTTAAGAATTTAGCTGCTATTAACCATTATGACAATTTGTATTATTAAAATGTAGTGTAGTGTAATAGTGTGTCCTTGTATTAACTTTTGGGGAGTGGTGGGATGGGGTGGGGGTAAGATCAAAGCAGTCAATGGAAACCAGATATCAGAGATGAATGATCTACTTAAGTCCTTACATAAGACTTATATTAAACTTTGATGCTGAGAATAAAGGGGGGGAGTCTAGTTCAATAGGTATCACCTGTTTGCACATGAAGCACATGGATCACTTTATAAACTGCATTTACACCTTGAAAACAGATCAAGCAATGCCAAATCAAATCAAATTAAACTAATCAAGTCAAACAACTTCGAAATGTGGAATAACTCTATTACTCCTTTCAACTCTGCTTTTGTGTTTTTCTGTTATGAAGCTAAGCTTAACGATGACTAATGGAGAAAGAAACTGATTTACAAAAGGTTCATTCACTCATTCAACATCTAAGCCCTTAGATGTTGAATGACTCAGATTCAAAGTTTTGATTGCCGTAATCACAGATGTCTGCAATTTAGTGATTTAAATAGATGCATTAGCAGCATTTGTCCATTTATTTTTCCAATAAAAGGATGTGTTCATCACTAAGACTGGATTATCTCATGAAGTGAAAGGTCTGATTTCATTTTGATATGGGCCCATGGATCCTTCTTTCACAGACCCCCAGTGTTCCCCAGGCCCCACAGTTTGGAAACCACTTGCATTAATAACCTCTAGGCTACATATTCAGTTATTCCATTACCCAGGCTTTCGATTAGGTTGTAATTTCTTTGTGGCGTGTGTGGGTGGGTGTGGGTTGGGGGTGGGGGGTATAACCCTGGGGGCCTCCTCACCCCCTCCTCCTTCTTCATGAATGCTATATATGGTGCCTTCATGCTTGACCTTCCTCTCTTTTTCATGTCACAAACCAGAGCTAGGCTAAAGCCTGGGACTTATTTTTCAATGAAAGCCACGTGACTAGCGCATATAAGTGCGCGTGGAAATGTGGCATTGTAACTGACATCTTCATTGTGACCGGATCGATATCCAATACATCAGGATCTGATCAGCCTGGAGGCGATTCCAATCGATTCTGTCTCCTTTAGAAAGTTATTCCTCTGGTCATTAATATTAATGAACTGATGGACAGCTGAAGAGAGCCACGCACAGACGCACACGCTGCACTCAGTCCTTTATGACAAGTTATACTACGCTGCAAACACTAACAGGCCGCACATACTGAGGTGAGTGCTCCAGAAGCGACCTGTGTACAGCGATAATGCTGCAAACGGACGCGCACACGAACACGTCAACACACCTCTGCACCTTCAAGTCATTTATCAACGCGACTCCCAAGGGAGGGGGCAGCTGTGCGCGTGTGCCTTGGTGTGTTCAAGCCAAGCGCGTGTCAGTGGTGGCCAAAATCAATGTCATCTGTGTGGCAGGGCCCCAACAACATGGCCCCTCTGTGGAGCTGCATGGACAAAACACTAAAAATGCTATTTGATCAATCCACAAGAGTTTCATGAGTTTAAAACGAACAAATAATAAAACATGCCATTTTATTTTATGCTTGCATGCAAAAATGTGCAATATTAGCTGCATAGTATTAAAAACACTTACATGATATTTAGATGAACTCCTACAATCCCTAACCTGCTACTGTGGGTGTAAGATGTTCATTATAGGCCCCCACCAGGACTTCACATGGACCATGGCTGGTCTTCCAGGTTCTGTCCTGGTTTACATAAGCCATGGTTTGTCTTGGAACATACTATGGTTTTAGTACTAGTTGTTTGAACCTGTTTTAGTCTTGGTTTTAGCCCTGGTTTAAACTGGGTATGTCCAGTTTATTTATGTTTAGTTTTGGTGAATATTCTGGCTTACATTTCATTTGGAAAAAAATGTCTCTATTTCAATTTGCCACACTGGGGACACATTGATCACACATTCAATGGGTGGTGGTGGGTGGGTTGCCAACCTATGGTCTTGGCCTTGATTATATATTGTTTCAAGTTTGAGTTGTATGGTCTTTTCTCCATTATTTTGTGAATTTATTTATTTTCTTGCTACATTTTAAACCTGCAGAGTGAGGTCCAGGCTATTCACTGTTTACATGATGAGTTAGTTTCATGTGTCAGGGTATTTTTGGAGCTTGCAGTTCAAACAGATATATTTCCTTCTTAAGGTTGTTATTGCCTGATCCCCTTACAAGATCCTTCCACTTTGAAGCCTCTATGTCTTTGATTCGTCTTTTAAGACCACAATTAAGGATCTATGGGTTTTTATGCTGTTCAAAGGACGGTAAAAAGATCAATGCGGGGATTGACAGTCAAGTGATGTCGTTTACACAGGTGTGTGTGCCTCTGTGAGAATGTGTAGTCTTTCTTTCTGTGTCTATGCGGGCGCTGTAAAAGTGAGGCTGCGGGGATACATAAAAAAGGGGCAATAAATCAACAAGCGAGTGCGAAAATTACGCAAATGGGGGCTTTCCTTCGCTGTCTCCCTCTCTGCACCTGAGTCATTTGGAAATATGGGGCGTGAGGTTGTAAAGCGTTTAGGGTAATGGCGATATCACTTTCAAGCGTTTTGACACACTGGCTTTATGTTATTCAGTTGCTTAAGACTCACTGGCATTTCGCATTGCTTAACTTTCCACAACAGAGTGAACAAATCAAGCAACTGTGATTGTTGTTAACCTCTATTATTAGTAGTAGTCTTTAATATCTGTGTGCTCTCTCCACTGAAACTGAACATCAAAGGTGAGGCAGATGAAGGATGAAGGGGCTCTGTTTCAAACAGCAATAAGCCATAAAAGGAGGAGATCTGGGCTCATTTGCATAAAAAGGCAAGTGAGGGTGAATTTGTATATGGCGTTATATAGACGTGGGTCGCAGCTTGTCCTCACACTGTGCTGCTGACTGCTGCTGAGAGAGGACGCTAGCGCAGGAAGGAAGGCACCAGTGAATGAAGGAGGGTAGAAAGAGAGAGAGGAAAACCCTGATGTGCACCGGAGCAAAGGGGAGTATCCCGAGCAGCAGAGGGGGAAAGAGGAGAGGACAGAGGGATAAATAGCTCAAGACAAGAAGAGGAGGCTGCAGCAGCGAGCCGGGCTGCACTGGGAGATAAGGCGGGAGTAAATCTTAATTAGATGGCAGTCTAATTAACAGTGCTGACTGCGCCAAAACGCGCGCTCACTGGGGGAATTACCTTCACCCGCAACTTTTCTTCCCCGTCGCTTTCACATCAAGGCTCGTCCTTTTGGATAACGCGTCAAAAACCACCGGGTGTCTTTATCTGTGATGGGGGCAGCGGCTGAGGTTGGGAGCTTCGCCAACGTATTCGTGGACAGCTTTATTGGCCCCGCTGGCGCTGCTTCGGCTCCCGTTGGCTCCCATTTGCTGCTCACCCCAGCCGGGGCCGTGGACTACAACTCGGTTACAGGACTCATGATGATGGGGGGACAGGGGGCAGGACACCACGAGCACCTGGCGTCCGCAGAGAGGCTGTCCCGGAGCCTGACGGATCTCAGCCATCTGAAGGGGATTTTGAGGCGGAGGCAACTGTACTGCAGGACGGGCTTTCACCTGGAAATCCATCCCGATGGCACAGTGCAGGGGACGAGAAAGGACCACAGCAGATTCGGTGAGCAACTATCTATAGCTTTTACTATACTCCAGTTGTAGTAACTGTAGGCTACTCCAAGAGCAGCAGTGAATGGATGCGCAGCAGAGCAATTTGAAAATGTAGTCTAAGGTAGACAGGACTCACCAAGTTAACCTAGCTGCATCAGATCCACCCCTTCAGCATTTTATGTAACCATATAACATCTTCATTTTACATTACATTAAAAATCACGCAGCAGGATCCATTTGTAGTGTATAGAGGTTTACTGATGAGGTTGTGTGCAAGTGAAATTATGTTCAACTAGATCTGGTTTGTCGTTGGTTTGATGATATAGTGAAAAGGGGCCTAGTTTTTTTTAATTGTCATCAGAACACACACATTTTCTATGTTTATAACATGATACAATGACTTGATGATGCATGTAAGTATTAAGAGAATGTTATAACAAATGTAGTGATATGTAATGTGCTTGGCTGTGCAGGTATTTTGGAGTTCATCAGTCTGGCTGTGGGACTGGTCAGCATCAGAGGAGTGGACAGTGGCCTTTACTTGGCCATGAACAGCAAAGGAGAACTGTATGGCTCGGTAAGTAAAACTCTGCACTTTTTATCCCCATTTGAGTTTTACATCTGAACAAATGTCAGACAACATGAAACTAACTCTATTTTTCTCTCTTTTCCCACAGGAAAAGCTGTCAGCAGAATGTGTTTTTCGAGAGCAGTTTGAAGAGAACTGGTACAACACGTACTCCTCAAACATATACCGACACGGGGAAAGGGGAGCTTTTTACTTTGTTGCTCTAAATAAAGATGGAACCTCACGTGACGGAGCGAGGTCGAGACGGCATCAAAGGTTTACACACTTCTTACCGAGGCCGGTAGACCCGGACAGGGTCCCAGAGCTGTACAGGGACATACTGGGACAGAGCTGAGACTGAAGGGGGTAATTCATACCTCCCCAAATCAGAATGAGCTGAAACGCCAAGTGCATCAAATACTGGTCATGCTCCAAGGGAGATCTTATAGATCTGTGCGCACCAGGATCGTATGAAGTGCACTAATCCACACGTCCTACTGCTGATGGAAGGAACTAGACCCTCTCCAGGGAGTGTTGTGGAGAATGGCAGAGACAGCGACCCATTGTCCCAGTCATTGGCCTATGCAGGGGCCCTGGTGGCCAAGCAGACAATGTTATGGAGACCCCATTAATAAAATCCCAAACTGCATGTTCAAGGGGACAAAGCTTTGGACCTGATAGTTGAGATTAACAACCAGCTGCTTGCTCTTTACTGCTGTGGTTGTTTTTGTCGGTTCCACACTGACTTTAGTGGGTTTTTATGTTTTATTCCTTAATCTGTTGTGGCTGCTATTATAACAGTTTCTCAAAATGAATTATCCACTATTCAGTGTGTCTTGTTTACACTGTAGTGTCATGCACTGGAAAACCCCCATGCTTGACCTGGGAAACAGGTCTTGTAATCACCTGACAACGTAACACAAAGGATCAATTCCCTGTGAGTCTCTTCTAAGACCAGCACTGTTCACAAAATGTGATATAAAAAAGGTCATGAGGAGTTTGGTGTTTAATTGGGATTGTGGCTTACTGTGTAAACTTCAGAAACCAGTGAAGGATTTCTGTTGCTCTCCTTTGGACTGTGCTCAAACAGGAAGTATGGGACCGACAAAGACATCCTTACAGACCTGTTGAAATATTTTATTCTTATTTATGAGCTTCTGTTTCCTAGGACATACAGTATATTTATTTCATATATTTATTTATTTTGAGAATATATTTTTACAGTTATGAGGAAAAATAAAAATATCCAGAACATGCCAAATGAGATTGTCCTTATTTTCACCATTTTGCTTAGCTTTTTATTACTACTCTTGGTCAGCAGCTTGTAAGATGGTCATAGTCTTAAACCTTTTTACTCAATGAAAGAGATTATTAATCCCATGAAAAGATATGATTTCATTGTTATAACAGCTAAAATCACTGAGAGAACCCCATTGGTGAGTTATAAAGGCACATAATGTCAAACTGTGAAGCCTAGGTCCTATTAAAAATGATCGACAGAGCAATTGGAGTAACAAATAGGATGAAGTCATCTGCGTGAAAAGACGAATCACTCTTTTTTTTTTTTTCTTTCGTGACAGACATTGCAATTAAGCACGTGACTGGCAGGCCCATTGCGCGGTGTCACTCTTTCATCCTCACTTATCATCTTTTTCATCTCTCCCTTCTTCCGTCTGTTTGGCTTGACTCAACCCTTGTTTACCTGACACCTGAGACTAAACTGACCAGATGTCACCTACACACGGAGATCCAAAACTACAGTTAAAGACATAGATCAATAAAGTATGATGCATAAACATTTAACAATAAAGTATCAGCCCGAATCAATGATAATATGACAAGAATTCAATTTGAGTGAGTCTTTGAGAAGAGAAGAGCTCTTAAGTAATTTGATGAAACTAATATTGGTATAATTCTTTCATCATCGTGGTCACAGGTTAATCATTTGAATGAACTTTGCCAAGTCTTGAGCATCCTTCACGTGAGAATAAAGTTACCTCTGGTCTATACATGCTTCAGGATGTACATCACAAGCCCTCTGGTGTGAGACCCGTTGTTTATGTTACAGTACTGGTTGAAAAGCCTCTTTGAGTACAATCCCAGGTTTGTACTGTATAACATCTGACCTTCTTTATTGAGTATAAAGAAAATATTTCGTCAGCTTAGCCCGTGAAATCGTCTTATCTCTCCTGCTGCATCTGACTTCAAGGAGGCTCTGTGATGTGTATGTTGTTGCCAACATACAGGCTCATTGACTGCGACTTGTGTCAGATAAGATTACAGAGCAGTGCCGCTCTCATCTGCCCAGATGCACAGGCAAGAGCTACATTGTGTCAGGTAAAGACACAGCGCGGGGTACGTCTAATCCTGTGATAGGGGTAAACAATGTAGGATGAGAGGGAGTGAACATCAGAAAGCCTGAGTACCAGCATATGTTTGTCAGAGAGAGATCTTAAATCCAGCAGAGGGAGGAAGGCTGAACTTTGTTGCAAACAGGTGGGTTTCTGAGAACAAATACAAAAAAGCTATTTGTGGGTTATTAGAGTTGCCGACCTGTCAGGTTACAATCTTCCTTTGAAGTGTGTGTCGGTGTGTGAGCCGAGAGGGGGAGGCCTGTTTATGTGAGTCAAAGTGACTGCATACGTTCGTGTCAGCACAGCTTCCCCTCTGCAAATCTGTATGAAGGTGAGCCAGGGGTTCTCCAGACTAGAGGGCTGTCTGACTGATGTGTGAGAGTACATGTATGTAGTGGCTTCCCTCCGCCCCTGCCCTCTGTCTTTTTCTGTCCTCTCTGGGGTTTTCCGTCGAATGGTTGGACCTCCACTGCTGCATCCAGTGAAAGAAGTACAAAAACTAAGCTTGTGTGGGTGTATTCTATCCCAACATAATGTCATAAGTCAGTATTTGTGAGTGTCTGTTTTTTGATTGTGATTTTTCTTTATTTAGGATTGTCGAGGGGTTGTAGATAGGTGATTGTACTGAAGATAGACTCCTACTGACACTGACCATGATGTTGTTAACGTCTTACCTAGCAACTAAATGTTTGTCAAAGCCACAGTTCAGTTTATTTATTGATTGTTAATTGATTATCACAGTTTATTGATCAACTATATTCTACTGTCAGTGGTCTTGCCATAAGATTCGGTTACAGCTCAACTATTTGGAGACTTTCTTTCTGGAGAAGTTTTTGCCACAGTATAAAGAATTTTGCTAACAACCCGCAGTAATGAAGTATAACTACTTTCTTTTGACGCTGACAACCCAAACCTGAGTGAGTTTTCACAAGATCCACAGCATTTAAACCCTTTGAACACACAGACAGCAGGATAAAAGGATATAGGATACCAGGAATTGTGATCTCTGTTTGTTGCAAAGAAGAGAAACTGATCTATTATTTCCAATTAAATTGTTTCTATCTTCCTTTAAGTCATTTTGAATGGGTTTTACTTACTTTTGCTTCACTGTCATTGTGGTTTAGGGTTTTCTGTGAGGGCAGGTGTAAACCCTACTGATCTCTGCTGGTTCCTATCTAACACATGCAGGTGTTCTTCCTGCAGTCATCAACACACACGTTCTGTCAGCACGCCTCATGGGATTACATGTGGGAGTGACTCAGCTGTCGTGAATTCAAAGAACAAAAAAAAGAAAAGAAAAAAAAAGAATGACCTATTCTGAATTCTTAGACGTATTAGGCATCAATGAGTTCACCAGATTTTTAATAACAAGTGACGTTCTCTTATTGTGAAGTGCAAGGCTGCGCAAACGACAGCTCTTTTTCTCGAACACAAGTTGTAACGTGAGCTGAGATACACACAGTTAAAGTGCAGTCACTGTCATTAACAGATCCATAAGTCAACAGGGTCTATTTTATTGTTTTGTGAGGACAGTCGCTACATGTGACGGCATGAGTTTGTTTTTCACATTGATTTTAAGGCCCACAAATCAATATGTTATGTAAATATGAAATAATAGAATGACATTTGAAAGGCTGCACTATCAAACCTATATAATTAAATTAAACTAATTTTGCCTTATTCATTGAAGACTTTGATTCATATAACAAACATGATGCCCTGCAGGCTGCTGTGTCTGTGCATGGGTGCATATGTGTGGGAAGAGGATGTAATAAGAGGCGGGTGGGGGTAGAGTAGGAGTGATGGCTTTGAAAGAAAAGTACTGCCATTGACAGAGCAGAACCTGTGGCTGGAGCATGATTTGAAACACAGGGACCCAAGTGTTAGCAGCAAAATTGAGATGTTTTGAGAAGCTATTATTTGATCATTGACATTTGTGTTGATCGTGTTATGGTAGAAGACCACCCGTCCATTGAACTATAAGAAATATAATGATTACTTCATTACCATTTTATTTGCAGTGAATACATTGAACATGATGCTCTCCCAATCAGTTGGAGACATTACACATGCATTTTAATAAAATGAATGAATTTACCATTTTTAGTTGAAAATTTGTGAAGCAGTCTCAAAATAATCATAATGTTTATCATTTTTGTCAATGCTTTAGTTTGACTGTACAGGATATACATTTTAAGATGCGAGTTGTAGACTATGTAAAAGTTCATCATGGGTAGTGTTATATTTTTTATGGAATAGTAAATGCTCATATCTAAACAGTGTTAGAAAGTGTGTTTAAGTACAATTGCTTCATAAGAAATAAAAACACACTAAAAGATTTACATGCTACTATAAAAACTAAAACGTGTTCAGGTTTTCCTGCGTTTGCATCTTTGCGTCTTTAAATGAAAGAGTGTTCCCTGACTTATTGCAGATGAAAGATTCCCAGCCGTGCACATATTTTCAACCCTGTTATCATCGACAGTTCTGAAGAGGCCGTACAACATGTTGTTGGGCGGAAGGCAGATTCCACGACAAATACCCATCTAACCACTGTCTTCAACTCATATCCACAAACCTGAAAACCACAAATTACATGCAACCTGTGTTGGACATGAAAATGGGCAAAGAATGAAGCAGTGTCCCGTGTATTTTTCAAACGCCGTGTTTTTGGCCACATTCGCAGAGCCTTGTGATCCACCTGGTGTTGTAAACCATCCTGGGCCCTGAGGTCTCCAGAAATTCCCCATAAATATAAACAGAAGTATAATTTAACTCATGTAAATGTATCAACAGTTTAAAATTAATTATCTTCATGAAATCTGTTATTTGCAAACGTTTACAACTTTAATTAAGATGCTGCCTGAACATAACCCACAGGAGCCACAGGCAGATTTACTGAACAAGAAACTCAGTTGAACCTGGAAGTGAGATTACCAAAACAACAGCCGCCGATTCCTTTGACACCTGTTCAGGAAACGTTCATTGAGATCAACTCAAGCTGAATAACCTCCTAAGCTGCCCAAGCAGACAAGCTCTGTACAGGACACTGAGGGAGTTTAAGGTCATTTCCCCTTTTGACTAAGGTGTGTGAAGTGTCCCGACTATTTATTCCCTCTACACAGGAAGTAAAGCAGCCAAGTATGAAAGAATTGCATCAGCTCCACACTTTTTATACATCCATCAAGGTAATGAGCTTTGGGGCCTCACAGGTGCACATTAGCAGAGCCCCCGAAACTGCTTACTTCAGCTCTTAGTCATTAGATATTGTCACAGGATTCGAGTTTATGGCAGGTGACTTTCCCTGAATCTCAGTATCTCAGCACTGTGCACCTCTACACTTTAAAATGGTTACTTCCTGTCGCATCTGAAGACTGAAGTCCCATGTTATGAGACCAAAGAGAGTGAAAATGTGATCCAAGTCCATTCAAAAGTGACCAGCCTTAGCCATTACAACACTACCGTTACCTCTATTTTGAGTGAAAAGTGAACATGAAGGTAAAGAAGTACCAAGTGCAAGAGTAAAGCAGTGATAAGCTCAACACTATGGATTTACAGACAAATTCACTTTCAATCTGTAGCACCAATGTAAACGTTCATCAAGATGTCAGATAATGATGTGAAATTTTAAGAGGAATATCTAGACAATAATACGAACTATAATGATCATCCTGAGGCCATCTATTATTATGCTAAATTCTTACATTTGCTCGTAAAACTAAAGGTAATTTCTGGACTCTATCGATCAGCTGGTAGTGCTGATAACTTTAGTTGATTTGGGCATTTTTTTACTAAACCCATTATTCTAAATATAATATGACTCACAGCAAGAAGGTTGTGGGTTGTGGGTTTGATTCCTGGTCTGCAAACCCTTCCTGTGCGACTGTGAGAATGGCTGTCTGTCAGTGCGTGTCTCTAAGTGTGAGCGATTGGCTGTCCAGGATGTTTAAATTACAGTCATATACACAATCATTGCAGTTATAATTACATAATCATTTAGTTGCGTTGCATCCTTATAAAACCTTATCATGCAATAGAAAGCCAGAGTGTACTGCTTTTTACTAAACAGCCACTTGGCATGAATGTTAAGGTATCATGAGCCTCAGCAGCACGTTCACATCAAATGAATAAATAAAACTTTAATGGAAATAAACATTACTTTGCAAATCCTGGTAAATTCACACCTTGTGGGTCACAACCCCCAGACCCTTCTTAAATACTCAGCAGACCTTGAATTCAATAATGGCCCGTGCTGTGTTTTTATTATGAGCCTTCACACTAGTATTACACCACTGGGCCGTACGCACACACACACACACACACACACACACACACACACACACACTGGCTGGAAGTAATTAAAGCAAGTGGGGCTAAATTGAAGTATATTGAACTCATCTCTCACACGCTCTTGCTCCGTCGATAGATCACTCGCCAAGCGCTATTGACCGCTGCAAAGGCTTCCCTCTGCAAAACACTCCTCTCTGCAGTGTGTAGGAGTCTACGGCAGAGGAAAGGACCGCGAGAGAAACAGGAAACACATGCAAGACGAATGACAACATTTCACCCCAAATCCCATTGCTGTGTTTTGAATGTGTTTTCTTCCCACCTTTTACGCAGTCACCTCTTGTGCCCTTCTTCCA
Source organism: Rhyacichthys aspro (assembly GCA_036850595.1). Classification (NCBI taxonomy): domain Eukaryota; kingdom Metazoa; phylum Chordata; class Actinopteri; order Gobiiformes; family Rhyacichthyidae; genus Rhyacichthys; species Rhyacichthys aspro. Next base: position 12,549,352 of record CM072148.1, on the reverse strand, counting down.
TCTCTTTTCTTTCTAAATCGCCTTATCTCTATCTACGTATCTTTCAGTAGAGATAATGATTTTAAGTAAATGAGAGTCTTGCACTTCTCTGCCCGACTAGATTAGTGGATCAATGAACGACTGTGTGTGTGTGTGGCCTGTCTGCATGGACTTTAGCTGTCATAAAAGCCCAGTACCCCAGGTGACTCTGCTCTCAATTTGGGACAAAGCCTGAGTGATGAGGAATGGCAGGAAAAAGAAGGGACAAGAGCTTTTTTTCAGAAATAGCAGGGGAATAAAAGCCATAGATTTTTATTGAATGAAGGGGAGGAACTCTCTGCAAGGTCTCAACATGACAAATGTGTGTCAAATGTGCCGTCAATGCTGGAAGAAGGGAATGTCATTGCTGCTCTGTTGAAATGCCTATTCCACAGCTTGATGTGAATTCAATTGGAGTTGAATTGATTACCTCCGATTTGGGATCAATCCTAAGTGGGTTAGCATCTACAGACACTGTCCTTTCTCTGACTGAACTGAGGCTACAGCACACCGGCTCCTTCAACCACTCAGCTCCTCCACATTTCTCTAAACAACCCACCAAATGTGAGATGTTTTGTGGTGTACAATATGACTCACTGGTGGCAATATATGGGGGTGGATACATACATTTTATCATAGGTTAAATAATATCAATACATGGAATTCAGAAAGATGTCTCTAGCTACACTTTCTTCAACTCATATTATTAAAATAAATTAATTTTTTCTTTCCCGGGCTCTCTTTTGGGTTTTTGTGGGATAGGAAAAAAAATGAGTAATGCTTCTAAGGCATGTCTTCTTTTGGAGTAAAGATGTTTAAAAAGAAATTTCATCCATCAAATTGTAGTAGTTTGTGTATTATAAACTCTTTTCTACCAAATAGAAAAGTCATATGTGTTTCAATGTGTTAATATCTTAATACTTTAGCATAAAGCATTGATTTATATCCCCATCCAAGTAAACATAACACTCTTCTTTTGTGGGGATTGATTTTAGCCATAAACACATTAAACATATCAAATGCGCCTGATGCTTTATGTGAAGTCAACACAGGCGCTGGACTTTTTAGTACAAAGGCCCATCGATACACGTCTGTGCATGCTGAGGGTAGATTTCTGTTCAATGCGCAGCGACTATCAAAGCACGGTGGTTTTCTCCTGCTGCTGTGACAGCTACTAAGCCTCACACATGAAAGACTGACAGGGAAGTTTTATTACACCTTTTCTCCCAACAGCCCAGTGTGTGTGGTGAGCCTGTTTGTGTACATGTTGCTGCGTTCTCAGCTGGGAGAGGTGTAGACAGCGGTCAGGCTGACAACTTGCCAGGTTTTTCAGAATACAACAAGACTTCACAATAACACCGCCTTCCTCCGAGCTTTTATCTGTGGCTCTTTCATGCAACTTGTAGCTGTCTGCAAACAGGAAGGATTAATCCGTCCACAGACATAGACAGGGTTCAGCTGGCGTGGATCTTCAAATATTTTGGGAATAAAGCGCTGGCAGGAGACTTCAGTATTGGTTCAACAAGCAGTGCTGATTGAATTCTTTATTCTGTGCAACACACTTGTACAAGATGTTTTTATTTCATTTTTTACATGTCATTGTTTCAGCATGTGATCATTGAGGCCACCTTTCATCTGTGATTTGTCTTTGAAATCAAAATGATAAAAATGCAGAGGACAGAAAAAGATGTTTATGGCATGAGAGGTGAAAAATGCATAAATAATAGTATGCAGGGTACAGTACAGTTAAATATGGCTCTGTACAGAGGCCATTACTACGATGGGAGCAAGCACAGTCATCCAAACTCCACACACACACATTGATGTTATCAGAAGATCAGGATACGAGTGATCACTGCCTTTTTTACGGAGGGGAGTTTCCCTTCCTGGCTGCAGCTCTTATACTCACACATTCATCCTGTGCAATGCATGCAGTTTTTTATATTCTTTCAGATAGAAATTGTCATCTGCAGACATTTAGTGATCTGCAGGTGTGCTGTTATTTTTTATAAATTTTGAAAGGACAGGTCAGTGAGATTTTACAAAACACTCAAAGCAATTGTCTCCTCCTGTCCACATAGCCTCTCATGCAACCCCGGTTTGGAGAAGCAGACAGGAGAGTAAACATGGCACAATGCTATCAAGAAGCTCAAAGAGTTTTGATTAATTAATGAGATTTCAGTGATTTGGTGATTCAAATCTGTTTTTGTTGATCCTCTGTAGTGGCAGAGTTTACTTCCTGGTTCAAAAGTAGACTCTACTTTTTTGTCAGATTCAGATCATTGGTCAACTGGGCATATTAGTCTGAATAGATATGATTAATTGTCCTCTATACTGTGACTGGATGGAGACAGTCCACAGTTAATATTTGACATTGCGACAGAGGGTTCAATCACCTTCTCCTCTCCAGCTCTGATCATTTTTTTTTTGTTGTGCAAAGCTGTATCTAGGCCGATTCTGCCCAGCTGTGGTGTGTGGAGCCAGGACATGTCCGGACATGAAACATATGTGCAAAGAGACGGTACAGAGTTCAGTCACACTCTACGGCGTGTGTTTGTGTGTGTCCTTGTAGTGATGGTTGAAGTCGGGCGAGCTGGCACATCCAGGGTCCTCTTTGAAGGTGTGTTTTCATACACACACAGACTCACACTGACCAGCTGTTTCTCTCTTCCACTTGTCTTTGATGTCTCTACTTTTTCCATCCTACCCACTGGTTGCATTGAACACACATAAACGCATACGTGCTGTAAATAATTTCTTTGCTCACTGCCATCAGTTATTATGACTACTGTTACTAATTTAATATTTTAAAATAACTGTCATTGACCTTTTTAAATGATAGAGAAATTCATCGTAAAATATGGCAAAGAATCTAACATGAAAGGGAGGACAAACTTTGACTTAACACCATGTTCTACAAAATAAGACTTTTAAAGAGCACACTTTTTTGTATTAGATTTTTGCTTCCACTCAAGTTAACACACATCTGTGTCTATGTCAGTCAGGTATGGTAATTATTGTTTAGATTCAGCCATCTGTAGTACAGGGAATGTGCGCAATAAAATCGACTGTTTTCCTTTTCTCCTGTTGCTGCTCAGGGATGCTTCTACAATGGGATCAGTTTCATGATGCACACAGCCTCTTTTCTCTCAGTTGTAATGTGAATCTCTGTTTGTGTTCTCAAGGTATTTGTTGTGTAGGTCTCTTTCACCACAAGGCTGATGTATCTGAAGTATGTGCACAAGGCTATACAGCAAAACTGAAGGCTAAGGCAATCTGGCCTTGTGTGTGATAAGATTAGTCACTGTTGTATTGTCATTTCTCTTTCTTTTAATTTCATTTCACTTTCATAACAATTTTCATTATTTTCCTTCTTGGGACAAACAGACATGAAAATTAAAATCTGGTTTGGTAAAATAAAGATTTTCCAGCCTGGCATCCTATTGTCTTTGTAGAGGATTAAAACTATGCAGCTGTCCAGAGTTTTTAGTGGATTGACTGGCCATTAGTCTGTGTTGTCCAATTTGATATGGTAATATGCAGTAATATACTTGTTACAGAAGTCAGATTTGCAATGATGTGTGAGAAGTGTTAAAAAATAAAAAGCCATAGTATATCATCATAAAATAAATGTCTTGTTCAACTCATTCAAACACGGGGAAAAGCTGAATGTGTCAAAGCACAGTTTTTAACCGTGGCTTTTCCCATAATGTAATCTTTCTGTAACCATCCTCCCTTCATCTTGGTGCCATTAAGTCCTTCTAATGTTACGTGGTGTGTGTGAAGAACGCTGAAGCCCCAGAGCCCGAGCCTTTGTCCGCGGCCCGGGCATCAGGTGAATAGGTTGCCCGTGCGAGGGGCCTCTCAGCCCAGATACACCTGATACCTGGCTCATACCCCCAGAGTAACAGCCACTGGACCCCTAAAACCTCTGAACTCCTCCCCCATTGTCTGCCTGCCAGCTGGCTTTTTCATTCCCAGGAATGAAGGATGTTATTGTTGATGGCATTGGCACCAGTGTTGCCTCTGCTGTTATGGTCATTTGTCTTTTTTTCTGTCAGCCCTAAACCATCATATTCATCACATTTTTTGCTGAGATAATATATTTTTTTTCCTGGACAAGCCTTTAGGAACATGGTGTTATATTCTTCATTGATGATTACACACAAGGCTAGAACTTTACAAAAAAAAAGGAGAATCTACCGTTTGCCCTCGTAACTTCAATTACAATTGTCATTTTACTACATGTCACCAATGTGCTGAAACTGCAGAAGAAAATGCTTTAAAAGGAGCTCATGTAAATTACAAAAAGTCTCACACATTGATGTTAATTATTGTTTGACTGGGAAGGCTTGGAGACACTGCCACAAAACATTTTAACTGCTCTTTTACCACAGTTGTAACCATCAAACCCCAGGACTCAGTCTGTCCCAGGTTTGCAAAAAACAAGCTCCAATTCACACAAAGCCTGGGTCACCAACTGGAGCTTAAAGGGGAAGTAAGTTATGTAATAAATGACTCGACTTTTGTCTCCACAATGACTCCATCCACAGGGTTTCAAACAATCATGAACCAGGTAATAATTATCTTGCAGAAAAGGTGGCATTTACACAAAAAAGTAACTTTAAGCTCTTAATATCACTTCATATTTTTTTTTTATTTCAGTAATCTATCAGCTGTGCCTTTTAATTTGCATGTAAGACCTGTGCATTCTCATATATCAGTATAAACAAACATGACCTGGCAAATGTTTGTCATGTATAGCTCATTTTGATCTCTGAGCTGCGTAACCTCAGCGTCTTTATAGAGTTGACCAACCGGAGCTTTGTCAGCAGAAAAAAAAAAAAAAATATCCATTCATCACCGAGAATTATTTTTCAGCCAAGCCAAGTGGCAAAAATGATGGATTGGACCAGAGGTACTTCTTGTCTGTGGTATTGATAGGCAGGTATTGGAGTAGCAGCATGAAATATTAATAGACTTGAGCTAAACACCAGTCTGACACAGAGTGAGAAGCAGAAAGAGAGCTATAAAAAGCAGGCAGTGAAGGGGATGTTTAGAATTCCCAATGTCTTAACAAATGAAACAATGTTATGAAAGCAATGAAGGGAATTAGAAGAGGCATTTATTGAGTGCATGTCTGATAACATTTTTTATTTTTACTTGTTTTATATCTAAATTATTTCTGAAAACAGCACCCTTTCATGGTCGTTGTTGTGAAACTGTACCTCACATCCTCCTCTGGTTTATTTTTGTCTTTATTTGGAAACTTTGTTGGAATTTCATATATAAACAGATTAAAACACACAGAGACTACACACGAGTTGTATTTGTGTGGTTAGGGAGCCTTACATTGACTTTAACTCTGTAACCACAACATGTCTAACCCTAACCCTAAGGTCAGGGTCTTAACCCCTGCATCTGATGATTTATGATATGAGAAACTTCATTTTGTCTCTATATCAAAGCCAAGTCCCCTGAAATACGCATGCATCCTGGTGAAGTAATAAATAAACAGCCACACACATTGATTTATCCTCGGTCTTTAGGATAATATGCTTTAATACGACTAAAACACACCTGCAACAAGAGCGTGTTACACACAGAGGAGGGGGTGTGAGGAGAGGGGGGAGTATTGACGCAGCACTGCAGCACAATCTATACTAATGATTTCCCATAGACACCTCAAGTTGATCTGGGAACCAGGGAGGATGGGAGAAAAGTCAGAGGAGGCAAGTGACAGAAACAGGAGCTGAAAGAAATGGACAGAAAACAACTGACAGTAGAAGCCAATAACAACTAATTCACAAAGTGTTTATGTAGAACTATTTAGGATTATCCTTTGGGCAGTAACAGATTCTGATTCATGCTCATTTTTGTTTATATTATAGTAAGATACAGCTTTGTATTTATAGTTGTCTGCATTGCTCCACACATTGTGAATGCAAAAACAGTACTAAGTGCCTAAGTGCACCAAATTCCTACATTTAAATATGTTTGCAGAGAGTTACTGATCATTTCATTAATAGCAGAGTCATTTGACGCTTATTTTAACTGTCTTTTATGTATCAGAGCTGCATTGTACTATTGCAGTAAAAGTGACATTATGAATGAGCTTACATCTGTTTTATGAGTTGACAGTATTTTACTTGTACAAGTCATATGATTGAGAATCCTGAACACATCAGTGGCTTTGGGGCTACAGTAAATGTTGTAGAGGAATGCACACTAATGAACTTACATTGTTCAGACTAACATTAAGGCAAATCAGAGCTGAAATGTCTTACACCCTTCAGGGCATCTCTGAGGAACCATAAGCACTTCCTGGTCAAAAGGCACCAGGATGATCTTTGGGTCACTTCTCATATACTATACTTGCACTGCTCAGTACTGTAGTCTGCCGCTAAAATACAACATGTACCTTTAAAGTATCTCTACATTTAGATGCTGCAGCTTCCTTGACACTCTGCATATGACAATAAAACCACAGCAAATAAGCATTAGATACAATAAGTGAATAAGCTGTTTTTGAATGAATGATTCTGAATTTATTGGGTGTGTCTTTTAACTCATATGACCTTTAGTTGGTTGTGTGTTATCAAAAGGAAGAGCTTATGACTTGGTCTTAGGGAAAGCTTGACACCAGCTGCTATTGTTCAGCCCTTCCTGGCAATTACAGAGGAACATGTACAACTGCTTCACTTGTTGCTTGTTCTATGTAATTTTCTCTCTTTATTCTACTTCTTTATCATAAGCTACAATGCAAGACTCCGTGTCTCATGCTGCCCCCTACTGTGTAAAATACGCCATGACATTAAAACTGCAGTATGCTACGCCTGCAAAAACTGAAAGAAGGCCTATTTCAAAGGGCTATAGTTTTTTGTTGCATGCTCCTTGGAAAGCATAGATTTGTTTGTTGGATGACGGGGGTCACGTGATATTTACGCATCACTAATTGTCTCAGGTGCACGAAAACCAAAAGGGGGCGGTAAGGTCAATTAGGGCAATCCGTTGCACCTGCGGGTTGTCAGCCATTATAACTGACTGAAGAAAGGCCCTTGACGTTTACAGCAGTCGGAGCTGCGCAGCAAGACGTGTCCAACATGCCCACCAAGAATGTCACAGACCAGCGGCTCTCCAAGTTCAAAAACAAGGGCAAAGACCCCACAGTAAGTCCACGCGTTATTGTAACGCAGGTAAATCCAGTGTATTTATGTAATACGTCCAGGAAATAAATTCCTTTTGGTTTTTAGAAACTTAGAGAGAAAAGGATAACGGTTAACGTGGAGCTGCGTAAAGCTCACAAGGATGAAAACTTTATGAAAAGGCGACATATCACTTTATCGTCTCTCCCTGATGAAGAGGCCCTATCTCCTGAATACATACAGGTAGTGCACGTATAAAAGGCTTATTTCGCAGTATTGCACCATGTATTGGCGGGTGACATGTTTGTTTTTTTTACTTTCTTTAGGCGACATCTTATACAATCGAGGATATCATCAGAGATGTGAACACCAACTGTAGGGAGACCCAAACCCGGGGCTGTCAGGCAGCAAGGTGAGATCAGTCAATGATAATAATGAAGGCTGTCACTTGTCCACAAAACAGTCTCTTGGTTTTTACTGTAGCAATGTCCATTATGTATGTATTCATTCATTAAAGCATGAAGTTGGACATCATCTTCCACTGTCAATAGAAAGCTCCTTTCCCAAGAGCGGAACCCTCCCCTGAAGGAAATCATAGATGCTGGGCTGCTCTCTCGTTTTGTGTCTTTCCTGAGTATGGATGATGAGCCCACACTTCAGTTTGAAGCAGCCTGGGCTCTTACAAACATTGCCTCTGGGACCTCATGGCATACACAACAGGTATAATTGGACTAATGTTTAAATTAAGTTTTTAGATGAAATGACACTTGTTCTCAGGTGGTGGAGCATGGGGCTGTGCCAGCTTTCATTGCTCTGTTAGCCTCACCTCTGTTGCACATCAGTGAACAGGCTGTCTGGGCACTGGGCAACATTGCAGGTAATGTGTAAAACTGCATTGTTTAACCTTAAAAGACTACACTGCTAATATTTAAGTTTAGATTTGCTGTAATTTACTGTGTGCAGGTGATGGTGCAAGTTATCGAGATGTTCTGATTGAGTGTAATGTCATTCCTGCTCTACTTGCCCGCATCTCCCCAGATACACCAGTAAGTGTTGATTTTTGAATGAACCTTAAATTGTATGCATATTAAGTGACATTTTATTTAAAATAATAGGTTGGTTATTTGCGTAACTTGACTTGGACATTGTCCAATTTGTGCCGAAACAAAAACCCCTCACCACCCTTGTCTGCAATTCAGCAGGTAAGTGAAAGCCTTTTGGTAAAGTCGTATAATAATCCATAAATGGTTAAGAAATTGCTCATATTTGTTATCTATTGTCTATCAGATGCTCCCCTCCCTGATCCAATTACTTCATCTCGGTGATAAGGACATCTTGTCTGATGCATGCTGGGCTATATCATATTTGTCAGATGGTGACAATGACCGCATTGACGTAGTAGTGAAAACTGGCATTGTCCCTCGGTTGGTTGAGCTCATGGGCCACAGTGAGCTCAGCGTTACGGTAATATTTACATATTCCCAAATTTCTGAATCAAGTTATGTTCAGATTGCTGTAGAAACATATTACAACGCTTGTTTAATCAATGTGAATATAGCTGCCTTTGTATCCCAGTGTTCAGTCTCAAGTGTTGTCAAGTGAATAACATGACACTGGTTCTGCTACTATCAACAGACCCCAGCTCTTCGCTCCGTTGGGAACATCGTTAGTGGCTCTGACCTACAGACTCAGACTGTCATTGATGCTGGTGTGCTGAACATACTGCCTCAACTGATGAGAAATCCAAAGCCCAGTGTACAGAAAGAGGCTGTGTGGGCACTATCTAATATTGCAGCAGGACCTTCTAAGCAAATCCAGCAGCTCATCACTTGTGGCCTCCTCTCCCCTCTGGTTGAATTGCTCAGAAACGTAAGTTGAGCAAAACACATTTATTTTGAGATTTGAGAGAGAGGCATATTTTGACTTGTCTATTCAGGGAGATTTTAAGACTCAAAGGGAGGCTGTATGGGCAGTCACAAACTTCACCAGTGGAGGGACTGTGGAGCAGGTGGTTCAGCTGGTGCAGAGTGGTGCACTGGAAGCAATCGTCCACTTGTTGCAGGTTAAAGACGCCAAAGTAATCCTGGTCATACTAGATGCCATCAACAACATCTTTATAGTATGTTGAAAAATTAAACATACTAATTTATCTTCAGTCTGTACTTTATTTACTCATGCAATAAATGACTGATTTTAGGCAGCAGAGAAGCTTGGTGAGACGGAAAAGCTGTGTTTGCTGTTTGAGGAGTTGGGAGGCCTGGACCATGTTGAAATGCTGCAGAACCATGACAATGAAATGGTGTACCAGGCTGCACATAACTTCATAGAAAAGTACTTTTCTGATGTAAGTTGTGCAGATTTGGCATTTGCACTCAATTGACAGTGAAATTCAGAAGGGACTCTTAATATTTTTTCTTTTCATTCTTTCAGGGTGACATTGAGAGCCTTGCAGTTGAAGCCACAAAGGATGCCTTTGTATTTCAGAGCCCTGATGTTCAGAAAGCGTTTGAATTTTAAATGTGAACTGTTTGTCAAAAGAATAAATTTCATACTCTACATCTTGGTCAATTTTCATACTGACATGTATCACAACCTGCAGCAGTTACACACTGACAGTAGAACGACAGATGAAGACTGGGCAAAGAAAGCTTTATAAGCAAACATCAATCCTAGTTATTAGACTGTTGCGTATGTCAAGATTTAGTTATTGCTAATTAATTTAGTTAAGACCTAATTATCTTTGCATACTAGATAATGGGCTAGAACTTACAGAAAATGCAAATGAACTATGTGCAGTTCTGATAAGAGAAATAAAATTATACATGGAGACTGGAACTCCAAAGAAAGAACTGTTCTTCCCAGCTATTGTACAAAATGTGGTTTTCTCCAGTGCAACCCCTCCATTGTATCCACTACCTCTTATAAATGCAAGCTTAAGGCATGCAAACAACATTGAAGGCTGTAATTTCTGAATATGTGAGAGACTGTAAACTGGTAGGGGTAGTGTAAACACTCTAATACTAAACGGTAGTGATGGTGAGATGAAGCTTCTTGAAGCCTTGCAGACAAATGGTTCACAAAAAGGTTCATTTCTCGAGGCTTCCTGTGCACACAAACCCCCTGCTGGTCAAAGACTGTTAGACAGCCAGATATATTTTCAATATGTCATGCACTCAATAGAACGTTGTCCTGTAACAGTGCAGTCATGGGAATGGCTGCCAAGTAAAAGAAATCAGTTAATCTTGATGAATGCACCTTATGTACAGTATCTTTCATGTAATACTTTAACAAATAAATTAAAACATTCTTAGTTAGTGAACATGACAATACAATGGAATGTAATATTACTTGGCAAATTATCAGTAAATCATGTGGCTTATGTTTGAATAACTCATAATGACAGGGGAACATCTTTGTTGCAGTGTTTCAACAAAGTCAGGGGCAGTGAATGTGCAACTTAAGCATGTCTCTATCATCTATTGATGATATGTATTACGGATGTTCTGATAAGATGCTCATCAAGGTGCAACGACACCACCTCCTCAGAAGTACTAAAGAAGGCTTGGATTCAACAAACACACGTCTCTGTGCTATTAAAGCCATGAAAACCAAGGACAGTTATGACCACTTGTCTCTGAATCATCTCAAGGCTCGGTGTGCCTACACAGCAGGTTCCTATTAGGACTTAAACACTGCAGTTTGTAAAGAGAAGGCTTCCTATATAATCACATTTCAGTTTCATGCCCTCCATTTCCTTCTAAGTGATGCCATCAGACTGCTTAAACTTAACCAACAAAGCCACCGGACAGCATACTGGAGTATCAGACTGCTTTTTATTGGAGAACCTGGGCAAACCTTTTCACTTTGGCTCACTTAGACTTGCGTCATTTTGGTCAGAGAACTTGCTTTGAGATACATACGTTTTGGTGCCTATCTAAAGGCATATACAGAGTTTGAGTCCGATGAAGATGAGGTGTTGATTCCTCCATATGAGATGTTTACAATTGTCGCAGTTGATAGATTAGGAACAAACAATTTACAATGTGATATTTATTATAAGTTTCATAGTGCTGGATTGTACAGTAGTCTAAACTGACAAGCAGCATATCCTTAATCTTTGTCACTATGTGTAACAGAATTTTTTTTCCTGGTTGCAATTTATTAAATGAATTATGTGTGCTTGTAAATGTACCTAGTGACTTGTTTAATGTAATTTTGTACTTACAGCCAGGAATCTATACACGTTTATTAAAATAGCACATGAAAAAAACAAAAAAAAAAAAAAACCCCAATGTGGTTTTCCTCTGAAGTTACCTCTTCCCTGAACTACTACCTCTTAGAAATGTTATATAACCACACAATAGCACCTCAATAGAATTACCAAATGTTTACAACTACCCATAAGACACACAGTCAGTATTCCTGATAGAAAACACAAAGAAGAAATTCAAACTAGGATACTAGGTCATTGATACCTTTTTCTCATTCTCAGCACAAACTGAAAAAACACTAAAGTCAGCATCACCCAGTAAATTGTACAAATATTGGCATTGTAGCAGCAGTTAAGTAGTAGACAATATGATAATATGATACAATTAAAGGCATAAAAACATGAAAATCCCATTTCCAACAAGTACTAATGTGTTTCCTATAATGTGTCCAGAAGAAAAAAGTGTGCTGCAATAGGCAGGCAGAAGAAAGACAGTAAAATTATAATTCTGAGTATGGCGAAAGTGAGAAAGAGTTGCTTTATATAGAAATTTCATCTCTCCTGTGTGTAACAGGAAAACAGTTTATGGTAACAAAATATGAAATTGTCTTTATGTCTGTGATATTCCCTACATCTTCTCATAGGTGAGTTCATGTCCGCACGTGGTGCAGATTTTCTTGTACAGGTCTTCTTCTGGATCCACCACCTCCTCTGGTCCATATTGATGTTGGTGAATGCTGGTGTCTTTGGTCCACATGCTACTCCTCACTGCTCTGCGAAGCTCTACAATGAGACACAAATAAAACCTCTGTGTTTTTACTTGAAATGTCCCTCACTGATAAATTTATAAATGGTGTTATTATCAATACTAGTATTACTTTTACATGTAACAAAGCACAAAGCATGTTTGAATATTTTTAACAAACCTTTTACTTTCTTATTGAAACGTTTTTGTTTCTGCACCTCCCTGGTCTCCTCCCTCGTCTCTTTGGCTTCCTCAAGTGCTTCCTCTGACCCCCAGACCTCCATACATCTCTTCTCCACCTTTTTCACACAATACACAGTTGAATAAGAAAATTGTATTATTGTAAAGAAAATTGTAATATTGTAAAGTATTTTAAAAGATATGATTCAAACATACATTAACACACTCATTCATACATAATTACACAACATACCCAATGTCTTGATAGGGCATTTATACAACCTAAAATTTATGTTTTAAGGAAGTCCATTTAGAATCTTACACCTTACCAGATTTTTAGTACTTTGCTTATTGTCTTATTTGCCAGACCTACCTGCAATTTAAGATACAGCTTCATGTCTCCCCAGCGAGGGTTGTGTGGATTTTTCTTCAGAATAAACCTGAGTGGAGGATCTCTCTTGTCCAGATCACAGTCCTTCAGCAGGTAGTGCTGCTTAGCCTCAGTTCGAGAGATCAGTTTGTGCTTTTCCTCATTGTCCCTGGGTTTAAAAGTACAATTATATGTTCATTGTTCGTTCATTGTTTATGTAGTAAAATGAATGCTTTATATAGATGAACCAATAATAGATTATGAGCAAGACTAAGCGTCTGTGTTTACTGAAGCAGGTAATATGCAAATTTAGATGGATGCCATACAGTACTGTGTTTATTACACTTATTTTGAAGGACAAGTAAATGTAATATGTGGCACTATACCTGCACTTGTCACACACAGACAAATCGAAGCTGTTGCTGAGGTATGAATCCATGAAGGGTTTTGCACAGTCTTCACATATTAAATAGTCTGGCTCAATTACCGGAGCTGGAAGAAACAGAGCAGCTTCTTAAAAACGAACTGCAGCCCACCAGTCACATCTTTGGGAAGTAAACACCAGAGCACGTGTCTCACCTGGTAGCTGCACCACTTTCCTGCTCCTCTGCTCTTCCTCCTCGCCCTCCTCTTCCTCGATGAAAAACCCAGCACCAGAGTCAATAGTTTTGGAGACTTTGGCGGAGGTCGCTCCTTCCACTGCGGACAATGGACGGTTCGCGAGTCGGGTTTGTCTGAGCATTAAAGCCCGCTGTCGGTTCCGCTCAATTTTGGCTCGCATCGCCGCCGAGAGCTCGACTTTAGGAGCCCCCTCTGGGTCGGGGTCTACAGGCGGCTCCATGTTACCCCCAGGAACAAGTTAACTCATAACAGACACTTTTTATACCGTAAAACTCCCGTTAAATAACTCATTGAGACCGCAGCTGACACAAAACATCTGACGCGCGGCACACTTCCGGTACCTTCTTCGAATGTTTTTAATGTTTTTCGTTACCGGCGCCACCTGTTGACTCGGAGTGTAAATGACAAGCTTAGTGGAAGCAAACAAGTACCATGAACACACATCTGCTTGGTAAGTCTTATTCATCTACAGCTTAAAATTAACTTTTTTTCTCGGCTGTCACTAGTAATAATCATACAATAGCATGTTTAGCTGTTATTATAATAAATACCTTGTGGTCAGTGGTTACAATAAAGTTTAAAGCTCTATTACCTGATTTTCTCAGAGTCTGCTTACCCCCAAAGCAGCCTTGGGACGTCCCTTCTTTTATTAAAAAACATAAAACTAATACATTTAACCAAACTTAAGTTTAGTGTTTGCTTAGCTGATTTCTGCATTAGAACTGCCATTATCTCTGCCTTGTTAGACATTACGTGATTGAATTGACAGTATTTATTCGCATTTTACGTTGTCCCTCTTTTCTCTATAGATGTTTTTCTTTTTTGAGCTGTTTCACTGTGTAAGAGACATATTGGTTTTCCGTTCCTGAATAGAGGTTCTCATCTATTAAAATCCTCTATAATAAACTGCAGATTGCATCATAAAGCCTGTTTTTTCCTCAAATGATTGCTTTTACAATATATTATTTGGGGTTTAAACCAATTCCCCCAACTAGAAGAAAAATGTCAGGTACAGTTTATTTAATGGCTTTATGCTCTGTCTGTCTATATTCCAACTATGAATTAGGTATAGTTATACATCGAAATGTTTATATTTGCCCTGTTTTATTTTGTGGGGTTAATTAGTTTGCATTGTTTTGATACTCTATTACTGAGCCCTGGAAACAACATATGAGAAAAAAATAATAGGTCACAAGGCCTCAAGTTTCTTAATGCGTAGGAACGGCTAAAATGTGGCCACGTGATATTAATTCATAGAAACATAGACATGACTGACAGAGCCTGAGAAAATTCATGCATTACATTTGCAGGAGCAGGTTGTCAGAGAAAACAGGCACCTGTAATGAGGTCATTTTGTCCTTTAACGCTTGTCCTTGTCACTTGTTGCACAAAGAATGCTTGTTGCATCACACTGTCCAAGGCCCAGCGCCAAACATACTGCTTTAAGAGGCTTGTGTCAAAGAAAAGAAGATCACACTGATAGATGACACTGCATCCTGCATCGTGAGGGATCCTGACATAAGTGACTGATCTCTGTAATGGCATTTTATCAGGTATCGTACATATGTTTTTGCAGCACTTGACTCCACTAAAACTCCAGACATTTTGCATCCATTTGCACAGCACAATGGTGAAAATGTAGGATTTTATTCTTTGTATCAACATTTTCAATAAAATTGAATTAAATATATATTTTTACAGTATGTTACATGATTCAAGTGATACATGAATATGAATCCATACCAAACATACAAAAGCATTTTACCAAGTGGCATTGCATCACAACCAATCTCACCAATCACAGATGAGTTTGTTTTTCTAAAAGCAATCATGCTCACATTGTGATGACCGAGAAGTCTTACAAATAATACTGCTTAGACAGGCAAAAATCTAAAGTTTATAACTATTGAAATAAAATATGTATGTATCTCCATTACATTTTATAATACAGGTATAAAAATAAAATGGTGAAATTAGAATAATTAAATTAGGATCTACAATGGAAAACTCATAGATATCTCTAACGAATGCTAAATTTTACCTGAGCCAAAGTAAGTGTTTCATAATGAATACTGTGTTTCAGTACTAAGGAATCTACAATAAGAAAGAAGAAAAGTCTCCTTTTTCATTGTTTAATAAGACAAGACAGTTATTTCCAAGTTGTTTACAGTATTTTCGTATCCCTCCATTTTAAACATTGTGTGAACAAAAACACCTGCTGTGAGCACAAACAAATGATTTGTCATAGTGAGCATTAATTTCCTTTATAATTTTAGGACTTTAGTCAAAATAATGAAAGTACTTTGTTGGGATTCTGTAGAAAATTTCCCTATGAATTATGTGCATTGTGCAGCAGCACACAGCAAGGAGTGGGTGATGCTTACTGAAATAATATGTAATTGTTAATTTGTTAGAGAAGAGTTTCAAACACTTGACAGTCTCTCTCTGTTGTATATTTTTTGTAGCTTAATATCAGCATTTTGCCACATACTGTGTCCTAAAACAGTGTAATTCTCAAGACTTTAAACCTTGAAATGATGTTCACAGTCAATGTGTGAAATGGTGTGCATGCTTCAATATGGGTCACATTTGGCAGTATTCTACAATAATGCACTGCCCAAAGGAAACAGAAGTTGTCAGTCTTCATTAAGACATTTTCTTCCATTACTGTATCAAAACATAATAGCAAGTGGGATACTGATACACATTCTGTGTTTTCTTAATGGTTTGGCATTGAGACACAGAGACACATCTTTCAAGAATGAATAAAGTTACCATGATTCATGTGTAATTCTGTTGGGGTTATTAAATAATGGTAAGATTCATACACGCTGTGTAACTTCAAACCAATAATGGGACATTTCATTTCCAGATTTGTGCTTTTATTTGCTCACTTTTTTCTACAAAACATCAGTTCCCGTTACAAGGCTGATGATTTAGCATGATTTATCACAAAAGGTCTAATGCAGTGAGAAGTGAGAGGACAAATCCAAGGCCAATTACTGCTCTACTATACTTCCATTAATAAACATTTTACATTAATTGTTTTACATCAGTAATAAACCCAGTGACACCCATAGATAGATGCCACCATATTTCAAGCATAAAGAGTTTCAGAACACAATGAGGAACTGTAGCCTTTTTGACCACTGCCTGCATGCTTTCATATGTGCGTAATCGTCCATGCAGATGTACCCTGAAATAATCTCTCTAAAGTGGTGCATGTAAAGGCCAACTGAGCAGTAAAGTATTGCACAATGTGCTCAATGTATGAGGTTTGACATAAAAGCTAATCATAGTTTGATACAATATACTATAGGAATATTGAAGCCTTTCTTTTAAACTGTATTTTGTTTTCTTTTTATAGCTTTAATTGAGAGCTCCCTTTGTTTTGGGTTAACAAAAACAAAAGACTCATTAACATCATATCTATGCTGACAAATCTTATCAGACTGGCTTCATGTTCTAAAGTGATTACATGTTATGGAGGGCAATGTAAAGTCCCACTCTGTCCAATGGCAGTCCACTGTCCCTCACTAGACCATGTGACAAAGCAGAGGACACTGGGTTTACAGGATGAGCCTTAAAGACTGGCACAAAACATACAGTTTCATAATGTATGAAACAGACACTGATATAGTATAAGTTAGTAAGTATAAGTATAAGCAAACCCAAAAACAATAACAACACCTGATAGGGCATAATGAAAGAAGCTCCTTTAAAATGATTACAAATTAGGTGTATAGTACCAGTTGATATTGTTGCAGAATATCAACTGTTCAAAACAATTCTTAATATTGGGCATTGTAACTTTGGTAATGTATTGAGATACCATTAAATAATGGAGTGCCAGTCATGTGCTTGGCTGTCAAACACTGATACCCAAACCTGTCCTTTTCACTTTGTCACATTACAGTTGGCATTTGAATTAGTGTCATTTCTGAATGTTCTTCTCACACTGCCAGTGCCAAAAGCAAATAAATTCACCAGGTGTTGTCAGATGCAGTTCATAGTCCCATTTCCCAGACAGACGTGCTTCTTTTCTGCCACTGTTGAAAGCCTGTGGTGGTTGAAGTTTGTTTTAAATAATCTCCTGTTTCATGCTAGTTTTACAGTAAAGTTTTTGATGTTTGTAGTTTCGTGCTTTGCCTTGTTGTTGAGTGTTATTCCTCCCATTCAGTGAATCAGAAAAGCACATTTATACTCAGCAGTCTTTTGTGATCAGTGCTTTTATGAACCACCTTCTCAAATTGTCACAGGGCATGTAATAACTCTATCCTCCAGCATGACACTGATGATGAGGAATACAAAATACAGCAAAAACATAAGAAGGCCCAGAAACTTGCTCATTTTCCACTTGCACGCTGCGATGGAGATGATGACAAAGAGCAGCATGAGGAATAGTAGCACAATGGCGCAGAACAGTCCATTGCTGCTCACCTCCACTGGCTTAAAGTCATTGATGATGTTGAAGAGAAGCCATGGGAAAGGCAGGCTGAGAGGTCACAATAGAGAAGAAAATACAATGTTTATATTTGTGCTCTTTGAATTATATGCAGTTCTATTAACCGTACACCGACATGTTTTCATAGACTCACCCCACAGTGATGTCAAAGATGTTGGAGCCCACAGAGCTGGACACGGCCATGTCACCGAGGCCTTTTCGTGCTACAATCACACTGGTGATCAGGTCGGGGATTGAGGTGCCAGCAGCTAAAATGGTCAGTCCCATGATTTCTTCTGTGATCCAGAAAGTTTCTCCAACCTGTAAAAGAGGACGCAGTGCTTTAAGATGGAATGTGTAATTACTGTTTTACCTTGGTGTTTAAAACAAGTTTCGGTATGTGGTAAGAAAGTTCCAGAAAGGTGTTATATATGTTTGCACCACTAGAGGGAGTCATGAGCTACTGCACTGCCCATTTTGTTTGCAGTCTTTGGTTAAATATAATGATAAACGTAAAGAAGATTAAAAAAAAAGATTAGGAGCCATTTATCAATGATTTGTTGAAACCGAAGCTAGTTTTGTTTTCACACACATTTTTTATTTTTCAGATGTAATTATATCTTGTGTAGATATAGTGCACCTCAGGCTCCTCAGTCACCTTGTACTCATGGCCACGAGCTTCAGAGCTCTCTGTGCATTTGTGAGGTTAAAATAGAGTGTTACAGGTTGATCTGGCTGTGGATCAAGGAGATTAGTTGGGATTAGCTGCCACAGTCACACATCCAACACCTTGACTGCTGCACTCTTAGGAGAAATGCTGTGACTTAATATGTAATATGCAACCCGTTAGATAAAAAAAATAAATTAATTCCTTTTTTTGTAAGTGGTGTAATGTATACAAGTGTCCAAGTACCTGATGAGCCCACCACACCATCAAATATGAGAAGAATGCAATCCAGCAGATAGAGCCAATGAAAGTTATGGGGAAAAACTTTGTTGAAGCCTGAAAAAAAGATACAAAACATAAACTATCTTTAGTTTATGAACCACTCAATTGCTTTCATTTGTATTTTTAGGTAAAGTGAGAGCACCTCTCTCCTGACATCAGGCAGTGTGAGCCAGAGAGGAAAGACAATGGGCAGAACAAAGAGGTAGGTGGCCTGTTTCCTGGGGGTGTCAGGCCAAGCCAAGCTCAGAGGCTGGTCTTCATCTTCCTCCTCCTCCTCAGCACCCTAGATAATTCACCACACATATATTAAAAACTCCTCATGTTAGCTAATGACTAAGACTGTAGTGCTTGGTCCAATACCTCATTTCCTGCTGCAACACCATTCATTGGTGGTGTGACTTCAACTGCAACATTTGAGCTGTTGGGGATGTTTTTATCAGCTGTAAAAAAAAATACAGAAAAAGAAAAACAATTTTAAGACAGGACCTATGATCTGCTTTTGTTTGGAGAATATTTGTAGTTCTCGGTTGACATTTGAGTCCTACTTGCTTACCAACACGTCTCTGTTGCTCACCTACACCGTTGGCATTGACAGTGTCTTCTTTACACTTGTGCTTGGCCATTTTGTGAAGGATTGATGCCTTTTCTTTGAACTGTCCTGAAACAGAGTAGTCTTGGATTGAGTCAGCCTAATCCCTAGCCTGAAATAAACACGTATGTACACTTTGCGAGTGTTGACTCACCCGTACCTTCACCACTGAGTGGGTCCAGTGTGTGGATCATGAGCTGGAAGATGCTGTTCCTCATTAGAGAGTTGTGTAGTGAAGCACAACTTCCTTCCCTTTGCAGCCTGGGTTTGGCCTGTGTCAAGGCAGTCAATATTAGTTTAGTTCTATGATTTATACATTCAGCTGTTTGTGTTGTGACTTTGGGAGCTCTCTTTGTAACACTAATTCCTGATACTAAGTCTCAGTTAAAAAATGTACTCACCATAAGCTTGTTCTCATCATCACCAGGTGTAGTGACCTTAGGAAACAGAGACACAAAATGTAATATCCTCAGAAAATCCCTTCAAAGATTTAGCAAACAATTAATATGCCCGGTGTAACATGCACCAGATGTTTAATCGTGCGTATGCTGTTTTACTGGATTTGGTTTGTGTATTGCTGCATGACACTGAGAGGACAGAGGATATGGTTTGGTGATTATATTTGAAGTCATACAAATCACAAATAGTGCTATGAACTGGTTTCAAAACAACCATTCATGTTTTTACTGCATTATGGGCCTGAGGTAAATATATGAGTGATGTTTGAGTCACAAAAGTACAAAAATGGGTTGGTAAATGGAGCTAATGCGTTTGAGTTGCTGTCCCACTTGTCCAACACAATTGTCACTACATGAGCACATCTATTCAAAGAGTCAGTGGGAGAGGAGTTAGGATGTTTGGGTTTATGGAGCAGCCTCACGAGTACACACTTACTATTAGCCTTTCTTCAGAGACATATACAGCACAGTGTCACAAACAAACACATACACAGGCTGCAGTGTGGTTTATCCAATTATAAAACTGACAATGTTCAACAGCAAGGAGGGTTCAATGCAGTAATCAGATTTAGAAACATTTCTAAGAAATGTTCACAGAGAAGGCAGACATTTACAACCTGTAACAGGTAGTATTGGCAAACACCAGGCAGTTCCCAGGAAACAAGATAACCAGCCGTGACCTATTATTTCTGGAGTATTTAATTGTCTGACGACCACTACTTAACGTGGGAAGGTATGTCATGCGAGTAATAACTATACAATACAATAAAGAGAAAAAACTTATTTATGAAATCATGGTAAAGTAGTAAGTCAATAATAAACATAAACACTGTTCTTCTTGAGCGTGGAAGAGATGCAACATTTAATTGACTACAATGTCAGCCATTACTATCCTCTCAATATCTGTCACAGTGATGGCAGGGAATGCACTAATATCAATATGTGTTTTTTAAATAAATGCTGTGGAAAGTAATACACAGACATGCATATGAGGCTTCAGCGCCAGTCAGTTATACAAGGAATATGAAAATATGAAAACACTCTCTGCTTCTCCAGACAATCTGCCCATGTTGTTCATACATGTCCCAGAGGTTGTTCCAGGTGACCAGCAGGGTGTCCTCCAGTTAAAAAAGTGCATTCACACAAGCAGCTCTTTGAGATAAAGTCAGGAGAAAGTCCGGAGGAAAGTGCATTATAGAAACATTAATGTTCCTTCACCAATACACATATTAGACTGCTTTTAACTCTATGGATTGTTACTGAGTTTAATTACAGGGGTTTTAGCTCTCAAATAGAAATGTATTTGCATTTAGGCATTATAATTTTTTGGTTGTATTATGACTTGTCACCAAAAATGCATGTGTGTTAACATGCTTTTAAAAAACAGGATTATATTGAATTATATCTGTTCTTATCAAACAACTAACTTAATTTAAGATAGTATGTTGTGGATGAATGTTATTTGTGAATTGGTGAATTTGGCCAGAACCACATAAAATACTTGTAAATATACTTTGGAAATTAAACTCTAAAATAAAAATTAAGTACAAAAAGACTCAATCACTGTCAGAGGTGAAGTGTATCAAACAGGTAGTCATCACACAGCCCTTAAACAAGCCAAGCATCCCATTTCTCTGTAATTTGTTACTTTCTCTCTGTCAGATTGTTCACCTGACACTTGGAGTTTAGGCTGGATTACTTGGCATACCGCTTTTAGAGTGGTAATTTTTGACCTGCGTGTGAAAGCCCAGCAACCTTCACAGGTCACTGGACAAGTCTTAACTACTGACTGTCCCTCCTTTCAAGGAGCTGTAGCCTTTTAAGAAACACATTACAGCTGAAATTCAGATTAAAGATCTAAGTTAATTAGTTAATTAAAAACATTTAACACACAGCTTTGTTATGATGTTGAAGGGCTAAAGCTCACATATGGCAATCCTTCTGTCGTTTAGTGCACAGCAGATTTAAAACATTATTTCAGTTTGTAAAATTAAAAACTAAAACACAAGGGTTATTTGTAGCCTTTTTTCAATATAATCAAAAATAATGTCATATAGTATATGATATAGTATATGATTATATTATCAGAATAATTTACTCTTGATGAGTTTTACAAGGCTGCATTTATAGTTTCAGCTTTAAAGGATGATATGACATTTGAGCCCAAATAAATGTACCTCCTGAACAAAACAATGTTTACATTTGTGTGAGGGCTATGCAGAGACAGTATGCTTGATTGTGCTTGTTGTCGTCACTGCAGGTAAGCAGTTGATAAGGGGATCAGAAAGGATTGGAGTCCTTAGTGCAATCAGCAAGCAAATCAGCTGATCTCTTCATTTGCCATCCTACAGACACATCATATGCACAGTGGGGAAACATACTGAAATATAATGCAGGCTCAAATGAAGCCTACATTTGATGTCATGCAGTTTTTTAGGGATGAAGAAGGAAGTATTCATTTTCTTGTGTGTGATCTGCTGATTCTTGCTCCCCCATGGGAAATCTGACTATTATTAGCAGCTCTAATGGGATTGGGAAGCATTAACCTGGAGGATTATTTAGCAGCAACTGACACATGAGGCATGTAGATGAACATCAAGTGCTGAACAACAGAAAGAAAAAAGCTGTTGGGTTAAGGTGAGCCAGTCCCTTGGCCAGCTGGTTCTAAGAAAGGCACTACTGTCAAACATAGACTCGACAACAGCACTGATGATAGAGGTTGAGGTGGAGAATAGTCAAAAACAATGTAATATTCCCATAAATATATAGATCACATGCTTTTAAATTCATATTTTCAATCATATGAACATTTGCTTTTTTCATAAACTCTTCCAAGCAGATTGAGCTTTTAAAATTACCTACATATTTACAGTGATATGTTTTAATGCAAGGGCCTCTATATTCAACCTTTATTTTAACTATTAATGTCAAGGTAGGCCTCCTCGATATGTTTTGAATGTACTGTATACGACCCTGAAGAACTGGGGAGAGGTGATGTCAGTCTATGCTACAGACAATCTGTGCAGATTGCATTAGTTCAATTGTTCAATTATTTGTCACCTGAGTGCTGTATGAGATTACAACATCAGAGAGCAAGAGATCTGACTCCAACTGCACATACAAAGAGGAAATACAGAGACAGAGAGACATGGGTGAAATGTGTCTGCCACAAGAACAGTTGTTTTTGAATCATACTTTGTTATTTTTCTCTTAAAAGAGCATTAACATTGACAATAAACAGTGTGTACAGACAGCTCTGAAGCAGGACTCAAATTAAGTGGAGCATGGCTGGGCTCTTAACCTTTCAGCTAGAGGGACACTCAACTGCTCCTAATCTCAAAAATCTATTCATTTTGTCCAGGCTTAAATTAAATGGTGGGTGTGATTGCGACTGTGGCGTAGAGGTCGACCTCCTCAATAATGAGTCATACTGGTCACTCCTACTAACAGGAGGTTTAAGGAAAAACAGAGCAGTCATGTGAGAATGTATTATGATATTGCATTATTAAGATTTTCCATTATCATTAGACATGCCAATAAATGTGTATTTATTTTACATCTGATTTAGGTTTTGTTGGACATTAGGAGCATTTCCTGACCAGCGCTGTTACATCACTCCTATTCTGAGCTCAGTGTACTCTGGTCTGGACTTGGTTTCTAAAAGTAGAGGCTGCGGATGAGGCCTGTTAGTCAGCACACAGAGGTCTGCCTCTGCTTCTGGAACTTGGACAAAAGCCACAGACAGGAGACTAGCTAAGACAAATCTTATACCTGTTCTCAGAGGAATTCAGGAGACCTTGGCACCCATCCCATGCTCTTGTTTTGAGAACATTTTGTATTTGCCACATTGATATCACCATCCTTAAACATTGTTGTCATGTAAATTCATAAAATATTTCAGAACCAGACTCAATCTAGCCACATTCTTGCCACATGGGCAAATAACCTCTCACTCACAAAAAAAGTGTTCTGGACCATCAGATGGATCATTGTGATGGAATGATGTGAATTAAGGGGTTTGATGTAAGAATGAAAAGGTAAGGGACTGTTGTGTGGTCTAAGCTCACCTTTGGTGCTCTTTCCAGTTGGTCCACCTGGTTGTTGCCCAGCTGGGACTTGATGAAGTGTTCTACCTTGGCATTGAACTTCATGAATGTCACATAGCTGGTGTAGCACAACAACAGGCTCACACTTTCCCCAAGAGTGATTTGATTATCCAAAAAGAAATAGATGAGCATGAGCAGGCCAATTATATAGAATGAGACATCTCTGAACAGAGGCCACCAGGTGAGGTTCAGCACCTCTTTGGAGAACAGGGCACACATGCCAATCACGAACAGGATGTTGAAGACAGCAGAGCCCACAATGGTACCAATACCTACATTACTGTGTGATACAAAGACTCCTATAACAGATGTGAAGAGCTCCGGGGCTGAGCCCCCAGCCGCCATGAAGGTGGCTCCTGCCACATCATCTGATATCTCCAACTTCTCTGTGATAACAGTGAGTGCCGGAACAAAGAACTCATCACAGACAATGGCTAAGGATATGAACATGTACAACATGCCAAACATATGAAGCGCCACATAGCCCTGGCGCCTCTCCTCCACACTAAAGTAGTCCGTTGGGTAGTCCCCATGGTTCAGCTCTATATCAGATGACTTCATGGCAACAGGCATGTCCTCTGCTGCCACTGTGAGGTTTTGGTGCTGGAGAAGAGTCCTTTGGGGCACTTCTGCCTCTGCCGAGCCCTCGGCCGCTGATTGTAGCACCTCAGCTGTGGTTGTAGCCAGTGACAAGGCACTCCATGAACACACTGTGCAGACCACCACCAGGCTAAAAATTAAACCTAAAATGCGTCCAGGCCGCAGCTTCCTTCTGACACCGTGGTAGCGGTGCCTGGAACAACTGGTGTGAGAGTCCAGAAGAGGAGTAGAGGAAGCCATCATGTCTTGACTTTGTCTGGGTAGCATAAAATCCATGTTGGCGTAGGTTAGTAGGCAGAGTAGTGTCTGGGACACCACCAAGGTTGCTTTGTGGTACTGTTAGCTACGAGGGTGGGGGTTTGACAGGCCGCAGCGGTTCACCGATTTGTTTGCATGCTGCTCCTTGGTCTAAACACAGTGGAAGCCCTAAAGTCTGTGTCCTGCCCATTCAAAGGCTTCCTCATATTATTCCCTATGACACAGAGATGAACACATGTTTAGCATAATGAAAGAAACTGGCTTTTTAAATAATTATCCACAATATGCTTACAGAGGCAGAATCACACATTTACAAAATCAAAAAAACTTTGCTCTGTAGAGTTTGTTTTGAATAAAGTTTCATGACACTACGCTTGTGTCTAACTGTAGGCATGCTTTTATGACAGGGGCAGTATCAGTAACAGCAGTTTTGGTTAGGTGAGTGGCCTGTTTGACATTGTGCTGAGAACCTTCCTTCAAAGGAAGCTCTGACTTTGGTGAAAGCTCATTAGGAGGCTATTTAATCCCTGAGCAGATATACTTAGATTAGCCTCTGCCCCTGTTCACTGATGCTGCAGCACAAAGTCAAAAGTGGACTTCAAGCAAAGAAATTTGTTGTTGTGAACGATAAAAGAGAAACAAATCTATAAAAAATATATTTTATAGATTTAGAGAAGAGTTTAAGATCCTGAAGAAACTAGACAAATTGCTTTAAAATGTACCCTTCATCACACAAACTGTCGGTAACTGTATATTCAGGTTTTTTAAATTTAGTTCAGACTTTTAATACTGTACCTCATTTTGAGGAAAGCAACTATTACATTTTCAAACTAAAATCATTATCATCAGTAACATCACACACAATTTCAACATTTTCTCATACCTCTGTTGAAAATGTCTCATTCAGCAAATAGGACTCCAGACAGCTCCCGTCTCAATCCAGAATTGTCAATTCTAAAACATACGTCCTGAGAGTTGAGTGTCCAGTCTGATGGTCCTAATGATAAATCCTCAGTGAGATTTTTGTTGCGGAGCTCAAGTGTAGCTCCCAGACGTCAGGTCAGTAGCCTGGGCCCATGGACTCCTCCCTCTTTATGATCCCACCTCTCTTATCCTTTCTGCTTAGGTGTGCGTCTCCCCCTCCCTCCTGCTTTTCATTTACTCTTTCTCTCCATGTCTCAGAGCTTGGATTAGTGCTTTTATCTAACACTGTCCAGCTTTTTGCCAACCTCCCTCAGTCCACTCATTTATTGTCATTCACAAGAGGCTTATAGCTTCTCAAGACTAGTGTCATCAGATCATATAGCACTGCAGAAGGCCCTTGAAAACTATCCCAATCACTCTGTTATGTAACCTGGAAAAGTACCTATACTTCTACAATAGCTTGATCAACAATTTGATGAATTATTTTCAGTTTTTTTTTAATTATAGCCAATTCATTCTGACATTTAAAAAAGAAAGATACATTTTAAAAGTAAATGAAAATTCAAAGTCTAATAAGTGTTATTTATTTAAAATGTTTTTATACAGTTATAGACCTAAAGTTTTTTTCCGATTTCAACAGGTTTGCTGAACCTAAGAGCATGTGAACTGTTGAAGTCAGGTCAGGATTTACACGTGAGAACTAAGCTTCATTAGCTAACCGTGCAAACTATTTAGCTGAGGTTACCTTGTGCGGCCTTAATATAGTGCTATCACTACAAGTATAGGCTATATTTAGACCTTTGTTTGTATTTCTACATTAAAATGTATAAATTTCCCCAAACATAAATTAAAGGGCCACTATTGTGTATAATTTCACCTGATGCTTGCTGTATGCTTTATTGACCTATACTAGTTGACACACCAGAACAATATGTAAGGACTAAAAATCCACTGTGGTTTTGACTATGTGAATAAAATAGTTGCATTGTAGACTAAAATAGTCTTTACTGAGCTATGAAAATATCCTCAGAAAATTTGTAGACCATTCAAACATATGTACATGGTTCACATAAAAATCACCACAGACACTAAATCCAACCAGACTTACTTCTCTTTCGCACCTGCTCTTCTGATCCAATTAAACAGGAACAGTCTTAATGGTGAACTGCTAACATCTCTCACAGGCAACATTTGCTCCTAGTGTCTGTTCACATTGACATCAAAGCACCTCCAAGAAACCTTTTCAGTTTTAAACCATGTTGTTTAAAAATGCTCATAATGCTGTTTTTTCCTTTACATTATCAGCTTCATTTGCTCTGCTTTATCATTTTTTTCTTCATCATTTTCCAGCTCAAACTGTTACAATAACTATTGAAAAGTAGCCACTATCATTACCTGACATGACCGTGGATTGAAAGAGAGGTGCTTGATCTATAAGTGGTGTTTCTTTGTGCTTGAGCCACAGTGTCTATATTAAGGACGATGTAAAAGCCTGAAAGGGCTAAACTTGTTACATAACCAAGTGAGCTCACCTGCACCTCCTTCCAGGTAGGTACATCTCATGCAGAGAGTTACTCCAAATAAAATAAATCTCTTTTTATGTTGCAGAATCCTCAGCAGACCTTTTGCAGTTATACCAATGAAATAGGTTTGTAAATTAATTACTTGAATTAAATGAATAAAAGATTACACATTTGTACATCAGCAAACACAAAAGCATAAAGGCCAAACTGACATTTGGCTAAACTGCCAATTAATAATGATTTTATTAGGTTATACCAGAGACTTATTAATCATGTTGATTTTAGAGGCAGGCAGTGAAAGTGACAAAAAATCACCTTGTCTGCTTTGTGAGGTATGGTCTCATGCAGTCATACTCTATGAGATCAGTATAATGAGTCTACCAATGGAAGGCCACGTCTGTCTAAATCATTTCCTTAAGTTAGTGAAACATAATGGTACATCAAGAATTACACCACAATTACCAGGACAACACTGGCTGTATCATTAGTGTAATATTACTGTGGTATTAGTAACAGCCTGTAATCAGTTAAGTCTTGTTAAACAAGCCTTGGATGTAACACAGGGTCCAAATAGGTACTCATATCGGCTCCAGCAAGTGACAGATGGAGCCAAAACGCTATTGATGGGCAGCTCCATCTAGTGGTTTCAGTAAAGCAATGCATAAAAAATGCTTTAAAACAAACCCAAACATGATTTATTTTGAGTCCTTGCAGTAAATTCAACACAATAAAGAAACAGGATTTGATATCCGTTTCAACTATTGTTTTTAAAGCTTTATTGTAAAATCTGACATGACAATATTGTAGGCACCAGTCTCAAAGAGTTGAGGATAAAATGACACACTGATAATGTAACTTTCACTTGTCAGGACTAAGTATTGGCACTCAGCAGTCAGTAGAGGGTGCAGGTAAGAGTGTTTGCATAAGATACTTTGGGTTGCTTTCGACCCAGTGTACCTTATACAAACACTGGTTTGCATAAATGCTTAGGCAAAATAAACATACACCTGTTATCCTGTAATATTCATGGTCATACAAAGAAATAGTCTTTTCTAAAGTTAGTGCCTTTATCCATTTTTAAACTCCTCTGATGTCTTTAGGATTTTATCTTCTTGCCATAACTGTCCACCAATTCTGGAACGACACTCTCATCTTCCTCCAAATCCTCCAACACAGACTTTCCAATCAGCTGGAAGATGTTCTCTGCAGCAACTCCCATTGGCTCAGCCACCTTGACTGCCAACATGTCTAGAGTCAGAACAGTTCCCTTTGGGATCTTTACCCTGGCGACCACCGATTTCCCAAGCTGCAAAATAAATGTGACAGAGAATTTAACCCAAATCTAAAAATAGTTATATGTTTATGTATACATTTTTTATTTTTGTGTGGACTTGAGGAGGCATCAAACCTTGTCATGGCATGGCTTCTCACAGGGCAACATCTGTTTGATGCCACTCCCCAGCGCTCTCTCTACCAGACGAATTGAACGAACAAGCTCTGCCAGGTCAGATGGCTCTAATGAAGCTTCATGGTCACTTCCTTTCCACGTCTTGTCCAAAGTAACGTGACGCTCCACAATCTTTGCTCCTAAAGCTACAGCTGCGACTGAAATGCTAATTCCAGACTCATGGCCAGAATAACCAATAGGAATATCTGGAAACTCCTTCTGATATTCCTGTAGTTAACAAGTGGTAATTAGTATTACAAAGTATTATTTGAGAAGACAAAAAATGCTAACTTTTCAAACCTTTAATATCAAAACAAACCTATAAATACAACTTATGTTTTAATATATTAAACTGAAGCTGAACATAAATTCAAAAAAGATAAGATATGATGTGATCTTGTTCTTACTGTAATGACTCTGAGGTTGACATCCTCAGCTTCTAGAGGATAGGCACTGGTGCACTGCAGAATGGCAAAGTTCTGGTTGTGCTGCTTTACTGTCTGATAAACTCGACGCATTGTCTCCATTGACTGCATCCCACTGGACACAACCATGGGACGTCCTGACACAAACAAGAGAGTAACAGACTCTAAGCATTAAGGTGCAATACCACCTCTGGTCTTAATACAGCAAAACAGCACCAGTTTATGAAAAGCACCAGCTAATAACCAACATTTCTAAGTGAAAAACAGAGAAATCTTTAAAGGAAAAGTTTAAATGACTACTTTTACAACACCTGCAACATTACTTGGGCCATAATAAGTTGTATTTCACCTTTTTTTGCTGTCTTCTCCAGATAGGGGAAGTTGTTTGTGTCTCCTGACCCCACTTTGAAGAAAGGCACATCGAGTTCATGAAGGAACTCCACAGCCATCTACAATTCAAGTAAAAAATATGCTTGAACATGAACTATTTTTTCCCTTTTTAACTAAACAGTTAAAATAATTCAACTTTTTCCTCACCTCGTCCATTCCCGATGCAGTGAAGAAGATCCCCACCTTTTCAGCATATTTCTGCAATTCCTTGTATTGCTCATGGCTAAACTCCAGATGGCGCTTATGCTCCCCATAGGTTTTCCCCCATGAGTGTTTGGAGGTATAAGGACGCTCCAAGGCTTTCTTGTTAAACTTATGCTCCAATTCACTCTTCTGAAATTTGGCACAGTCTGCACCGCAGTCCTGGGATCAAATCAGCAACTTATCATGTACACAGCAATACAATACACTCACAGCCCTATTAGCACTGTTAACAATAACATTTTGCATGCAACATATGAAAATGAATCATGTAAATGTAATGTAATATAATGTACGCCTTTTTCTGAGTATATTTCTCTGTTTTTTCACAGAAATGGAAAGGGTAGTGAAACAATTTTATATGGAAAGATAAATGAATTAACTACTTGTGCTAAATTTAAACACTGTTGTAACATTTTATTACCTTTGCCATTTTAATCATCTTCTTGGCTATTTCAATGTCTCCCTGATGATTCTGTCCGATCTCGGCGATAATAAAGCAGGGGTTAGAACCTCCAATAATTCTTCCCGGACACAGCTCAAACTTTAGAGGCATTTTAAGTTAACTAAATGCAACAACAACACCGACAAAAAAAAACTTTAGGATAAATTTACAGAGGACCACACCACAGCGACGAGCTGTGAATGAAAATCCCTAACCAGCCCTTACCCCGGAACACGTCCAGGATGTATGATGACTTCCGGTGATAGCATACTTCCGCTTGGGAACAAAAATAAAAGCACACAATAATGCACCAATTCGCTTTAATAACCTTTCATGAAAACACAGATACATGAACACAAAGAAGTCTCAAGTCAGTAGTAAACGTTGGTAAAAATGACAAACACCAACATTTAAAATTAAAATGCATGTTGCCTCACATTGAATCATAACACAACACAATATTCAATATACTTTTGACAATATTTTAGAAAAAGCTTTTTTGGCATGTAGCACTGTTTTGTCCCCCTTTTCTCTAAAATATACCTTATACACTATAAAAATGTATATGTATGTAGTGGCCTATAACTGACATTGACAATGAATTTAAATTTTTCAATTTCCATTGGAAGAAAATAATTATGATTATCGGTGGTGTATGTATATATATATGTATGTATGTATGTATGTATGTATATATATATATATATATATATATATATATATATATATATATATATATATATATATATATTTACACACACCTCACATGCCCCCATAGATCAGTATGGCCAAACCAAAAAGAAATGGTTCTCTACTTTGTGTGTGTTACATCAGTGTCATTCCAGTCTAGTTAGTCTAGTATTTTTTCAGCTGTCATGCTTTTATCAGGCTCTTTTGTGTATGGCTTGCTGTATGGCATTATGTAAGTTATCTCATTATCTCTTGTATATCCTTTGTCTTTCCAGCCTTTGTCCTAGTATGGGTTTATTCTATCATGTTTGGCAAAATGCTGTCATCAAATGACACATCCACTTTGATCTTCTTGCCCACGAGCTGCTGCATTTCCTCTGGTTGGATTCCTTTAGGCTCACCAACCTTTACAGCAAACATGTCAAGACTTAGCACAGTGCCCCGGGCAATGTCAATCTTGGCAACAATTGACTTCCCCAACTGCAATGAAAACAAGCATTTAGGGGAAAAAAGGCTTAAAGGAAGGAGGCATTTTGAAAGATATTTTGTTACTTTTTCAAGGAACTTTGTAGATCCTGGATTAACAAACTTCCTTGGACTTACAAAACTATGTCCAGATGCTTTTTTCTTTACACCTTTTTATTGTATAATGATGTTAATAATGTATGATGACTGAGATTTTGTGTTCCTAATTGTTTAGTTTTTTGATTGATTTAGATTGAAATCACACTGACCTTATCATGGCAGTTCTTCTCACAGGGTAACATCTGCTTGGTGGGTAATCCCAGAGCCATTTCCACCAGTCGGATTGCTCTGACCAGCTCTGCCAGCTCAGAAGGCTCCAGGGAAGCCTCATGGTCATTTCCCTTCCAGGTCTTGTCCAGTGTCACATGACGTTCAACTACCTTGGCCCCCATTGCCACTGCAGCCACAGTAATGTAGAGTCCCTGTTCATGCCCCGAGTATCCAATGGGAATGTCTGGGAATTCTTTCTGGAATTCCTTCAAGAGAAAAAATGATTATAAGTGATTTGTTTTAGCAAACCTTGGATTAGTTACAGAGTTGAGCTAATAAGATAAGGTAACTACAGACCTGCCAACCATGGGAATTTTTTTTCATTGCCTGTGAAAACATTCAAATAATACAGGCTGCAATTATAATACAGGCTACTGTAAATGCAACATGTAAAGGCAGGGCACTTAATGAATGGTTGCTGTGAGTGACAACCATTCACCTCCATTACACCTTTTGTTCCCTAATATTACAGTAGCCTTACACTGATTGAGTTTCCATCAGCAACAAACAACTCTTAAAATAATGTTCATCACACGCATATATGAAGCAGTTATTGCCATATATATGCTCAGAGACAGACGGAGACAGACCTCTTGTAGCTGAGGCAGCTCACATCTCACTGCAGCACCGCTCCATCCGATTACGCAAAATGTGAACATGTTGGCAGGTCTGTAACTGTATAATTAGTAAGTCATTTGAAATGTTCCTGGTTGGCTCATACTGTGATGACATTCATATGGACGTCTTTGGGTTCCAGAGGGTAGGCACTGGTGCACTGCAGGATGGTGAAGTTCTGATTGTGCTGCTTCACTGTTTGATAAACTCGACGCATTGTCTCCATGGACTGCATCCCACTGGACACCACCATGGGACGTCCTGGCACAGATACATGAATCAAATTAAATATAACAGGAGATACATCATATATATCATTATATTATATGAAGAACTGCCCATGACCATTTTTTAGGATTTAAAAAAAAAAACGATATATAATAGGTTTGCATTTGATTCACTGAAGAAGCAGATTATTTTTTCTTTCTTTGGAGCATATTGTTCCTGTAGTCCCAGACTTTACATAGATGTGGTTACAGTGCAGAGAGAGGCAGGGCTTTTTTAACCTGCGTCTATCAACCCCCTATAGGTAAGGCGTAACTCCATTTCCAAATGCCTCTTGAGTTTGTGCGTCAGTCAGCGCAGTGGGGAATGGGACAGCAGGACCTATGGAGTATGTAGTGCTTTTTGTGCTCGGAGAATGGTCTGGTTGCCTGCAAGTAATTCCGCAATTGAAGTAGTCTTAATTATGGATGGAATGCTACAGGTCTTTTATTGTTTTGTACTTCTCTTTGTGCTGTGATTCACCATTTTTGATTGTTTCTGCACAAGCAACTTTGGAGAACAGCCCAGATAAGCAATTCTTTAAGTGGTTCTAAAAGCTTTATCTGCTGTTTTTGTTATTCTGTAGAAGCCTAACTGAATTAATCTGAATTAAAATAGAACTGCCAGTACAATTCAGTTTAGCCTATCTTTACATTTTTTTCTGACATTACTTAGCTAAAGACAAAATGACAATAATACTAATCCAAGTGTTTCTGCTTTTATGTAACACTTGCGTTAATTGCCCCAAATGTTTTAATCACTAGAAATGCTCTTAACAGACTCACCTTAGAGTAGATTATAAGTGCAGGGAGTGTGTGGGTTTTATTTGTAGAGCACTCAATACCTTTTTTAGCAGTTTTCTCCAAATAAGGAAAATTGTTAGCATCACAAGAAGCAACTTTAAAGAAAGGCACATCCAGCTCATGAAGGAACTCCACAGCCATCTGTTAACATAACATGAAAACTTAAAAAACAGAGAATATGTTATATGAATATGCATGATGTTCTCTAACTTTATTTACCTCATCCATTCCTGATGCAGTGAGGAAGATGCCGACTTCATTTGCATACTCTTTCAGTTCTCTGTACTGGTCACGGCTGAACTCCAAATGACGCTTGTGTTCACCATAGGTTTTACCCCAGGAGTGTTTGGAGTTGTAAGGGCGCTCCAGAGCATGCTTGTTAAATTTGTGCTCCAACTCACTTTTCTGGAATTTGGCGCAATCGGCACCACAATCCTTAGATTAAAAAAAGGAGCAGAGAGGGAAAAAAAGTTATATTTGAAAATTTACTTGTTTGAAAGAAAAAAAAATATATATCAAAACTTGCTTTTGATAAATGTATACCGTTTACCTTTGCCATCTTGATCATTCTCTTAGCAATCTCAATGTCTCCTTGATGGTTTTGTCCAATTTCAGCTATAATAAAGCATGGGTTGGACCCCCCAATCATCCTACCAGGACACAGCTCGAACAGCAAAGGCATTTTGATAAAGAAGGAATCAAATGGAGTTGGTAGTAGCCCTCTGGAACGGAGCAGCGGTCAGATAGAGGAAGAGGAAATGTCCCGTTAAGACTTTATATTGATGTAAAAGGGACACGCCTCCGAAAAGGCAACAGGTATTACCAGTTTTAGAAGACCAATTTACCAGACTTTATCAGTCTATCTTTGTAGTACACTCCCAATAATATATATATATATATATATATATATATATATATACCACCGATAATCATAATTATTTTCTTCCAATGGAAATTGAAAAATTTCAATTCATTGTCAATGTCAGTTATAGGCCACTACATACATATACATTTTTATAGTGTATAAGGTATATTTTAGAGAAAAGGGGGACAAAACAGTAGGACAAAAGCTTAACTGTCATTTAGAGCCTCTGAATCATATAAATATAGGTTGCAACAGAGGGAGCAAGCCATGACAATTTTTTTTTTTTTTTTAAAGAGAAGGAGATTAG